>OW964567.2:34021539-36421539 GCA_943138885.2 Tholera decimalis
TTACCAGAGTGACGGAGAGTACCAGTAGGCGCGTTAACCCACGCACAAGTCCACACACGACGTTGTTCAGGAGCTGCACCAGCGCCACCAGTGCCGCCGCTGCCGGAACCCTGGGCTGCTGCAGGACAACGGTTCGCGTAGTGGCCTCGGTTCTTGCACCGGAAGCAGGTAACGGAGCTGGTGTCCTTGGGCTTCGCCGGAACAGATGATGTACTTCCATGAAAAGAGCTTGAGGAGTGGGGTCTTCTGTCAGTCTTGCTGTCTCTTCTCTGGTATCATGTAGAAGCCTTGTGGCCTGCCTTACCACATACGTAACACTTGGTTGCATTAGTTGTAGGGTTAGGCTTGAAATGCTTGCTATCCACACCTGGAGCACCCTGGTTAAACGGGTTTTTGCGTTTCAGAAACGACATCGCACGAAGTTCTTGTTGTAGTTTAAATCTTGTGTCGATGTCAGTAGTGAATGCCAGCCGCTGGACACGATGATCTAGGTGTGACATGTGTGCTAGCACTGTAGAAATCGCTATCTGCTCCACCGTCAGGTTCTTCCAGCGTGACAATAATGACGTAAGCACACGTGAAGAATAAGCAGCAAAACACTCACCTTCTTTTGGTGCACTGTTATTGAGGTTAATAAGCGAAGCAGCTGGTGTTTCAGGGCAATCATACCTTGCCACAAATACGTCCTTGAAGTCGTTCCATGTCATGCCAGGAAACGAAATCTGTGACAACCACGACGACGCTTGGCCCTTCAGCGCTCTGCTCAAAGTAATCATGAGTGATGCACCTTGAAGCTCACAATCCGCCATGCACATATCAGCGGTGGTGACCCACGCACGTGCATCGACGTTTGGTTTTTCAGGATCAAACTCGGGTAGCTGCATTTTCTTACTTGAAGCAGGTGACATTGCTTGCAACATTGCAAGAAAGTTCTGGTTCTGTTGCTCGAACATCAGGCGCCATTTTTCATCTCCATCAGGTTCAGGCTGGGAAGCACGTGGGCATCCCACTTCTGATGACGACAGATGAGGGGTGTCTTCATTATTTTGTTGGTCTGTCATGATGGCACGTGGAGTTTGACGTGAAATAATACACAGGCACT
Source organism: Tholera decimalis (assembly GCA_943138885.2). Classification (NCBI taxonomy): domain Eukaryota; kingdom Metazoa; phylum Arthropoda; class Insecta; order Lepidoptera; family Noctuidae; genus Tholera; species Tholera decimalis. The sequence goes on from OW964567.2 coordinate 34,022,642, forward strand.
GTTCGGTACACTCAACTTTTCTGTTCGCAACACTTTACAATAAAAAATAAAAGATTAAAGATCTATTTTCGGATTGAAAATTAAAAGAAAAATGGAATGTAGTGAGGTTAGCCAAGTCGTCCGTTGGTCGCCACGATCTCAATCCGAATGTGTCAACTACACAATACTACCGCCTTTTTATTAACTTAAAAAATGACCAACGACAACTTAATCGACTAAACACACTCAAGCATTGCCAGACTAAAAATCAAATAAAACAAACTAAATTAAAATTATGATAAACGCTTGACATTCCATTGGCGATCTGCGACATATATATATAGATGTATAGAATTATAATCGTAGTGTTGATAGTCGTGACGTGACAACGTCTTACAATTCGATGAAGCTGGCTGCACGCACGAAAATACATGACTCATACGGCGTTACTTCGCTCTGAGGCGTTCCATCGCTCTGAGGCGTTCCAAAGCAAATCAAATTGGATCTACAAGTTGACATTTATGTAAGACTCAACGAGTCAAGTACTAGGCTATCATAAAACGGTAAGAGATGACGTCACTGTGTAGGGATTCTTTGACATTTATGTATGACTCAACGAGTCAAGTACTAGGCTATCATAAAACGCTAAGAGATGACGTCACTGTGTAGGGATTCTTCCATTGTCATGAGAAGTGCAGTAATAGTGATGTAAAATTAAAATTTTCTTTTGAAAAATGCAACCATTCCATCAGTATTTTCTTATGACGTTGTCACTTTCAACTATCGTCAGTAAACCGACTTTACAGACAACCGATTTTTTTTTAATTAACTGTATTATTTGGTGTGACAGATTATGCTTTTATTTATGATGAAGACTTATTCGAGTGGTTGCAAGCGTGACTGTTGAGCACAAGGTCTCAGGTTCGATTCCGGGTCGGGCAATAAGTGCTATTGGGTTTTTCTATAACGAATTTCTTAGTAGTAGGCCATAGTTTAGAAATTGATGGTGTAATAAGCCCTTGCCTCGGAAATCACGTTAAGCTGTATGTCCCGGCTGTCCTTTTGAACATCTTTGACAATCGTTACGGGTCAGAAGCCAGTAAATCAGATACTTGCCTTGCCAACGGGTATCGTGTCACCCCAGGCGCGTGCAAAGGATTATGACAGGGTATGCGGCGGAGTAATCGGTCACAAAAACTTTTTCTTTTATAGATTTTCAAGGTGCATCACTCATGATTACTTTGAGCAGAGCGCTGAAGGGCCAAGCGTCGTCGTGGTTGTCACAGATTTCGTTTCCTGGCATGACATGGAACGACTTCAAGGACGTATTTGTGGCAAGGTATGATTGCCCTGAAACACCAGCTGCTTCGCTTATTAACCTCAATAACAGTGCACCAAAAGAAGGTGAGTGTTTTGCTGCTTATTCTTCACGTGTGCTTACGTCATTATTGTCACGCTGGAAGAACCTGACGGTGGAGCAGATAGCGATTTCTACAGTGCTAGCACACATGTCACACCTAGATCATCGTGTCCAGCGGCTGGCATTCACTACTGACATCGACACAAGATTTAAACTACAACAAGAACTTCGTGCGATGTCGTTTCTGAAACGCAAAAACCCGTTTAACCAGGGTGCTCCAGGTGTGGATAGCAAGCATTTCAAGCCTAACCCTACAACTAATGCAACCAAGTGTTACGTATGTGGTAAGGCAGGCCACAAGGCTTCTACATGATACCAGAGAAGAGACAGCAAGACTGACAGAAGACCCCACTCCTCAAGCTCTTTTCATGGAAGTACATCATCTGTTCCGGCGAAGCCCAAGGACACCAGCTCCGTTACCTGCTTCCGGTGCAAGAACCGAGGCCACTACGCGAACCGTTGTCCTGCAGCAGCCCAGGGTTCCGGCAGCGGCGGCACTGGTGGCGCTGGTGCAGCTCCTGAACAACGTCGTGTGGACTTGTGCGTGGTTAACGCGCCTACTGGTACTCTCCGTCACTCTGGTAAGTCTTTTAATTTTTGTTATGATTCTGGAGCAGAGTGTTCATTAATGAGAGATTCTATTTCATGTAAATTTATTGGTGAGCGTAATTATACTGTCGTTACTATGACGGGTATTGGTCAAACTTCCGTGAATAGTAACCTGAACATTTTAGTTAATGTTGATATTGGTAACATTGCTTTAGATATTGTTTTTCATGTTTTACCTGATGAATATCTTCAACATGACTTAGTAATTGGACGTGAAATTTTGATTAATGACTTGGTGATTAACATGACTTCTAAAACTTTAACCTTTTCGAAAAATTTACCTCATGTTAATATTTTAGATGTCGATTCGAATGTTGAGTCAAGTACCGAATTACGTACCATTTTAAATGTAGAGTCAGATGCAGTTAAATTTAATGGTATTGATACGGACGTTTCTCCGGATATCAAAGCAAGACTTGTTTTAATTTTAAATCAATTTTCAAATAATTTTATTTTTGGAACACCTAGCTCTCCCGCTAATACTGACCCTATGGAAATAAGACTCAAAGATCCTAATAAGACAGTTTATCGTCGTCCTTACCGGTTGAGTCCCCAGGAAAGACAGGTAGTGCGTAATAAAATTGAAGAACTACTCTCCTCTAATGTGATCCGCCCAAGCTCCTCACCTTTCGCCAGTCCTATTCTTCTGGTGAAGAAGAAGGATGGCAGCGACCGCATGTGCGTTGATTATCGCGAATTGAACGATAACACAGTACCTGACAGATTTCCATTGCCAATGATTTCCGACCAAATTAATAGGCTTCACGGTACTCATTACTTCACTACTCTTGATATGGCTAGTGGATTCCATCAAATACCAGTTCATCCAGATTCCATTGAGCGCACTGCATTTGTTACGCCCGACGGGCAATACGAGTATTTAGCCATGCCATTCGGTTTGCGCAATGCCCCTTCGGTTTTTCAACGTGCAGTGACAAAAGCCTTAGGAGAGCTTGCAAATACGTTTGTCGTGGTCTACATGGATGATTTGATGGTCGTAGCGTCAAATGTCGATCAAGCTCTACATAGGTTACAATTAGTTTTAGATGTTTTGACAAAGGCTGGATTCTCATTTAATTTAAAGAAATGTTCGTTCCTCAAACAAAAAGTTGAGTACCTGGGTTTTGAGGTTAGCTCTGGTGAAATTAGACCGAACCCTAAAAAGATAGAAGCCCTTGTTGCTCTCCCTCCCCCAAAGACTGTAACTCAGTTACGACAATTTATTGGTCTGGCATCATACTTTCGCCAATTCATCCCAAAATTCTCGCAGATTATGGCTCCTCTTTATGCTCTGACGAGCGTCTCTAAAGGTAACATTAAATGGGAACCTTCTCACGAGACTGTTAGGCAAACTATAATCTCTGCCTTAACCAACCACCCGGTTCTGACTATATTTGACCCAAACTGTCCCATCGAATTGCACACAGATGCAAATTCGTTAGGTTATGGTGCAATTTTAATTCAGAAAAAGGATGCCAAACGTTGCGTGGTCGCCTATTATAGCAAACGCACCACAGCTGTAGAGTCTAAATACCACTCATATGAGTTGGAGACTCTCGCAGTTGTGAATGCAGTTCGGCATTTCAGGCACTACTTGTACGGCAACCATTTTACAGTCATGACCGATTGTCACGCTCTTGAGTCCACTCGTAAAAAGCTAGATCTCACACCTAGGGTTCATAGGTGGTGGGCATTTTTGCAGTCGTTTGACTTTAACATTATTCATGTTGATGGAAAACGGATGCAACATGCTGACTTTTTCTCTCGAAATCCCGTACCTGACAAAACCCCATTTAGAAAGGTAGAGCAGAAGCATATCAATATCACGAATTTCTCTGCCAATTGGTTGCTGGCTGAGCAACAACGTGATGATGAGATCTCTGAGCTTATGGTTAAAATTAAAGACGGGAATCTTGACAATGATATCGCAAAAACTTACGAGATCAGATCTGGCGTTTTACATCGTAAGATACAGCGCAAAAATAGGAGTTTATGTCTGCCTATAGTACCTAGAGCTTTGAGATGGTCTATTGTTAGCACCACTCACGAGTCCCTTATGCACCTAGGATGGGAGAAAACCCTTGAAAAAATGTACGATTTGTATTGGTTTGAGCATATGGCAAAATTTGTTAGGAAATTTGTTGAGAGTTGTGTTGTTTGCAAAATGACATGGACAAAAAAGTACATTCCATGTACACATACATAGTAAATAATATTGTATATTAAAAATAGAAAAATGATTTAATACGTAGTTTTTAACCTCTCTGATCTCGTCAGTGTTTATTTCAAAATAATTAGTAATCAAGATGAATTCAAAGTACCATTTGTCAACGTGCGCCATAATGGACCATAGAGTAAGATAAATATAATAATGGGTGTTCCACATCAAGCATACTACTTGCATATATCACATAGACGTGTGATATGGACGACAAAACGCTATTATTAAAAACATTTTATTAATACGAAACTGTCTTCGTTGGTATTTTTGGCATGTAATAAAATTATCTTTTCATAATGTTGATGCATAAGATAGTTTTTTTTTATAGTTCACACATAAAAAAATCGGAAAACGGAACGCATTACTTGTTTGACAATGTGTCATTGTCTATGTCAAATGTCAATATTATGTTATTGCAGATTCTATATTGCGTCCTGTGTTTGTTATTGCGATTATTTTCTAATATTTTTAACCCCTGCTTATTTCAACGTACTGATACCTTCTACCACCCGATTACCTTGCTATTAATACTGGACTCTGATTTACATTGCGTTGTGGATCAATATGAGGTGTATCAACTGCGGAATAGCCATGCAAAGGTTGCAGAGGCATCTCATATCCTGGCTTTCTGCACACAATCAAACAAGACTTTCGCGTTGGATAACCAATGCCCAAACCCAGGTAAAAAGTTGGACTAGAAAAAACTTAACCTGATTTATTTTTATATAGGTAGTTCTGGTATGCGAAATCTTACAGTGCATCTTATTTTCAGTTGCCTCTTGATACATTTATTTGTCATCCATGCTTATTATTATTAAACACCGAAGCTGGTGAACAAGAGAGACTACTGGGGCATAACAAACGGCTTGTGCTGCGGTTGTGGCAAATCAGTGAGGAAAATAAGACACCATAATGTCAGCATGTAGTGTCCGTTGCTGGCTGTTCTATTATCACAAAATACTAATTATGTGGTACCTAAGCATTTTGTTTTTCATTATTATAAATACCTAGTTGCATTAATCTATAAAAAAATGAGCTTTAATCTATAAAAAAATGTGTTTTATGTATTTTTCATCTTTAACATAATATACTTGCCTAAAGTAGGCATGTGTAACATAGTACTGCTCATTTTACTATAACATAGTACTTGAAAACATAAAGAGATATTTAAAAAGATACCCTTGTTACTAAAAATTATATAAACATAAGAATTATCTAATGACTGAATTAATTTATTATTGTGTTTATTCTAACTGTGGTTTATTTTCAGCCTTCAAGAAACAACTGTTTGCCATGTGTGTTGGATGCGAGCAAATAGACAGGCAGTGCATGACTCATCACGAAACATGCAAGAATTGGCTTTGGATAATGATGCAGCAGCCCCTAATGTTAGCCAAGTTGTTAGCCCACCAGAGCCACCACCGTTGCCACCTGTTCAAAGAGGGCCATGGGAAAGTAATACCATATCATTACCTAATTACAAGCGAGCTTCGATCACATCTATTCACAGTATATTTCAACAATGCAGAAATAGAATGGTACATTTGGTCCCGCAATTCCTTAAAAGACTGCTTTTGCAGGAACATAGTTTCTATGTTCCTCGCAGCTGTAGAGTGTGTGAAACACATTTGTACAGCGATCAATGGTATTTATTACCTCAAATGAATGAGACACATTCTACATTTAGTGCTATCCATATAGAAGACATAATTAATATTATGAAGTCAAAAGCTAATATTTTGAACTTTGAAAATGTCTCAGAAATTCTCTCACGGAACAGTAATCACAATTGTAAAATAATAATAAATAAATCTATGACTGTATTTTTTTTAACAAGTCTGGTTATGTTTAAAGCAGTTATTTATGTAATTACTGAAGCCCTATATTTACACTTAATCCAGGTTAGTGTATTGGTGAAATAAAAATGCTCTTTTCTATCCAAGCTGGTTGATTGACCTCCCTCGGCCTCTTTATTAACACTATCGCTGTATTGCTCTAATGTATATTATCTTCGCAAGCATTTAAGATATAATAATTAAATACCTATGTCAAAATATTTTTATTTATTTTCTCTAATAAGTAAATAAATAATAATTTTTACTCCTTTGTTTTATTCTGTGTTTCCCTCGTTGGTCTAATGGTCGCAAGCACTACTGCTGAGCATGAGGTCCTGAGTTCAATTCCCAGGTCGAGCAAAGTGATATTGAGTTTATTCATCAGGAATTTCTCAGTAGCAGCCCGGAGTCTAGATTTGTGCCTGGTTGATAGAAACAGACTCGCCCCCTAGTAAATGGTACTCAAAATAACTGGTGAAATCTGGGTGTAATATAGGTACACATCTGCCCATCCCTTCGGGGAATACAGGCGCGATGTTATGTTAATTTTTTAACCACAGTTTTTGAGACTATTACCCAGTTTAATAAATGTTAGTCAATATTCAGTTTAAAATCTTTACTTTGTTTATTGGTTTAATACTAAAACTATATCAGTTACACGCAATAATTCACAACTGTTCACTATTTTAAAGCGCCTTTAAGTTTTTAATAGCGAAATTATAATCTAAACACCTTATTGCTAGCGATCTGATTAAAAGGTTTACTGTAACTGTTTTTTGTCTAGTCTGGTGTAATGACAAGATTTCTGAGTTTTTTAATTATAGCAATTTAATGAGTCAATATTCACGAATATAAAACACCAAAAATCATTGGTGTACACTAAATTCGATAACTATGCCGACGTCCATAGTAAAATTGGCCATATCCTTTCCAAATCGCACTCAAGCAAAGTTTCAGCGGAATTACATCCCATTCCTAAAATTGCGATCCCTTGGCATACCCTTCATATTGATGCTACAGGCAAGTTAAGTGGCAAAAATGATAAGAAAGAGTATGTCTTTGTTCTCATTGACGCCTTCACAAAATATGTGCTTCTACATCACACCCTGAACATCAATAGTGCTAGTGCTATTCGTGCTTTAAAAAGCTGTGTCACATTGTTTGGAGCGCCGACGCGAGTAATCGCAGACCAGGGCCGTTGTTTTGCAAGTACCGACTTCCGCGAGTTTTGTTCCTCTCATAATATTAGTTTGCACTTAATTGCTACTGGTAGTTCCCGCGCGAATGGGCAGGTTGAGAGGGTTATGAGCACTCTAAAAAATATGCTCACGGCAGTAGAGACTAGCAAGGATCGTTCATGGCAAGACTCTCTCCCAGATGTGCAGTTAGCTCTTAATTGCACTATGAACAGAGTAACCAAACACAGCCCTCTAGAACTTCTCATAGGTAAAGTCGCACGTCCTCTAGATTTAATGTTTTCTGATGAGCCTGAAATTAGTATTGACGAAGTAAGATCTGACGCTATCGTTAACATGGATAGGAGTGCAAATTATGAGAAAGCAAGATTTGATTCCAATAAAGCTAAGTTTGATCGATTTGTCGTAGGTGATTTTGTTCTCTTGAAAAACGAAGAGAGAAATCAGACAAAACTTGACCCTAAGTATAAAGGTCCATTCAAGGTTGTTGAAGTGTTGGACGGTGACAGATACAATTTAGAATCTTTAACAAGTAATCGCCACTATAAATATGCTCACGATCGACTTAGAAAAATGCCTGATTCTAATGTTCCAATGGAAATTAATGATGATGTAGAGACTAATGAATGAACCTGTTTAATTTTTGGAATTGTAAAATTTTTATTTCTATCATTACTCTTTCCCTATACGTTACCGCTGGTTAAGCGGGTTAGTTATGCAAACTATCGCTGGTTAAGCGTTAGTGGTGTTCTCGCTGGTTAAGCGAGTTGTGTTGACTATCGCTGGTTAAGCGTTAGTGTTATAATCGCTGGTTAAGCGAGTTGTGTTGACTATCGCTGGTTAAGTTAGTGTTATAATCGCCGGTTAAGCGAGTTGTGTTGACTTTCGCTGGTTAAGCGTTAGTGTTATAATCGCTGGTTAAGCGAGTTGTGTTGACTTTCGCTGGTTAAGCATTAGTGTTATAATCGCTGGTTAAGCGAGTTGTGTTGACTTTCGCTGGTTAAGCGTTAGTGTTTTAATCGCTGGTTAAGCGAGTTGTGTTGACTTTCGCTGGTTAAGCGTTAGTGTTATAATCGCTGGTTAAGCGAGTTGTGTTGACTTTCGCTGGTTAAGCGTTAGTGTTATAATCGCTGGTTAAGCGAGTTGTGTTGACTTTCGCTGGTTAAGCGTTAGTGTTATAATCGCTGGTTAAGCGAGTTGTGTTGACTTTCGCTGGTTAAGCGTTAGTTGTTGAAACGCTGGTTAAGCTTGTTATGATGTGCTTTCGCTGGTTAAGCGTTAGCTGTTGAAACGCTGGTTAAGCGTGTTACGATGTGCTTTCGCTGGCTAAGCGTTAGTGGTTGAGACGCTGGGTAAGCGTGTTATGGTGTGCTTTCGCTGGTTAAGCGTTAGTATGTTAATATCGCTGGTTAAGCGTTATTATTATTATCACTGGTTAAGTGATGGGATTTGTAACGCTGGTTAAGTGCTGTGGATTTGTTTGATAGAGTCTTGTGCTTTCAGTAATGTTTAATTTTATTTTGTTATGTTTGGTTCTCAATCAATTAAGCTTTCTTATTATGAGTATTGCGTTTTAATCTGACCCCATTATTTTTGTGAGAATGTCCCTGATGTGGGTCAGGATAGCCGAGTGAACTAGTTACTTTTCTGGATTATTTGTCTTTTCAGGTACCTCATCCCACGAGGTCGTGTGAAGGTCAGAGATGGCCGTGTCGCAGATCGCCAATGGAATGTCAAGCGTTTATCATAATTTTAATTTAGTTTGTTTTATTTGATTTTTAGTCTGGCAATGCTTGAGTGTGTTTAGTCGATTAAGTTGTCGTTGGTCATTTTTGAAGTTAATAAAAAGGCGGTAGTATTGTGTAGTTGACACATTCGGATTGAGATCGTGGCGACCAACGAACGACTTGGCTAACCTCACTACATTCCATTTTTATTTTTATTTTCAATCCGAAAATAGATCTTTAATCTTTTATTTTTTATTGTAAAGTGTTGCGAACAGTAAAGTTGAGTGTACCGCACAGTGCCTATGTATTATTTCACGTCAAACTCCACGTGCCATCATGACAGACCAACAAAATAATGAAGACACCCCTCATCTCTCGTCATATACATATAAATAAAATATAAGTATAAATTTTAATGGGACTTAAACTGCAAGATAGAGAAAATCATAGGGTTGCCCTATAACCTTCTATATAAGCTAATTTTAGCTCGGAATACCTATCGTAATATCAGGCCCCAAGCGAATGAAGTCGCAGGTATAGCAACTGTGAAGCAAGCACACAAAAATATTCACTAACACACAAACATTTACTAGCAACAAGAACCTCTCCAATAAAAGGAAGTAAACACATTCTTCTCTTTCCGCCATTTTTGCGCACGGAACTCATTATTTTTAACAAAAAAAGCAAACGTATTTGAACACGCATCCTAACTTTTCTCCCGAGTCCTTACTAGAAAATGTTCTGTCACATAAATTAAGAACGCATCACAAAAAAACGGGCAAGTGTGAGTCGGACTCGCGCACAAAGGGTTCCGAACCATTGTCTATTAAAAAAAAATCTCACATTTGTTGTATGGGAGCCCCTCTTACATATTTATTTTACAGTATTTATTGTTATAGCAGCAACAGAAATACATCATCTGTGAAAATTTCAACTGCCTAGCTATCACGGTTTATGAGATACAGCCTAGTGACAGACAGACAGCGGAGCCTTAGTAATAGGGACCTGGTTTAACCCTTTGGGTACGGAACCCTAAAAAACGGATAAAAAATACGCAGAAAAAAAAACTCATAACTCACCAGTTTAGACATTTTTGGGAGAGTTCTGGACACACAGTTTTGGGTCGGTTTAATTTTTTTGCTTAATAAAATTTATTCAGTGGCTGACTGCTGCCTGGAGTGTGAAATTTCAGTTAATTACACTGGGTTGATGAATGTTGAAAGTTTGTCATATGATCGGGGTACTATTCCAACTTATTGCCGTCATTCATGATGATTTATTGAGTAATAACTGTTTGTGTTAAGTAAAGTTTACTGTGTATTACATGACAGGCCTTACATGATCTGAATTGAGAGATAATTGTGTAGAAAATAATAAACGAATGAATGAATAAACCTTAGTAGTGGCCTCCCTATAGACGAAATTCGACCTATAATCTATATAATTCGTTATAATCATATAAGTCACATATTCATTTGTAATCTCCTAAAACCCTTTATATTGATCCGCTCAACGTGTTAAAAGAAAAAAAAAAGCACCCTGTACATGGCCCTCCAAATCCGTTTTTAAACGTTAAATACATATCTAAAACTGTAGCTTAAAATGAAAAATGGTGAATGGAAACTAAAAGTCATGTTTAAGACCTATTTAGCGATGGCCGATTTGGCATAATTCATCCATTTAAACTTTTTATTTTTGACTAAATGTCGTCTGCTTGTCTTATAGTGAGTTTTGATTACTGCCATATCTTTTGTGTTTCAGAGAAATTCATTGACAGAAGAATTATTAAAATCGACTCACGCGTTTTGCCTCTACAACGCTTCATAGGTACAAACATACATATACTGATAAACACATTACCTTCCTTTGTGTCGTGCAGTAGGGTAACAAGATTATTCTACTACTAGCTTTTGCCCGCGACTTCGTCCGCGTGGAATAGTTACTTTGGGCTAACGTTAAATTTAACCCCGATTGTGAAGCATTCTTCATTGGTGCTCCGCTCCTATTGGCCTTAGCGTAATGGTATATAGCCTATATATAGCCTTTCTCTATAAATTTACTATTTAATTAAAAATATTTTTTCAATTCGAACCAGTAGTTCCTGAGATTATCGCGTTCAAACAAACAAACACACTCTTCAGCCTTATATTATTAGCATAGATAGCTGTTGCCCGCGACTTCGTCCACGTTTCCGTCGTTTTTCGTAAAAAAAAGTAGCCTATGTCCTTCCTCACGGTTCAGTGATTTTGATGTAACACACAGATTAACTTTCGTAATTTAGTAGGGAAATATAATATGTCAATCTATAATACTGTTGAAAAATATCGCAATACCGAACCGTACAATATTATTGTTAATAGCTGTGCCCGCGACTCCGTCAGCGTGTAACTCCTTGTGTATTATTAAGTTAATGTATTGGTAATATTGTTTAGATCACGTTCACATGAGGCTTAAGTACCTATAGAACGACAATACTTCAGCGCAAAGCTTCCAGGTAAACTATGTTGAAAGTTGACCCGTCCGGCACGTGAACATAAAGATTTCTAGAACTGCTAACCCGGGAAAGAGCGACATACTGACCTTTCGAGAAACAACTGACACCGAGATCTACTCCAGCAACACGAAAAGTCTGCCCTTGAGCCTTTTTAATTGTCATTGCATAACACACCGATACTGGGAATCGCGTTCTTTTAAATTGGAATGGAAAATTATTTGGTATTATGGGAATTCTGGGAATAAAGACGGTTTCTCCTGCACCGCAACCTGTTAAAATTTGAGCCTCGATTATATTTTGTTGCAACTGGGTTACTTTTAGCCGAGTTCCATTGCAAAGTTGTGGTGGTTTTAAATTTCGGAGCAGAATAATAATCAGAAAGCTTTGAACTGCTAAGCTATCGGGAGTTACACGTGTTATTGTGAGTCAACCATAAAAGATAGATACATGCTGTCGTGGGATATTTTTTATATAATTTTAAGGAGAACATTTCCGTCATAAATGATTTCTGTGTAGCTTTAACCATTAAGGTTGCACACGCGACGGAAGCTTAAAAAATGGAGTAACTTCTCCCGTTTTCCCAACATTTCCCTTCACTGCTCTGCTCCTATTGATTGTAGCGTGATGAAAAGTATACTATAACCTGCTCAGGAGTATGAATATTAATTGTACCAAGTTTCGTTAAAATCCGTCGAGTAGTTTTTGTTTCTATAACGGTTATACAGACAGACAGACAGACAGACAGACAGACAGACAAAAATTTTACTGATTGCATTTTTGGTATCAGTATCGATCCCTAATCACCCCCTGATAGTTATTTTGTAAATATATTTCATGTACAGAATTGACCTCTCTACAGATTTATTATAAGTATAGATGAGTTAATTTTGTAGTCTTTCTAAACATAGCAGGTCCTCTATACATGATTTTTATGTACGTGTTTAACATGCAAATCACCTCAAAACCGTTCAATGTCTGAAGTGTAAAATTCTAAATATACGTTTCAAAATTCGTTTAGGGACCCAACTTGTGTCAGCGCTTTTTAACATTATATAGAACGCTTTGTGTAAGCATTTTACAAGGTTTTGTATTTACATAGAAACGTCTAAAATTTGAACTGTTCTAGAACCAAGTTGGATAAAAGAAAATTTAGACTTGTAGGTATTGTTCTGTATTTAAAGGAAATTCGATCTGCGAAAAGAAGGATTTTATCTTATATTGTTGACTCTATTCGGGGAATTAAGATCAGATTTAAGTGTAATACATAAGTGTAGGTTTTTATTGATGATAGGCTTGCCTTTTATAAATGACTAGCTTCTGCCCGCGACTTCGTCCGCGTAGAAGTCGAAAATATTTCACGGGATCCTGTCCCCGGGATAAATAGTATCCTATGTTTTATTCCAGGACATATTTATCTATCTGTGTGCCAAATTTCTTTCAAATCCGGTCACCCGTTATAGCGTGATTTAATAACAAACATCCATTTTCAACCGACGACCAAAAGAGGAGGTTATCAATTCGACGGGTATATTTTTTTTTTTTTATGTATGATCACCGAGTACTCGAAGACGGTTGAACCGATTTGGAAAATTCTTTTTTTGTTTGATAGGGTATACTTCGAAATTGGTACCATTTGTCACCAAGTCAGGATCTGGTGATGGGATCCTGGAGAAATCGAGGGAACTCTTCAAATATTATAGGCACACCTATGGAGTTTTGGGTATTTCTTATAGTAACTTGTGCAAATGCTCTCAAAAAGTACCATTTCGGGAAGTGGAACTGATGATGAAGACCACAGATGGCCGCCGAACCTACTCAATAATAAGTATTTCGTGGATTGCGATTCGAATACTTGAATATGGATGTTAAGCACTTTATGTTCGTCACAATGCTTATGGTGATGTATAGCTGATGGTGAAGTACCAGTAGAACTCCTCAAAAATTAACGGCCCAGCATTGGGAAAAGCAATATTTTGTAAAATTTTATAAGTAGTTGACATTTAGGCTCTTGTAACTAGGTAAATTAAAAATCAACCAACTAAAAAGAGTGAAATAAAAACTTTTTACCAAAAAATTAAACCGACTCCCAAAAAACACTGCAAAGTGAAAAATAACTTTAATTTCGGAAGTCGGTGACAAAAACGAAAATACAAAACTAAAGACACCGACTACCGAAATTAAAGTTATTTTTCACTTTGCAGTGTTTTTTGGGAGTCGGTTTAATTTTTTGGTAAAAAGTTTTTTATAATATTAGTATAGACATAGATTTACAATCCCATTTATAAATATGAAAGATTTCGCCTATGACTTCGTCAGCGTGCAATTTTTATAGGTGGTGTTTTTTCGAATTAAATACAATATGTAAGAGCTTTCAGCTCTTTAATGTCCCACGGCTGCACAGGAGACTCAAAGGTAATGTAGGCAAATTATTTCCATATATCCCGCTGGCTAGATAGATTTAATAGAGTGTTTTTATACCGTAACTATACGGATAATAATCTTTGTACTCAAATATTATAATTATGTTGTCCTATTGTATTTTACTGTGTGTACATAAATAATAAAATAAATAAATAAATAAACGTAGGTAATATTTAATAACATAAAATTTAAATAAGGGCCCTGTTTAATTTAAAGCTTTTCTGTATACAATATTTGAGGTTGTTTTATTTTCCGGTAACATAATAATCTGCTTTTCAGATGATCCAACTCGTGATAGACCAACATATAATTGCCCATTGGCTTATATTTATTATTTTTTAACATTAAATTTTTAACACTTTAAACACTTAAATAAAAAACATAAACTACATATATACATCTAAAAATAAACTAAAATATGGCATCCAGAAGTTCGTGCGCATCGCTGTCCACCGGTCATGTGCCCAAAAGACTGGCGGGATTTGCCCATGGGAAAAACATTCTTTTCGTAAGTCAATGCCAACTAAAGAGAAAGTTTGTCCTTGGGACTTGTTTATAGTCAGGGCAAAAGATGTTTTTATGGGAAACTGGAGTCGCTTAAACGGTATAGGCAGGTCCGTAGGAATCATTGGAATTCTCGGGATGTGCGCCAACTGGCCAGCTCCTTGTCCGATGAGAATAGTCGCCACAATTAAGTAATCTTTTAAATCTTTAATTAGTAGAGTTGTGCCATTACACAGGTTGGGTGGGCTTAAATTCCTTAAAAGCATAATAGGCGTTCCAGTTTTCAAGAGCAGTTCGTGAGGTGGCAGGCCAGATGGATTCAATGAATTTAATTTTTTTTTGCGGATAATGGACTACATCCTCGACATTGCACACTGTATCAATGGATTTGTAAATTTTGAATTGACCGGGGACTTTTTGTAATATTAGGTTATTGATTTCATTGACTGTATCGTTTCTTGGTGAGACGATAGCCCTTGAACAAAGCCAATGAATGTCTCTATTTAATAAATATTCAAGGTCTGGATAAACTGCATCTATGAGTTGCTGCAAATTGTGAACTATTCAGCCTACATTCTCATTTATAACGATTTCCGCAACGTTAGTGCTCAAGGTCTGAGATGAAAAAGACCCTTCTCCAACTTTGAGTAGCTGTTGTGGAAAATCGCGATCTGTATTTCCGATTAGGTAGGCTCTCATATTAGTTCGTAAGTTTAAAGTTTGGACCATACTCAATAGAGGTGACGATTTAAGACATGCCTTTATGATGTCCGCACGGGTCCCTTTTGTGATGACGGGAAGTGTCTGCCGAAAGTCACCAGCAAACACAAAGGTGACACCACCCATGATAGCAACTGAATTTCTCAAGTCCTTAAGTATTCGATCCACTGCTTCAACATGAGCTCTATGGCTCATTGTGCATTCATCCCACATTCACACAGCGACGTATTCTGTACAGTCTGTTTGGACAGTCAAGGGGCCCATTTTTGCGAATAAAACATACCGACTGCTGCTCCAATGAAACTGAAACGTAAGTATGTCGAAAAAGATTTTTTTTTACATAAATCCTCCTATATCTGCTAAAATATAAAATATAATTATTTAAGACGAACCAGATTGCCATACATTGTTTTCAGTTTTATGCAACTGTTTAGGCAGCGCATGCAAATAATTATATTTTAAGAGGTACAATTTTCCGACTTGCTTGACAAAGATTAGCTAAAGATAGCTCGGCTAATATGCATGATATAAAGATAATTTATAGCCTGTAGCACTCAGGGATAATGCAGCTACATGTAAGTGAAAGAATTTTCAATATCGGTTCGGTAGTTTCAGAGATTACCCCTACATATAAACTTACAAATTTTACTTCTTTATAATATTAGTATAGATAAATGATCTTTATATTGCAAATTGGTTATTAAATAACACTTACACGTCATTTTTTTCGTAAATATTAACTAGATGAGGCCGGTGTTTCCTGACTGACTACCCAGAGAAGAAACACCGAAACAAACTCAGGGTTCCGTCTCTTTTAAAGTCCATACAATCTATACTGGTTTAATTATATAGGAATCTTGTAGGTTTCAGTCTGAGGCGATCTTTTGAAGAAAGATGCTCACAGTTTTGAGTGGGTGGTGATTACAGTCAGTGCAAGCATTTGTCAAATGACATATAGCTCAACTTAGAACATGGAGCTTAACGATTTGACGAACAATACCAAGGTAAGGACGTTTGGGTAGGCCGCAAAAAGCACTCAAACTGCCAGACAATCATGTTTAACTGGAATAAAAAAACCTACATAGTTCACATATTCACAATCGTTTATGAAGATTATGTAGATTAGTCTAAAAAAACTCCTTTGTTTGACCTCTTGACTTAAAGACACCCAGCTTATTATAGCTAGGGTCAGAATTCAGATGTGCAGTAACATTATGTTAAACACTAGTACTCAGCTGCTGTATGCTGACCCCAACAGAGTTGAGAAAAGGCTAAGAACATGATATTGATTAACAGTGTGGACTTTTGAATGAAATTTATACATATGAGTTGATCTTGTATTTCAACTCGGTGTGTACCTGGATAACACTGGCCATCACCCTGTTTAAATTTATTAATTTTAATTTAACAGTGAACACCCATACACTACACTCATCTTATAATCAACCTCACATACACTCACACTTACTAAATCCATTCGCACACATGCACAAATTCTTCTCATTACTATATGTGTGTGGCATACTATACGTGTAATGCAAAAAAATTTTTAAATTTATTGTGTAGTGTGTATTGGATAAAATAAATAAAAATAAAATGTAAATAGAGTAATAAAAGTAAAATTTTAATGCTTAAATTTGAATTAATTACATATAGATGTGCACTTACCACTTCTGTGTACGACTCTATTGCACATACCACATTTGACTGCTTTTGATATCAGGTTTACAAAGAGAAAAAATACCTTTTCATAATTAATTAAAAGATATTTAAATATTATACAAGCATGGATATTGTTGTACAAGATTAATAAAGTTTAATCTAAAAAAAATATATAATTTTCATGTACTTGTATTAAGTTGACACTCTAAATTAAGATCACTATTTGTATGTAATAACTAGCGGGACTCTCACAAAATTGTATCATTGTACTAAATGTGTAGTTTGTAAGCACTAATCCCCAAAACACAGTCCTAGGCCCAGTTTGACCCTATCAAGCTCAGCAACTTTTGAATTAATACGAGCCCAATGAAGATCAGAGTTTTTCCTACTACTTTTTAACCATAAATACATGATTTTACAACTTAGAATGCGATATTTGCTATGTATATTCAATAGTCGCTTACAGTACCAAAATATCGGAAACTCGAAATAATAAGTAGACTATACATGGTAAATATCCCGCTTAAGTTCTAATGATAATGTTAGAGACCAAGTCAATGAAAAAACTTTAATGCATATCCTATTCTGGCCCAACACGAACATTCAGCAACTGTAACAGCACTCCATTACACACAAATTAACAAACGTAACGTCAATTCATCAAGTCCATGTCACAAGATATTACAGGCGCCATGTTGAAATGTTTCACGCACCCGACACCAGAGGGCGGTAGTAACGCGGTGTGAAATGAAATAGGTTAAATACATATATGTTCCCTCTACTTGAGACGGAAAAGACGTGATCTATAATATGAGGTATGTGAATAATGATTCTTTATTTCTGATGTGTCTCGTTTTGAGACAGTTCTGTTTTTTTCTGGAAACTTATTTCGCAGATTTTCAGTTTTTTAACTATTATTTCATCTGAAGAGGAAAATTTCTGATGTGTCTCGTTTTAAGATAGTTCTGTTTTTTCTGGAAACTTATTTCGTAGATTTTCAGTTTTTTAACTCTTATTTCAAATCAAACTAAAATATATTTTAGTTTGATTATAACAAAACTTGTAATAAGGCGTCAAGTCCGCATTTTACATATGTGCATGAAGTGTTAATAAATAAATAAATAAAGAACTAAATTATAAATAATGTGATTTATTTACTTTCTGTTAGTCATTCATATTTCTTATTAAGCTTACTTACAGAATACCGTAACCGGACAATGTGCTTAGCAAGTAATAAAAAAATATATTTTTATATTAGGTTAAATTACTACTGGAAGTAAGCTTCCACAAAATACCTTCATCAAAACCACATTCGTAAAGCAATATTAAAATTAGGTTAAATTGTCAGGAGTCTAGATTCTTTAGTGTTTGGCACCGTGTATAACTCTAGTACTCAGCTACAGACTGGGAGCCGACTGCGACATAACTGAGAAAAGACTGAGGAAATGATGATGATGAATTAGTACCTTTTCACTAATAAAACTTTTTTTAAATTATATTATTATATCTACTTCATAAAGCTGAGAAAGCTCCCCAATTTTAACAAACAGAAGATATCCCAGTATTCACAAAACCTTAGGGTACCTAATTAAAAGTTAAGGAAGAGTTGTTGAATCTGTTTGCGTAATCTTATCATGCAAGTACTACTTGACGGATTTTAATGAGGAGCCAAGCTACGGTGCAGGGAAACAGCGTGAGGAAACTGGGATATAATCTAAAAAATGAAATATAAAATTCCGATTATGCAGTAGAACGTAGTGTGTACTTCTACAGTACTTGCATCTTAAAATGATTAGGTACCTTTTTAACCAACTTCAAAAAAGGAGGAGGTTCTCAGTTCATCTAGAATTTTTTTTTCATATTTCGAAGACGGCTAGACCGATTTGGAATTTTTGTTTTCAATACACTTCCTCGAAAACTGGCTCTTATCGCACTACGATTAGGTTCAACATGCAATGTATTTCACACTCGTGAATTTTTTTCATTTTTCACACCCGAGGGCTTACAATTCCAGACTTTGCCACAGATAACATTAAACAATTATCAATTCCCTATATTCGGCGGTGATTGGTTTTTTTTTCACAGCAATGAGGCGCATGTTTTAAAGGCCTTATATTTAATGAAAATTAAAATTGTGTTTACGAACAGAATATCAGAAATAAACATTATTATTTATAAAATAATTTTGCTTTTATCAACAAATTAACATTTATTTGTGTTCTAAATAAAAAAATAGTACATTGTTCACCGAGAGGAGAAAATGACCGATTACCGTCGAGGGTGTCGTTTGAAGCCCGAGCCGTAGGCGAGGGCTTTAAAACACCCGAGATCGGGAATCGCACTTTCTCTCAAGTGATACATAGTGCTTTATACTACACCTACGAGGAAAATAAAAAACTAAATCTTTACTACTTAATTGAAATTTATATTGAAATTGTTGCAATTAGTGAAGCTTAATGTAACACTTTTTCCATTAATGTTTGTTTGAGATGTTTGCGACAATGTAGGAGGAATAACTGGCTGTGCTATTGGCACTGCGCTCATAGAAGGCTGTGGTGTCAAAGGGGCAACTGGCTGCTGAGGGGCATTTGGCATCGCCGCGCTCGTTGATGGTTGAGGAGATGAGTCTTGATGCACATTAATCGATCCCGATATTTGGTTATTTATTCGTGTTTTGTTTTCTACGGAATTCTCTATGTAACCTTCTGCAATAGCAGACGATTTCCAACCACCGTGGCGTTTTATTGTGGTTAAATCAACACCAGTATCGGCAAGAATAGTCGCTGAAGTTCTGCTAAAGCAGTGGCCAGTGTATTCTAGTGGATTGAGTAAATTAAGGTAGGAAGCTATTTCTCTTGGCACAGTACTTATTTTGTTTTTCCCAATTACTCGTACATTTTTTGTTTTTATATTGTAGTAAAAACCGATTGGTTTTGGGGTCACTGGGGCGAATTTCGTTATATTTCTTCATTATCTCATAAAATAAGCCCGATATAACAAATGATCGCTGAATTTTGGTTTTTGTGTTAGGAATATTGACAATTATTCCATTTTCGAGGATTTCGATATCGTCTGTTGTCATATCCACAAGTTCTTGCGAACGACAGGCCCCATTTACTCCTAAAATCAAAATAACCTGTAAACAAAAATACCAAACATGAAAACCTAGTAGATTTCTACTCATAAATAGGTACGTAATTTATTACGTACCTATTTATGAGTAGAATGAACAAAATGCACTGGTTTATGATAAATCATAAACCAGTGCATTTTGCAAACTTACCTTCATCAACAAATATTTGTCATCTGGAGCATTCTGCAAAAAGGAATAAACATCCTTTGTAATAAGCACTTTTGATTTCTTACTACGGAATCCCTCCGACTTTCTTTTCAGATGTGCTGTTTAAAGTTTTTTGTATTCTTGAATATTTATGTCGTTTCTTGTCAAAATAGTACTTTTCAACATTGAGTACATAGACCATAACGTACTTGGTTTGTATTTTTGCGCTTTTTCACTGAAATAAGCTAGCAAAACAGTTTCAGAAAAAGATGCCGCATTTTTTTCACTTTTCCATTGCAAAAAATCGTCATAAGTTTAATTATATTTTTTAATTGATTTCTATGGTAAAAGGTTATCAATCAGTATTTTTGCTGTTTCCTTCAACTGCGGCGGAGTTAAAAAATCTTCATCATCACTATCACTACTTATCATTTTGATAGTTTTATTTTACTTTCTACGAAAACTGAATCCTCAAACAACACACAAATTGAAAATGGCGCCAATGGCGTCTGCAATTTTCACATGTTCTTTTTCAAATTGTTTATCCTGCCGCCGCAGGGTCGCACTGGCAGCCCGACACCATCCAACACACAGCTAGTGGCCAGTGTCATTTTGCGAACTTTGAGATAAAAACTCACTGTAAAAACTTTTTGGCTTTTGATATTTAGGTTACCGGCGCATAGTCTTACCCAAAATTAAAAAAGAAAAACCACGTAAGAAATGGATTTTCATACACTTTTCTCTCCCGCTCAGATGCGTTTTCTCCCCGCATATTTGTTCGATATGCAATGACGTACTTTCTACCGTAAATTTGATAAAGTATCAAGGTACTTTCCAAGCAGGTGTAGTATAAAAGTATTTTATTTTAATATCAGGCTGTTTTGTGGCTTCATACCTTTGCTTCTCCGGTAAAGCGAGGGGAAAAATGTTTCATATCACGTTAGGATTCGATGATGGAATTATGGAGAAATCCAGGGAACTTTTCAAATATTATAGGCACACCTATAGCGTTTTGGGTATTTGTAATAGTAACTTGTGCAGTTGCTATCGAAAAGCACCATTTGGAGAAGTGAAG
Source organism: Tholera decimalis (assembly GCA_943138885.2). Classification (NCBI taxonomy): domain Eukaryota; kingdom Metazoa; phylum Arthropoda; class Insecta; order Lepidoptera; family Noctuidae; genus Tholera; species Tholera decimalis. The sequence goes on from OW964567.2 coordinate 34,043,785, forward strand.
ACCACAGATGGCCACCGAAACTACTGAATAATAAGTATTTCATGGATTGCGATTCGATTACTTAAATATGGATGTTAAGCACTTTATACTCGTCACAATGCATATGGTGAAATAGAGCTGATGGTGATGTACCAGTAGAACTCCTCAAAAATTTACGGCTCTGCATCGGGAAAAGCAATATTTTGTAAAGTGTGATAAGTAGTTGACATTTTGGCTTTTGTAATTAGATAAATTACAAACCAAACAACTAAAAGCGTGAAAAAAAAAGCTTTTTTGCAAAAAATAAAACCGACTTCCATAGCAAAACGCTACAAAGCCAAAAATAACTTTAATTTCGGAAGCGTTGTCCCCGTTGAGTTAAAATTAGAAGTGAGAGTGCCTTAATAGAGAGAATATTGTACCTATACAAATGAAATGGAACTAAGGCCTACATATAAAATTTAAAAAAAAAAACACATAATATCTAAACAATAGCGACACAAGTATTTATAATTTACGAATGTATTAAAAATAATAATAAAATAAATGATAATATATAAATGTTGATTATTACCAATTCTGTAATCTAAATAAATGTGATATTATTAATAAGTATAACATTAAAGTTCTGTTTGTAGTCAATTTTATTTTAATTGTTTTTTTTTTCACTATGTTTAAGCTTTAAGTTCAATCCTATTTCTGTTTTTATTATCTGAATTGTTTTTATACTATGTTAATTCTGTAACGTTATAGTTAAATAGGTATATTAATGTGGTATGTTTTTGTAAGTACAAAATTTAAATACTTTGTGTTTCATTCCACCCTTTCATTTAAAAATAAATCAAAATAAATAAGGTATTTAGTAAATTAATAAAAATTTAAAGGGGACAAGGATACGTGAAATCTTAACTGTCCATTGTCCCCGTTGCCCTTATGTACATAACGGGGACAATGGGAAGTAATTTTAACTATTTTATTAAATTCCCTTTGTCCCCTTTAACGGGGACATGGACTACGGGGACAACGGGAATACACCGGTTTAGTACCCATATAAAGAGAAAAATATCAAAACATGGATCATGCAAGATCTGGATATCTGATGAAGAACCCTAAGAGCTCAGCTGAACTATGGCAGATATGGAAATGTGCCTTGACAAAAGTTATTCAGTGAAATGAGCCCCTTCTATGAATGTACATAAAACTGGAGTCTGAAGTATTTAATGTCACAGAAAAAAACAATGTCTAATAAGAAAACCTAATAATGAAAGGTCTGGAGTGTATAACTAAGAACCTAATCAAGTAAAAATAGCTTTCTGCAAAAAGATGTGAAGATCCACCAAAACATCCTGTAGAAAACCAGCCAAGTCTCGATGGAGTTGCTTGTTTTTAACCGACTTCAAAAAAAGGAGGAGGTTCTCAGTTCGTCTTGAACTTTTTTTATGTGTGTTACCTCATAAGCCGGCTGAAGAACCTTAGACTTTTTTTTTAAGGATGGGAAATTATCTATTATTATCTACTATTATAACTGCTTTCCGATCTGGTGTGGCGTGGTGGTTTAGGTGGAGTTGAATGAAAACTAATAGACCACAGGTTTACAGCATTTATTTGATAAGGGGGGTGGGTTCAGTTCACTAAGATCCTCCACTGGTCGATGGTTTAAGGAAGGTACTGCCCTGGGCTCAGGCCGCGACGCACGCAGGCCGGCGGGCCGACCCCGTAGCAGGCAGCTCGCACGTGGTAGGCGCCGAGGTTATGCCGGCAGGCCACGCGTCAGCGCACAGACAGGCGCAGAGGTTTTGCTGGCAGGCCACGCAACAGCGCGTCTCTCCGGCAGTGGTGACGGAGGCAGCGGTGACGCCCGTCGCGTGGCAGACGTTGCAGTAGTTGGATTGTAGAGGTGAAGAGAGAAGAAGAAAAAACCCGGGAATCAACACGAAGGGTGCTTCCGTAAGCGTGGTGCCAGGAATCGCGAGCGCCAGCGATGCGTGCGTCTCCCAGCCGTGAACCCAAAGAACAGTACCCGGGAAACGGATGGAAAACTCACCATCGCGGCGGTTCACAAAGATTATAGATAAGCGCAAGCATGCCGCGTGCAACGATATAAAAGATAACCGTGTGACAAAGCGTTTAAGCTCGTAGCTGCTATGACACAGCAGGAAAGGGATGCTGCGGCCTGCTTACGCTTCACAAATTTAGCAACACTAGTGGAAAACAGATGACAATGAAATAACACAGTTATGTTCCAGACCGAAGCCATCTTGACAACCGGGCAATTATATTAATTTACAAACGCTGCAGATTATGGTGAAATAAGAGGATTACGATTTGGCAAGATGGAGAGAAAATGGCAGATACGACGAGCACTTACCCTTGGGCACAAAGGGGTTTCAATATTAGTTACTTGCAACAGTGCGCGGTGAAAAAGCACTCAGCGACACGGAGGTTAGAATTTATAGCCGGTCACTGCATAAGTGTTGTCACTCAGTGAAACCATAGACATTAGAGATTAGTGTGGTAGTCGACTTCTAGTTTAATCGACTACAACGCTACACTGGGCGTCCGATGAGGACCTGCGTCAGGCGGAAGGTGAGTCCGCCATGACGCCTCTGTAGCCACTCCTCAAAGAGAGGACTTACTGGTCTTGCTACAGGGTTGTGGAGGCTCGATAGGCAATCAATCCGTGTAAAACAGTAAAAATGTGACAGATTGAAATAGATTGGCGTGCTAGCAACTCCGTCGAGACTTGGCTAGTTTTTTACAGGATGTTTTGGTGGGATCCAATCTTTACAATTTATTCCATTAAGCAACCCAAAAAACGCTGATATTCTCAATCTAGCCGTACTCACTGAAACCGTCATATAAATGATATTTTAAATAAGAAAACAACGACCTATGTAAGCCAAAAGTAGGGATCAGCAAGAAAAACAAATGTAAAATCTGGAGAAAATGCCAGGTTATCACAGAAACGGGTCCGGTAGGGGCCATCCGGGACCCGTACAAATAAGCATCCGATGTAAGGGCACCCACAATGTAGATAATATCTGAGACTGGTCTATTTTATTTTGTTACGAATGCAGATGTGTTTTTATCTCATATGTTGAACTGTTTTGAAAATCCTTGTAGCATTTTTTGTCTCGAGAAAATTAGAAATCGACTTTTTTTACTTTAAACAGTAAGCAATAGTAGATTGGCACACACACTCACATCTATTATTTTATAATATGTATTAAGTCTAGTGAATAAGTCGTTTGTCTGTCATTAATCTTTCTAATATTATAAATGCGAAAGTTTGTAAGGATAAATGTATGATGCAAAAACTACGAAACGGATCTGAATTACATTTAGTAAGTTAATAGTTGACAATCTGGAATAGGCAACTTGTTATCCAGGAATTTCCATGGGATCGGGATTTATGCGGGAAAACCCTTCTATGCGAATGAAGTCGCGGGCGGAAGCTAGTAATAAATAAGTTTGCTCTGAAACTGTTGTTAAGTTGAACTTTGCGTCCTTCCAATAATCTTCTCTTACTCTGTCCTTCTCATACTTCTGATTTTATTCATTCTTTCTTTTATATACAGTCTATTCTTCTGTGGATATTCCTCTTGATATCAGGATGGCCACCAGTCAATATGCGTTTAAGAGAAAGTTGCGGGATTATTTTCAAAACAAATAGTGGAAGCAAAGTTTTCATAACCTCCTTTCTATGAATTTTTATTAATATATTATATATATTTGGTATGTATTATGATAAATATGTATGTAAGTTTATTTTAATACTTGTAATATGACTTTTACTTTGAATATATTGTCTACATAGTTTATTTTTTTATGCACCTGCCATGTTATCTCTTTACCACCCATGGATGACTGATAGAGAATGCCTATGGCATTAAGTCCACCTTTGTACTTTTTGTGTTGCATAAAGTTTTAAAAAATAAATAAGTTCTAAGTTGATTTACACGATACCTAAAAGATGCTTGCACTGCATGTCAAACAAGGTCCACTCCCTGTTGGTTTGTGTTCTTAACATTAGTTTTTTTTAGAATACAATTTTACATAACAAAACAAGGACCAGAATAATGTTCTTTGCGAAATCGGAACACTCTCATATTCTGCCCCCACTCGCAGACTTGATAAAGCCAATAATAGGTTTGACCCGTTAAACGTTAAGCCCGGCCTAGTCTCGTTGCATTGTTTAGTCTTAAGAGCATTTAAGTCTTTATATGTATAACAATTTTATAAATGTTCGATACTAAATGAAAAAATATTATCTATTTGCATAAGAGCTCTGTTGTGGAATACATTTTTAAATTAACTAGCCTAGAACTAGCTAGTTTTTAATTAATTAACCTAGGTATCTTGCGTTTACACTCCAAGCCCAAGATAGAAGAAAGACTTGGACGTGAAGTTAAGTGCCTCATCGTAGTAAACTGAATTCTTAGTTGGGCTACACAATTCCATGAGAAGATCGCGTTTAGACATCTAAAAACAACGTGTAAAAACCAATAGAAAAGTAAGTGCATTCTTTTTTCATAAATTATGGATACATTCTTTACAACGTTTCCTAAATTTTACATATAAGTGTTATATAGCGGAAGCTTGTAATTAGCCTTCTACATAATGTCTTAGCTATAGTTTCCTGAAAATGAATTACTAAAATTCTGGAAACATTATTATGTCCTTCTTTTATATCTCCACTTTGGGTTCTAATGAGGTAAAATAAATTAAATTCCATCATCCTTGAAACCATTTAAAAGGTATAATAATAATGAGTACTATAACTAAAAATGCTTATACATATTATGTGAAATGATGACTAGTACAAGTTCGTTGTCCCTATTCACAATGGAGCTAAAATTTCTAATCGAGTAACGGTTTGTTGGGGCAAGTCATTTTAAGTCTTAGTCATCTTTGGAAATCACACCTCGTAGATATTCTAATACATGAACAAACAATAGGCAGTTTTTATAAATACCTGTAGGCAAATAGGCAGTCATTTTATCAACTATTCAATATTTTTCCCACTTACTGAAGTTAATTACAGGACAGGTACCTTAATATTATGGTGATCACTGATCACAGTAGCCAAGGTTAGCCAGTGACCCAAAATTTGCTTTATAATATAGGTAACTAAATTCGGCGACCCAGTAGTAATATCATAACCAACAAAGAAATCCTCTTTTTCACTTACAATCCAATTTAAGATTACAAGCCTAGATTTTTTGCAATTAATGCTATCAAGGTCTGAATTCGGCTCGTTAGTAAAGGGCTTTTCGTGTACACGTACTACCGCTTTACGAGCTAATAACCTACATGCTTCTCATACTATTTGACCAGTACGAATTTGAATAGACTTCAAAGAGACTTGACCTCTGAATTTGTTTTGGTGTTTCTTCTCAGAGTAGTCAGTTAGGAAACACCGGCCTCATCTAGTTTAAATGTACGAAATACAAAATGCCGAGTTTTGATGTTATTTAATAACCGATTTGCAGAATAAATAGCTTTTATCATATGAGATAATTAGGAATCACAAAAAAACCTTATCTCTATTTATTTATTTAACAATGAATTTAAAAACGAATATAACATACAGACAAGAAAAAGAAACAGAAAAATAAGGTGCAAAGGTGATAATTTATTTGAAAAGAAGTAGAGTTGAAAAGAAAACATGCTCTACATTTCTGGTGCTGTATAATGTGTTTACTTTTGGACCAGATAGAGATAAAGTCTTCTCAGTCGGTATGCTCTCAAGAAGTACACACTCATCACTCGTGTTTACTTGGACACACTCTTGCCAGAGCGGTTGTGGTCGTCATAATTATAGTATTCGTTTTTTTGGGTAGTTCTGACCAACCGATTTTTCTTGTATACCTTACTATATTTACATGGATACAAAATTAAATAATAAAACTAGTATCTATAGATTAGGCGGTCTTAATAAATCAATCTCCTACAGACAACCTTTGGACAGAACTTAAGGGAGATACCATGTCTCCAATGGGCAATGTTTCTTTTTTCCTCAAAGTCTACAAAAACCGTAAGTATTGTCACCCTAACTTTAGGCTACCCGAGATTAAAGCTGAACATATTATAGGATATCACAGCATTCACAACTGTGCGCTAATAAAGAGTGGCTCAAACGGGGCTCATCGCCAAACGGCCAACATGGCGGCCAAGAATTTCAAATAACACGGGACAGAGCAAATAACCAGCGACCCACTGGACTCGTTTCATTAAAATAAAAATGGATAAAAAGAACTGCACCGCCCGGGAATCGAACCCGGGTCGCAAGAATGGGAATCTTGCATGATACCACTACACCAGCAGTGCGATGACCCTGTATGCTAAAAATAGATGCATACTATTATGGCTTGCATATTAATGAATCAATTTCATAGAATAAGTCTTTTCGCGCATCGAAGCGTATATACCTACTATCAAATTTATATTATTAACACGTAAACCAAAAACTTAGTGTACAAAGTTTTTAAGAAAATTGCGCAGACGGATGTGTATAAAATTTGGCACAGTTGAACATTATAATGAGATTTTTATTTCTCATTTAAAATATTTTTGATTGTATGTATACGTTTGTTCTTTTTTCTGTAATTTATGTGCCATATGTTAATGTGCTTTTGTGTGTTGTGTCTTCTGTTGACCAATAAATGTTTTATCTATTATCTATGAGCAATTGGCTGCTTGGCTGAGTGTTGCGGGTCTAATCGCGCACCGGAACAAATGTTTGTATGGCCTAGAAACAGAGCTGGATTAACCCTGTCAGAGGCCCTAAGGCAATGGACCAGTTTGTTCGACCCCAAGTCCAGCCAACGGTAACTGGTATGTCGAACCGTCCGCGATTACGCGGAGCCCTACGTTGTGGTAGGCTCTTAGGCCTTATTTCGATAAACAAAATGTACCACTAACCTCAATGCTGGGGACGCCAACTTCGACCTTCCAAGGTCACGCTCCAAGTGTGGTTTGTATGTAATATGAGGGTGAGTAATTGTAACGTGTGGTGAAAGACAAGTGTGGATGAACGTTCCCAAGGCGCCGATATCCAGGTAGCGGTCACACAGCAATCACAGCTTAACTCGTTCCCAACAAACGCGCGCTACGCGTGGTAGACACAATAAGGCGATATGTTTCACGAAATATCAGTGGATTCTTGATAATCCGAGAATACAAAGTTTAATCAAGCACTGAACACAATTAATATGTTAATCTCACGTGAGATCCAAGATGATTTCCAATTATAATGACTAAAACTCAATCTTCCAACCGGAGGTTAGTTTTGCAAGAGAATACCCGAGAATTCCTCAAAAGAATACCACAGACATGAACCTACATGCTTCTCATATACAAATACAAATTGTCTGGACTTTAAAAGAGACTTTGACCTCTGAGTTTGTTTCGGTGTTTCTTCTCAGAGTAGTCAGTTAGGAAATACCGGCCTCATCTAGCTAAACTAAACACGCAAAAAAACATGACGTGTAAAAGTGTTATTTATAACCAATTTACAGAATAAATATTTCATTTCATTTCATTTCATTTCAATGGCATTCTTGGGGCCCCTTTTCTTACCTTGACTGACCAAATTTGTGTGAACTGAGGAAACGCACATTAAGGGCTGTGGTTTTTAATATATTTGTTTACTTATTCCCAGATTTGTTCTAAAATTGTTTTAATTCTACTACTAAATCTAACAATTTGTATTTTGTGAGTTAAAAGTGAGGTCCCTAAGTTCACACGCACATCAAATTCTCGATCGCAGAAACATGTTTTCTTGGTGCGTGCATTGGGCCTGGGCCCCTAGTTGATGCGGGGCCCCTAGGCAGTTGCCTACTCCGCCTAATGGTCCGGCCCTGCCTAGAAATGAGTAGTGATTCCAGGCCTAGGTATTTCCTACCAGGGTTTCGAGAATATTCTAACGAGGTACCGCAACCCCAGAATGTAAGGGCAACATAAGGAGCAGGGTGGGTTTTTAGTCAGTAGAAGTCTAACACTGCCTTCCGCTCCACCCATAACGATGTTTCTATCCAGAAAAAAAATAAAATGCCCAGTTTTTTTGTTAAAATGCATTCACGATAAGTACTATACATTTCCTTTTTAAAATCTAAAACTTCAAGCTAAACACTATTAATATTTCCTTATGAAATAGAAACGACAAATGAACTGACCGAAGTCATTACAAATTTATGTAGGTATGAACTCTCTCCTAATAGAAATGGTTTCCGTTTTGTAACCCAAATTCAGACAATTTGCTCTGCAGAGATATAATGTGTGACGCTGTTAATTTTCAATTCCCTTTCATTTCCAATTTGATATAAATTTATTGTTTTGCTCTATATTGAACTAGCTTGTGACTTGCCTGTGATTTCCAAAGAGTATGTATAGTATGTATAAAGCTAGATAGTACTACAAAGATTTCGGGACTTACCTGGAACCACCGCTGAAGTTTTAGATATCGCAAAGAAAACTTCTGCTGTGGTACTCTCATGGCTTAGCAGTCACCCTTATAGGTGGAAAACCTCTGAAATATTCAGCGTAATAAATTCTTCTCAATGGTTTCATTTCACAACCAAAGAGAATCCACCAGACTGGGCTTCCAGAGGAATACTAACCACTCAATTAAGAAATAGTACAATGTGGTTTACAGGAATTGCATTTTTAAAGGACAAATTTATTAAATACAAAGGACATCTTAATATAAGTCTAAGACAAAAAATACCAACAACTCCGGGACATTTAAATGTTAAAATGTATTCTTCCCGAGTGTTGCATACTGGAAGCAATAAAAAAATGGGACTCAAGTAGTAATGAATATTTAAAATATTATTAGATAGTCGCACTCATGTAGTCACATTACGTACTAAATCTTCAACTATTATAAGACCCACTTCCAAATCATGTGTTTTGCCAATAACAGACCAATGAATAATGTATACTTAGCTAACTGTGCCTACTATGTAGTTACCAAGTTCATGTGGTAAGATATAATAAGATCATATTTTGGATCAAGTCTGTGTTAAATATTAAGGTCAGATGAATATTTATATTGTTTTTTTTTGTTTATACAGTATTGTTTAGTTTTATGGACTTAGTTTTACAATGTACACCTTTATCATGTATTTAAGATCAAAACCGATAAAGTTAGATCACATCCATTTTGGGTTAATTTGAGCTATCAAAGAAGGTTTTTTTCCTATTGTTAAATTATTATAGATGTTAAGATCAGTGTGTATCAATTAGATGTAATTTAAATTTAAGAAGGACATTCTGTCACTAAATGTCCTTGGTGGGCGGTATGTTTAGTAACGAACCATAATTGTGCAAAATCTAAAATGGTTAAGCCCAAGCTCGATAGATGGCGATGGCGTCGAAATAGAAGTCGCTATGGTTTCGTTACCGTGATTTAGTAGGGTCCACACATGTTAAACGAAATAAGGCCAGCTCAGATCAGAACACTATGGTGGTTTTATTCATAATCCTGTCCCAAAATGTTCAACGTTACCAGCTCGGTAGCAAACTAAGCAAACAAAGTATGTAAGAGTATGTCAAAGAGTATGTAATACACTATGTTTTAGAGTATGTATGTTATAGTGACTTCGTTCGCAAGATTCCTCATAAAACTGAAATCTTTACTTTTATGTTATAAAGAGAAAAGGTTTGCTTGTAATCGTTAAACTCACAAACCAACGAACCGATTTTAAAAACTCTATACTACTACATTTTCATACTTTCACGAAGCCGCAGCCAGAACAAAGTATTATAAAGAGGAAAGATTATTTTGTATTTTTTTTTGTTCGCTTATAATGACTAAACTCAAAAACCACTGCGCTGATTTTGAAAATTCTTTCACTAATGTAGGTATTTAAAGCATATTGCCAATCGTTACACAAGCAGCCTGTGGGTGAATTATACGCAGAAGACATACAGCGCTCTGCGAGTACAATACAATAACGCCTTCAGAATGTTGTTGCGGTTATCACGATTGTGCAGTGCGTCCGCGATGTTTGCTGAAGCGCGAACGTACTTATGACTTCTACGCAATAAGACGCAAGCGCGTGTCATCTCTGTTAAGCAGAGTACGAGGCAGCAGCAATGACGTCCTGGGGCCATACCATGACGTGTTAAAACGTGAGTCGTTAGAGCGAGAAAGAGGGATGGAGCTATATATATAGCGTGCATAGCTTCATCCCTCTTTCTCGCTAGAGAACGACTCACGTTCACGCTCGAAATCTAACGATCTTCGAAAGTACTGGGTGAATTTGGATGAAAGAACAATGGCGAATCCTCTAACAAATTTTTGTTGGCATAATTTTGTAGCGTCTATTAATGGAAAATATACAAGAGTATAGAGTTTCAATTCATGATCATTTTTGCCTTAAGATCCACTATTAAAGGAACTCTTGGAAAAAAGATATTCGTTGAAGAAGTTTTAAAGGTTATGTCTGGCCATTCTTACGTAAACCGATTTATTGGAAGCAGACTAGTACCGCAGACTTGATTATATCCATAGTCAACGCTAGTGTGGAAAACATAGACCTAGTAGTGAGCCATTGTCAGTTGGCCAGGGGTCTCCCGCCCACGATCTCACGGCAGCATGGAAAAAGTGGCTGTCGCAACCGAAGGCTGGGCACGCCGCAATCGCGGCGATAAGTCCCGTCTTTGAGAAGTGGCTGGTGAGACGCCACGGCGTCCTCACCTTCCACCTGACGCAGGTGCTTACTTGACACGGATGTTTTGAGAGGTACCTATTTCGGATTCAGTGGGAGGACACGCCCGGGTGTCGACATTGCGTGGACCACCCGGAGAACACGGTAGAGCATACGGTGGACGTGTGCCCCACTTGGGCAGAGCTTCGCCGTTTCCTCATTGAGGCTATCGGCAGCGGTGACCTCTCGCGTCCGGCCCTGGAGCGGAGCGAGTGGGAATAGAATGCAGTCGCCTCCTTCTGCGAAGCAGTAATGCTAGTGAAAGAGAAGGCCGAACGCGCGAAGGAGAGGCAACTCTCTTCCTCATGCCCCAGCCGCCGCGGACGACGCCCCGTGCGTCGGGGATCGCGAGCCGATCTCCGGCCAACGTAGGCGCGGGCTTGCGGACGGCGAGCAGGGGTAGCTCACCGTCCGGTAAGGACCAGGCCCGGGTCAACGGCGCATCGTGTTCCACTTGCGCCTCAAAGAGCTGTCAGCACCAGTGACGGGGCCCCATATGGCCATTGCCTGCCGGGGCACAACCCTGGTAATGTTCTAATGAGATACCACGGCCCCGGAACTTAAGGGCAGCTGAAGGAACAGGGTGAGTTTTTAGTCAGTAGTAGTCTGATACCGCAAGCGGAAGGGATTCCGTTTTACCCAGAGCGGGAGAAGTCATTCGATGATTTAACCACCCAGAAAAAAATGGGTCCCCCGCCACTTCCAAGGTATTGTTGATTATATCGAAAATCTGTTTTAAACATGTAACTATGCGTTATAAAAGCTATAATTACAAGCATTAAGTATTACAAGTTAATTGCGGCTCTGTCCCTAGGATGGCAACGCATGTACAATGCCTTTTGTAATACAGATCCATATAGGCCGCGGCGATCACTTTCCATCAGTCGGAACATCTGTTTGCCATCCTCAAATATGGATCTTAGTCGAATTAAATAAATAAATATTATAATAGTAGGTAATAGGCAGGGCTGGGCAAAATACATGCTTTGCTTTAATTGAAATACAAATTACAAAATACTGTATCGCAAGTAATTAAAATACGAAATACAAAATATCTTTAAGTAAGGTATTTGAAATATAAAATACAAAATACAGTATTTTAGCTATTTTTAATTGAAATACAAATTACAAAATACAAAATAAGTAATCTAGACCAGGGGGCCGAGTCTGCTATTGCCATAGTGTCGGAATGGTGGATCATTGATTTTTAGGGTTCCGTAGCCGAATGGCAAAGAACTGAACCCTTATAGTTTCGTCATGTCTGTCCGCCTGTCTGTCTGTCTGTCTGTCCGTCCGTCGGTCCGTATGTCACAGTCATTTTATTCCGAAACTATTAGGACTATACATGTGAAACTTGGTAGGTAGATGTATTCTATGAACCGCTTTCCGATTTTAAGAAAAAAAATAAAAAAGTATTTAAAATAAAGGGGGGCTACATGGAACTAAAACTGAAAATATTTTTTTTCATGAAATCTATGCGTGTGTGATATTTATAGACAGGACTTTAAAAATGATATAGGGGTTTCTAAAACCACTTTTTCATAAAGTCAATCGTTTAAAAGATATAAGCTTCCAAAGTGGTAAAATGTGTGTGCCCCCTCTCTAACTTCTGTAATAATGGAGTGAAAAATCTAAAAAAATATATGTCTGTAGATCTTAATGTAAACTTTCAACCAAAATTGGTTTGAACGAGATCGGGTCAGCAATTTTTGAGATAAAGCATATTTTCTAAAACCGCAAATATAACTTTGTAATTCATACAAACACTGAAAAATAAAGTTATTTGGCGTAGTTGTAAAAAATGTAAATCAGCTAGTTTTAAAAAAATTGTAAGGTTTTTTTTTCGTTAAATAAATATATTAAAACATTATCTACGTTCAAAAGAATGGTGAAGGAGCATTACCTCTCACTATAATTTTTTTCACCTTTTTTCTCTATTATGAATTTGATATGTATTAATATATATTTATATATTATATTTTGTGGTATGTATTTTATATTATGATGTTTGGTTAGTATTATGTATGATGTTGTACACTGACAGCCCTAAATCTATCTCCTATAATTTCTGTCCATCCAAAGGTTGTCTGTAAGAGACTGCCCTGTGCGATAAGACCGCCCATTGTACACTAGATTTTATGATTTTTATTCTTAAGTGTATTGTAAGGTGTACAATAAAGTATATAATAAATAAAATAAATATATAAGGTTGGGGAAAAAGTCTTTTCGCATTATAGTATGTATGAACTTGTAATAAAATCACTTTGGCTATACTATTTGTATCTGGCTGGTTTTGGTATCATTGAAAGTTTAAATTTTAAAGAACATAATTCCAAATACAAATTAGGAAAATCTGTGATTTTCATTTGTTTTTCGTACTGTCAAGATGAGTGAATCTAATGAAGAAATTCGATCCATTTTAAAATCTTACTACAAAAAAGGTAAAAATGCAACGCAAGCCGCGAAAAAAATTTGCGGTGTTTATGGACCTAGTGCAGTGTCTGTGAGAGTAGCACAAATTTGGTTTAAGCGTTTTCAATCCGGAAATTTTGATGTCAAAAATGCACGTCGCTCTGGTGGCCCTATTACGGATAAAATGGATGCCATTTTTGAAAAAGTGAAGTATGATCGGCATATCAGTAGTTACGACGTAGCTGAAGAACTGGGAATTGACCACAAAACAGTTTTGGCGCATTTGAAAAAAACTGGGTACACAAAAAAGCTCGATATTTGGGTACCTCACGAGCTCACTGAAAGAAACCTAATGAACCGTGTACTCATTTGTGATTCTTTATTACGACGTAATGAAACCGAACCATTTTTGAAGAAGCTGATAACTGGTGATGAAAAGTGGATCATGTACGACAAGAACGTGCAATAACAAAAAATTAAACCGACTCCCAAAAAACACTGCAAAGTGAAAAATAACTTTAATTTCGGTAGTCGGTGTCTTTAGTTTTGTTTTTTCGTTTTTGGCACCGACTTCCGAAATTAAAGTTATTTTTCACTTTGCAGTGTTTTTTGGGAGTCGGTTTAATTTTTTGTTAAAAAGTTTTTTTTTCACTCTTTTTAGTTGGATGATTTTTAACTTACCTAGTTACAAGAGCCTAAATGTCAACTACTTATAACCTTTTGCAAAATATTGCTTTTCCCAATGCTGGGCCGTTAATTGTTGAGGAGTTCTCCTGGTACTTCACCATCAGCTCTACATCACCATATGCATTGTGACGAGCATAAAGTGCTTAACATCCATATTCAAGTAATCGAATCGCAATCCACTTAATACTTATTATTGAGTAGTTTCGGCGGCCATCTGTGGTCTTCATCATCAGTTCCACTTCCCCAAATAGTACTTTTTGAGAGCAACTGCACAAGTTACTATAAGAAATACCCAAAACGCCATAGGTGTGCCTATAATATTTGAAGAGTTCCCTCGATTTCTCCAGGATCCCATCATCAGATCCTGACTTTGGTGATAGTGGTACCAATTTCGAAGTATACCCATTTGAACAAAAAAAGAATTTTCCAAATCGGTTCAGCCGTCTTCGAGTACTCGATGATCATACATTAAAAAATATATATATATATATACGCGTCGAATTGATAACCTCCTCTTTTTGTCGTCGGTTGAAAAAGGTCGTGGTCAAAGGCCGGTCAGGCTTCACAAGCTGTGGCGAAACCCGGGTTAACTCGTAACAAGGTGATGCTGTGTGTGTGGTGGGATTGGAAGGGCATTATTCATTATGAGCTGTTACCACCAGGCAGGACCATCGATTCTGAACTCCACTGCGAACAACTGATGAGATTACAGCAAGAAGTTGAGAGAAAGCGGCCGGAATTAATCAACAGAATGTGGTTATTCATCATGATAACGCTAGACCTCACACATCTTTAGCGACTCAGCAAAAATTAAGAGAGTTTGGCTGGGAGGTGTTAATGCACCCGCCGTATAGTCCTGACCTTGAACCTTCAGATTTCCACCTGTTTCGGTCTCTTCAGAATTCTCTAGGCAGTGTCAGGTTAACATCACGAGAGGACTGCCAAAACTACTTGTCGCGGTATTTTGATCAGAAGTCCCAAAATTTCTATGCCAATGGGATCATGTCCCTACCTACAAGATGGCAAAAAGTTATCGAACAAAATGGTACCTACATAGTTAAATGTAAATAAACTATATTAAAAAGTGTTTTGAATTTTCTTAAAAAATGCGAAGAAAGTTTTTCCCAACCTATTACGTATTATATTATATTATTATAGTTACAACGGAACCCTTCATGGGCGAGTCTGACTCGCACTTGGCCAATTTTTTATTTGTAGATTTTGACAAGTTTGTTAATTTATTATTATAATATTCAACCACTGACACTCCATTGAAAGAAATGGCTTAGAATGGTAATCTCGTACACAATGACAAATGAATGACTGACTTACGCGGTAATCTGCTAAAATTTTTACAGTTCCAACCGAATTTGGGTCAATTAGCACCATTTTGTATTGTAATAAATATAGGCTTCTCTATTAAAGATAATTTAAAACACATAAATCAAAATAAATCAAAATACCGGCCGCTAAAAAAAAACAGATAAAACGTCAGTAAGCAGTAATGTCACATTTGACTTTGACAGCTAAAATATTATTGAATTGTATAGTTTTACTACATTTCTATTAACAGGTTTTATAATAATGGCAATATAACTATGTCAATTTATAACACAATTCTACTAGGAGACCGTTATGAATTTAACAGATTACGAACTTTTAGCAAAATGACAATGCCATTGATCGACAATTAAGAAATCAATGATAGACTATTGTGGCACTATTGCAATAGCAGACTTGAGGCCCAGCACGGGCTGAAAAGTAGAGGAAAACAACATGAATTAATCAGTAAAACCAGAGTTTCCTTTCATGAACACTAACTTTTTAAATGTACTGTCAGACAAATAGCCTCTTGTTGGAGAATGAATAAAACCTGCTAAAAAACAATCTTTTTACAGGTCCTGATGAGCACAAACTTGTGTTAAATTGTTTGAACACATTTTCGTTCGTTCTACACAGAACAGAAGCTTTATTTATTCCGTGTTTGGAAAAAACTAAAACAAACCGTTATGACTTGACAAATTGACATCTTAGCTTGACATTGACAATTTGACGTAAGTCCATTTTTTGCGTTTTGTGGCTGCTTTACCATCATTACACTCTCGCGGTCTCGCTTCGCACTCACACTCACGATCGCTAAATGAATGAAGGTTAAATGTATTTTAATGTTAAAATGTATTTTGAAGCCTCAAGTATTTGAAATACAAATTACAAAATACTTCGGCGTCAGGTATTTGAAATACGAATTACAAATTACATTTCAAAGAAGTAATTGAAATACAAATACCAAATACGTATTTGTATTTCAATTACGTATTTTAATTACAAGTAATTCAAATACTGCCCAACCCTGGTAATAGGTAGTTATAAAAATTAAACAATTGGTTTTATATATGTATGTATTTATTCTTCATCTTCTCTTATGATAATATCGTCCAAAAAACCTGCTGGTGTAGTAATAGTTGTCTGATGTCTGGCCCATCCGAGATACCAAACTACCGTCATGGTATGCGCGCAACATCCGACAGTTCGTCTTCCCACTAAGCAACTGCAACAGTACTCTATTATTCCTGCACGGCCGGGCACATTATTTTCTATTAATATAATTATATGTATTGCCTTCGAGACATGGTGTGATTTAATTTTGCCTCTAATAAGGGTTGTATCACTACTGCCTCTAAGATTGTATTCAGATGAATTTACTCACTCACTGTCAGGGTTGGGCAGTATTTGAATTACTTGTAATTAAAATACGTAATTGAAATACAAATACGTATTTGGTATTTGTATTTCAATTACTTCTTTAAAATGTAATTTGTAATTCGTATTTCAAATACCTGACGCCGAGGTATTTTGTAATTAGTATTTCAAATACTTGGGGCTTCAAAATACATTTTAACATTAAAATACATTTAACCTTTATTCATTTAGCGATCGTGAGTGTGAGAGCGAGGCGAGACCGCGAGAGTGTAATGATGCAGCAGCCACAAAACGCAAAAAATGGACTTACGTCAAATTGTCAATGTCAAGCTAAGATGTCAATTTGTCAAGTCATAACGGTTTGTTTTAGTTTTTTCCAAACACGGAATAAATAAAGCTTCTGCTCTGTGTAGAACGAACGAAAATGGTTCAAACAATTTAACACAAGTTTGTGCTCATCAGGACCTGTAGAAAGATTGTTTTTTTAGCAGGTTTTATTCATTCTCCAACAGGAGGCTGTTTGTCTGACAGTACATTTAAAAATTTAGTGTTCATGAAAGGATACTCTGGTTTTACTGATTAATTCATGTTGTTTTCCTCTACTTTTCAGCCCGTGCTGGGCCTCAAGTCTGCTATTGCAATAGTGCCACAATGGTCTATCATTGATTTCCTAATTGTCGATCGATGCCATTGTCATTTTGCTAAAAGATCGTAATCTGTTAAATTCATAATGGTCTCCTAGTAGAATAGGGTAGTTTCCTAAAATATTTTATTTAGTCCGTCACGTAGTTTAACAAAAAACATTGGACACGTATTTTTTATTTTTTCACGTAATTGAAAAATTAAGACGATACAGTGAGTTGAAATTTCGCGTGACGTCACACCTCGGTATAATTCTTAGCAATGTGTGACATCAGCAGCCCCCTCTCCTGTACTTTGAAGCTTTCCATCTTTTTGAATTTTTCTTAACTTGAAAAAGCAAAAAATATGTGACCAATATTTTTTGAAAATCTACCTAATGGACCAAATAAAATAATTATTTTGTAACACAGGAAACTACCCTATTGTGTTATAAATTGACATAGTTGTATTGCCATTATTATAAAACCTGTTAATAGAAATGTAGTAAAACTATACAATTCAATAATATTTTAGCTGTCAAAGTCAAATGTGACATTACTGCTTACTGACGTTTCATCTGTTTTTTATTTTTAGCGGCCGGTGTTTTGATTTATTTTGATATATGTGTTTTAAATTATCTTAAATAGATAAGCCTATATTTATTACAATACAAAATGGTGCTAATTGACCAAATTTCGGTTGGAACTGTAAAAATTTTAGCAGATTACCGCGTAAGGGTTCCCGCCCACGTCAGACTTTTTGTAGGACAGATAATCGGGCCTATTATTCCTCCGATTCTCAGGACCGATTTTGTGGTCGACTCAACGCCTACGTCCGTCACTTTGTCTGTGGCTATCGAGGGAGCAGCACGTCATGGACAGAGAGAATCTCATGAATATAAGGAGGAAGGTGGATTTACAGAGGAAATGATAATGATAAATGATGAACACTCTGATGAATACTTATTAGGCCAGTTAGGCCCCCATGCCTTACTTACGTAAGGCAGGGGGGCCTAACTGGGGTCTGACGTCACCGAGGCTCTTTAACATTTATGTCAACCATCTAATTGAGGAGCTCAGCAGCATGTATGTCGGATGGCCATATTGATGAGGTATGTGTTAATAATCTAAGCTATGCTGATGATATGGTGCTGCTGAGCCCCTCAATTGGTGGCTTGAGGCAATTGTTAAAGGTGTGTGAAAGTTATGCTGCAGAACACGGCCTGAAGTATAATGAAAGTAAGAGTGGGTTCATGATGTTTAAATGCAATAATAAGGATCCCAGCTATATACCACCCTTACTAAATGGTGTACCATTGGGCCTTGTTTCGAAATTTAAATATCTTGGGACATATAGTTACTGAGAATTTATGTGATGATTTGGATATAGAAAGGGAGCGCAGGGCATTGTCGGTGCGTGGTAACATGTTGGCACACAGGTTCACTCGGTGTACAGCTGAAGTCAAATTAACATTATTTAAAGCATTTTGTCAGACGTTTTACACCAGTGGCTTGTGGGAGAACTTTACACAAAAGGCCTACAATGCCTTGCGCGTCCAATATAATAACGTGTTCAGGGCACTGTTTCGTCTTCCTCGATACTGCAGTTCTTCCGGCATGTTTGCGGACGCTCATTTCGAAGACTTTTATGCGATTATGCGCAAGAAGGTTGCGTCGGTAATGGCATGAGTGCGAAGGAGTCGTAACAGTGTGCTCAGGATGGTGGGCGATAGAAGTGACACTGTCCTGCTTAGTAGGTTCACAGAACTCCATGTTACGGGGGTTCGGCGGGCCTGCTGAGCGGGAGCATGTGTCATTTGTTTTGTTGTATTTGTAACTATAATTTATCTTTTTACCTATTTATTGTGATTTTGTGTGTATAATTTTAATTTTTGTTTTTAATGAATCATATTAATTTATAATAATAATAATAACACGAACAATAATAACATAATTTTAATCTAATCTATGGACTGTGTCTGAAAATAAATGATTTTTATTTTATTATTTTTATTTATTATAAATGATCTTTATTTTGCAAATTGGTTATTAAATAACACTTTTACACGTCATTTTTTTTTTGTAAATGTTAACTAGATGAGGCCGGTGTTTCCTAACTGACTACCCTGAGAAGAAACACCGAAACAAACTCAGGGGTCCGTCTCTTTTAAAGTCCATAAAATCTATACTGGTTTAATTATATGGGAACCTTGTAGGTTTTAGTCTGAGGCGGTCTTTTAAAGAAAGATGCTCACAGATTTGAGTGGGCCTGTCCAAACAGTGCAACCATTTGTCAAATGACGTATAGCTCAATTTAGAACAAGGAGCTTAACGATTTGACGAACAATACCAAGGTAAGGACGTTTGGTGGCCTCGCAAAAGCACTCAAACTGCCAGACAATCATGTAAAGGAATCATGAAAGGTTTGTCTTTGGCTTTTGAGGAACATTTGTTGTTCCAATAATCTCTCAGAGATTATTGAATCGCAACACTTGTCCTTCCCTCGCAAGTGCATGCGACCGACTGTAGGTGAGTAGTGTGCGTTTTACGCTACATTTCCGAACGTTCCATTTTTCACCGATAATCGGATCGGTCGGGATGCGCCGATTTTATTTCTGACCAACTTTTTGTAGGACGTGTGCGTTGCATTATTGCTATCAGTGTGTTCTATTTTTCTCCTACAAAAAATCGGTCACCAATTATCAGACGTGGGCGGGCAGCCTTAGTCAGTCATTCATTTGTCATTGTGTACGAGATTACCATTCTAAGCCATTTCTTTCAATAGAGTGTCAGTGGTTGAACATTATAATAATAGATTGCCAACTTGTCAAAATCTACAAATAAAAAATTGGCCAAGTACGAGTCAGACTCGCCCATGAAGGGTTCCGTAGTGACTATAATAATATAATATAATTACCTTACAATTTTCTTAAAAGTAGCTTATTTACATTTTTTACAACTACGCCAAATAACTTTATTTTTCATAGTGTTTGTATGAATTACTAAGTTATACAGGTAGTCCGCCGGCAGATTTTAAACTTTGAACAGAGCTCACGGCGACACAGCACACAGAGCAAGTGGGGTATCATTCGGCGCGGGAGTGTTGCGGGTTGTTTAGTAGCCATGAGTCAGTGGACGGGAGCGCACCGCGCTTTTGCGGTTGAGGCGTATTTCGCGAACAATAATTCGATCAATGTGGCGAGGCGTCGGTTTTGTTCTCACTTCGATATCCGACGAGTAAAGGATGGTCCGTCAAACCAATTGATATGGTACAGAAGTTTAGAGGAACTGGATCAGTCAGAAATGAGCCTCGGCCTGGACCTTCAACGTCTGTTACTACTCCTGAAAACGCAGAACTTGTGAGACGGGAAATTATGACAAATCCGCGTAAGTCTGTTCGAAAGATTGCAGCATCAACGGGTTTGAAAAAGACATCAGTTCACAAAATTATTAAAAAAAATTGAAGTTCCATCCATACAAGCTCCAAATCATCCAACAATTGAAAGAAGATGATTTCATAAAAAGGCAGAATTATGCTAGAGTCGTTCTGGAACGATTTTCTACACCTACGCGGTTATGTAACATATTTTTTAGTGACCTGGCGCATTTTCACATCGGAGGGTACATTAATAAACAGAATATGCGTTATTGGAGTGCGAGCAATCCAAAAGAAATCCATGAAAAGCCTCTCCACAGCCCGAAGACCACAGTTTGGTGCGCCATTTCTGGAAATGGCTTAATTGGACCTTATTTTTACGACAGAGGTGAAACCGTTAACGCATATACTATATACTGCGCGATGCTGGACAACTTTTTTATACCGGAGCTGCACTGTCATGCTAGCTACAATAATAGAACCCACTTTCAGCAGGATGGGGCTACGGCACACACTTTCAGGGACTCAATGACTAAACTCAGACCACTTTTTCCTGGAAAATTGATAAGTCGCTTTGGCGACATAGCCTGGCCCCCTAGATCACCTGATCTGACTCCTTGCGACTTTTTCCTGTGGGGATACCTCAAATCTCGTGTCTACAGCAATTCGCCATCAACAATAAAGGCCCTGTAAGAAAATATCCGATGCGAGATTGCGGCTATCAGTCCAGAACTTTGCAAGAGAGTTTTCGCCAACATGAAAGAAAGATTGCAAGAATGTTTGCGGCTAGAAGGACGCCATTTGAGTGGAGTGATTTTTAAAACCTAAAATCCGCATTATTATTTTGTAAGGTGATAAATAAATAACTTTGTCTTTCTTTATATTTTTGATTCATTTTGTTTTTTTTTTTAGTATAAAATCTGCCGGCGAACACCCTGTATTTGCGGTTTTAGACAATATGCTGTATCTCAAAAATTGTTGACCCGATCTCGTTCAAACCAATTTTAGTTGAAAGTTTACATTGAGATCTACAGACATATATTTTTTTTAGATTTTTCACTCCATTATTATAGAAGTTAAAGGGGGGAGGGACACATTTTACCACTTCGGAAGTTTATATCTTTTAAACGATTGACTTTATGAAAAAATGGTTTTAGAAACCCCTATGTCATTTTTAAAGACCTGTCTACTATATACTACACACGCATAGGTTTCATGAAAAAATAATATTTTCAGGGTTCCGTTTTTGCCATTCGGCTACGGAACCCTAAAAATCAATGATCCACCATTCCGATACCATTGTAATAGCAGACTCGGCCGTTGGTCTATATTACTTATTTTGTATTTTGTAATTTGTATTTCAATTAAAAATAGCTAAAATACTGTATTTTGTATTTTATATTTCAAATACCTTACTTAAAGATATTTTGTATTTCGTATTTTAATTACTTGCGATATAGTATTTTGTAATTTGTATTTCAATTAAAGCAAAGCATGTATTTTGCCCAGCCCTGCTCACTGTATACCTCAATCTTGTATCCGCCGTGGAAACATACATGTTCACCATAATATGAACGTGCTTGTCGTATTTGGTACGTTCCCAGGGCGAATAGAATGAGGTCTCTATATTCTAAGATAGGAAAGTAAACATTATTTCTGTTTGTGGATATGTTTTGGAAATTAGAAGTTGTTCTATTCATATTTTGCCTAATTATGTTTAATATTTCTTTGGCATATTCACTGTCTTGCAGGCGAGCACCAAACTTATTTAGTAAAGCTGCTGCTATCTGGAAGTTTTGCATCATGTGGGGAAGTGATCTATGGAAATATTCTTGCCTCAGTAATTTAAAATCTCTTTTAAATTATCCATTGACCACTTCCACATATGCGGCAGTTAACACACATTATGCGAGTAGGCATTACATGAATACCCATTGTGATATACAAATGGATGCACAAACAACAAAGTCCAAAGTATCAGGTA
This sequence comes from Tholera decimalis, assembly GCA_943138885.2. Taxonomy (NCBI): domain Eukaryota; kingdom Metazoa; phylum Arthropoda; class Insecta; order Lepidoptera; family Noctuidae; genus Tholera; species Tholera decimalis. Next base: position 34,066,258 of record OW964567.2, read on the forward strand.
GTATATCGTAGTCCAAAAAAGTCAAAGCAAAACGTCGACGGCGTAAATAGCAGCTGATCGGAATCCTTAGGCAAGCACTAGTCGCAAGGAAAAACTGAGTTTATACACAGAAGCAGTTAATAATTTCAAAAGTACGGAAACACAACCGACATTACACGAGATAGCAGCAGTTGTCAATACACCTTACGCAGATGTCAATGTCATGTCGTATTGTTGCCATAATTTGCTTTGCAGTATGACTTTATTTTAGTATTTATTTATTCAGCAGAATTCTTAACAAAAATCTGCAATTATATTTATTATGTTTTATCAATACGCTTGTAAAGTATACTTATGCAATTAGGGAAAAACACTTTAAATAAATTGGAGTAGATTTACTAATACATGGCAGAGAAACCAGCAGAGAATTTTCAACTGAGACAATATTGGCTAAAAGACATGAAGTTAAATTGTAAAGGAAAAAAATAATCTAATCCCTTGTGATCATATTAGTCAATTGTATTTCCAAAAAAATAAATATTTTTTCTTAGAGTGGGTCAGTTCATAAGCATATCTTGAAAAAAACTAAGAAATTATTTTATTAACATTTGCAAACATGACATTTATAGACGCTCAAATATTCTATTAACAATTTTTTCGCCTTTGTTCTTTGGTATGGAAGTAGCTTGAAGCTTAAGAAAGGTTATAGGCTACTTTTTACCCGACTCCAAAAAACGTGGGTTATGTTTTTATCGTGATAAAGGCCACGTGGGCGAAATCCCGGGCGTCTTTTAGTCACATACCTATATTTATCTACCTTATCTTATATAATATATTCTATATATCTTATCTATATACAACGTGTAATTTAAAGGGTATTTACATACCAAGTGCATGGCTTCTTTGGATGATAACAAACGATATGGCAAAGGTTTTGTAATCCTAAGTCTACGTGTGTAGAACTTATTACAAATTCCAATACACAATACCAGAGATCGAATTTTTCAAATTAAGAAGAACGAATAGAATTATCGTGTTATTGGCAAGTGACGTGGAAAGTTCTTGGCCCTCGTAGTGCTGTGACACGTTTGTTATGATTGGTATTCAAGAAATATATGAAACCAATAATTTGGTATCAATTCTTTGAGTCATTTTGTGCTGAAACTGTGCATAGAGACTCCATACCATTTGTTGTCTTCAGCCCTTTTGGATAAATATAGGGTTTCCGTTACACGTTGTATATCCTATATATATATACCTTTATCTCATCACTCTAAGTTATTAAGAAGGTGTATATATAGTTTTTTACACCATTTGCGTTTCTTTAAAAGCGATACTCGAAACGCTGTTGGTCCAACAACTAAGTTTTGTACACACCTTGTTTTCTAGTTTTCACAGTTTTGCATAACAAAATGTAGGTACGTACGCGAGTGTTATCGAGTTGAGACTTAAGAGTTTTTAGCTAGCAAAGGACATGTGTGATGTGTTACAAAGAAGAACATTGAGAAAGTTAAGGCTTTTAAAATGCATTTTCAAGTTGTAAAATGTATTTCTAAGTCTCAACGTGCTTCTTTTTGGCAGTGGTAAAATCATCAAATGACGTATCCCTATCTGGTGGATCACAAGGAAGTCTCAAACTTCTATTAACTATAAAAGCCACCCAGTTACCCTTGCGTTCCGGGGCCGCGAAATTTTGTAAGAACATTCCCGCTAACCCCGGTAGTATTCCCGCAACCCCAATCAAGGTGCTTCTTAGCATGTCGACTTCAATCTATAGTGAGTCGGCCCAAAACAGTACAACGAGTTTAGCATTTATCATCTCCTCTAATAAACAATCGACAGCAAAACGCAGGCATCTTTTGTGGAGCAGCACCACATGGACCGATTTAAGCAAAAATGTTCCAAACCACACAAACCTATTATGTTAAAATATACCTTATTTTGGAGTACATAGGTCACAAAACTCGAAATTGTCGAGGTTGTGGGTTGGAACATTTTTGGTTAAATCGGTCCATCTATACTCCAAGGCAGAGTCATCAATAAATCTCCATCTGAGCAGGCTTTCTTTGCTTCAAGCAACCTGGGTCCGGAGCCTATTTAATGTCCAAATCAACCAAGGCAGCTTATGTCTAAGTGGTAGGTTTTCAGCTGGTGGAACGAATGGGCTTGGTAGCTAAGCGGAGCTTTTTGAATATTTAACGTTTTAAATGAATAGATTGACTTGACAATCGCACTGAACAATCTAAATTATAGATTTATTATTTGTGAGATATATTGTGTTTTCATGCGATGGCTGAGTCAATCTATGTATTTGTTTAAAACGTTAAAGATGTTGTTAGGTTAGATAATTACGTAACAACTTAAGACAGAAGGTCCCTTAAGTAGGGACTGAATAAATTAATAACCGACTTAGTATTACATGTATCTCACAACTTTTTACGGTAGAAGAATTGAGTTGCGAAACTTGGTATTTTTGACAAGTATTGTTTTTTATGGGTTATATAATTAATGAATATGTAATTAATGTAGCGTAATCCTCACTTTTACTTTTATGTTATGTAAATAACATTACATAAATGGTGATATGTGTATTGGTTTACGATGTAATATCATGAGAAAATTATATTTTTTTTAAATATTTTTATTTATTTAAAAAACCGTTTGCACGGTTTTTCTGTGAGTTGAGGCATTGGCTTGTATTTAAGATTCTAATGTAACATATATTAATAACAATAAAAAAAAATTAAAAGCTTGCATGTTTCGGGAATGGTCTGCGAAGTTGAGAAACGGTGTTTACCTAAGTGGTACGAGAATGCGATCTTTTTAGGGTTCCGTAGTCGAATGGCAAAAACGGAACCCTTATAGTTTCGATATGTCTGTCCGTCTGTCTGTCTGTCTGTCTGTCCGTCCGTCCGTATGTCACAGCCATTTTAACCGCTTTCCGATTTTCAGAAAAAAATTAAAAAATATTTAAAATAAAGGGAATGCATGGAACCAACATGATACATGGAACTAGAACTGAAAATATTTTTTTTTCATGAAACCTATGCGGGTGTGGTATCTATAGACAGGTCTTTAAAAATGATATAAGGGTTTTTATAACCAATTTTTCATAAAGTCAATCGTTTAAAAGATATAAGCTTCCAAAGTGGTAAAATGTGTGTGTGTCCCCACTAACTTCTATAATAATGGAGGGAAAAATCTAAAAAAAATACATGTCTGTAGACCTTAATGTAAACTTTCAACCAAAGTTAGTTTGAACGAAATCGGGTCAGCAGTTTTTGTGATACAGCATATTTTCTAAAACCGCAAATATAACTTTGTAATTCATACAAACACTATGAAAAACAAAGTTATTAAGCGTAGTTGTGAAAATGTAAATAAGGTAGTTTTATTTATTTATTTAAGGACAACCAACAAAGCATATGTCGGGTTTGGCTGAGACATCAGAAGTAATACTCAGATATAGGCAATACATGGATTTCTTTCAATCAAACTAGGCATTATAGCAATTAATTAAAATTATTTAAAAGACTAATAATGGCAGTGCAGGCGGTCACATAGGGCAGTACTGACTGTCAGGGACAGTGTTCCGTGCACCCACCGCAATAGGGATCGTACTTAATGTCAGAGACATTGTTCCACATCCAATAACCGGGCAGTACTAACTGTCAGGGACAGTGTTCCATGCACCCACTGCAATAAGGATCGTACTAAATGTCAGAGACATTGTTCCACATCCAATAACCGGGCAGTACTAACTGTCAGGGACAGTGGTCCGTACACCGAGACGCATCCGTTATAAATGCGTGCCGATTCTTTTTTAGGTAGGGCCACTCGTAGTTTAGCTCGCTAAGGCTAATGTACTACTTAACCGGTCTTTCCTGTGGTGACCTCTAATAATTAAATTAAAGGCCCCCAGCCAGGGCTTACAAACTAAAAATACACTTACAGCTAATGACCGCACGCTAAGGGCACTCCCTGTGGAGTACGGGCCTCGGCATAGCGGGGTCATTTTGGGAGTATTTATTGCTACTGGCTCAGCATCGCGGGCTGGCTCGTTTGGCAAAGGTCGGGGAGGATTTCCGTTACAAGTACGCGGACGTCGCGATGGGCCTCGTCGGCGAGGCCGGAATACGGAACGCGTTTTGTGTTTGTGTTTTCTAAGAGTGCTAGTTTCCCTACTGCTCTCTTTTTGGATGGTGGTGGGGTCGTCGGGCTCGTCTAGGACGTTACGCGGGTGACGAACCCGAGAAAATTTGGAAGGTCTGTATCGGACGGCCGATACGATCAGGGGGTTTGTGTGGGTATCAGCAAGTAGAAGTGAAGTAACGCACTGACATGCGTTTCAACACTTGCTTTATAGTCGGGATTTTGAGGTCTAAGTGGTGGAGATCCTCGTTCCTCAAGAACCAGGACGCGCCCGTGGCCTTTCGGAGAAAACGGTTCTGAATGACTTGCATCCTATGGATCTGCCAGGGACTGGCTTGAGCAAACACCGGAGCGGCGTATGTCATGATGGGACGTATGCACGTCGTGAAAATTCAGATCTCACACCTAAGGGAGAGCTTACTGCGTTTATTCAGTATGAAGTGAAGCCTACCGAGAGCGCAAGCGGCTCGCGAGCGAACCGACTTTATGTGCTCAATGAAATTTAGGAATTGGTCGAGGATCACACCTAAGTATTTGGCTCGCTTCTCCCAAGGGATTGGCGTGCCAAACATAGTGATCGGGCGGGGAGTGCCGATTCTACGGTGCAGCGCCTTTTATGCGCTACCTATAGCTCCCACCTTGCCTACAAGGTGGGGGCGATGACGTCCGTTGCACGTGCCACTAGCGTATAATAACGCTGTCTCTTTCTTGCACTACTTCCGTCACGGCCATTCTGACAATCGCACGTCCTCGTGCGCAGTTTCTTTAATCTAAGAACAAAAATCTATTAGATATTAAACGGTACAGTACTGCTGGCCTAAGTCTTTGTCATGAAATAGATCACAAGAGCCCTACAGCTTACAAAATCCTGGACTATGTCATAGACCACTACAGCTTACAAAATGCTGGACTAGGTCATAGACCACTACAGCTTACAAAATGCTGGACTAGGTCATAGACCCCTGCAGCTTACACCATGCTGGACTAGGTCATAGACCCCTACAGCTTACACCATGCTGGACTAGGTCATAGACCCCTACAACTTACACCATGCTGGACTAGGTCATAGACCCCTACAGCTTACACCATGCTGGACCAGGTCATAGACCCCTACAGCTTACACCATGCTGGACTAGGTCATAGACCCCTACAGTAAATGCTGGTCTAGATAATCATCCTCGGATGACATCCCTACAGCTTTCAAAATTACTGCAGCAGTAGTTCATCACATACTAAAGTAGGCGAAACCCCTGCAGCTACTACTGGACTAGGTCACACTCTTGCAACCCCTACAGTATAAACGAATTTAGCCATCCCGTCAAGAGCTTTGCTAAGGGCTGAACCATGTATGCAACAAAAAAAAAAGTTAGCCAAAGATCTTATTAGAAAGCCCCATACTTCGAACATGCTAGTCTAAATCGTCACCCACTAAAGCAGGTGCGATTCCTGTAGCCGACGTCACAGATCATCACCCACAACAGCAGAAGTGATTCTTAACATTTTATATGCAGAAATGATCATCTCCCACAGAAGTAGACGTTACCATACTAATTAAAATTCCAAACATTCTAGTTTAGCTTCGGAATTATCTACACTTAATGATCGAGAGCCAAGAATTAAAGTTTCTTCAGAGCTATTTCAATTATTTGCGCTTCAGGTGCAAGAGCTTACAGAAATTGTTTTCTCTGAAATCATATCATTATTGTTCACAGGAAGTCATATCATTATTTACAGGCACAACAGACATACTGAACTCATAACCTGCCGTGATGGTCCGATAATTATCATCATTTTCATCACACATAATTATTGCTAACTTCTAAATAACCTTCTTGCCCTTTTGGTAGTAACTTCCCTTAAATTCATGAGCAAATTTATAAAACCAGTTGGAACCGTTAATATGTCTAAGTTTTAATCGGTCATTATCTAATACAGTGACGCTCTTATAAGGCTCCTTAAATTTATTATTTAACTCGGTATTTCTTCGCATTTTACGAAAACAAATTCAAAAACCTACTGCAAAAGGTTTAATCTGAGCTTTTTTACCTCATTAAACTGTAGTGTCAGCGTTAGTCAGTTTTATTCAATTTTTTTTTTCTGAATCTGATGAACGAGCTTTTCAATGTTAATTACGGTTGTTCAGAGAAACTAGGAGTTATTCTAGATTTAGTGAGGAACCTTGAACACCAAATATCAGTTACAATTAAGAACAAGTTGAATCTTCCTCAGTTCATGCTCAGAATCGGTTGCTATTAAATGAAGCTATCATAACAACGTCCTCTATCGGCGGTAATGTGCTTCGAAGCACCAAACAAATTTAATATTTTTAATTGCTCTCACAGCGTATCCAAGGATTACAAAGAAGAACGTTGTAAAGAAGTCTCGAATAAGAATTATTTCTCGTCAAAATAATTATTTTCTATTACTTTTTCCCGAAAGTTTCCAGTTACATCCAAATGAATGATGTGCCTAGGGATTGGAATTGAATGTAACTGCATTTGCTGTGCACGTAAAGGTCTTTTAGAGGTTTGACACATTGTCCAGCGAATAATAAGCTTTTCAAACAAATTTAGCCATATCAGGAAACCAAGAAAATACGTAAAGTTTTTCTAAAATCTTCTCACAATTACATAAGTGTTATATCTCATTATGAACATGACTAATGAGGGATCAAACCAAATAACGGGGCAACTAGTACGGTATATCTTCCTATACAATATTTTTTGTCTTAAATCGTGTAAATACGTATGCGATATCTCTTCATGTAATTGATTATTACGGAATTTAGATATAATTTCAGAAAGTTACAATTAACCAACCTTTGCTTTATTCATAAAAAATTACTTTACGGGGTTCAAAATCATTTAGTGTTTGACAAATTACGAGACAAGAAATCTGCATGAACCATCTTCCGAACTTCTTTGTACACCATATCAAAATAAAAAGCCTGTGCAATATATCCCACCAACGGTGAAACCCTTGCGAGTCAAATCATGTTTTGAGCGAGAGATTTTAAGGGAATTAAAATCGAAAAATACAGTAAATTCTTCGTCCATCATAATCATGGTGAAACATGATCGATTACTATACTACCACAAGGTTCTTATTTCGCGAGTGTTGTGTCAGTGATAGTGTCTCTGCATTTATGGTTTTCCTAATATGCTAGCTACTACATGCGGGGTATCATTATTTTGTGGATAATAATTGCCCCATATTCCTCACTATTTACTTCGTTATGGAGATCAATGGTCAAAGAAGGATCAAAAACTTCATTGGTTTGGACGTTAAAATGAGGATTTAAAAAAATATTTGTTCTAGCTTTGGGGTCCATTTCCTATGGTTACACAAAGACCGAATTATTTGGGAAAGTTATGAATAAACTGTCTAAAACTTTTAAGCGGGTCGGTTTGTAATTCATCTAGTTACAAAAGCCTAAATGTCAACCGCTTATCACCCTTCACAAAATATTGCTTTTCCCGCAGCAGAGCCGTTAATTTTTGAGGAGTTCTCCCGGTAATCTACCATCAGTTCTACCTCACCATACGCGTTGTAACGGGCATAAAGTGCCCAACAACCATATTTAAGTAATGGAATCGCAACCCACGAGAGTAGTTCCGGCATCCATCCATGGCCTGCATCATCAGCTACACCTCACCAAATGGTGCCTTTCAAGAGCAACTGCATGTTACTATAAAAAATACCCAATTCGTTATAGGTGTGCCTACAATATTTGAAGAGTTCCCTCGATTTCTTCATGATTCCATCATCAGACCCTGACGTGATGACAATAGGAAAGTATACCCTTTTGAACAAATAAATAATCTTCCAAATCGGTCCAGCCGTCCTCGAGCAATCGGGGAACATACATAGAAAGATTCTGACGAACTGAGAACCTTCTCCTTTTTCTGAAGTCGGCTAAAATACGTTGCTAACCCTATGAACTGCCTAACTCGAATGACAGTTTTGTTCCACGTCAATCAGCCGCACGATGCCCAGTTCTGCCACATACGTGTCAGTAGTAGCATGAGGACATATGAAAAACAAAAATATTTCACTTCACATAGGCGTACACAGGCATCTCCAGAACGTCAGAAGAACGCCGCCCCCATGGAGGAGAGCCTGAAAAAAAAGCCCTCTCCAAGTTGGAGATAAGAATCGATTGACTCAGGCATTTCCGACCTCCCTTCAAGGAGACGCCTCGCAGCACTCGAAACAGCCGGGACCTGCGGTATTGGTCACAACCCTTTCAGATAGACCCACATCCGGCACGCTTTCAATCAACTAGCAATGACGTTAACATGCCTGTGCGAAGGCTGCATTAGAAATATGAAGACACTGTCAAAGTGATCCCGAATAAGAAAAGGGCAAGCGATCGATCCTTCAAAGCCTTCTGTACATCCCCCATTGATCTGGACTGGGAGCCATCTTAGACAGCAATGTTGCTGAGTAGCCTCGAAAAAGAAATGAGTCAGTGCCATGATCAAATCGACACCTTTTTAACTCTCCCAATAACGGCGTTGGACAGCTAACACCAGCCTTCCATGTTTGAATCGGGGATGTAGCAAACAGCAACAACGCCGCGATGCGTTGGACTGGGTCAGCAGAGCGTGAGTTAATTTTTAAAGAGAGGTTTCCAATCTACTGGAGGGTAACTGAATATCCTCCGGCGCTTTTTGTACTGATGAAGTGCCAGGTGGGCGGAGAATCCGATCCCACTTCTGATGTCGGGTTTGGCTGAGACATCAGAAGTAATACTCAGATATAGGCAATACATGGATTTCTTTCAATCAAACTAGGAATTATAGCAATTAATTAAAATAATTTAAACTACTAATAATGGCAGTGCAGGCGGTCACATAGGGCAGTACTGACTGTCAGGGACAGTGTTCCGTGCACCCACCGCAATAGGGATCGTACTTAATGTCAGAGACATTGTTCCACATCCAATAACCGGGCAGTACTAACTGTCAGGGACAGTGGTCCGTACACCGAGACGCATCCGTTAGAAATGCGTGCTAATTCTACGGCGCAGCGCCTTTAATGCGCTACCTATAGCTTCCACCTTGCCTACAAGGTGGGGGCGATGACGTCCGTTGCACGTGCCACTAGCGTATAATAACGCTGTCTCTTTCTTGCACTACTTCCGTCACATACACCAATAAACATGTTAAAAATTAAAATATTGTTACAAACAATAGTGTAGCCTTAAATAAAGGCTACCACGGCATGCATTAAACAATAAGCGTGAAAGTAGAGATTAAACAAAACAAAAAAAACTTACTAACATTGCAATGGCTAGCTAGGTATTGCTAATTGCTAAAGCTATTGCTTTAGTACCAGCATAGCATTTCACATATTATAGGATTAATGAACAGTTAAATAATAATTAAAAAATATAACTTGGAAGAAAGAAAAATAAGTGGAAAGCTAGAAGCAAAATAAAATTATTTGTCATTTTTGTATCATGTAAGACAGACTTGAATTTGTGTAAGGAATAAGACATATCAATATCGACACTAGGTAAGGAAGACAAGCGACTATATTGAACCTGCATTCTGTTTATGGTGGAAAAATGACCCAGATTGGTTTTAAAACCCTTAGCGCGAAGTAACTGATATCTAGATACACGAGCTAGTTTATAAGGCACATTTATGTTTATCAGACTGAGTAACCGCGGACAATCAATGTGATTGTTTATTAATTTGTATGGAAAGAGATTATCTAAGATCGTACGACGATTTTCTAGATTCATGAGATTAAAATGTTTCAAGCGAGAGCTGTAGCTCATTAATTTTCTGCCCAAATTGCAGTGATATGACAAGTGCCAAAGAAATCTTTTCTGCAATGATTCTAAACGCCTTTTATTTATTTCGTAGAATGGAGTCCAGACAATGCTACAGTATTATGCTAATATATGCTAAACCGGACCTGACTATTGAGTTGAATATAGCAATTTTATTTGAAGCGCGTTTAAATTTTTTACTGTTACGCAGAATGAAACCCAACATCTTAAACCCTTTACTAGCAATTTTATCTAAGTGAATATTAAACTGAAGCTTATTGTCAGTGTAAACACCTAGATCACAAATAACTTCCTTTTCATTAATAATTTGGTTATTAACTTTGTAATTACGAAAATAAGGTCCTTTGTTCCTAGAAAAATGTACGTAATTGCATTTATCGCCATTAAGCAGCATGTTATTGTTCAAACACCACTGGGAAAAATGGTCTAAGTCTTCTTGGAGTTTATGTGGATCATGATCGCACTCTATTCGTTTTAGAATTTTTAAATCATCGGCGTATAAATATATCTTGGAGTGTACGAAACAAGACGCCACGTCATTTATAAATACATTAAAAAACAATGGGCCTAGATGGGAGCCCTGGGGTACGCCTGAGGGCGTGAGAAACTGATCTGATGAATAACCGTTGACCACAACCTTAGATGTGCGTTTAACAAGGTACGACTCACACCACTGCAATAAGTTTACTGCAATTCCGATTGCGTGTAACTTGGTAACTAACATTTTGTGATCCACCTTGTCAAACGCCTTACTAAAATCAGTGTAGATTACATCTACAGGTGTTCCACGGTCGACGGCGTCAACTAAATCTGATATAAAGCACGCCAGATTGGTGCCAGAAGAACGGCCTTTCACAAAACCGTGCTGTTCAGGCATCAATGTTTGTTTCACATGCCACGAAAGTATAGGGTATACCAAAGCTTCAAACACCTTGCCAAAAATAGACAAAATAGATACTGGTCTATAGTTATTCGCTGCGGACTTGTCACCAGACTTAAAAATCGGTACAACTCGTGCTTCTTTCCAAGTCTTTGGAAAACAACCTGTACTCAATGATTTATTATAAATCATAGAGAGAGATTCCCACAAAAACTCACAGCATTTTATTGCAAAAATGGAAGGCAGCCCGTCATGCCCTGGCCCCTTATTAGGGTCAAGTCTTTTCAAAGTTTGAATGGCAGAATTCGTGGAAAATGTCAGTTTGGTCAGAAAATCAGTATGCTGACATCCCCTAGTACTTTGTGTAGCCATAACGTCAACAGCATTGTTATTACAAGGGTTATAGACAGATGAAAAACATGAGGCAAATATATTGCAATTTTCTGTTCCATTACTACCTTTGATATCACCATAATGTATAGACGAAGGGTATGTACTGTTACCGTTACGTTTATGTTTTAAAAATGTCCAAAAGAGCTTAGGGTTAGAAGTGATCGAAGATTCAATTGACGTTATATATTGCTTATAATTATCATGTGTTAATTTGGTAACTCTGTCTTTGAGCAGACGATATGAAATTTTATCTAGGGGGTTTTTAAATTTGGAATAGAGTGTATAGTACTTATTTTTTTCTTTTAGCAGGCGTATAAGATCCCTGCTGAACCAAATTGGGTAATTGCTAGTTTTAGGTTTAGACTTAGGTACGTATTTCTCAATTACATTATAGATAACTTGGTAAAATGAGTCTACCATTGCGTTAACATCACAACATTGTGAAAACAAGTCCTGCCATGGTATGTTACTTAATTCTAGAATAATTTTACTATAATAAGCTTTGTAGAATTTAAATGTTGGCTCCTGGTTAGGGTGTTACAAGGTTTCCTCATGTAAGTAACACTGCAGTTCGAATTCAAGGGGAGGACGGTACGAGTCTATATTACTTAGCGGGTTTTTGGATGTACTTAAACTTTTCACAGTAGTATCGGTCAAAATAAGATCGAGTATCTTATTTTTATGGTTACAAACACTATTGTATTGAGCTAAATTATTTAATGAAATAAAATCCAATAGCTTCTGCTCATATAAACCGTTTTTATTTAAAAAAGGCGCCAACGGTGTACATTCCTGGTGAACCTATCCATTCAATGCTACTCAAGTTGAAATCACCCAATATTAACGTGTTATTAAAGTTTTCTATGGCACTATTTGCATTATCTATAAAATGATCTAAAATATGTTTTTGGATCGGAGGAGGAATGTACACCACACAGATTAAATATTACCTGGTCGTTTGTTTACACAAATGTCTAACAACGCACACCCATACATCTTCACATTTACTCTCCCAATCAGTCACTCTATATGATCTTAACTTTTTAGACACCGCCACTAACACACCACCACCGGATATTTTATTATAAAAACCACTAGACTCTCGATCACGTCGATACACTAGATATCGGTTGCAAAATAACTCAGAGTCCAATATGTCGCCCGCCAACCATGTCTCACTAAGTACAATTACATCATAGTTACATATTAATACATTCAAGTAAAAATCTTCAGTTTTGGTCCTCAAACCTCTTACATTTTGATAGTAACATTTAATTATATTACAGAATTGTAGGAAGTTTGGAATCGTTACACGAATATAGTCTAAAGTAAGGACCTATTACATACAAATGGCAAAAACAAATGGAGATCAAGTTAAGTTATTCAATGAATCTATACTACGAATAAATACCGTTTCTGATTCAACTGATTTGCGCACATAAACTCGTCCTTCGCGTACCCATGTCGCAGTATACGAAAGTGATTCATTACTATCTTGTATATTATATGTTTATCTGACTAAACTAATCTAGTTAAATAGTTATAAATCTACCACAAAATCAAATAAAACAATATATTGGTTTTTATTATTATTACAAAATAAACTTATTGCAACCTGCTATTAGTTACAATACTTTTTAGCAATAATACGTATTAAAGTTGGCAGTGATTTTATAGTGTTTACGCAAAATCGACGGAGCCCCGCTTGGCGGGGCTCCTATTTCTGAGTGGTTTAAAAAAAAATAACCACGAAGGCTAAGGCCTAGCCTTCTAACCTAACCTATCCGAGTCGGGGTACTCTGAGTCGGGGTGTTAACCTCCGCCGCACCCCCGCACTACACTCCTACAATTATTTCACTAAACTTAATCCAGTAATATAATTATAACACTAAACTTGAATGGTATTATAATTATATTCCTAGTAAGATAGTAATGAATCGCTTCCGTTTATCTATGTTACGGTATATAATTATATCCCTAGGGATATAACCATATCACGACTTTATCTATCTTACTGCGACACCCACACTAAATAGTTCAGTTGTTTAGCTCGAAGTCGGGCTGCGGCGTGTAAGTTTTTATTTTCCATTGTGAGATTCTCTGCAACAAATATCGCAGTCCTCTTATCATCCAGGCCTAGTACACTGGTGTTCAGCTTCTCATTTGGGTGATCCTTGTTGTATTGTAATGTGGCCGCCAGCAGGTAATCCCGCGTACGTGGAGTGTTAAACTTCACCAGGATTGTACGTGGGCGAGAAGACTTAGGGAAGAAATTTTTAAGGTTTTTTTTTATTCGTCAAATAAATATACATATTATATTATTATAGTTACTACGGAACCCTTCATGGGCGAGTCTGACTCTCACTTGGCCAATTTTTTAAGTTCTCTCGCCCACATACCTCACACAGATCTCTCACTTTTATTTATTTAGAAATACTTACTTATATGTTTCTGGTTTGTTTTTGTTTTACTAGCTGTGCCAGCGATATACTTTATTTTGACCTATATATAAACTTCTCTATCTTTAAGTGAAAGTCCCATTTAAATTCGTTCAGCCATTCCAGAGATTTGCCTGGACAAACAAAAAGATAATTGTTATTTTTAACCGACTTCAAAAAAAGGAGGTTTACAATTCGTCTTGAACTTTTTTTTTTTTATGTATGTTACCTCGTAACTCAGAGACGGCTGGACCGATTTGAAAAATTCTTTTTGCGTTTGAATGAGTATAGTTTCCAGTTGGTTCCATTGTTACGAAATCAGGATCTGATGATGGGATCCTGGAGAAATCGAGGGAACTCTTCAAATATTATAGGCACACCTATAGCGTTTTGGGTATTTCTTGTAGTACCTTGAGCAGTTGCTTCCGAAAAGTACCATTTGGGGAAGTTGAACTGATGATGAAGACCACAGATGGCCAATGAAACTCCTCAATAATAAGTATTTCGTGGATTGCGATTCGATTACTTGAGTACGGATGTTAAACACTTTATGCTCGTCACAATGGTGATGTAGAGCTGATGGTCAAGTACCAGGAGAACTCCTCAAAAATTAACGGCTATGCATCGGGAAAAGCAAAATTTTTTAAAAAGTGATAAGTTGTTGACATTATGGCTTTTGTAACTAGATAAATTACAAACCGACCCACTAAAAAGCGTGAAAAAAAAAATTTTAGCAAAAAATAGAACCGACTTCCATATCAAAACACTACAAAGGCAAAAATAACTTTAATTTCGGAAGGCGGTGTCTTTAGTTTTGTATATATTTTCGTTTTTGACACCGCCTTCCGAAATTAAAGTTATTTTTGCCTTTGTAGTGTTTTGATATGGAAGTCGGTTCTATTTTTTGCTAAAAATTTTTTTTTCACGCTTTTTGTAATCATAGGGAGACAATGTAAGGTAAAAAAGTATTTATTCAAATAAAGTATATACAGGCAAAAATAAAAAGAAATTATAGGACATACAAATTCGTCAGTTCTTCGTTCGTCGGCTCTTCGTCCTCCACTTCGTTCGAGCTTCACACTCACAAATACTTACCTTACTACCAATTAGATAATTTATTCCGAAGATTACCCCTACATACAAACCTACAAACAAATTTTACCTTACATATTGGTATAGAAGTATAGATTGATCATACTTATGACATTTTGACAGCTTTTGTCAATATACTTTGCCGCGCTACCGTTGAGAGAATATATATACAGGGCTACTGATAACGACGTATTCCTTGCAGGACGTCATAGTAGGGTTAAAATGCCACAAATGAAGCCACCAAATGTTCTACCGAAATTCATTTTTTTTGCATTTGACAACATTTTATATGAAGTAATAACAAAATATTACAAAAAAATAAATGTTTGTTCAGTGATATTTGCCAAGGTTTAAGGCTTTTTTGAACTTTCAATTATTAACAAAAATCTGCTACGTCATCAACTATGATAATAACTTAAATTTCAGTACAGTCGCACCGTAAATCATTTTTAAATTGGTTTCAAATGATTTAATCTGTGATTTTTCATTAAAAAACGAAAAATCTAAGTAACTCAAAAACTACTGAATTTCGGTAGAACATTTAGTGGCTTAATTTGTTGAATTTTAACCCTACTATGACGTCCTGCAAGAAATACGTCGAGTTACCAGTAGCCCTGTATATGTGAGAATGGAGGTAAAGATGTATGTATGTTTGTAACTCTTTCACGCATAAACTACGGAGCAGATCTGAATGAAATTTGGTAAGTAGACAATTAACATCCTGAAATAACATATATGCTACTTTTTATCCCGGAATTTCCACGGGATCGGGATTTACGCAGGAACACGGGAACCCTCCCACGTGAACGAAGTTGCGAGCAGCAGCTAGTCAATTATAAAGCCTACTTTCCTGTCCCACGACCCAGTTTTACGAGACGCATTGTCATCTGAACCACAAAACAATCCTTAGGGAAAACAGGACATCACAGTGAATAACTGCCAAACTTTCAGGAAACTTCGAAACAACTGTCCGAAGACAACAAAACATACATCTCGACTTATATATATTTGTTTTTAAGTATCTTAAGTATTTCCACAGAATTCAAAGGAGAATAAGATCTACTTGAAGGAATCCGAATGTATTCATATTATTATGGTGTTTGATAGTTGTAAGCTACAAGAGAAACTCTTAGTGTGGAGCAACGTTTTATAAAAATATAGTAGACTAGCTTCCGCCCACGACTTCGTCCGCGTGGAAAAAAAATCCCCCGATTTTGAAACATTCTTCATTAGTGCTCCGCTCCTATTGGTCTTAGCGTGATGATATATAGCCTATAGCCTGCCTCGATAAATGGGCTATCTAACACTGAAAGAATTTTTCAAATCAGAGCCGTAGTTCCTGAGATTAGCGCGTTCAAGCAAACAAACAAACAAACAAACTCTTCAGCTTTATAATATTAGTATAGATTGCAGCCTAATGCTTTCTTTTTCTAGGTCTTTCATACAACTTATCTTTTTTTATTCTGGATGAGCCCACTCTTGGCCTATATCTCGCTTAATGGTAAGCGACAGGTGAAGTCTACGATGGAAAGAATGAGCCCTGAAGATGCCTGTTCACTCTTGCTTTAAAGGCTCAAACGTAGTAAGTGACAGGGAACACAGAGGCCAGCAGAGTTCCACAGCTTGGCTGTGGGCACAATAAATGTGGAGAAGAGGCGCTTGGTACGACAAGACGGTACCTATATCAACCAAGTGTGTGATACCTAGCAGTGCGTCTGGTAGATAGGCAGTGAAAGGGAGCTCCTGCGCACTCTCACCGAAGTACAATACTTTACTATGAAACAATACATTACTAGTCTTTATACTTGGAAACAAGCGAACGGATTTAATGGTAAGTTCTTAGATTTAACAAGTTGAATAAGCACTTTAAGATTCAAAATAAGAGACTGTGAGACCAATAAAATGTTAATAAAGTATTTTTTTTATTGATAATAGGCTCGCGTTTGTCCATCTGATGGTAAGTAATGATGTAGTCGATGATGAAGCACACTTACCTAGAAGTAACCTTTTCACTCTTGACTCAAAGACTCCCTGGTACCAGGAAACAGACTCCGGCAGGGAATTCCACTCCTATTCCGTACCAAATATAATACAGGCGAAAATAAAAGGGAAATTATAGGGCATCGAAAAAGGGTGCGGTGCTCCACATCACTGTCAATGCGGTGCGGCAGTCTACCGCCTCGGACATCATGGCCTTTCCTGCAGCAGAAGCTCTGGTCGGATAGCTCGGCATGCCAGCTTAAATGACATCTTCTGTCGGGCTCTTGTCACCGCTGGAGTACCATCTGTTTTAGAACCCAACGGCTTGGCACGCGACGATGGGAAGAGACCAGACGGGATGACTATTATGCCTTGGAAGTTGGGTAGGCCTTTGGTGTGGGATGCTACTTGTGTTGACACCCTTGCGCCATCCCATATTCTCAGTACAGAGGGCTGTGCTGGGGCGGCAGCTGCAGGTGCAGAAAATCTCAAACGGCGCAAATACAACAACCTAATTGGGTGCTATATGTTTGAGCCGTTTGGGGTTGAAACGTTGGGACCATGGGGTCCGAGTGCGCATCGACTCTTTCGTGACATCAGCAAACGTTTAGTCGACTCCACAAGTGACCAGAGGGCTGGCCTTTTCTTTGAACAGAGAATCAGCATTGCCATTCAACGTGCCAATGCGGCCAGTCTTCTGGGCACTTTTCTCATTGACAGCGATGTTGATGAATTTGGCGATGCCCTATAATTTCCCTTTTATTTTCGCCTGTATTATATTGGTTTTTTTTCCGTACCTATATACATAAAAATTGATTTCAATATTAATGTTATGGACGTACGTATGCTTTATTGATTATTTTCGTATTCTTCTCGGTAAACTCTTCCGTTTGATAACCCAATAAAAAGTCATCTTCAGGATTGCAGATTTAAAATTCATTATAAAAATTGACAAAGGTATAACTCGGACATAATAACGAACGGACTTTCAAGACAAGATACATAAAAGCTTGAAAAAGAATATTTTTAATATGAGGGCTCGTAGTCATCTCATTCAAATGTGCGCAGCCATTTCCTGTCAATTTAGTGACCAGTGTGTCATATAATACTGGAGAGACTACATATCTGCAAACATATCGACTTAGGCAAGGCCTGCCACGGTAATGCTTTAAAACAAGGTGTACCAATTAAGTTACCTTAAAACCGTGATAGACTGGATGTGGTTGGTGGAAAACTGGGTATTGTGAATCAGCTTTAAAGACGTAGGTACATTCATCTTTACTTATTATAAAACAAAGTCCCCCGCCGCGTCCGTCTGTCTGATCGAGATAAAGTCAAAAATTAGTGCACAGATTATCATTCGGGTTTCACCAATGGATAGAGTGATTCATGGGGAAGGTTTAAGTGTAGAATTTATTAAGTTCTTGCGTAAATTTGCAGAATGAAACCGTACGAAGCCGGCCCGGTTCGCTAATACTAAATATTATAAATGCGAAAGTGTCTATGCCAAATACGCTTTCATGACTAAACCGCTGAACTAGATTTAGATGAAATTTGACATCGAAATAGTTGAATATCCGGGGTCAAATCAAGGCTTCTTATCGAAACTCGGCCTCTAAGGCGCTGAAATAGGGGGGGGTGAGAGGCAATAAAAAAATCCACGCGATCAAAGTCGCGAGCATGAGCTAATATCATATCTTGCATAGGTAGGTACATATACTTATTATAAATAAATAAAAAAAACATTTATTGCAGACACGCAGGCCCATATAAAAGTTAAAAAAAACTAACTGTCGCTTGTGTACCAGTTAAGATATATCTCATATTTTCAATCTTCTCAACTCCATCTAACAAACTGTCCATTCCCGAAATCGAATAATTTCAGTGGTCGCCATTCCGCCTGGCAACAAGTCATCAATTCAAATTAAGTTAAACACTCTGAACCGAGGTTAATGGTAACGTCCGGCTCTTAGTAATTCGCTGAATATTTAACATTTATTAAGAGTTAGGAAATGGCTGTATTTTATGCATAGCAATATTAAGTACTAGATATTTAATAAAAATAATAATTAAGCTTTATTTATTCCACACCATATAACTTTACAAAATAAGAATACATTATAAAATTAATTTAAATTATGACCTTAGAATACAGACAATCCCACTATTATTGAAAGCAATAACGGTAAAATTTATTAAATAATAATTGTTTAGTAGATCGTACGTATCGTCGTTTAAAGTTTACGACTTTTGTCATGGGCAGTTGATATCTATGACCAAAAACGTAAATATTAGAAACCGCCATTTTGTAACAACAAGTGAGTATCATTATTATCATTCTAAAAGGATATTTTCTCATTTTTTTTATCAATAGAAAGTAATCTAATGTGCGAGCGATACTAATAAATAACTCGGATGTGGAAGCCCAGTACACTCGCGCACAGCACACCTACTTTCTTATCTAACAGGTTCTTTTCCCATGTCGAGTACAGGAAATTATGACGGCGCGCTGCTGAAATGTGTTTTCGAGTTGCCAAAGGTCTTTTCAGATAGTGGAATTAAAATAGTTTCGCGAAGACAGCTTTATCATTGGTAATTATAATATTTTGAAAATTTATGGTATAATCAAAATACAAAAATGAAAAGTATTCTAAGATAAAACTAGATATAGGAACAGTATTAACAGTCAGTCAATCTCAAGCCATAATGCTAAATCAATATCATCAGCCAATCTAATATTATACCCACCGTTCACAAGATTGTTTCCATCAGAAAACATGGTCTTTTATTTTCATTTGTACAACCAACCTCCTCCTTTCCACTTCTCAACCCCGTTATTCGTTATACCGCCAGTGTTATGCTAATAGGACCCAAAAATTATTCCGAAGTTAAATTACCGCACGAATCATCCTTACAAATTCAGCAACAACTTTCCGGAAGAAAACATAAATTCTACTATCTGTAACACAGCTATCTGCATTTAAATCGACGTCGCGTCTGTAAGATAGAAGAGAATACCTTCCAAAGACAAAAATGCAACTATATTTTATTTTATTTATTTGAGTGACAAGAGGTGGTTAGCATAAACGTCCACTATGTATGCAATGGCGGCCCGGTTCCCGAGCTTTCCCGCCATTCCAGCGAGTTTTTCTTTTTACATTATTTTCTCTTTTTGTAAATGAATTTAATATGTAATCGTGTCGGGCTGGGTAAATGATACTACAGACGGTAGGTATTATGTTTTAGTAGCGAGTCCGTTTCATTATCTTTGCTCGTAATACTTTGGTAAAATTTGAAAGCGGCAGCGTAGTAGGGGAGAATTACATGAAAACAAAGAAAGAAAATATTCTTATTTACGGTCTATGTTAACAACTCGATTACTGTCCCCTTCTATAATAGGTTCTTCCGTGTAAATGGTGAAACCGTTGTAAAAAAGCGCTTATTTTCCTGCATTTATTCTCACAAAAGACATAACAAGCCGACATGAGAACATAAAATAAAATGTAAATTTGAAAACAGGTCACCGTAATGGGCCAGATCATAACGTTTTAGTGTGTATAAAGTAGGGCCACTCGATCAACGATTTCATCCGGAACTGCATTACGAGGATTTATTGTAAGAATATTTTTTTAAATATAATTTTGCAGCTGCGATTTAAAACCGTTGAACGAGCTTACATTTTTATGTTAGAAGGCAAATTATTAAATAGTTGTGCACCTTCATATGTACATATGTACGTTATATGTACGTTTGTATGAATAGTTTTATCTAATATTTTCTTAATTTAAATACAAGTACTGTACATGTATAGTTGCCTAATATTCATTAATTTAGTTTCCTCATAAATTTTATAAGTTGGTGTTAAGTATGGATAAGGAAACAGTATGTTTACCCGACTGCAGCGAAGCAAGGAGGAGGGTTATGTTTTTACCGCGTATGTATGTATGTAAGTATGTATGTATGTCCGTTCCTTTGTTCCCTCGTAACTATTAAACCACTGAACGGATTTTGATAAATGATACGTCGTTGGATTTGTCTTGAAGGCGCGAGTGTTACTGGATACATTAAAATAAAAAAAATCACCACAACGACAACTAGACGCCATATTGTCTGTTCAGGACTACAAGAAGCCAGTGCAACGATACTGGTGTGTCCGAACTGTCCTCGGTTCGTGGAGCCCTACCGTTGCTTTCAACAACAATAAACAAAACTACAGGCTCTTCGGCCTACAACCATATATACAAATAACACTCACCTGAGCTGTAGACAGCAACCAGGATCTGCTTGATCACGTCCAAATGTGGTATGTATGTAAATATGAGGTGAGTAAATGAAAGTGTGATGTAAGTCAAGTGTTCTGAACAGTCTCACAAGGCGTCAGTCTCCAGATGGCGCGGTTCAGATCAGCATCACAGCACAACTTATTTCCAACAAATGCGCGTGCCACGCGGGTGGCGACAACCGGCGGTAAGTCCAAAAATATCCCAGGGTTTTCGTCAATCCGGGATTACAACTTCAAACAATAGTTAATCGCGACCCAATTATCGGTTGCAAACGGCGATTCCAAACGATATTTTACCAATTATAATTAACTCAACAGGTCCCAAGCGGACATTTTTCAACAAGGAAGCAAAGTCTATCTGACAAGACAAAAGTTATGTCAAGTGTCAACATCAAAAAGACAATAGAATGTTGCCACACCAAAAAGATCGTTCAAAAATACATTTGGGACGCAACATCTTGCCCCCCCCCGGACGGGCCTACCCGTCCGCTAATCAATTGGAAGTCTTGACCAGGTTGCGAATTCAACACAGCTTCAATGCGGCCAAATACCGTAGCTAGTTCCTCAAAGGTGAGAACGGTGTCTCCCAATCTCTCCGCCAGCGTCCCTTTGCCGCTTTCACCGCGGCCCCAAAAATACCCCCCCAATGGGGGCAAGCTGGCGGGTCAAACAACCAAGTGACCCCTCGGCGGGCCAAACTATTACCAATGTCAACCTGGCTCTCATTAAGGAAGGCGTATACCTCCTTCAAATAGTTACTTGTACCCTTGTAATTCGTACCGCAATCAGACCTAATCAAAGAAGGTAACCCACGGCGAGACACAAATCTTTCCAAGTCGCCTCAAAGGCCTCTGTCGAGAGGGAGGTTACCAGCTCCAAATGTACTGCCTTGGTTGACAGGCAGACAAACACAAATAAGCCTTAACAATCTTACTATTACGAAGGGTGGACGTCTTCAACAAAAGGGGACCAACAAATCCGTTACGACGCCAGCAAAGGGCCTCGCCTCATTGACGCGATCAGCCGACAAAATCCAAAATTCTCGCTGCAGAAATGGCCAACAGCGCATTGCAACCGGCATGCGAGTTCTTAACGTGACGATCAGTCACCAACAATTGAACCAAGTGGCCCTCCTTGGGCAACAAAAGGGGGTGACGGGCCCCATAAGGAAGGCTAGAGTGCCTCAACCGTCCTCCAACAGGGTTTCCCGAAGTGGCTCGTCCCAACCAAGTTCAGTTATAACAAGGGCAGGAACACCAATTTTAGGGTACGGACAACTCACAAGGGTGATTTCAAACCAGGTCCTTCCCTCAACAGTGGTGTCAGCCGGTTCGCCAATTCCCCAAATCTTGCCTGAAAGGTCATTCACCTTCAGGCCAACCTGTCCCGCTAACCAAGACGACAAAAGGCAACCCTGGACTCCCGTGTCCAAAATGGCACAGACCACAACCGAGTCACCCAAGGGTCCCCAGACCTTGACCAAGGCCGTTGGCAACAAACCGTCTTGATCGGGGGGGTCCTTTAGCGGGGCAGGCGTCAATCTCTTAGTGATGCCTGGGCGGCGACCGATCGCCGCATCCAGGCTGCCTTCGTTCACGACGAGGCCATTAATCAAAATATTCGTCTGCGCGGTGTCCCGAGCCGCTCGCCATCACTGGAGGGGCATATCCCATCGGATGCCCGAATGGCGGAGGGCGCGACTCCAGCCGGGGACGTTCCGCCAACGGAGGGGAAAGGCAGCGGCGCCGACCCGGCCACTGCTGCCTAGCAGCCAATGCGCGTTCTCCCTGACGAGGGGAGACCAAATGGCGCTCGCGGGGCTCCCGTTCAACTTGCGCGGGGGGTGGAGTGCGGCGTACAGAATTGCGGGTCTCAGCCCGGTGCTCGTCTCCGGGGTACCCTCCCTTGCGCGAACCCCCCTCAGAAGCTGGTCTGCTGGAGCGGTTCGCGTTGGCGCACAAAATCTCCAAGTGGGACCCTTCACAAATTCTACACGGGCGGGGGTCGGGGCAGTCCCGATGGAAGTGGGCCCCCAAGCACGAAAAGCACAAACGGCGTGCGTTGACAATGCGGCGGCGGGCACTTACGTGCAAATTCAAAAAATCCGGGCAACGCGCCATGACATGCCCCGTTGCCTTACAAAAGTCACAATGATGAGGACTCCGGGCACCAGCAAAACGGGAGGCGAGGCGAACATCAACAGGCCCCCTAGCCCGAGGACTCCGGGTGCCAGCAAAACGGGGGGCGGGGCGATCATCAACAGGCCCCCTAGCCCGAGGACTCCGGGCGCCAGCAAAACGGGGGGCGGGGTGAACATCAACAGGCCCCCGAGCCCTAGTCCGTCCCTAGTCTCTAGGCCGAGAAGGTAGTGGGGGTGACCCCGTGGCGCCACGAGTGTTATCCGAAAACCGACACTCGTCTTCCAAAAATTTGAGGCGGTCGTCAAAGGGGGGAAGATGGGTGGCACTATCCCCACCATACTTCTGCTCAAAACGTGACCTCAACTCCGCGGGGAGCAACTGCAGCACTATGTGCACCAACAAGTAGGACCAATGTTCTACCGGTAACTCCAAGCGTCTCAAGGCGTTGGTCGCTGAGACCAACAGGTTCAGCAAGTCAGTGCGCAACGTCAACGTGCTGACAATGGCCGGTAGCCCCAAAATCTGGTCGATGTGCACATCAGCCAGGCAGCGCTTGTTCTGATACCGTCGGGAGAGAAGCTCCAGAGCGGTCGGGTAAGAGGAATCCGTCACCGGCAAGTGCTGCACCAAGGCTCTGGCTTCGCCCTCCAGGACAGACAATAAATAGGCCAGCTTCTGGGCAGGTCCGAGGTCCGAGCGTGCATCGACAAGACTCTCAAAGAGATTTAGGAAGCCCAGCCAGTGGTCCAAGCGACCGTCAAAATGTGGCAGCTCCATGGTGGGCAGCCTACTCAATAGTCCAGGGCCTGCAACAACGGGGGTCTGCGGCTTGGCCGCATCAGGCACCCGACACTTCAAAATTTCCCGCGCTCGTAGACATATGACATCCCCCAGGTGGACAATCTGGTCATAGTCACCCAAAATCTTATCGCGAGCTGTCTGATCCATCAAGCCCAAATCCACGTCCATGATGTACTCGTTGAAGCGTGTGAGCGCAGCATCAGCTGACTTGATCCTCTCAATCACTTGCCCATACCGAGCAAGGGTGAGCTCTTCCAAATCTACACGCTCAACCGTTGCAGCTGCCGATGTGAACCATCTCAACTGTGAGGTCAATCCGGCAGCAGCCTCCCTGACTGCCCTTAATGAGGCCATTGCAACAATCAAATATTAATACAACAGGCTAAAATTAACTAAACAAACAACAATGACTTGTTAGCCGACCAAATAATTTCACCAAAATAACAACTTAAATTCAATTATTTCAAGTCCAAATCCGACCCTGTACTTATTCCATGTATGAATCTAGCTTGGTACAGATGGCTAGTTACAAAATAAATAACAATTCAATGTATATATTGTGCAGGATTAACACCAATAAACATCAATAAACACAACAATTGACTGTATAGTATTGAGCCGGAGAATCTCTATCAACACAGTCCAATAAGTACCACAAATGCAATAACCAATACACACAATTCAAGTCCTATTATGTTAGACTATGTGTAATTATTATTTATTCAATTATTAATTGCAACAAATACCAAACAACTTTTACAACAATGTACCAAATACAACCAATAATTCCTAATTTCACAAATAATCTTACTTGTCTGTACAATACCAAGGGGCTAGCACTACAAATTACAGTACAAACTACAAGTACTATTTGAGCCCGGCTGACAAAGCAATATTCAAACTTATTAAGTCATTTACAACAATATTCAAAACTTCCAATTAAACCAGTTGTACGAGCATAGCTGTACATTGGCCTTGGCCGTTGTTTGTATGCTCTACTTACTTGTAAGTGCTTAGGTTAACATTTTGTACACGTAATAAAACTGTAATAAAATCAATAATATATTCAGTAGCGATTAAGTAGCAACAAGATCGAAGTTGAAATAAACCAACTGCAAAATCGTCTACTCATTTCAATCAAACCAAACACTGCTGGGACTTACAACCCCAGCATCCTCACTGTTGGGAGTTACAACCCCAACATTTGGTCCTTCGAGCACGTAAGTACTGTGGATTTTGTTTTTTTTTCTTCTTTTACGGTCACGAATCGGTTGGTCTGGCCTCCCAGAAGCGGGTCTCACCGGTGCCAATTGAGAATCGTATATATCGTGGGAAGAAGGGTTACACAGTGACGAGAACCAGGAGTGTGGAGCTACAGCCTGCACTTGAAAACAAGAGAGTTTAGCGCAGATTCATCGGAAAAAATCGTCAGCAATATGGCATCAAAAGCAATTTACGAGAATCAGTGTGAGCTCTATGATAACATCAAGAAGATTGGAGTCAATATCAAGAAAGATAGTTGGGATAGGAAAAGTTCTGACTATTTCAAGCGGCGTATGCAGATGCTGGAAAACCTTTGGAATGATTTCCAGTTCAATCACGACCGTTTATCAACAGAAGAAAACGTGAGTCATCCTTACTTCACTAGCGACTTACAAAACAAAACACTACAGTGCTACAAAGAAGTTAAGGAGCTTATTCTTCTGCAACATAAACAACTCTCGTCGCCTCAACGATCCTCGGGAGGACAAACACTAACGACGGGAGGTACCTACCAGCAAGCTGGAGAAGGTACATCAAGCGAATCGAACAAAAAGCAAGGCGAATCCCAAGGGGAAGCAGATACCAGTGCGCGAGAGAGGAATCAAGGCGAAGACAATAGTGATCGCTCGCCTCCTCACGAAGATCAACCGAAACCCGCGATGAGGGAATCAGGATCGAATAGTAAACTGGACGATATGATACGCAAGCAGTCAGCAAACTTCAAAGCTTTTATGAGAGCTGTTGCCAACATACAAGTGGAGTTTATATCGGAAAAATGGGAATTTCAGGATGCTTTACAAACACTACAGTCCCGTTGGTCAACTATCGACAACCTGCACTGGGAGATTGAGTGCGAACTTGATGGAGATAAGATCACGGTGTATGAAGAACGCTACACAAGATTTGAAGGTCAATATAACGACTTGAAGAAGGCTCTGAATACTAAGATGTGGTCTGGAGCGCATCGAGAGAAAACAACACCGAAGTTGGAGATACCAGTTTTTCAGGGAAAATATCAACAGTGGGTTTCATTCAAGGATCTTTTCACAGAAGCGATCCACAACAATTCATCCTTATCACATGCACAAAAGATGCAGTTTTTGAAAAGTAAAGTCCAAGGAGAAGCTGAGAGACTGATACATCACTTACAGATCAGCTCAGATAACTACTTGGTGTGTTGGGACATCCTTAATCACCGCTATAACAATAAGAGACTTATATTTACTTCCCACATAAACATGCTTCTCAATCTGCCGACTATGCAACAACAGTCACTGGCACAGTTGAAGAAAATGCATGACGTTACCATCGAATGTGTGCATGCTATTCAAAATCTGGATGTGGATGTCAGCAGCTGGGATCCAATACTAGTACATATACTGTCGCTGAAATTGGACCCAGAGACATTCTCAGATTATATTGAATCCCTGAAGAGCTCTCGAGAGCTACCTGTATTGAAAGATTTCTTAGACTACCTAGAAACGAAGTTTACGGCATTAGAAGTATCGCACCGAAAGCAAGATAGTGTTCAGAAATCAAGTGCCAACAAACAGCACGAATTATTGCATCTGAAGAAACAAAATGGCAATAACCATAAAAATAATCAAGTGACTAGCAACAAGACTGTTAATAAAGCATTTCATGCTTCAACAAACAAAACGTGCTTATTATGCAAGGGCGAGCACGGCATATACAATTGTGCAAAATTTTTAGAAATGTCAAGTGAAGACAAACTTGACACAGTTAAAAAATTACAACTTTGCGTTAATTGTCTCAACATTCACGGAAATAGATGCAAATCATTCTATCGATGTCAAGAATGCAAATCGAGACATAATAGCCTACTTCATGACGCATGTATAAAAAATGAGAACAAGACTCAAACGGATTCTTCGCATGTTTCCCAAGATGAGGATACTTCTGAGATTCTGCTGGCGACCGCAATATTAAAAGTTGAAGCTGCTGACGGGACCCAGTACAAACTGCGAGCTCTTATTGATCAAGGATCTCAAATATCTTTGATCACCGAAAATGCAGCCCAACTACTCGGAATAAAGCGCCAGAGATGCAAAGGAGTTATATTCGGAGTTGGCCAGAGTTGGCAAAGGGATGATAACCATCTCATGTAACTCAGTTTATAATGACTTTCGATTTGATACATCTGTCATCATTATGACAAACCTAACCAAGAATCTTCCAAACAAGAGCTTTGCCAAACCTTCATGGTCCTATATACATAATATCAATTTAGCGGATCCGGATTTCAACAAAAGTCGTCCTATAGATCTACTATTACTACTCTCAAATCATGCTAGGAGGGATGATAAAGGGCAACGACGTCACTCAGCCTATCGCGCAACAAACCTATTTAGGATGGCTGTTATGCGGCAAAGCCAGGACATTTCAATGCAACGTAGTATTGAACAATTTGGAAGACATGAAACAGTTTTGGGATACTGAAGATATTAGTGATGAAACTGATGTTACATCGGAAGATCAAGTTTGTATGGAGTACTATATCAACACGACACAACGCTTGGGAAATGGGAGATATGAAGTCAGGCTGCCAATGAAACAGGATGCAGAAAGCAAGTTGGGCTCGTCCAAACCGATGGCTATTGCGCAATTTAAAAGCTTGGAACGAAAGTTTGAAAAACATATTAGCTTAGCAAAAGCATATAAAGATTTTATGAATGAATATATTGACCTAGGTCATATGAAACAGTCAATCGGCAACATGACACCCGAGTGTTATTTGCCTCACCACGGCGTGCATCGCGCTGATTCAACAACAACCAAGTACAGAGTGGTACTTAACGCATCAGCTAAAACCTCTTTAGGAAGCAGCTTAAACGACCTTATGTACAGAGGGCCAAATCTTCAACAAGATCTGCAAACATTAATGATCAAATGGAGACAATACAAGTATGCTTATACAGCGGATATTGAGAAGATGTACCGTCAGATCTTGGTAGCTGATTGTGATCAACATCTTCAAAAAATTGTATGGCGAGAATCGCCAAAACAACCGCTGCGTGCATATCAGCTATCAACAGTTACATATGGCACCAAGGCCGCGCCATTCCTAGCCATGATGACTTTAAGAAGATTGGCGGAGGACGAACGCAGGCATTTTCCGGAAGCATCGAAAGTCGTGGAAGGATCATTTTACATGGATGATTTGGTCCACGGCACACATACAATTGAACAAGGACAGAAATTAATTTTTGATTTTGAAACACTGCTCAAAAGTGGCGGGTTTAACCTTAGAAAATGGTCAGCTAACAACACAGCTCTGTTGGAAAAAGTTGTAGACCAAAGTAATGATGAAAACATCATCTTCAACTTTAAAACTGAACAAACTTCTAAAACATTAGGTTTATGTTGGAATGCAAAAGAAGATAAATTCACCTTTCAGTGCGCCATTTCGGATGTGAAGAAAAAGCTCACAAAACGCAGCTTATTGGCCGAAATAGCAAAACTGTTTGACCCACTTGGTTGGCTAGCCCCTGTGTTCGGTCCGACGTGAAACAGAACGCACCTTTTGGCCGGCAACATTAATTATCTGTGGACTTGACATAACCTCTCTGACTTGACAGATTGACTTTGCTTGCTTGGAAAAAATGCCGGTCATGGGAACCGCTGTTGAGTTAATTAATTGGTAAAATATTGTTGGATTCGCCTGTCGAGACCGATAATTGGGTCGCGAATTATCTAATTGTTGAAGTGTATTCCCCATTTGCCGAAAAACCCCGGGATATTGTTGAATCGTACGCCGCCTTGTCGTCGGTTGGCCTGGCACGCGGAATATTGAGTTTATTGATTATAATTGGAAATCATCTTGGATCTCACGTGAGATTAACATATTAATTGTGTTCAGTGCTTGATTGAACCTTGTAATCTCGGATTATCAAGAATCCAGTGATATTTCTCGGAACAAGTACGCCATATTGACGCCATACCAAGGCACGCGCGTTGTTGGAATTAAGTGTGCTGATTGAAGACGGACCGCATTGGGAGGACTGCATCTTGGAGAACCTTGTCCATCCACACTTGTCTTTCACTATACGTTCAATTACTCACCCCATTTTACATACAAACCACACTTAGGGCGTGACCTTTGAAGGTCGAATTGGCGTCCCCAGCACTCAGGTTAGTGGTACATTTTTGTTTTTATTGTTGTAGGCCGAAGCCTAGTAGAGGCAGGCCATTGTAACCTTGTTTATAGTATTGAAAACAACGGTAGTCTCCACGTATCGTGGAAAAGTTCCGGACACGTCCAGTTACCGTTGGCTGGCCTATTGCAGTCTTGAACAAATTGGTAGCAGAGCGTGGTTCTTATAATATAAGATCCACTGGTTTAATTGGAAGTTTTGAATATTGTTGAAAACTTAAAACTTGAGTTTAATTACTTAACACAACTTATAACTTGATAAGTTTTGAATATATTACCATGTCATCCGGGCTATCTAATTGAAGTTGAATCAATTGAAGTTGTATTTGTAATTTGTACTGTAGCCTCTTTTATTGCATTGACAGGTAGGATTTATTTGTGAAATTAGGAATTATTGGTATAATTTGGTATAATTTGGTACATAATTTGGTACATAAGTTGGTATATTGTTGTAAAAGTTGTTTGGTATTTGTGGCAATTAATAATTGAATGTCATTGATCTGAATTTGAAAGGTTATCTAAATAATAATTACACATAGTCTAACAACATAGGACTTGAATTGTGTGTATTGCTTATTGCATTTATTTGTATTTATTGGATTTTGTTAGAGATTCTCCGGCTCAATATTATACAGACAATTGTTGTGCTTATTGATGTTTAATTGGAGTTGATCCTGCACAATAGATACATTGAATTGTTATTTGTTTTGTAACTAGCCATCCTTAGCAAGCTAGATTCATACCTGGAATGGGTGCAGGGTCGGATTTGGACTTGAAATAATTGAATTAGAATTTTTATTTTGTTGAATATATTTGGCCGGCTAACAAGTCATTGCTGTTTGTTTAATATTTGATTGTTGGTTGTTGATTGTTGTTTTGTATTAATATTTGATTGTTGCAATGGCCTCATTAAGGGCAGTCAGGGAGGCTGCTGCGGGATTGACCTCACAGTTGAGATGGTTCACATCGGCAGCTGCAACGGTTGAGCGTGTAGAATTGGAAGAGCTCACCCTTGCTCGGTATGGGCAAGTGATTGAGAGGATCAAGTCAGCTGATGCTGCGCTCATACGCTTCAACGAGTACATCATGGACGTGGATTTGGGGGTGATGGATCAGACAGCCCGCGATAAGATTTTGGGTGACTATGACCAGATTATCCACCTGGGGGATGTCATATGTCTACGAGCGCGGGAAATTTTGAGGAGCCGGGTGCCTGATGCGGCCAAGCCGCAGACCCCTGTTGTTGCAGGCCCTGGACTATTGAGTAGGCTGCCCACCCTGGAGCTGCCACATTTTGACGGTCGCTTGGACCACTGGCTGGGCTTCCTAGATCTCTTTGAGAGTCTTGTCGATGCACGTTTGGACCTCGGACCTGCCCAGAAGCTGGCCTATTTGTTGTCTGTCCTGGAGGGCGAAGCCAGAGCCTTGGTGCAGCACTTGCCGGTGACGGATTCCTCTTACCCGACCGCTCTGGAGCTTCTCTCCCGACGGTATCAGAACAAGCGCTGCCTGGCTGATGTGCACATCGACCAGATTTTGGGGCTACCGGCCATTGTCAGCACGTCGACGTTGCGCACTGACTTGCTGAACCCGTTGGTTTCAGCGACCAACGCTTTGAGACGCTTGGAGTTACCGGTAGAACATTGGTCCTACTTGTTGGTGCACATAGTGCTGCAGTTGCTCCCCGCGGAGTTGAGGTCACGTTTTGAGCAGGAGTATGGTGGGGATGGTGCCACCCATCTTCCCCCCTTTGACGACCTCCTCAAATTTTTGGAAGACGAGTGTCGGTTTGCGGATAACACTCGTGGCGCTACGGGGTCGCCCCCACTACCTTCTCAGCCCAGAGACCAGGGACGGACTGGGGCCCGGGGGCCTGTTGATGTTCCCCCCGCCCCCCGTTTTGCTGGCGCCCGGAGTCCGCGGGCTAGGGGGCCTGTTGATGATCGCCCCGCCCCTCGTTTTGCTGGCGCCCGGAGTCCTCGGGCTAGGGGGCCTGTTGATGATCGCCCCGCCCCCCGTTTTGCTGGCGCCCGGAGTCCTCGGGCTAGGGGGCCTGTTGTTGATCGCCCCGCCCCTCGTTTTGCTGGCGCCCGGAGTCCTCGGGCTAGGGGGCCTGTTGATGATCGCCCCGCCCCCCGTTTGGCTGGCGCCCGGAGTCCTCGGGCTAGGGGGCCTGTTGATGTTCGCCCCGCCCCCCGTTTTGATGGTGCCCGGAGTCCTCATCATTGTGACTTTTGTAAGGCAACGGGGCATGTCATGGCGCGTTGCCCGGATTTTTTGAATTTGCACGTAAGTGCCCGCCGCCGTATTGTCAACGCACGCCGTTTGTGCTTTTCGTGCTTGGGGGCCCACTTCCATCGGGACTGCCCCGACCCCCGCCCGTGTAGAATTTGTGATGGGTCCCACTTGGAGATTTTGTGCGCCAACGCGAACCGCTCCAGCAGACCAGCTTCTGAGGGGGGTTCGCGCAGGGGGGGGTACCCCGGAGACGAGCACCGGGCTGAGACCCGCGATTCCGTACGCCGCTCTTCACCCCCCGCGCAAGTTGAACGGGAGCCCCACGAGCGCCATTTGGTCTTCCCTCGTCAGGGAGAACGCGCATTGGCTGCTAGGCAGCAGTGGCCGGGTCGGCGCCGCTGCCTTTCCCCTCCGTTGGCGGAACGTCCCCCGCTGGAGTCGCGGCCTCCGCCATTCGGGCATTCGGTGGGATATGCCCCTCCAGTGATGGCGAGCGGCTTGGGACACCGCGCGGACGAATGGTTTGATTGTTGGCCTCGTCGTGAACGAAGGCAGCCTGGAAGCGGCGATCGGTCGCCGCCCAGACATCACTAAGAGATTGACGCCTGCCCCGCTAAAGGAACCCCCCGATCAAGACGGTTTGTTGCCAACGGCCTCGGTCACGGTCTGGGGACCCTTGGGTGACTCGATTGTGGTCTGTGCCATTTTGGAGACGGGAGTCCGGGGTTGCCTTTTATCTTCTTGGTTAGAGGGACGCTGGCGGAGATTGTTGGGAGACACCGTTCTCACCTTAGAGGAACTAGCTACGGTATTTGGCCGCATTGAAGCTGTGTTGAATTTGCAACCTTGTCAAGACTTCCAATTGATTAGCGGACGGGTAGGCCCGTCCGGGGGGGGTAGATGTTCGGTCCGACGTGAAACAGAACGCACCTTTTGGCCGGCAACATTAATTATCTGTGGACTTGACATAACCTCTCTGACTTGACAGATTGACTTTGCTTGCTTGGAAAAAATGCCGGTCATGGGAACCGCTGTTGAGTTAATTAATTGGTAAAATATTGTTGGATTCGCCTGTCGAGACCGATAATTGGGTCGCGAATTATCTAATTGTTGAAGTGTATTCCCCATTTGCCGAAAAACCCCGGGATATTGTTGAATCGTACGCCGCCTTGTCGTCGGTTGGCCTGGCACGCGGAATATTGAGTTTATTGATTATAATTGGAAATCATCTTGGATCTCACGTGAGATTAACATATTAATTGTGTTCAGTGCTTGATTGAACCTTGTAATCTCGGATTATCAAGAATCCAGTGATATTTCTCGGAACAAGTACGCCATATTGACGCCATACCAAGGCACGCGCGTTGTTGGAATTAAGTGTGCTGATTGAAGACGGACCGCATTGGGAGGACTGCATCTTGGAGAACCTTGTCCATCCACACTTGTCTTTCACTATACGTTCAATTACTCACCCCATTTTACATACAAACCACACTTAGGGCGTGACCTTTGAAGGTCGAATTGGCGTCCCCAGCACTCAGGTTAGTGGTACATTTTTGTTTTTATTGTTGTAGGCCGAAGCCTAGTAGAGGCAGGCCATTGTAACCTTGTTTATAGTATTGAAAACAACGGTAGTCTCCACGTATCGTGGAAAAGTTCCGGACACGTCCAGTTACCGTTGGCTGGCCTATTGCAGTCTTGAACAAATTGGTAGCAGAGCGTGGTTCTTATAATATAAGATCCACTGGTTTAATTGGAAGTTTTGAATATTGTTGAAAACTTAAAACTTGAGTTTAATTACTTAACACAACTTATAACTTGATAAGTTTTGAATATATTACCATGTCATCCGGGCTATCTAATTGAAGTTGAATCAATTGAAGTTGTATTTGTAATTTGTACTGTAGCCTCTTTTATTGCATTGACAGGTAGGATTTATTTGTGAAATTAGGAATTATTGGTATAATTTGGTATAATTTGGTACATAATTTGGTACATAAGTTGGTATATTGTTGTAAAAGTTGTTTGGTATTTGTGGCAATTAATAATTGAATGTCATTGATCTGAATTTGAAAGGTTATCTAAATAATAATTACACATAGTCTAACAACATAGGACTTGAATTGTGTGTATTGCTTATTGCATTTATTTGTATTTATTGGATTTTGTTAGAGATTCTCCGGCTCAATATTATACAGACAATTGTTGTGCTTATTGATGTTTAATTGGAGTTGATCCTGCACAATAGATACATTGAATTGTTATTTGTTTTGTAACTAGCCATCCTTAGCAAGCTAGATTCATACCTGGAATGGGTGCAGGGTCGGATTTGGACTTGAAATAATTGAATTAGAATTTTTATTTTGTTGAATATATTTGGCCGGCTAACAAGTCATTGCTGTTTGTTTAATATTTGATTGTTGGTTGTTGATTGTTGTTTTGTATTAATATTTGATTGTTGCAATGGCCTCATTAAGGGCAGTCAGGGAGGCTGCTGCGGGATTGACCTCACAGTTGAGATGGTTCACATCGGCAGCTGCAACGGTTGAGCGTGTAGAATTGGAAGAGCTCACCCTTGCTCGGTATGGGCAAGTGATTGAGAGGATCAAGTCAGCTGATGCTGCGCTCATACGCTTCAACGAGTACATCATGGACGTGGATTTGGGGGTGATGGATCAGACAGCCCGCGATAAGATTTTGGGTGACTATGACCAGATTATCCACCTGGGGGATGTCATATGTCTACGAGCGCGGGAAATTTTGAGGAGCCGGGTGCCTGATGCGGCCAAGCCGCAGACCCCTGTTGTTGCAGGCCCTGGACTATTGAGTAGGCTGCCCACCCTGGAGCTGCCACATTTTGACGGTCGCTTGGACCACTGGCTGGGCTTCCTAGATCTCTTTGAGAGTCTTGTCGATGCACGTTTGGACCTCGGACCTGCCCAGAAGCTGGCCTATTTGTTGTCTGTCCTGGAGGGCGAAGCCAGAGCCTTGGTGCAGCACTTGCCGGTGACGGATTCCTCTTACCCGACCGCTCTGGAGCTTCTCTCCCGACGGTATCAGAACAAGCGCTGCCTGGCTGATGTGCACATCGACCAGATTTTGGGGCTACCGGCCATTGTCAGCACGTCGACGTTGCGCACTGACTTGCTGAACCCGTTGGTTTCAGCGACCAACGCTTTGAGACGCTTGGAGTTACCGGTAGAACATTGGTCCTACTTGTTGGTGCACATAGTGCTGCAGTTGCTCCCCGCGGAGTTGAGGTCACGTTTTGAGCAGGAGTATGGTGGGGATGGTGCCACCCATCTTCCCCCCTTTGACGACCTCCTCAAATTTTTGGAAGACGAGTGTCGGTTTGCGGATAACACTCGTGGCGCTACGGGGTCGCCCCCACTACCTTCTCAGCCCAGAGACCAGGGACGGACTGGGGCCCGGGGGCCTGTTGATGTTCCCCCCGCCCCCCGTTTTGCTGGCGCCCGGAGTCCGCGGGCTAGGGGGCCTGTTGATGATCGCCCCGCCCCTCGTTTTGCTGGCGCCCGGAGTCCTCGGGCTAGGGGGCCTGTTGATGATCGCCCCGCCCCCCGTTTTGCTGGCGCCCGGAGTCCTCGGGCTAGGGGGCCTGTTGTTGATCGCCCCGCCCCTCGTTTTGCTGGCGCCCGGAGTCCTCGGGCTAGGGGGCCTGTTGATGATCGCCCCGCCCCCCGTTTGGCTGGCGCCCGGAGTCCTCGGGCTAGGGGGCCTGTTGATGTTCGCCCCGCCCCCCGTTTTGATGGTGCCCGGAGTCCTCATCATTGTGACTTTTGTAAGGCAACGGGGCATGTCATGGCGCGTTGCCCGGATTTTTTGAATTTGCACGTAAGTGCCCGCCGCCGTATTGTCAACGCACGCCGTTTGTGCTTTTCGTGCTTGGGGGCCCACTTCCATCGGGACTGCCCCGACCCCCGCCCGTGTAGAATTTGTGATGGGTCCCACTTGGAGATTTTGTGCGCCAACGCGAACCGCTCCAGCAGACCAGCTTCTGAGGGGGGTTCGCGCAGGGGGGGGTACCCCGGAGACGAGCACCGGGCTGAGACCCGCGATTCCGTACGCCGCTCTTCACCCCCCGCGCAAGTTGAACGGGAGCCCCACGAGCGCCATTTGGTCTTCCCTCGTCAGGGAGAACGCGCATTGGCTGCTAGGCAGCAGTGGCCGGGTCGGCGCCGCTGCCTTTCCCCTCCGTTGGCGGAACGTCCCCCGCTGGAGTCGCGGCCTCCGCCATTCGGGCATTCGGTGGGATATGCCCCTCCAGTGATGGCGAGCGGCTTGGGACACCGCGCGGACGAATGGTTTGATTGTTGGCCTCGTCGTGAACGAAGGCAGCCTGGAAGCGGCGATCGGTCGCCGCCCAGACATCACTAAGAGATTGACGCCTGCCCCGCTAAAGGAACCCCCCGATCAAGACGGTTTGTTGCCAACGGCCTCGGTCACGGTCTGGGGACCCTTGGGTGACTCGATTGTGGTCTGTGCCATTTTGGAGACGGGAGTCCGGGGTTGCCTTTTATCTTCTTGGTTAGAGGGACGCTGGCGGAGATTGTTGGGAGACACCGTTCTCACCTTAGAGGAACTAGCTACGGTATTTGGCCGCATTGAAGCTGTGTTGAATTTGCAACCTTGTCAAGACTTCCAATTGATTAGCGGACGGGTAGGCCCGTCCGGGGGGGGTAGATGTTCGGTCCGACGTGAAACAGAACGCACCTTTTGGCCGGCAACATTAATTATCTGTGGACTTGACATAACCTCTCTGACTTGACAGATTGACTTTGCTTGCTTGGAAAAAATGCCGGTCATGGGAACCGCTGTTGAGTTAATTAATTGGTAAAATATTGTTGGATTCGCCTGTCGAGACCGATAATTGGGTCGCGAATTATCTAATTGTTGAAGTGTATTCCCCATTTGCCGAAAAACCCCGGGATATTGTTGAATCGTACGCCGCCTTGTCGTCGGTTGGCCTGGCACGCGGAATATTGAGTTTATTGATTATAATTGGAAATCATCTTGGATCTCACGTGAGATTAACATATTAATTGTGTTCAGTGCTTGATTGAACCTTGTAATCTCGGATTATCAAGAATCCAGTGATATTTCTCGGAACAAGTACGCCATATTGACGCCATACCAAGGCACGCGCGTTGTTGGAATTAAGTGTGCTGATTGAAGACGGACCGCATTGGGAGGACTGCATCTTGGAGAACCTTGTCCATCCACACTTGTCTTTCACTATACGTTCAATTACTCACCCCATTTTACATACAAACCACACTTAGGGCGTGACCTTTGAAGGTCGAATTGGCGTCCCCAGCACTCAGGTTAGTGGTACATTTTTGTTTTTATTGTTGTAGGCCGAAGCCTAGTAGAGGCAGGCCATTGTAACCTTGTTTATAGTATTGAAAACAAAGGTAGTCTCCACGTATCGTGGAAAAGTTCCGGACACGTCCAGTTACCGTTGGCTGGCCTATTGCAGTCTTGAACACCCTGTATCAACGAAATTGAAATTATTATTTCAAAAATTGTGGGAAGAGGACCTGCAATGGGATGATGAAGTGTCCCATAATATAAACAAAGAGTGGTGCAAGATACAGACGGATATAACGGCAATAAACTCATGTGAGATACCTAGATGGCTCCTGAGTGACGGAAAACATATAATAGAACTCCATGGATTCAGTGACGCTTCTTTGGAAGCCTATGGGTGTGTTATCTACGCAAGGATACACTCATCGTCAAACATCATAATTGTCGCGGCGAAGTCAAAGATTGTAGCACACAGAAAAGTAACAACACTGCCTAGACTCGAATTAAATGGGGCATATCTTCTAGCCAAATTACTGCGTAAAGTCAAGGCGGCCTTAGATGAACAGGAAATTCGAGTCTATGGCTGGACTGATTCAATGGTAGTTCTCGGATGGCTACAAGGTAATCCTTCACGATGGAAAGTATATGTGGAGAACAGAGTCCGTCAAATCAATGACGTAATACCGCATTCAAATTGGAGCTACGTAAAAACAAATGAAAACCGCTGTGACCAGAGGCCAATATGCCGGGCAATTGAAAAATAATCAACTGTGGTGGCAGGGTCCCGGGTGGCTGGCATCGCTAGATACAAAGAATTTAGAAAAACAGATCTATTCAACAAATCAAGAACAGAAAACAATGATTAATAAACAAGCAAATGCAACTCAAATTGGCATAGAAACAACGAGCGTTGTAGAAAGATTGTTAAATAATCACAGCTCGATGAATCATGTTATTAGAATTACTGCATGGTTACTAAGAGCGCTGAATCCTAAGCATCGGCAATTACCAAAGTACCTTACGTTGCATGAACTAGATAAAGCGACCAAGGTAATTATTAAACAAATACAACAACACGTATTTGGCACAGATATTATTCATATCCGCAAACACGGCTGTGTGTCATCTAATAGCAAATTATTACCACTCAATCCGTACATTGATCAAGACGCTTTGCTACGAGTTGGAGGGAGATTAAAAAACGCTATGATCGGCGAAGAGATGAAGCACTCGCTTATCATTCCCTACGACAACCGTTTAACTCACCTTCTCATCGATCAAGCTCATCAAATGACGTTCCACGGTGGACCGCGACTCACTTTGTCGTTTCTTCGCCAAAAATACTGGATCATCGGGGGTATCAGAGCCACAAAGATGCAAGTAAGAAAATGCGTGACATGCCGCAAGCTGAGTCCGATAAAACAACATCAACTGATGGGGGAATTACCAACCGCCAGAACGAATCCTGCTCCACCGTTTTATCACACAGGAGTGGACTATACAGGATTTGTGGATATTAAGATGAACAAGGGAAGGGGTGCTAAGACAACAAAGGGCTACATTGCTGTCTTTATCTGCATGGTGACGAAGGCGGTACACATCGAATTGGTCTCCGATTTAACAAGCGCAGCATTTTTGGCAGCCCTGAATAGGATGGCAGCACGGAGAGGCGCCCCTGGGCATTTATATAGCGACAATGGAACAAACTTTGTCGGCGCGAATCGGCTACTTATGGAGCAATATGAGGAAATTGAAAGTACCTACACGCGTGAACAACTGCAAAAAGAAATCGCCGAAATGAAAATCCAATGGCATTTTAATGCACCTGCATGGCCATCGGCAGGAGGATTGTGGGAGCGAGCGGTAAGAAGCCTCAAACATCATTTAAAACGAGTGGTGGGCGAGCAAAAATTAACTTACGAAGAGTTCGCCACAATCCTATCTAAATTAGAAGCTTGCTTGAACTCAAGACCTTTGTGCTCTCTGAGTGAGAATGTAGAAGACTTAGAAGGTCTGACACCTGCACATTTTTTGACCGGGAGGTCAGGTTTAACGGTCATCGAAACGAAAGAGGATGCCAGAACAAGATGGGAACTGACAAGAAAAATATTTGCCGAAATATGGAAAAAATGGAAAGCTGAATACTTGGGGCAACTGTTAACCAGGTCTAAGTGGCAGAAACCGCAGAAAAACATAGAGATCGGTGATATGGTGGTTATTCATGAAGATCATCTGCCAGCAGGGAAATGGCTCATGGGCAGAGTAGCTGACCTTCACCCGGGGGAGGACGAATATGTTCGTGTCGTTACCCTCAAGACAAAGAACGGGTATATGAAGAGGCCAGTTACGAAACTATCCATATTGCCAGTACACAATGGCAACAATACGGATCAAAATGCCAAAGAGACAGAAGAGCCGCAACCAGTAACAAACAAAAATCAGGCAAACTTGAAATCTATCAAGGAATGTAGAAAAGTCAATTTTATTGGACTAGTTATGGCATTGCTATATCTACTGAGCCCCGTTGCTGCAATCAAAACAACAAATACGGTCGAACTACAACAAGGCCTTTATTTTGATAAATTGTCGGACATGAAGATTATCCGCGACGAGTGGAAGATCATCGTTTACTATGACGTCAAGCCTTATTGGCATGGCATAGGAATATTCGATAAATTCAAAGATCACTTAGAAAATAGCTGCGATAAAATAAAACAGAAGTCACAATGCAACTTAATTTCACTACAGTTGAGTCACGCATTTACTGAACTTGAACTCTATAACAGTATGTTGCTGAATCCACAAGGCCGGGGAAATATGAGAACCAAACGTGGACTTATCAACGGTGTCGGGTCTATCGCACGCGCCATGTTCGGAGTACTCGATGACGAATTCGCGGAACAATACCAACGAGACATTGAGCTGATCAAGCAAAATGAAAATCATCTGGTACTACTAGCGAAGAATCAGACATCTGTGATAGAAGCCCAGTACAATTTACTTCGGAGATCGGAAGAGACAATCGAAAAACAATACAAGTTGTTTAATCAGCATCTATTGAGACTTGACAAGTTGACAAGCGCCTTGAAGGAAGAATTGGAGTCCCAAGAACTATCCATTGAGTTTGCGATGTCAGCTATCTTTGCAGAAAACTTCTTGGAACATCTAAGAAACGTTCAAGAAGCTTTGTTGGATATCCTGATAAATATTACAATGGAAAAATGAATTTACATCTCATTCCTCCAGAACAAATGCGGGATGAACTGAACACGATTTCGGGACACCTGTCTAAAGATTTGGCTCTGCCCATCACCAACATTCAATCTGAATTTTATCACTTGTATCCGCTGCTCCAAACAAAGGCTAAAATGACGGAACGATACCTCATTATTGAAATAAAGGTGCCATTGATCAGCAGAGATAATTACGAGATATATCAAGCGATTCCAGTACCGAAGAAGAGCGAGGAAAATATGGTCACCTTATTGCCCATATCGGAACTATTAGCCATTAACATTCAGAAGGACTCATACGTCCCGATGACAGCTCCAGAGTTCCATCAATGCATGAAATATGACTCCATAATCCGGTTATGCCCGTTGCATACACCGATTTATCACATGAAGTCAGAAGAGAGCCTTTGCAAGAAGAAAAATTCACATAACTGTGAAACAAAAATTGATAGCTGCCAAGATATGTTGCTAGAATTGCATAACATAAACAGCTATTTATATTTTTGTTGTAAAGAATGCAAGATACGCATCATATGTGGGCATCAAGTATCAAAACAAATACTAAGCAAGGCCGGGGTCATCACACTCGCCGATGATTGCATAATCAGAAGTGAGGAGTTTACCATTTATTCGCAAACCCAACAAACAAATGTAATTCACGCCCAAGTCGACTCTATTCCTGCAGAAATTCCTCCAATAAACAACATCATTCACCTGCCTGTACCTGATTTGGGGAAGGACTTGAAGAATGAAAGTCTGACGACAGAACAAACAGACCAAAAGAAGTTATTGGATCTGGGAAGACAAATAGAGCAGCTGAAAGCCGCCACCTCAGAGAACATCTTATCTGACAAGATAACATATCACGATGTACACCAGTATATTGTGATCTATGCATTGGCAGCCGCGGCACTCCTAGCCACTTCAATTTATGCGTATTGTCGAGTTCGCAAATTGCCTGTGAATCACTTGATGCCTGAAGCGCCACCTGCACCCGACCCAGCTCCACGGAGGAGGTCTACAGCCAGCATCGTGGAAAACATTGCGTTTGACGTCAAAGACGACCACGGTAGAGCACAGTTATCGAGTACACACGCACTCAATAAAGCAACGTCGCCTATTGCGCGTTGTGACGCACTTATGGCATAACTTAGTTTTAAAGGCTTTTATTGTATTGCTATAATGTCTCTTATTTTTATATAATTTTACATAATTATTGAGTTAGATTTTTTATATTGAATTATTTAATGATTTGTAAATTTATCATTTCGTGAGTGGGCAATATGTACGAGCATAGCTGTACATTGGTCTTGGCCGTTGTTTGTATGCTCTACTTACTTGTAAGTGCTTAGGTTAACATTTTGTACACGTAATAAAACTGTAATAAAATCAATAATATATTCAGTAGCGATTAAGTAGCAACAAGATCGAAGTTGAAATAAACCAACTGCAAAATCGTCTGCTCATTTTAATCAAACCAAACACTGCTGGGACTTACAACCCCAGCATCCTCACTGTTGGGAGTTACAACCCCAACACCAGTGGATCTTATAAGACCACGCTTCTGCTACCAAAATGTTCAGGACTACAAGAAGCCAGTGCAACGATACTGGTGTGTCCGAACTGTCCACGGTTTGTGGAGCCCTACCGTTGCTTTCAACAACAATAAACAAAACTACAGGTTCTTCGGCCTACAACCATATATACAAATAACACTCACCTGAGCTGTAGACAGCGACCAGGATGTGCTTGATCACGTCCAAATGTGGTATGTATGTAAATATGAGGTGAGTAAATGAAAGTGTGATGTAAGTCAAGTGTTCTGAACGGTCACAAGGCGTCAGTCTCCAGATGGCGCGGTTCAGATCAGCATCACAGCACAACTTATTTCCAACAAATGCGCGTGCCACGCGGGTGGCGACAACCGGCGGTAAGTCCAAAAATATCCCAGGGTTTTCGTCAATCCGGGATTACAACTTCAAACAATAGTTAATCGCGACCCAATTATCGGTTGCAAACGGCGATTCCAAACGATATTTTACCAATTATAATTAACTCAACAGGTCCCAAGCGGACATTTTTCAACAAGGAAGCAAAGTCTATCTGACAAGACAAAAGTTATGTCAAGTGTCAACATCAAAAAGACAATAGAATGTTGCCACACCAAAAAGATCGTTCAAAAATACATTTGGGACGCAACATTGTCAATAAAAAATCTAAAATCGACAAAATATGTCAAATGGGGTATCATTAAATAGATCTCCAAAAATTATTTTGAGGTTTTTTTTCACCATTTTTAATTTTAAGCAACCGTTTGGGAAATATAACGTTTTAAAACGGAATTAAATCGTATAAAATGAATAACTGAAAAGTTGTTAATTAATATTTAAACTAAAAAGTTGAAAATAAAAAAGTTATTAAAAAAAAACTAAAAACCCGACTGCTCAACTGAAACGCAAGAAACAAGCACATTTTCATTTTAAAAAGTGACAAGCAGGCGGGACCCTATTGAACAAAATATTATTTAAATTAAAAAAATGGGATAGGTCCCGCCTGCTTGTCACTGTTTAAAATGAAAATGTGCTTGTTTTTTGCGTTTCAGTTGAGCAGTCGGGTTTTTTAGTTTTTTTTTTAAATAACTTTTTTATTATTTTATTTTGTATCCTTTGCAGTTCTTGAAACTTTGTTTTATTTGAATTTCCCCTCGATGAGTTGAGTCAAGTGTAATTTAACAAGTGAATTGTAAATATTAAAACGAACCTTGTTTGGTATACAAAATGACTAATGTTATAAAGAGAACCAATAAGTGATAGTTTATCTTTAACATACCTAGTCTATTTGATGATTCCATTTTAGATGGCTATCCTAAGACCGAGATACTTTTCTGATTTTTTTTTTCTCTAGTGGGGTGTTGTCAACTAATAATGTGTGTGGGTAAAAAAAAAAAAAAAAAAAAAAAAAAGTTGTCGAATATTATTATTATTATTATAATGTGTCATGAATCGATATTTTTATTTTTAGCCTTTAATAAAAAGTAGCAAGTTGTAGAAATATTTATGGTAAGTAAATTATATTGGAACCAATCAAATAAAACATTTAATATACATATCGAAATCAAATCGTCGCGCGTCGATGGCCGATGAACATTCGTTCTCGGGGTTGCGGGAATGTTCTATAGAAACCCACGGCCCCGGAACGTAAGGGCAGCTGAAGGAACAGGCTGGGTTTTTAGTCAGTAGAAGTCGGACAATCGCTTCCCCCACCCTGAACGGGAAAACTCATTCGATTAAAAAAAAGGTGGCCGATGCAGGTAGGTAAGATGTTTTCAAATCATTTCCTCTTTTTACATGAAACTAGAGTTGAAAAGAAAAGCCGCAACGGCGGTGCTAGCGTCGCGTCTATATTACCTACAAGAGATGTCCTGCGTCAATCTCATTTAAATCGGTTCAGCCGTTACAGATATTAGCCCAGACAAACAGAAAGACAGACTGGAAGACCGACAGAGTGACATTATTTTTTTGGTTTGTAGTTTATTATTGTGTTAAAAAAATTATAATTAAAATAATAATAATAACGCTAAGCACTTGAAAAAACGCTGTTATTTTGAAATCACAGAAATTTATTTATATGTATGAGTGGATATAGGTAAAGTGCTTGAGTAGTTCTTGAGTTTATGTTAATCCCAAAGCAAACAAGATTTTTTTAACCGACTTCAAAAAAAGGAGGTTCTCAATTCGTC
Organism: Tholera decimalis; assembly: GCA_943138885.2. Taxonomy (NCBI): domain Eukaryota; kingdom Metazoa; phylum Arthropoda; class Insecta; order Lepidoptera; family Noctuidae; genus Tholera; species Tholera decimalis. The sequence goes on from OW964567.2 coordinate 34,110,174, forward strand.
TTGAAATTTTTTTTAATGTTTGTATGAGGTAACAAACATTAAAAAAAAATTTCTAAAAAAAAAACTCGGAGACGGCTGGACCGATTTGAAAATTTATTTTTGCGTTTGAATGGGTATACTTTCTAGTTGGTCCCATTGTTACGAAATCAGGATCTGATGATGGGATCCTGGAGAAATCGAGGGAACTCTTCAAATATTATAGGCACACCTATAGCATTTTGGGTATTTCTTATAGTACCTTGAGCAGTTGCTTCCGAAAAGTACCATTTGGGGAAGTTGAACTGATGATGAAGACCACAGATGGCCACTGAAACTCCTCGATAATAAGTATTTGAATGATGATGATCAAGTACCAGGAGAACTCCTCAAAAATTAACGGCTATGCATCGGGAAAAGCAATATTTTGTAAAAGGTGATAAGTTGTTGACATTATGGCTTTTGTAACTAGATAAATTACAAACCAACACACTAAAAAGCGAGAAATTTTTTTTTTTTGCAAAACATAGCACCGACTTCCATATCAAAACACTACAAAGCCAAAAATAACTTTAATTTCGGAAGGCGGTGTGAAAAAAAAGAAAATCCAAAACCAATAACACTGACTTCCGAAATTAAAGTTATTTTTGGCTTTGTAGTGTTTTGATATGGAAGTCGGTTCTATTATTTGCAAAAAAGATTTTTTAATTACTAGCAATGTGGGTAGAATACACATTACTAGCAATCTTGTTAACCCCTCCAACTAAGCTAAATATACTTGTGTGTGGGTTCACGGCAATAGTATAATGGGTGGGATTCAAACTCGTGACCTCTCAATCACAAGTCCGACACCTTATCCATTAGGCTATTGACGCTTAAACTATTTAAACTATAAGCTTTTCTGGACTGGAAAGACACCTAAAGGCCTTACCTACTTTGGAACTTACCACTATAAAGTAAAAATCTTTTATAGAACAGAAAATACACCAGACTAGCAACAGAAAATACAAAGTAAGTAGGTATACCTACACGATAACCTTAATTTAGGAAGTCGTTGTTCTTTACTTATTTTCTTTGACGTTTGCAATAAAAAGTTTTGTACATCTAGGCTCTTTTTTATCTGTCATAAAATCGCGTAGCGGTAGAAGGTGTTATAAGGAAAACAAGGAAAGTCATCAATCAAACGAGACTGAAATAGATACTGAGTAAAAATTACAAATATAAACTTTTTAACACACTTGAACAACTGGGGATAGCACAACGTTAATGGGACCCGCTAAGACCATTGCTTGCCGGTGTTACGGGAATCTTCTATTGAGATACCGTGACTCTTTAGTCAGTAGAAGTCTGACACTCCCTTCTCCTGTTCTATGTTCTGTTCTTCTTTTGATTATTTGCTGATTTTCCCACCGAAACCGAAAGGCACAGCTGTACTGCTGTTGTTACTGTTATGAAGGACTTTTTTATTAATAATCGGCAGATTATTACTCTTTCAATCAAAAACTTTGAACGGATTGTTTAAATTTGTTTTACATGTACATTTGCATACATAGACACAAGCATATAGAACTTAGTTGGAGGGGTCAACAAGATTGCTCGTCGTCGAAAATTTTCGTACAATGACTTTTTATGACTTTCGATGTCATTTAAGTTAACAAGAAAATTATGATAGACTTCGACTGGCCTTTCACGATGAAGCCCCATCTCGTGCCCGTGTTTACAACTGATTTAAGGCTTGTATTCATGCCAATAACCTTGACCATTTGGGTGGAGCTAACGACCCCTCTCCGCGCGCCACTCCGCGCAGCTCCGGCACCCGCGCGCGCGCGCGCGGCCCGCTCCCGCACCTCCAGCATGCGTCGTCGCTTCGCCTAGTCTCGGCACAGAGTATCGAAATCACAGAAGGTCAAGTCATCGTGAAAGTTAAATTCATTTTTATTTGTACCGCATCAAAAGCGGTCAAATTTTGTTTTTATTTATTATCTATTGATATGGATGCACTTTTAATATGTACTATAGAAACTATACCTCTATTATAAATCAGCCTGGCTTGAAACATGAGGTAAACAACTTGATGTATCTTTTTAACTAAATTATAAATAAAATAAAAATTTATGGCTAAATGTGTTGCTAAGCGCAAAACTCAGGAATGGCTGGACCAATACGGATTTTTTTTTGCGAATATTCGTTGTAGTCTGAGGAAGGTTTCTATGAAGAGAAAAATAGTAGGTAGGTAGGTAGGGTAGCTATGTAGGTAGGAACTTAGAGTAAGGTAGATAGGTAGTATAATTATTACTAGTGTATGTCATATTATTTGTTATATTTTTTATAAAAAAATAGATTATAACTAAAATTCACCGAAATTTAACTTTCTTTCACCAAGTATTTTTATTCTTTTGGTTAGTTGAACTTCTTCATCGTCACTTATTTCTCCATGTTCACATATATTTATTTTTGGAAATAATGATAGCCATATAAAGTCTTGTTCTATGTTTTCTTTTTGTCCTTCTTCGTTCTCGTTTTCTTCATTTTTCTGTTCAATCTGTTTTGCTTTCCTTAGTTATATTTCCTTCTCTTTGTCGTTTTCTTCTTTCTCTTGTATATTATCTTAACTCTATTTCTCTATCTCAACTGGTGGCTTCGCCCGTACGAAGAGAAACCGGTTCATATCGGCTCAAGCCAGGCCTCGCTCAGACGAAGTGCACACACGCGCCTAGCTTGTAGTAGTGTACCTATCATAGCGCAGTTGTACGAAGCTTACCCTCTGTCTGTTTACTCTGTGCTATCTACTTTTATGCGAGGTAAGTAAAGCGATAGTTTATAATGAAATCTATACTATCTATACTTATAATATTATAAAGCGGAAAAGTTTGTTAGTTTGTTTGTTTGTTTGTTTGTTTGCTTGAACGCGCTAATCTTCGAAAGTACTGGGTGGATTTGGATGCAATTTGGTATGGAAGTAGCTTGAAGCTTGAGGAAGGTTATAGGCTACTTTTTACCCGACTGCAAAAAAGGAGAGTTATGTTTTTACCGTGATGGAATCCACGGGAGCGAAGCCCCGCGTGAGTACTAGTATATAATATAATATATAATCTATACTAATATTATAAAGCGGAAAAGTTTGTTAGTTTGTTTGTTTGTTTGCTTGAACGCGCTAATCTTCGAAAGTACTGGATGGATTTGGATGCAATTTGGTATGGAAGTAGCTTGAAGCTTGAGGAAGGTTATAGGCTACTTATTACGCGACTGCAAAAAAGGAGAGTTATGTTTTTACCGTGATAGAATCCACGGGAGCGAAGCCCCGCGTGAGTACTAGTATAATCTATACTAATATTATAAAGCTGAAGAGTTTGTTTGTTTGTTTATTTGTTTGTTTGTTTGCTTGAACGCGCTAATCTTCGAAATTACTGGGTGGATTTGGATGAAATTTGGTATGGAAATAGCTTGAAGCTTGAGGAAGGTTATAGGCTACTTTTTACCCGACTGCAAAAAAGGAGAGTTATGTTTTTACCGTGATAGAATCCACGGGGGCGAAGCCCCGCGTGAGTACTAGTAATATTATAAAGCGGAAAAGTTTGTTTGTTTGTTTGCTTGAACGCGCTAATCTTCGAAAGTACTGGATGGATTTGGATGCAATTTGGTATGGAAGTAGCTTGAAGCTTGAGGAAGGTTATAGGCTACTTTTACGCGACTGCAAAAAGGAGAGTTATGTTTTTACCGTGATAGAATCCACGGGAGCAAAGCCCCGCGTGAATACTAGTATGTAGATAAAACTTTAAACTTGCCTTGATAATAAATGTATACCCTTTTGTTTTTAATATTTTTTTAGACCCCTCTTCATTCGTTTCTTCTTATTCCCCATGTTTTACAAACTAAATTTAAACACTAATAAAACTGTAAAATACTATAACTTTATAACATTAACACTACTTATAGATACCTACATAGAATACTCTTAACTTATAAACAAGAATCAGAAATAAAACTTTTTAGCAAAAAATAGAACCGACTTTCATATAAAAACACTACAAAGGCAAAATTAACTTTAATTTTGGAAGTCGGTGTCATTTTTTTGTATTTTCTTTTTTTTTGACTCCGTCTTCCGAAATTTAAAGTTATTTTTGCCTTTGTAGCGTTTTTATATGAAAGTCGGTTCTATTTTTGGTAAAAAGTTTTATTTCACGCTTTTTAGTGGGTCGGTTTGTAATTTATCTAGTTACAAAAGCCAAAATGTCAACTACTTATCACCTTTTACAAAATATTGCTTTTCCCGGTGAAGAGCCGTTAATTTTTGAGGAGTTCTCCTGGTACATCACCATCAGCTCTACTTCACCATATGCATTGTGATGAGCATAAAGTGCTTAACATCTATATTCAAGTTATCTAATCTCAATTCACGAAATACTTGTTATTGAGTAGTTTCGATGGCCATCTGGGGTCTTCGTCATCAGGTCCACTTCCTCAAATGGTGCTTTTTGATAGCAACTGCACAAGGTACTATAAGAAATATCCAAAACGCAATAGGTATGCCTATAATATTTGAAGAGTTCCCTCGATTTCTCCATGATTTCATCATCAGATCCAAACGTGACGACAATGGGACCAACTAGAAAGTATATTCTTTCAAACAAAAAAAGAATTTTCCAAATCGGTCCAGCCATCTGCGAGTAATGAAGTAACATACATAAAAAAAGTTCAAGATGAATTGAGAACCTCCTCCTTTTTTTAAAGTCGGTTAAAAAGCTATTCCACTATTTACAAAATTAAATTTTTGCAATATCTTACGATTTTATTTCGTAGTGCTTGAGCTCTCGCAACGCGGCATACGTCCACCTAGCAACACGATGCGCCCCGCACTGAATTTGTGGACGAGTGCGGGGGTGACGTAAACGCAGTCTTTAATCGGACCCATTTTTAATTTATTGTAATAAAAATAATACATATTTGTAAAAAGTAACAAAACCAAATTATTTTCCTCTGTATTACAAAGCAGTAGTATATTTTTTATACTCCTTTGATAAGAAATTAAGGAGTAAAATGGTTTCATCTCAATGGTTTGGAGGTGACTTGGCATTTTTTTTTTCTTATTAAGTGATACCGATAGAAAAATTGTGGCTAAACGAAATTACGGTTCATATCATGTAGATTACTAACAATTTTTTTCAGATGTAATTTCTCTGTAATTGCCGATGAAAAGTTGCTTCATCTGAATGCTTTTTTCAAGTTTTTTTCGAGAGAGCAGCCTTAATGAGTTTAAATTTGGTCGCACTAATCTCTTGTCTCACCGATGATCTGCGTGAGGGACGGCCTTCTGCGGCGACGACTAAAGATAACATCAGTGTTGTGCGGCGTATGATAGAGACTGTCAAAAGAGTGACTTATCAGTAGATTCAAACAAGCTTAGACATCGGTATGAGTCAAGTGCACAAAATCCTCCATGTACATTAAGCGGTCAGGTAGCTTTGTGCCCGGTGGACACCTCATAATTTGACAAAGGCCCAAAAACTCCGTCGTGTTGATTGGTGTCGTGAAATAGTTCAAAGATTTAAAGGAAGTGACTTAAATGCTGTGTTCGACATACTTACGGGTGACAAAAGCTGGATTTATTGTTATGATCCTGAAACTAAGAGGTTACCTTCCGAGGAGTTGCCAACTAAAGTGAAGACAGGTCGAAGTGTGGGAAAAAAGATGGTGGCCTCGTTCTTCGAAAGGACAGGTTATTACGCAACAATTGTTTCAGAGGATCAAAAAACAGTTACTGCAGAGTGGTACACTACTAATTGTTTGCCAGTTGTCTTGAAAAAACGTCCTTCAGGCCCTCAGTGACTCAGTGGCCCAAATACTTAAATTGCTCGAGTACAATCTACTAAAGAACTTACTTTAGAATTTACCACTATAAAGTAAAGAAAAAAACTTTTGTACTATATAAAATACATCAGACTTACAACAGAAAATACAAAGTAAGTAGGTAAACGGTAACATTAATTTCGGAAGTTGGTGATTTTTACTTATTTTTACTTTTTTTATTCCGGATGAGCCCACTTTTGACCTCAATCTCGCCTAGATCTACGATAGAACGAGCGAGCCTAGAAGATGTCTGTTCATTCTTGACTTAAAGGCTGAAAGGCCAAGTGACAGGGAACACAGAAGCCGGCAGAGAGTTCCACAGCTTAGCTGTGCGCACCATAAATGTAGAGGACAAGCGCTTGGTGCGACAAGACGGTATATCAATCATATTTTCTTTGGCGTTTGTAATAAAAAGTTATGTACATCTAGGATCTTTTATTATCTGTCAACATGGCTAAACACAAAAATCATTAGCTGCTTTCATTGCGGTAGGAAAGAAGGCGTACTAAGCAAAACAAGAAAAGTCATCAATAAAACGAGACTGAAATATTTCTGTAAGTTTTTGAATACTGAGTAAAAATTGCAAATAAAACTTTCTCTCACACTTGAACAACTGGGATAGCACAACGTTAATGGGACCCGATAGGACCATTGCTTGCCTGTGTTACGGGAATCTTCGTATCGAGATACTGTGGCTCCGGAAGGCAAGGACAAATGAAGCAAATAGGAGGGTTTTAGTCAGTAAAAGTAAGACACCCCTCCACTTCATTGTATAAAATTAGGTACATATACAGGGTTACTTGTAAAACATTGTTAACTTCTCAGGACTATTTGACTAACATCATAATCAACAACTTTTGTTCAATGACTTTTAAAAATTCGTCATATTTTAGTTCACCAGATTTTCATACAAAAATAAAAATATTTAAATTGAACGCTAGTCTAGCTAGCAAGTCTATGCGAAGCAAAAGAAAGCGATAGTATAAATCGCTTTCTTTTGCTTCGCATAGACTTTGTAACATTTAGAGCGTTCAATTGTTAGTAACATAGTCCTGAGAGGTTAACCGTGTTTTACAATTAACCCTGTATAATATGTACATTGGCATACATAGGCACAAGTAGGTATATTGAGCTTAGTTGGAGGAGTTAACAAGATTGCAAGTAAAGTGAATTCTACCCACACCCTCTATAAAAAAAATATATTCTGGATTAAAACATACAAATCAAACTATCTATCTCGATCTAAAGTCTACGCAGACGAAGCCAAGCATAGAACTTTCTTATGTGGAAATTATCTATTAAATTCAGAAATCGTGATCGTAAAAAATTAAGTTCCTAGATTTACATAGCTACTCCATCTATCGCGTTTCGTTTCAGGCTGCGACTTTACGAGTTAAGTTTCCTTCTGGCAGTTTTGCTTACGCAACCGAACCTCCTTTTAGTAAAATTGTTCACGGTACATCAAATAGAGGGCGCAACACTCATCTAACCAACCTTAAAGATCTATAATTACTGCAAAATTAATACAAAAAATCCTATGTATTTTACTAAACATTTTTCGTAAATTCAGAAGAAATTAAAATATGAATAGTTCCTAAAACACACACTTAGAGGCTCTGACGTGACAAACGCACACACGCATGCGTACCAGTGGCCCTTGTTTTTCAATGTCCAACAAATTCATGAATGACGGCAATCACAACTTATCGTCAGTAGTATTAATATAATTTGTAATTTTAATGTTAGAAAATGCTAGTTATAATCACATATACTAACGAAATTGTACCAATTAGATAGTGTTCTGGTTAAAAAACAGTGGAATTGGATTATTCTATGACAATAAAATACTAAAGTAATCGGTGAGTACATCTCTATTTTGATGTTTTTATTACGAAATAAAGCATGTTACGCAATGGTATCGCATTTATTCTGCCAATTGCTGCAAAGGCTTGTAAAGGAGGTTTAATATCTAGTGATAATTTATTTGCTTGTCATTGGTGTTTCTGTGATTTCCTTGAAAACAAAACTGCGGTAATTTTATTGATTTGACACTTTCGCGTGAATATAGTTATTGTGTTTGGTTTCTATGCGAACTCATCATTAAAATAAATCAATTTTTCTATCATTAAGGCTGTAGACACTTAAGGTCACAATCAAGGTAATGTAAGTAAGTCGTATATACTAAATCAATATTTTATTCTATTTTTGTACTAAAGTTATGTAGATTATTTATGTAGGTCAATAAGATTGAACCAAGACTGTTATTCATGCGACACGACCAGATAATATTTTTTGTGGGAAACAGCATGTGTGCGTTTTACGAAAACAAGTCGACATTGGAACGTATACTTGGAACTTATACTCATTGGAACTATCCAAAACAGTGACTTCTTGGTTGGGCTTAGAATTTCATCTTCATTGTTTTTATTTCTAAGTGATTAACTATCTTTGCAAGAAAATTAACGGGCACAAGTAACATCAGAAATTACAGAACTCTCAAGAAATTAATAAAATAACAAAAACATAAAACAGTATTTTCTTTAACCAAAATTAAGTTCATAGAAGACGGGATTCCGCAAGGAAGTCTACTAGGCCCGCTTGTGATAACATTATATTCTCCCATCCCATATCCTATGCGTATATCGCATCCCGCATCGCTAACTGCTGACTATAAGTAGGTCGCTTAACCCTGTAGACGCTTTCCGCATCCTTTCTACATTCATTAGGTCGTTAGTCTGTCTGTGTCTGTCGTAGGTACGTAGTTACTATCTTAGTGGGACAGTTGGCTTAAAAAGCATTTTGTTACTCATTTTAGTCAGTACTCATTTTAACCCACCCTGTTTCTTCAGTGGCACTCTCGTTTCGGGGCCACATTATCTCGTTGAAACATTCCGCGGTAAGAAGTGACGGATCTCTTATGGAAAACTTGCTATAAATGCAATCAAAATATAGTATTTCAAAGTGTTCACTAACGCAGCTTACCGTAGTTACCTATTTATTATACCGCACATCATTTGGAAACGTGATTTGTTTCGGGATGAATCCTTGGATTCATTTTGTGTGGTGCGTTTTAAGGCGTACGACAGTAACATTATGATGTGGTCATTAAAATGTACGGAGTTTAAAATAGACCTGCACTTCTGAGCTTGTATGACGTATGACGATTTTGCTTGAGAAGCTTTGTATGACGATTAACTGTTATTTTTTACTTGTTTACAAAATAATTAGCTATTAAATTCCTATTTTAAAACCTTTTCTAATTTTTTTTTTTAATAAAATCATTAAAAAATATATACAAGATCTCAAACAAGAAAATTATTTCAGTAATATCCTATCGCTTTGATTTATTAGTAAGGTCTATTCCAGAGATTATCTCCAAAAATAATGGATTTCACCGTTTAATCTCCAGTTAAAAACAGAAGAGGTTATATATATACCTACTTCAGTTTGTATTATTTTACCCAACAGTGGCAAAGTTAAGAAAGAAGGTTATTTTCTAACGTATATCCATCATATCAATTGTTTTGCGAACCGAACATATAAAAATAAATGTAGGTCTACGCTGTCTGTAGTTTCAAAAAATCATCGTTATACTATAGGTACATATCGTCGCCTTAGAGTGAAAACCTCGGGAGTACATTTTTGTCCAATTTTTTTTATTGCGTTTCCAGAAAGCAATACTAGCAACGCACATCCTGATCTCACTAATATGTTCATCCGATACTCGAAACGCTATCTATGAAAGTAAGTGAGAACCTCGTAAACACTCGCATCGCGTTGTCAGTTTAGCGTAATCAGGCCATGGATTATGCATTTCTGAACTGTTCAATATTATGTATATTTTCATATTATACATAATATCGAACAGTTCTGGATATAAAAACGGGTTAAATTTACATATAAATCAATAAAAAAAAAACATAAAAGAAACCGTACAAAAATTTTATAGCATGCAGATTTTTCTTCCTCCTGAAAAGTTACTCCTTTTTCACTTACGAGGTTTTCACTCTAAGGCGTCGATATTTAAATAAAGAAATATTTTCCCCCATATCCTGACCCTAAATACTGATACGAAATAATAATTATTACATCTTTCCAGAAATGACTTCAAAAACAAATAAAGTATCGCCTTCCTCAAGCAAAATGTCTACCAGCCCATTTCCATACACCTGCGAGCTTTGTGGGGCCGAAGGCCTTACAGACGAGGGTATGAGGTCCCATACCCTAGAGGCTCATGTAAATGGGAGACCAGAATGTCCTTTTTGCGACTGTGCTGTGCCCCAGCCGCAATTAGTCGGACATGTTCAAAAGGCCCACCTGCATTATCTGACGCCAGAAAGGGAACTCATGGCGTTTATTGATGACCAGAGCCCGAGGTAAGAAAATATTGGTATTAACTAGGGCCGGCAGACTAAAAACATAAGTCCAAAAGTCACACTTTTCAGGAACAACTAAAAACTATTTAATAAAGTAACGTTTAACTATATTTTTTATATTACTGATGGGCCCACTCTTGACCCCGATTTCGCCTGATGGTAAGCGATAGATGAGGTCTAAGATGGGACGACTGAGCCCAGAAGATGCCTATTTACTCGTGCTTTAAAGGCTGAAAGGTCATAAGTGGCAGGGAACACAGAAGCCGGCAGAGAATTACATTCAAAATTGGATTATTGAGATGTTGTTAATTAATGCACGTAAATATAATTTGACATAAATATAATAAAAAGCGATTTTAGTGACTTATGTTAGAAAGAACACTATGTACATAGTATGTATGTACTTGTGACTTAAGTGTATGAGAACGGTACATTCCATTATAAACGATATTTTAGTTAACAAACAAAAGCTACTTCTATGAACGTAAAATTAATTTACCATGCATTTATATTAAACTATTTATTCATTTTCTTCACTATCTGAAATATCAGGGTCAGTCTTACGTATATTGTTTACCGTAGGCAAATCTAAATTAAATCTATGTAAAACATCGGGTATTAAAGAGAGTAAAGAAATTAGATCATCTTTTTAGGGTTCCGTAGCCGAATGGCAAAAAACGGAACCCTTATAGTTTCGATATGTCTGTCCGTCTGTCTGTCTGTCCGTCCGTCCGTATGTCACAGCCATTTTCTTCTGAAACTATTAAGACTATACATGTGAAACTTAGTAGGTAGATGTATTCTGTGAACCGCTTTCCGATTTTAAGGAAAAAAATTAAAACTGTTTAAAATAAAGGGGGGTCTCCATACATGGAACTAGAACTGAAAATATTTTTTTTTCATGAAACCTATGCGTGTGTAGTATCTATAGACAGGTATTTAAAAATGATATAAGGGTTTCTAAAACCACTTTTACATAAAGTCAATCGTTTAAAAGATATAAGCTTCCAAAGTGGTAAAATGTGTGTCCCCCCCTCTAACTTCTATAATAATGGAGTAAAAAATCTAAAAAAAATATGTCTGTAGATCTTAATGTAAACTTTCAACCAAAATTGGTTTGAACGAAATCGGGTCAGCAGTTTTTGAGATACAGCATATTTTCTAAAACCGCAAATATAACTTTGTAATTCATACAAACACTATGAAAAACAAAGTTATTTAGCGTAGTTGTTAAAATGTAAATAAACAAGTTTTAAAAAAAAATTAAGGTTTTTTTTATTCGTCAAATAAATATACATATTATATTATATTATTATACTACGGAACCCTTCATGGGCGAGTCTGATTCGCACTTGGCCAATTTTTTTGGTTTTGATATCGGTAAAGGCTCTTCCGATATAACAGGAATAGGAATGGCAGAAACTCGACGTTTCAAGTTTAATTAAAAAAATTGACAATCCGTGTCTAATGTGTCTTTATCCAAATTCAGAATCATAACGCAACCACTTCTGATCGAGTCATTTAAATTGTCGCCCTTCTACATCTTTGTTTCATAATACAAAAGCATCCTAATAACGAAGAAAATTCCAAAAAGTCGGAACTGCGCTTTTCGACTACTTAATTTTTTTTACTGTTCGATCTGATAAGTTGTATCCAATCATGCGGGTGATGAATTTGCAAATCTGTTTTCTTTTCTTCTTTTCAATGATACTTTGATACGTGTCCACTTCCAAGTGGCTATGACCCGGAACCATAAACTTGGTCTATGACATCTATGTCCAATTTCTGCAAAGCCCAGGTCAATATTGAGCTGACATGAGAATTTCGGTTCTGACCACCACATGTATCAGAATAAAATGTCGCATGATTTGTTTTATCAGGTACGTATGTCTGAAGATGTTTGAAAAGACATGATGCTATTTGATTAGCTCCTCTAGCAGCTATGGTTTCATACCATATGTAACGCACAGCTTTTCCAGTTTTGTTGTCATGGACAGGCAGGTTGAACGTCCACAACTGGCGTTTATAGAAAGCTACAGAAGAGCTGAGAGCTGGAGTGGCCTTGTCGTGTATTTCCATTAAAGTTGCCCTATAAGTTGATTGCTTGAGATATGTTCCCATTTGCCAATATTCTTTGAAAATAGCTTGTCTATCGTTCAATGATATACGGTCCTTGCATTTCATTTGACTCGTCCCTTTTCATTTTTCTGCTGGAAAAAGCTATAGCTTTTTTTCCTGTTTCGTAATGCGAAGACTTTTTTGGAGATGAGTCAACCGCATGTGGGCTCTTAGGTCAGTATCCGGATGAGTCGATATATCACTGGATGTTGACGAATCTGCTGCTGTTACAGGGAGGTCGAAATGTGGATCCAGGACAGAATCATCACTTAAGAAATCTTTTTCTCGATGAACAACCATGCCACCAGTGTGGCCTGATAATACCACATTATAGGGCATTAGTTCTTTTACGCCATTATGTGTATAGATTGCCGTTCCTTTTTTTCACCTAAAAATAAACATATACTGTAGAGGCTAATTAAAATAGTCATTTCAATGATTTATTTATGATTAATGCTAAAATTAACAAATCACTGATGAATTCTACTAAATTTAAAATTAAAAGATGAATATATATTATCAATTTCTCACTTTAACCAAGCATGGCAAACTTACCTTCAACATTAAAGTTTCTCCTCATCACCATCTCAACTAATTTCTTTCCTCGCTGGCAATCCATAGTAATTGGAAATATTTTCAACTAAAATGTCACACATCACAAACTTTATTTTACTAAATCAAGGCAAAACTAACGCGACTAAGTAATGACCCATATCTTAAGGCTTGTATTCATGCCAATAACCTTGACCATTTGGGCGGAGCTAACGCCCCTCCCCGCGCGTCACTCAGTGCAGCTCTCCGCTACCCGCATGCAACAGAAAAGAGAGGCGCGCTCGGCCCGCGCTAGCGCCGCCAGCATGCGTCGTCGCTTCGCCTAGTCTCGGCACAGAGTATCGAAATCACAGAAGGTCAAGTCATCGTGAAAGTTAAATTCATTTTTATTTGTACCGCATCAAAAGTGGTCAAATTTTGTTTTTATTAACCGACTTCAAAAAAAGGAGGTTTACAATTCGTCTTGAACTTTTTTTTTTTTTTTATTTATGTTACCTCATTACTCGGAGACGGCTGGACTGATTTGAAAAATTCTTTTTGCGTTTGAAAGGATATACTTTCTAGTTGGTTCCATTGTCACGAAATCAGGATCTGATGATGGAATCCTGGAGAAATCGAGGGAATTCTTCAAATATTATAGGCACACCTATAGCGTTTTGGGTATTTCTTATAGAACCTTGAGCAGTTGCTTCCGAAAAGTACCATTTGGGGAAGTTGAACTGATGATGAAGACCACAGATGGCCACTGAAAATCCTCAATAATAAGTATTTCGTGGATTGCGGGATTGCGTTTCGACTACTTGAGTACGGATGTTAAACACTTTATTCTCGTCACAATACATATGGTGATGTAGAGCTGATGGTCAAGTACCAGGAGAACTCCTCAAAAATTAACGGCTATGCATCGGGAAAAGCAATATTTTGTGAAAGGTGATAAGTTGTTGACATTATGGCTTTTGTAACTAGATAAATTACAAACCGACCCACTAAAAAGCGTGAAAAAAAATTTTTGCAAAAAATAGAACCGACTTCCATATCAAAATACTACAAAGCCAAAAATAACTTTAATTTCGGAAGGCGGTGTGAAAAAGAAAAGAAAATCCAAAACCAATAACACCGACTTCCGAAATTAAAGTTATTTTTGGCTTTGTAGTAATTTTTTTTTTATTATCTATTGATATAGATGCACTTTGAGTATGTACTGTAGAAACTATACCTCTATTATAGATCAGCCTGGCTCGAAACATGAGGTAAACAACTTGATGTATCTTTTTAACTTAATTATATATAAATAAAATATAATGGCTAAATGTGTTGCTAAGCGGAAAACTCAGGAATGGCTGGACCAATACGGATTTTTTTTCGAATATTCGTTATAGTCTGAGGAAGGTTTCTATTAAGAGAAAAATGGTAGGTAAGTAGGTAGGGTAGGTAGGAACTTAGAGTAAGGTAGATAGGTAGTATAATTATTACTAGTGTATGTCATATTATTTGTTACATTTTTTATAAACAAATAGATTATAACTAAAATTCACTGAAATTTAACTTTCTTTCACCAAGTATTTTTATTCTTTTGGTTGGTTGAACTTCTTCATCCTCATTTATTTCTCCGTGTTCACATATATTTATTTTTAGAAATTTTGATAGCCATATAAAATCTTGTTCTATGTTTTCTTTTCGTCCTTCTTCGTTCTCGTTGTCTTCATTTTTCTCATCAATCTATTTTTCTTTCCTTAGTTCTATTTCCTTCTCTTTGTCGTTTTCTTCTTTCTCTTGTACATTATGTTAACTCTATCTCTCTATCTCAACTGGCGGCTTCGTCCGTACGAAGAGAAACCGGTGCATATCGGCTCAAGCCAGGCCTCGCTCAGACGAAGCGCACACACGCGCCTTGCTTGTAGTAGTGTACCTATCATAGCGCAGTTGTATGAAGCTTACCCTCTGTCCGTTTACTCTGTGCTATCTACTTTTATGCGAGGTAAGTAAAGCGATAGTTTATAATGAATTATGTAGATAAAACTTTAAACTTACCTTGATAATAAATGTATACCCTTTTGTTTGTAATATTTTTTTAAACCTCTCTTCATTCGTTTCTGCTTATTCCCATGTTTTACAAACTAAATTTAAACACTACTAAAACTGTAAAATACTATGAGTTTATAACACTAACACTACTTATACCGTCATCTACCCCGGTCACCGGGGAGAGTGGAACCGGCGAGAGATGTCGTGCGGTGTCCCACAGGGTTCGGTCTTGGGGCCGCCCCTGTGGAACATCGGATACGACTGGGTGCTGCGCGGCGACCTCCCTGACGGCGTCAGCGTAGTATGTTACGCTGACGACACGCTCGTCCTGGCGCAGGGAGAGTCGCACCAGGCGGCGGCCGACCTGGCGACGCAAGCGGTTGCGACAGTCGTTCGTAGGATCCGGCAGTTGGGACTCGACGTGGCGCTGCACAAGACCGAGGCAATGTGCTTCCATGGCGGTCGGAACGCGCCCCGGTACGAGTCCCACATAACGGTGGAGGGGGTTCGCATCGGCGTCGGGAGGACGATGAAGTACCTGGGACTCGTCCTCGACAGCCGGTGGAACTTCAGGGAGCACTTCCTGAGTTTGGCCCCAAAGCTGAACCGGGCAGCAGCCGCCTTCAGGCGACTCCTGCCTAATCTCAGCGGGCCAAACGCCTCCTGCCGAAGGCTGTACGCCGGCGTCGTGCGGTCCATGGCCCTCTACGGGTCCCCAGTGTGGGCCCTGTGCATCCGGACGCGACCATTAAAGTTGGTCGCATGCCAGAGGGTCATGGCTATCCGAATGATCCGGGGATACCGCACGATCGCCGGCGAATCGGCCAACCTCCTTGCCGGATTGCTGCCCTGGGATCTGGAGGCGACTGCCCTCCAGCGCGTCTATGAATGGCGCGTGGAGGCGCAGCGCCGGGGCGTATTCCCGCTGCCTCGAGATGTCGAGGCGCGGCGGGAAGAGCTCCGGCGCGATCTCAGGGCAGTATGGAGGGAACGACTGTCGCAACCGACGGCCGGGCACGCCGCAATTGCGGCGGTAAGACCCCTCTTTGAGGAGTGGCTAGATCGGCGTCACGGCGTCCTGACCTACCGCATGACGCAGGTCCTCACCGGACACGGAAGTTTCGGGAGGTACCTGTGTCTGATGGGAAAGGAGGAAACGCCTGGGTGTCACCACTGCGAGGGTCGCCCTGAGGACACCGTAGAGCACACGGTGCAAGACTGCCCCGCCTGGGCAGAGCACCGACGTGTCCTCACGGCGGCGATAGGCGGAGACCTCTCGCGCCCGGCATTGGTCGAGGCCATGCTGCGGGGCGAGAGGGAGTGGGAAGCGGTCGCCTCCTTCTGCGAAGCAGTCATGCTTCCGAAGGAGGAGGCGGGCCGCGTGAGGGAGAGGATGGCGTCCTCCCTCCAGCCCAGCCGCAGTGGTAGACGCCCACGGCGTCGGACGTCGGCCGACGATCTCCGGCCACCGTAGGCGCGGGCATGCGGACAGCGAGTAAAGGGCAACTCGCTGTCCGACCATGGACCATGCCCGGGTCGACGGCGCGTCGTGTTCCACGCGCGCCTCAAAGAGCGTCAGCAATATGACGAGGCCCCCCCATAGAGGGCCGAAGCCTGCCGGGGTCGTGGGACTCATCCCGTTACCGTGACCCCGGTACGTAAAGGGTTATTGAAGAAACACCGTGGATTTTAGTCAGTAAAAGTCTGACAGTTCCTCCCACCCTGCCCGGAGTGGGAGGACTTATTTGATAATATTACCACGATAAAAAAAAAAAAAAAAAAAAAAAAACATTACTTATAGATACATAGAATACTCTTTAACTTATAAACAAGAATCAGAAATAAAACTTTTTGACGAATCGAAAGTCGGTTCTATTTTTTGATAATAAGTTTTATTTCACGCTTTTTAGTGGGTCGGTTTGTAATTTATCTAGTTACAAAAGCCAAAATGTGAACTACTTATCACCTTTTACAAAATATTGCTTTTCTCGGTGCAGAGCCGTTAATTTTTGAGGAGTTCTCCTGGTACATCACTATCAGCTCTACTTCACCATATGCATTGTGACGAGCATAAAGTGCTTAACATCTATATTCAAGTAATCTAATCGCAATCCACGAAATACTTATTATTGAGTAGTTTCGATGGCCATCTGGGGTCTTCGTCATCAGTTCCACTTCCTCAAATGGTGCTTTTCGAGAGAAACTAAACAAGGTACTATAAGAAATACCCAAAACGCTATAGTTATGCCTATAATATTTGAAGAGTTCCCTCGATTTCTCCATGATTTCATCATCAGATCCAAACGTGACGACAATAGAACTAACTAGAATATATATTCTTTCAAACAAAAAAAGAATTTTCCAAATCGGTCCAGCCATCTGCGAGTAATGAAGTAACATCATAAAAAAAAAGTTCAAGACGAATTGAGAACCTCCTCCTTTTTCTAAAGTCGGTTAAAAAGCTATTCCACTATTTACAAAATTAATCTTTGCAGTAATATTTTATGATATTATTTCTTAGTGCTTGAGCTCTCGCAACGCGACGTACGTCCACCTAGCAACACGATGCGCCCCGCATTGAATTTGTGGACGAGTGCGGGGGTGATGTAAACGCAGTCTTTAATTGGACGCATTTTTAATTTATTGTAATAAAAATAATACATATTTGTAAAAAGCAACAAAATCAAATTATTTTCATTTGTATTGCAAAGCAGTAGTATATTTTTTTATACTCTTTTGATAAGAAATTAAGGAGTAAAATGGTTTCATCTCAATGATTTGGAGGTGATTTGGCATTTTTTTTTCTTATTATGTGATACCGATAGAAAAATTGTGGCTAAACCAAATTACGGTTCATATCATGTAGATTACTAACAATTTTTTTTAGATGTAATTTCTCTGTAATTGCCGATGAAAAGTTGCTTCATCTGAATGCTTTTTTCAAGCTTTTTTCGAGAGAGCAGCCTTAAGACTTCATTTTTCTTCTTCACCCTCGAGTTAAACATCGAGATAACGCGACGCACTTAACGTTCCTAATAACATAAGTCATCTTTTGTATCCATGAAGTCCGAGAGCGTCAAGTGTTCCTTTTATCATAACTCAACTTATGTTTTTTTATAACGTCGCAAGATTCATGCGAATCTATAGGTTGAAAATGACGCCACTTAGATTCAAGCCCGAACAAGCGAGCTTGACTTATGTGCTTTAGTCTGCCGATGTATTGATTTAAATGAATAATTTTGGAGCAAAGAAAAAATAAAGATTTTTTTGAAATATGTCCTTTAGTCCGCCGACCCGACCTTACTCAAACAGAATTAGGGTATCGTTAAGTCAAGTATTTTTTTTATATAATCCTGTTAACCCCTCCAACTAAGCTAAATATGCTTGTGACTGGAGTGGGTTCACGGCAATAGAGTAATGGGTGAGGTTCGAACCTGCGACCTCTCGATCACAAGTCCGATCCCTTAGTCATTAGGCTATTAATAACCGTTTTTAAGGTAAACAATCAACTGCCACTTACGAATACACATCCTTTCATTATTTGCATTATATTAATGCAAACTGCACTCAGTCTTAGTTTTAATTACATTATTAACAGGCTCTGTAAGTTCTAAAATATAGAAGAAGGAGGTTTTCTGTCTGGTGTACCTACCTACCTTTTTACGTAAAAGAAGTCTTTTAGCTATACAATTTATTTATCAATTTACTAAGCTTTGCTAGACTAAGTCTTAAACCTAGCACGACATAAGTAACTGCTTTCGGACCTTAATAAATTTGAACTTTCTAGTTTCGACGATGACTCTAAAATGACGACAACAGACAGCTGCAGTTACAATACGCCAGGGTCAATAAACGGTTGGCACAGTCCTGAAAACTCCACACAATACCACAACGGAGCAATATCCAAAAACATCAACTATTACAATGGGTACCAAGAAAAGGACAGCTACAGTCGAAGTGAGAAAGAGGAAGAAAAGTTTTCTAGGTCGCCGAAAAATATAAATCTTGTGAATGGACTGAAAAATATCAATATTAGTAATGGTGTGGTTCCAAAAAAGGCTCAAAGCAGACAAAATTCTCATGACGGGGAGGTCAATGGGATTGATAGAAAAGGTATACCAACAGAATTTTCTATCTTAAATGAAATATTTCAATCAAGCCCATTTACGAGTAACTAACGTTATTTCCCAGGTGCGATTTCTAGTCCAAGTCATAATAGTTCTGGTAGTTATGAGGGATCACCTAATAAAAATAAGGTAAACTTTCTTCTAGGAAAATGCAGTTTATACAGGTCTACCAAATAAAATTAACTTGAATTTATTTCGTTTCAGTTGTCTATGGCTAGTGCCGGACAAGGATCACCTCTTAGGTCTCAATTAGCTTTAAAATTAAAACCTAACACACCAAAAAAAAGTGCTCCTACACCAAGTCCTTCCGTACAGGTAATTTGTAATTAAATTAATTTGAGGATTTATCTGTTTTCTTTTGCCAGTATAATTAATGTGAACGTATCAAAATGAACCGTCATTGTGATTGCTACAAATGTCAATGTCAAATATTTGATTTTGTTTACCGCCAGAACTGTTTTTAAAAGGCTTTTTTCGATTTTTTTCCCAAAATATATTAAAATAGCGATGAAAAAAAGCTATTTCACAAAAGTAATTATGCATAAAATATTTTCAGTGTTTGCTGTGTGATTTCACGTCAACATGTCCAAGAAAATTGGAGGAACATATAAATCGCGCACACTTCGATCTTACTTCGCCGTCTATAAATGCTAATGCTAACTCGAACAACCCAACGTTGGGTCTGACGAATCCTACAATAACCCTGGACAATCCGACGTTGGCGTTCAGTGCAATGGCTTTGTCTCCTGGACCCCATAGTTCGTCGTACCAGTGTCCGATATGTGAAAGGGAATTCGCTCATGCTAATGAAATAGAGATCCATGTCAACGTGGAGCACCGAGATATATTGAGTCCGCAGAAAGCAGTGAGTATATTATTTTTAATTCTTCTCTTATTCCTTCTCTCTCTTTCTTATTTCTTCTTTTCTTTATTCGTACATTTATCAAAAACATAACCATTTACCAAATTAACAGAAACAGAATAGTCTTGTGTAGTACGTGAACGATGAACGAATAGGAGCCGAATCTTTGCACTGTACTAAAAGAACCGTTTCCGAACGCTGGCTTGTAATCGTTCTAACAGCTCTAACAGCTCTTTTCGTACTCGTACATTGTCGTACATTCTAAACCGTGCGATCGTAATGTGCGAACGAGAAATGAAATACAGTCACTGATTGGTTGACAGAAACGTCATACGAATTCATTCTGTGTCTGTATGAATGAGAACCATAGATAATAAGAAAAATATGAGAACCGTTTCAGATTCACATTTCAATGGTAAAAAATATCTCTGTTCAAATTATACATAATCCTAATATTATGTCAGCTGTTTACGCTGTGGTAATACAGAGATAAATAAATACGGTGTCTTTGATAGTACCTACATTTGCTATGTATGATATGTCGTTCTTCACTCTCGGCGGTCCGAGTCTGAGTTATGGACCGCCGAGAGCGAAGAATGAATAGAGCTGTTAGAACTAATAGAGTGAACTAGTTCACTGTCCGAAATGAACTAGTACGGAGCGATCTCCAAAGTGACCGAGTAGGCACAAGACTAAAACAGAAGCTGTTACTTGGTTGCCTTTACAAATAACTAAATGATCTTCTTAATCTTTTCCTTAAATATGAACTGTCAAAGAGTTTTAAGGGATAATAAATTATCAACACTGAGTTTTGAATTTATGTCTAGATTCTGGTTATATGCTAAACCAGAATACCATATTCAAACATCATGTTAAGTTTGAAATAACTTAAACATTAAAACTCCTGAACGAAGTAAAAAGCTGAAATGGGTAAATGAATGTCAAGGAATTCACAAGACTGTAATGCTTTTTGAAAGGACCAAGTGGACAATGCGTCATGCAACGAGGATGTGGTGATGATGGAAGAGAGTCCTGTGAGCAACTGTCCTGTCTGCTGCCAGCCACTACCACTCTCACAACATGAACTTGTAAGATACTCTCATTTTACTTCATTCTGCAGAATTCACAATTTTGAATCAAAATGTTCGAATGGATACTATATTATTATGATACCAGGATCATTTCTGCCACTCTCTAGGCCAGATGTCCTCAACTCCATAACCAAATGCATATTTTGCGGGTGGGTAGGATTGATAGCTCATTCAATCCTTTCCAGCTCCTCCAGATAATCGCTTTTTGATATAAAAAACTGAGGCTTTACTCATGTTAAGCTTTAGTTTTGTGAATTTGTTTTGAGATAATAAAAATTGAAATAAAACCATAATTTATAATCAGGTCTGCCTGCATAGCATACATTAAATTGCAAGCACCCAGAACTGAAATAACTAATTGTAGGCAATGTCCTGCTTCACAGAAACATAACTACCATGGTCACAAAAAATTGTAGTAATAGAATGGAAAGTGGATAAAGCAATACTTGTTTATTTACAACTATTTTGTTAGTTATATAAAAATAAATTGTAAGGTTTTCCCTTTGTGTGTGAGTTACACATTTATATTGTCTTTCGATATTCCTGCTCTTAGTCTGTTTGTGATACTATAACTCAAAAAGGGTCACTAGTATTTTATAAGTTAGTGTATAAGATTTGATATGTTACTGTTTGTCGATCCTAAATACAGTTTTAATAGTTTTTATACTTTTACTAGATCCAGCACATTGAGGAACATTTTGAAAGAGGAGAGGAGTGTGGAGCGACATCAGGTTTGTCAGCGGCTGAGAGAGAAGCTCAGAGGAACAGGGAGGAGCATGAGTTTCAGTTATTAAGGGTAAGTTATATGAATCATTTGGAAGTTAAGTGGCACTTCATGCTGGACAAAACATGCTTGCTATTCTTGTTAATCGCAATATTAGAATTAAAATACCAAAAAAAGTTAGTAAATCAAAAAATTGTCATTAGATATGAGTGAAGTTTGGAAACCTTATTTTAGTAAGCAGAAAATTTTGTTTATTTGTGTGAAATATATTTTTATAGTGATCAAGTCCATGGAGCGAAGCCCTGTGCGACTAGGAGTAATAAATAATAAGATTTTAAGCTAACATGGTCAATGATAGTATCATTAGAACTTAAAACAGATTATTTGCCATGTGTTTATTGTTTCGAGGTTCCGATATTTCAGCACTGTTGCAAGCGACATGATCACGGATAGACTAAGTTTGAACCGTTATAAGTTCTAATGGTACAATAATAAGTTTATATTAGTTAATAAACCTTCTAAAACCTTCTAATAGATCAAGATCAAATCTCTTGTTAGGGTTTGTCATCGGACTTCTCCGAAACGGTTTGACCTAAGACTAGAAACAATTTATATGGCAAAACAACATTTGCCGGGTCAGCTAGTAATTTTATACTAGTAAAATCTTAGATTTATGGTGATGGACTTCTTCAAAAATGATTAATTTAGTACTTTTTAATAGTTATTAAACAGTAAATTTTCTCATAATAAGTTACTTCATATGAGCAGGCACAATACGGCATGGAAGAAGACGATGACGAAGGCTACACGCACAGGGCAACCAACAGTCTCAAGCGCGCCGTGTACAGCGGAGCCCTATCAGTAGCCGGGTACTACGAACGAAGTCTCGGCCTCCGTAGGGCTGCGGCTTCAGGGACTGACACAGGCTCATCAAGGACCACTGGTAAGTAGTATTTAAGCGTCAATAATAATGGCTAAGGTGTCGGATTTGTGATCGAAAGGTCGCGGGTTCTATTCCCATCTATTGCCAGGAACCCACTCCAGACACAAACATATTTAGCTTAGTGTTGGACGGGTTAGCAAGATTGCTAGTAATATGAATCTAACACAAATTGCTTGCAAATATTTTCTTTAAAAAAATCTTTTCAAATTAAATAATTCAAATATCATTAAATTTCAATCTACTTTAAATCATAATGGTGTACATTTAATCATTTTCAAAACAACACAATAATAATTAATTAAATATGACGGAAGTAGTGCAAGAGAGAGACAGCGATATTATGTGACGGCGGTAGTGCAAGAAAGAGATAGCGATATTATGCGCTAGTGGCACGTGCACCGGACGTCATCGCCCCCACCTTGCCACCTTGCCACCTTGCCACCTTGCCACCTTGCCCACCTAGCGTATAGAAGGGGCTGCGCCGTAGAATCCGCACGCATTTTCTAAGGGATGCGTCCCGTTGCACGGACCACTGTCTCTCGACAGTCAGTCAGTACTGCCCGGTTATTGTAAGTGGAGCAATGTCTCTGACATTTAGTACTGTCCCTATTGCGGTTGGTGCACGGACCTCTTTATTTTTTGATAATAGGTTCGCGTTTGACCACCATCTCACCTGATGGTAAGTGATGATGTGGTCGAAGATGGAGCACGCTTACCTAAAGTAATATTGTGTAATTCCATCGCACACTTTCCGAAATGTGACCGATAGAAAACCGATAGACTAGCAACTCTTTGTCAATGTTCAAGGCTCTGGAGCTTTGAATCGACCAGTGCATCGTTGCCAATGAGTCTTTTGGCCCGTTTCTCGATAGACTCAAGTGCGTCCAGTTGGTTCTTGATAGATCCATCCCAAAGATGAGAGCAGTACTCCATACACGACCGAACCTGGGCTTGATAAGTTTAAATTGATTGAAGTACCGTCTCATCTTTGCTAGGAGTCCCAACTTTTTTGATGCTAGTTGAGCCTTAGCCTCGATAAACGGACCAACATTGAGGGTGGAAGTAAGTGTTCCCAAGAAGCTCTATACGATCGATTATCGGCGCGGTACACCACGGAATGTAGGAGCCGGTTCGAATTGGCTCTTTTTTGCGGAGAAGAGACACTCCTGGGTCTTAGCCGTATTAAACTTGACCAAGTTGGCATCGCCCCATTCGGAGACAACTTTTAAGGACAAGTTCAAGCACCCAACCATGTCCTCACGAAGAGACTGGATCTGTGACCCACCAGCTCGTGCGCTGGACACATATCTCTCAGCAACTGTGCTGTCGTCTGCATACCCAAAGGTACCGGGCATAAGCAGATATGAAATAAAATGAAATATTTATTTTGTAAATTGTTTATGAATAACACTTTGTCATGTTTTTTGCGTCATGTTTTTTTGCGTCATGTTTTTTTGCGTGTTATGTTTAGCTAGATGAGGCCATCGTTTTCTAACTGACTACTCTGAGAAGAAACACTGAAACAAACTCAGAGGTCAACGTCTCTTTTAAAGTCCATACAATTCTCATTGGTTCAATAATATAAAGAGCATGCAGGTTCATCCCTGTGGTGCTCTTTTGAGGAAATAATCAAACAATTTTTTTTTTTCATTAAATAAATTATAATGAAAATAAAACAAAGAATAAACAATAACCTACATAGTCCTCACATTCACAATAATCAAATATAAAAAAATAATCAAATATATTTAAAAAAAAAATAAAAAAATTGGTGTATTACAATACTTTAGATAGCAAATATTGAAGTCAGTAAAAAAGCAGCAATCAAAAATACGCCCACGTATATCACTGGAGTGGCTCATTCCCAAGCCTTTTTGTCCTCAATATGTAGGTATAATCTTTGACCATGTAAAAAGCTTTCTGACATTTTGTTAACAATTTGCATTTATTTACGCTTAGTTCTTATTATTATGACTAGGAATTTTATTATAAAAACGTATACATTGGCATCTAAACGAACCACCTATATTTTTTAACCTTGTTTTAGGAATGACATACTTGTCTTTGTTCCTTGTATTTACATTAGGGATATCACTGTATTTATTAAACAGATATATTTTTTTTTGAGAGATGAGATGCTCATAAATATACTGAGATGCCACATTCATAATATTAATCTCTTGTCTCTTAAAGAGTGCTTAGGACTTAATTTATAAATTGCACGAATATTTTGTAGTACAGATATTGTGTCAATGTCGGCGGAATTTCCTCAAAGTAAAATGCCGTATGACATCACACTGTGAAAGTAACTAGAGTAGACTAAACGCGCTGTTTTGATATCTCACGCTCAGTACAGATCCACGACTTTTTCTAACGGCATATGCTGCAGAACTAAGCTTTTTTGACAGTTTATCTATGTGGGGGCCGCATTGAAGCTTTGCATCCAAAATTATACCCAAGAATACTATGGTATCTTCGGGTTTCTTTAAATTATTGCCCCGGCATTAATTGCCAATTGGCCAGACGAGCAGCCATCAATAACCACTCGAATAGACCGATCTCTCAGGAAGTCTTCAATCCAAACGCAAAGTTGAGTGGATAAACCGAAAGAAAGAAGCTTAGCAATAAGGCTATCTTGCCAGACCCTGTCATTCCTGCTTCCCCATGCTTCTCAATGGCCTCACTCCAGATATGATATATCACCACTGTCCCTGACAGTCAGTACTGCCCTATGTCCCGCACTGCCATTATTAGTTGTTTAAAATTTTTTAATTAATTACTATAATTTCTAGATTGATGGTTTGATTGAAATAAATCCATGTATTGCCTATACCTGAGTATTAACTATTACTTCTGATGTCTCAGCCAAAATCCGTCAAATACTTATTATTATATTATGTTTATAGTTATTTCACGATAACAATAAACAGTTGTTTTTCTATTTCTGGGCTAATCTCTGGAACGGCTGCAGCCATTTTAATGTGGCTGTCACTGAAAGATAGAGGAGGTTATAAGGCAAAATAAACTTTTGTCCCGGAATTGCCACAGAATGAGGTTTTACGCGGCAAAAACTGCGTAAGTGGAATTCGAGGGCACATCTCGTTTCTAAGTATGCATACTTACTTAAGATACCTTTGATCTAAAACTCAAGGTAAGAGACATTTCTGACAAAGAATTCCGACTGAAAGGGATTGTCTTCTATAGATAATCATCATCATGTTTCGCCTAGAATAGTCCAACTTTGTTGCGATCGATTTCCAGGATTATTAGATGAAGCTGCATATTAGTATTTTACAAAGAGAGACTGACATCTGACCTCCACAATCTAGTGACTGGGTAATACAATACTCCTATCCACAAGCTTCTGGTTTTATATAAAAAAGTGTTATGAATAAGACTGTATATGTCTGTATGATCTACAAATATTTTTGTTCAGGGTCTGAGTGTTTGTGCACCCGTAATATAGTAGGAATTCATACCGAGATGCAATGTACTTTTTTAATGAAAAATAAATGTTTTGCTTATTAAATAAAAAAAATAAAATAAAAATAAAAATAAAAAATAAAATAAAAAAAATTATTTCAGATATACGGAATCCATAGAATGTTAGTACAGTAGGAACTTAAAATAAGTGTTAGTAAGAAAAATAAAGAATACAAGAAAACTATTATTATTTTAACATATGGGTCGTGACCCAGTGTTGGACGTACCGCGTGTCCAACCTATCCGCTATAACGGCCAGGATGCTGTTGGTGCTGGCGCGCAGCCTGCAGAGCGCTGCGGCGTATCGCTTGCGGAGCACGGCATGGAAGCCGTCTACGTGTGCGTCCGCGAACATACCCGACGCACTGCACCAGCGCGGCAGCCCCAACAACGCCCTGAACGCGTTGTTGTACTGGACGCGCAGAGCGCTAAAGGATCGTTGCGTATAATTAGCCCACAGGCTGCACGTGTAAAGCGATGTGCAGTGTGCTCTAAATAATGTTAATTTTACATTCGCAGCACAACGCTTTAACCTGTGAGCTATCATATTTGCCCTGATCGATAGCGCCCTACGCTCCCTGTCCATGTCCTCGTCATCTCGCAGGTGTTCAGTGACCATGTGCCCAAGATATTTAAAGCGGGTGACTACCTTCATAGGTATTCCGTTTAATGTAACGGGAGGGACCTGCTCTGGAGACTTGGTACCCGCCTTAAATATCATGAGCTCACTTTTAACAACATTATATTTGAGGCCATGCTTAGCCGCGTACATTTCACACATATTTACTAATTTCCTAAGGCCGCCGATTGTTGGGCTCAGCAAAACCATGTCGTCCGCGTAACTAATATTGTTCACACATACATTGTTTACATGGCAGCCAACATGCGTACTGCTGAGCTCAACGATCAGCGCATTCATGTATAGATTAAACATTAGTGGGGATGACAGTCCACCTTGTCTCATTATTAACCTTTGGGTAATTCGCGTCTATCTCTCAGTCTCATTAAAAGTCATCTCTCTCAACGGTCTCAATCGAAATATGGAGAACTTAGCAATCCTAGTACTATACACATTCATGCACTATTTATGTATTTCTTTTATAAACAAAGTCCCATCTTGTTGCAGGCCTCCTAGAGAGGATAACTCAACTGAATGCTCAGAACACAAGTATATTGCGGACCTACCTGTGCAGTGCGGTGGACCATTACGCTAGTACCTACGGAGACAGGGGTTGGGGCTGCGGATACAGGTAAACTTAACAAAATTACAATATTTTGTAGTATCTTAATTCTTTGGGGTTTTTTACCCCTATTGATACACCAACCCCATCATGCCATATACATGCTACTACAAGTTTTCTTAAATTAAATTAAAAGGAGAATCCTAATCAATATACATAGTACACCAACTATCTTACTTCTTACTTATAAATGCAAAGTTTGTGTAGATATGTGGCTGTTTGTTACTCTATCGCGCAAAAACTTCTGAACGGATCCGAACGAAATTTGGTAAGAAGATAATTGACATCCTGGAATTCCATTTATCTCAGCATTCCTATGGGATCGGGATTTACACTGGAATACCTTCCCACGCGAACGAAGTCTAGGTCAGAAGCTAGTTTCCATGCCATCCAAGCCAAAATGGGCACATATTGAATATCAAAAGCTAGGGTTTTCATTTGCTTAGTCTTTTCACAATTATGTTAGGGTCGGCTCCAGTCTGCCTGGATGTAGCTTTTGACTTATGTAAAATAAATAACTAAAATTAGGGCAAAAATAGAGTAACACGCTTAGAAGTTGTTCTTTTATCGTTGTCAAGCAAAACATTGTTTGTTCTGGAAGGTACAGATTCACTTTGGCGTTCCTTTATCCATTAAACCAGCTCAACAACAGATGTATCCTTCCTTTCTTTTTAAGCAACGATTTCTTTGCAGGAACATGCAAATGGTGCTATCGTCTCTGATGCGTCACCCGCAGTACTCCACGCTGCTGAGCTGCACGCTGGAGAGGGAGCGCGAGTGTGAGTGCGTGCCCTCCATACCGCGGCTGCAGCTGCTGGTCGAGAGGGCCTGGCAGCTGGGGTTTGATACACAGGTACCACTCCAGGGAGATCCCTAACAGTACTCCACGCTGCTGAGCTGCACGCTGGAGAGGGAGCGCGAGTGTGAGTGCGTGCCCTCCATACCGCGGCTGCAGCTGCTGGTCGAGAGGGCCTGGCAGCTGGGGTTTGATACACAGGTACCACTCCAGGGAGATCCCTAACAGTACTCCACGCTGCTGAGCTGCACGCTGGAGAGGGAGCGCGAGTGTGAGTGCGTGCCCTCCATACCGCGGCTGCAGCTGCTGGTCGAGAGGGCCTGGCAGCTGGGGTTTGATACACAGGTACCACTCCAGGGAGATCCCTAACAGTACTCCACGCTGCTGAGCTGCACGCTGGAGAGGGAGCGCGAGTGTGAGTGCGTGCCCTCCATACCGCGGCTGCAGCTGCTGGTCGAGAGGGCCTGGCAGCTGGGGTTTGATACACAGGTACCACTCCAGGGAGATCCCTAACAGTACTCCACGCTGCTGAGCTGCACGCTGGAGAGGGAGCGCGAGTGTGAGTGCGTGCCCTCCATACCGCGGCTGCAGCTGCTGGTCGAGAGGGCCTGGCAGCTGGGGTTTGATACACAGGTACCACTCCAGGGAGATCCCTAACAGTACTCCACGCTGCTGAGCTGCACGCTGGAGAGGGAGCGCGAGTGTGAGTGCGTGCCCTCCATACCGCGGCTGCAGCTGCTGGTCGAGAGGGCCTGGCAGCTGGGGTTTGATACACAGGTACCACTCCAGGGAGATCCCTAACAGTACTCCACGCTGCTGAGCTGCACGCTGGAGAGGGAGCGCGAGTGTGAGTGCGTGCCCTCCATACCGCGGCTGCAGCTGCTGGTCGAGAGGGCCTGGCAGCTGGGGTTTGATACACAGGTACCACTCCAGGGAGATCCCTAACAGTACTCCACGCTGCTGAGCTGCACGCTGGAGAGGGAGCGCGAGTGTGAGTGCGTGCCCTCCATACCGCGGCTGCAGCTGCTGGTCGAGAGGGCCTGGCAGCTGGGGTTTGATACACAGGTACCACTCCAGGGAGATCCCTAACAGTACTCCACGCTGCTGAGCTGCACGCTGGAGAGGGAGCGCGAGTGTGAGTGCGTGCCCTCCATACCGCGGCTGCAGCTGCTGGTCGAGAGGGCCTGGCAGCTGGGGTTTGATACACAGGTACCACTCCAGGGAGATCCCTAACAGTACTCCACGCTGCTGAGCTGCACGCTGGAGAGGGAGCGCGAGTGTGAGTGCGTGCCCTCCATACCGCGGCTGCAGCTGCTGGTCGAGAGGGCCTGGCAGCTGGGGTTTGATACACAGGTACCACTCCAGGGAGATCCCTAACAGTACTCCACGCTGCTGAGCTGCACGCTGGAGAGGGAGCGCGAGTGTGAGTGCGTGCCCTCCATACCGCGGCTGCAGCTGCTGGTCGAGAGGGCCTGGCAGCTGGGGTTTGATACGCAGGTACCACTCCAGGGAGATCCCTAACAGTACTCCACGCTGCTGAGCTGCACGCTGGAGAGGGAGCGCGAGTGTGAGTGCGTGCCCTCCATACCGCGGCTGCAGCTGCTGGTCGAGAGGGCCTGGCAGCTGGGGTTTGATACACAGGTACCACTCCAGGGAGATCCCTAACAGTACTCCACGCTGCTGAGCTGCACGCTGGAGAGGGAGCGCGAGTGTGAGTGCGTGCCCTCCATACCGCGGCTGCAGCTGCTGGTCGAGAGGGCCTGGCAGCTGGGGTTTGATACACAGGTACCACTCCAGGGAGATCCCTAACAGTACTCCACGCTGCTGAGCTGCACGCTGGAGAGGGAGCGCGAGTGTGAGTGCGTGCCCTCCATACCGCGGCTGCAGCTGCTGGTCGAGAGGGCCTGGCAGCTGGGGTTTGATACACAGGTACCACTCCAGGGAGATCCCTAACAGTACTCCACGCTGCTGAGCTGCACGCTGGAGAGGGAGCGCGAGTGTGAGTGCGTGCCCTCTATACCGCGGCTGCAGCTGCTGGTCGAGAGGGCCTGGCAGCTGGGGTTTGATACACAGGTACCACTCCAGGGAGATCCCTAACAGTACTCCACGCTGCTGAGCTGCACGCTGGAGAGGGAGCGCGAGTGTGAGTGCGTGCCCTCCATACCGCGGCTGCAGCTGCTGGTCGAGAGGGCCTGGCAGCTGGGGTTTGATACACAGGTACCACTCCAGGGAGATCCCTAACAGTACTCCACGCTGCTGAGCTGCACGCTGGAGAGGGAGCGCGAGTGTGAGTGCGTGCCCTCCATACCGCGGCTGCAGCTGCTGGTCGAGAGGGCCTGGCAGCTGGGGTTTGATACACAGGTACCACTCCAGGGAGATCCCTAACAGTACTCCACGCTGCTGAGCTGCACGCTGGAGAGGGAGCGCGAGTGTGAGTGCGTGCCCTCCATACCGCGGCTGCAGCTGCTGGTCGAGAGGGCCTGGCAGCTGGGGTTTGATACACAGGTACCACTCCAGGAAGATCCCTAACAGTACTCCACGCTGCTGAGCTGCACGCTGGAGAGGGAGCGCGAGTGTGAGTGCGTGCCCTCCATACCGCGGCTGCAGCTGCTGGTCGAGAGGGCCTGGCAGCTGGGGTTTGATACACAGGTACCACTCCAGGGAGATCCCTAACAGTACTCCACGCTGCTGAGCTGCACGCTGGAGAGGGAGCGCGAGTGTGAGTGCGTGCCCTCCATACCGCGGCTGCAGCTGCTGGTCGAGAGGGCCTGGCAGCTGGGGTTTGATACACAGGTACCACTCCAGGGAGATCCCTAACAGTACTCCACGCTGCTGAGCTGCACGCTGGAGAGGGAGCGCGAGTGTGAGTGCGTGCCCTCCATACCGCGGCTGCAGCTGCTGGTCGAGAGGGCCTGGCAGCTGGGGTTTGATACACAGGTACCACTCCAGGGAGATCCCTAACAGTACTCCACGCTGCTGAGCTGCACGCTGGAGAGGGAGCGCGAGTGTGAGTGCGTGCCCTCCATACCGCGGCTGCAACTGCTGGTCGAGAGGGCCTGGCAGCTGGGGTTTGATACACAGGTACCACTCCAGGGAGATCCCTAACAGTACTCCACGCTGCTGAGCTGCACGCTGGAGAGGGAGCGCGAGTGTGAGTGCGTGCCCTCCATACCGCGGCTGCAGCTGCTGGTCGAGAGGGCCTGGCAGCTGGGGTTTGATACACAGGTACCACTCCAGGGAGATCCCTAACAGTACTCCACGCTGCTGAGCTGCACGCTGGAGAGGGAGCGCGAGTGTGAGTGCGTGCCCTCCATACCGCGGCTGCAGCTGCTGGTCGAGAGGGCCTGGCAGCTGGGGTTTGATACACAGGTACCACTCCAGGGAGATCCCTAACAGTACTCCACGCTGCTGAGCTGCACGCTGGAGAGGGAGCGCGAGTGTGAGTGCGTGCCCTCCATACCGCGGCTGCAGCTGCTGGTCGAGAGGGCCTGGCAGCTGGGGTTTGATACACAGGTACCACTCCAGGGAGATCCCTAAAACATAGTTTAAAAGAATCAAATTGCTTTATAGAAATAGCAGACTGTTTATAAGCAAACTAGCAGTTGCTCGCGACGTCGTTCCCGTGTAAATCCCGATCCCGTGGGAATTTCGCAAAATCCTTTCTTAACGGTTTCCTACGTCATAACATCTACCTGCATGCCAAATTTCAGCCCGATCCGTCCAGTGGTTTGGGCTGTGCGTTGATAGATCACTATGTCAG
Organism: Tholera decimalis; assembly: GCA_943138885.2. NCBI lineage: Eukaryota > Metazoa > Arthropoda > Insecta > Lepidoptera > Noctuidae > Tholera > Tholera decimalis. The sequence goes on from OW964567.2 coordinate 34,142,095, forward strand.
TCAGTCAGTCACCTTTGAGTTATATATATTTAGATAGAAGATAAGCCTGTCTTCTACAACTTAAATACATATCATTTACTTTTTTAATCTCATCGAATGTATATTTTCTGATGACTTTTAATCGGAGAAAACATAAGCTAAACGTGCAGCATGCACGCAGGCGTACATGCAAGAATAATATGGCATGAATATGATAGCTCCCTGAAAAAGTTTCGCATCCTGACTGGGTTACGGGAATGGGCAACTGAAAGAACAGGGTTGGTTTTTAGCCAGCAGAAGTCTGAACTTCTATTCTGCTCCACCAAAAACGGGAGCAGTAATTAGCTGAGATTCCTCTTAAAAAAAATGGACGTAGAAATAAAGGACAGATAATCTAAATCCATTTCTTCAAACTAGTCTGAAAATTAAAACTTTTTGAACTCAACACTCGTCTCCGTTAAAAATACACAAATCATCATAGCAGTGGTTTTTAGTACTGCTTAAGAACATAGGTGTCGCTACGGGTGCCAAATTTATTGTCATAGACAAATAAGCAACGAATTAGGAATGATATGGAAATATAATCTCTCTAACGAAGCCCGCTAAAACATGGTTCTAAACTCATACTACTAAACTTATAATACGAATGCAACACGCGCACAAACAAAACAAAATACTTTACTAAATTTATTTTCTGCGCATAGATCCGTCAATTCATTCATTTGGAGCGCTATTTTATTTAGTAAGATAATGTTAGAGTGAAACTGAAATATCGAATCAAGCAAGTGCGAACGAGATAGATTGTTTTGTGACATCGAGCGGCGAGGATGGTGTTATGCAGTATGCAGTAGGAGTCAGTCATTTATTATGAACTCAAATATTATAAATTAATATTAAACCTCTTTACATTAAGTTTACAAAAAGTGTAAAGCTTCATAAAAGGGAATGCCCGTCGGCCATATAAAAAAAAATCCTGAAATGAACAAGAGTGAAATATACGCCAAATGTTACTACAAATCGTAGGTAACCCATTACAATTTCAATAATTATCAAAAATAACTAGGTAGAAGTCAGTTACAAACCTTTTCCTGAAATATTATCTTCGAAAAATTACCATAGTCGTTGCTATACCATAAAAAATTGGCCAAGTGCGAGTCGGACTCGCCCATGAAGGGTTCCGTAGTAACTATAATAAATATAACATACTTAATATATTTATTTGAAAAAAAAAAAGAACAAAAAACCTTACAAATTTCTTAAAACGAGCTTATTTACAATTTTTACAACTACGCCAAATAACTTTGTTTTTCATAGTATTTGTATGAATTACAAAGTTATATTTGTGGTTTTCGAAAATATACTGTATCTCAAAAACTGCTGACTCGATCTCGTTCAAACCAATTTTAGTTGAAAGTTTACATTAAGATCTACAACATATGGTTTGTTTAGATTTTTCCCTTCATTATTATAGAAGTTAGAGGGGGTGGGACACACATTTTACCACTTTGGAAGCGTATATCTTTTAAACGATTAACTTTATGAAAAAGTCATTTTAGAAACCATAATGTCATTTTTAAAGACCTGTCTATAGATACCACACACGTATAGGTTTCATGAAAAAAAATATTTTCAGTTTCAGTTCCATCTATGGGGAGCCCCCTTAATTTTAAATATTTTTTAAATTTTCTCTTAAAATCGGAAAACGGTTCACAGAATACATCTACCTACCAAGTTTTACATGTATAGTCCTAATAGTTTCGAAATAAAATGGCTGTGACATACGGACGGACGGACAGACAGATAGACGGACAGACATGTCGAAACTATAAGGGTTCCGTTTTTTGCCATTCGGCTACGGAACCCTAAAAAAGCAATCTAAACTGTAACTTGTAACTGTAACTCAATTCGCAAGCGCTATTGTAGAATCAAGTAAACAAACAATCGAAAATGCAGGAATGTCAAACTGTCAGTCTGTCAGTAGGTAAGGCAAAGGAGATGTGATTCATACAGCCTACAATACGTTTTCTATTAAAAAAATATTTGATTTTAATTAATATTGACATGCATATATTATTTTTTTAGATTAATGGTACACATAGGTCGAATTATATTAAATTAATAATTACTGTGCACTAAATCTGCAAACTAATTCGTTAGGAATTATTTTACGTTTCCTGTTTGGCTGAATGCCACTTACTAGTGTCAAATAAACACTGACCTCCAATATAAATAAGAATGAATTAAACGGAGATCAGGTTAAATATTTTAATGATTTCCATATTTTTATATCCTACTTAAACAAACTTGAAAATTATTTCATTACACATATTTTGTTTTAAAAAGAATTAAGGACTATAAAATATAATAATATTTATTTATTTTCTCAAGAACGAACACAGTACAATGTCACATGGCACATTACATAGAGACTGGTGTCTGTTGAAGGTAAAACCTGTATTACAGATCACCAGGCTTACCCTCCGTCGGACAATTTTTACATATGACCTGTATTAAATGAACATGATATTAATACAATATGAAATAAAACATTAATGAAACGATTGGTAATAACAATAAGAAAAATATATAGGAAAAACAATTATTATAACTAAAGCTAAGCGGTTGGTAGGTTAACGTTCAGTAGAGAATATGTGAATGTGTGTGGAGAGGAGTGTGTGAGGGTGTGTGTGTGAGTGAGTGCGCGCGAGCGCGTGTTTGTGTTTGGTGTGCATGTGATAGATTTTTATGGTATCGTTAGTGAATTTATGTTATTGTAAGGGTTTCAATAAAGATTCTGTTGTATCGTAATCAGTACCTTGAAGCCAAGAACAAACTTTCCTCTTGCACTCTGCCCGAGTAAGAGGATATATCAACAGTTGTTTATTAATCTTATTATACAAGTATGGGGCCAGAAAACCGTAGAACTTATGTGCTAGACTGCGCTTAAATCTAGTGGTCGTGCAAACAGCATCGGATCTTCTTTTATTAGACAGGTTTTTGTGGTCATAGGAAAGTTCCGAGTGCTTCCTGGTTACTGTTCCTAAGATGAAAAGTTGCCGAACTGTCAGTACCTTACAGCGTTGATATAGATCAAAGGTTGGGTATCGTATGGGGAGGGAAGAACTTACTTTTAGAATAGCTTTTTGGGCTCTCTCTAACTTCAGAAGGTACGTTTTAGCAGCACCACCCCAAGAAGTTATGCAATAAGCCAGTACGGATTGGCACAGTGCTAGATAAACCATTTTAATTATTGAAGAGTCGGCAATATGTCGAAGAGATTTAAATATATAAATAAGTTTACGTATTCTAGGAACTAGGGCCTCGATATGTGGTTGGAAATTTAGTTTATTGTCAATTATGACGCCTGAATATTTGACAGTGTTCGATTTTGATAAACGCGTACAGTTACATGAATTATTAAATGGTGCATTGCAATTGTGTGAAATTATTGTAAGGTTTGATTGGTCCTGATTTCTAAGTGTATAGGTCATGAACTTGGTTTTGTCTACATTTAGTGTGAGGATGTTATCATTCAGCCAACTGGATACTTGATTAAACCCTTTTTGAGCGTAATTAAAAACCTCTTCCCAAGTATCTCCATAGAAAAGTAGGGCAGTGTCATCAGCGAATGTAATTATTTTCCCATTGGTCAGGTTTGTGTTACATAAGTTATTAATGTACACCAAAAACAATGTCGGGCCAAGAATACTGCCTTGTGGGACGCCATATTTAATAGGCAGTTCTTCACTTATCCAACCATCCACTTTTACTACCTGTGTTCTTCCCTTGAGATAATCTTCAAACAATTCCAAAGGTAGACCTCTAATTCCCAGATGTTCTAGTTTGTTAATTAGGATGGGGATAGATACTGTGTCAAATGCTTTGGCTAAATCGAGATAAATAGCCATTACCCTTTTCCTATCATCCAGCTTAGAAATTATAAATTCTGTTAATTGATGAATAGCATCTGATGTTGATTTTTGTGTCCGAAATCCAAATTGAGATGGGGAAAGAAGATTATTTGTTTCCAGGAACTTTACTAGTCTACTGTTCATCAGACGTTCCAGTATTTTAGACATTGCTGGCAGGATAGAAATAGGTCTATAATTGCTGACACAGCATCTATCTCCACTCTTGAAAATGGGCACAATTTGTGATTTTTTAAAAGCAGAAGGGAACACACCCGTGGCAAAAGATAAATTACAAATGAATGTTAACGGCGGGACAATGACGTCTGTGAATTGTTTTAAGAAATTTCCTGAGATGTAATCAACTCCCACTGCACAGTCATTTTTAAGGTTAGCAATTAAAGATTTTACTTCGAGTTCGTCTGTAGGTAAAAATACCATGGATTTATCGTTAGAGTACGTGGAATTACTATTGTAGTGTGATATCTGAGTTTTATTAAGATTAATTTTTTCAGCTAAGGATTGGCCAACACTAGCGAAGAATGTGTTTATGTCGTTGACTGAGGTTATGGGACTGTTAGGGCAAATTAATTGTGTTGGTTTATCTTTTATTTTTGAAGTATGAGTGATATTTTTAACTGTTTCCCACAATTTTTTGCTGTTTTTGCCGGCTTTGTCAATCATATCTTTTTCATAGTTTATTTTAGTCTTCTTCAGAATATTATTACAAAAAATCATGTATCTTCGGTATGTGCATTGAAAAACTTCATTTTCGGGATATTTTTTTTGTTTTTATATAAAGTTTGTCACGGTTCCTCATACACCTTAGGAGGCCTTTTGTTATCCAGGGCTTTAAAATTCTTTTTCGTCCGGTGTTATCAATTCTAACAGTATTTCTATCTAATGCTTGCGAGAGCGATGCTGTGAAAAAATTTGTAGCTTGATTTACATCGGTCATGTTATATATAGAACTGAAATCAATACTTCTCACGCTTTCATTCACTCCCTCGTAATTAACGCGACCAATGGTTCTTTTTAGAGTTTGCTTGGCCTCAGTGTCCAAGTACAGTACAACCGAATCATGATCCGTAATAGATGTATGAACAACATAGCAATGCGCAGTCAGCCTTGTTCTCAATAATACATGATCTAAGCATGTGCGACTATGAGTAGGGATTGTAGGGACTATTCGCAGTTTCTGTCCATTTCTAGCTTTTGGACAACACCCTTTGGAAACGAAACAGTTATTTTATTACTTACCTAAGACCTATTTTAAATGGAAATCATTATTTCCTCAGGAACTACCGAATTTCATATTTATTAATTTCCTAAAGTACATAAATAAGGTAAAAATTCATTAGCTAACCCCCCATCAGAAGAGCGTTAGGAGAGTAAATTTAATATACAAGGTGGTTTTTAAAAAGTACGAGCCAAAATTTAAGGGTACTCGAGGTATTCAAAACAAAACTTTGTTGTTTAGTAAAATGGACAGAAACATCTTCTAAATATTGGCTCGCTCTATTTATCAGCTCATATACGGAGTGCCGATTTAATGACCTGCATTGTTTCAACGTGGTGTAATACCTACTGATAACATAAAACACATTAAACGTGATTTAAAATTTGTATTCTTAAGCAATCCTTAAATTAAGATATTAGGATTTACCCGAATTTTTCACGAAATGCTGTGCAACGGTACTAACCGTACAAATAGGTACAGCTGATTTTTTAGCATACGATAGCCAGTGCGTGACGAATATATGCCTTCGTTACCAAAATGTATGGAGCAAACCCTACTGGCATTAGTTGGTAACCAGTCATCCTCTCTTTTTTCTAAGTAGACTGTAGTAGTCGAATCTCTTTTTTGGGGAAACTAAAATAAGAAACACACAGGCAAACCAATCCATCCAATTTATCAACCGACCACAAAAAGAGGAGGTTATCAATTCGACGCGTATATTTTTTTTTTTTAATCTATGATCATCGATTACTCGAAGACGGCTGAACCGATTTGGAAAATTCTTTTTTTGATTGAAAGGGTATACTTCGAAATTGGTCCCATTTTCATAAACGACAGGATCTGATGATGGGATCCTGGAGAAATCGAGGGAACTCTTCAAATATTACAGGCACACCTATGACGTTTTGGGTATTTATTATAGTATCTTGTGCAGTTGCTCTCAAAAAGTACCATTTGAGGAAGTGGAACTGATGATGAAGACCACAGATGGCCTCCGAAACTACTCAATAATAAGTATTGAGTGGATTGCGATTCGATTACTTGAATATGGATGTTAAGCACTTTATGCTCGTCACAATGCATATGGTGATGTAGAGCTGATGGTGAAATACCAGGAGAACTCCTCAACAATTAACGGCCCAACATTGGGAAAAGCAATATTTTGTAAAAGTTTATAAGTAGTTGACATTTAGGCTCTTGTAACTAGGTAAATTAAAAATACACCAACTAAAAAGAGTGAAATAAAAACTTTTTACCAAAAAATTAAACTGACTCCCAAAAAACACTGTAAAGTGAAAAATAACTTTAATTTCGGAAGTCGGTGCCAAAAACGAAAATACAAAACTAAAGACACCGACTACCGAAATTAAAGTTATTTTTCACTTTACAGTGTTTTTTGGGAGTCGGTTTAATTTTTTGGTAAAAAGTTTTTTAAAACTCTGTACTTAATATAAAATATATAATAGTTATGTATTAAAAACTGGCTGGCTACCTGTTGCATCGTACTGACAACTCGTGGTTGGCTATACGAAAATAAAACAAATTTTGTTTTCGAATGGTAATATTTTTAGCATGTATGGATGCTATACTATTGCGGGTTAACGGGAACGTTCTCTGTTAGTTAACGTACTGTATATAATACATAAGCTATAAAGTTTTTCCCGATAGCTATAACCTAGGGGTCTTTAAGTCAAGAGTGAATAGGTTGTTTCTAGGTAAGCGTGCTCCATCTTCGACCACATCATCACTTACCATCAGGTGAGATGGTGGTCAAACGCGAGCCTATTATCAATAGAAAAAAATTACATAATCAATACAAATAACATAAGTAATGCACATAATGAAATTAGTTTGTCCTGAATAGTTTTTTATAACTTTTATTATAGGTATTTTTGTTCCAATAATACATTAAATCTACATAAATTACAGTCACACTATCGCTGTACAATCAAATCAAACCAAAATGGACCGTAAATCAAAGTAATAAGACTTTTTAAATGCAATTTCATACAAATTCCATCATTCAATACAAAGTAGAGAAAAATTTCACTTATTTCAAAGTCTTTAAAAATCTATTTATACAAGTATCACAAAACTTAATGTGTATATATTATGACTATAACTTAATTTTCTAGTTAATTAGGTTGTTAAGCATTTATTATGGTACATGTATGAGTACATACCTACATATAAAATTTTAATATTTATGTTGTCCTTACATATTCTTGTCTCTACTATACCTAGTATACAATCCTATTCTCACTGTACCACATACTAATATTATACAGAGGTAAAATTTGTTATAAGTATGTAGGAGGATATCTCCGGAACTAATGATCCAATTCTAATTTTCTATAATTAATTACATATACTTTTTAAATCTAAGAAAATATTGAAATCAAATGTATGTTTATTGCAGGGTTCCGAACAGCTAGGCTCCAAATTGTACAACACGCGGAAATGGATCGGAGCCTGCGAGGTGGTCACGGTACTCTCATCGCTCAGGATAAGGTAAGAGTAAAATATGTATGCATTAGTAACTATCATTAACGTCAAGGGCGGATCCAGCTTTGGCGCCAGGGGGGGGGTCACATAGTCGTAGTCAAGTCACAAGAAGTTATAATTTAATTTTGATAATAATAGATAGATGTAAATAGTAGGTATTTTATTAATAAATGTTAGTACTGAAAAGTGAAAATACTTAAATAAAATCTATATTGTGACAAAAATATATAAAAACATTGTTTAACAATTTTAATTAGTGGTCCACCTAGGTCCTGGACCCAGCCCAGGGGAGGGTTATGACCCCATGTCGCCCCCCCCTGGATCCGCCCTTGATTAACATCTCTTTAGCCTTTTGCCAACTATGTTTGTTGGGAATAGACTTTCGAAGGGAAAAGCGGTTTCTTTACATGGCATAGAATTGAAATATATTAACAGTAATTTCTTAAATTTTGCGAAGTAAAACATCTTGGAATAATCCTCTATATATTTATTAAACATCTATACTAATATTATAAAGAGATAAAATTTGTAAGTTTGTAAATTGTAAGTTTGTATGTAGGGGGTAATCTCTGAAACTACCTAACCGATTTTGAAAATTATTTCGCTTACATGTAGCTACATTATTCCTGAGTGCTATAGGTTATAAATTATCTTTATATCATGCATATTAGCCGAGCTATTATAATCTTTATCAAGCAAGTCGGGGACTGGATCCCGTGGAATATTTTCGACTTCTACGCGGACGAAGTGGCGGGCAGAAGCTAGTAAGAACATAAAATATTAGTAAACTTTCCTTTTAGCTTTAGCTTTCTATGTTAAATTCATTCGTATACCATTTCAATTAAAATAAACTAACCTAATATAGAGGTCTGATTAATTCTTATTTCAAAAATAATAGTATAAATTGTAGTTTTAAAAATTAATAAATAATTATTAGTTTTTAAGTTTTAAATGTATAGTATATTATAGAGACTCATCGACCCCACAGTCAAACCACTACCACGGTTTTGTGGAGCTTAGTTTATAAGTTATTTGTAATTAATGTTTATAAATAAATAAAATAATAATAGTCATTGTAGTTGTATAAATTCCCGGTAAAAGTAGAATAAGACAGTGTTCAAAGGAGTATTAAATAACAACAAAAAAAAGCACGCGAAAATAGAGCTTTTAAGAGACTTAGACGCTAACGCAGTTATAATAAGCCAGGGATGTTAAATGTGTAGAAGGAATCATTCCGCAGTTTTTACTTTAACATAGTCTTTAATTTTATAGAACGTGTAATTTAAAAGGTATATACATACCAAGTGCATGGCTTCTTTGAATGATAACAAACGATATGGCAAGGGTTTTGTAATCCTAAGTCTACGTGTGTAGAACTTATTACAAATTCCAATACACTGATAACAGAGACCGAATTTTTCAAATTAAGAAGAACGAAATGAATTATCGTGTTATTGGCTAGTGACGTGGAAAGTTATTGACCCTCGTAGTGCTGTGACACGTTTGTTATGATTGGTATTCAAGAAATATATGAAACCGATCATTTGGTATCAATTCTTTGAGTCAGTTATTTTGTGCTGAAACTGTGCATAGAGACTCCATACCCGATGTTGTCTTCAGCCCTTCTGGATAGATATGGGGTTTCCGTTACACGTTGTAAAGATAAAATTTCTTTCATGAACTTATATCCTTTTGATTAGAACACGTTTGATGTGAGTTCCCAGCTCAAAGTAGCGCAGTGTTTCTCAGAGTCAGCTTATTTGACCTCCACAACCAGCTGAGTAACACGGTACTCCTTGGCAAGATTAGTGTAGGATTTTCCGGCTTCTGATTACCCGTGACGACTGTCAAACAAGTACAAAAGGCACGGAAGAAACTATGGTCACCCCATTCACGCACTGACCTCAACTAGTGTAGGTTAACCTTTATGATCCACTAGTGTGGCTTATTTTAACCACCAGTCCTCACTTTCCGATATAAGGCTAATAAAACATTTCTATTCCCAGATGTCAATTAATAGACTTCCACAAGCCGACTAGTGCAGATGGCAGTCATCCGGCCCTGTTCGATTGGGTACTCCGGTACTTCACTGAAGACCCCACAGGCTTCAAGGCACCCCTGTATCTGCAGCATCAAGGTATGTTGATGACCTAACTAAAACAGCTCTTTGAATTATTTTTATTACGGATGAATCAACTTTTGACTTCGATCTCGCTTGATGGTAAGCGATAGATCAGATACCTCGATCACCTCTGAAAAGAAGATAAATAAATTATTAATACTATTTTTATTCAAGTAACATGTTAACACAAAAGTACAGATAATCCAGAAAGTAAATATACAGGGTTATTGGAAATATGTCCCGATCCTGTTAAGGGTGTGTAGATGAGGTCATTAACTAACAAATCAACCCTAAGTTTCTAGGCCTAAAGTATACCATTATCGAGAAAAATTTTGTTTATGAATATTAATATATTATACTAAAATAGGACTTTATCTCTTTTAAAAATTTATAAAAAAAAAACGAAGAAACGTTTTAGCATTCTTATTTATTAAATAGCTAAAAAATTAAGTTGCGCATAATAACAAAACATAAAACAATTAAAAACCTCCGTACTTTTTAAAAAAGAGATCCAATACTTATTTTATTTTTATGATTTTTGCAACGTCTTATGAAATAAATATTTTTTTCTCCTAAAACTCACTAATCTATTTTGACGGCGGAACATTTTATTTGTTAGTTAATGACCTCATCTACACGCCCTTAACAGGATCGGGACGTATTTCCAATAACCCTGTATATAATAGTTCTTAGAAATGGGAAATCATATGAAAACTCCCGTGTCATATCGAAGATTAGGATTCTTTTTAATAAAATTGATAAATTATAATTATTCTGTAAATATGTACACATTTTGTTCACTAAATGAAGACTCACTGTCTCCACTTTCTCTGCCCGTTTTTGTGTTCCCTACCACATATCACCCGTCTGTCTTTAAATCAACAGTGAACAGGCATCTGGGCACTCTCATTCCATAGTAGACTTCATCCATTGCTCGCCATCAGGCGTGATCGAGGTCAATCCAATAAGCTCATCCGAAATAAAATAAAAAGGCTGGTGTTTCTTTGCTGACTATCCTGCAAAAGGAACACCGGAAGAAACTCTATAGATTAAAGTCTCTTTTACAATACGTAACGTGTAGGTAAACCGTATAGGTTAATGTTTAAAGTGACATTTTGAGGGATGCAGGAACTAAATAATCTACAGGCCATTAAAAACTATTTCACATGATCTTAGCCGGGAGTAAACTGGAACCTGCAGTTTTTTATATATCTTAGAAAACTCCGTCTTGAACCGTCCGCCATATTGGATTTACAAAGGCGTAAATTAGCTATTCAAACATGTCATCTAAACTAAACTTGTATGCAATGTTTAATCTTTATCGGCTGAGAATTAGTTCTTTAAAATTCAGTTGCAAGATTTGATGATCCGAACATACATCCATAGCAGGTAAATTAAAAGCTTGCAAAAATAAAAATTATATCATCTATTAAGCCTTTTACCAACCCTTTTAGGGTCGGCTTCCAGTCTAGTACATTGACAAAAGTTATTTTAAGACGGACGAATAGAATTGTAAAGTATCACACACAAACCCGAGAGGTTTATGTGGTTCTAGATCAAATTAAACATGTAAACTTTCTTTTGATAAATAAAAAAAAAAACAACGGCATAACGAGCTTTCCGAGGCTTGGGGTATCACACCTAGTGTTGCCCAAACGAGAGTCTCGCAAGAGTCTTGCAATTAGCGATTATCCTATTGCTATTTATTAAACGGTAGTTGAGATCTCAGAACAATGTAACAGAGTCTGATAATCGCTAATTGCAAGACTCTTGCGAGACTCTCGTTTGGGCAACACTAATCACACCGCCAACTTCCTAACTCCGGGCTACTACTGAGAAATTCTTTACAGAAATTCCCATAGCACTTCTTTTTGTCCGAACTCGTGCTCTGCTATCGTTTTCGACCATTCGACCAAAGAGGAGGTTTCAAAACAAACTGCCCCGAACTGGTGAAAAATAAAACTTATACGTCATAGGATAAAAGCACAAAATAGATGAATAAGGTTGGAATGTTACTGTGGGCGTGGCAAGCGCGCCACATTTATGATACGAAAATCATAGCTCGACCGATTAATTAATTCACCGCGTTTAGTGCGCTTCAGATTACTTCGTAACACAGAGCTCTGCTTTAAAATGCCGTGTTGTGCAATTATAACCTGTAAAACAAAAAGTCAGACCGCAAGTATAGAGCGAGGAAGTATGTCTTTCCATCGGTAATTCGTATACGTAACGGGCCTCTTGCTTGTAGTGGAGCTAAAGAGTGGGAGACAAGCGGTGACACGCGTTCTCATACAAATCAGGAACTATTTCCTTTCTAACTTCGTTTATCTGTTCTGTGGATAAAAGCTCTCCTGTAGATATCAGATATTCTATTACTAAGAGATCGTCCGTTTTTATGGTTATTTTTTCATAAAATAAACTCATTATACATATTTCTACAGGTCACTCGCGAACCATAATAGGTTACGAGAAGCACAAAGATGGAAAAGCCACGCTATTAGTGCTGGACCCTTCACATTCGCCGGCTCAAGTAAGTATCAATTGTTTTTCTCTTCTTTTTCTTAGCGTGTCCCATTTCACTATTGTCGTGAATCCACTCCAGACACAAGCATATTAAGCTTAGTTGGACGGGTTAATAAGATTGCTAGTAATGTGAATTCTACTCACATTACTAGTTACCTTTTTATTAAAAAAAAAACTTTATCGGCTCTGCATAGAACTGGGATGTTTGGCACCGTCGAAAGAGTCCATCAGTTGATTTATGTGATAGATAGATAGACTTTTAAATTTTAATATAACTGTTTAAAAATAGTTTAACCTATGGTTACAATAGTGGATCTTCCAGACAACCTTTGGATGAATTATGCGTCAGTGTACTATAAATACCTATCATACCCAAAATCAAATAATATGGTCTAATCAACCTATCCGTAGCTGCCCTCTTCCAGCTACTCCCTAAATCGAAGTCCGTACCCCACAGGGGATGCCCTTTGCGTGTAGGCCCTTAGTTTGTAAATTAAATATAAGCCCTTGTTGCAGGCTTTAATTACTATAATTAAGGCAGTAATAGACAAATCTGGTTAAGCAGCCGACAACCTCATAGGTTTACCTAGGAGAAGCCACTCACAAAATGATTTTAATTCAAATTTAAAAATAAATCAGATAAAACACCCTGTAGTCAGCCCCGTACACCCCCCACCCCCCAGTACACTAAGCCGTTATAGACCTTATATCTATATAAATAGTAGTGTAATTTTTTTTTGTATAAAATTTTAAAATAACATTTACTCGAATCCGTGGCCCCTTATCGGCTAACACGCACTCTTATGAACCAAAATCATGTCGAATAGATAAGCAACATTATATTAGTGGCACCGCCGTCAGAGACATGGCTGGACGCGTCGCCACTACTATTTGTTGGGTCAATAGATCCAGAGATTAATTACTTCCTACAAACTCACAAACCTACCTAACTATTCTTCTACAATCCTAAATTTGAAATACTAACATTGGTAAATGTAACTATGTGGCAGATGATCAAAATCTGGAATTTTCTGATAGTCACGGTATACGAACAGTAAATAGTACTTGCGAGGAAAATGGTTCACATAAAGAAAGGCCAAAGTTGTACCATTCACGAAAAAAGACTAGGTAACAGCCAAGCCAAGAGTATTAGTTAAGCATTAACTCATTCTCTTGACTTTGCTTTATAAACGACTTCTAAAAAAGGAGTAGATTATCAATTCGACGCGTATATATATATATATTTTATTGTATGATCTCCGATTACTCGGAGTCGGCTGAACCGATTCGGAAAATTCTTTTTTTTTTAAGGTCATCAAGTGGGACCCAATATTCCCTCGATTTCTCGAGGATCCTCTTATCAGATGGGATCCTGAAGAAATCGAGGGAACTCTTCATACATTACAGGCACACCTATAGTGATTTGAGTATATTTTATACTAACTACTTATAACCTATTACAAAATATTGCTATTCCCGATGCTGGGCCGTTAATTGTTAAGGAGTTCTCCTGGTACTTCGACAAATACAAAGTGCAAGTTTGGTCGTGTATACTGCTCCCATCTCTGGGACGGATCTGCCAAATACCAGCTTGATATACTTGGCTCTATCGAGAAACAGGCCGAGGAGAGGCTCATTGGCAATGAGAGCCTGGTGGAGACAAAGCTCCGGAACCTCGGCGACGTGTTGCAAGCGGTTTCATTTCGGGGCTTCCAATTTTCTGTCGTAATTGGAAGCCATAGGCATTCGGGAAACAGCGCATGGAATGTTAAAGAGCTACCTCCAGAACGATCGAGATAAGACGTAGTAGTATTTGGTTTTATTACGCCGAAAGCCAACTATGTTTCTTATAACAAAACCCAACTTTCGAGAGGCTCGCTTGATGATGTTCTCCAAGTGAGGTATAAAAGTGAGCTTCTTATCATATCATACACCACGGTCTTTGATTTGATCTACTTCCTGAATGACGGGTAAACACAGAGGGCATCAATATTATTTTCTAGAAAACTTGTTTTTTTTTTTTTTTTAACCTGGTAAAATTATCAAATAAGTCCTCCCACGCCGGGCAGGGCCGGAGGGACTGTCAGACTTGTACTGACTAAAATCCACGGTGTTCCTTCAATAGCCCTTTACGTACCGGGGTCACGGTAATGGGATAAGTCCCACGACCCCGGCAGGCTTCGGCCCTCTACAGGGGGGGCCTCGTCATATTGCTGCCGCTCTTTGAGGCGCGCGTGGAACACAACGCGCCGTCAACCCATGGTCCATGGTCGGACAGCGAGTTGCCCTTTACTCGCTGTCAGGATCTCAGGAAATCAGTGACAATAACACTCGATCCCGAAAAAGTATATTTTTTGTAATCGTATACTGAAAAGAAAAAAACAAGTGCAGGAGTCTATAATCTATATTATGTTGAGTACCTGCACAACATTTTTTAAATCGTCACAATAATGGGTCCCGACTGATAAGTCGCTATGTTCTATGCTTTTGTATTTATTATTCGTTTTATTTATGTATCGATCACATCTCTCTAAATTGTGTTTATTTCTAGCCTTTAACATGGGCTTGCACAGATATTTCAGACAGAGTAAGCACGGCTAAAATTAAAATAGAACTTACCAGTTTCCGCTGATTTCGGTCGGTGGCCCACCACCACGAATATCTAATTGAACGAATGAAAAATCGTGCTTAGCAGTCGATTTGTAAAATTATTTAAATCTGAATATCCGTTACAGGTCCAAACATGATTTTTATCTAAATTTGTGAACAAAATGCAAGGGAAACAATAAAATGTGTTTTTGTAGTCGCAACCTGTTAGCCAGTAATAATTATCATACCTACGACTTTTATTAAAACAATAAGTAACAAAAGATAACGTCAAAAACGCGGCAGCTTTTAATTTATTTAAACACGCTTCGCCAGCGCAGATCTCACAGGTATTTTCCATTTTTTACAATAAACTTGCTAAATAATCACATAAAAAGTCACTCACTTGCGCTAAGAAATATGAAATATGGCGAAAAACTTTCCAACAATAATAATATTTACGAACTACAACAACAAATTAATCGGTTATTATGCCCTCCGACTATAAAAAGTAGACCCTGTGCAACCAACATTTAACCGGTGTCTTACGACTCCTCGATTTGGCGTTGTAACATAAGCTCTGCTTTCAAAACTCAATCACGCGCACACATTTTAACGCACACAGTCACACTTTTCGCTGTGTACTACACGAGATGCCGGTTATATAAAATATACGCTAGCCATAGTACAGTACAGATGAATTAGTTCCAAATAAACGTAATCGACAGGCCCGTTGGTATAGTGGTCAGTGGCCCTGACTGCTATGCGCAAGGTCGTGGGTTCGATTCCCACCTAGGACAAATGTTTGTGTGATGAGCACGGTCATTTTTTCTTTGTCTGGGTGTAATTTATCTATAATATGTATGTATTTAAAAATATATATGTATGTTTATCAGTTGTCTAGTACCCATACCACAAGCTCTGCTTAGTTTGGGACTAGATGGCGTTGTGTGAAAAGTTGTGGAATAAAAAAAAATATATATAAAATATACGCTAGCCATAGTACAGCTTACGCTCACAGGGGCGGGGGGCGCGGTCTGAGCGATGAATTGGCGGGTTTTTCTTTTGCATGAATTAGTTCTAAATAAACGTAATAGATGGCGCGTAAATCGCGAAGTGCTATGTTTGTAATATAGATGTATTATTTAGTTATCGTTATTTATCATTTAGAGAGGCATGTATGTATAAGACTACAGGGTACGCAGAGCTTATTTGCATGTATGGAGTGCACGCCACTGGCCTATAATATTTTAAATACAGTTGAATCATATTCAAGCCTCGCTAAAAGGCTGACTACTAGGTGTTTTGCCCAATATATAATTAATAGAGCGAAAAGTAGTAGGATCCCAAGCATGTGTGTTATACAACGTGTAACGGAAACCCCATATCTATCCAAAAGGACTGAAGACAACATCTGGTATGGAGTCTCTATGCAAAGTTTCAGCTCAAAATAAGTGACTCACAGAATTGACCCCAAATTATTGGTTTCATATGTTTCTTGAATACCAGTAATAACAAACGTGTCACAGCACTATGAGCGTCATCATTTTCCACGTCACTTGCCAATAAAACGATAACTCCCTTCGTTCTTCTTAATTTGAAAAATTCGGCCTCTGGTATCAATATATTGAAATTTCTAATATGCTTCACACATGTAGACATAGGATTAGACAACCCTTGCCATACCGTTTGTTATCATCCAAAGAAGCCGTGCATTCGGTATATATATACCCTTTAAATTACACGTTGTATAGTGTATCTAAACGTGTTGCGTACACGCAGGTGCGAGCGGTATCCTGCGGTCCAAGCGCATCGTGTGCGGCGGCGCTGCGCCTGCTGCGGCGCGGCGCGCCCGCCCTGCGCGCCAAGCAGTACCAGCTGCTGTGTGTCAGCGGGGTCATCACCTCCGACAACGAGTACGAGGTACTGCATACATTGTAACACTCATATCTGCTGCGCCCGCCCTGCGCGCCAAGCAGTACCAGCTGCTGTGTGTCAGCGGGGTCATCACCTCCGACAACGAGTACGAGGTACTGCATACATTGTAACACTCATATCTGCTGCGGCGCGGCGCGCCCGCCCTGCGCGCCAAGCAGTACCAGCTGCTGTGTGTCAGCGGGGTCATCACCTCCGACAACGAGTACGAGGTACTGCATACATTGTAACACTCATATCTGCTGCGGCGCGGCGCGCCCGCCCTGCGCGCCAAGCAGTACCAGCTGCTGTGTGTCAGCGGGGTCATCACCTCCGACAACGAGTACGAGGTACTGCATACATTGTAACACTCATATCTGCTGCGGCGCGGCGCGCCCGCCCTGCGCGCCAAGCAGTACCAGCTGCTGTGTGTCAGCGGGGTCATCACCTCCGACAACGAGTACGAGGTACTGCATACATTGTAACACTCATATCTGCTGCGGCGCGGCGCGCCCGCCCTGCGCGCCAAGCAGTACCAGCTGCTGTGTGTCAGCGGGGTCATCACCTCCGACAACGAGTACGAGGTACTGCATACATTGTAACACTCATATCTGCTGCGGCGCGGCGCGCCCGCCCTGCGCGCCAAGCAGTACCAGCTGCTGTGTGTCAGCGGGGTCATCACCTCCGACAACGAGTACGAGGTACTGCATACATTGTAACACTCATATCTGCTGCGGCGCGGCGCGCCCGCCCTGCGCGCCAAGCAGTACCAGCTGCTGTGTGTCAGCGGGGTCATCACCTCCGACAACGAGTACGAGGTACTGCATACATTGTAACACTCATATCTGCTGCGGCGCGGCGCGCCCGCCCTGCGCGCCAAGCAGTACCAGCTGCTGTGTGTCAGCGGGGTCATCACCTCCGACAACGAGTACGAGGTACTGCATACATTGTAACACTCATATCTGCTGCGGCGCGGCGCGCCCGCCCTGCGCGCCAAGCAGTACCAGCTGCTGTGTGTCAGCGGGGTCATCACCTCCGACAACGAGTACGAGGTACTGCATACATTGTAACACTCATATCTGCTGCGGCGCGGCGCGCCCGCCCTGCGCGCCAAGCAGTACCAGCTGCTGTGTGTCAGCGGGGTCATCACCTCCGACAACGAGTACGAGGTACTGCATACATTGTAACACTCATATCTGCTGCGGCGCGGCGCGCCCGCCCTGCGCGCCAAGCAGTACCAGCTGCTGTGTGTCAGCGGGGTCATCACCTCCGACAACGAGTACGAGGTACTGCATACATTGTAACACTCATATCTGCTGCGCCCGCGCCCGCCCTGCGCGCCAAGCAGTACCAGCTGCTGTGTGTCAGCGGGGTCATCACCTCCGACAACGAGTACGAGGTACTGCATACATTGTAACACTCATATCTGCTGCGGCGCGGCGCGCCCGCCCTGCGCGCCAAGCAGTACCAGCTGCTGTGTGTCAGCGGGGTCATCACCTCCGACAACGAGTACGAGGTACTGCATACATTGTAACACTCATATCTGCTGCGGCGCGGCGCGCCCGCCCTGCGCGCCAAGCAGTACCAGCTGCTGTGTGTCAGCGGGGTCATCACCTCCGACAACGAGTACGAGGTACTGCATACATTGTAACACTCATATCTGCTGCGGCGCGGCGCGCCCGCCCTGCGCGCCAAGCAGTACCAGCTGCTGTGTGTCAGCGGGGTCATCACCTCCGACAACGAGTACGAGGTACTGCATACATTGTAACACTCATATCTGCTGCGGCGCGGCGCGCCCGCCCTGCGCGCCAAGCAGTACCAGCTGCTGTGTGTCAGCGGGGTCATCACCTCCGACAACGAGTACGAGGTACTGCATACATTGTAACACTCATATCTGCTGCGCCCGCCCTGCGCGCCAAGCAGTACCAGCTGCTGTGTGTCAGCGGGGTCATCACCTCCGACAACGAGTACGAGGTACTGCATACATTGTAACACTCATATCTGCTGCGGCGCGGCGCGCCCGCCCTGCGCGCCAAGCAGTACCAGCTGCTGTGTGTCAGCGGGGTCATCACCTCCGACAACGAGTACGAGGTACTGCATACATTGTAACACTCATATCTGCTGCGGCGCGGCGCGCCCGCCCTGCGCGCCAAGCAGTACCAGCTGCTGTGTGTCAGCGGGGTCATCACCTCCGACAACGAGTACGAGGTACTGCATACATTGTAACACTCATATCTGCTGCGGCGCGGCGCGCCCGCCCTGCGCGCCAAGCAGTACCAGCTGCTGTGTGTCAGCGGGGTCATCACCTCCGACAACGAGTACGAGGTACTGCATACATTGTAACACTCATATCTGCTGCGGCGCGGCGCGCCCGCCCTGCGCGCCAAGCAGTACCAGCTGCTGTGTGTCAGCGGGGTCATCACCTCCGACAACGAGTACGAGGTACTGCATACATTGTAACACTCATATCTGCTGCGGCGCGGCGCGCCCGCCCTGCGCGCCAAGCAGTACCAGCTGCTGTGTGTCAGCGGGGTCATCACCTCCGACAACGAGTACGAGGTACTGCATACATTGTAACACTCATATCTGCTGCGGCGCGGCGCGCCCGCCCTGCGCGCCAAGCAGTACCAGCTGCTGTGTGTCAGCGGGGTCATCACCTCCGACAACGAGTACGAGGTACTGCATACATTGTAACACTCATATCTGCTGCGGCGCGGCGCGCCCGCCCTGCGCGCCAAGCAGTACCAGCTGCTGTGTGTCAGCGGGGTCATCACCTCCGACAACGAGTACGAGGTACTGCATACATTGTAACACTCATATCTGCTGCGGCGCGGCGCGCCCGCCCTGCGCGCCAAGCAGTACCAGCTGCTGTGTGTCAGCGGGGTCATCACCTCCGACAACGAGTACGAGGTACTGCATACATTGTAACACTCATATCTGCTGCGGCGCGGCGCGCCCGCCCTGCGCGCCAAGCAGTACCAGCTGCTGTGTGTCAGCGGGGTCATCACCTCCGACAACGAGTACGAGGTACTGCATACATTGTAACACTCATATCTGCTGCGGCGCGGCGCGCCCGCCCTGCGCGCCAAGCAGTACCAGCTGCTGTGTGTCAGCGGGGTCATCACCTCCGACAACGAGTACGAGGTACTGCATACATTGTAACACTCATATCTGCTGCGGCGCGGCGCGCCCGCCCTGCGCGCCAAGCAGTACCAGCTGCTGTGTGTCAGCGGGGTCATCACCTCCGACAACGAGTACGAGGTACTGCATACATTGTAACACTCATATCTGCTGCGGCGCGGCGCGCCCGCCCTGCGCGCCAAGCAGTACCAGCTGCTGTGTGTCAGCGGGGTCATCACCTCCGACAACGAGTACGAGGTACTGCATACATTGTAACACTCATATCTGCTGCGGCGCGGCGCGCCCGCCCTGCGCGCCAAGCAGTACCAGCTGCTGTGTGTCAGCGGGGTCATCACCTCCGACAACGAGTACGAGGTACTGCATACATTGTAACACTCATATCTGCTGCGGCGCGGCGCGCCCGCCCTGCGCGCCAAGCAGTACCAGCTGCTGTGTGTCAGCGGGGTCATCACCTCCGACAACGAGTACGAGGTACTGCATACATTGTAACACTCATATCTGCTGCGGCGCGGCGCGCCCGCCCTGCGCGCCAAGCAGTACCAGCTGCTGTGTGTCAGCGGGGTCATCACCTCCGACAACGAGTACGAGGTACTGCATACATTGTAACACTCATATCTGCTGCGGCGCGGCGCGCCCGCCCTGCGCGCCAAGCAGTACCAGCTGCTGTGTGTCAGCGGGGTCATCACCTCCGACAACGAGTACGAGGTACTGCATACATTGTAACACTCATATCTGCTGCGGCGCGGCGCGCCCGCCCTGCGCGCCAAGCAGTACCAGCTGCTGTGTGTCAGCGGGGTCATCACCTCCGACAACGAGTACGAGGTACTGCATACATTGTAACACTCATATCTGCTGCGGCGCGGCGCGCCCGCCCTGCGCGCCAAGCAGTACCAGCTGCTGTGTGTCAGCGGGGTCATCACCTCCGACAACGAGTACGAGGTACTGCATACATTGTAACACTCATATCTGCTGCGGCGCGGCGCGCCCGCCCTGCGCGCCAAGCAGTACCAGCTGCTGTGTGTCAGCGGGGTCATCACCTCCGACAACGAGTACGAGGTACTGCATACATTGTAACACTCATATCTGCTGCGGCGCGGCGCGCCCGCCCTGCGCGCCAAGCAGTACCAGCTGCTGTGTGTCAGCGGGGTCATCACCTCCGACAACGAGTACGAGGTACTGCATACATTGTAACACTCATATCTGCTGCGGCGCGGCGCGCCCGCCCTGCGCGCCAAGCAGTACCAGCTGCTGTGTGTCAGCGGGGTCATCACCTCCGACAACGAGTACGAGGTACTGCATACATTGTAACACTCATATCTGCTGCGGCGCGGCGCGCCCGCCCTGCGCGCCAAGCAGTACCAGCTGCTGTGTGTCAGCGGGGTCATCACCTCCGACAACGAGTACGAGGTACTGCATACATTGTAACACTCATATCTGCTGCGGCGCGGCGCGCCCGCCCTGCGCGCCAAGCAGTACCAGCTGCTGTGTGTCAGCGGGGTCATCACCTCCGACAACGAGTACGAGGTACTGCATACATTGTAACACTCATATCTGCTGCGGCGCGGCGCGCCCGCCCTGCGCGCCAAGCAGTACCAGCTGCTGTGTGTCAGCGGGGTCATCACCTCCGACAACGAGTACGAGGTACTGCATACATTGTAACACTCATATCTGCTGCGGCGCGGCGCGCCCGCCCTGCGCGCCAAGCAGTACCAGCTGCTGTGTGTCAGCGGGGTCATCACCTCCGACAACGAGTACGAGGTACTGCATACATTGTAACACTCATATCTGCTGCGGCGCGGCGCGCCCGCCCTGCGCGCCAAGCAGTACCAGCTGCTGTGTGTCAGCGGGGTCATCACCTCCGACAACGAGTACGAGGTACTGCATACATTGTAACACTCATATCTGCTGCGGCGCGGCGCGCCCGCCCTGCGCGCCAAGCAGTACCAGCTGCTGTGTGTCAGCGGGGTCATCACCTCCGACAACGAGTACGAGGTACTGCATACATTGTAACACTCATATCTGCTGCGGCGCGGCGCGCCCGCCCTGCGCGCCAAGCAGTACCAGCTGCTGTGTGTCAGCGGGGTCATCACCTCCGACAACGAGTACGAGGTACTGCATACATTGTAACACTCATATCTGCTGCGGCGCGGCGCGCCCGCCCTGCGCGCCAAGCAGTACCAGCTGCTGTGTGTCAGCGGGGTCATCACCTCCGACAACGAGTACGAGGTACTGCATACATTGTAACACTCATATCTGCTGCGGCGCGGCGCGCCCGCCCTGCGCGCCAAGCAGTACCAGCTGCTGTGTGTCAGCGGGGTCATCACCTCCGACAACGAGTACGAGGTACTGCATACATTGTAACACTCATATCTGCTGCGGCGCGGCGCGCCCGCCCTGCGCGCCAAGCAGTACCAGCTGCTGTGTGTCAGCGGGGTCATCACCTCCGACAACGAGTACGAGGTACTGCATACATTGTAACACTCATATCTGCTGCGGCGCGGCGCGCCCGCCCTGCGCGCCAAGCAGTACCAGCTGCTGTGTGTCAGCGGGGTCATCACCTCCGACAACGAGTACGAGGTACTGCATACATTGTAACACTCATATCTGCTGCGGCGCGGCGCGCCCGCCCTGCGCGCCAAGCAGTACCAGCTGCTGTGTGTCAGCGGGGTCATCACCTCCGACAACGAGTACGAGGTACTGCATACATTGTAACACTCATATCTGCTGCGGCGCGGCGCGCCCGCCCTGCGCGCCAAGCAGTACCAGCTGCTGTGTGTCAGCGGGGTCATCACCTCCGACAACGAGTACGAGGTACTGCATACATTGTAACACTCATATCTGCTGCGGCGCGGCGCGCCCGCCCTGCGCGCCAAGCAGTACCAGCTGCTGTGTGTCAGCGGGGTCATCACCTCCGACAACGAGTACGAGGTACTGCATACATTGTAACACTCATATCTGCTGCGGCGCGGTGCGCCCGCCCTGCGCGCCAAGCAGTACCAGCTGCTGTGTGTCAGCGGGGTCATCACCTCCGACAACGAGTACGAGGTACTGCATACATTGTAACACTCATATCTGCTGCGGCGCGGCGCGCCCGCCCTGCGCGCCAAGCAGTACCAGCTGCTGTGTGTCAGCGGGGTCATCACCTCCGACAACGAGTACGAGGTACTGCATACATTGTAACACTCATATCTGCTGCGCCCGCCCTGCGCGCCAAGCAGTACCAGCTGCTGTGTGTCAGCGGGGTCATCACCTCCGACAACGAGTACGAGGTACTGCATACATTGTAACACTCATATCTGCTGCGGCGCGGCGCGCCCGCCCTGCGCGCCAAGCAGTACCAGCTGCTGTGTGTCAGCGGGGTCATCATCTCCGACAACGAGTACGAGGTACTGCATACATTGTAACACTCATATCTGCTGCGGCGCGGCGCGCCCGCCCTGCGCGCCAAGCAGTACCAGCTGCTGTGTGTCAGCGGGGTCATCACCTCCGACAACGAGTACGAGGTACTGCATACATTGTAACACTCATATCTGCTGCGGCGCGGCGCGCCCGCCCTGCGCGCCAAGCAGTACCAGCTGCTGTGTGTCAGCGGGGTCATCACCTCCGACAACGAGTACGAGGTACTGCATACATTGTAACACTCATATCTGCTGCGGCGCGGCGCGCCCGCCCTGCGCGCCAAGCAGTACCAGCTGCTGTGTGTCAGCGGGGTCATCACCTCCGACAACGAGTACGAGGTACTGCATACATTGTAACACTCATATCTGCTGCGGCGCGGCGCGCCCGCCCTGCGCGCCAAGCAGTACCAGCTGCTGTGTGTCAGCGGGGTCATCACCTCCGACAACGAGTACGAGGTACTGCATACATTGTAACACTCATATCTGCTGCGGCGCGGCGCGCCCGCCCTGCGCGCCAAGCAGTACCAGCTGCTGTGTGTCAGCGGGGTCATCACCTCCGACAACGAGTACGAGGTACTGCATACATTGTAACACTCATATCTGCTGCGGCGCGGCGCGCCCGCCCTGCGCGCCAAGCAGTACCAGCTGCTGTGTGTCAGCGGGGTCATCACCTCCGACAACGAGTACGAGGTACTGCATACATTGTAACACTCATATCTGCTGCGGCGCGGCGCGCCCGCCCTGCGCGCCAAGCAGTACCAGCTGCTGTGTGTCAGCGGGGTCATCACCTCCGACAACGAGTACGAGGTACTGCATACATTGTAACACTCATATCTGCTGCGGCGCGGCGCGCCCGCCCTGCGCGCCAAGCAGTACCAGCTGCTGTGTGTCAGCGGGGTCATCACCTCCGACAACGAGTACGAGGTACTGCATACATTGTAACACTCATATCTGCTGCGGCGCGGCGCGCCCGCCCTGCGCGCCAAGCAGTACCAGCTGCTGTGTGTCAGCGGGGTCATCACCTCCGACAACGAGTACGAGGTACTGCATACATTGTAACACTCATATCTGCTGCGGCGCGGCGCGCCCGCCCTGCGCGCCAAGCAGTACCAGCTGCTGTGTGTCAGCGGGGTCATCACCTCCGACAACGAGTACGAGGTACTGCATACATTGTAACACTCATATCTGCTGCGGCGCGGCGCGCCCGCCCTGCGCGCCAAGCAGTACCAGCTGCTGTGTGTCAGCGGGGTCATCACCTCCGACAACGAGTACGAGGTACTGCATACATTGTAACACTCATATCTGCTGCGGCGCGGCGCGCCCGCCCTGCGCGCCAAGCAGTACCAGCTGCTGTGTGTCAGCGGGGTCATCACCTCCGACAACGAGTACGAGGTACTGCATACATTGTAACACTCACCTAAATCTCCACAATTTATACTCAAAACCTTTTAAATTGTCTTGATGTATACATATATCAGTAATCACTAACGCACTCAACACAAACTAAACTCCCAAACTTTATATTTTTCTACAGAGAAACTTGTAAAGTATCTCGACTTAGCCCATGAGGTGGTTGACATGTGGAATGTGAACTCGGCTATCATAGTGCCGATTGTCGTATCCGTCAATGGGCTGATAGCGAAAAACCTCGACGACCATCTGTCGAAGCTGACGTTGCACGGCTGGATAAAGGGCCTGATAGTGCAGTGTAACACTTATATCAAAGGCTAATTCTCCAAACTGTATAATGAAAACACTTTATATTGACTTGATATACACATATAAATACGTAAGCATCAACACAAAACACAACCATTTACACTAACTCACAAACTTTCACACAACCACATACTTTTACAAACTGTATATTATGTATCTATTTTGCAACTGTTTATAAATCAATAATTTAACCAATTCAAATTCTTGTAATTAATTTATTAATTCCATACAGTTAATTATTAAAAAAATTATAGCCAAGTGCGAGACGGACTCGCCCTTGAATGTTTCCAAAGTAGCTACGCAAAACAAAGGAGAATGGGCAAAACTATATGGAACGTGGTACCCGCTCTAATATTCATCATTAATATATCATTGAAAATACATTTTGATGCAGAAAAATGTCTACCATGGCGCCTGTCCTTATTCACGTTTGGAAAGCAGTAATCTCACTAAGTTTTAAAAATGAGAATTTACTACAAACTACTCATATTAGTAAAAGAAAGCTAGAATAAGATAGAATTAGACAATGATATAACACACTTAACAAAATCATCGAATGACTTCTCCCGCTCTGGGTGGAGCGGAAAGGAGTGTCAGAATTCTACTGACTAAAAACCCACCCTGTTCCTTCAGGTGCCCTTAAGTTTCGGGGCCGCGGTATCTCATTAGCATATTCCCGCAACCCCGGTATGATATAACACACTTAGGATTCCATTATTGAAAGAAGTAAGAAAACAAGCGTTCTTCAAATAAAAATCATATATTTTAGTAATAGTTAAGTAGTGAGTAGATTTAAATCATCACATCATCATCATCATTATGTTGATAATGATGATGATGTGATGTTTTAAATCTCTTAATCTCTTTTCAATATTGTTGAATAACAGCATTGAGGAAAGATAATGCAGTAAATCCCGTATGCCTCGCATAACCTAGGTACCATACGATGGACGCTATATGTGCACAAGTACCCATCGTACGTTAAACACCCGGTTAAACATGTGCAAAAATATTGGAAAATATTATTTGCACTGTTGATCAATATATAACAAAAATATGTCTATATACGGACATGTCGCGACTGGATTCGTCCACGCAAAAGCCAGGCATCTTCGTGTATGCCATAATCTGGCAGATCTTCTAGTCCTCCCTCTCTGTACGTTTCAATTATATACAGACCATTTGACAAATGCTCGGCACAGTAAGATCTTGCCAGCTTGAGTTGGTATGTACCTAGGGCTAGTAGAATTATATCCTCCTCCGTCATTGAAGGGAAGTTTTCTATCTGGATCGCTTCCAACCTCTGAAAATCTACTCTTCTGTGAATAAGCCGTTTTCTCTCTACATACATATGCAGAAGATTCGGGGTATCTATTTTCTGCCTTATGATATTCACGAATTCGCTTGCGTGTATGCTATCCACGATGGGTTGGTGGAAGTGATTCGTGATAGTTGCGGCAATCGTAAAATCAGCCCGACATAATTGTTATTGAGACACTCCCTCACAATAACCAACAAACGTTCAAGCTTTCGTCGTGACATGTTAAATAATGTCGCAAGTCTTTCATCTGGCTCCCCGGTACGCAGTTTTGTAAGATAAATACCTAATGCAGTTCTTGGCTCTCTACATCTTTCGTTTAGTGCAAGTGTTTGTACCAACATAGCGTCAACTCTTCGCACTTGCGTCCTGTCCAAAAGTGCATCTCCTCGTTGGTTAAAGCGCCTCTCCTCTCGCCTTGAAGTCTAGCCGAGGTCCACGTTGTAAGGCTATTCTTAAAATGTCACAAGTGTCGGTAAACTGGTCTGTATTAAAATCATGAGTGACTAATGTTTGGGATGCATTGCTCTCTAAGTGCTGTGTACACACTCTTGCACCATTTGGAATATAAAGCTTATATTCACAAAAGATGTGAGTTTTTATTGTTATTGGGATTCGATGGCGAGTTGCGTTTGGGCAGTCGTTAAATATACAATGCCGTGGTGTGTTTGGAGCACGTGTATACTCTGAAACTTGAAATTCCTGAACATTTTGCACTGCTTCCGGCATTGCTTCCGGCACTGCTTCAGGCATTGCTCCCTGCACGGCAGGGTTCACATGTCTTCTCATTGCATTATCAGCGGACTGCCAACATCGGTGACACACACGTCGTGTGCCATCGAATACCCCCTGAAAGCGGTAAAAATATTTAATGTTTTTTTTCTATAAGTAGGTATTTAATTTTTTTTGGAACTAAGCTAAAAAAACTGAGAAGACAATATCACGTAAATACAAAATATTAAAGTGTTGATCGTAACCTAACAACATTTTTTCTATAGTAAGCTCAGATTCAACAGAGTCGTCGGGCCATAAATCATTTCTCTATGTCCATGTCGCTTGCACTTACAGAGCTTATGCAGGGATAATACAAAATAATAGCGCATGCGCACAGTGTCCAGGTAGCTAATATTGAGTTAGATAGGCCCTTTTGTTTGTACTGTGCTAGCCTTTATCTATTGTTATTGGTAATGACCGTCTTAAGTGGCATCAACTGTGCTTATTTCAAATGAAGAACATAATATACTTAGATTAAGAAAATAAACGGCACGGACGAAGGGATGGTGAAATAAAACTACACCTACATTATAATAATGGAAGTGCTTACCTCCAGAACGACATGTTCATGTATGAACGCAGCGAACTCAGGGCGCGTTCTTGACAGATTAGCTGTCAAAACATTTTGTTGGTATCTTCTAGTATATAGAGCTCGGCGACACATTACACAGTTGAGACGTTCCATTGCGATATTCCAGTTCGAAAAGCAAAAACGTTAATAGCGGGTAACAAGCCCAGTAGGAGCACAGGGGTCAGTAGTTCATAAATGCAAGTTATGAAAGCACAAAAGAAACTCAAACAGCAGCTAAACGTCGTCACGAGTGCGAAACAAACGAGCGACTGACGCGGACGCCGATGCCTCCCCCACTGCTCCCGCGCACGCCCCGCGCTCGGGAGCAGCGGGGCTTGAGTTGAAAGGAGGGGTGCATGGCAAAGTCTTACGTAAAGCGTTATTAATAGAAAACATGAACGGAAATGCAGAAAATATTACCTAGGTACTCATTTTCCTACATAGATAAGTGGTACCTAATATACTCGTATATGTATGTTTATCGCCGGGGCCACGGGACTGTCTAAATAGGTTACCGTAGCCCTGGAACGCAAAGGGCAACCGAAGGAACAGGGTTTTTATTAGTCAATAGGACTGTCGTTTATCTCCAAACGCAATCAGATTTGAGACTGGTGGCTATAGTAAATATTGTTCCTCTTGTTAAGACCTTTTAAACGACACTACAATCATATCTATTGGAGCCGGGTGCCATTTTGCCCATTCTCCTTTGTTTTTCTTAGTTTTTGTATGAACGACAAAGTTATATTTGTGATTTTTGAAAACGTGCTATATCTCAAAAACTGTATCTTGTTCAAACCAATTTTTCTTGGAAGTTTTCATTGAGATCTATAGCATATATTTACTTTAGATTCTTCCCTATTATTGTATAAGTTAGAGGGGGACATACCTACGTTTTACCACTTTGGAAGTGTTTATCTTTCAAACGAAGACTTTGAGAACAAGTAGTTTGAAGAACATTGATGTAACCATGCCCGTACGTAGAATTTTAAAGAAAAAAATATGGTTACAGTTCCATGATAGGGATTTCCCTCCTTGTTTGTTTTTTTTTTTTTTATCAAAATTGTAAAGCGGTTCACAGAGTACACTTACTTAACAAGTTTTAACGGTGTAGTCCGAATCAAACAGACATGACGAATCTATAAGGGTTCCGTTTTTGCCATTCGGCTACGGAACCCTTAAAACACCAACTCTTATATAATGAAATATACTTTATTGTACACCAATAATTTAAAAACACCCTTATCACAATATTCATAGCGATATCTTCCAGGCAACCTTTATACCGTAATTTGCCGATCATGATGAAGCGACAATAGCCTAAAGGTGTGTCCAAACATCGAGCGGCAATCGAGCGCGGCTGCTACGCGCGGCCCGCCGCCCTGTGTTTAGACGACTGCCGCGCAAACATTAGTCGGCTTTGTCCTAACTAGAGCGCGGCAGAAATGTGTCCTAGAAATGACGCGTGTTGTTGCCGCGCTTTTGGTGCTCAATGTTTGGACACACCTTAATGGCTAAGGTGTCGCTTGTGATCGAGAGGTCGCGAGTTCGAACCCCACCCATTACACTATTGCCATAAACCCACTCCAGACACAAGCATATTTAGCTTAGTTGGAGGGGTTAACAAGATTGCTAGTAATGTGAATTCTACGCACTTTCAAAAGTCAAAGTCAATTTTATATATATTCAAAATAGGTAAAGTGTAGGTATTGATGTTATGTTAATAAAAAGAGCGCTATGTTATGATAGAAGGCGTACAAATATGGTGTTCGAATCAGCTCGAGGAATACTTACAAATAAAATTTAGAAAAGTCATGCATAATTTTGGTATTAGATTAAAAAATGTAAAAAGACCATAATGGATTGGCTTCTCACTCTCTCCTACGACGAAACAGAAAGGATTATTAAATAGGTAAGCAACACAAGAAGAAATTGTATACATATAGACAGCACTCCTAATCCCATATACATACACATACACACACACACACACACACACGCATGCACACATACACACGCATACACACTAACACGCAAGCCGAATTTCTTATACGAGATTGTAACTAATTTATTTTTGATATCATCATGCTTTGTTCTTAATTTGAATTCATAACTTTAATTTTATTGTATCATAGTTTTAGTTTTTTCTTTTATTGTGTTTTTGTTAATAATCACTTGTGAATTTTATTATATAAATGTACAACTCCGGTCCCCAAGATACAAGATTACACATACGTCTAGTTTGGGGATTACTGTAAAACCAATTGTGTAATATTTGATTATTAATAATAAAGAAATAAAAAGTAAAAGAATAAATTGAATTGAATAATAACTTATGTCGAACTGAAATGAGGAATTATTAAAAAAAATAAATTTGTTCATGTCAAAAGAAAAAAAAAGTAAAATAAATAAATAAATGTCAAAATACACACATTACTAGATCTCTTTTTAAAAAAATGTATAGAGGTTTTAATTATATTTATTTTGTCACTTTCCAGGCCAGTAAAGTGCTGCAATCAGTCCGTATTCCATAGGACAGGTGAGCGGGGCAGGTCCCCACTCGACTGCCGACTCCTTTGTTCGACAAACTTCCCACCAAGCGCTCTGCGGGTCTGTAACTAGCAACGCTGCTCAATACTATGTCTCAATAGTTTGCTTTATTTAGCCTCATTTCGTACCTTACTGGACTTTTTATTATTTCCTCTTATCATAATGTCCAAGTATCAAATCATGTAACAATAAATTGTGAAAATATCTTCCGTAACCTCTGATATGAAAATAAATCGCAATTGCACATGTTTGAAATCATAATAATCAGTAATTCCTGCCTCCCTATTATGGTTTTTAATCCTTTATTTCATGTGTAAAATAGTAATACGCCTTCATAAATTGCTTCCGAATGCGTCAATATTAATTTTGTAATATAACCATTTCGTAGTCTACAAATACAAAAAAAATCAGTAAATTCACAAAAGCACATAACCATGTTCCAAGATTATTATCACAAAATCTTAGTTTTATAAATCTCCCGTCTGTCACTTTTACTTACTCCATTCTAAAAATAAGCTTTTAAAGAGATTATTTAAATTAAATACATATTGACGCATAATATACTTAAAATATATTTTCAAACTTACATAACCAAATATTTGTACTCTAGAAACTATAAGTATTACCACGATACATAATTACATTCTCAAGAGGCTTATAAATACTTCAAAGTAAAATATAATCATGATTTACTTAATTACTCTGGGCAGCTACTGGAGTCGTACTAGTCTTGTATTCTTCTGACTTTTCTTGTTTTTCACTTAATTTATTCTAATATGTTTCCCGGATTTACACAACTATATTTTATTCTAAAATTAGTTTATGGGTTAAGAACCTCTTTTTCATTCATATAATAAATCCTTATGGTGCATTTAACCAACGCTCCAATTTAAAAAAAACTTATTCAGCTTAAAAAGCTAATTTATTACAACGATTATAATTTTATCTACTTTGCCTTCCCTGATGCAAAGATGGCGTGATGAATATATAAAAATAATAAATATTAGTTACCATAAAAAGATAGTTTTTTACCAAATTAGCCGGTTGTTTCACGAAACATCTAGTCATATTGTAAAGCAGTTGATAATTAAATAATTAGTTTAACAATAATTAAGCTTTCATGACATTGCCTTTAATTAGTTTAAGGCCTATTTAGAAATATCTATGGGATAGACTGAACCTTATAGAAAAAAAATTGACGGAATATTAATGTCGTGACGTTAATATGTAAAAGTATAACAAAAGAGTCTATGTCTAAAGAGTCATCAGCCAGTTTTCAATTTTCCTTCCAAACGCCATTGCCACATAGCAACTATTCCACACAAGGAATTTCTTTCCAGTATCACCAACACACAAGGCTAGAATCATTATAAACAATATTTATGGATAAGAGAGAGTACGATAGCTGTTGCAGTAGGATAGATTTGATTTAATTTAATTGCGGAAAAAAAGCGTTTTTTTCTCTGGCGTTCAAAAGTTTTATTTCTTAATTGTCGATCAATAAAAATTGTGATTTGAATTAGTTCTGTGTATGTAATCAGATTAGTAAACTATTACCCCACCCAATAGTATCTGATTTAACGAATTTTTAAACTGAAAGTATGGATTCATAAAAGGTTCAATCTATTCCAAAGTCTAATATAGGAACTAGGTGCGAATATAGTTAAAATGTCGACATTACCCGGTCAGTCAATGATAGTTATTAATTCTCGAACTCTGACCGGGAAATGTCCGCATAACCCATACTTACCCTTATACATACAGTTGTTGTAAAATAGAACATAAATAATTAAATAATATATTCAGTGGCTTGAAAAACACGAAATATAAGTTATTTTGCAAATTGGAAGTTCCTAATCGGATTGAGTAGGTACCAATGATATTTTATAGTACAGATATGTTATAGGCGCGCGCGTCGTGAAGACTCGAACACGAGCTAATTGGAACATCTTGCAACTAGTCTGCGTCGAACGCAACCACAAGCGTGCCGCACCGTAATACCCGTGTCCTTAGATTTTATTTATCAAAAATGCCATCGTGTGAGTTTCGGAAGTGTACGAATTATACTTCCAAAGTAAACAAAATACATAGGATCTCATACCACATGTGAGAATGCAAATATATTAAGATTATTTTTTATATTTCATTTATTTTCCAAACATGACAATAAATTATGCTCAGGAGCCATATGTAGGTGAAGACAGAGAGAGCAAACTTGATTTGTCGCGAGAGCGATAAGGATGCGTGCGTGCGGACATAGATTAGTTAAAAGTTTACAAGTGTAGAAGCGATATTGATTGACTTGTTTTAATTTGTTTTGTGTTCCAATTTTTTTTACTAAAGTTCATTTGACTGATTATTGAGGATTATAACTGTCTTTTTTTATTGAATTAGTTTTCCGAGGGCTGATCCCTCGTCGTTCGACTTCAAGATTGGATCGCAATTGTTCATGAACAAAAAAGCGAATCAGACTGGATAACAACAAAAAACAGCAGGATATGTAGCAATCACTTCCAAAGTACTAACAAATATGTTTCGAAATGTGGTCGAACAGTACTTAAAAAAAACCGGTCAAGTGCGTGTCGGGCCACGCGCAGTGTAGGGTTCCGTAGTTTTTATAACAGCCAAGTGCGTGTCGTATTCGCTGACTGATCGTTTCGTACCATGCTCTAACTAAAAGCCAAACGACTACCTAACTAATTTGACTTCCTATACAAATCCTCACCTGATCCGACAATTTAGCACGGAAAGTTTCAATTTTTTTTAGAGATTTGTATAAAACTTGTCATAGCCGGTGTTTTGAATTTAAATACGGACACAGAGCTACACTACTCAATCGTCACAAGAAGCTAGCACGATACAACTGGCGCTTAGCGCCATCTATCGACATTTCTATACAGTTGTTCGAAATTTTCGAGTCAAATACAATTGGTCGACTATTACTCGTAAACTTGTAAAACCCGCTTATGTGTGATAGTTTTCCTTTAAATTTCGTTATATATAGGTACTACTGCCGTGACATTTGAATTTCTAACTATAACCGTTTAGTTGATAGAGGGGGGGACACTTGACTCTAACGAAAATTGGTACTTTAAAGCTTGATAAGTCACGAACAAACGGTCTTCCCAAACCCCTAATATTTTGGAAAGACCTATCCAACGATATCCCACACTATAGAAAGAACGAAAAAAAAAAATATCATCCCACTTTACATGTATGGGAGGTACCCTAAATAATTGTTTTTTTTTTTTTCAAAATTTTATTTTACCACTTTTTCGGCGTCATTAACGTTTATACTCATGCCAAAGTACAACTTTCTAGTACTAATAGTTTTTGAGCTAAACCGCGGACAGACGGACAGACGGACATGGCGAAACTATAAGGGTTCCTTGTTGACTAAGGAACCCTAAAAATGCAGTTCCAATTATAGAGGTAAGTAACTAAAACATTTTATAAAACATAATGCTGCCTGCATAATGTTTTATAAAATGTCAGCTACCTGTTGCTTGCATTTTCGCCAACGTTGAGTTTGTTCGGTCAGTATAGATACCTACAAAGAAACCGCGACATGACATTTCGTTATGAAACCTATAGTTGTCATGAAATTGATTACTAGCTTTCCACCTGCTTCATCCAAGATGAAGTTCCGATTTGACGAAGTTTTCGAATCATACAATTATTGTTATAACTGATCATAAATTATTTCATTAACATACATAATGACTATTAATTTCTATTTTAATTTTGAATATAATGGGCTAAGCTGAATACAAACATTAGTGGTAATACTTGATCCGTGATTAACCATTATGATGTTTAATTTCTATCCTACGTAC
Organism: Tholera decimalis; assembly: GCA_943138885.2. Taxonomy (NCBI): domain Eukaryota; kingdom Metazoa; phylum Arthropoda; class Insecta; order Lepidoptera; family Noctuidae; genus Tholera; species Tholera decimalis. Next base: position 34,176,176 of record OW964567.2, read on the forward strand.
TTACTCTTCAATCAAGTGTCCACTCTACGGCTATAAAAATGTTATCCTATGGCACAAGGACTCATTTGAAGCGCAATTGTTAGAATTATAGCTATCTCTTTCACTTGCGTGTTGCTTCGTATCTTTTGTTCTACTTATCAGTAAAACTTGTCAATGTGTGCCATAGATATCCGTGATGTGTGCAGTTTTTACTACGTGGAACAAATTTCAACGCAATTTACTATGAACGTAACATATCTGTACTTTATAATATCATTGGTAGGTACAATATAAATAATAGAGATAGAGATTTTTAACGAAGATGGTGCTTTCTTTTTGTTTGACATTTAAAAATGTATTTACGCACGGCTTGAACACGCTGATTCCATTTAAAAAATGCCTAAAAATGTTGTAAATTTTTAAATTGTGTCATTAATTTTTTATAACATTTTAATTGTCTTTAACGTAAATCTGGTGTGGATAACAATTTTAAATATTTGTCTATGCTATTAATTTATTAAATGAATTATTTGTACGGATTCAGGTGCGATACAAAATGTGTAATGAAACTTGTTTTGTTTATTAACGCAAAATTATTTTAACTTTAACGAATTAAAATGTTACAAAAGATTAAAAACTAATAAAATCTTTTAATCATGATTGTCTCATAGTATTATCTTTATATTTAAATTCTACCCTTTATCTTGATATCTTGTTAATTGTGTCAATTATTAAAAACTTACAAATTTTCGTCTATTAATATTCGTCTTTTTTGTTAATTTGTCTACTAAGTGTTGTTCGACCAAATTGTTGTTTAAGTGGTTAATTAATGAATTATTGTTGTAACATATTATTTCTAATTCTATTTCATGTGCGTGAGGAGATTGTTTTATTCTGTGATCTCTACATATATCTAGTTACATAATGTTTTACAAGAGTTCTTAATGTTAAAAGTATCTTTTAACGATGGTTTTATTTAACCATGTACATAATTTCTTTTTGAGGCGTTGCTATCTAGAGGTTATTTGAAAAGTTCATGGTCAAAGTTTAGGGTGTAGTGATTTGCAAAATTAAAATAAATATTTTATTTATTGGACTATATAAATCCAAACATATCAATGTTCAAACGGTCAAATGCTGTTACAAGCAAAATGTGGTTGAAAAAATATGTGTCGTCTACTACTTAATACGAGATTTATTTAAAACTTTTTAACTGATTTTATTTTTATTTTTTTAATTAATTGCCAGGCCTAATATAGTGTAACTTTCGTTTCGATACTTATCTTTCGTTCCATTTTTAAATTCTTAAGAACAGAATGGAACAAACTCCTCTTAATTACAATGATAGAAAAGTGTATTATAGAACTTTTAAATGTAAACTAATTGGATGTTTTCTTAATTAATTGGTGTTATTGAATGTTGGGAACAAAACGGACGGGTTGCTGAAAGTTTATGTATGGTGGCAAATGGCTTGGAAATAATGAGAGAATTGTTAAACAATATGTTTGGAATACATAGTCAGAAAGGGGCTTGTAAAAATCAAATGTTTTATTTTATAATTGTGTTTGTATGATAACCTTTGTGACACAAAATCATGTTTATTCGGTGAGAGCTTCAAGCAAATTCGACAGTAAAACTCTGCATATAGTGTGTATGTGTGCGTTTTAAGACGCAAAGAAAAATGTATATTTATTTTTTATTCGCGAAGGGACATTTTTATTTGTGTCTACTTTGTATTTATTATTTTATTAAGCACCAAAATCACTGTTTTTATCAACATTGTGAAATCATTTCAAATTGTCTCAATCCTCACCAGGTTAGTCTTATTTATTATTTAGTCAAATTAAGTGGAGAATATTTTTAATAAATATACAATATTGTCAGTCAATAGATCTACTAGAATCTGTCTGTAATTTACGTATACTAAACATACCGATTATTTGTGGTTTTAAAAATGCTATTTATGTTTCCAAAATTTGGTTTGACCATTTGGGTTTATTAAAAAATAAATTAAATATAGTATTTACGTATTTACTATATTTAATTTATTATAGAACTGTGACGATCCGAACAATATAACATCATTCAATATTCCTAAGTAACATGAAATTGAAATAATTTAAAGATGTGGTCTTAAAATTAGACTGTCTATAAATATGTTTAAAAAAAACTAATATATAATACAAAATTGGTCCTCAACGCAACAGCGTGTCGGGTTAAAGACTGGTGGCATTGCCACGTTGTAATGGCAATGACCTGTGTTAAAGTCAGCCAGTCCTTGGGTCACAGAAAGTATCAAAACGCCTTTTCGAATTTTTTTTGAAATGAACTTTTTATTTCGGTATAAAACGTTTCTAAATCCACAAAAAATTATCGGCTCGTATTATTGAAACAGTAAAGCCAAGTATAGATGGTGTTCGGGCGTGTTACAGTGAAGGTGAAACATGCTTTAGTACAAATGCTAAGGGTAAGCCAACTCGTGCTGATACATTTAATTAGTTATATTATACCTTATTTTTATTAGGTGGGCACTGAGAAATAACGATGGTTTCAATTGTAACATATTTAGGCAATATTGAGTCAAGAATTCTCGTCAAAATTGGATTAAGAAGTCTGGGCAAAATTGTATCAAGAAATCTAGGCTAACGTGAAAAAGCATATGAAAGGCAACCATGTCTAAGCAATATGTCTCGGCTATAATAGTTTCAGACAAAGATTGATCACAATCTCACCTGATTGTAAGTGATGATGTGGTCGAAGATGGAGCACGCTTACCTAGAATTAACCTGTTCAATCTTGACTTAACTAGTGACTCTTGGTAACTGCCAAATCTTGTTATAAATGATACCATTGGTATGTTCTTGTGCCCAGAATAACCCTAGTCATAGCAAGTAATACTTAGAAATCTTATATGGATAACTATGATGTTTTATAATTTTTGTCCAGCCATAGTATTTAATTTTCTTGACATTTTATCAAACATGACTTAAAATAATTTGACTGAATGGTCTAACTTTAATCACTAATGAATACTTGTTACTTATTAATATAATGCGAATTTAATGTTTTGCAGTGATAAAAATAATTAACAACATCAAAGCTATCCAAATAAAGTTTCAGTTTTAATTCAATTAATATAAAATGCACTCATTCATGTGATATTTACTGAATACTATATCTCACTACTTCATGTTTTATTCATAAAGACATATCGCATATTATTGCGTTACTCTGAAACTTCACAAACGAAAATGTGTAACGATTTTAAAGTAATGTGAGAATGTGTGATAAAATATAATTAATTGTAAAAATGCTTACGTTTCACTGATGTAATGATAGACAAAAACCTGTGATAAGACGTATGTCTAGTCACTACACTCACTGTTAGGTTTGGTCGCTTCGAAGACAACATAAATACTTGGAAAAATTAAGAAAAAGCTTGTGAAAATCATATTCGAAAAGGTATATTCGAGAGCTTTAATTTAAAAAAAGTTAAGTTTCGTTGCTGATCGCACTTTTGTTTTGAAGCTATGTTGGCAAAGACAGTCTGTGATCAAAGATATATAAATTAAAAAGATGTTTCTAAAGTTGCCGCACATTGATGCGCCGGCGCATATGTTACTGAGATTTCTCAGTAACAACCTAGTCTGAAGTTGTGAAGCAAATGGATCTTCCCCTGTAAGATAGGACTTAAATATCACAGTGTTATAAAATCAAATTCTGTTTTTCCAACAGTCTTGTATTTATGATGTTTTGTAAGCGATGAAACGTATGTAACATAGTAAGGAGCTGTTATCAGTCACCATGCCTTATCAGTAGTGAGAAGCGAGAGCTTCGTAGGAACAGCTAGGCTGTGCTAACATGTAATGTTTCTTCAATAAACATATTGTAAGTTACCCACATGTGTGTTTTATTACATACCTCTATCCTTTTGGGCTGGGAAAATGATCGAATGACTTTTCCCGTTCTAGGTGAAGCGGAGGGGAGTGTCAGACTTCTACTGACTAAAAACCCACCAAATTCCTTGAGCTAACCTTGCGTTCCGGGGCTGCGGTATCTCGTTAGAACATTACCGCAACCCCGACAGGACCTCTACCTACGTAGGGTTGTCATCACCCTATTTGCTGGCTCCAGACAAAGACTTAATATAAACCCCGGACATTCGTGTAAAATCACAGTTTTTCCCCGGACATCGTACTAAAAATAACGATGTTTAATTATGGTTTTTATTTACTGATAAAGTGATAACATTGTAGAGCTTTAGAACTTTTTTAATAAATCTCTTCCTTTTCATTTAATCAATGTAACATAAACAATGAGATGAAATACCATAGAAAAATAATAATAGAGATCGTGCTTTTGGTACACGTAAGACCAATGTGTGTTTGGGTTTTACCTGGACGCTTATTGGGAAAATCCCCCGGATGCCCCCGGACGCTCTCCAAACTAGGACAAACCCGGACGGATGGCAACCCTATACCTACGGCAGTGATGTGAGGGACGTACAATACGTGTATGCATAGTACATTTCTGTACTCGTACTTCCCTAAAATACTGTCAGCAATCTATAAATACAATAAACCTCATAATACTTAGAACTCCACACTTTGCCCTTGTAGTTTCAAAACATGCCATCACCTGTTTAGTAGCCTTGTCCCAACTATATTGATGTCGGCTTCGTCTAACCGGATGCCGCTGAGAATTAGCAACTGTCTATCCGACTTCCACAACCCAGCAGTTGAGTACACGATGCAGAGACACTCTGGAACCTTGACAAGATCAGATTTACGAACGTAACGACTACAACGACAGAGTTACGTAACGACTGTCAAAGGTGTACAAATTTTACGAGCGTGGACAAATCTCGGTGTTAAGATGGTAATGCTCACCTCACCTATCCGCGGACCAACCTTGGCAATCGTTGCTTAACTAATTCTTGTTTATATTACCCTAAAAACATTCGGAGTGCAACGCAAGACCTCGAGAAACCTTTGTTACTCTACAGGAGCTGCAGTTAGAAACCATATCAACATCATCCTCCGTAATCGCCACACCTTGCTCCAACGTACTACCATTTTTTTTTCTTGAACTGTACAATTTTCTACGAGATAAAAACATGTCTTTCAAAGAGGCAGTACCTATTAAATCTATGCTAATATTATAAAGCGGAAAAGTTTGTTTGTTTGCTTGAACGCGCTAATCTTCGAAAGTACTGGGTGGATTTGGAGGAAATTTGGTATGGAAGTAGGTTGAAGCTTTTAGCTACTTTTTACGCGACTGCAAAAAAGGAGAGTTATGTTTTTACCGTGATAGAATCCACGGGAGCGAAGCCCCGCGTGATTACTAGTGCTTTCATATAGTTGAATCTATATCACAATTTAAGAGTTCTATCGCAAAGGTGTAAAATAACCTTCCGATTAGATCGCAAATAATAATAATGTATCTATAATGGAGGTAAATATTTTGATTAAATAACTAAGTATGTTATGTTACCTAAATTCGACTTCCTGAATTAATGAAATTTTGATCCAATATATCAAAAAATATCATATACTTATTACAACAGATGGGGTGACCATGATTCTAAGTGAAAATGGATAATATATGATATTTTTGATCCAATTTATCCTTTAAAGTACGAATACAGCAGAATTGCAATTTATTTGGAACGAATGTGCTTCTATACATAATTCAGGAAATCGAATTTTGTAAACAAACGTCATAATTATTTAAAAAGATATAGGCTAACTATAGAGGGCCGTGCTGAATGATCTAAAATTGCCAACCAATGCGGTAGGTACCTACATAATTATGTTACTTGCCAAACAACAATTATTTGTTAATAGTTTTTGGCTAAGGTTGTTTTGTCTTTTTTAGATATTTTCTTATAATGTTTTTTCCAGCACAGCCCCCTATCCACATCGATATATTATTTATTACTAGTACACACGCGGGGCTTCGCTCCCGTGGATTCTCTCATGGTAAAAACATAACTCTCCTTCTTTGCAGTCGGGTAAAAAGTAGCCTATAACCTTCCTCAAGCTACTTCCATACCAAATTGCATCCAAATCCACCCAGTACTTTCGAAGATTAGCGCGTTCAAGCAAACAAACAAACAAACTTTTCCGCTTTATAATATTAGTATAGATATTACGAATTCACAATATCTGTTGCGGTACATGTAACGTGTTAATAGAGTAAGTACATTCCTTAAGTTTAAGAAATTTTTGCTTTTTCCTGAAAACGTTTGGCTGGCACGGGTCCCTTTTTTTGCAGGTACATTGAAAAAGAAACCGGTACATATGTACCGGTTACATTTTAGATATGTACATGTTACATTTTAGAAAAAAAAAACGAATTTACAAATTGGCAATATTAACGCCTAATATGAACGACTTATGTAACCTCTACCTCGAAAATGACAGTATTTTCCTATGCGGATGACACGGCACTTGTATTGGCGTCAAACAGTTGGACAGAAATGTAGCATCACGCATATTACTTTGAATACGATATCGAAAACGAAAATTGTATTGTCATTATTCAATTCGAAACACAAATAAGGCAGAAAACCTATCCCACCATCGAATTAAGAACATTATACAGAATGGAATCAGGCGTTCCTTTGCTGAAATCCTTGCCAAACCAATTAAATCTTGCATGAAGTTGGAGCAGCACCGCTCTTGATTTTGTCGACTGCTGGGCGGAGCAGCAGTGGCTGAGTAATCGCAATCATATACATAGTAGCATATGCTATTCCTCTCAAAACTTCTTTTAGTACTCGGTTTTTTATTTTTCTTGGACTCTTCCTTTATACTATCATCACTTCCTTAGCCTAAACAGAGTTGAAAAAAGGCTATTAGTGTTTTACATAAAGCGACTGCCTTTACTTAGGTACACAACCGGACACATACCTACACATCACACGAAAACCCTCCCAAACACACAAACACTTACTTTTCTTACTGTTTTTTTTTTAAATTTTTTCTTATATATTTCTTAGCTTACTGTTTAGGAACTTGTTTTTGTGTACCTAGCTTGTAATCTTGACTTACTGACTTAATATCCTACACATCACACGAAAACCCTCCCAAACACACAAACACTTACTTTTCTTACTCAGTTTTTTTTATGTTTTTTGTCTTGTATGTACCTACCACCTAAGTTCACATTGTGGAATGCAAATAAATGTATTGAGTATTGAGTATATTTTTCTTAGCTTACTGTTTAGGAACTTGTTTTCGTGTACCTAACTTGTAATCTTGACTTACTGACTTAATATCCTACACATCACACGAAAACCTTCCCAAACACTTACTTTTCTCACTCTGTTTTTTTTTTATGTTTTTCTTATATTTTTCTTAACTTACTGTTTAGGAACTTTTTTTTGTGTACCTAACTTGTAATCTTGACTTACTGACTTAATATCTTATGACCCCTGGATGGAGCACAGGGCGTCCACAGAAGTCATCCATCGCGATCGGTCTTGAGCTAGTACTTGGGCTACTACTTAACTTGTAATCTACTTCATGCTATTTATTTATGTAACTTGAAGCAGGTGGAGACCTGGTATTAATACTTACCTCTGGTACCAGCGATCCACAACCAGAAATTTTTAATAGTAATTGTTATTTGTGTAAACCCCCAAATTTTCTGGGGTGTGGTGAGAAAATAAAAATTATCTTATATTTCCTTTATTTCTATTTATTTACATATAAATTACATTCTTAAATACTCTATAAAAAGTAACCCATCGGTATCGGGCATAGGTTCCAAGCTACCGGAGGTCAGGGCTCTAGAGGAGGAACCAGCTAACGCGCCGTGTCCAGGGGTACAACTTTCGAAGCAAGCCTTTGATCCAGACTTCTAACGAGAGCCTCCTAAAGTGTTGGTCGAGGCTCTTGCCAATTGAACCACCAATTGGAAGAAGGGAATAAACGCCACTTTTTGACAAATTCAGTTTTCTACATTTTTACATTCTTTAGACGTAGCGCTAAATTGTAAGTTCGAAGACAGGAACAAAAACCACTCGCTTCGTATAGATTCATGCGGTCATAAAAATGGTTAGTTGGAAGAAGGAAACAAATCCTTCCTTTGTTCCCTTCTTCCAACTATCAACTGTACGAGTATAGAAATAGTGTTTCATTTTCCGTTTTTTTTTTTTCGATACACAAGTCTGCGTCTCCATTGGTGGGGGACGCAATACTAGCGATCTAATAGCCGCTATTTTAGTTGTGTTTGAAACTGCATTCGTTTAGCGAAGAAGAAGAGGAAAAGAAAAACTTAGGTTCTTCTTATATAGAAGCTTTGAATATAGTTCAAGTCATAAAGGTTACTTGACATGTACCGAATTTATCGATGGCTTCATGAAAACTACATTTTTGCTCCAAAAACCTTCTACAAACCTGAAAACACCAGAAACTGAATGTGTGTGAAAATTTTACTAAAATACCCATAAATGAACGACATACACAATACAAATAATCGAGTGTTCTTACGTTTTTTCCTTTGACTATTGTTTTTTTATAATAATTAAAAAGTTCTAGTCATTATATTGTGTATTATTCCAAATAATTTTGTATATAGTATATGAGAAATTGGAAGAAGGGAATAAACCCAGCACATTTACATGTACATATATAAATGAATATTTTATAGTTCAGCCAGCTTTATTAGAAAATAAATCAGAATTTGTAGGGGAAAGCAGGTAGGATTCGTACACTTTTTACACTAAGTCACATAAAAGCAAGACTAATAGCTATTTCAAAATAATTTCAATGCTGCTGATAAACTACATTATCTGGCTTTAATAATAAAATATTTCAGCGTTGATACAAAGTAACACGGCAAATCTACGGTAACTTTAAAAAAAATGGAAATCGTACGAAAGTACCCCATCCGCCGGGTAGATTCGTACATAGAGTAAGGTGCATTCGTACATAGTGGGGCGCCTTCGTACATAGTAATTAAAAAGACTATTTATGTGACATTAAACCTTTGAAAATTAACACGTCAGCCTTTAACGTCATAGCAATTAACAATATAGTGTTCTACAACCAAATTGTGAAAAGTTAGGATAGTAAATCAATATTAAAATTAGGATAATGTCGTAATCATACATCATGGACCTACCCACTATTGCACGTTGTACATAACTCGTAAGTTTTTTTTTTCAAAGTTAGCGATATTAGCTGTTCTTTCTGTAGAAGCAGATTTAGGTGGCGGCCATACATAGACTACGTCTGATAAAAAAAAACTTTTCCCTCATCATTGGTATAAGGAAAAACAAATTTCCAGGTGCCGGCTTCTTTCTTAGGAGTTAAAACTTTATATTCTATGGGGTTCAATTTTGTTAGTATCTGCCCAATATAATATTAAATTATGAAGCTGTCTTCTTTAATAATTTTTGTCATAGCTATCTGTAATTACATTCTCAATCTCTGATTCTTCATATGGAAATGAAACTAAAAATATAGATAGAGGTCTTTAAAATGACATTGAGGTTGAGGTTTTTAGAAAAATTTTTTCAAAGTCAATTGCTTGAATGATAGACCCTCCCAAAGTGGTAAGGTATTCCCCCCCCTCCAACTACTACTTACTAGTACATTTTCGAAAACCGCAAATATTAATTTGTCATTCATACAAATACTATGAAAAACAAAGTTATTATTCTTGCTTGCTTCTACGAAACTCTTCATGGGCGAGTCCTACCCGCACTTTGCTGGTTTTTTATGTTTTTTCTCGGCATGACCCTGAAATAGGTAATAATATTTTCTCACAGGGTGCATTCATACAGTACAAATCCACCCCACTCATAACTGTACGAAAGTACCCCAACCAAAACAACCAAAAACTAAATTCAAAATAAAAATAACGGATTAAGATATTCCAAACATAATGATTACATATTAATTTAAGGTACTTATTTAAATGTATTCATAAATTACTTTAACATTTTGAGAAATAAAGGTTTTCAAAGATGGATTGAAAAATTACTTTCGAAGTGCGAAAACACGTTTCAACTGGCTCCACCGAAACTAAACGTTGCATTGGCGCAGCGCTTAGATATGCACCTATACGCCTGAGCGGGCTTCACGAACACACAAATACAAACGCGTCAACATGTTTAGTGTTGTAGATATGACTACTGTACGAATGCTCCTTCTGTACGAATGCTACCTGATTTCCCCTATATTCTTCATTATCATTGATATCACATGAGCCTATAAGTTAAAAGTAAAAAATTATAAGGTTTTTTTGATTATCTCCATTCTTATTTTTTGGAATTATTCCCTTCTTCCAATTGGTGGTTTAATTATGCCAATGGCTGTGACGACTATCTGCACAATGATTTATGTATCAACACCCCACATGTCGACAACCTCGCGGCCAGGTCAATATACATACTTAGTTTGCTTTTCTTTCTCGGCTTTCACGCGGTTCTCGTCATGAGGGACCGCTAAAGCACCGATCATTGTGCGACGCTCTAATCGGTGTATCACCACTAAAACAGGCTTATTGACAACAATAGTCCTGTCAGTGATGATAGACCGATCCCAGTACCTACAGTGTATAATTCCCTTTTTAGAGAACCGAGTCGGATACATATATACAAAATTGTAAGTATTTGAAAGGAAGTTGCTGGTGAATAATCCTCGCTACAAGGTTATGTCTATGCAAATAGTCTCCGTTAGAGCCAGTAGAGAACAACTGGAAATAATATGTCGATTGTCGAATGTATTCTCCTGGTTTGTGACATATCCGACATGTCTATATATTAAAAATATATTGTGAAGAATGGTACCGTACCTTTCTTCACAATATATTTCCGATAGCTGTTATTCGTCACCATAACTTCATCCATAATCGCACAGACAAAACCATCGCTTTCCCCGAATAGATCACCAAAACGACTGGCTGAGTCTACGGCAAGGGCGGATCCAGCTTTGGCGCCAGGGGGGGGTCACATAGTCGTGGTCAAGTCACAAGAAGTTATAATTTAGTTTTGATGATAATAGATACAAGTATATAGTAGATATTTTATTAATAAATGCCAGTACTGTACTTAAAAACACCTACCCATATTTAAATAACACAATCAATTTTTCTGGTACGTCTTCTCCCGAAACGCATTATCACTTAATGTATAATACTTCAATAGGTACATTTTTATGGACGTGGTCAAGCATTCCGTTTGGAAACTGTCAATTGTCTGTCAGCATCTTCAGAAAAGGGAAGCCTATGTATGTTAGCAAGTTGAATGAAGCTCTTTATTCCTTGAATATTGAAAACGATGACCTGGAGACCATTTGGCAGTCCGTAACATCTTTTGTCACAGAAACAAGCTCTCCAATCTTGGGCCATAGAAACACTAAATTGGATTAGCGGTCACCGACAGCTACTTAATATGCAGCACAATAATTCTTTGCAATGAAAACTTACACAAACAAATCCAGGAAAATGCTTAGTTTAGTCTTCTCAATCTTGAGAAGACTAACGAGAGATGCGAAAGTTAAGTGGTGGCAAGAGAAGGCGAAATTCTTACAGTGGCTTATAGACACACAACAGCTGAGTGCATTTTATAAAAAGATTTGTAAAGTCATAGGTAACAAAATGTAAACGTACCGTTAAAGTCACTACATGGAGTATCTCTCGCCAACAAAGACGATATCTTGAAACGCTGGGCTCAACATTTTAATGACCTTCTGAATGTTGATCGCTCTGCTGATATAACTAACATTAATTCCCTCCAGCAAACTAAACCTAGGGAAGAGTTACTTGAACCTATTACTTTGGAGGAAGTCAGAACGACCATCAGGCAACAGCAGAATAAGAAAGCAGTAGGCGTACATAATATTTGCGTTGAAATGCTGAAGTATGGAGGAGAGGAGTTACACCAGATCATGTGGAAACTGTTGTTGTATAATTATGTGATCGGAAGAAAATCTACCTAAGTGCTTTTAAATCTCTCGCATTTGCTCACTGTACAAAAACAAAGGAGATCGCTCTGACTATAATTCGTACCGAGGCATTTCCCTTCTCTCCATTCCAGGAAAAAATTTTGCAAGAGTCCTTCTAAATAGACTTCTGCCTTTATCCAAAGAAATACTGCCAGAATCTCAGTTCGGTTTCAGACCGGAGAGAGGAGCCTGCGAGGCCATCATTTCAATCCACCAGCCTATTGAGAAGAGCACGGAGAAAGGTCGACCAGTGTTTCTGTGTTTTGTTGACCTTGAAAAGGCCTTTGACAGCGTTCCTCGTGAAGCTCTTTGGTTGGTTCTGTCTAAACTGGGTTGTCCGAATAAATTTGTTAGGCTTTTACGGCTTTTACATGATGACATGTCATGTTACTTCACAATCAATGATGAACAATCAGAATCTTTCTCAGTCACCTGTGGAGTCGAACAGGAATGTGTATTGGCACCAACTTTGTTCGCATTCTATTTTTTTATTTTTTATTACTGATGAGCCCACACTTGACCTCGATCTCACGTGATGGTAAGCGATAGATAAGGTCTACGATGGGACTAGCGAGCCCAGAAGATGAAGGTCCTAAGTGGCAGGGAACACAGAAGCCAGCAGAGAATTCCACAGCTTGGCTATGCGCAGAATAAATGTGGAGGAGAAGCGCTTGGTACGACAAGACGGTATATCAACCAAGTGTGGGTAGTACCCAGCCGTGCATCTGGTAGACTGGTAGTGAAAGGGAGATGGAGGAATCAGATCATGGAGCTCTTGCGCACACTCCCCAAAGTACAATCTGTAGAAAACCGACAGGCAAGCAACGGTTCGCCGATGAGCCAGGCTATGAAGCTTGTCCACTAGCACCTCGTCGCTTATAAGCTTTTTAGCTCTGCGCTCGATCGAGTCCAATGCAGCAAGTTGGTACTTTGCAGAGCCATCCCACAAGTGGCTGCAATACTCCACGCAGGAACGGACCTGTGCTTTACACAGATTTAGAAGCTGTCCAGGCGTGAAGTACCGCCTCACCTTGTGTAGGATTCCCAACTTTTTTGCTGCAGTCTGAGCTCTGGACTCGACGGTTGACCAGAAGCTGAGGTCTGACGTCAACTCCATGCCCAAAAGCTCCAGGTAATCGGTAACTGGCACAGATGTACTTTGGAAAGTAGGGGCCAATTCAAAAGGGCTCCTTTTAGCGCTGAAAAGACAAGCCTGTGTTTTCAGAGCGTTGAATTTGACCAGATTGTCATCACCCCATTGGGAAACGAGATTTAATGTCAAATTCATGCGCTCTACCATGGCCTTTCTGAGAGTGGCAATTTCGTCCCTGTCAGCTCTAGAACTGGATAAGTATCTCTCTGAGACTGTGCTGTCATCCGCGTACCCAACTGCTCCCAGCTGAAGTAGATCATTGATATGCAGCAGAAAAAGAGTCGCAGAAAGAACAGACCCTTGAGGGACACCGGCTTTAATTGCCATAAGATCCGATGAGCAGCCATCGATGACCACACGGATCAACCGCTCACTCAAGAAGTCGGAAATCCAGTTGCATAAGCCAGCAGGGACACCGCATGCATGAAGCTTGCTCAGCAGACTAGCGTGCCAGACCCTGTCAAAGGCCTTTGAGATGTCGAGGGATAACGCAAGGGCTTCACCGTGTTTCTCAATGGCCTCGCCCCAACAGTGCGTGACATACACAAGAAGATCTCCGGTGGACCAACCACGGCGAAAGCCATACTGGCGGTCACTGAGGAGCTCATTGTTTTCAAGGTATGCCAGCAACTTGTTGTTGAGTAACCTTTCCATTACTTTACACAGTATGGAGGTCTATAATTGGCAGGATCGGCAGGATATTGTAGTCCGTGAAGCCTAAGTAGTTTTTTCAACCCGGCGAAACTAAAAGCGACTACGAAAATCTTAGTGGCCCTTATAACCGAGATTATGTATACGCCGACGATTTATGTTTCGTCACAGACTCCGCAAGTGGTCTTCAAAATCTTATGACCAATTATTTAAATGAGGCATGCACTAAGTTTAGGCTTAAAATTAATTTAAAAAACCGAAGTGATGGCGGCAGGAGGGCTACATGACAATGTACTACTTAATGTATGTTATGAAGACAATATATTAAACCAAGTCGATAGATTCAAATATCTTGGATGCACTATTACGTTAAATTGTGTCTTTTTTTTTCGCGGTAAAATCATCAGATGAGTCCTCCCACCCCGGGCAAGGCCGGAGGGACTGTCAGACTTGTACTGACTAAAAAATCCACGGTATTCCTTCAATAGCCCTTTACGTACCGGCGACGTCAAAGTGTGACTTAGACCAGATATAGAATAGGAGCTTCTGCTGCTGCTGCTTTTGATGAACTGCGGTCTAAAGTTATCCGGTCGCATGACATCAAGCTATCCACCAAAATAAAAGTGTATGATATGGCCATTGTGCTCCCAATTTTGTTTTGTATTCGTCCAAAACATGGGTCCTCTACCGTAAACACATTTGCGCTCTCGACAGGTACCACTTAAAGTGTCTGCGAGATATAATGAACATCCGGTGGCAAGATTGTGTCCGAAACATGGATGTTCTTCGTCGTGCAAACGTCGGACGTATCGAGACCTACCTCATGAGGCACCAGCTGCGCTGGAGTGGACACGTGTAGTGAATGTCGGACGAAAGATTGGCTAAACGCATCTTCAGAACTCAAATATGGCAAACGTCAATGGGATGGACAATACCTAATATATAAGGATATTCTGAAAAGGCATATGAAAAGATGCAATTTCGAACCATCTCAATGGGAGCACAAAGCCGCTCAACGTTTGGATTGGAGACGTCTCATTAATCTGCTAATTAAGTCTCTGATTTTGTATCGCTAAGACGAGAAGATTTGGACAAAAAACGAGACGAGTTGAAGGTCAGACCACCAGCGACCATACACTATTGTCGTGCGAACGGTGTGTTAACGTGCCCTACATGCAACATGGTATTCTCAGCGAAATGTGGGTACGCCAGTCACCAATGAGCGCACCGTCGCGTCGGAGAGCTGAACAACCAAGCGATTGTTCAGCTCTCCGACGGTGCGCTTATTAGAGCTTTCTAATCTATACTAATATTATAAAGCGGAAAAGTTTGTTTGTTTGTTTGTTTGCTTGAACGCGCTAATCTTCGAAAGTGCAGGGTGGATTTGGATGAAATTTGGTATGGAAATAGCTTGAAGCTTGAGTAAGGTTATAGGCTACTTTTTACGCGACTGCAAAAAAGGAGAGTTATGTTTTTACCGTGATAGAATCCACGGGAGCGAAGCCCCGCGTGAGTACTAGTGTTTGAATAAAATAGCCATCATACAGTCGCCATAGCCGAAATCGGCCAGGATGAACATCATCATCTTTATGGACGTGGAGATGTGCCAGTCCGGTTCTAGACGTTCTTCAACCATAAAAGCTCTCAGACACGATTTGATTTTTTGTAATTTTCGCTGTCGCTACACTAACAGGTAGTGTAGCCATAATACATAATAAAATTTTATATTAGGGTACATCTCAATATCACAATTTAAAATAAGGTCAGAAATGGTTTTATAATAAGGTCAGGTTATTACTAAAGTTTAGTCGTTCCGATTGAGGTTAGATCTAGCTAGACGTTAGTCGAAACAAAGCGCGCGCAAGTGTCATACCTACGAAATGTGAGATATGAAAGGAGGCGGCCGTGCGGTGGCGCGGTAAAATTCAAATTTTGGATGCGTTCGTTCCCGAATAATGCGTTTGCCTTCAAAAAAATTATTATATTAAATATTGAAAGTACTTAAATAAAACTATATTGTGAGTGTTAGCGTTCCACCTAGGTCCTGGACCCAGCCCAGGGGGGGGGTCATGACCCCCATGACCCCCCCCCTGGATCCGCCACTGGTCTACGGACGCTAAAAAATCTACTTCAGACACATGAAGGGCCCGGTAAAAGCACCCGTGAAGCCGTACTTCTCGAATGTGACTCAGGCTGGCTGGGCAAATCTTCAAAGTAGCTCGCATTTAACTAGGTCAATACTTTATATGACGGCTAAACACCCTTATTTCAGAATTTTTGACGCTACAGAATCTTAAATAATCGATCTAAAACGGGTCCAGCCAGCTTGAAAAACCACTTTTCGCTGGTCTCCCAATCTCGGTAACGGAAGTGATTTTCACGACTTTTTGCATATCAACGAGTGTCACATAAATTTGTGACAGGCATCGAGCTAAAATTTTTGTGAAACGTACAGCCGCGGTATAGTAGAAAAATGCATGTTGCAAGGCTTATATTATACTAAGTATAATAATTATATTTACGGTTTTATTACATGTATCGATAAAAAAGCTCTCGGTAAACTGATGTGTAAACTTCTTCATGATTCAGCTCATCTGGTACCACGCGAGTCGAAACTTTTCAAATTTCAAAACTCACTTTTTTGTGTATATGTGTACTGAGAGCCCACTTTTATTTTTGCGGATTTTTGCAGTTAAACTAACAACAGTGCTTAGTAAAAGTTGTGGAAATATTTGTAAAACTAATATTAGAATTTGTAAAGAATTAATTCAAAAGATATATCGCCTTGAGTGGGTCCCTCAGTTCACACACGTAAGCTCCCAAATCTAGATATATAATGAGTTCACCAACAAATTTTGGTCATAGACCTTTAGTAAAACATGAATAAACATCTACACAACATTAAAAAACTTAATGTGAATAGATAATAAAAAATTACAAACGTCTTTCTGTGGCCCTGAGGGACCACATTAATTTATCTCATAATTAATAGATTATAACATGAACATTAAATATTCATAAGCCAATCTTTAGTAAAAATTACAAGGAAAAGTTTAAAACTAAAGAAAGATCACAAATAGTGGTAAATATTGTAAACTTTAAGTTTTTGTTGGTGGGCCCTCAGTTCATACACTATGCAAATGCTAATTGTTTAAAATATAATTAAATACAACAATTACAAAAATGTTGAGCCTTTCAGTGCTTAGTTAATTTTTTATATTATCGATCTGTATTTATCATCTTCGCACTGTTTTTTTTTTTGGTTTTGTCATTTTAACTTTTTAATTGATTTTCATACTAAGTCTGGTATAGGGTGTCCACACTTTAAGAAAAGCACTGTTAATTTATTTTTAAGGTCATTTATTACTTATTAGGATATTTTACAGGTGATAGGTTATATTATTTATAAGCTAATAATAATAAAATTAAACTGAAATAATGATGACTTATTGTTGTTCAGTCTGTGATTTGACATCAATGAGACCATATGAAATCACATGTAAAAACATTTTCTCCTTACTGCTTTCAGAAATTCTACTAGAATTATCATCGTAACACAGATTTTTTCATTTACTAACGAGTGGCATTTGTAATAGCCAATGCCACCCACAAGGAAGGGAGGGACAAATTCGTTTGCTCCCATACATTAATAATTTTTACCTTTAACTATAATTGAATGAGGGATGTCATTAAAAGTCAGTCACATAAAAACTATTCATTAGTACCGTTTAAGTCAAAGGATATGAATTCTGACAAGTCATGTTTAAAATATACCTTACTTTTGCAATACACGCATTCTCTCGTTTCTTCATCAAAAACAACTGCTTGCTCTAAACAACTTATACTGAAAATCTGAATGATATTTAAATTTAAACACAAAAACATAATATCTCGTTTGATAGAAGGCATTGAACAAAACCAGTTGGAACATTGTTTCGTAAAGACTGCACTACTGAAACTTTGAAGAGGAAACCGTTCGATAATATTTGTAGCGTTGCATTCACAGTGATATATTAAATGATCTGCCCTGGAAGGCGGTGTTTGCAAATATAGTTGAATAATTTTTGCCCTTAATATGTAAATATCATTGTCTTCACAATCAATTTCAGACAGCTTTTTTATGTAATGTAAAATTAATTCTTCTTGTAAAGCATGGATTAGATTTTTAATATATACGTTTTACAACAACAACTGTTCATCTTTATCTCACACTTTACGACTATGCAGGAACTTTGAAACTTAATGTAATGGTTCTTGAAACAATATTATCTCTTGACTGCATGGACACCCTACTAGTATGGAAAATCTAATTTGTACATTTTTGGTAAAAGAACAATAAAACCAGTGACAAGATAAATACAGATAGATAATATAAAAAAATACTAAGCACTGAAAGGCTCCACATTTTTGTAATTGTTGTATTTAATTATATTTTAAACAATTATCATTTGCATAGTGTGTGAACTGAGGGCCCACCAACAAAAACGTAAAGTTTACAATATTTACCACTATTTGTGATCTTTCTTTAGTTTTAAAATTATCCTTGTTATTTTTACTAAAGATTGGCTTATGAATATTTAATGTTCATGTAATCTATTAATTATGAGATAAATTTATGTGGTCCCTCAGGGACCACAGAAAGACGTTTGTAATGTTTTATTATCTATTCACATTAGGTTTTTTAATGTTGTGTAGATGTTATTCATGTTTTACTAAAGGTCTATAACCAAAATTTGTTGGTGAACTCAGTATATATCTAGATTTGGGAGCTTATGTGTGTGAACTGAGGGACCCACTTAAAGCGATATATCTTTTGAATTATGTCTTTACAAACTCTAATATTCATTTTACAAATATTTCCATAACTTTTACTAAGCACTGTTGTTAGTTAAACTGCAAAAATTCGCAATAATAAAAGTGGGCTCTCAATACACACATACATACTTTTTTAATAACTTTACCTAAGTGGAAAAGGTAAGAAATCTCTGTCAATTCAATAAAAAATCGTCAGGAAAAAGCTATGTAAGCTAAACACTGCCTGTATTACACCCTACTATTTTAAAGTTCCTATTGCAATTCATTATGGTGTACAACAAACAGTATTTCCTATCTTTCTGCGATTGGGATATATACATAAATAAAAATAACATATTTTGGTAAAATCTTTATTTTCAAAAAAGAAAATGGTTCACAAAGTTACAGAGCTGTCATTCGACATAACAAATTGTCACTTTCACATGCATTAATATACGATAATACATAAATATTGCCTTACATTACATTACGCCCTGAACACATGCAATTACGTTCGTCCTGTTTTCTGAATACGTTAATCCTTAATACATATAAAACGTCTGTCTAATTACAAAAGTATGATTTTATTGCCATATATACCAAGTTATTTAAATATAAGTTATTACATAAATATAAAATACAGTATAGCTTTATTTCAGTTTGATAAATATTTCATTTACGAAATTTGGTTGCAAAGTAAAATTATTGGTGAATATACATTATACTAAGCGATAGCATTTTTACCACTTTGAATGCTACATACATTCATGGTACATATAATTCTTCAAATTTCATATATCAAACTAGAATTTAAGTTTTACAAACACAAATACTCTGAAATTAATATATTCTGTTCCAATACAATCCTAACCACTATGATGTAGTAACATCACTTTTTAACTTAAAGAATACTAAAAAAGAGATTTCTTGTATTGTAAAAACTCAACTTTGATAGTAATTACTTGAAAAATACTTAAGTATTTTTCAAGTAATTACTATCAAAGTACATATTTATAAAATGATCATAAGATCATTTTATAAATATGTACATAGAAATAATAATAATGGATGAATATTTATTTAGGTGGTAAGATTCTGAAATAAAAATGGCGTTTTACAACCAATTTGTGATAGATGAAACCGAATTAATTTTGGTAAAACTAACTCATTAAGGGCCAGTTAACTAAAAGTTGACGGTCGGTAGATGTTAAAATTAATTCTAAAACGTCAACTTTATAATAAAATTGGGCAATTTTTTGACAAAATGGTTTATATGAATTTTACATTTCATTAATAAACCTAAAAGGTTCTTCTACACGGTTAATGGCGGTTACACGAATATAAATAACTTACCACTTTTTAGAAAAAAAAACACTTGACGCCGAGAATTTGATAAACAAAATGGCCGAGAATTAGATAAAAAAAAAAATGATTAAATAAAAGTGGTATTCGAAAATGATAGCAACAGAGAAATCATTATTAATTAATTTTGCACAATCGTGTAGAATCACCTCAAATTAAATCACTTATACTGAATTATACATAATATGAGACATACGGAGATAATACTAACATAATATAATGCAAGTTTCCACAGACAAGCTTTACTTACTTATTTTATTATTATTTTGTTTATAAAATGTACTCTATGGACTTAGATACCCTGCAATCGTTGGAAGGACACGGTCGATTGTCTGTGGAAATATTGTTTATGGGAATAGACGGACTAACTATGGTATATACAACCTTATGATAGATAGAATTTGATTGATATATAGCTTAGAAAATCCAAGTTCATTACACCCAGCTTCATGAATAACAGTAATTATCTGTAAGTGAATGGTAATCGGAAGAACTGTATAAACGGAACAGATTTTCGGAAACCGGGTGTAATTCTAGTATAGTGTTCATAAGTTTGCTATGAGAGAGGCTAAAAAATAAATATTTCTACGACTCTGAAAACAGCACCTAAATAATTACGTAACTATGTCATGATATTGTCTTAATAAATTACAATTAACTAGGTATAAAAATCCGTCTATTCCTTACTTCATACAATATAAAAAAATGGACAAATAAACAAAACCTTTATGAAATACTGATCGTAATTTAGGAACTACAAATTAGCCGTAAAAAGATTCGAATATGTTATAAATTTCAGTACTTCATAGAAAATGCCACGAGGGTCTTTTGGCACTGGGAAATCTACATCAAGGGACCGTGGATGGTGAAAATGTTTTGTTCAATTGAAAAGCTCATAGCTAAGCAGTCTATGTAAATGGGGCGATTTTTAAGATTAGGCAACATTTGCACCTGATTTGGTGTAATAAATTATTGGCTACCGTTACAGTCGGAAGTCAGAAAATCTTACTCCATTTTTTCCAAACTATTACCCAGTTACTGGGTTGTGTATTACGATAATCAGTCGCCCCATGTAAATTATTAAGCTACTCGACTGATTGTACTGGAGACCGATCTCAAATAGACAAAGCTGATTGATTATCAATAAATTATTATTATTTTGGTACTGACATAACAAAATGGCCGAACAGTTCTCATTTGGCGCCAAAAGACCCTTGCACGGCTATAGTTCATACAATTTGGAGAGCGTACGTTTAAAGGGCACTAGCGAAGTAACGCCATAGACAAACCTCTTTATCACAGCTGTTAAAATGCACACAAAAACAATGCATCGTCCCTTGTAATAAAGCTAAGTGCGAACATGGCTTTGCGGGTGGCCCTACCGACCTGGGTGGGCTATTATTTTGTAAGTACATGAAATAATACAAGATAAGAAATGGCTGTAAAATGAAAGCACTTCTACAACATAAAAGAAAAATTAGTCTATACATTTCAGACTAAATTTTACGGTAACAGGAACTAATTCATAATACAAATTATAAAGGAAGAATAATCATAAAAATACTACAGGATCCAAAAAAATAATCCAATGTCGATAAAACTGAAGATAAAATAATAACCCAATACCATATCTCAGTGTGACCTCCCTCATAATCTTAATATCTATGTCTTACGGTAAAAAAAGTAACGAGAATTGTCTATGGTCGGTTGCGAGCAAAGCTATGCGCTCCACTGGTTAGCTAAATGGCTGAGTTTTCCTAAACCTTTGACGTAGAAAAATAAATAAGATACTTAATACAAATACTTACAAAATTATAATTATCCAAGAAATCTTTTAATTTTGTGTCTGTAATTGAGCTTAGATTCTAAAGTTAAGGCACGTTCATTAGGGTTGCACTTTTATGATGATTTTAAGAAAATAATGGCTAATTCTATTTCTGAGTAAAACAAAAATATAATTACTTATTATTAATTCTAAAAAAAGAGCTATTAAAGACAATAATAAAACATACCAGAGTTATGATTTTGATAGATATGTATATAACTGCAACTTTGAAATCAACCATGATGAGACATAGACAAGATTGTAGTGAGTTCATTATTATCTACATACCACATAGTTAATTGCCGAAGCGAATAAAACCTTTAATTCATGTTACAAATATAATAAAACTCTGATATTGTACTTTTATTGTCCTTAATGACCAAGTATGAGAGAAAACTGTTAGAATAATTCAGGAAACGTAAAAAATAAATAGAATCTCTATTATCTGTTAGCAATCAAGTGCTACTACTCTATAATATACTTCCTATTAGACAAATCACTGCTTCAATACAGTCGCTCTTAGTCATGGTGCGTTCAGTAGCCCACTGATCTGTACCTAACTATGATCTACAATAAAAGATATTGATTGATTGAATCTATAAGTGAGCTCAAGATTGTAAGTACTAAATTACACAGTAAGTAATGAGAACTTTAGACTATTCTCGAATACAGACACAAAAACAATCGTTATTATTTTGTTGTCCTCAACTTTGGTCCCCGGATTGTATCCGTGCCTTACGTCTATCAGTACAATTTGGTAAGCTAATCTAATCGATAACTAACACTGGTACAACTGCGTGGAATGTAAACGAGAAAAGTCCTCAATAGTATTGACTGTAAATACAGAAATATGTTTTCTGGTTTTACTTACAATTACAATCGCGGGGATCTTTGCTCCCATAGACTTTATCACGATAAAACCAGCGTCAAACCAAAGTCATCGTTGCTGTCATTTTTAGATCTTTGTCAATCAGGCAAGGCAGGCAGTTAAGGCAGTTCCTCAAAAGGTAAGATTTCAGCTATTAATTGGTTTGTGGAACTTAACACGTTGAACGCAAACGCGGTCAGTGCTGACCGACAGTGAGCTTTCCCTTGAGGCCAAGCAAAAATCACAGTTCTATCCAAATTTAGACCAAATGTTTTTTTGATTGTTGGTATTACGGGAAGCCAACCTCAAAAAAAAAATAGATACTCATATCTAATGTCCAAATGTATGTTTTCATTAACAAAAGTCAACCTTAGTCATTAATTAATTAATTATGGAGATATTAAACGCCGGGCAGCACTGACCGACGCGGCCCGAACGGCAAGTCTAGTTATTTTTTTTCTTGGCATTCAACGTGTTAAAGGTCGGATGGACTTACAAAACTCTTTTAAAATTTATATTAGTAGCTTTAATTTTAAAGTTTTTATTATCATGCCATATATACGTTATAAAAGTTCACAAGATTAATAAAAAATTCGCCTTTGTTCACCTGGGTTTTTAATTAATTCAGAGGTGAACATAGGCGACCGCGTATGTCAAATCATTTCGCCTGGATGGTCTCACTATGGTAAAATAAGACATGATGTGATGGCACTAAAAAGTGTGTTTGTGGTGGTTAACGGTTCTATAAATTGTATTATTACACTGGCCAGCAAGTATTTTAATTAATTATAACTTTAGAAACTAAAGAGAGACTTGATGGTATCGTTTACATTCCAACGCACGTCCTCCCCGCAAATTGTCTAACGTGCTCGCATTACCAAAGGCGTTGAAGCAACAAAATTAAGTTTAAGTTTGCTTTGTGACGGTTAAGTGTAGGATGGCATTACTCAAGTTAAATTCATTACAAAATTATACTTTTTTTAAACTGTAATTTAGTGAAATAATCACTATGTAAAGCCACTTTTTATTTCCTGCCTTTTAAATTTCTCCCACCTACACTTCCCCGCCACAAGACAAGGACATGCGCTTGCGCACGATTTCCTGACACTTATCTCTACTAATTAATGAGTCGGGTTTCTCACGAACCAACATATTTCGTAGTCCAAGTTCGCGCCGGTTCCATATAAATACATCACATTACATATTTACACACTAAACAGCCTTTTTTTGAGTTTTTTTTTCTTTATTTACTTTTTAACAATACATAAGGAATTATTTTCTCACTTGTAATTTTATTAGAAGTGGGAAAATTATTTCTTTTGCCTTTTTAATGGTTCTGGGACATTAGCAGTTTATTTCTGTTATGTGATTTTTTCTTGGTATTAAGTAAACTGTGGGAATGATTTCATTAGGATCCTTATGCCCAATTTATCTAGTAATAGACGGCTAATAAATATAAAAACTCCTGAATAGGAAGCACGCAGTTGGACTTTCAACATTGAGCCCTGCGCTTAGGGTTGAATTTCGATCGATTCAACGGTGGCCTTAGTATTTCTATTTCCTAATAAAAACTGCTAACATCCTAGATAATTATATAACAATTTGTATAGAATGTAACTAGTATTGACTCGTACAACGAATCAGAATGTCGTACCGCCATACGATTTGTGATATACGAAAACGTGAAAATTATAACAAAGTGTGGTTCAACAATTAATCTAACGTCAGATATGCTTGTGCTCGTATTAATAAAGTGTACATTTTTAAAAAGTTATAAATTTAAAAAAGGTATGATATAAGATGCAATCAATAAGTCCTCAATTGATTTGATTAGTGAGTACTTAAATAGCGTTTGGACAGAGTATAAAAAGTATTTTCTCAAAAGTTTATATATCAAAAGTGTCTTTTTAGTATACAAAAGATCACTCTATTCTGTTAATTATCAATTTTGAAGCATTAATGTGTAACTAGCTCATCATTCTAGAAATCGACCACTCAGATAAATATAGTGTGATTCATTACAGCCAGATTTCATTTAAGACGATCAATTGACTGATGGGACATCAAGCAAGCGCAAAAGAGTTACATCTAATACCATTACAGCTTTATTCAGTTTAGTTCAGATCTCAGTACTAATATCGCCACAAGCATTCCCAAGTCGCCTCAACAGCATGTCTGACTTTCCAACTAACTCTTCACGCCTTCTCCTCATTCAGAGGCTGTTCCTCATGCTGCTTCTCAACCTCAGCGCTAGGCTTGGCGTTGTTCCAGGGTTGGAGGTCCCCAGAACCGAAAGTAACAAAACAGAAGGCGCCAGTGATGTATGTACCGGCGAGAATGTAGAACACAATCTTCCATTGTTCGGGAGTGTTCTGTAAAGAGAATATATTCTTGTTAATAAAGTGTTGTCATGTACTTGTATTAAGTTGACACTAAAATAGAACACTATTTGTGTATAACTAGCGGCACTCTCACAGAAAATGTGTCTTTGTCTTTGTACTAAATGTGTCATTTCTAAGCACTAATCCCCAAAACACAGGCTTAGGCCTAGTTTGGGTGTTAGCATCAGTTATTGTGGCGATACATTTATAAGAAGTATCTAAAATTGAATGTGTTATTTACTAAACTTGTATCTTTGCTTGGTATCTAATAAACGTTTTTATTGTTTATTAATTACATAATTCGTATCATAATAAAATTCATATTCAAAGTACTCTCTGGATAGGCCCACTCAAATCTGTGTGCATTTAAAACACAACCTCAGATATTGACCAACATGGTTCGCATATGATTTGACTACTACAGTTTGTATGGACTTCAAGAGACTTTGGCTTCGGTGTTTCTTCTCAGGGAAGTTAGTTCGGAAAAACTGGCCCCAGCTAATTTTAAATTTACTAAAAAAAATTACGTGTAAATGTGTTATTTAATAGCCAATTTGCAAAATAAATATAAATTAAAGAACAATATCTGTAACAAGTATTATTTATTTTCTAAGAAATCTAGACATCAGAGCTCGTTGGCTTTATAACTTTGACTTGACAAGCTCTACACGGCAAACAGTTGCCAGGACACTAGGAAAGATTATCTAAGCTATATACGCATAAACCCTTGCGATGGGAATATTGTGTGTGTTTAGTTAACCTACTTTAATAAATAAAAAAATGATTATACTTACAGTTTCCTTAGTCAGTTCTCCGACCATGAAAGTAGACAGCCATCCGCCGAAGGACGACAGCGTGTTTGCCAAGCCAAAGATTGTACCTGTAACGTTGCATATTATTAATTTAAAATTTACTATGAACGATATTAAAACGAGGTATTAATTTAACAAATCGGGAGAATCTGCTAAGGTACGTAGATGTTGATGAAGGGCAACTGAAGGAACACGGTTGGTTTTTAGTCAGTAGAAGTCTGACACTAGGTAGTGTCAGACTTCTCCACTCCACCCAGAGCGGTAGGAAACATTTGATGACTTTCTCCCGATAAAACAAGCATATACTATGCTCTGTTCGGTGTTTGTACTCGGCCGCTTATTACAGAGAGAGACGATTGCAATGCATACTTTGTCCTGCTGTTCTTAAAAGGCCGCTCACAGTTTGATACCGATTTTTTACTCTTTGTACACGCTATAACAGAAGTATAAACATAACTCTGTCTATGTAAATTAATAAATCTCTTCGTGAAAGTCAATTTAAAAGAAAATTCTGGTCTAAATTCTATTCGTCGATTATGGCCTATGTCCTCAGACTGTGTCCGTGTAGTGGGGACCTATGTATACACGGTGCCTTTTCAATTGTCTTACAAAGCTGGCCCACTCAATGTATCTGACACAAACTACCTTTAGACGTTATTTCACCCTAACGCAAAATATACCCTAACGCAAAACGTATTTTACGTTAGGGTGAATGAACTCTGATGAAGACGCTGCGCCCGCGCTGCTCCATTGATACAAGGCTCGGAACAGGGTGTTTCTATTTGAAGATGTTAGTGAAGGGTAAAACAAGCAGCATTTACATAACATGACGACCTGTGTAAACTGTTTCTTAACAACTTGCATGCTTTTCTTTTGTATGTTTGGACAAATAAAATGATCTTATCTTATCTTATCTTTAATACTGACCACTGAAATTGGGTGCGATGTCCAGTCCGTTCCCGAGGTAGCCCGCGGTCACGGCGCCGTTGATGGTGAGCGCTGACGTGAAGATTGCGATGGACCACACGCGGTCGCCGCCCAGGTACGCCTGTGCTATCATCAGGAGACCTGCGGAAGAATTGATTAGCATACATAAAAACTGCATATGCCATTTTTATTTATTTTATGAATTAACGGAGTTTTTATCCACATGGATATGTCAACCCCATCGTACCCTATTAATTTTAATTATATACAAATTTATTTCTAAAAAAAAAAACATGAATAAATAACTAATTTGAATGAGAGAGACCCATTAATTAGCTAGCTTTGCTAGTCTTTTTTTTTTTCGTGGTAAAATCGTCAGATGTGTCCTCCCACCCCGGGCAGGGCCGGAGGGACTGTCAGACTTGTACTGACTAAAATCCACGGTGTTCCTTCAATAGCCCTTTATGTACCGGGGTCACAGTAATGAGATAAGTCCCACGACCCCGGCAGGCTTCGGCCCTCTACAGGGGGGGCCCTCGTCATGTTGCTGACGCTCTTTGAGGCGCGCGTGGAACACA
This sequence comes from Tholera decimalis, assembly GCA_943138885.2. Lineage (NCBI taxonomy): Eukaryota > Metazoa > Arthropoda > Insecta > Lepidoptera > Noctuidae > Tholera > Tholera decimalis. The sequence continues at coordinate 34,203,466 of OW964567.2, forward strand.
ACGCGCCGTCGACCCGGGCATGGTCCATGGTCGGACAGCGAGTTGCCCTAGCTTTGCTAGTCTAGTTAATCTTATCGCTAACTGTGATTTTGGACTTGTTAAAATTGTTTGGATTAACCCAACATCTAGAAAATTAAGTTTGAAGTCTTTAATTAAGGCCTCTCTCTCATCTTTGTTCCGTACACAATTCATCAGCAAGTGAAGTATATCATCAATTTTATTACATACTAAACAATTGGGAGATGTAACTTTTCCCAGAAGATCCCAAATTTTGCTGATGGATAGTGTCCAGAACGCAGTCTCAAAGCTAACTTAATATAATTTCTATTCAATCTATCATCATCAAACCAGGAGGCATACGAGGAGGCTGATTTTGTATGACTTTATACTATAACCTTTTTTCTTTTAGGCCATTTTTGTGTGGGTATCATTGATATACTTGGTGGGTATATATACTTTCATAGGGTCATCATCTGTTTAGTCGTTGGTTTAGTAGACGCAGGCACGACTGTTGAACATGATCCAGGGTTCGATTCCCAGGTCTGGCAAAAATTGCTATTGGTTTTGTTTTTTAGAAATTTCTCAGTAGTACCCCGGAGAAGAGGTAGTTTGGTGGTGTGGAAAGCCTCCGTGCTTTGAAAAGCACGTTATTATTATATTATTACTAACATAGGATAAATGCTACTAACAAATGAGTCATAGAAACTTGTAATAAATGAAGTGAAAGTGAAGTATCGTTTGGGTAGCAGGAATGTTCCAATGAGATACTGCGGCCCCGGAAAGCAAAGGCAAATGTAAGAGCAGGATGAGTTTTTAGTCGGTGGAAAACTGACACTAGGTACCTTCAGCTCCACTCAGAGTGAGAGACGTCATTTGGCTAGCCTGCAACTAAAGTGGTCTATGACACAAAATAAACATTTTAAAATAGCAAATGAAACGCGATGCAAGAAGTCACTGTACTTATAAATGTAAGTTATATTGCTGCTAAAAAATTATATTTCAGCTAAGGCGATAACTTAGCCACCCTTATGTAGGTAATTTACGTGATAAGTAGGATAATAAACAAGCCCAAAAAATCAATAAATTCTAAAGTGTTATTTTGGTGACGAAATGACACAGACCACTGTACAGAACCACGAGTTAATTATTTGTATTTATGTTCAGAACTGCTCATAGAAGAATTAACATGAAAATGTTACTTAGACCACTTTAGTTCTAGGCTAGCCATTTGATGATTTTACCCCTAAAAAAAGATAGTGTGTTAATCAGACACTGGTTTGTGGAGAAAAGATAGGCATTAGCTCCATGTAAAACTAATACTCAGTTGCATCGTTAAACTCGAAGCCGACTTCGACATTTAATTGGGAAAAGCTATGCAGGTGGTGAGTCCCATATTCTTCTACAGATATTTTTTATTTTATTTTATTGGAATTTTATTACAATTGTACAATGCGTCTTACATCTAAATACATATATAAAAAATATGTTAAAGTACAATTCACTACGTTTCCACAGGTTACAATCGAATTTAAAAGTACATGTGGCTTATTATAACTATTAATATTACCAACTAAATATTTTTGTAAAAATATAATCTAACTTGGTTGTAACATCTTTACAATACTTTTCTTAAACTTATCTCGAGGTTCTGCAAATATATCAATTTTACAAAAGGATTGGTTATAGCTGTTTACTAATCTTTGGAGGATGGATCTTTGGATATGCTAGTCCTTACCGGGTAGTCCCACAGCGAATCCAGTAAAGAGTTTTCTGGCGGCGGTGGTGGATAGTTTTCCGCTGCGTCTCAGCGAGTCAGCCAGCACGGACGATGCAAGAGCACACAGGTACTTGCCAAGGTAAGGCAGAGATGATAGCAGGCCGTTCTGTGGACAAGAGAGAGGGACATTATAATACATTCTAGTGTTATATTTATTTTTTAAGATTGCCAACAGAACTAACGATTTTACACACACATATTTATTTGCAACTCAGATATAGACAACCATAACTTGCATACAGATGATAAATTATGATCATTTTTTTTATAAGTTGAAAGAAACTGTAAAAATCTATACTTATATTATAAGGCGGAAAACGCGCTAATCTTCGAAATTACTGGGGTCATTTGACTGGATGCATTTGGTATGGAATTAGTTTGAAGTTTAGGTTAGGAGTGAGGGTTATACTCTACTGTTTCCACGAGAGATAAGCACTTCCTGGTATTACATATAACTAGCTTTTTCCAGCGGCTTCGCACTCGTGATTATTTTTCGGTCTCGATACTCCTTGGTGGTGTAAAATTTTCTGCTTTTTTGCGATCTGTCTACTACACCGTAACAACTGTGAACATATCTGGACAAATATCTGTCTCTGTCAAGATTTCTTACAAATATTTTATTACTATAGCTATAGAAGCACTCTACCAGTTCTCCTAATTCATAACATAGTGAATATTCTAGATTTAGTTTTTGTGCTCAATTAAATAAAGTATTTATAAATAAGTTGAGTGATCGATTGTTTGCTTGCTAATCGAGGCATCGAACTGCGAAGTAACGTGTTCAATCGTTATTTTTTGTTTATACCAATAACGTTTGTAGTTGTTACAGGTTTATATTTTGCTCTATATTACGTGGACCCGAATCTTGTACTGAATATTTTTGTTAAAGCGTCTGCGGCAGGATTGCACGCATTAAATAAAAATCAGCTAAAAATAAGTACCTAGCCAATGTCACTCGCCAGCCCATCAACTATCTCCACCGACATCTCTTAGATCAAATCTCTGTTTAGACGTGAAAAGAAGGACAAACAAACAAACACATTTTTTAAATTCCGGACGAGCCCACTCTTAATCTTAATTTCGCCTGATAGTAAGCGATAGATGAAATCTACGATGGAACGAGCGAGCCCAGAAGATGCCTGTTCAAGGTTGAAAGGTCATATGTGGCAGGAAACTCAGAAGCCAGCAGAGAGTTGAAAGAAGCGCTTGGTACGATCAGAGTTGCATCTTATTAAAAGAATACTATAATCGTACGGTTTTGCTTTTAATAAGACGCAAAGTATTATAACATTCACGCTTAAAATTTTTAGAACAAATTCCAGAAGTCGTACCTACATAATTATGCATTGTTGTCATTTATTCTTAATGTTTTGGTGACAGTGGTCAATCAAATCAGCCGCGACTGGCTGTATTGTACTGAAGCCATAATGAGACATGAGAGTTTTGATCGATTTGCCTAATGGCGATTGTCAAATTACATTGCCAAGGCCACCCAACAAAAGATCCGACTTGCATTGATGTCCGTTGATTAAACTGAGTGACTGTATTTAAGTGATTTTTTGGGTATGATAGATCTAGAATATCTATAGAAAAATTTATAATTTTGATGCAAATGGGCAAATTTTGTCATTCCAGTATAGGCGACTCGACCATAAAGGGGAATTCAATACATTTGAACATGTCGCAATGTGCTCTTAAATTAAATTACAATGTCATAAAAATATAAATTGTGGGAAATAGCTTCATAGCTCTCAAATATGTTTTCTTGAGTCGTGCTTGAATTTATTAGACACAAGCTTTTTTTTTTTGATAATAGGTTCGCGTTTGACCACCATCTCACCTGATGGTAAGTGATGATGTGGTCGAAGATGGAGCACGCGACGCTTACCTACAAGTAACTTATTCACTCTTGACTTGAAGACCCCTAGGTTATAGCTATCGGGAAACACAGACTCCGGCAGGGAATTCCACTCCTTAGCCGTACGCACAATGAAAGTATTCCCTACACGTTTTGTGCATATGTGTGGGATGTCCATGTAATGATGGCACAATGCCGTTTGTCTTGTAGTCTGATGATGGAACGGGCTTGGTGGAATTAGATTGTGTAATTGCATCGCACACTCCGAAATGTAACCGATAGAAAACCGATAGACTAGCAACTCTTCGTCGATGGTCAACATAGCAGCTAATAGCTTAATATAAAAAAAAGTTCCATGTATTTAGAACAGATTTTCAATTGTTATTCCAATTTAAATTTATTTTTTATATTAATCTATTAGCTGCTATGTTGAGCAGCTTGTGCGTCTGTGACTGCTGTTAATGCAGTCTTAAATAGATCACTACAATTCTTAAGAAAAACGCTCGCTTTTCATATCTGGACGCATAGAAGTTTAAATAATAAATTGAATAAAAAGTTCTGAGGATTTAGAAAATGAAGGTATTTTAATTAAGCTCTGTAAAGTTTTTTTTTTCTAAACCAAACCACTGTGTGAGGAAGATAAACTATAAATCAGTACAAATGCCCTATAAGGCCAATATCAACCGAAAATTTCGAGTATTTTTCAATATTCGGTTACCACAAAACAGTTGGTGAAGTGTTAACCGATTACTAGGTACTCGTACAATCTAAACGCCCACTCAGGCGGACCGTTTTCACCGCTTCAAACCGCATACGACATTCGTATCAGAAAATAGGTCATTATTGATTGCTTTAACTTAACAGCCACACACAGGAAAAAAAATATGTTTGAAGAAAAATGTTAAAAAAGGTATTGGACACATATTACCTTTTTGTAGCTTGGAGAAGGCGTCAATGTGACCTCAACGTATAACTAAGCTGTTATTCTTGTAAATGAGAGTCCGGATTGGGTCTTTAGAAGGAAAAAATGGGCAGTCAGAGCCGCGCCTTAGAATGCACGTAAGCCATTGGTCCTAGTACCGTCGCTACTGAGTCAGATTGCAGTCCTATTGGACGATGAAAGTAAAGGAACAGAAAGTTTATTTATAAAGCGCACGCACTTGGGAGTTCGTCTTCGCTCTAATTGTGGCCGAAAATCTAATAGAAATCCTGGCTGCAATTGTTCGCCATGACGTCTTCCCTAGCACCACAGTCATTTGCTAATACAGAAATCGTGGTCATCTTATTTTAAATGAATTAGATGCATAGATATGACCATCACCACTGTCTAGTCTTTCCCTAACTATGTTGGGGTCAGCTTTCAATTGAGGACCTTGCAGCAAAAGGGGGCAGTTCCAAATTTTTGCCGTTACCGCTTTTTCACTTACAGTTTTAACAAAAAATAAGGCTATCGTTTGATGTATGAACGAGGCAGATCCGACGAAAAACAAGCGCGCTCTAACAAAATTTGGATCTGCCACTCTATTCTGTTTGGTGCAAGAAGGCAGCAGGTTCGGACCGAAATAAATTAAATAGTTGTTTAACATTGAATACCTGCATCAAGTGCATAAAATAAGTGACTTTGAACTGTTTAGCAGAAGATCATCTGATCTTTACCAGCCTCCTGACTACGATTCAAGTTCAAGTAATGAGGTGATCTTAGTTTGTTATTATTAAAAAAAACCAAACTAATGAAGACAACGATGATTTCTACAGGACCCTAAAAAGTGAAGCTGTTGGAGCGGCAGATGACATTTCTAGTGAAGACGATGCTGATCAAGCTGAAGTTGACCTTTAAATTAGTAGTTTTTGTTAAACACTCGTTCGTTTTTGTTTTTCTTTTGATTGCTTAATCTTTCACGTGCTGATTAATGGTGGTTGAACTAAAAAAATACTAATATTGATGTCTTTTTTTATATAAAATACAAAATGAGTTGTATTTTTCTTTAACTTTGGTGCAAAACGGAGGCAGCTCCAAACTTTAAAAAATCGTAGTAAATTCAAAAACTTATTTATTTACCTTAAAAAAATTGTTAAATATGTATATATGTTTTTATTACATTATACCATATAACTTATAGACATTAGTGTAACCAATAATTTTAAAAACCCTTTTTTCTTAAAACTTGACATTTTTTGAAATTTGGACTTGCCTCCCTTTTACTACAAGGTCCTCAATTTAACCGGATACAACTCGCACGGAGGAATCTCTATTAAATATGTTATGATGTTCACCCATCCACCGAGCGACGTTGGCAAACATTGCTTAACCCTTAAAGATAGGTCCGTGTGGCTTGATTAGCCACAAGCTCCGCAAAGAGAAGCTCATCAGGATTAGTTTCCGAGGGAATATAGATTATTTTTTATTATTGATAAAACTTTTTTGCAAAAAATAAAACCGACTTCCATATCAAAACACTACAAAGCCAAAAATAATTTTAATTTCGGTAGTCGGTGTTATTGGTTTTGTATTTTCTTTTTTTTTTCACACCGCCTTCCGAAATTAAAATTATTTTTGGCTTTGTAGTGTTTTGATATGGAAGTCGGTTTTATTTTTTGCAAAAAAGTTTTTATTTTCGTGCTTTTTAGTGGGTCAGTGAATTTTCCAAATCGATTCGTAAATGACGGAGTTATGCGCGAACAAAAAACGCAATGCAGAGTAAACGAAAAGATCATCAAGGTAAATTATTTTTTTTTTACTTTTTTTGATTTTTCAGAAACGATTTCGATAAAATTTTCATGGGACCATTTGGGAAGTATACCCTTTCCAACAAAAAAAGAATTTTTCAAATCGGTTGGCAAGCGACGGAGTTACGCGTGGACAAACATAAAAAAAAAAAAAAAAAAAAAAAATACAAACATCCGAATTGAGAACCTCCTCCTTTTTTAGAAGTCGGTTAAAAATAGGTTCGCGTTTGACCACTATCTCACCTGATGGTAAGTGATGATGTGATCGAAGATGGAGCACGCTTACCTAAAAGTAACCTATTCACTCTGGACTTAAAGACTCCTAGGTTGTAGCTGTCGGGAAACACAGACTCCGGCAGGGAATTCCACTCCTTAGCCGTACGCACAATGAAGGTATTCCCAAAACGTTACATATAGATATTATATTTTTTTAAATAACTAGCAATCTTGTTAACCGCTCTAAGCTAAATATGCTTGTTTCTAGAGTCGGTTCACGGCTATAGTAAAATAGGTGGGGTTCAACCGTGACGGATATTAATATCTTTTTTATCACTGATAGCTTTAGTCTTACTCGGGATCTGCCGGGGTTTAGAGAATGTTCTATCAAGATACCGCAGCCCCGGAACGGAAGGGCAACTGAAGGAGCAGGGTGGGTTTGTAATCAATAGAAGTCTGACACTCCCTTCCGCTCCATCCACAGCGCGGGAGGAGTAATTTGATGCATTTCCCACCCAGAGAGAAAAAATAAAAGTCTTACTCGGGATGTTGTTATCCATCATATCTAAATATAATTCAACAATTTCCAAAGTACAGATGAACAGGAAAGAGAATGTGTTATTTCTTACACGGAACATTATGGCAGATTCTTGCATAATATTAGGGTTCCGCAACGCCTACGAGCTAGAATGGAAAGTTAGTATTTGTTACACACGAGTGACGACCATTTTTCTTTAGTCGAGTTTAGTAGGTTATGTGGAATGTACGATTGTTGCTTGAGTATTATTTAATCTACCGAACTGTGATTGTTTTTACATATTCCCGTTTATCGATCTCTTTTAAGTTGTGTCTATCCGAAGGTTGTCTGTAAGAGATTGTTCTACGCAATAATACGGCCCATTATACACTATTTTTATTCAATGAATTATAAGTATTTATCTATATATACACAAATCAATTGCTGTTCGTTAGTCTCGCTAAAACTCGCGAACGGCTGGATCGATAAGGCAAATTTTGGTTTTAAAACATTTGTGGAAGTCCAGGAAAATTTTAAAAGATGTTTGAAAGAAGAGATTTGTACGTATAAGTAAGTACTTTACAAATAAAATATTTTATTAACACGTCACTCTTTTAGTAATAGTTTAACCACACTACGAAGAAATACCTAATCAAACTTCGATGTCTCGGAGTTCATGCAATCTGTACTGATCAAATCATATGAGAATCACTTAAGTTAATGTCTAAGGTGACCTTTCAAGGAAAGAACCGCGCAGATTTGAGTACGTCCGCTCAGTGTAAGCAAGTAATTTAGTCGAGTAGCTCAACTTAGAACTTATAAGGAACACAATGAAAGAATAGCTATAGGAATTGCATTGGTTGTCCAAAACGTTTTTGCTAGTTTGAAACCTGTTATCCTGATTAGCTTTTTTTATTCTAGATTATAACTTTTTCTTCTCTACAATATTTTAATCTAGATTATCATCTTCCTACCCTCATACCACACGTTTTCTTCTTCCAATATCACCTGTCAGACGTCACAGCATCACTTAGGTACTCCTTTTACTTTCATATCATTCCTCATACCATCTATTCCTTGGCCTTCCTCTACCTCTCTCCATCCATCAACATTCAAACCCATCACTCTTTTAGTCACATACGTGTTATCCACAAGTTCAGATCCCTCTTCCAAATATTAGTCATTCTACGAAACAAGGTTTAATATTGAACGTGTAAAAAGGTCAGTATTAATAATACCGCCCGGTGCCTGGCATCTCCACATTCTCCACACAGTGGCCTATCATGGCGGCTACGCGAATTACTAAAGAGCTGACTCAGTAACCGGACACCGAATAAGGGAACGCGTGCGCACAAGTGTGTTCGCAGCATGTTTGCAGTCATTTTTATTAACTGTGGAAACTGGCAGAAATATTCTGATGATAAGATGAAGAATGATTTCAGAAGAGTTATAATTTTTCCAATAACATTAAAACTATAAATAGAAAAGAATCATGTTCGAATTTCGACTACTGGGAGACCACTAGAGTGATTAATAAGACCTCTAACAATGCCTGGAAGTGAATTATTTACACAGGATTATCTCGTAAATGTAGTGTTTTAGCATTAAATTGTAATTAAGTCGTTGGATTGTAAATTATAAATAAATAAATAATGCGATAATATGATTAATATCATGATATTTGAACGGATTACGAAAGTAATTGAGATTGGGCATTCCTGATTTACATATAACACAAACCACATACAAATATTAATTATCTATAAAACAGAGCAAACTTCACGATTTTTCATACAAAAAAGCGCTGATGTCCGATTCAATTCATGTCAATTGTACCTAACTACCTATAATATATCGAATAATAAGCCTAAACATTCTGGTGACATATCCAGATTATATAAACTACCTAAAAAAAATATTCATGACACCTACACATAAAGCACAATCACGTAATGACTATTAATTAACCAACCCGATGGAAAAAAATACTGAAATGTGTCACAATAATTCAACATACATGCTCAAACCATAACACTGATTTATAGGTAATATAATATTTAAAACAGGACATCGCCCGTAATAAATTAACCTATGCATTTTATCAATAAAACCACAATACATTACATTATCTGCTTAGTCTTTTACCAACAATGCTTTTACCAACAAAGTATTTTATTGTACAGATGCCAGCACATGAAGCTACTTGAAACTGTCAAATTTTCCCAATCAACCTTGAACCTAATTTCTTTAAAGATAAAGTTAAAAATCTATTAAAGAATCTGACCTCCGCAACACAGAAGCTGGAAAACCTTTAACAAGACTAGTGTCCAATTTTCTGGTTTCTAACTATCCGTAACGACTGTCAAAGAAGTAAAATTAACAGCCGCAACCAAAGGCGGTAAGTAATATCGATGCCATACTGGTAATATACTTGCACTGTATGGACAGGCCCAGTCAAATCTGTGAGCATCTTTCCTGAAAAGATCGCTTCAGACAGTAACCTACAAGGTTCCGATATATTTTAACAAGTATATGTATGGATGGATATATTGTATGGACTTTAAAAGAGACGGACCCCTGAGTTTGTTTCGGTGTTTCTTCTCAGGGTAGTCAGGTAGGAAACACCGGCCTTATCTAGTTTCAATTTACAAAAGAAACATGTGTGCAATTCACACGTGGTACAAGTGAAACCTTCAAAAAATTTATGTGTCTGTCTCTTTTTACTATCGCTTTTTCGTTTCACAAACTTTCAAATCACAACGATGCTAAAGAAGTTTTCATTTAAAAAAACCGGTCCAGTGCGTGTCGGGCCACGCGCAGTGTAGGGTTCCGTAGTTTTTATAAAGCCAAGTGCGTGTCGTATTCGCTGACTGATAGTTTCGTACCATGCTCTAACTAAAAGCCAAACATGACTACCTAACTAATTTGACTTCCTATACAAATCCTCACCTGATCCGACAATTTTGCACGGAAAGTTTCAATTTTTTTTAGAGATTTGTATAAAACTTGTCATAGCCGGTGTTTTAAATTTAAATACGGACACAGAGCTACACTACTCAATCGTCACAAGAAGCTGGCACGATACAACTGGCGCTTAGCGCCATCTATCGACATTTCTATAGAGTTGTTCGAAATTTTCGAGTCAAATACAATTGGCCGACTATTACTCGTAAACTTGTAAAGCCCACTTACGTGTGATAGTTTTCCTTTAAATTTCGTTATATATAGGTACTACTGCCGTGACATTTGAATTTCTAACTATAACTGTTTAGTTGATAGAGGGGGGGACACTTGACTCTAACGAAAATTGGTACTTTAAAGCTTGATAAGTCACGAACGGTTTACTTAATCAAAAAACGGTCTTACCAAACCCCTAATATTTTGATAGACCTATCCAACGATATCCCACACTATGGGAAGAACGAAAAAATAAAATTATCATCCCACTTTACATGTATGGGAGGTACCCTAAATAATTGTTTTTTTCAAAATTTTATTTTACCACTTTTTCGGCGTCATTAACGTGTATACTCATGCCAAAGTACAACTTTCTAGTACCAATAGTTTTTGAGCTAAACCGCGGACAGACGGACAGACAGACGGACATGGCGAAACTATAAGGGTTCCTTGTTGACTACGGAACCCTAAAAATGACGTGTAAAAGTGTTATTTAATAACCAATTTGGAAAATAAGATCATTTATCATATGGTCACATAGGTATCCACAGACTGACCTCGGCGAACGTTGCCATACGGCTGTTTGTGTGTTTATTTAGCACGACCTAATCCTTATGAAACCTCAGACAAATCACTTCTCCTCTCGCTTGTATGTCCTGAGCATTAACCTTAGGTGAGTCAGCCGTCTAGTCGGTAGGATGTTCTCTGACTTTCATTATGTCTTTATGATCCTTATTCGGTGCGCCGGCGCAAGTTTATCGATGTATCAGCTCGTTAAATTATGCCGTTAATAGGTTTTATGGCTTTAGAATGTAGATGGGTAATTTAATTTAGAGATAGTGTAAGAGAAAGTGTTGTGATTGGTGATTTAGTTATTTTAGTAATGTTTCAGGCTGTGAATTGGCTATCGTCAATACGTGAAGCCAAAATATACCTACCCTTTTTACGAAAATTGCGCGTACCCTAGGGGTATAAAATTTCCCACAGTTAAAGCTTAGATGGAGGGGTACTAAGAATACGTACATTCGAAATCATTTAGGTTACAGTCGATCAGCGATGACCATTATTATTATTTAGCCATTTATTTTTTATTTCCTTGTACGTTTATGTTGCATCTGTATGCATAGGTTTTAAAAGTTGTTTCTATATGCTACGAATTCAAACCAATTCATCATCATTCGCTTAGCCTTTTCTCAATAACTATGTTGGAGCTAGCTTTCAGTCTAACCGGACGCGGCTGAGACAGTCATATTTACATCTCGGGGCTGCCTATCTGACCACGACTTCAAATCAATTAAAAAGAATTATAATTAAAATAAAGTAATCAGCTCGGTCTGGTCATAAACCTATTATTATAGCAAAAAAAGAACACGAGATGTTGTGGTTTACCACATAAAAAAATTAAGTAATGAACATTTGAAATACCTAATCAATTTAAATACAATGTTGCAGATTCACTTAGTCATCACTTAGGCCTCAGGGCGAGGGCACACGATGCGTTGCGGCGCCGCACCGCAAAGATTTCACCGTGTCAGTGGGCACACGAGCGGTGCGGCGCCGTAACGTTGTTATGTCGCAGTGGCGCCGTAGCAGCGTCGTTGGACAGTCTGTTAATGAAAATGGATCGTAAAATGTTGTTGGCCCTACTATTACGCCACCGCCGAAATGGACGTAGAAGCGTACGACGATACTGGATCTGTTCTTTTATTGCACTAAGGAACAGTGATAGACAGGACGCAAAACAACTGAGCGGTGCCGCTCCGACGTCGCAACGCATTCACCCCTCCCCGCCTCGTCTTGGTGGTTGCAAGTCCGGTGCGGCGCCGGAGCGCATCGTGTGCATGCCACAGATATTTCTATGTAAGACGACGCAGCGACACCGCTCCGGCGCGCGCACCGCCGCCGCAACGCATCGTGTGCCCCGGCTCTCACGCGGAGAAGCCAGAGGCGACTTTAAGGGCCATTTTTCTAAAGCAATTGCTTGCTTTTATTATTGAAATTATCCCAAAGGCACTCATTTGTATAATCTATCAAACATTTCCATGCCATGTCATTTACTTGTTTTTTTTATTTTTATTTTTAGTCACTTGAATAATTTCTTTGTTTTTGCACCTATTGTAATATTTTTAATGTTACTATGTGTATTTTATAATTTTCATGTGTATAAGCCTACATCAAATAAATGAGTTGAATTGTTTCTTCGAGAATCGACAAAAACTACCGAAAATTAGTGTCTGATGAGTAACTGCTATCTGCGGGTTGTTTTTGGTATTGTTTATGATCAGACTTCTATTAATTCTAGTAGTCACCCAATGATCGAAAGGATTTACCATAATTTAAATGATTCAAAATGCATTATTATAAATATGAAAAATAGCGTTCTGCACTCCTCCATATAACTGTGTCAAATTTCATACTCCTTCGTCAATGTAACTTTCTCAAAAAGGTGAACGAAGATTTTATAACAAATTGGAGATCTTTAAGCGAAGAGTGAAAGGGTTACTACTAGGTAAGCGTGCTCCATCTTCGACCATATCATCGCTTACCACCAGGTGAGATGGTTGTCAAACACGAACCTATAGGTTATAAATATATGTAGGTAATAAAAAAAGATACAGAACATCTCCCCTTATACACGCTATTGTGAAGCAACCTATATAGCTGTCTGAACGGGTGGTGCCCGATCAACTTGGGACTTCATCTTTATACTGTTACAGGAAAACGCGGTCGATATTACAAATGACGTTGTGGTCTTTTTTATTAATCGTTTGTGTCATAATACCGACATTGATTGGTTAGCAACAAAAGAGGATTGTTCCATAAATAAAATGCATTTTGCAACGTCGCGCTCTGTGAGGCAAATTCCAAAGGATTTCGTTTTTCTGCTGTACGTTTGGTTTAGTGCATTGGCTTGAAATTATTCCTATTCTAATACAGTTACCAACTGCCCTATAAAGTTCCTATTATTTGAATCAAATACAAAGATTGGTAATCTCAATACGACTTATTTACTAGCTATTGACCTCGGCTGAAACCGAGTGAATTATGATTCTTTTTTCGCAAAAAAAAATGTACGTCATCCAGTGATAAAGTGTTTTATTTCACATGGGCATTTTAAAACGTCAGAAGCTAGTCCACGGTTCTAATTGGTCGTTTGCTTTGGAGAAGAAACTCCATGGATACTTTTTTCAAAACATAATTGATTTTCACATTTATTCACTCAATATTAATTAAATATGGAAAAGAGCACAAAAATTAGCAGTTTTTTATTAAAAGTTGTTGATCATTTTCTGTCAGAAATAGCTGTCACATTCTATCGTCGCGACTGTCTGTACCAACCCTTACAATATCACCCACGAACTATTCAACAAATAATGTATAGCCCCACAGATTATGGGAAAAGCGCCAGTCTCCACTTTCATTTAACTCAAGGTCAATTCTAGTCTAGAATCGCAGACAATAGTACAATGTAACCTTGACCTTCAACCGTTATGGGAGCAGTAAGGTTATACGTATAGATTACTCGTCACATATGAACTTGTGAAATTATGCGAATGATCCAAATAAACCTTGAGTAGTAATTAAAAGTCTGTTTGATGTGAACTGTGGACTGCCAGATGCTGAATAAATAAGCTAGTAATTAACATAATGAATAATTAATTATATTAAAAATATGAAGAACTTTGACTTCATTAAATAGACAATAGAGGAATCGTTGAATAAATATGATGTATGTTTTTATATAATTTAAGTGAAATAGAAAGCACTGGAGATTTGAGCCAGCTAAGGACAATGCTGAATTTCAGATATGTAGATATGTACCTTTTAAAGCCTTTATTATATCCTTTTATTGTATTTTATATAATTATTTCTTATTTTTATGTACCTGCCACGTGGTCTCTTCACCACACATGGTTGACACGTAGAGAATACCTAAGGTAAAACTACTTTGTGCTATTTTTGTTTCATAGTTTAGACAAATTAGGCTAAATAATTCCAGTCACACGGATCGAATTTCAAAGTTAAGGAAATGATTCCGATGTGATACGGAAGGTAGGTAGGTATTCTGAGCCGATGGCCCTGGCTGTTTTCTGTATTTTTATATATTTTACAGGCGTTACTGATATTGACAGCCATAAAAAATGTTAACTTTCTTTTATTTATGTTCTCACTTAAAATTTTACTATACTACTTTGTTTATTTTGTATATTTTAGTATGTGTTATAATTTTCTTAATATTTTATTTTAGTTACTGTCATTGGTTGTAAACATAACCGTTGTAATTAAATTAAAAAAAAATTAAAATCTGACACTGTCAAACCAACGCACTAAGTTAGCAACGTAAGGTTAGGTAGCCGACACGTTCAGTAGTTTTAAAATGCATTTAATATGATGATTAAAAAGTTTAAACTATACATAATAATTCAGCTGTTTTATTCTCAAAGAACCCCAAAACAGTTCCACTTGTGCAAAATCAATCGCATCACGCTTCCCTTAAGTAGCCCAAAGCTACGTTCAACCCCATTCTCCGGCACCCCACGCCAAAGTCCGTCACCGTTTCTCAGTACGCCATTAGGGACGCCCTTATCTGCGTATTTTCCATTGAAGCGGTAAAACCCATCCGGTACAATTGCTACTTTCCCTCAACGTCCCTTCGATGTAGCCATGTTTAATGCCTATAATCCTGGTGTATTTAAAAAACCAGTGGAATGAAAAAATATGAAAGCAAGATTGAACTGAGAGACTATCGAATTTCTCAGTAGGAATGTATTGAGTCATCTTTATTTATTAAAACAGTTTTTCAAAAATTATTTACTTACACACAACTGTTTTCACAGTTTAACTGTGACTTGAGTTTCGATATTTTGTTCCAAGAAAAAAAAAATGAAATTGTTGAAACAGAATATATATCATCAGGGTTTCTAATTTCATAATATTTTTACGAAAATCTAGAAATGCTTTTAAAAATAAGTATAGAGTGTTTCGGAAGTGTTCCGAGGCACATTGAGGTTCTGTATCTAATATACAGAAAATAAACAAATACAAAAAAAAACTGTTATCAATGAAACCAAAATCTAACAATTAATGGCAGACTTGTGATCAAGAGGGCGCGAGTTCGAACTCCACCCATTACACTATTGCTGTGAACTCACTCCAAACAAGCTTATTTAGAGGGATCAATAAAATTGCTAGTAATGTAAATTCTAACCACATTGCTAGTTTTCTTTAAATAAAATACTTGTCTTACCCAACATATGAACACAACAAGGATATAAGATTAGAAATAATAACCTACGCTAGAAAAAAAACCTTAGGACGGTCGCAATCACTGATTTGAAAACCACTTGATCGCACATACGTTGCCCCGACGCACGAAAACTATGCGAGTTTTTGCTCTTATATATTGGCTACGATACACGAACCATTCCCCCCTCGTTTTCACGCTATTCACTAGTGATATTCCCAAGCATAAAAATACCCAACTAGCCCTATTCGCCGACGATACGGCTATCTATTATACCGGTCTTAAACCCGATGCCATCGCTCGCACTCTCCAAACTTCCGCAAACACTCTGGCCAAGTGGTTCCGGAAATGGAGAATCGAAGTCAATCCAGACAAAAGCCAGGCAGTCCTCTTTTCTAAACCGCGGATAAACCCAGCCTCCCCCCGTCCGATTACCATGTACGGCAAGCCGATCCCTTGGGAAAAGCAAGCCAAATACTTAGGCGTGGTCCTCGATAGACACCTCTCCTTCGCTGAGCACATAAAGCAGGCACGTTCACGCACCGCTTTCGCTCTAGGTAGGCTCCACTTCATTCTTAGCTCTCGCAGCAAGTTATCACTCAGGTGCAAGCTGCGTATTTTCACCGCGGTCATCCGTCCCATCATGACCTACGCCTGCGCTGTTTTCGCACACGCAAAGCCCTACCTCCTCCACAAGATGCAGACCCTCCAAAACCGATTCCTCCGTAGAGTCACGGGAGCCCCCTTTTATGTTCGAAATGAGCTTCTTCACGTAGACCTCAAGATGCCCACCATCCAGCAGTTCATGAAACGCGTCTCCAAGCGTTTCTTTGAAACTTCAATCCAACATAGGAATCCCCTTATCGTATCGGCCGCCCAATACGAACCCTCGCGTATCTCTAAGATTCGCCGACCAAGGCATACCCTAGTCACTCCCGATGACACAATCACCCTGCTCCAAGAGAGCCGTAGGGAAACAAGTACAGTGGCACACAAACACAAAAACCGACCGTCCTTCCGTCCTCGCCGCCGAGGCCCGCCGCGACGTCCCCGTAATAGTCCACCCCGACCCTTGCCAGAGCCAGCGCGCGACGCTGAGCCAGTAGCTTTAAATTCCCTTATTAATAATAATAATGATATGATCCAGCTTGTCCCTAGCTGCCCTCCCCCTGCGACGCCCTAAGCCGAGGTCCGTACCCCACAGGGGGTGCCCTTAGCGTGTAGTCGCATAGTTTGTAAGTTTTTAATAAGCCCTGGCTGGAGGCTTTAATTAATTTATTAATTAAGGCAACCACAGGCAAGCCCGGTTAAGCAGCCGACAACCTCAGAGGTTGACCTGCGAGATGCCACACAAAAAAAAAAAAAAATCACGAACCATTTTAGTTGTGACCAAGTATTAGGCCTGTGTGCATGCCAGAGAGTATTTAACCTAGAGAGCTTATAGGCCGATTTCTTTGAAGAACACAACTCGCCAATACGGGTTGGGAGGCGAGGAAAAAACGCGCTACTGCAATTGGTCAGTTCAAAGTCAAGCTTCATAGATATGCTGAGTTAGGGATTGCTCTACTTGATTGAGGGAAAGTTATCGATATCGATAAAATGAACTTTAACATTATAAAATTACTCAATAAAATCACATAATAATATTTAATCATTATCAGTCTCAATTACCAAAAGAAAAACAAGTATGCTGTTATTATTGATTTTTAAAATGAATTAATTTGGTAAATGTTTTTCGAATTAAAGTTTTAGGGTCCTGATTGTTTTTGCTAAAAAATGATAACAGAGCGTCTACATATTTCTGAATTATTCATCTTGCTAATTCAATCAAATGATTGGTAATTTATATTTCATATTGATGAAAATTAATATCCGGGAATAAATTATACCCAATCAGTGATTTTAAAACCGATCTCATAAAATAATTCGAATTATATTTCTGAGACAGCACTTTCGAACCACTCTCGTTGATCGCCCTTTTAATATAAATTTCACAACGACGACAAATTTCTATTACTGTGGTGGATCCGTACAATAACTTGTTTTAGTGTCTTTTTGAAATTGTAAGGCGTTTTGATTTGTAACACCAATCAACGCTCCAATACAAGTTAGGCATTTTATTTGCTTTATCAGAGCATGGACAATGTAGCCGGCCATATATTATTTTTATATTTTATTTTTTTATATGTATTTTATATTCCGTAATAAATATATTTTCATTAAAATCAGATGTGTCAACAACTGTAGCTTCAGCAGGCACTAGGTAATAATTATTTTTTGGTGGTACTCACCACCATTAGATGATTTATCTAATGACTCCTCCCTCCTACATACACTTAACCCGTGGACTCGACATCGAAACAAAGGAACCTGTTTCTTTTTCCTGAGTGGGAAAATCATCGAATGACTTCTCCCGCTCTGGGTAAAGTGGAAGGGAGTGTTAGACTTCTACTGACTAAAAACCCACCCTGTTCCTTCAGTTGCCCTTAAGTTCCGGGGCCGCGGAATCTCATAGAGACCATTACCGTATCCCCGGAACCAAAGTTAGTTATAACGAGGGCGATATTGTAATGCAAAGGTCCAAGTTAATTAATATTAGACTCCGTCATACTATTTGAAGCCTAGAAAGATTGGATATAGGTATCTTATATTATTTTGACTTTTCTCAACATTATATCAATAAAAACCAATCTAGAAACCAATATTGCCTAGTAACCTTATCCATCCACTTTTTTTTTAATTTGGAATCTTGGGAAATCTAAAATGAAAACATGCATGTCACACAGAAGAAAAAATATCAGAACTTTCTCCTTTTTAGGGTTCCGTAGCCGAATGGCAAAAAACGGAACCCTTATAGTTTCGATATGTCTGTCCGTCTGTCTGTCTGTCTGTCTGTCTGTCTGTCTGTCCGTCCGTCCGTATGTCACAGCCATTTTATTCCGAAACTATTAAAACTATACATGTGAAACTTGGTAGATAGATGTATTCTGTAAACCGCTTTTCTATTTTAAAGAAAAAAAATAAAAATATTTAAAATAAAGGGGGTCCCCATACATGGAACTAGAACTGAAAATATTTTTTTACTTGAAACCTATGCGTGTGTGGTATTTATAGACAGGTCTTTAAAAATGATATAAGGGTTTCTAGAATCACTTTTTCATAAAGTCAATCGTTTAAAAGATATAAGCTTCCAAAGTGGTAAAATGTGTGTCCCCCCTCTAACTTCTATAATAATGGAGTGAAAAATCTAAAAAAAAATATATGTCTGTAGATCTTAATGTAAACTTTCAACCAAAATTGGTTTGAACGAAATCGGCTCAGCAGTTTTTGAGTTACAGCATATTTTCTAAAACCACAAATATAACTTTGTAATTCATACAAACACTATGAAAAACAAAGTTATTTAGCGTAGTTGTAAAAATGTAAATAAATAAGCTAGTTTTAAGAAATTTTAAGTTTATTTTTATTCGTCAAATAAATATACATAATTATTATATTATATTATTATAGTTACTACGGAACCCTTCATGGGCGAGTCTGACTCGCACTTGGCCAATTTTTTTAAAGTCGGTTAATGTAGATAGGTATTTTATGACAACTATCTGAATTGAATTACAAAAAAATAAGTTTAATTTTATAATTATCGATATCGTATCCAGCCGTTATAGGTAACAGCACAGATTTTTACGATAAAAATATAGACGAAAAGACAGGGATAAAAGAATTAGAATTTCTTCATGTAAGAAAGAGACATTTCCAAAAGACATCAACGCGCGACACAATTTTGTCCTTGACCACCCAAACCACCATTTTAAATGGACCTCTGCGGTAGCTTATAATCGGATTAAATGATAAATAATTTTCATATTATTTCATTACTGATGAATAGTTATGTCATCCATTTGGTATCTAGATGTCTGGGAATGTTTTCCACACCACTTCAACGTGCATGAAAGCATTATTATGCGTTATAAATTGGATACAAAAATTTAAAATTTGTAATTGTTTAGCATGCACACAGGCCTAATACTTGGTCACAACTAAAATGGTTCGTGTATCGTAGCCAATATATAGGAGCAAAAACTCGCATAGTTTTCGTGCGTCGGGGCAATGTATGTGCGATCAAGTGGTTTTCAAATCAGTGGTGCATGCTAAATAATTACAAATTTTAAATTTTTGTATCCATTTTATAACGCATAATAATGCTTTCATGCGCGTTGAAATGGTGTGGAAAACATTCCCAGACATCTAGATACCAAATGGATGACATAACTATTCATCAGTAATGAAATAATATGAAAATTATTTATCATTTAATCAGATTATAAGCTACCGCAGAGGTCCATTTAAATTGGTGGTTTGGGTGGTCAAGGACAAAATTGTATCGCGCGTTGATGTCTTTTGGAAATGTCTCTTTCTTACATGAAGACATTCTAATTCTTTTATCCCTGTCTTTTCTTTCGTATTTTTATCGTAAAAACCTGTGCTGTTACCTATAACGGCTGAATACGATATCGATAATTATAAAATTAAACTTATTTTTTTTAATTCAATTCAGATAGTTGTCATAAAATACCTATCTACATTAACCGACTTTAAAAAAAGGAGAAAGTTCTGATATTTTTTCTTCTGTGTGACATGCATGTTTTCATTTTAGATTTCCCAAGATTCCAAATTAAAAAGAAAAGTGGATGGATAAGGTTACTAGGGAATATTGGTTTCTAGTTTGGTTTTTATTGATATAACTAGCTTGTGCCAGCGGCTTCGCCAACGTGAGAAGTTTTTCCCGTGTAAATCCCGATCCCGTGGGAATTTCGCAAAATCCTTTCTTAGCGGATGCCTACGTCATAACATTTACCTGCATGCCAAATTTCAGCCCGATCCGTCCAGTGGTTTGGGCTGTGCGTTGATAGATCACTATGTCAGTCAGTCAGTCAGTCAGTCAGTTATATACACTACTAATTTTTAATTAGTACAAAAAAAAATGGGGCTCTATCCGTACCCTTTACTGATCATATTTATGTAGTCAAAAGTAAAAAAAACGAAACCCCAAAATTGTCTACGAAAATTTGTCATAACTGGTAAACTCATAATTGAATCAATCATTCATAACAATTGCTACTAGAAAATACTACGCGCAGTGCTAGTCCAGTTAGATCGTCATTCATAAATCCCGGCAAACTCGCGTCTAAGCTCAAGCCACGCCCCCTCTGGCCAGCGGTCCTTTTTACAACGAGTGAATGAACAAACAGTGTCAATTTGTTAGCGGAAGTGTGCGCGTGCTTTTTAAACATAAGTTGTTACGTTTTTACTGTCGTGATGGCTTACCAGTTTTCATCTCGGGAGTACGTGGCTATGTTGCGTGTGTACTTTTGGTCTGGTGGCCGCTGTTCGTATGTACAGGGAAGAGTACCCAAATGCTCGCTAGCCAAAGGTTCGGACTGTGGTAAATGTTTACCAACGTTTACTCGACCACTGATCATTCCGCGCAACGGCCCATCGCCAAGGACATGGAAGACCGGCCCAAAACCTTTACGACGATGTAGTGGACTACTTTGAAGATCCCCGGCGAAGTACGAATGACGCAGCTCGTCATTTTAATATCAGCCAGTACTGTGCATAGACGATCATTAGTTCGTCTGGATTTCACCCATACCACTAAAGAAAGGGTCAAGAATTGACTACTGTGGATAATGAACCAAGGATGGAGTTCTGCAGTTGGATACTGAACAACACAAGCAAATGGCCCAATTAAAGTATGTAGGTAAAGTTTGAATTTAATAAGTGCCTATTATTTTTCGTGAACCTTTTATTTTACTTTTTTTTTAATTCGTAAAGCTTAAAGATGCGTCTAAGCTACCTACAATTACGATAACAGCTGTTGGAGGCGGGGCAAGTTTGAGCGAGACCGCGTGACCGCGACATCACGATTAATGAATACATGAATGGCCTGTACAATATGTCCGTAAATTGAGTGACATTTTGGGATATAAACAAACGCTAATAACTTTGCTATTTATCAATATTATATAGTAAGACTTTACATATATAATAACAAGACCTTTTCTAATAAGCCCTTTAAGTATTTGTACTAATTAAAAATTAGTAGTGTATATTTAGATGTTGAGAAAAATCAAAATAATATAAGATACCTATATCCAATCTTTCTAGGCTTCAAATAGTATGACGGAGTCTAATATTAATTAACTTGGACCTTTGCATTACAATATCGCCCTCGTTAGTTATTTTGGTTCCGGGGTTGCGGTAACGTTCTAATGAGATACCGCGGCCCCGGAACTTAAGGGCAGCTAAAGGAACAGGGTGGGTTTTTAGTCAGTAGAAGTCTGACACTCCCTTCCACTTTACCCAGGGCGGGAGAAGTCATTCGATGATTTTCCCACCCAGGAAAAAAAAGCAGGTTACTTTGTTTCGATGTCGAGTCCACGGGTTAAGAGCCCACAAGCTAGAGACGCGAACTCGTTGGTGCCGTAGCTAATTCGCATGCTATTTCACCTAACATCGTGCGAGAAAGAGATAGACTCAGTGATGAGCGGGACGAAACTGTTGCACGCACACAAACACTCCCGTGTAGTACACAACACACGGCACCATGCCGTCGCGCCGCACACGCGCGCAAGGTCATTGATATATGCGGGCGATCGCGAGTTACTCATATTTTTTTTTATACGGTAACTACGCTCGAATTTGTATTTATTTCATAATAGAGAAATGTACCTACATCCTTACGGAGACTTCTTGCTGCCGAGATATACACTTATGTTTATACTGTGGCCTGTGGCTTTGCCGACCACGAGTATGATATTATGGACTTTATTACTTACTACTTCATAAAATAAAAAACGTGTTATTAAAGTATAGTAAATATTTTTACTGATAAACATTTCTTCAAAATAAAGTAATGTACGTAAGTACCACAGATTGGTTTTACACTAACATTACCTACCAATAAAGTTTTAATAATTAGAATGTGAATTGATTTTCTAAAAAAGCACTGAACGGATTTTTATACGGTTTTTACTAAAAGGTAGTGCAATTCTTGAGGAGGTTACAAACACACAATTTACATAACGGCTTTATGTAAATTGGATGAAATATAAAGATTACTGTTGAAGAGGTTGCGCGGTAGTAATGTCTCGCTTACTGGGAGATTTACTCGCATGCACCGCGTAACTGGATTACGCTAAATTCATGTACGAAAGAATAGTAGATCAACAAAAATACTACAGAAAAGTACTCAATAGCATGTCTCTATCTCTTATGGTCAACTCGCAATAACTACATTTATGCTCAAAATTTAAATTAAATATATTACGTCATTTTCGAGACTTGTTTTTGCTGTTCAGTATTAATCGTTATCTAAATAAATGAGTTTGTTAGCTTTGCCATGTAATATAGATCAAAATTGCCCTTTGCACTATATAAATCAAATAAGTATTTTAGAAGATATTATAGATTTACTCGCAAGTCTCGCAACGTCGCAATTCACACCGCAGCGCAGCGCCCCGCCCGGGCCCGGGCGCCGCCGGCGGCGGCCCGAGACCGCCCGATCCGATTATCCGAAGCTCGCGTTCGTTCAAGAAATGATTTAAAAGCATGATGATGATTGATGGTTTTGTCGTTGTCATTTCATGATTTTAAAATACTGATGATTTTTACCTGTGACATGATATCGGACTCATCTCTACTTTGAAGCGGAACGTCTAAAAAATTACGAGTAGGCATTTAGGAAATATATAAATAACTCATAACCTGAAAATAGGACACTGAACTCATCATTCTGAACCAAGACCAAACCTGAAATGGCGAAAAAAATCGACTATTTCACAATGACGTATTATAATATACTAGCTTCTGCCCGCGACTTCGTACGCGTGGGAACGTTTTCCCGCGCAAATCCCGATCCCGTGGGAATTTCGGGATAAAAAGTAGCCTATGTGTTATTCCAGGCTGCCAAATACCAAATTTCATTCAGATCCATTCAGTATTTTTTGCGTGAAAGAGTAACAAACATCCATCCATCCTCACAAACTTTCGCATTTATAATATTAGTAGGATTTGCTGTTCGCATATAGTTGTCGCCAAATAACTTGGCAAGAGTCGTTCAATGCGCAGAAGTCGAATTTTAGGTGTCAGCGGTTGTCAGCGGGACGCGGGGTATGACGTAGCGCTGCTCCGAGCGCGCCATTGGTGCATCAGTAGTTCTCGTTCAATTTGCTCCCGAATACACTTGCGCACACGAAAGTTGTACCCTTTGTTTATGTTACGAGTTGTTGTTTTAAATTTAGTTTTTGTTACGTTGATTACAATGCCAGGACCAAATACCGTTTTACGCAGACTATTAAAACGTCAGAAAGAACAGTTAGACACTATAGTTAAGGGAGGTTGAAATTCCGAATTCGTCACTGTCTTTAGGACACCGGGAAAAGAAAAGAATAAAGGAGGTAGCAGTTTTATTAACTAATTGTGACGTCGAGAACATCTTATTTTTAATGATTTTTTTTTTAATCTTTTTTTTTACTTTTAAATGTATTTATGTATTATATCTATTTTATTTATAATGCCGAATTAACGAATGAATTCCTCTTCTTTCTTTAAAATTCTTGTTAAAATGATTAAAAATAAATGATGGCAATAACCATAGAATAATGGCAAGCAGTAAAAGAGACCACTTTTTTCTTCCACTAAGTGCACGATGCGCGAACTTACTCCCTCTACGCCAAAACCTTGCCAACTTAGGTGACGAGGACTATACCTACATACTTACGATTCTGATATTATTTATACCAATATTAAAAAGCGGAAAGTTTGTTTGTTTGAACGCGCTAATCTTCGAAAGAACTGGAAGGATTTCAAAAAATATTTCTGATTATAATGGGCAGTTTCATGGGGAAGGCTAGATCAGATATCAAGAATCACGCTAATGCTCTCGGTTTTCCTAAAATAAGGGCATTAGTGAAGTAGGTACCTAAGTCGGAGAAGTAAATTAGGTACTATAATCGCGTGCGCTGGCGAAATGCTGAGATCAGCTGAGATATACCAAAAGTTCATGCACTACAAAAATGTAGGGATTTTGCAGATCTAAAAAAGTCCGCGGTACTACCTACATATCTAACCTTTGTAAATAAAAAACAATAAGGCAAATTATGTTATGTGTATGATACTTACGTTCGAAAGTAGTTTTATCAAGACATTTTTATGAAGATAAGCTTGGTTCTTTTACAGTACATAATTTGGACGCATAGTTTAGGAGAAATGTAAAATTAAAAGTAGGTATTCAACAACTTTATTTGCTGAAGCAGCGCTCGGCGCGCGGACGAACCTACCTATACTCCCCGACACATACCGCACTGATAGTATAGGTACCTAACCTTGGTTTCATTTCAATTTCTTTGCTGAGAGACTTCCTATCATGTAGGTATGTAAAATCGTTTCACCTTTTTTTACTTCAGGTGTGTGATTTTTATACCTAGGGTAAGGATGCCTATTATGAGATAGGCGCTAAATATGAGATAGCAAGGTATTGGTCAAACTATTCACGTCAGCCATTTGGCGTTAGTGTCGCTCGAATCGACGCAGAAACAGCGCTAAACGTCTGCTAGTGCGCGCAGGCCATCGGCGATCTAACAACGTGTGCGTGCAGGTTATTAGATTATCGTAAAACCAAATATTTTTCATCAAATGTTTACAAGGTACGTAACAACTTTATTATTACATTAAAAACTTTTAATATATATTTTATTTGTAACTTATATGATCAATTTTAAGATGTAAATGCAGTTTTATTGTGTTTTCATTTTGAAACAAAAAAATAGGCATCCATTTTGTAAAACTGTTATTTTCCTAAAATGAGATATCTCATATTGTGGTACTCAAAAAGAGCAATTAATATAGGTGTTGAGTTAAACCCTATATTTTTTTATTTTAGATGCCTTCCATCAAAAGGAAGACCTGGGACTACACTGCCATGATACAGGCTATGAATGCAGTACGAAGAAACGAAATCAAAACGATTTGGTGTTCCTATGGGTACCCTTGAGCGTTATGTGAAGAAGGATGTTAGTACATCGTCTCATGTGTCACCTTTTGCACTTAATCCAGTGCCCAGGCTACCTAAGTACAATTCTTCTTCTAAGAAAACTCGAACTGGAGCAGCTTCTATAATTACGGCTTCTCCGTTTAAGAATTCACTAGTAAAATCCATAAATAAAAAGCAGGAAAGAGAAAATAAGAAAGGACAGAAGAAACGGTCAAATGAAAAACAGCAGACAATGAAAAAAAAATTATTTTAAAAATAAAAAAGTTGAAGAAGTTACTTCCAGTTCCGAAGACGATGACATGCCTGAGCTCGCAGATAGCAGTGGGTATGAATATGATGCTGAAAAGTTATAAACATGTATAGGTAGTAACTAAAATAAAAATCTCTTCTAAAATATTGTAATTCTAAAAGCTTTTCACAAGATACAAGAGGAGAAAAATGGGCTAAGTGTCAAGTTTGTTTTAAATGGGCTCATGAGGATTGTGGAGATGTAGCATCGAATCGTTTTTTGTGTTCTTTATGTTTAGATATGTAAGACATGGTAAGAATTACAATATTTTAGAAGAGATTTTTATTTTTGTTACTACCTTATACATGTTTATAACTTTTCTTTTGATATTTTTATTAAAAATGCTAAATAAGATTATGATAATTTAGCATAGCTCAAATATTTGTTAAGTGTAACTAAAGTATTAACAAAATTATTGTGAACCCATTTTGAAGACTGATGATAGTCTATATAAATTATAGAATATCATCAGTCTTCAAAATGAGTTATTGGCTTCAAAATAATTAAAGTATGTTTGTCTATATTATTTAATTAATAAGTTACAATAAAAAACGTGATTATAATGACATTAATATTGTTTTTTTGTTTGTTTACCCCTAAAATTTTAAGGAACCTAATATGAGATACTATCTCATAATAGCAACCCCTAATATCTCATAATAGGAGACCATTTGCCTTGAACTTTTTTTCTGATATTTTCCACTTTTTACGGCACAGCCAGAAAAATATTGTATTTAGCACTAAATAGCTATTACACATTTAAAGTATATTAAATTTCCTATCTAAAACCATATCTGAGAAAGCTTCAAATGTAACAGTTTTGGTTTTATAGTCAAAAATAGAAATGGTATCTCATAATAGGCATCCTTACCCTATACTTAACTAGACGTATTTTTCGTCTATATTTTTACGATTCTTAAGTTTGTGTAGGTAGGTACCTATAATAGGAAATCAATTCATATTTAGTACTGGAATATATAGTATCTAAGTCGTTACTTTTATTAAAATATCTTCGAAGCAATGTCATAATTATGTGCTATAGTTTTGATTTGACGGAACCAGCGCGAGCGACTAGACAAACAGCACTTATAGGTACCTCGAATCCACACAGTACCTACAGATTTACCTTTTAGTTAGAAAAGGAGACAAATTCCTGTAGCTAAAGGTATTTTTTGCAGTTACAATAAATAAAGCGTCGGGTAGCGGGCCTAGCGGGAATGTTCTAAAGAGATACCGAGGCCCGGGAACGCAAGGGCAGCTGAAGGAACAGGCAGGTGGATGTTTAGTCAGTAGAAGTCTGACACTCTTTTCCGATCCACCCAGAGCGGGACCCGATAAAAACATTTCACATCAGACATTTTAATGTCCCCTCTAACTTTTAAACAATCTTACTTCTTATTACCAAAATACTCTAAATCTATACTCACTTAGCAATATGATAAACAACTATCTTTACTTCGCAATTCTCTAACTAGTGCGAATGAGATAGGTATAGGTACCTACTTAAATTTTTACTGTCGCTTTTTCGACTCCCCACGAGACCCCCCTTCCCCTCCCCGCACCCCTCTCAGGGCTACCTCACCTCCCCCGCGACCTAACTTCGTTCCCGTGGTCGCAAGATAGCCGAGTTTGGGCTCATTTTAAAGGACATCAAAAGCTCTACCACTTGGCCCCAACATAATTCCAAAATTCGGCAATTTATGTGTCTGTCTCTTTTTACTGTCGCTTTTTCGTTTCATAGGTAAACTTTCAAAACACAACGACGCTAAAGAAGTTTTCACTTCAAAAATATGTCATTTATAGTACCTAAATATTTTGTTGATAAATATTTGTTCAAAATAAAGTTATGTAATAATAACGGATGGAACAGTCAGTAAGAGTTTGCCACGCCCTTCCGCTCTACCCCGATCCGGGGCTGCGGTATCTCGTTAGAACATTCTAGAAACCCAAAACCCGCAGGATGTTAAATATACCTACTATTACATATCATATTCGACATACAAATTTTCATTGACAACACATAGCCATTAAAAAATATAGTAATGGGTGGGAAAATCATCGAATAACTTCTCCCGCTCTGGGTAAAGCGGAAGGGAGTGTCAGACTTCTACTGACTAAAAACCCACCCTGTCCCTTCAGCTGCCCGTAAGTTCCGGGGCCACGGTATCTTGTTAGTACATTTCCGCAACCCCGGCGGGCTAGTTTTTTTTACGAAGAATATACAAAGCGAAGTTCCTTATCTATTTCTTATTTATAGACATCAGATGAGAAAAGTATACTACCTATCTTACTTAGTAGGTACATAATATTTCAAATGCAAATATCAAGAATATACCTACCTACCTAACGTACGTAATAACTATCGTTATTTTGCAGTTATTAGTTTACAATGTTAATAATATTAATTATTAGCCAAGGTATGGAACTCTCTGCCGACTTCTGTGTTCCCTGCCACATACCTATGATCCGTCAGTCTTAGCAAGAGTGAATAGGCATTTTCTGGGCTCGCTTGTCCGATCGTAGACCTCATTTTACACTTATGTGTATGATCGAGGTCAATGGCACATTCGTATTAAAAAAATATAACAAGCAAGACTATGGGTAGGTATAGGTACTTAGGAATTTATATCCAAAAAATAAAATACAACTTATCCATTATTAATTTGTAGTGCTGAAGTCAATAAACTATATTATATAATCAATGTATAATAATAAACTCACGAAATATTGAATTTACCTCAAGTTCAACTGCAAGTCAAAAACTAAATCATTCAAAGTAATCGCGAAGTCAAATAATCAATAAAGTATTAAAATCCAAAGCTCAATGTCAGGGGTTAAACTAAAGTGATAACGATGCTAAGGTGCAAATGATAATAGCACAGTCATCCCTAGTATACATACATTCACAACACGCACGACCTAAAATTACGTAATTGTATTAAATTGCGCGAAATGCACACAGGCACTGGTTCCCGGCTTGTGTAACTGTGTGCGTGCACCCGCCCCGCCCGCGCGCCCGGGGGTAAACATTCATGTGAAATGCAGAATGATTCTTGTAAGAAACGGGCGCCTCAAAATTGACGAGTAGCCTTTTAGGAGAAATGGTTTTACCAAAAAGCAACTAGATGTTTTAATTCTAAATAAAGTTATTTAGACTCTTCAATAACTAAACTATGTCAGTAAAAAATTTGTTTCAGAGATTTTATATTTTACTTTTATACTTTTAAGGCCCC
This sequence comes from Tholera decimalis, assembly GCA_943138885.2. Classification (NCBI taxonomy): domain Eukaryota; kingdom Metazoa; phylum Arthropoda; class Insecta; order Lepidoptera; family Noctuidae; genus Tholera; species Tholera decimalis. The sequence continues at coordinate 34,232,562 of OW964567.2, forward strand.
AAGTTGCGTTAAAATTCGTGTTAAAATACGGAACTTTGGAGGCTCAGAACTTTCAAATTCCTTATTATTTTACTATTTTTGTTCATCACGGGCATAGATAATGACAAGACAAATCGATATTATACTCAACTTTGAAAGTACGATATCAAATAATGGAGTAATCCTACAAGTATATTTGTATGGAGAAAATGTCAAAAAGCGTGGCCTTAAGTGTATGTAGGAGGGAGGAGTCATTAGATAAATCATCTAATGACTCACCACCAAAAAAATAATTATTACCGAGTGCCTGCTGAAGCTACAGTTGTTGACACAAGTGATTTTAATGAAAATATATTTATTATGGAATCTAAAATAAATATAAAAAAATAAAATATAAAAATAATATATGGCCGGATACATTGTCCATGCTCTGATAAAGCAAATAAAATGCCTAACTTGTATTGGAGCGTTGATTGGTGTTACAAATCAAAACGCCTTACAATTTCAAAAAGACACTAAAAACAAGTTATTGTGCGGATCCACCACAGTAATAGAAATTTGTCGTCGTTGTGAAATTTATATTAAAAGGGCGATCAAGGAGAGTGGTTCGAAAGTGCTGTCTCAGAATTATAATTCCAATTATTTTATGAGATCGGTTTTAAAATCACTGATTGGGTATAATTTATTCCCGGATATTAATTTTCATCAATATGAAATAGAAACTACCAATCATATATAGACGCTCGGTTATCATTTTTTAGCAAAAACAATCAGGACCCTAAAACCTTAATTCGAAAAACATTTACTAAATTAATTCATTTTAAAAATCAATAATAACAGCATACTTGTTTTTCTTTTTGTAATTGAGACTGATAATGATTAAATATTATTATGTGATTTTATTGAGTATTTTTTTAAATGTTAAACTTCATTTTATCGATATCGATAACATTCCCTCAATCAAGTAGAGCAATCCCTAACTCGGCATATCTATGAAGCTTGACCTTGAACTGACCAATTGCAGTAGCGCATTTTTCTTCGCCTCCCAACCCATATTGGTGAGTTGTGTTCTTCAAAGAAATCGGCCTATAAGCTCTCTAGGTTAAATACTCTCTGGTCGCAATGCACTTAGTGGCAATCGGGCACATGAACATCTTGTCAAGTTGAACTATAAATTAGATTAAAACAACACTTCCTGATTTATGAATGCATACAAATATTTCTAGAACAGCTTCTAAGAAGTACTTAGCTCAGTCAACTCGCGGACAGATGGACTAGATTTCGGAACCAAATGGGCTATTTAAACCCATGCATTGTATATTAAATATCGTATTATTTTTAGCAGCTGTTCCTCGCGATTTTATTCGAACAATCTTCATCCCCTATTGCAGCACGTTAAGGGTTAATTTTTTAAAAGAAATAACTTATGAGGACTTTCAACTAACTATCTCCATTCCAAATCTCATCAATATCGGGGATCAGCGGTTTAACAGCGTAAGCGTAATAGACAGAGACTCACTTTTTAAAGTCTGTATGTGTGTTAATCTTCTACGGCTTAACCACTAATTGGATCTTAATAAAAACTTTTTTGCAAAAAATAAGTTTAAAGAGTTTTTATTTTCATGCTTTTTAGTGGGTCAGTGAATTTTCCAAATCGGTTCGTAAATGACGGAGTTATGCGCGAACAAAAAACGCAATGCAGAGTAAACGAAAAGATCATCAACGTAAATATATTTTTAGACTTTTGTTGATTTTTCAGAAACGGGTTATGCGCGGAAAAACATAAAAACAAAAAAAAATACAAACATCCGAATTGAGAACCTCCTCCTTTTTTAGAAGTCGGTTAAAAAAAAACGATCTTGATGACATTTTCCAAACCACTCTCTTGCCTTGTCGTACCAAGTTCTTCTCTTTACCGCCACAATTATTGTGCACACAGCCAAGGTGTGGAACTCTGCCAGCTTCTGTGTTTCTGCCAGCGTCAGTCTTTAAAACAAAAGAATGACAAGCCTTCTTTGCTCGATATTTCCATCATAGACCTCATCAATCGCTTATCATCACGAGTAGTCGAGGGCAAGAGCGAGTTTATGTAAATAAAATAAAAAGGCCTGTGGCTGCTCAAGCCATTATAGCTTTAAGTCAAGAGTGGATAGGTTACTTTTAGGTAAGCGTGCTATATCTTCGACCACATCATCACTTACGATCAGGTGAGATGGTGGCTAAACGCGAGCCTATTATGAATAAAATAAAAAACATAGACCGCACCTATCGCTTACCACCACGCGTGATCGAGCCTCGAGGTCGAGAACGGGCTCATAAAAAAGCTAGATTCCTTAAAAGACCTTTCAGACCACCAACACGGACTTTGCATTAAGGTCATTCACTTATCCAGTAATCTTCATAAAACCCGGCCCAGCAACTCCCAGACCCGTCATCCATCTTTTTTTCCTATCTTTATCTTTACTACGAACGTAGCAACTAGGTAGGTACCTAGTAACTGTTCATCAAGTCGAGACTCAGGACTGCATTCTCGGTCTAAAGATAGACCAAACGGGTAACATTAGCGTTGGGAAAAAATACCGGTTCTAGCATAGACTAGGAATTTTGAAAATGTACTAAACTTTAATGGGGACGCAGTTTGTGTGTACGGAGATGGTCTGGATGTAATTGTTGTGTTATTTGTGGGCACGAGTTGGAATCTACAGTGTATGAATTAATAGCTGCTTTGTTAGTATTGAGGTTTTTTTAATAATTGCAAAATGGTAATTCTATTATCATTATAGATATAAAGTAGGTACTGGTTGATTTTGTGGGGCATTATGTGAAATCTTATCCTATATTAGGTACTTATATTAAAAGGAACATTTAAAAAAGACTTTAAATGAAACTTGGAACCCAATTAAACCATAAACATAGACTAGGACATTAGGTACGAAATCCGGGGCTACGTTGAAGAGTATTTAGTTTACATAAGTGCTCTCGCAGCACCCGGCCGGGCCCAAGTTTTAGAGGGAAGACGGTGTGGTTTTAGTCAGTTTTCAGTTGGTTTGTATCTCGTTAGAATATTCCCGCAGCCCCGACATTTTTCACAGTAAATAAGCTTGCACTAGCCGTCATGTTTAACGCACCATGCAAATTTTTCAAAAGGTATCGCTTTAATAAGATGCTGAATTCGATTATGTAAATAGTGTTTATTGACGTATTCATGAAATTCAAACCACTTTCACATTCTCCCAGCTCTTGGAATTCCCCGTCCAATGGCGCCACGTTTATGGCATTTTAGATACAGAGATTTCAATTATTTGAATGAAGTCTAAACGATAATGTTGCGTGTCGTTAGTGCGTCTCGAGATTCTGAGAAGTCATTATTCCTGTGTGCTACTTTAAGAACTTTAAGCCGATCGCAAAATAACAGTTCAAATCAGTTTAGCTTAGCAAAAATGAGTTACGTTTTCTTTTTTGTTGACACTGTAAACCTCTTTATTTTTGGGAAAATAAACAGTACCACTAAAGTAACACACAAACAATTTATTGAGTTGATATATAAACCAATACATTATCCACAGATAACAAAAAGCGATTAAGTATTAAAAATATACGTAGTGCAACTGCGATTAATTCATGATAATAAATATTATAGTAAGAAATGTGATTAAAAATAATAATAAAACTTTAATTATATAGGTAAATACAAAAGAGAATACATAATTCTTTTGACAAAATAAACACATTATTTAGTTGAAATTTCTGATTATTTTTGTGGAGGTGAACTCTTGAGGTTATATCATTCTATTAAATAATATTTTGCAAATTATTTATTAAATAACATTACGTCGTTGCGCGTGCAAAAGTCGCTATGTGTTATTTAGTCATTTTCGTTTTTTTATGCAGTTCCAATTAACACGTCCCGTTGTTTTCGTAAGTTGAAACAAAATGAGGCCTATTGAAAGCTACCATTTTGGATATTTGCTTTGTATTCCATTGACGTATTTAAAAGACTTATCTATTAAAGTCTCGGAACTGTATAATTTTCAAATTAAGAGTCAAAGTGAGTTGATATATAAACCAATACATTATCCACAGATAACAAAAAGCGATTAAGTATTAAAAATATACGTAGTGCAACTGCGATTAATTCATGATAATAAATATTATAGTAAGAAATGTGATTAAAAATAATAATAAAACTTTAATTATATAGGTAAATACAAAAGAGAATACATAATTCTTTTGACAAAATAAACACATTATTTAGTTGAAATTTCTGATTATTTTTGTGGAGGTGAACTCTTGAGGTTATATCATTCTATTAAATAATATTTTGCAAATTATTTATTAAATAACATTACGTCGTTGCGCGTGCAAAAGTCGCTATGTGTTATTTAGTCATTTTCGTTTTTTTATGCAGTTCCAATTAACACGTCCCGTTGTTTTCGTAAGTTGAAACAAAATGAGGCCTATTGAAAGCTACCATTTTGGATATTTGCTTTGTATTCCATTGACGTATTTAAAAGACTTATCTATTAAAGTCTCGGAACTGTATAATTTTCAAATTAAGAGTCAAAGTAAGAATTTACAATTTAATTACACAAACCACAACATCGCTCATGCGCTTATTGGCTTACATACACCATTTTTATACATATTGACAAAAATAATGAATTCAATAAAATCTCGTAGTATCAGTCAGAATCCCGTGGAATATCCATATTAACATCAATGTTCGCGGTCAATGAACCTAAATACCTCTACCTATTCCGATCACTGGTGATCATACATAAAAAAAAATATACGCGTCGAATTGATAACCTCCTCCTTTTTTGTCGTCGGTTGAAAATCAGTTGAGCCGTTTAAAAGTTGTGGGGGTGAAAGTGGGGATGAATAATCAAATGTGGTCAAATATACCCAAGTGGGGTATCAAATAAAAGAACACGACGAGTATATTATAATCAGACATGTTTTGTCAAAATCGGTTCAGCCATTTACCAGATAATTATGGGGAGTGAAAGTGTAGATGAATAATTGAATATTGTCAAATATACCCAAGTGGCGTATGAAATGAAATAATTGACAAAAACTATGGTAGGTGAAAAGTTTAAAAAGCTTAAAACAAAAATTAAATTAAAAAATTTAAAAACCCCATGCACAAAAAATACTTAGCAGTAGTTTAAGAAACATCTCTTAAAAAGTAAAAAAATAATAGTCGCGGCGGGGTATCGCCATTTAGAATCGATATTTAAAGTTTGTTACATAGTATTTTTTGCGTAGCGGTTTTTTTTATCGTTTAATTAAATTTTTATTAACTGAAGTTTTTATCGTGATTAAGTCAACGGGAGCGAAATCCCGCGCAACTTTTAGTTCCTTATAATATATATATATATATATATATATATATGTCTAAGCTGAACTAAATTAGTTAAGCCCTTCGTTTGCAACCGGGGCTAATCTGCACCACTTAGGGCGCTTTCAATTTATGCGTTTCTTGACGGCCTGCTGCGGTGCCGCAGCGGTGCGTTAGTCGTACAGCGCACGGACGATCCTTTTTTTTCATACAAAACGCGCGGCGCGGCAGCAGTGCGGTGCCGGTACCGCGAACGCTCGACAACAGGACGGCAACGTCACAAGCATCACGTGTTCATTTCGGTGTTGAATAGTGCGGTGAATAGACGTCGGAGTATCATACCTAATTCGTTGCGTCGGAGCTAATTGCATCAAATTTTCATTTACGCATTTGCTAAAAACGTGGAAGATTTTATAAATGAATTTGATTTGAAATAGTAGTAACTCGTACATGACATAACATGAGATTTATAATATTTTACAGATGATATTTCTAAATAATCATTTTTGTTCTGATTTTTCTTTTCACGGTTTGTCAGGGATTTTTATTTGAAAGTTGTTTGTATTTAATTATTGATTAACTAACTGTACTAATTATATATTGATCATACTGATTTTCTTAATATTATCTTATTTATTAAAATATTGTATGAAAAAAAAACAACCATAAAAATATCGTTTTTGTTTCTCTTTGATGATTTTCTACAAGAGCACTAACAGTAATGTTTTTTCGTCAGAGTCCATGGCTTGACTGATGTCACATCACTGGGATAAAAACGCACGGCAGTAAAATACGCTTTCAATTTAGGCGTCCGGTGCCGGACTGCTACCGTACTGCAGCGGCGCGACAGCGAGATATAACCTGCGGTACGTTAAGCGTGCGGCAGCGGTCCGACACCAAACGCATAAATTGAAAGCGCCCTTAGGATGATTGCGCCAAGCTAGACCATTAGGCCAGGCTAATTACGCAACTTTACCAAAGGATTGTAATAATATTGAAACGTGTAGACGTCAAATGTAAGGAAAAACGTTAGATTGAGAAATAAATGATAGGCTGTTTATGGAATTCGAGTCATCAGTCGTGCTGTATCATGGTTTGGTTTATATGTTTTTAGTCTAATTTATTTACCTATTTTTAAAAATTACCCAATGCTACTCTTGTAACATCTTGTAGGTTGTAGCAATACATTTTTACCCATTACCCAGACCCGGAGCAACTATTTATATGCCATACAAACATTTGTCTCGGTGCGGGAATTGAACCCGCGACTCGCAGCGTATCAGCCAATCGCTCATACACTGCCCCAACCATGTCGATTTATGAGAACGTAGAATTAAAGTTTTTAGTATTGAATACCTCACTATCTCCCAAGAAGTTTCACATGCATGAATGCCGGTGTTTATACGGAACGACAGTTTATATCAGACCTACGCAACCCATTTACTGGGTAACGAGATTTTGGTACCTTTAGATTTCGATACTCTTGACTGGGTATTTGGGAATAACTGTGAATGATCTAGCCCCTAGGTTATAACTATAGATCGGAATAGGTAGAGCTGTTTTATGTACTTGCCATAGGTTAGAATAATATGGATATTCCCCGAGTCCCGGGATTTGGTTTTTAAGTATTAAAATCATAAAAAAAAACTATTCTCGCCTTCGGGACTAATGAAAGATTACACTTCCTTTCTGACGGGTAAATATAAGAAGGACGAGATTAAGGATAGTATAATAAATAGATAAACTTGATTCATTAAACCACATATATTTTTTTACGTAACAATTTCTTTTTTTTTATTGTAATAGGCTCGCATTTGACCACCATCTCACCTGATGGTAAGTGATGATGTGGTCGAAGATGGAGCATGCTGAACAACAATCATTCAAACATTTTTATTCTGAAGTTGTACAAAAACATTTACAGTTGTAAAATTTACAACCTTGCTCATGCGCTTATTGGTTTACATAAACCATTTTTATACATATTGACAAATATAATGATAATCAATAAAATCCCGTAGTATCAGTCGGAATCCCGTAGAATATCCATATTAACATCAATGGTTGCGGTCAATGAACCTAAATAGCTCTACCTATTCCGATCACTGGTTATAACTGTCATTTCTGATGACAAAGCGTCCGGCAGAGAATTCCACTCGTATACCACAACTCAGATCTATACTGACGTTAGTATTGTTGCATAAGCACTTGTACCCAACCTTGCGAAGACAAATGGGTCAATTATGACAGGTGTCTGCCCTTGTAAGGGACCGCTTATAATGCCGGAAAATTTTATCTGTTGAGCTTAGGAAATATTGACAATTAATAGGAACGAGGCATTGTTTCGTGACTATTATTACCCTGGAAATAAAGAGTTTCAATTATATTCTATTTAATATACATATCAAGTATATCTTAGCTTACGAGGTTATTGACATGTGTATTATGGACTCAGCTGTTATTATGCCGATTGTCGTAAGTCCCAATGGGCTGACGGCTAAAATATTGGACAGAAATCTGTTGAAGTTGTCGTTGCACGGCTGGATAAAAGGCCTGGTATAGAAAGCAGTACTCTTCAATACGGCTCGTAATGTGAGGAGGTTCATTTCTCTGGAGAACTAACCTTCAGTAGCTTTGACCCTACTCCTGATACCGGTGGTTAAAAATAAATTATATTGTACAAAAAATAGTAGTCAATATATAATTTATTTTTTAACATTTATAAATGTTATGTCTTTAGATTCTGATTATTTTATCAACAACCACGTGCATACTTGTGATGCTAATGAAATTTATTAAAGTTAGATATTTTTATAAGAATCGCTTAAGCTGTATAAATTCAGCTCCATTAGACCTTGGACATTGCCCATTCATACTTTTCTCACTAATATTATAAATGCCAAAGTGTATTTGTTTGCCCTTCTTTTACGTCAAAACGTAGCAATTGATCTACGAATTTGGCGAGGAGATATTTCAAGCGATGAAAACCGACATTGGTTACTTTTTAGCTGAAATTAAACGTTTCACGGTTTCATGCGAGCGCAGCTATAGAAAGATAGTTGCTAGTTCTCTTAAAAATTCAAACAATTTCTCCCTCCGTCCGATTAAAGGGCCCATCTAAATTGACGACGGCTGACAATTCCTACCAATCATTCGACTCTGGTGCATCCTGCGCTTATGAGCTGCTTCCTATTGATACTGGAGCAATGTGGTATCGAGCAGGTTTTGTGGGCATGAGTCATGGTGGGTTCCAGAGAGCGATACATTATAAAAAACAAAAAGCTTTCAACTGATGGGCTTAAGCGACTGCTAAATTCCTTTTTTGTATTGGAATTATGTTGGGTTTGGCAGCTTGTACTCTTGATTTGTGACTGGTTAATGGACTATACAGGTAATAAAAATATTTTTGCAGAAAATAGAACCGACTTCCATATCAAAACACTACAAAGGCAAAAATAACTTTAATTTCGGAAGGCGATGTCAAAAAAAAAAATACAAAACAATTAAAGTTATTAAATACGAAATTAAAGTTATTTTTGGCTTGGTAGTGTTTTGATATGGAAGTCGGTTCTATTTTTTGCAAAAATGTTTTTTTCACGCTTTTTAGTGGGTCGGTTTGTAATTTATCTAGTTACAAAAGCCAAAATGTCAACTACTTATCACCTTTTACAAAATATTGCTTTTCCCGGTGCAGAGCCGTTATTTTTGAGGAGTTCTCCTGGTACATCACCATCAGTTCTACTTCACCATATGCATTGTGACGAGCATAAATTGCTTAACATCCATATTCAAATAATCTAATCGCAATCCACGAAATACTTATTATTGAGTAGTTTCGGTGGCCATCTGGGGTCCTCATCATCAGTTCCACTTCTTCAAATAGTGCTTATCGAGAGCAACTGCACAAGTTACTATAAGAAATACCCAAAACGCTATAGGTGAGCCTATAATATTTGAAGAGTTCCCTCGATTTCTCCATGATTCCATCATCAGATTCAAACGTGATGACAATGGGACCAACTAGAAAGTATATACCCTTTCAAACAAAAGAATTTTTCAAATCGGTCCAGCCACCTCCGAGTTATGAGGTAACATACATAAAAAAAAATAAAAAGTTCAAGACGAATTGAGAACCTCCTCCTTTTTTTGAATTCGGTTAAAAATGTATTTAGGGAATGGTGAATGTAAGCGTAATACTGTTACAATTATTTTGATTTTTGTTGCATTTAAATAACTGTTATTATCATAGATAAAATAAATAATTAGATATGGCCAACAGACGAAATTATATCGGAACCGTGTGTCTCCAGTTAGGCGCTGGGCGGGGCAACAACTACACATGCAGTTTAATAAAATCAATAGATACGCACTCGCGCACACACCCGCATTTCTTAAATCAGAACGTACTATACAATCAATAATTAACCTTATTCCGTCAAACACAGCGTGTATTTATCATGCACCGTAGAACTTACCCACACAAAAACATCGGTCGCTATCATTGTGTTGTGCAAATGCAATTTATTTTACATATACGCTAGTGATTTACTAAATCGGAAAGTTATCGATTCTTCCATTTATTATTGTACTTTTTTTTTTGGGCTCCTTAACATGAAAAACGGCATGTCCAGAAAATATTATAATAAAAATTAACATATTATTAAGAACATAACATAACCTAATTATAATTAAGTACTCTTTAACTTTAAGTTTACTCGCTGACCTGTGAAGTGGACGTATTTGTGTAGCACTCGACGCTTTGATATTACTGGGGTGACATTTTTTTGTCAAATAGTGTAATCTTAAATTCATATATTTTTCCATTACTGTTTTGGTAAGAAATATTATGTGATTATTCATCGGGGACTGCTCAAACTGGTGAAACTTAATATTATCAAAGACATCTAATCCTATGAAATGTGGCAAAGCCTTTGCCATGAGTTCCTGTTTGTCATTTTTACTTTTAACTGTAAATTTATCATCCGTGAGACAAACTGTTTTCATGACTATTTCCATTCTTTTACAAATAGGTTTTTGTTATAAGAAAAACCCTAGTTAGTAGAGAAATTGTTAAATATATGAAAACAAACACACACCCATGCATAACAAATAAATAGCATGAATGTATTGACTTATTTTAAGCTAAATTCACTAATATATTATCTATCTAGCTTCAATGGAAGTAAAATACAAAAACCATAAAAAAATAAAGACAGCAACGACAGCACAGCACGAGGATAAGGCATAACATACGATCATTCGAAACCTAAAAACACCACCGATTATTAACCTAAAATTTAAGTAACTTACTTTACGAACATTGGTTACGCATTTCTCTACTACGCTTTAAAATAATCAGAATAAGCAAAAAGAAACATTATTTACATCGATCTTCCAACTGGGTTAAAACGGTTGACAGATTGAAAAATAAACTATTGTAGCGACGGCGACGTCGGAACTTCTTACGCATGCTGCGTGCGTAAAATAAATTGTTTATTCTTTTTTACTTATTTGTACACTTGACTTTTCAACGTATTTTTCTTTCTGTCATCTCATGTAAAATAAAAGTTAAACATATTTTCTTAGAGGTTTCTGTATGTTATAAACCCCTAAACTATAATAGCAATATTTCATTCGTCAATCAACATTGTTGTCGATAGCCTACGTTAGTGGATCTGCATAAGCACATCACTAACTCGTCGCAAGAAGCGGCGGCCTCACTACGCGATGAATCCGCGTAATACAGTATGGTTTCGTTATTTTTACATTGCTTATCCAGTTACTTAGTGACGAACTCAGGTAGTTGTTAAGGAGCAATGTATTTATAGCAAAAGTAGTACAATCGCTGTGATATTTGAGAACAAAAATAACATAGTAAAAGCAAGAAATATTTTACGATTTATTGTTTTTCATGATTTTAAAGACAAATATTGTGAAATACTTGTACTTACATATAGTAAGTGATTCCAAGATTCACAAAGTTTTGGTTTTGGCTCCGGTTTTTGCAAGAAACCACTGAACAACTCGGCATTCTTATAAGTTGTCACGATCGCCAGGCCGACGGCCATTTGCCTGTGACATGGGCGCTGTGGCCATGTCGCGCGGACACCGACACGCCCCCTTGCCACTTCTACTGTTTTTTATATTTCTATGGTTATTATCAACACGTTATGCCGTTTGCTACTTTATTATATGTATTTTCTACTCCATCCATCCAATCCATCTCTGTACCAAATTTCATCCAAATCTGTTCAGTCTCAGACGAAAATTAGAGAGACCGAGTTACTTTCACGTTTATGACATCAGTAGGGAAGTAGGAATTAACCAGATTTACAGGCACTTTTGAACTGTCAAAATCCATCAGTCAATAACCAAAACTTAATTACATTCTTAAGCGTAAGTAGATTTCTATGAAGAAGAACGTGCAAAAAACTCAATGAAAGAATGTTTTCAGAAAAAATTGTTGTTAGACAAATACATATCCCTAAGACCACATCCGACACATTTTAGGTCAAGCAACAAGCAGCTACTGCGCATATAGAGTGACCACAGTTTCAGACATTAGCGGGATAATCCACCTTTTTATAAGACTCGTATTGTTATGAATGTAATCTGAGTAGAGATCTGTACCTAAATGGAAATACCCCGACAAATAACCAACCGAAAAACATGCATCCTGTTTTAGTAGGTATTCTTTGCATTTAGTTAAATGAATCACAAATATGATCCTATAAATAAAAACTGAACCTAAAAAGTCTTTAAATACAGGTTCATAAATTTGTTAGGTTTCGTTTGATGTAAGTAGGTAGTATTTTTTTTATTTACTGATGTACAAACAGATAAAAACAAAAATTATATTAATAACTATTCGTGCTCACTACTTTTGTTCGTTCCCGCTTAAATCCCGATCTAGTAGGAAATCTGGGATAAAAAGTAGCCGTATAACTTCCTCTATCTTCCGGTCCCATTAAAATCCCTTCAACCGTTCCAGAGATTGGTTTGGACAAACAGAAAGACAGACAGACAAAATGTTAAAAAAGGTAGTTGGTTGTTTTAACATCGTGTAAATAAGTATAAGCACTTGAGGAAACATTTTATTTCCTAGCTTAAGATCTGTATTCTACTTTCATCTGTACTTGGATTCAATAAATAATTATTTATTTATTATTTTGAAATCACATACAGACACTTTAATTCTACTTATATGATGAAGATGCAAGCATGTACGAATCACAATTTATCGATAGATTACAATCTCGCGAGATAGATTATAATCTAACGGTTTCTGCGATGTTACGGTGACATATACACAAAAAAGTGATTTCGTGAATGAATAAATAAATATTGAGAATCGAACTTTAATATTTTTTTGTATGTCCTTAACCGGTACTTACCTAGCTGTATCAACGAGCAATTTTGATAAAACTTAGCTATTTTTAGCAATAGTGTCAACAACTACATCGACCGTTTGACATTAAGATAAGTACGAAAGCTTCGAGGCTTCTATCTTATCGGATACTGAACTAATTTCGCTACTAGCCTAATCCGATGGTGAAAGATAACATAAATGTAGGCTCGTCTGGGTGGACGAGCGTTTTAACTATAGCACACGTTAAATGACGGCGTGCTTAATTCGACTTAGAATTAGATTTCCCTGCTGTCAGTTGGACATTTTTGATAGTGGTCAAGGGTAGTCAGAAGCCAAAAAAATATGGCACGTGTCTAGCCAAAGGGTATCCAGTGCTACCCAGCTAAATATTGGGTTGTGGAGATCAAATAGTCAGTAATGTAAAACACTAATACTGCATCCGATTAGGTTGAAGCCGACCCCAACATACGAAAAAGCTAAGCAGATGATGATGAACAGCCAAAACTTATTGTAAACTCCATAAATGACCGAAACTGATGGCTTCCATGCGATTCTGCGCAAAAAGACAGCATCTTTGCTAAGGCCCCTTTTTGAGGAGTGGCTGGAGAGAGGCCACGGCGTCCTCACCTTCCGCCTGACGCAGGTGCTGACCGGACATGGCTGTTTCGGGAGGTACCTGTTTCGGATTCAGCGGGAGGACACGCCCGGGTGTCGTCATTGTGAGTGCGGTGGAGGTGTGCCCTGCTTGGGCGGATCACCGCCGTGTCCTCGTAGAGGCGGTCGGCGGCGGCGACCTCCCACGCCCTGCTCTGGTTCAGACTATGGTGCGGAGCGAGAGGGGATGGGATGCGGTCGCCTCCTTCTGCGAAGCAGTCATGCTAGCGAAGGAGGAGGAAGAACGCGCGAGGGAGAGGCAACTCTCTTCCTCGCGCCCCAGCCGCCGCGGGAGACGCCCCGGGCGTCGGGGATCACGAGCCGATTTCCGGCCACCGTAGGCGCGGGCCTGCGGACGGCGAGCAGGGGTCGCTCACCGTCCGGTAAGGACCAGGCCCGGGTCGGCGGCGCGTCGTGTTCCACGCGCGCCTCAAGGAGCTGTCAACACCAGTGACGGGGCCTCATAGGGCCATTGCCTGCCGGGGTATGCGGGAAAGTTCGACCGAGTTACCGCGGCCCCGGAAATTTAGGGTAGCCGAAGGAACAGGGTGGGTTTTTAGTCAGTAGAAATCTGACACACCGTTCCGCTTGACCCAGAGTGGAAGAAGTCATTCGATGATTTTACAACCCAAAAAATAAAAAAAAGGCTGGTGAGAGAGAGTCCCAACAGCATGCTGCAAACGGTGGCGGGTAGCTTTAACACGCCAATTTATTAATAGACTGATAAGTACTAACACTAGATTGTAATTTTTTGTTACTAACACTACATGGATGCAAAGTCTGAAATAAACGTCTTAATAAAAATAAAATAAATACAATGAAAGGGGAATGAAAACCTACTTTATTCTACAAAGCAAATTACTTTATCGTACTAAATAAAAACCCTCGTAAATTTATGAAGAGTTAGTACGTCAAGTTTATTAAATACTTAGTCTAGACCTACTCCAGTATATCGGTGAGGTCATCTAGGACTGACTCATTATTCTGAATAATAATAGTAAAATCTAATCCACTGGATAAAATCACCTTGTAAAGGTCGTGGTTGACTTTTTACTGGTTTAACTGGTTTTGGGCAAGATCATCTGGTACTCGAAATACTGCGCAAAATGTAATTATAAATCATTTATTTAAATATTCTTTTACCTTTTTATTTTTTGCGAATCATGCTGCTTTTGAATGCACCAAATATAGAATATAAATTTATTTGCTTAAATTTATTTATAAATATTTTATTATGTCATTAAATGTAATGTTGTGGTAATGCTTGTGTCTGGAATGTTAAGGAAAGTAGTTTTTTTTTTCGTTTCCAGTTTTTACACATTTATAGAATAAACAAACATCAAAAGTTGTAAGATTAAATCGAGTTAAAAAAAATTAAAAGTAATAAATGTTCGCTTAAAAAATTGATCACCGACACGATCGTAGAAAAAAGAATTGAAAGCCTTTTAATAAGTTAACCATGTTCCTGGCCATTTGTCGGACAGTCCGAATTCAGATGCGAGCGTGACTCATGCGACAGCGGCGTGACTGCGGCAATAGTTTTAAATATATTTAAATTAAGTTATTAAATGGAAGGTAACGGATATTTAAATAATTCATATAGTGAATTTACCAGATGTCAGCACATAACTGTCAATTAAATGACATGATAAACTCATCAAAAGCTAAGTCGAGGACAAACTTTTTTTTGCAAATACAAATTAAATCAAACTGAACTTTTATCAATTTTGGAAGCGTTATTTATAGAAGTCAAAAAAGCGAGTGAAGAGTAGTGGGAGTGAGTAGTAGTTATGGGGTTGACTTACGAGTTGTTGTTCGGGAGTTCGAACCCATAGAGGCAAATTACTATGGATAATTTATAACATCACCACTGCTCACAAAACGACGAAGGAAAACATCGTGACGAAACCTGTACGTCCTTTTTTTTTTTTCTTTTTTTAACGTGGTAAAATTATCAAAGAGGACAAAAATTCGAAGACAAGTGATTCCCACCAACCCGCACTACCACGGGCCCATTTTCTCTCATAGAGAGAATACCTGTGTCCCAGCAGAGGAAATCTTATAGGCTGGTTATGTATGTACAGATGTTGTTTAGCAATGTAGCCAAGTTTACTCGTCATGCAACATCAGAAATTCACAAGCCAAAGGAAAAACATTTAGCTTTTGATTGATAATTCACTTTCGTTTTTTCGTATATTATTGTATTAATATGCAGTTAATAACTCTTTAAGGTAAAAAGAATATTTTTATCACCGTAATTGCGGGTAAGTAAAAAAAAGTGTTCCCATTCGGAATTATATTGTTTGAGAAATCCATTTATTAAAAACATATTTATTACATATTTTAGCCAATGTCGATTCTGATTTACAAAAATAATGCCAATTAAAGGATATCACAAATTACGCTAGGCCTACGTGGTAAATTATGATTCTCATAGAGGAGAGGTCTGTGTCCCAGCGCAGCTTATAAGCGAAATGGTGATGATATTAATGGACGAATGTCAGTTCTTTGGGTTCATAAGCTAGGCGGTAAATGTGTCACGGGCTCTTTTAATGAAGTTGCTTTGCTTGGAACTTACCACTTAACTACATTCATCATTTGATTTCCAGCAAAGATATCTCATGTTACTTTACGGTAAATAACCATAGCACGTCAGTGTGAAATTAAATGCCAGTAAATGGAATTACTGGATAAGCATAAAGTCAGATGAACTTCAATTCTAGGTGCTGCAAAAAACGTTTTTATCAGATTGAATTTGATTATTTCGAGGTTTCTGTGAAAAAGTTGACGAAACTTAGTTTTAAATTATGAACATGCAACTTGAGACATGCTTCTCACATTTACGTCGCATTATCATACACCAAAAATGTATATTTTAGACAAAATATTAACTAACTCGATTAACTACGTTTTTTATTATCTTGGCAATGACATTTCAATAGATTTACTTCTAAAATAACCTTATTTCAGAGTTTGTGCTTAAGATATACACGAGGAGGCACAGATGATGTGCTTCAACCGTTTGCCACATCGATTGAGGTGCGGCAACTGGCTTTAGCCGCCGTAAACCCACTTGAGGTTGTCAACTTTTTGGCTGATGCAATAGGGTGGCTAGCTTGCGTGATGCTT
The DNA here is from genome assembly GCA_943138885.2 of Tholera decimalis. NCBI lineage: Eukaryota > Metazoa > Arthropoda > Insecta > Lepidoptera > Noctuidae > Tholera > Tholera decimalis. The sequence continues at coordinate 34,249,034 of OW964567.2, forward strand.
GTTTATCCTTTCCAAGTTCATACCCGATCAAGCAAGATGAAATCAACAGCTCTTTGATAAAAAGGTGAAAATTGCGTATCGGGGTCTGCTTTAGGTAACTGTTGGACTTCCAGTTTGTGTTATTTGAGCAGACACACACACAGGTAGCAACCTGATCGCAATCTTACACAGGTTTGTGATATAACTGCGTTTTAATTTAATGTAACTACCTATAAGTGCCTTGTGCAACCTCGGCTTGCACAAAATCAGTTCTAACAGGCTACAGCAACTTATAATAACTTATATTTTGCAAAAGATTTAAGATAAAAAGCAATACTTTATGTGCTGTAATCGTTTGTATTGTTAAAGCTGTTAGTGCATCCGATATATTCCGAAAACTTCGTTAGTCTGCTAGGGAGTTGTGTGTGCAGTATGATTTACAAACATTAATCCCAAATTTAGGAACTGAATCACTCTCTAAGGATTTATTAAAACAAATAACGTGAAAGGGATGGTCAGTAGAACCAGTTTAGCTTGAAAAACATAAGTTTGACGATTTTTGCCAGTCTTGTTAAGTACATATTTAACTTGCACATATGATATTTAATGATCTTGTTAGCATCTAATACAATCTTAGTGCTAACTTGAATAATAAAAGTTGGAATGACAATCTAAAATGTTTTGACATAGCCGCAGTTTCTCTGAAGAATAATCTGCTGAATAGCCATTACAACCGTGCGTTTGAGCTTTTGACACATTCATACGAAAGAGCAACTGTGGGTTTAGGAACCGAATTACTAAAGAGTTATTAAAACAAAGAACGTGAAATATATTTAATCTCATCGAGATATTCTGTCAGCAGATTTGTTTTCCTTACACAACTGCAAAATATTAACCTACTAGCTATTGCCCGCGACTTCGTTCGCATGGAAGGTTTTTCCCGCGTACATCCCGATTCTATGGGAATTCCGGGATAAAAAGTAGGCTATCTGTTATTCCAGGATGTCAACTATCTACTTTTTTATTTCATTAAGATCCGTTCAGTAGTTTTTGCGTGAAAGAGCAACAAACATACATACATCCTCTCAAACTTTCGCATTCATAATATTAGTAGGATTATGATATACATATTACCGATTTAAATTGATGCTAATAAAAACTATAAAAATAAATTACTCACAATATCGAAGACATCTTAAGTTTCTATTTCAATCTTATTTAGGGAAAATAATACAATATCCGAGTCTGTTATTTTGGTCACTCTATTAATATTCAAATAGATCACTATTAATATATTCACAAGGATGCTGTTCAATCCAGATATAACCAGTTGATCTTTTAGCAAAAACGGTTCCAGTTTTATTGAAGTCACGCGGTTGTTCGATGACTAATAAGATTCTGCATAAGTATGTGTGTTTTTCTATTTAGTTATAAAAACTATGAATGTTATTGAATGGTTGTTATAATATTTAAGTACTAAAGTATACTTTCTCAATGGATACCTTTACTTCACAATGAGATTTAAATATTGATGATACATAAACACCACCACCATTCATAACTGTTAAAGCAATACGTAACGATTCATTGTAATTTGTAATAGAAAACTATGTCACTACGTGAATTATCTACAACAAATTCACAATAATTATGTTAGTTACATAACCCCCATAATATTACCATCTTCCGATAAAAATACAGACGTAATTGGCTTACGAATTCATAACAGGCTCTCGTTAAGGTAAATATAAACATGAAGACGATCACTACAAGACCAAATCAACGTAAATTAGTTTACGTAAACATCTTTGAATAGCCGACACGTGTGACTTCACCATAAACAATGAAATTTCTAGCAACGGCTGGATGTAATAGCAGGAAACATGACGAGGCACGTGGAGTAATAAATACTAATAATCAACTCCATACTTAGTAGATAGAGAATAACTAAGCAACCTTGTATTGCATTTAATACAAAGACATGTTTTAATTACGTTAACTACAAAGTGATGGATTTATTTATAACTGTTATTTTCAATCACTGTTACTACCGGCTACACACTCGGCTCGTCTAGTTTTCATTTAAAGTATAAGAAAAGTGAAACATTTTACTGTATTGATATAAAGTTATTGTTGAAAATGTAAAAAAAAGACGTCTGAAGGTGCTTTGGAATAACCCAAAATAAATACCTATCATTTACTTGATTACATTTTATCCGATTAACAAGGAAACGACCTCAATACAGTTGAGAAACTAATGGAAAGGTGACTACAATCGGCAAGAAGAGAAAATAGACATTACTACGCGTGTATTAATTTATATGCATAATTATTTCACATTAGCAGTACAAAAACCAACACACTTTTGAAAATGCAATAAGAGCAAAATATTTCACAAAAATAAAAACTATAAAAATTACTGGTAAACACATTCAGAATCTACAAAAGGCTTGATAATATTCGAATATTGCACAATAACAATGTAATCATTTGCACAACAAATAAATATTATTTTGTAAGAACTGTCCTTTCGCTCAGCTCAGTATGGTCACCGTACGAAATCGTAAGTGCAGCGGTGATATTAGTCGGGCGGCGGGTTATATTTAAAATCAACCTTATTACCTTTGCAATAAACTCTAGATTTAAAGGATTTTAATATATCCGATTGCTTGTAGGTTTTATAACACGAGTTAACACGAAGGTCTAAAGTAATCATGGACGTTGAACTCTCATTTTTTTTTTACTTTTGCTAATATTTTCCGGTTTATTAGTGCTTAATTAGTTAATTGACTTTTAATTTTATGCAATGACTAGCTGATAGGCGTACGTACGTACATCGCAAATGCCTAGTAAGGCCAATGAGGCGATGCAAATTATTTTTCAAACAAATTATGGATGTCACATTGTCCACAACCTAGTAGATTTGATAGATTCTGACTACCAGTAAAGACTGTCAGTGAAATGACAGTCGGGACCCATAGCTTAACTTTTTTTTTTATTTTACGAATGAGCCCGCTCTTGACTTCGATCACACCTGATGGTAAGTGTTAGATGAGGTCTACGATGGAACGAGCGAGCCCAGAAGATGATGAAGCCGGCAGAGAGTTCCACACATTGGCTGTGCGCACAATAAATGTAAAGGAGAAGCGCTTAGGGTGATCTATAAAGTGGGTATAAAGGTGAACGCAGACTTGGCCGCACCGCACGCGCCGCAGTCTTCGCATTCGAATTCTTTATATGAAATTCTATGCAATCTCGCACACCCGCCCGCGTCGCAGTCACTGCAGTCCCTGAAACGACCGAACTCCCCAAGCCGCTGAAGAGCTGATGACGTCACCAAGCCGGCCCGCACGCAACGGATGCTGCGGCTAGCGCGACGCGGATGACGGCATTCGGATCCACGGCGCGAGCCGAACCGGAGCTGGAGGAAAGAAATCAAGTGCGATGCGTGCGGCGACGGGAACGACTGCAGTGACTGCGGCGCGGATGGATGTGCGAGGCCATTAACAAAAAGCGATGACTGCGGACACTGCGGTGCGGCCAAGTCTGCGTTCACCTTAAGACGGTATATCGACGTGTATCGAAGTGTAGATGGTGCTTTCCGAAAAATCTTATTGTGTTAAGATGCTCACCCATCAACAGCAAGCGTTGGTGTTGTTAACCTTGAAGATGGATTCATGCTTTATTATTAGCCACGAGCTCCTCAGCAAAAGACGCAGTAAGAACGTCGCATCACGCATCACGTTGATATTACCGTCGTTGCAAAAACACTTCTCATTAGCAAAACGACACACTCGTTTAAGTTTCGTGAACGATGGTCATTGTAAATATTGATTAGTATACGACATTGAGTTGGTATACAATAGAAGCATGATGTAACGTTTTTACTAATAATTTAGACAGACATAAGACTAGTTTTTAGGGTTCCGTATCTAAAGAGTAAAAATTGGCCAAGTGCGAGTCGGACTCGCCCATGAAGGGTTCCGTGGTAACTATAATAAATATAATATACTTAATATATTTATTTGAAAAAAAAAAAAAAACAAAAAAACTTACAAATTTCTTAAAACTAGCTTATTTACAATTTTTACAACTACGCCAAATAACTTTGTTTTTCATAGTATTTGTATGAATTACAAAGTTATATTTGCGGTTTTAGAAAATATATTGTATCTCAAAAACTGCTGACTCGATCTCGTTCAAACCAATTTTGGTTGAAAGTTTACATTAAGATATACAGCATATATTTTAGTAGCTTATTTTCTAAAACCGCAAATATAACTTTGTACTTCATACAAACACTATTAAAAACAAAGTTATTAAAGTTAAATTTGTAAGGTTTTTTTTTTGTCAAATAAATATATTATATTTATTATAGTTACTACGGAACCCTTCATCGGCGAGTCTGACTCGCACTTGGTCAATTTTTTATAGATAATGTACGGAACTCTTTGTGCGCGAGACCGACTCGTACACTTTTTTAAACACATAAAGACCTTTTAAGAAGTTTTCGTTACAATAACAAATGGTATTCAATATGTAACTTGGACAAATGCTTTTCTCATAGTGATAATTCAAATATGATGAGTTTAGCTAGTCTTGTTAAATAGGTAAATATTTATCTTGACACGTTAAATTGATTGATCTTGTTAGCATCTAAGCCAACCTTAGTGCTAACTTGAATAATACACATAGCTGAAATGACACACTACAAAAGTACTTGATATTATAGTCCCAGTTTCACAAAGGAAGAATAATCGAAGATTTCAAAAATTTCAAGAGTTTGACATTTTAAAACGTTCACATAACATAACATCGAGAAACGGAGTGATATTATGAAAAATCTGTCGGGGATAGGATCTTTCTTGGCTTTCCACTTGTATTTTGTCTTTACTCTCACTTTTTTTAGTATTTACGTTTTATTTTATTTAAGTGTCGGACTGTAGTCCATAAAATATATTTATTTCTTGATTGATCTATACTAGTTTATTATTTACTAGCTTTTGCCCGCGACTTCGTCCGCGTGGAATAGTTACATTGGGCTAACGTTAAATTTAACCCCGATTTTGAAGCATTCTTCATTGGTGCTCCGCTCCTATTGGCCTTAGCGTAATTATATATAGCCTATAGCCTTTCTCTATAAATTTACTAATTAAAAATAATATTTTTTCAATTCGAACCAGTAGTTCCTGAGATTATCGCGTTCAAACAAACAAACTTATTAACTTTCGTAATTTAGTAGGGAAATATAATATGTCAATCTATAATACCTACTGTTGAAAAAGATCGCAATACGGAACCTCACAATATTATTGTTAATAGCTGTGCCCGCGACTCCGTCAGCGTGTAACTCCTTGTGTGTTATTAAGTTAATGTATTGGTAATATTGTTTAGATCACGTTCACATGAGGCTTAAGTACCTATAGAACGACAATACTTCAGCGCAAAGCTTCCAGGTAAACTATATTGAAAGTTGACCCGTCCGGCACGTGAACATAAAGATTTCTAGAACTGCTAACCCGGGAAAGAGCGACGTACAACTGACCATGCGAGAAACAACTGATACCGAGATCTACTCCAGCAACACGAAAAGTCTGCCCTTGAGCCTTATTAATTGTCATTGCATAACACACCGATACTGTGAATCGCGTTCTTTTAAATTGGAATGGATAATTATTTGGTATTATGGGAATTCTGGGAATAAAGACGGTTTCTCCTGCACCGCAACCTGTTAAAATTTGAGCCTCGATTATATTTTGTTGCAACTGGGTTACTTTTAGCCGAGTTCCATTGCAAAGTTGTGGTGGTTTTAAATTTCGGAGCAGAATAATAATCAGAAACCTTCGAACTGCTAAGCTATCGGGAGGTACACGTGTTATTGTGAGTCAACCATAAAAGATAGATATATGCTGTCGTGGGATATTTTTTATATAATTTTAAGGAGAACATTTCCGTCATAAATGATTTCTGTGTAGCTTTAACCATTAAGGTTGCACACGCGACGGAAGCTTAAAATATGGAGTAACTTCTCCCGTTTTCCCAACATTTCCCTTCACTGCTCTGCTCCTATTGATTGTAGCGTGATGAAAAGTATACTATAACCTGCTCAGGAGTATGAATATTAATTGTACCAAGTTTCGTTAAAATCCGTCGAGTAGTTTTTGTTTCTATAACGGTTATACAGACAGACAGACAGACAGACAGACAGACAGACAATAATTTTACTGATTGCATTTTTGGCATCAGTATCGATCCCTAATCACCCCCTGATAGTTATTTTGTAAATATATTTCATGTACAGAATTGACCTCTCTACAGATTTATTATAAGTATAGATTAGTAGGGAAATATAATATGTCAATCTATAATACCTACTGTTGAAAAAGATCGCAATACGGAACCTCACAATATTATTGTTAATAGCTGTGCCCGCGACTCCGTCAGCGTGTAACTCCTTGTGTGTTATTAAGTTAATGTATTGGTAATATTGTTTAGATCACGTTCACATGAGGCTTAAGTACCTATAGAACGACAATACTTCAGCGCAAAGCTTCCAGGTAAACTATATTGAAAGTTGACCCGTCCGGCACGTGAACATAAAGATTTCTAGAACTGCTAACCCGGGAAAGAGCGACGTACAACTGACCATGCGAGAAACAGCTGATACCGAGATCTACTCCAGCAACACGAAAAGTCTGCCCTTGAGCCTTATTAATTGTCATTGCATAACACACCGATACTGTGAATCGCGTTCTTTTAAATTGGAATGGATAATTATTTGGTATTATGGGAATTCTGGGAATAAAGACGGTTTCTCCTGCACCGCAACCTGTTAAAATTTGAGCCTCGATTATATTTTGTTGCAACTGGGTTACTTTTAGCCGAGTTCCATTGCAAAGTTGTGGTGGTTTTAAATTTCGGAGCAGAATAATAATCAGAAACCTTCGAACTGCTAAGCTATCGGGAGGTACACGTGTTATTGTGAGTCAACCATAAAAGATAGATATATGCTGTCGTGGGATATTTTTTATATAATTTTAAGGAGAACATTTCCGTCATAAATGATTTCTGTGTAGCTTTAACCATTAAGGTTGCACACGCGACGGAAGCTTAAAATATGGAGTAACTTCTCCCGTTTTCCCAACATTTCCCTTCACTGCTCTGCTCCTATTGATTGTAGCGTGATGAAAAGTATACTATAACCTGCTCAGGAGTATGAATATTAATTGTACCAAGTTTCGTTAAAATCCGTCGAGTAGTTTTTGTTTCTATAACGGTTATACAGACAGACAGACAGACAGACAGACAGACAATAATTTTACTGATTGCATTTTTGGCATCAGTATCGATCCCTAATCACCCCCTGATAGTTATTTTGTAAATATATTTCATGTACAGAATTGACCTCTCTACAGATTTATTATAAGTATAGATTGTTTATTATTATAGTTCTTTATTTTACTGGTACATATATGGGCAGACTTAATGCAACAAGGTATTCTGTACCAGTCAACCCTATAGTGACTCGACAAGTACAAAATCTAGTCTTAAAATAAAAATAACTCACATGTTTGATGTTGAAATGCAGGATACTCTCGATGTAGCTGGGCAGTTGGTTGACGACGGTGAAGTACCCGAACACTGAGGCTCCGTGAGTGATGATGATGGCCCATACAGGGGGAGAGAGTAACATCTTCTTCCATGGAACTGGCATGTGCTGACGGAGAGGGAGACTTTACATTAGAAGGTGAGTTTTAAATACTTTAAACAGCAGTCAAAATGTGTGTTGTAGTTGGTAGAGTTAGAAAACTACTTATAGGTAATGAAAGCACTTGACAATATTTATGATTAAGAAAACAACGCATGAATCGTACATCTACAAGCATTTTAAAATCCATCGGGAAACTTGTAGAAAAAAAATGTATTAAATCATATCATTACATAATCGTTTACCGCTGCGCAAGAGCTTTACGCGTTACATTGCCTACAATAATATTGAAACTGCATGTATCCGTGAACAATCAATTTCCCATGTGTCTAATTTCCAGTATTGAATCAGATATACAGTGTGCAATTGCTTATCTTTCCGAATGACTCAACTGACTGTGATGTCATCATTACTGCAGTTTTTACTATGGAAACCTCAGTGACAATCTGATACGTATTAATCACTTTAGCTGTGTGCGACTTCGTATGCGTAGGAGGTTTTTATAAAGTAAATCTAGATACCATGAGAATTCCAGGATAAAAAGTGCCCTAACCTAAAATCTTCCAGTAAAAGTCGGTCCAGCCGTTCCGGTTATATTTATATAAAATACTTATATTCGATTCGAGCACTCCACTGCGTGTGGTAAAAGGGTATTTGCCTATTTTTCAAAAATAGATTTAATTATTTATAAATTTTAAGCTACAAAAAAATGCTTTTCGTAAAAAATAACTGGGTTTGGTGAAACTACAAAATAAAATTCAAATTAAATATTTTGCCGTCCAAAAACCCATCGCAGTCACGAAGTCGCATGACGTCATATTTCTCAAACAACAAAGTGTTTTTGAGGTTAGGATTTCTGTCGACTTTCTTTCATGATGAGTTTAAAATTATATTACTAATATTGTGTAGTGCTTTTTTGTGAAAATAACACAAAAAGAACACCTACGAACATTTTTTTCAACACAAAATGAATATCTCATTGTATGACAAGTCGACAAGTTTGACAGCTTTGAGAAAAATTACGTCACACTTCGTGACTGGCGTTTGCGGTCACATGACACACAGATTAAAATTATAATTTTTATTTTATGAAAATACTAGTATTCACACGGGACTTCGCTCCCGTGGATTCTATCACGGTAAAAACATAACTCTCCTTTTTACAGTCGCGTAAAAAGTAGCCTATAACCTTCCTCAAGCTTCAAGCTACTTCCATACCAAATTGCATCCAAATCCACCCAGTACTTTCGAAGATTAGCGCGTTCAAGCAAACAAACAAACAAACTTTTCCGCTTTATAATATTAGTATAGATAAAAGATGTGGAACTATTTTTAGAAATAAAAATGTTGTTTAAGTTTCCTGGCATCTAAACTAACTATATGCAGAACATCGTCTTTTTTTACTACAACAGGCAAATACCCTATTGCTGAAAGGCGTTCCAATCCGAGGATAAACTAATTGGTAAATATTTCACACATAAGTACTTACTTCAATTTTAATTAGACTGAATAGTACAGAAAAACTAAAGATGAAAGAAAATAATGTACTATTTTTCTAACATAAACGTAAAACCAGAACCGCCATGAATGAAAGAAATAGCATTCACTTGCCAATTGGCAACGCACCTCCTCTTTTACTGGCATTTTGCCAAACAAACACTTGTAATAATATGTAATTGCAGTTACGCATATTTACGTGTAAATATTTACAGAAGAACCTAGAGTTACCAACCACCCTAACCTACTATACTACCTAGACTGACCCTAAGTTCTCCATCATGCACTTTGCTTTAAAAAAGTTAATATTTCATTAGTACTACTGACAACTGTGTCGCAAAAGTACACGAACAAAGAATTACCTACCTCAAATGGAAGATGTTACGATGGGCCAGACTCGAGAAAGTATAGAATCAGTACATTTTAGGCTCTTTCGTCAATCCCATTGCTAAAAAGATGGTTGAGAGCCGACTCAGATCGTTTGTATGTAGAGAGCTGAAGAAGACTTAGAAAAAATTACTGGAATTATTCTAGAGAGAAGAAAGAGCAGAGGAAGACCGCCAGCCACGTGGTGGAGAACCACTAGCAAAGATTTGGAGCGAGCTCAACTGAATGGGCAGACAACCCTGGACAGAGCTTCCTGGCGTCCTCGAACGAGGAGAGCCCACTATCCCACCTTGAGCAAAGGCTTTCCCCCCGTTTTCAACCGACGACCAAAAGAGGAGGTTATCAATTCGACGCGTATATTTTTTTTTGTTTTTTTTTTTTTTTTAATGTATGGTCACCGAGTACTCGAAGACGGCTGAACCGATTTGGAAAATTCTTTTTTTGTTTGATAGGGTATACTTTGAAGTTGGTACCATTTGTCACCAAGTCAGGATCTGATGATGGGATCTTGGAGAAATTGAGGGAACTCTTCAAATATTATAGGCACACCTATGGCGTTTTGGGTATTTCTTATAGTAAATTGTGTAGTTGCTCTCAAAAAGTACCATTTGGGGAAGTGGAACTGATGATGAAGACCACAGATGGCCGCCGAAACTACTCAATAATAAGTATTTCGTGGATTGCGATTCGATGACTGAATATGGATATTAAGCACTTGGTGCTTGTCACAATGCATATGGTGATGTATAGCTGATGGTGAAGTACCAGGAGAACTCCTCAAAAATTAACGGCCCAGTATTGGGAAAAGCAATATTTTGTAAAAATGTTATAAGTAGTTGACATTTAGGCTCTTGTAACTAGGTAAATTAAAAATCAACCAACTAAAAAGAGTGAAATAAAAACTTTTTACCAAAAAATTAAACCGACTCCCAAAAAACACTGCAAAGTGAAAAATAACTTTAATTTCGGAAGTCGGTGCCAAAAACGAAAATACAAAACTAAAGACACCGACTACCGAAATTAAAGTTATTTTTCACTTTGCAGTGTTTTTTGGGAGTCGGTTTAATTTTTTGGTAAAAAGTTTTTATTACCACGTCAATTCATAGAGAACCCTTATCGTCATTAAAATATAGTTATATAGATCTACACTTCATCGAATAATTAAGCGTCAATAACCTAATGGTTAAGGTGTCGAACTTGTGATCGAGAGGTCGCGGGTTCTAACCCCGCCCATTACACTATAGCCGTGAATCCACTCCAGACACAAGCATATAGCTTAGTTGGAGGGGTTAACAGGATTGCTAGTTATGTGAATTCTACCCAAATTGCCAGTAATCGCTTAAATCCCAAAAAAAAATTAAGTTAGGATGATCAGCAACACAAGCACAGATCCATAGATGGTGTCTACCACAAACAAATCTTTCAACCTTCCTATTTGATCGCAATTAAAGGAAGAATGCCACTGTCCATAGATAAAATGCGCCGCCTACAACAATCAACATACATCGCGATCCTCACAATTCTCAGAATAGCACGGAATTTACTCAGAAAGGCAAAAAAATTAAAACAAGCATCATTACGACTTACGACGGTGTAATGCGCAGTGGAACTTTAATTAAAAATAATACAAATCATTGCATTAAGAACAATTCTAAACGCGGCAGTTATCTATACTTCTATACATTAGTATAGAAGTATAGATAACTGCCGCGTTAAAAAAAAACTCACTTTTCCGCTTTATGATATTAATCATAAAGCGGAAAAGTGAGTTTTTTTTAACGCGCTAATCTTTGAAAATAGCTTGTGGTAGATTTACCCGAATGCAAGAAAGGAGGGCTTGTGTTTTTATCGTGATAAAGTCAAAGGGAGCCAAGTCCTGCACGACAGCTAGTTAAAAATAACACTAATCTCCGCATTAAGTACCTAGAATGCTAAACGCAGCAGTTATAACTATCAAAATAGACGAACACGCTAAAATTACGTGCGCGGTTTTAAAACAGCGTCAATATGTCATAGTCACATTTGTCGGATGGGACATGAATAATAAAATTCTAAAGCTTAGTTTTTATCGTACATCTGTTAGCATGTCAAGAATAAAGAATACTAGACCAGAAACAAAAAAAAACACGTCAAAATACGAGTTGGACTCGCGTACCGAGGGTTTCGTACAAACTTATCTAAGTATATAAGTTCAATCGTACTGAAGCGATTGTTTAGTTTTCAGATTTATTCCTTTGCATATGCAGTAAGATTGTTTCTTGCCAAACTTCATGATTCTAAATCAACGGGAAGTGCCTATACATTAGCAAAATATGCGTCATACGTCATATCTTTTAGACGCGTTGACTCACAAGTTTAGTTTATTTTACATCTGAAAGTTACCGTAGATCCGAGTATCTGATATATAATTTCAGTTCGATATTTCCACCCGTTCCTGAGAAAAACGGTCTAGACAGAAAGACAGACGGAAAATTAAGTCATCCTATGAACCCTTTTTGAGGGGTACGGAACCCTAAATACCAGTTGAAACTTGCGGAAGAATAATAGAACTTGTCATACTTTAATTGAAACATACGATCGACCTATTTTACTTGGCAATCATAGAAACTTACAAATATGAAACTTATAAATATTACCAAGCCTACGTCAACGGCGACATGGCGTATTTCTGATAATTAAGTCAACAACAAAACGTATTATTATTAACGTTGCAAGAAAATAATTGTTTTCTGTTAATTACTTAGTATTTATTTAAAGCATTGAATGTCTAATTATTGTCGTTTGTGTGTTATTGTTTCAGAAGAATGCTTTGGCTGAATGACAAGATCCGTGTTGTTGAATCTACAGAATTACATGCATACTTAAGATATGTACATATATGATGCTCTGTATGTAGGTATTGCCAATTTTGGGATGCACTTCTTTAACTTTTTTATTTATCAGAACCAGATTAATAGCAACCAAAAACCCACTAATGTTTTAACTTGAGCTATCATGAGTCTATCTCAATATAGAATTTTTATACAATGCGTTATTGTTCGTAAAAATAATTAAGTAATATTTAGTATTGTTACGTTGTTTTGAAACTGCTTTATCCTGTTAGCTTTATGACTGCGGTAATAACAAAAGATGGTCACTGATACAAAGTACGACAGGAGTTAAATCTGTGTTTCTTTCCTCAAAAGATCACCTTAGACTTTAACCTACATGGTATGATGGTTGTCATGTGTTTTGACTAACACGGATTGTATGGACTTCAACAGATCTTGACACGGAGTTTGGTTCGGTGTTTCTTGTAAGAATAATCAGCTAGGAGACATCGGTCTCATTTAGTTTAAATTTACGAACCTCATTTTAAACAAAATGACGAGTTAATGTGTTATTTTGTAACTAACTCGCAATTGCTAGGTCTCCGCTAACAAGGGCTTTGATTAAAACATAAGCCAAGGAAGCTTTTGCAGCCTATAACCTACCTCAAGCTTTAATTTCCACACCTAATATCATTCAAATCCACCCAGTACTTTGGAAGCTTAGCGCGTTTAAAGAAACAAACTTTATAACGTTACTATACATTCGCAAAATAAATATATATTTTTTTTTTGTTCTAACCCAAATATCCGGGATGTTTCCGAAATACATAGGCGATGTTTTGCATGCGATATTCAGTATAGAAACAACTTCAAGGAAAGATGATCAAAACCTGTCTTAAAAAAAGGTTAAATAGTTCGAAACTAATCAGTTTTTAATAAGTCTGGAGCAGTTACTAATGAAAGTTACATGATAATATAGTATCAATTCTTAGTCGTTTTTGAGGTCGAGTTTTTGTTTTAAGTGTTCTCCTCATATTTGCATGATACCGAACAATATAGCTCTTGAATATGACCGCGCCCTTCTAAAACATCCAGATTATACTGAATCATTGCGTATTTTTAATATAACTTCTGGAATTAAATTTCGTCTGGAATCTTCTATGCAAAAACATATGACTCGGCAGCGCGACAGTAGCGAATTAGATCAATTCTGTTGGCGTTCTCGGAATGATAGCGTAAAAATATGCCAACCATATGCTTAGCATATGCTAAGTTTAAATATATTATAGTACGGTTTGGACTTTAATAACATGTTATATAATAACAGCTTTGAGGAGCATACGAAATCTCTCGAATAAAATATCCTCTAAAAACAAACGAAATCATTGCCAAATATTTTTGGAAATGCGTATTAACAATTTTCAACTATGCACTTGATGACACATGTACTTAGTAATTTATAATAGTGACAAGCAGATCACAATATATTTATTAATCGGTTCACTTGTTCAAACACAATGATTTCAAATCTGTCTAAAATCTTAACGGATGCGCGGGCGCACGGCTGACGTGTGTGAGCGGCGTTACATTATGGCGATGTTCACACATTGTTGGGTGCACAGCCATTGTTTCGTGCGAATAGGAAGTGGGCGATTTGTTGGATTGCTGTGATTCATAGATTAGTTATTTTGATTGGATCGTCCTATCATTTGCATAGAAAAATAAATTTCACGATGCAGATGGTGGAGGATTGCAATAATTACAGATTATCACCAGTCTTTTTTTCTGTGGGAAAATAATCAAATGACTCCTCTGGGTGAGGTGGAAAGTAGTATCAGACTTTTGCTGACTAAAGCGTTGGCAGTAACTCATTTGATCATTCCAGCAACGGAATCGGTCCAGTCTAACCTTGCATTTTGCAATCGGGGGAAAAACCTTCAAAAAGCCCGCGGCCTTTTGGGATAAGAGCGAGGATTTTGGATTTTTACCTCGCTAGAACCACACCGGTGGCCAACACATGGACAGTAGCACCGGAGCCTGTTAGGAAATGGCTCCAGAACTCCTTGTGTAACTCCTCTTAGGACACCTCCCTAGGGAAACTAATAAGGTCTCCCCTGAGCCTTGCTGTGCTGTTAAAGCAAGAGTGAACACTGAACAGATATCCTCTGGGCTCATTCGTTCCATCGTAGACCTCATCTAACGCTTACCATCAGGCGGATCAGAGTCAAAAGCTGGCTCAACCGTAATAAAAAAATAACAAAAGAGACATATCTCACCTCCACACACAACTACTGAGTAATACTCAAGCGTCAATAGCGACGTTTTAGAACTATTGCCATGAACCCACTCCAGACACAAGCATGCATATTTAGCTTAGTTAAAAAGGCTTAAAAAGATTGCTAGTAATGTGAATTCTACTCACCTTACTAGTTTACTATATATTACAAAAAAAATTACAACGACCCTTGTTAATACTGGTTACAAAAATCAGCCTAAAACGCAACAATTCAAGGGTAAAACCAAAATCCAATTAAAACTACGTCTATCGGTTAATTAAATACACCAATCTCCCAATACCGATTATATTCAAATCAAGTGCCTTGAACACATGAAGTTTGCCAATGATTTATTTCAATGTGTAATTTTTACTGTGTTCGTCGAATTTTAATTGGTTTCCTTGACAGTTGGCATAATTCCTTCGGTGTGCTCGGTAAGGGTTATAAATAATTTGTGGGTTTTTCCTCAAATGCAGTGCTATGTAAATTTTGAGGTTTCCATGCAGGTTTGGCCGTCAAAGAGAATTTATGGTTGTGTCAATTGATAAGAACGTGCAAGCGTGCGAGACAGAGAGGACCTTTATTTTATTATATGCTATTTTATCCGCTAAATTCCGATTCCGATTCCGTAGGGATTTACGCGTGAATAAACAACCACATGAACGAAGCCGCGTGGACGCCGGTGCCGTGTTAGTCGAATACCTAGTACAGTCTCTGTAGCTGGCATAGATTTTAATATTTACACTAATTATGTTACCACGGACTAGGAAATCTATACTAATATTATAAAGAGGTAAAATTTGTAAGTTTGTATGTATGGGGTAATCTCTGAAACTACCGAACCGATTTTGAAAATTCTTTCGCTTACATGTAGCTGCATTATCTCTGAGTGCTATAGGCTATAAATTATCTTTATATTATGCATATTAGCCGAGCTATTATAATTTTTGTCAAGCAAGTCGGGGACGGGATCCCGTGGAATATTTTCGACTTCTACGCGGACGAAGTCGCAGGCAGAAGCTAGTTACAAGTATTGATATAAAATTACTGCTAGGATAATTTTAAATTGATCTAAGCATTGTTTGTATCATACATTTTTTTTTCTAATAATTATAGCTTATATATTTCGTTTACATTATTTACATTAATATATGTGAAGGGACGTGTGTGAGTGCTGTTAGTGTTTTCTTTATCGATCTTCGAAATCCTCATCCAAACACTTCAGACTGCCATTTAGTGTGCTCAGATTTTAATCTGATAAATTCCTTACCATATAAATTTGTATAGGACTTTATAAATTCCTATGCAGTCTTCAAAACAATCAAAAAGGTCGTAATAAGAAGTCTGTATACACTTACTCCTTTGCTATTGTTGTCCTGAGGCAATGCCTTCATCAGGAAGTTCCGCTCAGTCTCCGAGATGCGAGGATGTTGGCCTGGCGTGTCGTACACCACCGCGAACCAAGCCACTGACCACATTACGCCGATTATACCTGTGGGGGTAAACGAGGTTAGGTAATGTTCTACCAGTTTGTTTCCGTGTTACTTCTCAGGGTAGCTAGAAAACACTGGCCCCATCTAGTTAAAATTTACGAAAAAGATAATGATGTGTAATGTGTTATTTAAAACCAATAAACATAATAAATATATTAACACCATAATGGCCACAAAACCCACTCTTGAGAAGGCTTATAATTAGATTAGATTTATTTTATTTGCAATACAAGAATAAAAAATCGTGCATGCAAGATAACATAACAAAAATAAAGTACAATCATGTTTACCTCATAATATGGCGTGCAAATATATTATAATGAATTTAAGTAACGAATTAATTATAATAATATGACGTGACAATAGTATACAAAGCAATATAATTTTAATGTCAAAAAATGTATATAAAAAACAAGTCACATAAATTGTCAACTCTAAGTTAAATATAAAATAAACTAAAATTTAACATAAAAAAATGTCAAAATTAATGTCAGATATAAATATAAAATTACAATATGCAATAATTAATCCGAAATAATAATGAAAATAGCCTATTTAATGAGTGGTTTGAAATGAGTGAAAATCACTGCCGGCTTCTGTGTCTTCTGTCATTGAGCCCTCAGACTTTAAACGAAAAGTGAACAGACATCCTTCTGGGTTCGCTCGTTTCATCCATCGCTTACCATCAGGCGTGATCGAGGTCAGGTGTGGGTTGGGATTAGGAAAACTCAAATTACTTAAAAAGGCCTACTTGTTTAGATGCATTATATTTTTATATAGATGCTTGATTATAGGTTATAATAGGTTACATCTAGGCAAGCGTGCTCCATCTTCGACCACATCATCACTTACCATCAGGTGAAATGGTGGTCAAAGCCAGCGAGCCTATTATCAATAAAAAATATATATATATATATTATGTGATCACATTTTTCAAAACACGCATATGGCCATTTTCACTAACAAGGTGACACTTACAGCGTGATTTTATATAGGCATTATAATCGGTTATCGTCTTACATCTAAATTAGAATCGATTATGTATGCTTTACACCAAAATTCTTGCCTCTACATACATACATCAACGGTATTGTATGTGACTTGAACTCGGCCTTTATACCTTTTCATAGAAAAATGTGTCAAAAACACTTCTAAACACAGCACAATCTTGTCCCAAGTACCAAGTACTTGCAAAGTCAATTGTCCAGCCACAACAAAAATTAAATGTAGGCAAAAGTCCATGTCATAACACAAGAAGCTTTCCCTACCACCTCTTGATATCATAACGGGCACATAGATACTCAAAACGGGTCCACTTTACTGCCAGTCTGTGAAAGCTTCGACATTATCAATGATATACAGTATTGATATTGCATCCTTTATTAGGTTTTAGTGTAAACGACTTCGTGCCTATGGAACACGTGTTTTGTAAATCGAACTAAATTGAACTGAGTTGGGGAGCTGAATTTTGAACAAAATTATAGTGTGGAGAGCAGTGGTGGCCTTATGGTTGCAGATACGACATACGGCTAGTAGGACGTGGGTTTGAACCTGACAGGCACATTACTTTGTGTAATTTTCATCATTACCACTGCTCTCAAAAGTAAGGAAAACATCGTGAAGAAACCGGGATGTCCCACTTAGAATAAAAAATTCGAAGACATGTGAAATATTCATCAACCCGCATTGCAACCCATTCCCCTCTCATACAAAGAGAAAGAGAATGTTATAGGCCGATGATGAATATTGTGCCACGTTGTAAGTTGAGAATTTCGGTCTCGCTTTTAGCTATGACGTCACGCGTAAGCCATGATGTGGTAAACGATGGAGCTCGCTTGCTTAGAAAAGTAATGTCTTTTCTCTTCGGCTAGATGATACGGTAGTACGTATGTAGGCCCTCCTTATCCAACGATCCCATGAATCTCGTATTTAGCGGACTCCTGAGACCTTCAGAGTGCCATAGCTTTACCTACAGGATTTGTCTTGCCTAAAAGGAGGCTCCAATCAGAAATGTAATTGAAATACACCATGAACCATTCAACTGTATCTGCTTTCTTATGATACAAATTTATTTTACTTTCTATTTCGTCTTCATTAAAAAGCCTAAGCTTTGCAATACATGGGATACTTAACAAATACATATTGAAAACAAATTCGCACATTAGAAATCTATTTAAACTTAATATCATCCTTTATGATTGCTTTTCACTGCCCAGTACATCCCTGCCTGTCTCTTGACTTAGCTTCTGTCGTTGTTGAATGGTTAGATATTACCTTTACCTATTAAGCTAGTACATAAAATGGTTGTAATATATTACCTGTGAAGTAGAAAGCCGACTCCCAACCGAAGTGCGCAATAAGGAAGCCGCATATCGGCATGGTCATGGCTGCACCCAACGATGATGCTGCAAGAGAATACATAGAGTTACAAAGGGAATTTCAATATTATGTATCTGTACTCTTTAAATTTTCACTTAATTCTACAAACTAAAATAGTATAAGAAGATTCGTCCTCAAGCGTCGGTTGGCAATGTATCCAAGGGATTAGCAGCATTGCCACTTTGTATGGCAGCATTGCCGTACAACTGTGCCATATTCTGCCAAAGTGAAAACCAATCTTGGGTCACGGGAAAGCCTTTTCGACGTTTTATCTTCATTAATCCTCTTTTTTTAGTCTTATGTGAGGAGAAATAATCATTAAAATTATTATTATTAATGTTTGTGGAGTATCGATTCTGTGATAATCCCGATATATGCAGATACTATTACGATGTATTGCAACTCATAAAAGGCAGAATCAACAGTAACGACCATCAGTAAATCAATCAGAAAAGATCAGCAGAGTTTTATTTTTCAGCAGATTTTTTATGCTAAATTCAGTAGCAATTTTGAGGACTGTTAATATATTTTATCAGATTACCACTGTTATCAAAACGGTGAAAGAAAACATCGCTAGGAAACTGACATGTCCTAGGAACAAAGACATGTGACATCTTAAGCCTGCAATACATGTTGGCCGAGCGTTGTCGAGTGAAGGCCAATACCAACATGTAGACGGTATATTTGCCTTGTCTTGCTATCGCTCGGTGTCACTTGCCTAGTTGGCCGAGTGGAGGCCAGCGCCAACGTGTATAGAGCTCATTTGGTGCAACTTGTCTTCGCTCGCCGTTGCTCGTGATCACTTGCCTCACTTCGGATCGGTGTCGGTTTTTGGTCACAAATCAAAGGCGCTCGCCTGCGCTCGGGCAACGTGTGGGCAGCTCTACAGACCCTCTTCTATATTGGTCGTCTGCATTGGCGTTCGACGAACTGGTCGAACGTGTGGACATTATTTCTTGCCTTGTACCTATTTGCCAACGTTCGCGTTGGCCTACGCTCGGCCAACATGTATTGCAGGCTTTACACTTACAGCCCATTCTCTCTCATAGAGAGGAGGCCAGTGTCTCAGCAGTGGAAACGTTATCGGTTGACTATGTTATGATAATGTGTTAATCCATACTAATATTATAAATTCGAAAGTAACTCTGTCTGTATGTTACCTTTTCACGCCTAAGTCGCTAAACCGATTCAGATGAAATTTGGCATGAGAATAGTTTAGGACCCTGCGAAGGACATAGGTAGTTTTATCCCGGAATTCCCACGGTATCGGGAATTACACGGGAAAAACCCCCACGCGAACGAAGTCGCGAGCAAAAGCTAGTTAAAAATAAACATGAGATTCCATGTGATGTATAAGCCGGGCTTCCCAGGAAAACTTGAGTTAAAGTACATAATATACCTTTCTAAATGGAAAAGTGTTATCTGCCCAGACAAAAATAAAAAATTCAGCGACTGAAAAGTCATTTATTTGAACAGTCCTTCATTGAATAGTAACAAGCCACACTCGACAGAATCTTGAACAGAATCCAATACAGATACGATTATTTACGATATACTCTTTATACAACGTGTAACGGAAACCCCATATCTATCCAAAAGGACTGAAGACAACATCTGGTATGGAGTCTCTATGCAAAGTTTCAGCTCAAAATAAGTGACACAGAATTGACCCCAAATTATTGGTTTCATAATTATGTTTCTTGAATACCAGTAATAACAAACGTGTCACACACAGCACTATGAGGGTCATCACTTTCTACGTCACTTGCCAATAAAACGATAATTCTCTTCGTTCTTCTTAATTTGAAAAATTCGACCTCTGGTATCAATGTATTGAAATTTCTAATATGCTGCACACATGTAGACATAGGATTACAAAACCCTTGCCATATCGTTTGTTATCATCCACTCGATATGTATATACCCTTTAAATTACACGTTGTATACACCATAACATAATTAAATGGGGACTTACAAACTACAAAGGGTGAAATGGTGAAGGGATAAATGATCTTTATTTGGCAAATTGGTTATTAAATAACACTTTCACACGTCATTTTTTTCGTAAATGTTAACTAGATGAGGCCGGTGTTTCCTAACTGACTACCCTGAGAACTTGAGAAGAAACACCGAAACCAACTCAGGGGTCCGTCTCTTTTAAAGTCCATACACTCTAAACTGGTTTAATTATATGGGAACCTTGTAGGTTTCAGTCTGAGGCGATCTTTTGAAGAAAGATGCTCACAGATTTGAGTGGGCCTGTCCATACAGTGCAAGCATTTGTCAAATGACGTATAGCCCAACTTAGAACAAGGAGCTTAATGATTTGACAAACAATACCAAGGTAAGGACGTTTGGGTAGGCCGCAAAAAGCACTCAAACTGCCAGACAATCATGTTTAACTCGAATAAGATAACCTACATAGTTCACATATTCACAATAGTTTATGAGGATTATGTAGATTAGTCTGTTGCGTAGGAGTATGAATTTCCAATGTTTTAAGTCTCAAGTACACCATGAGGACAATGATAAAGGTAGAACTGACTTACTCAGTCATACACCTTAGCGTTTTCATTTACGTTCGAGAAACCGGGGCGGGGTTACAGATGATTGATGAATAATCCCACCATCATCATGAAAACATATTTAATCCTCATTGCGGTCTATTTCAACACTTTTACTACAAACTACGGCTGAGTGTATATAAAGCTAAGAAAGTTTATCGTGCGTTAAGTCTATGTTAATTGATGTTATAAAGTTAACGGTTTATTGGGTTTGAGTGCTCTAAATCAGCTTATCCGCAGATGAAATGAAATGAAATGAAATATTTATTTTTGTAAATTGGTTATAAATAACACTTTTACACGTCATGTTTTTTTGCGTGTTAAGTTTAACTAGATGAGGCCGGTATTTCCTAACTGACTACTCTGAGAAGAAACACCGAAACAAACTCAGAGGTCATAGTCTCTTTTAAAGTCCAGACAATTTGTATTTTTATATGAGAAGCATGTAGGTTCATGTCTGTGGTATTCTTTTGAGGAAATAACCACGCAAATTTGAGCGGACCTGTCCAGACAGTGCAAGCATTTGTCAGTTATCGTGTAGCTCAACTTAGAACTTAAGGAGCTCAACAATTTGACAAAAAATACCAACGGACGTTTGGGTAGGCCACACAAGTACTCAAACTGCTTGTTTGATTGTAAAGAATGGTCACACGTCTGTTGATTAGTCGTTTATAGCTCTCATGCAAGGCGCTGCAGGTTTGTGTCCAGACTGTTGTAATGAAAGAAGCACACAGGAATTCACTTATTTTAAGTGGACACCGAAATATGTACGGTGGCCGGCACATCAACCTACACCAATCTGTCAAAATAATTTAATAGATTTACGACTTTATTACAACATGATAAGGTTCAAACTCAATTGGGTAAATTTGATAGATTCGGATAGCTTGATGTGCTGGCGACTGTACTTACTTCATAACAAAAAAGTAATGGCTGTTAGATGTAAAGTTAATTTGATAAACCAATTGTTTCGTCAATTATACATAGAAGGACGTCGTTTCGTTATTGAATATTTAATGTCACTCTACATCCCTTCAATTACCACCACACCAAAATCAACGGTTGTCAGTTACAACGTGAAGATTTTGTTAATCTGTAAACCATGATGTGCGTTACTTACATGTTTGCAGAATGTTATTTTTAATACCTTTTCTTTTACAACTACAACATGGTAAATGTGTATTGTTCCAAATAAATAAATAGGTAGTCTAACTTCCAACTTTTTACAGAATCCTTTAAGCCGAATTATTTATCTTGGCAAGATTTAGTTAGGTATTTACTATTACTATTGATCTGCCCTCTTTCGAAATTCGACCCTAAGTTAAATGATTTGAAACGCATTTTTAATTGAAAATTATTAGCTTTCTACACTCCTCCATACAAACTCTTCCGTCTCCGCTATTTTCGTAAATTTCGTAACTCAACCAAATGGCGACGCTGCAAAGGATTTGTTCAAATTCATGGCCCACATATTGTGAAGGTACAATTGTTCAGGATACGATGGGACTGACATACGCTATGCGTAAAAGTCCCTATAAATAAATAAAGTATAAAAAAAATGTTTTTGTTTCACGTATCTACGTACGTATCTTCGATCAATATAATTATTCTGTCTTACGTTCTCATAGACACCAGCAATAAATCTTTGTAATCTCTTCTCAACTATTTAAAGTTGATTGTGTAATACACGAATAGCAACAAAAATGGCGCCGTTTATTTAATCGTGAACTTGGCAATGGTCCCGAGTAGGTCAAGCCGCGGTGCCAACCACGCCCCTCGGTCTATGTGACGTACACTAATAGCTGCAGTTAGGACATGGTTGAGATAGTGAAGAACTCAATACACGATCTCTCATAGATAGGAAAACTAGGTATGTCCTAGCGGGAATGTTATGGGCTGGTTATCTTTACATAGTATAAAACAAAGTCTGTACGCTTAGAACTTTTAAACTATAACGCAACGGATTTTAAATCAGTTTTCAGCAATAGATAGAGTGATTTAAAGAGGGAAGTTTATTTGTATAATACATGCATATTATTATTACGTTGCACCAATTCGACGCCGCACGGTGGGCTGAAAAACGGCTTTCATAGACTTAGGCATTTTATTTTGCAAGTGCCAGTTTTTGTGCCGGATATCACTTCTATTTGTTATAACAATATACAAAAATGACACCAGAATTGATTCTGCACAAAAACGAAGGAATTATAATTTTTTTACGAAAATTTTGTATGGAGCTAGTATGAAAAATCGAAATATCTCTGAAACGGCAGCGATAACCGTAATATCCTTATAGGAGGTTTTAGTACTAATTATTTATGATTTTTTGACATACGTTACATAATGGTTGTAGATGCCCTTTTTTTTTTTAAATCGTCAAAATATTTTTATTTATTTTTACATATTAAACGTTCCTTTTAGTGTTTAAGTTGAAGAATTCAGAGCTTTAACAACTCTTAACATAAAATAGCATCACCCCTATAGACCTGAAGGACTAGACAGAGGTGTGTAGTATCTTGTTGATCTTGTAAGATTTCCAACAATACCAAATAGTTGAATATCAGTGTCAAAGTGCCCATGCTGTCGCTTCTTTTAGAAAGATAGGGGAATGAAATTGTTAATTGATCATACCCTAAAAGTATGATTACAACATAACCGGACACATAATAATATCGACACAAAAGGAATTTTAAAACCTTGCATACGTTCAAAATACAAAATAACATATTGTGTAGTCATCTAATGAGTCTGATGACAAGTAATTAAGTAATTAGAATGATGGTTGTAGTCTTCTGATTCTAATGAGCCTATTAAGTGATTAAATGATTTGAAATATCTCGCAACAATACCAACTAAGAACTGCATTCACCTTTTTATAATTAGTGAGCTAATGTGATTTGCTAATGTTGATTAGTTCTACTATGAGTTCTACGAAATGTTTTTGACGATTATAAATTTTTATTATCATATCTTTTATAACTTTAATGAGGGTAGTTAACTAATTATTGACTTTATACAATAAAAGGGCTATAATT
Source organism: Tholera decimalis (assembly GCA_943138885.2). Lineage (NCBI taxonomy): Eukaryota > Metazoa > Arthropoda > Insecta > Lepidoptera > Noctuidae > Tholera > Tholera decimalis. The sequence goes on from OW964567.2 coordinate 34,273,162, forward strand.
TTGTTCCATAATTTAGATTGTTCACAACCGTGTAACTGCTAACACTAAAACTATTTGCTTTGCGACTACAAAATCTTAGAATGGAAAGTTTAATCACCAACTTAGATTTGTTTGTTCTTCTAAAAAGTGAGTGTCCTTCATTTAATCATGAAGTATTGTTTAGTGCAATTGTGTCCCGCATAGGCGATTGCCTTTCTGCCGAAGATCAAGTAACTCTCAAAGAATTTTGCCGGAGATTCACGCGAGCTGCTTTAAACAGGTGGCAGAAATCTAAACGATTCTTTGATAAGTTTAGAAATACGTACGGAGAGTGGTTGCAAGCAAATATTGATTGGCCGAGTTGCGTGCAAACTTTAATAAATCAAGAACCAACTGTTGATGAGATACCAAGAGCACGCTCAGTCTTTCCAGAACCTTCGACATCATCGACTGTTGGAACAATGACAAAAAGGTCCCGAAAACCATTCAAAGATCTGGGAAGCAAACAGAAAAAGAGAAGATCTAGTGAGCACATAGGCGAGGATTCCTGTGAATTGGCATATGCAGCTGCAGCACGTTTAAAAGAAGAAGGTTATGAAGATATCGCATCTGTAATCAATTATATGATCAAAAATCCAGAAGCTGCCGTTAAAATCAAGGAAAGCATTAAGAAAACAGTAATATTTACACCAGAGAAAGCACTTGGATTGCTTCTTTCACTTAAGCTTTCAAAGTGGCAATATATTACGTTGCGAGAGACTGCCATTCGGGAAGGTGCTAAGGATATTTACCCATCCTACTATAAACTGCAACAAACTAAGCTTGCATGCTACCCTCCTAATCAATCAGTATCAGTTACGGATTCATCAGCTAGAATTACACTTCAAGCTTTACTTGACATCACGGTGAAGCGGATTCTTCAAAGTCTTTCTGATAATGTGGAAAATAAGCAGTTAAAGCTGATATCGAAGTGGGGATTTGATGGTGCTTCCAATCAAAGCCGATACAAGCAGAAAATGGACGGCGAGCATGATGATTCAAGCATTTTCATGACCTCCTTGGTGCCACTGAAACTGACAGATGGAGATAATACTATATGGACAAACCCGAAACCATGCTCAACTTTTTATTGTCGTCCGGTTCAGTTCACTTTTGTAAAAGAAAGCCATGCAGTTGTCATTGATAACAAAAGAAAAATGGATGAGGAAATTGAGGCCCTTAACCCCACAGAGTGCATTAATAGTAACAGGGTGACTCATAAACTAATGATGACAATGATCGACGCAAAAGTCTGCACGTACCTTTCTGAAGCTAGATCAAATGCATCATGCTACCTGTGCTTAGCAAAACCAACAGAAATGAACCACTTAGATGCTGTAACATCAAAAACTGTGTGTTCTGACATATATGAATTTGGCCTATCATCCCTACATGCCCGTATAAATTGCATGGAATGTCTGTTACACATTGCGTACAGACTTGACTTCAAACAGTGGGCAGCAAGAAGTAATGAGCATAAAGATATGTTACAAAACAGAAAAAAAAAACATTCAAAATAAATTTAAAGAGGAGCTCAATCTGTTAATTGATATAGTAAAACAAGGCTCGGGAACTACTAATGACGGGAATACCGCAAGGAAGTTTTTCGAGTTTCCCAATAAAACTGCAGCTATTACTGGGTTGGATCAAAACCTGATAAAAAGATTTGCTGTTATTTTGCAAGCAATAACATCTGGTGAGAAGATCGATGTCATCAAATTTAAAGATTTTGCTCGCAAAACAGCAGAAAAGTACGTGGAATTATACGACTGGTACTACATGTCATCAACCGTACATAAACTATTAATACACGGAGCTGACATAATCGAAAAAAATGATATTGTCCCGATTGGGACTCTCTCGGAAGAAGCCTCAGAGTCTCGAAACAAAGATTTTAGGAGGTTCCGGGAACATCATTCGCGGAAAAGAAGCAGGCAAGATTCTAATCAAGATATACTTATTGTACAATTTGTACTTATTTATATTTTTTTTTTCTCTCTGTATCTCAGCTAACCTGTCTGTATTATTATATTGTATATCTAGTTATTAGTGAAAACTTGTAATTGGCCATATTGTATTTATTATCCTTGTTATTTTCTCTGTCTAGCTGTAAGTTTTCCAAACATAATAAAATAAAATAAATAAATAAAATAAATAAATATCCTAAATATGCTTGTTGTTTCTTCGGATCCTTTTCTAAGTGCACAAAGGCCGAAGTTAGATGCCAAAAGGAAGACAACCTTTTTTGCTGAAACTCTCGACCTAATACAGTTTCCGGAAACTGAGTTCGAGTTTGTAGGTATATCCGATCTGGATTCTGACTCGGAATTGGAGTCCGACAACGAAAGTTGTAAAGAAAATTTGTAAAATTTAATTATTTTTCTTTATGTTCTTTTGTTATTTATGTTAGTTTATTGTACCAATATGTTTAGTTAATAATTTCATAAATTATAGTTTCAAATATGTATTTTGTATAATTGAATTTATTAGATATTATTTTTGTTACTTCTGTTTTATTTAAATTACCTATCAATAAAAAGTTAATATACAGTCTTTTTTTTTCACATATTCTTAATATTTGGGGAAAAAACATGCTTCCTAACGATGTTCTTAACTTTGACACAGTTCATGGATCGTTTTGAACAGTTTCATATGTTAAAATAAATAATGTTAGTACTATAATCCCCTATAAGGATATTATTATTATTATGTGTCCGGTTATGTTGTATTCATACTTTTAGGGTATGATCAATTAACAATTTCATTCCCCTATCTTTCAAAAAGAAGCGACAGCATGGGCACTTTGACACTGATATTCAACTATTTGGTATTGTTGGAAATCTTACAAGATCAACAAGACACTACACACCTCTGTCTAGTCCTTCAGGTCTATAGGGGTGATGCTATTTTATGATAAGAGTTGTTAAAGCTTTGAATTCTTCAACTTAAACACTAAAAGGAACGTTTAAATATGTAAAAATAAATAAAAATATTTTGACGATTTTTTTAAAAAAAAGGCATCTACAACCATTATGTAACGTATGTCAAAAAATCATAAATAATTAGTACTATAACCCCCTATAAGGATATTACGGTTATCGCTGCCGTTTTAGAGATATTTCGATTTTTCATACTAGCTCCATACAAAATTTTCGTAAAAAAATTATAATTCCTTCGTTTCTGTGCAGAATCAATTCTGGTGTCATTTTTGTATATTGTTATAACTAATAGAAGTGATATCCGGCAAAAAAACTCGCACTTGCAAAATAAAATGCCTAAGTCTATGAAAGCCGATTTTCAGCCCACCGTGCGCCGGGGCGGGTCGCTAATGTCATATAACTGTTGAAAGCATCCAAAGTGTTATTAAAAGTAGACTATGTATTCTAGGCTATTATCCATTTCTCTGGCAAATGTCATTCAGATCCGTTCAGATAGTTTGCCGTGATTGAGTAGCAAACACATACGTTCATCTATCCTTACTTTCGTATTAGACATTTTAGTGAAAACGCCGACGAAATTGAACTGCTATAATCAATGATATATAAAATATCATTGGCTATAATATTTTTTGTTTCTTGTAAGTATTTTCACGACGTTATGTGTGCCTACTATCAAATGACGTAATCATACAAAAAAGGATTTAAGTGTAAACAATAGTTTTATAGTGTAATGAGGTTTTATATTCCTGATCTATTAGTGTATGTTTTTTTTATGTTTTAGCCGCTTGTGCCTGTATAATAAATATATGAACATTCATACATCTTAACATTCACATTTATATGATTAGTTATAGACAGATTCACGAAGGTGAATTGCTATTAGGACTACTAGGGCCGTACTAAATGACATAGTCGTGCCGAGAACAAACGGCTCGCTATTTTGAAACTTGTTACAAGCGACCAGTGTATACAAAATACCTAGATCAATATACAAGGCGTTTTAAGAGTGCCTAGATCGGATCAGGATTTAAGGGTGATAGATAGGTCTTCAGTTCATCCGTGATCATGGCGCTTGCAACACTGCCGAAATATCAGAACTCGAAACATAAATATATAAATACACATGGTAAATATCCTGTTATAAGTTCTAATGATTCTATTAGTGACCATGTTAGCTTAAAAACTTATAGATATATTTAAGAAACAATCACACTTAGCACGTTGAACGCCAACGCGGTCAGTGCTGACCGACAGTGAGCTTTCCCTTTAGGCCAAGCAAAAATCACAGTTCTATCCAAATTTAGACTAAATGTTTTTTAATTGTTGGTTTGACGGAAAACCAACCTCAAAAAAAAATTATACTTATATCTAATGTCCAAATGTATGTTTTCATTAACAAAAGTCAACTTTAGTCGTTAATTAATTAATTATGGAGATATTAAACGCCGGGCAGCACTGACCGACGCGGGCCGAACGGCAAGTCTAGTTGTCGGCCATCACTGACCGACGCGGCCTGAACGGGAAGATGGATTTTTTTCTTGGCGTTCAACGTGTTAATATTATAAATGCGAAAGTTTAGATGGATATTTGATACGCAATCACGCTAAAACGGATCTGACTGAAATTTAGTATGTAAAAAGCTGAAAACCTGGAATAACACAGGCTACTTTTTATCCTGGAATTCCTACGGGATCGAGATTTATGTGGAATAAAAGCGACCGATGTCGCAGGCACAGCTAGTAGCAAATAATTTCCTTTTAAAAAAGGCGGTTCAATTATGAAATAATCAAAATACCATAAATAACTGTACTCTGGGCTTATTTCTGTGGATTTAATATGAGATTGAATTCTCGTACATCGATTTACTTCTGGCTTTAAGTAGTTTTGGCAATAAAATATATTTGGCGCATTGCTGCAACGCTTTTTGGCGTAAGAGCAACTTTCTCAGTTGATGTTTATTTGCATGCAGAAACAACATAGCAATTTGCTGACGAAGTTTGTTCACTCGCTCTGTACTATATCGTCACTATCATGAGTAGACATTGGATTATACGCAGTATAGAAATGGTGAAACACGCATGCAAATATGCACTAAATACGCAAGAAACATGCAGTATTTAATTTTCAATTTTATTACGATTGTCGAAAGGCGCTCGTGGTTTAATAAGAACAGCCACACGGAACGATCGTCCAAGATTGTGTACAAGCTAGTGAGGAGCTTGTGACCAAATAATTTAAATAGACCGACGAGTCTTTGAGGTTAAGCGACGCTTGCCAAGGTCGGATTGTGGATGGGTGACACATCGAGATTCCTCCGTGCCTCGAAAAGCACGCTAAGTTGTTGGTCCCGACTAGGGTTGCCATCCGTCCGGGTTTTCCCGGATTTGTCCTAGTTTGGAGAGCGCGCGGAGGCGTCCGGCGGGATTTTCCCAATAAGCGTCCAGGTAAAACCCGGACACACATTGGTCTTACGGCTACCAAAAAGCACGATCTCTTATTATTTTTCCTATGGTATTTCATCTCATTGTTTATGGTTACGTTGATTAAATGAAAAGGAAGAGATTGTTATTAAAAAAGTTCTAAAGCTCTACAATGTTATCACTTTTCGTCGTTGTTTTTAGTTTCAAGTTCTAAAATGTATTTTTCTACGGTGTCCGGGGAAAAACTGTTATTTTACCCAAATGTCTGGGGTTTATAAGTCTTTGTCTGGGGCCGGCAAATTTGGTGATGGCAACCCTAGTCCCGACTGTCATTTGAACATCTTTGACAGTCGTTACGGGAAGACAGGAGCCAGAAATCTGGCACTGGTCATGCCAAGCGTGTTACCCAGTTACTGGGTTGTGGAAGTCAGATAGGCAGTCGCTGCCTGTAAAACATGCTAATGCACATAATCCGATATCTTGTCATGAGTTTACGTTTCCTGAGAGAGAGTGAAATATCGAGAAAGATATCTCAGTAAATAGAGTTGGCATCGTTCAATTTTCTAAGCTATATTCCATAAGTTTTAGTACCCATAAAACAGAAACCACTTAGGTAGCCCGTCCTGATTTCACTGTTGCATATAAACGGGTGTGGCACACATAAAATTATTGTTGAAATATAACTCAGAGTAAATCGTAATTTTTAATAGCTAATCAGCTACAAATAATGAAACAAGAAAGTCTTATTTACCGAAAAACTGTGTGTTAATTTACTACTAGCTTTATTTTACTACTAGATTTTAAAGCCGTACGCGCACTGCCTTGCGGTGGCCGCAATTGCGGTAATTCTACCGCACCGGTAGAATAACCGCAATCTCAGGTGCGCGCACTGCGGCGAGATAAACGCACCTTTTGTCTGACAATGTTGCCATACATACAGATTTCTTCGTATTTATACATATTTTCGATGTGTGATTCAGATTAGCACTCGATACAGATTTTTATACAAATTTCACACTATATTGATAAAATTAACTGGTACAACTAAAGACTGAACTTGGCAAAATAAATTACCTAGATACCGCATTTATTAAGTTACACACAACTTTGTATGATTCTATTCTTTATAGTTATTTTTAATTTTTTCATAAACAACGTTAATTTGCTGTGCTCAGGAAATCCGTCAGATTGTTGTATGCTATCCAAGGCTCTCTCATTCGCACATACGTAAAATACGTAAATAATTAATATCATAGGTACAAACTTTTATTTAATTTAATATTAATCTAAAAACACAGAGTGATGCAAACATTGTCATTCTGACTATTGGAGCTAAATAAATTACAAACCAACTTACTAAGTTTTCGTAAGATATATACGTTCTTATCCAAAAAAGTTTTTCTCAAGGAAAAACCGGCCTTATCTAGTTTACATTAACGAAAAATACCTATAGTATATACCAGCGGCCTGGCCTGGCTTTGCACGGGGTCCTTAACAATTGTTTTCTTCGACAGTGATAGTACGTCATTACAAAAAGTGCGTTTAGCTATCATTTAATTAAAAATATATACAACGTGTAACGGAAAGGGTATAAACATACCAAGAGGACGGCTTCTTTGGATGATATCAAACGATTTTGGAAGGGTTTCAACTCAAAATAAAATACTCTAAAAATTGATACCAAATTTTCAGTGTCGTAAGTTTCTTAAATTGAAATCATAACAATCGTGTCACCGCACTACGTAGGTCAATAACTTTCCACGTTACTTGCAAATATCACGATAAATCTCTTCTGTGATGTGCTTATTTCAATTTGAAAAGTTCGTTTTCTGGTATCAATGTATTAAAAATTCTCATTACTTCCGAACATGTAGAGATAGGATTAAAAAACCCTTCCAATATCGTTTGATATCACCCAAAGAAGCCGTGCCCTTGGTATGTATATACCCTTTCCATTACACGTTGTATAAAAGTTTCATCTTGAATCAGACTTGTGCCAGCCGTTTCGCTGCAATGAATTTCTTGGCTGCGTAATTTTAAATCTGTGATAACTTCTAAACATTTAAATGAAAAAAGTAAAGGGCAATTTTTGATCTACATTAAATGACCAAGGTAAATAATATACTTATTTGGATAAAAAATAGTATTTATTAGGAGAAATTCTGTGGGCACGGCAGTGGCCCCGCCAAGTCGAGCAAAAAGCGGTACGGCCGTACCATACTTTTCTCGAAGCAATTCAGGCCATTTTCGACCCCGTATAACTTCATTGTGGATAAAACTAGAAGCCTGAATTTTCAGTTACCAAGCACGCATTGTATCAACACTGTATATTTCAAATTTCATTCAATTTGAACCAGTAGTTTAAGAATTATAACGAGTCAAAGTTCCTTAATTTTGTCACTCACTGACTGACCGATCATCAAAAGTCTAAGACACTTCTAGCAGACATAGAAGCTTCAAATTTAGAATACAATTAGTGTTTAGTATATGAATCAAGGAAAAACTAAAATATTTTTCAATTTCGATCCAGTTTTCTAGATACATAAACTGCATCAATAACTTTGTAATCCCATATATTTATATGGGATTACAAAGTTACATTTACAGTTAATTAATCAGTGTACCTGTATATAATTATGTATAATATAATGGAATAATAGGTGTAGATAGGTATCTAGATATAATTATGTTCAAAGGTAACTCGTAAAATGGTCAACGGTAATCTGCGATAACTTCTAAACATTTAAATGAAAAAAGTAAAGGGCAATTTTTGATCTACATTAAATGATCAAGGTAAATAATATACTTATTTGGATAAAGATTAGTATTTTTTAGGAGAAATTACGTTTTGCAAATAGAGTAATATTTTAAATTAATTATTTATAGATAAAAATGGTTACTGTGAGTCAACCATATGAGATAGATATATGCTATCGCGGACTTTTTTGTAGGCCTTTTTATAATATATACATTTCCGTAGTACATTATTTTAACGTAGGTATCTATTGACGTAGTACTTGCAATGTAAGCGCTTGAAAATCGTTTTATTGGCGGCATCATCACAAAATATGGAATTTTCTCCATAATACAAATACTATTATCAATAAAAAAAAACTTAATTAGAATGTTTAAATTAACGTTGTATATGAAAAAATAAAAAAAAAACCATAAACCATACAATAAATAATAAATAACCATACAATGGTGTGTGTAACGTAATAAATGCGGTATCTAGGTAATTTATTTTGCTAAGTTCTGTTTTAGTTTTAATAGTCACTAAGATCAATAAAGTGTGAAATTTGTATAAAATTCTGTACCTATCGAGTGCTAATCTGTATCACACATCAAAAATATGTATAAATACAAAGAAATCTGTATGTATGGCAACATTATCAGACAAAACGTGCGTTTTTTTCACCGCAGTGCGCGGTACTACATACATTCCTATGCGATACAAAATATTTGCGTTAGACTCACCGCAATTTTGCAGCGAGGGGCCACCGGTGACTCTACCGCATGCGTTTATTCCACCGCAGTGCGCGCACTTCTCTATGACACTCCATACTTCACAGATTTTGCGTTTCCAAAACGCAACGCAGTGCGCGCACGGCCTAACCGCGGCCTCGTAGAACGGCTACTTTTATCGCTATAAAATTTCATTTTTAGCCGTGTTGCTTATATTCTTCCAAGGTATAATCTACCTCTGTACCAATTTCATAAACATATAATTATATTTTTTGACACCAAGATATTTTTATTTATTTTATAAGTGTCACGGACCTGTGATAAATGTTTTTTTTTTTAATCCTTTTAGACTTGAAAATGACATTTTGAGACAAACAGCCAGAAAGAGTTTTTTTTTAATCTTTATTTATTGAAGAGGGTTTGTTCACAATACGAACATGCCACCCTCATACGAAAACTTTTGAGGAACATACAAAACTTACAATCTACGCTAAGACCTAATTTAAATAATTTATAATTAACCCTAGCAGTTTTAGATGTTGGAAAGGCTCTAGTATTGTATTGCATAATCCTATTTGATGTAAATTTATATTATATTCATGTTCAATAAAATATATTTCCGCTTCGTTCCGGACACACTGCACAATAATATGATAAATATCTTCCACAATGTCGCATTCCGTGCAGTTTGGAGATGTTACTTTACCCATCAATGCAGCAAAACTATTCAATGGGATGTATCCGGAGCAAAGTCTCAAACTCGTCACGATTTCTTGTCTACCCATATCGGCATTATCCAGACAAGAGTTACTTTCGCATTTATAATATTAGTAGTGGATAATGATAGCCCATTATTATAATAGTCCCCTAACCGTACCGACAATTACAATGTTACCACTAACAACTCATTGAACTGGTTTAAATACAGAAAGTTCAAGGCGCAAACCGTTATAAAACACATAATTAATCGCAAAAGCTGCATTTTCCTCGAAAATACCTAGACCCACTTGATAAAGGACAGGACGAAGGCATATCGAAGGGCGATGGGTCGTGACTAGATTAAAAAAAAAAGTACTGGTTACAACCGGATGTAACCGCAAAAGGTTATTTACAAATGAGGTAATATTCTGCAAATAAAACTGATTCCTCGAAGTGCGGGTCTGTTTTTGGAAAAGATTTCTTTCGAGGTGGTCAGCAAGAATGACGTTAATGCAGTGACGGCGAAATAACGTAAAAATAATGACCGCGGATAAATCTTCTGAGTGCTCGTTAAAGCAAAAACCGTGTAACTAAGTGTGATCTAGATCTACATACGTGTATCGCAGCTAATATTTTAGATCAAATAAAATCTTCTAGAACTTTCAAAAGATAACACAAACCAAATCCTTATCTATCCCCGTTTTCTAACCGTCAAATCTAAATCAACACCTGCCAAATAATGCCGTAAACTTCCCATTAAACCATTTACAACTTCCGGAGTTAACCAGAAATAATTGTAGGTATTTGTTAGCTTGCAAAATAAGGACCATAACAACTGCATTTCTACCTAGTTGAACTCTTGACCTGGTATTTACGAACAATGTGCGTAGTGGATCGATTTCATTTCATTCAGTTATTAACAGATAGTTTTCATATCAGTTAGTAACAGAGGCGAAAGTCTCGCTAAGCATTGCGAACTGCTTCAGACACTTTGAAACAGCATACTTGGTTTTAAATTTTATTATTATAATTTAACTAGTTTCTTCCTGCGACTTCACTCGTGTGCAAGTGTTTTTTTAGAGAAATAAAGTAGCCTATATCACTCTTCAGGCGCTCAGCTATCTCCACATCGAAAACCATGTCAGTCCGTGGCTCTATTTTAACGTGAATGAAGAACAAACACACATTCGCATTTATAATAATAAATGCGAATGTGTGTTTGTTTTTGTTTGTGTTTGTTCGTTTTTTTTTTTTGTTTTGTTTTTTTGTTTGTTTTTTTTTTTTGTTTTTTTTTTTTTTATATTCCATAATTAATATTTATAATATTAATTATGGAAGTAAGGATTAATTGATGAGAGAACAGTGGTAGCCTAGTGGTTACTGACAGGCACTAACTTTGCTGTAATAAAACTGCTCTCAAAACGGTGGAGGAAAACATAGTGAGAAAACCGACCAGTCCTAGGACCGAAAATCTGAAAACAATCAATGTTCACCAACTCTCACTGGGCTCGCGTGGTGGATTACGATGGGCCTTAACATGACGTGTTAAAACGTGAGTCGTTCGAGCGAGAAAGAGGGATGGAGCTATATAGCGTGCATAGCTTCATCACTCTTTCTCGCTCGAACGACTCATGTTTTAACACGGCATCTGCTCATACATTAGGTATATTAATTATAGAAGTAAGGATTAATTGATGAGAGAACAGTGGTAGCCTAGTGGTTACTGACAGGCACTAACTTTGCTGTAATAAAACTGCTCTCAAAACGGTGGAGGAAAACATAGTGAGAAAACCGACCAGTCCTAGGACCGAAAATCTGAAAACAATCAATGTTCACCAACTCTCACTGGGCTCGCGTGGTGGATTACGATGGGCCTTAACATGACGTGTTAAAACGTGAGTCGTTCGAGCGAGAAAGAGGGATGGAGCTATATAGCGTGCATAGCTTCATCACTCTTTCTCGCTCGAACGACTCATGTTTTAACACGGCATCTGCTCATACATTAGGTATATTAATTATAGAAGTAAGGATTAATTGATGAGAGAACAGTGGTAGCCTAGTGGTTACTGACAGGCACTAACTTTGCTGTAATAACAACTGCTCTCAAAACGGTGGAGGAAAACATAGTGAGAAAACCGACCAGTCCTAGGACCGAAAATCTGAAGACAATCAATGTTCACCAACTCTCTCTGGGCTCGCGTGGTGGATTACGATGGGCCTTAACATGACGTGTTAAAACGTGAGTCGTTCGAGCGAGAAAGAGGGATGGAGCTATATAGCGTGCATAGCTTCATCCCTCTTTCTCGCTCGAACGACTCATGTTTTAACACGGCATCTGCTCATACATTAGGTATATTAATTATAGAAGTAAGGATTAATTGATGAGAGAACAGTGGTAGCCTAGTGGTTACTGACAGGCACTAACTTTGCTGTAATAAAACTGCTCTCAAAACGGTGGAGGAAAACATAGTGAGAAAACCGACCAGTCCTAGGACCGAAAATCTGAAGACAATCAATGTTCACCAACTCTCTCTGGGCTCGCGTGGTGGATTACGATGGGCCTTAACATGACGTGTTAAAACGTGAGTCGTTCGAGCGAGAAAGAGGGATGGAGCTATATAGCGTGCATAGCTTCATCCCTCTTTCTCGCTCGAACGACTCATGTTTTAACACGGCATCTGCTCATACATTAGGTATGTGTCCCAGCGGTGGGAACGTGTTATGTTATGGTCACAAAATACATTCACATCAAAAAAATCAAAATCATATATCCACGTTGTGCTTGGTTAACTTACGATCGAGTTTATGTTATCTGTTTACCCACATTTATTTAATATATGTTTCCTTTGCGATTAGGTTTTGTTATTTTATATACGTACATCTGTGCGATTTATTTATTAATCTTAGTTTTACACAGTATGTTAACTAACAGAGGTCGTTCCCGTTAACCCTCAATATAGCACAAGCACATTAATTACGGCTCGTCATTCATAAATAAATTGCGACGTTGCCGCCCTTCAAGTACACGTGTACAGAGTGTTTCTTTTACGTATCAATTTAACATTTTTAGTGAATAATTTAATATTAAAAAAATTAAAACATTTTGTTTTCGAATGGTAATATTTTTTTAGCATGTATGGATGCTAGGTATACTATTGCGGGTTAACGGGAACGCCCTCTGTTAGTTAACATACTGTATATTGTTTCTCAGTTAGTTAATTATGTATTCAATCCTTATGAGAAATAAAGTTGTTCTTAAACCTGAAAATTACTGAATTTTTTTCACTAGTGTGTAAGATTAAGTTACAAGAACATATCAACTATTCTAGAAGCTTTGCAAATAGTTTCTTCACGTACCTATTATTTCACATGGTTGATCGCCGAATTTGTGTCAATTAAAAACTGGCATTTGTAAATCGTGTCACGTTTAATTTCACTTTTCGTTTAACGGTTACGCACAAAGTTTTTGTCCGTACAGTTAGAAAAAGTAGTGTGGCCACTTATTAAGAGTAATGTGGACTTATTGAGTATTTTATAAGTTCTTTTCTTACCATTGGTATGTCAGTAACTTATATATAGTCTAGGTATTTACTTATTTGTACTAAAGCTAACTACATACTCTATCCAGGTAGAGTTTGTAGTTAGTAATTCTGGAATTACTCCACCTCATTGCTTACATCCGAGATTATGCCCAGCCCTATCTAATAAATAATAAATTAGGTTTTAGTTATTTAAGACAAAAAATATTTCTTTTTAGTCTATATACGAGAAGAAAAAACGTTATTTTTAATCAAATTACGTAAAGCATAATCTCCCGGAGTATGAAATTTGGCACAGTTCAAATTTATATGGAGGAGTGCAGAAGACTAATCTATGGAAATATTATAAAGCGGAAACGTTTGTTTAAACGCGCTATCTTTGAAAGTACTGGGTGGATTTTGATGAAAATTGGTGTCGATGTAGCTTGAAGCTTGAACGTGACTGCAAAAGAAAAAGGGTTACGTTTTTATGGCGGTAAAATCCACGGGAGCAAAGCCCCGCGTTCATAATACTTTTCGAACAAACTATAAGCTAATTGCGACCTCTGGGCGACCATTCACATTAATAAAGTTTGTAATAATATTAATTATACGTTATACTTATTATTGTATTAATTAATAAACCACTTTTAACCTTTAACCCCAAAACATGTAAGTTTTCCACAAGCATTGACGCCAATGCAAAAATTATTCATGATTTCATTAGCCTGCCATTTATACGTAAAAGCAATCGCTGATAATTATCAGTAAAGGAAGCTCCTTGTCCAATACAGTAAACAGAAGATAAGGTTTGATTGTGAACTGACAACTATTTGATTTATTTTGATATAATATACGAGTACGACCCATATTTAAGATAGACGTTTGCGATGATGTAGAGGCTATTGACTGAGAATATTCTAGAGTTGTGACGTCATGATGACACAGTTGTACCATGCAAGACGATAAAGATAAGGCAGTTGTTCCACCGCCGGCGATTAGCGAGTAGTGATTAAGCGAGCATCTGAAAACGACTCGGTGAGCAGCGAGTGGCATATCAAAGGGCGATAAGTTGTGACTAAATTTTAAAAAAAATATTGGTTACAACCCGATGTCAGTTGCAAAAGGTTACTGAAAAATGGGGTTAGTTAATCTGCAATTATACTAGAGAATTCTGACGTAATAATGACACAATTGTACCATGCAAGGCGATAAAGTTAAGGCAATTGTCCCACCGCGCGCGATTAGCGAGTATTGAGTAAGCGAGCAACTGAAAACGAGTTGACGAGCAGCGAGTGTGTAGTTACGATAGTTTTATCGCTGAGCTATCATCTAACAAAAATAATAAAAAATCTGGTTGGTCTTTCGGCGTGAGTTCAGTGGGCTTAGTATGAAATTGAAATACTTCTGTCGTTTTCGAAAACTACGACCGCCAAGCGATCATCGCTAAGCAAGTATTATCTTTGATAGCTTTGTCGTTTAGCGACAAACTAGTGAAGCGTGTCCTCGCCGACCGCGACATTGTAAATAGTCAGCAATCGACTACATATTAATATATGCATCTGTTTTGTTTACGCGTAATGCATATCTATTGTAAGTTTCTTGAGCGAGAAATTAGCAAATAGTTCGTAGCTTCCTCGCCGGCAGTGGTACAACTGCCTTAGCACTGAATGAATGATTTACATGTAAATAGTACGTCAATCTTTTAACTAGAGGAAAAACTCTACCTTCTGTCTTGGTAAAAACTTAATACAAAGTTAGAAATATGTACAAGCTATCGTTAATAGCTAAGTAAAGTTATAAAAATAATCATTTCCTCTAGAGTAATAATGTGGACAATAACATTTTTATTGTTTTTATGATTACTTCTTATTGTACATACGTAGGTATGTTCCGTGTGAATATTTTATTTATATTAACACAAGGAAATGCATTACGTACATGTTTTGTAACCAAGGTTGTTGTAACCATGAATTAGTAAGCAGATAAATGTAATTGTGCTCCCGATCAGAATCTAAGTCACGCTGGAGTAATTTCTGTAATACTGCAAAACATTAAATGAACTCCAAAGCGGAATCAAGCAATCATATTTCCCACATTATAATGTTAAAGAGGATTGACATCTGAATAAACATTTGATCGAAACTGATGTGGGTACGTCAAAGGACAATGTCATCTGAATTGCATTCTAGAATCGACTCCGGTGCATATTCCTAACCTTGCCTACTATATAGCCGCCATAACCACCACGTGACCACACGTTCGTACTAAAATAATACTAAGCCGCTTTTCTCGGAACTGGTTAACAGCATGGCAACGGTTGCGCAAGGTTAAATCGCGCAGTCAACTTATAACAACCAATCACAATGCCCCAATGCCGTGACGTCAGCGACCACGCCTGCGCGCGCCTCCGCCGCCATATTGTCGCTTTCAAATACACGCATCACTGCGAAATGTTAGCGCGGCGACCCGGGGCGATAACAATACGAGCCCTCTTTACAAGAATGTTACATTTGTGTTATCGTTATCTTGCTAGCGTCAAATGACGGAGAAAAATGGAGGCCGGTCAAGGCGGGCTGATGTCAGACTGTACACTGATTTATGACGCCCTCTTTGAACTCTACAATTCGCGAACATTATAGTCTGGTGTTATTTGAACCAGTAATTGCAAAAAAGTGTAAGGTGTCATCTTCACGAGACAAGACAAAACATTCGGTACGAATCAATTATAGCTTCTCAGAATTCCCATATCAATTTACATTTAAATTGTTTATTAAAATTATTTAATGAACACTTACCCATCATATTGGACATGAACTTCGATCTGTCCATTGGTGGGATCCATTTGGATGCCATTGGGAGGATGGCTGGCCATGTTGCTCCGAGTAGGAATCCTAGTAAGACTCTAACAGCCACGATCCACCCAAAGCCGATGGCTGCGGAGCCAGGAGTGAGGAGGGTAAGGATACTGGCTAGCAGAGTACTGTAGCCGAACACCCGCCTGATAACGAAACAAAAAATATATTAGCGCTGCTAAAAGAAAACGAAAACAATTCGATAAATCAACTTTCGAAGAACAAATTCGTTCAAAGCTGAAACAAGAAGAGTTATAAATCATAATAATCCATTCGACACTTTAATGACAAAAATAAAAGCTGCGTGCTCAAATGACAGGCTATACAATACGAGGCATGTCAAAAATCCACAGCCCGTATCGACTTCTTAAAAACTGACACGCGAACATGTCACGCATGATCACACAACGCTCAGTTACACGATAACGTTCGTAAATCGTGTCGCAAGCCCGCATATACTGCAAGAATTTTCCGCGTGAATCATTTTCCGACATCTCTGTTTTTTTAAGGTATTGTGAGTACTCAGTAATGCGGTAACTTATTCATAGTTTTCGCCGATTGAATACTGGCAGAACCAGTCTTTAATATTCCCTGTCACTCAATTTGGCCTCTGTGATAAGGCAGGAGACTCAAAGCGGGTCGATGTGTCACTTATTTCACAGAATACTTCAAGATATTTTTCAGTGTTGAGTTTCTCGACTCGTAAACAAACCCACGCTGAGAGAACGACTTCAATCAAAATAAAACAGACCAAAACTTGATAAACTTGAATTCAGCGTCCTCAATACGGTGTTATTCACACAATTAGTCACTAACCGGTTCCGTACGCCTGATAAAATCGACTAGTGCAATCGCACCGGCTAATTTAGTCAATAAGCAATATTTTAATTGCATTAATTGTAGATAGTAGAGTGGCTGTCGATTGGCATCGTAAAACGCGTCACGATAGCTATCGCGATATTAACCCGCTTTTTTATGAGAGCAAAGCACAGAACGACTGCAGAAATTGCTACTGAAGTGTACTAAACGTAATTAATTTGCGAATGCATTAGTATGAAATTATAGCTGTCATAATAATTGCTGGTAATATAATGGTGCCGTCATGCCGTGGACAACGCTTCTATTATTATGAGTGATTATCATAGCTCAAATCGATGGCAAGGACCAAAAGTTTCATGCCAATCAGCTTCGTTGACTCCTCCTGACCCTTTAATTATTAGCGTCTAGAAAGTTTGACGCTAAATTATTCAGACACACAAATTACCAGGCGCGTATAATTTAAAATGAAATAACGCCTGTACGTTTGATTGTATCGCGAAAAAAATACTAACGTCGAATTTAAATTATTGTGGAACCGGTCCCGAATGAGAAATGCATGGTCACTGATGAATATTTTGGATTCGAAATACAAAAGTGAATGACGATTATTTTCGTGTGCCAGTGTTCGGTCGCCGCCCTCTGTAATACGAGTTTTTTTTTTTTTATTTACCGTCCCCCGTCGATTACATGCGTTAGTGTTGCCAACAATGAATGGCATAGTATTCAAAAAAAGGGTTGTTTACCATTCAGGGGCCAAGTTTTTGTAGCGGAATGACACAATCGCCGCCATTATTTGCAAATTGGTCGGCATTCCGCCAGAGATGAGCCTGGGTTTGGCTGGGACGATGCAGTTATAGTTGCTAAATGCTTTAGGACCTGTCGAGTCTGGAATACGAACGTTTCCCCTACACGAAAAACGTGTCTTTCCCACGAGACCGTTATTTTTGGACCAGACGTAATAAAATCGTGACAACGGAAACATGAAACTTTTTTATATGTATTCTGGAACTGTGTACTCGACTAGAAACAAAAACATGTATATTCAGTATTTTATTATAAGATTTCAATGCCATATTATTTTGCCACCATCGGCTGACACACAACAATTACATATATCCTGATATCTCGATCATCAAATATCGCAAAAGTACTTTAAAAGAACTTGGCCTACTTAATCCATTCTAGGTATCGCGAAAACCTGTTTATTTATTGCATTTGTAAGGAAACTAAGATAGCATGTTATATGAGGACTTCACGATAATCGATACACGAGGTTAAGCAACATTTCTAAGCCTCACACCAGTTCTTAACATGCCCAAATCGGAAGGAGTCTTTGATAAGCAGTCGGATCTATCAGGATGAGTTATTAAGACTATAATGGAAGAGATTGGTGGTGCTGGTGGAAGAGACCCGAAAACTTCTCAAGAAATCATCGACGTATTACATTGTTTAAACTGCAGACCTTAGATGTAAATTGTCGGGGCCCACAAGGGGGCCGTTGCCGGGGTTGCGGAATTGTTCGAAAGAGTCCGCGCGGCCTCGGAACACGAAGGGCAAATAACGGAACACGGAAGGGTTTTAGTCAGTAAAAGTCCCGCTTCGCCCAAATCGGAAGCAGATAGTAAAAAAAAGACCTTAGATGTAAAAACCGGCCAAATACGAGTTGGACTCACGCATCGAGGGTTCCGTAAATTATCTGTATAAGTTCAATAGTGCCGAACTAACTACATATTTACAAATTTCAACATTACTTGTCCTGTAAGCCATTGCGTCTTGCCAAATTTCATGATTCTAGGTTAACAGGAAGTACAGATATGCGACATGAACGGAAATATCTTTTGATCGATTGACTTTCAAGTTTGTTTGTTTACCGGTGGAAAAGACCGTAGACACGAGTAACAGATATAAATTCCAATTCCATATCTGGAACCCGTTCTTGAGAATAAGGGCTTTGACAGACGGACGGACGGACGAACAACAAAGTGATCCAATAAGGGTAACTTTTTCTAGAGTTACGAAACCCTAAAAAAGAACCTAAAATTTTTTTATTAAAGAGCAGTGTGAGTAGAATTCACAATACTAGCAATCTTGTTAACCCCTCCAACTAAGCGAAATCTGCCTGTGTCTGAAGAGGAATCACGGCAATACGATCAATCTTGTTCAATATCAGATGATCTTACAATAGATAGATCGATAGAAAATACTTTATCCCACACCAAAATTCAAACACACCTATTTAACAACATTGCTTACTCTATGGTTACATTGGCGGTCTTATCGCTGAGAGCGATATCTTCCAGACAACCTTTGGAAGGTCTTTAGAAACTTAAATATCAATATTTCAAGTTTAAGGTTAGGATAGTGGGTGGTGGGTCTTACCTAGCTCCAATGACTTCTGCTAGTCTGCCGCCTGGCAGTTCTGTGAGAACATAGCCCCAGAAGAAGCAACCCAGGAGGTGGTTCTTCTGCTTAGTGTCCCAGTGGTAACGAGTTTGCTCGATATGCCCTGGATGCTGCAAGAGAAAAATCTATATTTCAGTTTTTATACTGATCTTTATTTTTTTAAAAGCCTAGTACTAATGACGAAGAATATGTCGCAGACTTAGAATGAAAATGATCTTAGTAAAAAATTGTTTTTTTTTATTGATAATGGGCTCGCGTTTGACCGCCATCTCACCTGATGGTAAGTGATGATGTGGTCGAAGATGGAGCACGCTTACCTAAAAGTAACCTATTCACTCTTGACTTAAAGACCCCTTTTTTTTGGGGTGGGAAAATCATCGAATGACTTCTTCCGCTCTGGGTCAAGCGGAAGGGTGTGTCAGATTTCTACTGACTAAAAACCCACCCTGTTCCTTCGGCTGCCCTAAATTTCCGGGGCCGCGATAACTCGGTAGAACTTTCCCGCAAACCCCGGCAGGCAATGGCCCTATGAGGCTCCGTCACTGGTGTTGACAGATCTTTGAGGCGCGCGTGGAACACGACGCGCCGCCGACCCGGGCCTGGTCCTTACCGGACGGTGAGCGACCCCTGCTCGCGACTTAAAGACCCCTAGGTTATGGCTATCGGGAAACACAGACTCCGGCAGGGAATTATCTGCTTAGCTTGCTACTATGTAATATATTTAATGTTGAGGTATACCGTATACTATGCCAAATCGAATGCCAAATAATGTTGTGGTCGGCTACCAGTCTAACCGGTTGAGTATTAGTGTTTTACATGGAGCAACTGCCTATCTGACCTCCACAACCCAGTAACTGGGTAACACGATACCCCTAAACCAGTGTCAGATTTACTGGCTTCCGACTACCCGTAACTACTATCAAGGATGTTCAAATGTCAGCTGGAACCAGTGGCTCAACGTGCTTTCCGAGGTTGGTGGTATCACACCGCCATCTTCCCAACTCCAGGCTACTACTAAGAAATTCCTTACAGAAAACCCAATAGCACTTTTTGCCCGAGCCGGGAATCGAACCCAAGAACTCGTGCTCAGCAGTCGCGCTTCCGACCACTAGACCCACGAGGCAATCAACGAAAAAATACTAAATAAAATATTTTCATAAATCCTAACTAGACGAGGCCGGTGTTTCTTAACAGTCACTCGTCGTCGATGTGTATATCGTTGCAGAAAACGACACCATAATCCTATTTATAAATAGCACAATTATATTGTTTCAATATGTGGTTAAAAAAACAGGAAGTGACTATCTGCTTTGCGGTAGAACAGGAATAACCCGGCTCGCCAACCATAGCGTATTGTATTCCATTAAGTTTTTACTTCACAACCATGAGTTTGATTTTGAACTAACAATAAAATGTGCAAAAAGTCCCTGACTAGTGAAATATTTAATCTTTAATTGAATCAAGAAACCCAAGAAAACATATTATTTTCTGGGAAATTCGCTGAATCCAAGATAATTGTTGCAAAGAAGTTAAAAACACCAATTAAAGTCTTAGAACATAATTATTTTAATAATACTGTTATTTCTGACTTCGTCTACAGACTTCTCACGAAGACATATAGCCTAGCTTTTCCCGCGACTTCGTTCGCATGGGTTTCGCTATTACCTACGCATTGTTGTTGTGTTACCATGTCGATTTACTCGCGCAATTCCTGATCCCGTGGGAATTCCGGGATGAAAATGTATAATATGTTGCCTTATAACCTCTTCTATTTTTCAGGGAAAGTCCCATTAAAGCCGCTTCAGTTTGTTCCAGATTAAAGTCTGAACTCGACAAACAGAAAGACAGACCGACAAAGTTTTAAAAACGGAAGCAATACCCATTTTTACGAAAATTATACGGACAAAGGAGTATGTAATTTGAAGTATGAAGTTTACCTATATCATATCCTGGAGGATATATAGATAATTCTTTATTGAACACCAATAATTGAAACACACTTAAATAACAACATAAAAAAATTTGGTTACAATGGCGGTCTTATCGCTGAGAGCGATATTTTCCAGACAATCTTTGGAAGGACTTTACGAGCTTTAATTAAAATGGGAAGGAGTGTAGAAAACAAACATTTTTATTACAGAACGCATACGAAATAAATTTAATTACCTATGATCCAATCCCGACCACTAGTCGCCCTCTAGTTATTATGAATATCCAAAGTTGGTTCATCAGTTCTAGAAAGTTCGATGGACATGATTCCTTGTTCTCCCGGGTTCAGAAGCATACAAGCCATTTCAGTTTCAAATAATTCGAGGCAATAAATATTGTGGAAAGCGGTAAATCTTACCTCAGTAACGTTGTGGGTACCATGGGTGATGTTCATGGCTGCCGTGATGTTGTCATTGTCATCATAAATCATCTCCACAATAGCGATCGTGAGGTTCACTCGGAGGGCGTAGTTCAACATAAAGCCGAGGAGGACCATGATATTCAGCACTTGGACGCATGTTAGACAACCTGGAACAAGAAGGAAATAATTGTAAAGCGCTTTTCAACCGACGACAAAAAGAGGAGGTTATCAATTCGACGCGTATATATTTTTTTTTTTTTATGTATGATCATCGATTACTCGAAGACGGCTGAACCGATTTGGAAAATTCTTTTTTTGATTGAAAGGGTATACTTCGAAAATGGTCCCATTTTCATAAACGTCAGGATCTGATGATAGAATCTTGGAGAAATCGAGGGAACTCTTCAAATATTATAGGCACACCTATGACGTTTTGGGTATTTATTATAGTAACTTGTGCAGTTGCTCTCAAAAAGTACCATTTGAGGAAGTGGAACTGATGATGAAGACCACAGATGGCCGCCGAAACTACTCAATAATAAGTATTGAGTGGATTGCGATTCGATTACTTGAATATGGATGTTAAGCACTTTATGCTCGTCACAATGCATATGGTGATGTAGAGCTGATGGTGAAGTACCAGGAGAACTCCTCAACAATTAACGGCATTGGGAAAAGCAATATTTTGTAAAAGGTTATAAGTAGTTGACATTTAGGCTCTTGTAACTAGGTAAATAAAAAATAGACCAACTAAAAAGAGTGAAATAAAAACTTTTTACCAAAAAATTAAACCGGCTCCCAAAAAACACTGCAAAGTGAAAAATAACTTTAATTTCAGAAGTCGGTGCCAAAAACGAAAATACAAAGCTAAAGACACCGACTACCGAAATTAAAGTTATTTTTCACTTTGCACTGTTTTTTGGGAGTCGGTTTAATTTTTTGGTAAAAAGTTTTTATGTGTCGTGTGTTTGTCTAATGTTTCTTTTAAAAAATCTTCAAAAATCAGCGTCATATTTCAAACAATTCACAGAAAACATAAATTAATTACACATAAACCTTCGTCGTGAATCATTTTGTCCATTGATGATAACTGTATGAAAATCGGTCCTGTAGTGTTTTGAATGTTATTATAAAACATTGGAAAAATCAATTAAGTTTTTTAAAGTGCAGCCCCGGATTTCTCGCCGCTTTTATAGAAAACGTCAAATTCAAACTGTGCACTGACTTTCTTATTGTGAAATAGAATATCATGTATATTGACTTTGGTAAAATCGTTAAATTATTTAGTGCGTGCTCAGAAGTTTGACCGCTATCTCGATATTGCGGTTAGCGATAATGTAGCTTACTATAAAGGACGTTTACCAAATATTAAACTAAGGACATAGTGGTAGTAATTTGTTTATGCTGTTCTATAGTCAATCCACTACCCGCACTGAGCCCACCTGGTGGATTGCAGCCCATTCATTCCCTCTCATAAAGAGAAGATCTTTTGCCCTACAATGGGAAATTTATAGACTGACTATATATATTTTATGTACAATAGTTGCTACAAGTAAGGTTAACCCTCGGCCTATCGTCATCTGCTACCAGTCTAACCGTATGCAGCTAACTACTAGCTGGCTAACAAGTAGTGTTGCCAGGTGTCCCGATTTTCGCGGGACGTCCCGATTATTAGGGGTCTGGGGACGCGTCCCGATTTGCCGCTTATCGGGACGCCAAATGTCCCGATAAATAAAAAAATAACAATAAGCATTAGTATTATTTTTTAATTTTTTCTTTTTAGTGTTCATCAGCAGGATGAACCCTAATTATATTACAATCTAGCCTTATATATAGACTAATAAGTAATTTAATTTTAACTTAAACTAATTAATTGTCTTTACTAAGAATGTGTCCAGTGGCACTTTTCTTATTGTCTCTATTAAGGGGAATACACTTCGTTATTGTGTTTATTTGGTAGCACTTTTGCACTTTACACTATTCACTATCACTAAACACTAATTCGAACGGCTTTTGTCTTTTTAGTCTTCTAACTATATTTGTGTGATCGAGAAGCTGGATTGCCTCGATGTTCACATGCTGATGAAGTCTCTTTTCATGAGCTTCCGCAAATTTTTTAATAACTTTTTCGACAACCTCAACTTTGAGGTCCCGATGGAGATCGTCGTTTCGAATGTACCAAGGTGCATTCACAATTTCCCTTAGCACTTTGTTCTGGAATCGCTGTATGATAAGTTTATTGGTCTGTTTGGTGTAGCCCCACAGCTGAATACCGTAAGTCCAAAATGGCATCACGACTTGTTTGTATATTAACAATTTGTTATGTACCGACAACATGGAGTGTCTTCCAAGCAGCCAATACATTCTTTTAAATCGCAGTTCTAGTTCATCCTATTTCTTTTTGACGTGGGCTTTCCAGCGTAGCTTTGTGTCAAGGGTCATACCAAGATACTTGGCTGTATTCTCGTATGGGACTTGTTTATTATTAATGTAAACTGGAAAATACTGTTGTTTTTTGTTAGTGAAGTCTATGTGAGAATATTTAGATTCATTAAGTTTAATCCTCCATTTTTTTTTTCCAATTATGAACTTGATTTATAGATATTTGTACCTTTTCTACTGCTTCTTCAAGGCTGTTTCCTATACCCATTATGGCTGTATCATCAGCAAAGGTCCCAATCGTGTTTTGCTCTAATTCAGGAATATCACAAGTGTATAGTAGGTACAGGACCGGCCCTAACACACTTCCTTGCGGTACACCAGCTTTAATTTCCTTCAGTTCCGAGTAGGTATCTTCTTGCCTTATTCTGAAGACTGTTCAGAATGTAGGATTCTAATATATCTGAAAACGGCTTCGGTAACAGACTCTTAAATTTATGTATAAGGCCTTCATGCCATACTTTGTCAAATGCCTGCTCCATGTCTAGAAACACAGTAGAGCACACTTTTTGTCTTCAAGGGCGTTTCCTAAGTATTATTGTTATTGTTAGAAATAAGCATTTTTGTTAGAAAAAATAAATCAAATTACGCTTGGTTGTAACAATGTGCTCAAAATAACACGCATCAGATCACTAGTGCTATATTTTGTTACTTTACTAGCTCCAGAGGCCTTAGCCAAGTAACAAAATTTTCTATTCTACAGCATCAGAGACACGATCGTGTGCGTTTACACTTTGGCTTTGCTCAGTCAATCGATTTTTGTTTTCTCTATCAAAGACATGCCTGTGGGCGCATACAATTTGGCTTTACTCAATCATTGATCTTCGTTCGTCCATTCATTCGGTATCTGTCAGATCACAATAATTATGGTTCATCGTACGGGTTTTGCAATTTTAATGGCAGATAAAATATATAAATATAAATTGCTTGCAGATAAGCATTGAATTTTAAGGTTTTACAGGATGCAGTATCATGTCTTGAACACAAAAAATTGCTGTGTGCATCAGCAATTGTTTACCTAATATTACCATTACTTTGTGACCTTCAAAAGGTCACAAAACAATGGTAATATTAAGTAAGCAATTGAGCTGAAGTCTGAGGATCGAAGATGAGTTTGAGGTATTCACATGCAGCAACTTATTTAAAAAATTGTCTGATGAAAAAGTTACGAAAATAAAAAACGACTGTTGTGCATGGTACAAAACTGTCTCATTACACCAAAGACCAAATAGGAACTCAATGATAGCAAATTAGATTTATTTAAGAAAATTAATGAGTTCTTTAACATGGATAAATTTTATGAAGAAGTGTGTACAGTCAAAGACTTGGTGAAAGTAGCAGTGCAGAACAAAGATCTGACGCCGCTACAAAAATGGCAAATCATTTTTAAGGAGAATCAAGGCTTCGCAAAGGTGATAAGTACTTCACATTTTGGCTTTTGTAACTGGATAAGTTACAAACCGACCCACTAAATATCGTAAAAAAAAAATTAAAAAAAAAAAATTAAAACCGACTTCCACATCAAAACATTACAAAGCCAAGAATAACTTTAATTTCAGAAGGCGGTGTCAAAACAAAAGAAAATACAAAACCAATAAACATCGACTACCGAAATTACAGTTATTTTTGGCTTTGTAGTGTTTTAAAATGGATTTCGGTTTTATTATATATATATAATATATATATATATAATAAAAGGTATACGGTGGATAAGGTATACGGTGTCGAACGCGGCAACGGAAAGAGTATTTTCACAAACCTTAATTTTATCTGTGAGGCGAAACCATTTGACACCGGAGCATGTCAAAGCCGAGATTCAAATATAAACTGACTTCAGCATGGCTTGCGGTGAATTTCACAACTACGTAATAAAAAACAAGGGTCTTCTAAAGGCAGCAGAAGCAGAAGCAGAAGTAAAGAAAAATATAAATTAAATAATAAATTAATTATCTGTACACTACTTTCATACTTACCTTTGTTGATTTTCACTAATATATCAATAATTTTCAGTTATCAGATGATTTTATTTGTATACCCTCCTCAAATGGAGTGGTATCCTGAAGACCAGATCCTGGAGATACCCGCGCAGATACCGACTTAAGTGACGGTAATACTAAGAGTGCAAATGTTACCCAAGGTGATACCTGCCTGGACACCGCTCCATTTAGTTGTTTTCCTTAAACTTGGTTGGACACGCTTCCACGTGTTTAGTGTTTAGTGTCTATCAAGCAAGTCTGACTATAATTTTTTTTTTAGAATAAAGATTCATCGTTTTATATACGACGAAAACGAATAAATTAACATTACTTTTAAAAAATCCTTTTTTTTTTGTTTGTCCCGATCTACAAACCTAAATCCCGATTTTCTTTAACTTCTGTCCCGATTTAAAACAAATCGGACCTGGCAACACTACTAACAAGATACCCCTTGGCCAGACCAGTCTCAGATTTACTGGCTTTTGATTACCCATTACGACTGCCAAGATATACAATGATAGCCCGGACCAATGGCTTTTTTTACAGATGGGAAATCATTCGAAAGAAGAGCGAGGAAAGGAAATAACAGAAGGGAAGCGGGAGGGTGAGTCAGACTTACTGACTAAAACCCATCCGTGTTCCGACATTAGCCCTTCGTGTTCCGAGACCGCGGCAACTCCTTCGAACGGACATTGGTCCGTTCCGTTTCCCGAAAGCATGTAAAGCCATTGGGCTTTACGTGCTTTCCAATGCTCCATATGCAAGGATAGTCAACCATCTGCGGACCGACGGCGACAAACGTCACTTAACCTTGACGCTCGATTCGTGCAGTTATTATTATTAAGCCACGAACTCCTCCAAAGCCACGACCAATATGTGAAGATAATCATCGATGCAAATTACATGTGTCGTAACTATCTTCGTAAAAGACAAGTATTTCAAAATCGCAAGCAGTTTACGCCCCAGACTGGACTAGAAATATATTATGTTATTGCCCATTTCATGGAAAAGCGAAGGTGCTACGGTAGTATTAATGATCTAGTACTTGGGTTAGTCACGGCTAATTACTAATTGGTGTAAATAAACATTATTTACTTGTCGTTCTCGAAATGCGGGCTTGTTAAATTATTACCGACGTTTGGCACCATTTTTGCTTCGCGGAATAGGAAAATTTAGTTATACATCAGCAGTGAAAATACCAAAATATGAGCTAGTATCTAGTATAAAAAGAAACTAAAATTGTTTGCATGTCATATGTAACGTATATTACGATTTTTATTTAATTTTTTCATTTCTTTCATAGTGTAAGCAATGAAAAGTTAACAAGTTTAAAGGGGGTAGACAATTGAAGAAAAGCTACGAAATAATATCTTTGTCTATGAAAGGGCCATCTATAAATGACGTCACGCGTTACGGCGCAGGGGGCGACGGCCTGTGACATTGTGTGACAAGGGGTAGGAGACACCTAAATTTCGTGACGACTCTGTTTTAAATCTAAATCTTTGAAATTTAAATTAAAACTCGTAATCTGAACTACCTAGTACCAAATTTAAAAAAAAAAACCATATCTATCCATCCGTAGGACATAGGAAGCAAACCGTATGAAATGAACTGATGTGTAGATTTAATTATTTCTACATACGTGTAATATTCTGAAGTATGAAATGTAGAATCTTACAAATGTGATTAGCTGTGTGTGACAAGGGGGGAAGAGGGGGAGGGCAAATGTCACAAAAGCATATTGTGTGTCATGTCATGAAAGTAGTTTATGGATGACATTCATGAAATTTCTGTGCAAAATTTAATCATGAATTCATGACTCAGAGGGAAGGATCTAGGCACTTAAGACCAGATTAAGTTCATTAGCTTTGCGTAGGATACTTAGTCGCTATCGTTGCTGTATGAATCACGTTGGCCCAGTTGGGTTAAATCATCAACTAATAATAAACAATTTCAAGTACCTACTTACAAGGGGAAAAACATAGAGAAACTGATATTAATTTACGACAGGTTTCAACATAAAAACTCATCAGGATTATACAGAGTTGATACGACCGAGGGGCTTTTCTTTAAACTGCGTATACTAGGTACCATTTTCAAGCTTTGTATCAAAAATCAATTAAATAGGAGAAGTAGTTTAGTCGCAAATGATTTTGATGAGATGCACCTTAAAGCGATAAATCTGACCAAGACAAGAGATAATATACGCCGCGCTACGTTGCCACTTTGTTACCTAGGTCAGTCACATTTATTTACAAAGGAGGGTAGTTGCGTTTTACTCTGATTTGTAAGCTATTTAGTATGTTTGAAAAAAAAATCTTTGGCTTTTTATTTTTTAACTATGTCAAATTAACACTAAACACGAATAGTACACGTAGTGTAATATAATGCCTTTCTATCGTATCAACTCTGTATAAATACATACAGTTACAGCTAAGGAGTGGAATTCCCTGCCGGAGTCTGTGTTTCCTGATCGCTATAACCTGGGAGTCTTTAAGTCAAGAGTGAATAGGTTACTTCTAGGCAAGCGTGCTTCATCTACGACCACATCCTCGCTTAACATCATCAGGTGAGATAAAAAAAAACTAGCAATCACGCGGGCCTTCGCTCCCTTGGACTTTAATCTGTTAAAACTAACCTTCCTCAAGCTTCAAGCTATACCATGTATCCAAATTCACCCAGTACTAATAAGCACGTTTAAACAATCTTTTCGCTTTATAATATTGGTATAGACATACAACTGCCTCGGTAGCCTAGTGATGGGAAGTGCAACTGCTTAGCAAGGGGTCTCGGGTTCGATTCCCAGGTCGAGCAAAACGTGCTATTGCATTTGCGTTAGAAATTTCTCAGTATCAACCCGAAGTTTTCCGATTTCGCCCACAGCGGCTAATTTTATAATTGCTTTGCCATTTCCGTAGGAGAAACTATAGTGCACAAGTATGAGCGCAAATATAGGCTTTTATTTTCTTTTTTTTTTTAGGTAGGGCCACTCGTAGTTCAGCACACTAAGGCTGGTCACTACTGAACCGGGCGAGCCAGGGCTTACAAACTAAAATTACACATTAAACAACCGCACGCTAAGTGTGGAGTACGGGCCTCGGCATAGCGGGGTCGTTGGTGGAGGGTAGCAAAGGGACAGGCTGGGTCATATTAATTAAAAGGTTATTTATTGCTACTGGCTCAGCATCGCGGGCTGGCTCGTTTGGCAAAGGTCGCGGACGTCGCGATGGGCCTCGTCGGCGGGGCCGGAATACGGAACGCGTTTTGTTTCTGTATTTTCTAAGAGTGCTAGTTTCCCTACTGCTCTCTTGTCGGATGGTTACAAATATAGCACACTCTGTTCCTTTTACTCTCATTGTCCAATGGGACGGCAATCTAAAACGACCGCAGAGAGATCAGACACAGGACCAACGGCTAACTCGCTTTCCGAGTCACGCAGGAAACTCGATATGATACAATGGTCACCCATCCACAAAGCGGCCCTGGCAAGTGTTGCTTAACTTTAAAGATCGATCCGTGGGTCTAGTATCATTTGGTCACGAGCTCCTCACTAACTTGTACACAAGATCGCAAAAAAACTACTTTCAAAATATTCGTGTTTATTCCACAAACCAGAATTTTTTAATGGTTTTCACACGTAACAACAGATATCAAATTAATTTGAAACATAAAATGATGTTTATGGAAATCAGGTTTTTATTCAAAAACACTGATATGATATGTGTGTGTTTTTATACATGCATACTCAACATTCGCACTCTCAGAATGAAAGTAAACTAACTCTAAAGTCGTGTAAAATCTGATTTTGATATCAACTAAGCTTAAACACTACTCGTAAATCCCCGCGGTAAAAGGGATCAAAATTACGAGTAATAAAGCTTATGTCCCTTTCTCGATTACAGTCTGACCCCTTAGCCTTAGGTTATTGACGCTTATGATATAATGTTATTACGTGTGAAAACCATTCAGAAATTCTGTTTTGTAGAACAAACAAGAATATTTTTTAAATATGTAGTTTTTTTGCGATCTTATGTGTATAAATGCTATTGTGAGAATAGTACCGTACTACAAACTTTTTAACATCAACGATTTACGTGTTTACTTATACATATTTTTGTACAAGATACGTGATTCCGTGACCTATGTACCCCCCGTACATAGGTCACGGAACAGTTAACACTGCATTTTTAAAGCATTTCTTGCTCAATCCAAGAAATAGCGATTTTTGAGTTGGTTCGCTTTCATTCTTGTGCGATGTATAAACTATAACGACCGATGTGGGAAATTCTATATTTAGATATTGATGAATCACTTTATTATAAATGTAACAATAGACATGATGTTACAATATTACACAAACATTGTAGGACCACGATAGTTGCTACGCGAATCTCCTCGTCGCTTTTATGACACGCCTAAAGCATTACTAACTAAATAGGTATCATGTTATACTTATTTTAATTGAAAATAGATTGCAATGGTTCCTAAATTAGTAAATTAAATACCATTTGAGTATCCCGAAAACACATTTTCGCATACAAGATGATGCTTTTGCTTTAACATATCGTCACATCCACGGCAATATAGTAAAATCGATATTTAGATAAAAAACTGTAGGTAATGTGGAACTACACACCGTGGCAAAAAAACGTATTTCGGTTCGAACCGTCCGAACGTTCAGTTTTTAGCGTGGGTCAATGCTCGAAGCCACAAAGCAAATGACGTGGGTCAGAAGAAGACAGCCTACAACAGGGCTGCCAAGTCCTGCAAGAAGACGTTGCGGAGGGCTCGATTTGACCTTGTTACCCGAATTGGGAACAAGCTTGCTTCATACCCTGCTAGCAGCAAAGCGTTTTGGTCCCTGGCTAAGACGGTTGAATCAAACTTCTGTCGCCCCTCACTACCACCACTGCTTAAACCCGATGGGTCACTAGCCCACACCGCTGAGGAGAAAGCAAACTTGTTTGCCGCTCTTTTTGCGGAATATTCACGTCTTGATAGTGGTGACGTTCGCCCTCCTGACTCTCCTAGTGGATGTGAGACTAGTATGTCGGACATTCGCATCCATCAGAAGGACGTCCATAGAGTGTTGCGGAACCTCGACGTGAATAAAGCTAGTGGCCCCGACGGGATACCGGCAATAGTACTAAAAACTTGTGCGCCTGAACTGTCTCCAATTTTGACACGCTTGTTTCGTCTTTCGCTTGAGACTGGAAAAGTGCCGAAAGCTTGGAAGTTAGCTAACGTGCAGCCCGTGCCCAAGAAGTGCAGTCGTGCAGGTCCGGCCAACTACAGGCCTATTTCAGTCACGTCCATACTCTGTAAGAGTATGGAGCGTGTACTCAATAGTAAGCTCCTGGCATACCTAGAAGCTAACGACATCCTCAGTTACCGACAATACGGCTTCCGCAAAAACCGGTCAACTGGGTTTCTTCTAGCGCATTCATATCCGGAGTGAGGCCATTGAGAAGCACGGGGAAGCACTTGCTGTTTCTCTCGATGTCTCCAAGGCTTTCGACAGGGTGTGGCACGATAGCCTTATTGCTAAACTTCCTTCTTTCGGTATACCCACTGAACTTTGCGTTTGGATAGAAGACTTCCTGAGAGATCGGTCTATTCGAGTGGTTATTGATGGTTGCTCGTCTGGCCAATTGGCTATTAATGCCGGGGTCCCTCAGGGGTCTGTTCTCTCAGCAACTTTATTCTTGCTGCATATTAACGATCTGCTAATGCCCGGTACCTTTGGGTATGCAGACGACAGCACTGTTGCTGAGAGATATATATCCAGCGCGCGTGCTAGTGGGTCACAAATCCAGTCTCTCCGAGAGGCCATGGTGGGGCGCTTGAACTTGACTTTGAAGGCTGTCTCTGAGTGGGGCGACTCCAACTTAGTCAAGTTTAATGCTGCCAAGACCCAGGCGTGTCTTTTCTCCGCAAAAAGGAACCAACTTCAACCGGCTCCTTCATTCCGTGGTGTAACCGTGCCGATAACTGATCGCATGGAGCTTCTTGGGGTTACGTTGACATCCACCCTTAATTTTGGTCCGTTTATCGAGGCTAAGGCTCAATTGGCTGCCAAAAAGTTTGGAATCCTAGCAAAGGTGAGACGGTACTTCACACCGGAACAGCTGCTCAACCTCTATCAAGCTCAAGTTCGGTCGTGTATGGAGTACTGCTCTCATCTCTGGGACGTATCTGCCAAATACCAGCTTGATGCACTTGAGTCTATAGAGAAACGGGCCAAAAGGCTCATCGGCAACGAAAAACTGGTCGAGACAAGGCTCCAGAGCCTAGAACATCGGCGACGTGTTGCAAGCCTGTCAGTTTTCTATCGGTTACATTTCGGGGAGTGTGCGATGGAATTGCACAGTCTTATTCCACCAAGCCCGTTCCATCATCGGACTACAAGACAAACGGCCATGCGCCATCGTTACATGGTGGACATCCCACCTATACGCACGAAACGTTTTGGGAATACTTTCATTGTGCATACGGCTAAGGAGTGGAATTCCCTGCCGGAGTCTGTGTTTCCTGATAGTTATAACCTGGGAGTCTTTAAGTCAAGAGTGAATAGGTTACTTCTAGGCAAGCGTGCTTCATCTTCGACCACATCATCGCTTAACATCAGGTGAGATCATGGTCAAACGCAAGCCAATCAACTATTTAAAAAAAAAATTCAACATAAAAATCAATTTCTTAGCATTGCAGCACGTGCGTGCAAAATTTACGTGTAAAATTCCTAACCCATTTCTAAATATTTACGTTATATTTGTAAAACGACCTGATCAACCCATTAATCTGTCATTGGCACCGATTAACCGTTAAATGGTAATATAAACATAAAAATAGGTGTACAGTTCAAGGTCAATACATCTGGCCAACCCACTTGTGGACCGGTCTCTAAGCATTACCATACATTAAATATGAATATTGTTCACAATATTACGCAATAGATAACGAATTTTAATATCGGTTACAAGGACGATATAGTATCGGTATTTCCACCAGCTCAATACAGTTTGACAGTAAGACAAACACAAACCTTTTTTTTAAAAACATACTAAAAAATCTTCTTCTATATTTTAGTGTGTACCTATTATGTTTTGAATGTATTATTTTATATGAGTAAGTTTTATATCACGGTCTACCTGCGAATTTATTTTGTTCCTTCTCTCAATGTATGTCAATACTTATATCTAAAGAGTTCGCATCAACTGAAGCCGAACTCCTCCCTCAGATTCGAAGATAGTAAAAAAAAAAAACAAAAATGTTAACACAACTAGTGTTAACATTTTTGTATATTCTATCTATCATCTATCGAGGTCTTAAGTTATTAACGATCAGCTACAGAGAGACTAAGTTCCCTATGTCTATTCTATTTTCCATACTGTTTTAGCTCAGCTTCCAGCTTAGCCAGACGCAGCTGGAATATCAAGGTACACGGAGCGACTGTCCATTCGATATGCACCACCAACAGCTGAGTAAATCTTCAAATACCAGTCGAGAACAACGTCTTTACGTGCGACGGCGCGGCGCGGCGTTCCGAAGCAAGGAGTCTGTATTTAAATTATTCGGTACTTTATCATCTGTGGTTTTATTTGGAGCCGAGGGTTTAACGGTAACGGTTTTTGGTTACGGGAATGATTACAGAATATTAATTACACAGCGTGCCTTGGCCAAAAATAATTGCTTTTTTTGCTGTACAAGCAATGTTGATTGGAAAAACTCAATCGTGCCCTCAGGCGACCTTTGAGAGTTCAATCAGAGACTCATATGGTGCTTCCGAAATACCTACAATTTGTTTTACAGATCCCTGAACGGAGAATAAGGAAGTAACACATCTATTTTCATACAAATTTAAAAAATACACGCCTACTCACTACGATACAAGCTCACGTTTTCATGGCTCGCGTTTTTGACCAGCCAACGAAACAGCAATTATCACTAAGCTTTCAAATGCTAGCGAAAAAACTTGGCAACCCATGCTGAATACATGTGCGCATAGCTAAAATAATGCCGTTTAAATGTTGGAGGACCACGTGGCTAAATAACAACAGCTACATGGGTTGATTTCCAAAGTTAAGCACGTTATGCCGTTCGTCCCGTCTGTCCTTTCTACATCTTTGACAGCGGTTACCGGTAGGCAGATGCCAGACAATCTGATAAGTCTTGCCAAGGGGTATCTTGTTACTCAGCGACTGGGTACTGGAGGGCAGACAGTCCTCCAATACTGTTTCTCAGCAGCATTTGGTTAGACTAGAAACCGACCTCAACATAATTTGGAAAGGACAGAGCAGATGACGAATAAATGATTTAAATGTTTCATGGCTTTCATTAGGAAAAACGGAGAAAATAAATCTATACTAATATTATAAAGCGGAAAAATTTGTTTGTTTGTTTGCTTGAACGCACTAATCTTCGAAAGTACTGGGTGGATTTGGATGCAATTTGGTATGGAAGTAGCTTGAAGCTTGAGGAAGGTTATAGGCTACTTTTTACGCGACTGCAACAAAGGAGAGTTATGTTTTACCGTGATAGAATCCACGAGAGCGACCCCGCCCCCGGGTGAGTACTAGTGTGATTATATGAGAAATGCAAACTTTTTGTTAAAATTGCAATGATGGTTACCCCACTTTGCCAATGGCTTTCCATAGTTTAGTTACTTGTGACAGTAAAAAAAATACACGACGAGTCTTCTTTGAAAAGTGTATTAATACTTTTAGGAATTTAATTTTACAAACTTGGATAACAATAATGAAATGGATTCTTTGAAAACATCGAGTAATTATATGAAATATTGCTGCTATTCGTAAATTTCACACAATACACTCGACTCGCATCTAGTATCTATTTTTTTATTCAATCAAAGACGATCAGTTCTAAATAAACTTTATCAACCTAGAATCGCTACACGAAGCCGCTAGTAATGGAAATGGTCTGACTTTATAAGCACGTGTTGTTATATTATGCACGTATGCAAATGGCTGGCATTCGGTACGATCCACCAGCTGGATCATGACCCTGGTTAGTTGGAGCCGACGTAAACACGGCCACTTAATCGCGACGATCGAATATTGAAGTAGATGATTGCACATGTTCAAGGAATAGATAAAAAAAGAGAAAACCTAAAAATAATTATATAAGAATAAGTTCTTTTAAGGTGATTAGCCACGGCACAGGGGATCCTAGTGTGGAGGCTAGTGACAAGACCCTGTACTGTACCTAATGCTATTAGAACAATAAAGATTATATTTATTTTATTTTCTTAACTCCTTATAGCAAGTTATTCATACAGTTTATTATTATTATTATAAATTTGTACATCTTAACTAAACTGCAAACTAAAAGATCAAAATACGAAGTTCTATATTTTTTAAATAAATTATTTAATTCTTTATTAGAGTATCTTTTAAGATTTTTTTCCTGTATGTATCCCGAAATTAAAACGCTGGGTTACCCTATTTTTATCGACCATCTTGCAAAATATGTTAGTGTAACAAAAAACAACAAAGCTCTGTATATTTTTTTTCCATTAGAATATAAATTAGTTCAGTGGAATTCATAGTAAATACCTACTCCCTACAATACATGCCACGTAGAAACACAAAGTCGAAATGTCATGACACTTATTTTCAAATTGGAACAGACTAGTTAATTACTCAGTAACTTTATTTACTAGTGTCCCACGGCTGGGCAAAGATCTTCCCATAGTTTTCCACTCTTAGCGGTGCATTAGCCTCTCTGACCAATCCGTCATGAACGCCTCTATATCATCAGCATCACGCCAGCTAGTCATCTGGCTCCCACAGCGTAACGACTCCTGTCCGTCTGTCCCGATTCATCTTAAGTAACTAAGTAACTATGTGGCTTCGAAAATTGTATAATTAAGACGTTAAAGTCTATAAACAGACGCTAAATGATTGAGGCGCCAGCGTGAGTGATGTAACTGTATTTTCCTGATATCATGACTTGTGACGTCAGAATAAGCGTCAATAACCTAATGGCTAAGGTGTCGGACTTGTGATCGAGTGGTCGCGGGTTCGAACCCGACCCGTCACATTATTGCCGTGAACCCACTTCAGACACAAGCATATTTAGCTTAGTTGGAGGGCTTAACAAGACTGCTAGTAATGTGAAATCCACCCACATTCCTTGCTCTTTAAAAAAAAACCATGTGGCTTCAAAAATGCTATAATTTAAACGTTTAAAATCTATAACAGACGCTAAATGATTAAGGCTGTATTTTACTAATATCATGACTTGTGACGCCACAATACCTTGACTGTTTCGTCACTGTCACCGCGTCAATGAAAAATGCCAATTATCACGTATCCAAATGCGCGCACCTTCATAAAGCCCGATTTACACTTCAACAAGTACAGTAGCGAGTTAACTTGCGTCATCGGCGAGTTAAGTTGTTATTGTAGTTTGAACGGCAAAAGCGAGTTAAGTAGTAAGTTGTTGATTAAGGTGAGTTAAATAGATCGCGATCCTATTTTTCGGCGAGTCCAGTGCGAAGTAGCCCCCTCTCTCGCGTCTCCCGCACCCCTCCAACTTAACTGGCTGGCATGTAGACGGGCGAGTTTAGTACAGTCCATAAATTTGTAGGTTACAGGTAGGTTGAGGGGGGAGTTGCGGGTCGAGTTACGGGCCGAGTTGCGGGTCGAATTGCGGGTCGAGTTGCGGGTCCAGTTGCGGGTCGAGTTGCGGGTCGAGTTGCGGGTCCAGTTGCGGGTCCAGTTGCGGGTCCAGTTGCGGGTCCAGTTGCGGGTCCAGTTGCGGGTCGAGTTGCGGGTCGAGTTGCGGTTCGAGTTGCGGGTCGAGTTGCGGGTCGAGTTGCGGGATGAGTTGAGGCATGAGTTGAGGGGCGTCTCGTGGGGAGATGAGGTAAAGAGAGAGAGAGAGAGAGGACAACGGTATTCCTTTGAAATTTCGTAAATTTTTGAAGGTTTCACTTCTACCACGTGTGAATTGCACACATGTTTTTTTTTTACAATTCATTCACTAATTAATCGAAAGGAACTTCGTTCCATCCGGGTGTCCCTTGACACCTCTCAAGTTTTTTTATTTTCTTTTTTTCTTCTCGGGCAACTTATGACTACTCACTCGCCTACGTTTGGACGCTACTTACAACTTACTACTTATTACTTAACTGTCTGAGTTCTTAACTGGCTACTGTACTTGTTGAAGTGTAAATCGGGCTTTAGGGATGATGTAGGTACGCGGTGATAGTGACGCAATAGTCACGGCGGTGACAAAAATCACAATTGCGCGCTTCGCTATCTCTTAGTTATCGCGAGATTGGAGCGGTGACATTACCGGTTATCAAGCCATTGTTAACCGTTACCATCGAGTTATTAAAAAGCTATTATTGCAATTATGTAGTTCCGTTTATTATTTCACGTTCCGCCATTGAATTTGCTTGTCATTGTTTAGTTGACGCGGTGTCAATGCACTTTGAAAATGATATATCGAAAACCGTGCCAGTGTCAATACAGCTAGGCAGGTTTGTAAATTTAAAATGTTTCATCTATGTTATTTGATAAATTTTAACATTATGGCAAAATTTTTCACTATACTATGTATTTACAAAACTAAAATACCTAATTTAAGGACGCATTTACGTTTTCTCGCAAATATCAATGTTTTTCTGGTCCCATTTTGATACATAAGGAGTTAAAATGTTGACAATGTTATGGTATTAATTTCAAGATAATTTATTCATCTCCACATTGAATGCATTATAATTACACAGTCCTATACATCTTTTTCACACAAATACGTTTTTATCGCCGCAATAATCGTAGAAAATTACAAAAAATGGGGTCTGAATACGTACCTGTAAGCCAAATCTGGAGCATATTCATAACTTCAAAATAACAAGAAATTATAGCCTATGTATTTATCTATACGTTATGTTAATTATTTTGAACATACATAAAAAACTTTATGATTTATGAGAAAAATAAAATCGGTCTCAAATTTCTTCATACATTTTTCTACCGAACGCACGGCTCCGACTAGACATGTGTCGTTATGAATTTTTCTAATAACGTAACGAAGCCGTTGTCCGTTGTCAAATAACGTTGTGAAAACTATCTATTTTGACAACTATCTATTTCGACAACGTCTCGTATAGAAGGCGCCTTATAACGTGATATCTGTTGCAGTTACAATTACAAACATACAGTCAACTTTCTTTCGTACTTATCCAGGCTTAGGCTTAGGTTTTTTGCAATAAGAAAGTAAGTACTTGATATTGTCAAAAAAGTTAGATTTATTTACAATTATTAACACTATAGATGAAAATTACTTATTGTTCAATTCAACACACATACAAAATTTAACGACTTTAGAAAAAAAAAATTGGCCAAGTGTGAGTCAGACTCGCCCATGAAGGGTTCCGTAGTAACTATAATAATATAATACAATATGTCTATTTATTTGACGAATAAAAAAAATCTTAAAGACTTCTTAAAACTAGCTTATTTATATTTTTACAACTACGCTAAATAACTTTGTTTTTCATAGTGTTTGTATGAATTACAAAGTTATATTTGCGGTTTTAGAAAATATACTGTATCTCTAAAACTGCTGACCCGATTTCGTTCAAACCATATTTGGTTGAAAGTTTACATTAAGATCTACAGACGTATATTTTTTTTTTATTTTTCACTCCATTATTATAGAAGTTAGAGGGGGGACAAACACATTTTACTACTTTGGAAGCTCATAAATCTTTTAAACGATTGACTTTATATTCATAAAGTCAATCGTTTAAAAGATTTATGAGCTTCCAAAGTAGTAAAATGTGTTTGTGTTTCTAAAACCACTTATTCAAGTGGTTTTAGAAACCCTTATATCATTTTTAAAGACCTGTCTATAGATACCACACACGCATAGGTTTCATGAAAAAAAAATATTTTCAGTTCTAGTTCCATGTATGGGGACTCCCCTTTATTTTTTATTTTTTTTATTTTTTTTTCTTAAAATCGGGAAGCTTTTCACAGAATACATCTACCTACTAAGTTTCACATGTATAGTTTTAATAGTTTCGGAATATAATGGCTGTGACATACGGACGGACGGACAGACAGACAGACGGACAGACATATCTAAACTATAAGGGTTCCTTTTTTTGCCATTCGGCTACGGAACCCTAAAAACAATCGTGGAGAAATGGGAAATGGAACACTTGCGGGTATCAAGGTCAACACCAAACTAAATTTTCAAATAATATTTTTCAGTGGCGAAAGTTAGTCATTCAATTATCGACGTTCGTGTTTATAAGATTCGTCACATTATGCAATAAATCATAACTAATAAAACATATCTTTGCTTTTGTGCGAACGAGACGCGCTACCTATCCTATATTTTTCTCGCTCTAACCGTTGCGATACCGCTACGTAGCCAACTTCAACTACGATATCTATTGCGTGATTTCTAGAGCGTTGTGAGATAGCTACGGTTATTATGCGCTACAAAACAACCGATGGTTGTTACAGCTGCAGTTATTGTCATAACGTACGTTGTGAAAATAGATAGTTATGCTTGGTTAGAAAACGAGTGATGGTTGTAAACTCAAATAGATAGTTGTACAACTATTGATGTTACAAAACGGCCATCGCTAGCTCCGACCGTCATTCCGCGCTGAGACGCGCTCGTGAACGCAGGGGTGTATCGCTTTCCTCCAAAAAATAAATACGTCGAAACCTATAATAAAAAGAGTGGCATCTTGTATACTGTGACTAAAATACGTTGATGCTTTTTCGTACCGAAACAAAAGTAAGAACGAGAACCATACTTATTTTTAGAATTGGATGGATATTGGTTACTGAACCTAGCATGAAACAACATTTTTTTTTTAACCGACTTCAAATAAGGAGGTTCGCAATTCTACCGTATAAATGTTTTTTTTTTCATTAAGTATCTTAAAGTACTACAAATTAAGGAAGGTCTAGAGTTGATCTGATGATGGAGCCTTTCATCAGATTGACTCCTGCCTGACAGTCGAGGGAACTCCTCAACGATTTACAGCAGTAACCTTTTGTTTGGGCTTGATTAATTTTAATTGACCAGAACTTTACACCTAGATAGTTTGTGACTGTCATTAGAGGTCTGATGATGAAGACGAAGGACAGTTAAGGGAACTCCTCAACGGTTTACAGTAGCTACCTTGTGTTTGGACTTAATTCATTTATATTGATGAAAACTTTGCACCCATATGGGTTATAAGTGCCATTACAGGTCTGATGATGGAGACCATAGACAGTCGAGGGAATTTCTTAACGATATACAACAGTTACCTTTTGTTGGGCTTACTTCATACGGTTCAATATGCCAAAATGTTCAGTTCGTACAAAAACTAAAAAATTGGCCAAGTGCGAGTGAGACTCGCCCATGAAGCGTTCCGTAGTAACTACACCAAATAACTTTGTTTTTCATAGTGCTTGTATGAATTACAAAGTTTTATTTGCGGTTTTAGAAAATATGCTGTATCTCAAAAACTGCCAACCCGATCTCGTTCAAACCAATTTTGGTTGAAAGTTTACATTAAGGATCATAGCATATATTTTTTGTATAATTTTTCACTCCTTTATTATAGAAGTAAGAGGGGGGAAACATTTTACCACTTTGGAAGTGTATATCTTTTAAACGATTAACTTTATGAAAAAGTGTTTTAGAAACCCGTATGTCATTTTTAAAGACCTGTCTATTAATACCACATACGCATAAGATTCATGAAAAAAAAAATATTCAGTTTCAGAAAATATTTTTTTATATATTTTTAATAATTTTTTTTTCTTTAAATCGGAAAGCGGTTTACAGAATACATCTACCTACCAAGTTTCACATGTATAGTCCTAATAGTTTCGGAATATAAAAACTATTTACCAAAAAAATTAAACCAACTTCCAAAAAACACTGTAAATTGAAAAATAACTTTAATTTCGGTAGGTAGGCGGTGTCCGACTTCTGAAATTAGTTAGAAAGTAGACAAAATATTGCTATTCCCAATGCTGGGCCGTTAATTGTTGAGGAGTTCTCCTGGTACTTCACCCTCAGCTTCACTTCATCATATGCATTGTGACGAGCATATTGTGCTTAATAACTATATTCAAGTAATCGAAGCGGAACCCATGAAATACTTCTTATTTCTACTTATATATTGAGTAGTTCCAGTGGCCATCTGTGGTATTCATCATCAGATCCACTTCACAAATGGTGCTTTTCGAATGCAACCACACAAGTTACTATAATGAAATACTCAAATCACTGTAGGTGTGCCTATAATATTTGAAGAGTTCCCTCGATTACTCCAAGATCCCATTATCAGCTCCTGACTTGGTGACAGTGAATGGGACCAATTTCGAAGTATACCCTTTCAAACAACAAAAGAAATTTCCAAATTGGCGAGTAATCGGTGATCAAACATTAAAAAAAATATACGCGTCGAATTGATAACCTCCTCCGTTTTTTTCGTCGGTTGAAAATGGATGTGACATATAGACGGATGGACAAACAGACAGACAGACAGACAGGCATGACGAAACTTCTTTATTTCTTATTAATTTTTTTTATCACATGAGTATTTTATTTCCAAAGTCCCCTAGTACTCCTAATCGGGCGTCAAACACATTAATACAAAATTTAAACTAACATCTAATCAATAAGCATGTAAGCCTTTGTAAACAATAAGTTACAACTTATTATGATCAAATAATATTAAAGAAAATATAATATTACATTCAAGTATCAATATTAGTTTAAGTAATGTATAAAATCGGGCGAACAATGGTTTGTAAGTGTGTGTGCGCGCAATGTTGTTGTGTTGCTACTAGGATACCTAAAATTGAGTGAGTGATAAATGTAAATGCGTCCTTAAAGATAGATCATTATTAAAATACAATAACTTTATAAAAATAATCAAAATAAAATGAGGTCCAATAAACAATTTAATAAATACCCCAAATCTATGAAATAACACACTAACCTTTTTAGAGTTCCGTAGCCGAAGGGCAAAAAACGGAACCCTTATAGTTTCGATATGTCTGTCCGTCTGTCTGTCTGTCCGTCCGTCCGTATGTCACAGCCATTTTATTCCGAAACTATTAAGACTATACATGTGAAACTTGGTAGGTAGATGTATTCTGGGAACCGCTTTCCGATTTTAAGAAAAAAATAATAAATATTTAAAATAAAGGGGGGGGTCCTCATACATGGAACTAGAACTGAAAATATTTTTTTTCATGAAACCTATGCGTGTGTGGTATCTATAGACAGGTCTTTAAAAATGATATAAGGTTTTATAAACCACTTTTTCATAAAATTAATCGTTCAAAAGATATAAGCTTCCAAAGTGGTAAAATGTGTGTCCCCCCTCTAACTTCTATAATAATGGAGCGAAAAATCTAAAAACAATATATATCTGTAGATCTTAATGTAATCTTTCAACCAAAATTAGTTTGAACGAAATCGGGTCAGCAGTTTTTGAGATACAGCATATTTTCTAAAACCGCAAATATAACTTTGTAATTCATACAAACACTATGAAAAACAAAGTTATTTAGCGTAGTTGTAAAAATGTAAATAAGCTAGTTTTAAGAATTTTTTAAGGTTTTTTTTATTCGTCAAATAAATATACATATTATATTATATTATTATAGTTACCACGGAACCCTTCATGGGCGAGTCTGACTCGCACTTGGCCAATTTTTTTATGATATTTTTCTCCAAGCGGGTAACAAAATCACAGCGAATTTCAAAATTCAAAACAATTGACGAAAGAGAGGATTCTGGCGCCACTAGCAACAAAAAAGTAGTCAAGTGGTAAGTGTATTTCCGAGATAGTTTGTAAAATTTCCCCTAGATAGCAAGAATCCTAAGACAAAATTCAATAAATATGTGGTTAGCGTAGCATACCACTGACCCTGAAAGAATTAAGTTCTGTCCATCCAAAGGTTGTCTGTAAGACCGCCCATTGTATACTAGTTTTACCTTTTGTATCCATATAATGTAAGGTGGATAATAAAGTAAATAATAATTTAAAATACAATTTCACTGTTCATATTACGTATGTATCTTACGATGTATGTCAGGTAGAGCTATACAATAGTACGATTTGTACTTGTTCAAATTCTTTTCGTGAAACAAATAGGACCGGTTTTATAATGTGGCTGTCATATTGTCAAATCTAGGGTACAGGAACGTTGGGTCAATACAATACCGGTAATGAACCGGTCCGCAATATGTAAATAGTATGCAAATCCGTTACAAACTGTTATTAAAATAATCTGGAGCTCTTTCTTTGCTTAGCGTGTTCTTGAATTTACTGAAGCGTCTTATTTAAAAAGCATGCTACTAATATTACAAATGCAAAAGTTTGTGAAGATGTACGTAAGTTTGTTGCTCTTTCACGCAAAAACTGCTGAACGGATCTCAATGAAATTTGGTAAGTACATAGTTGACATCCTGAATTAATACATAGGCTACTTTTTATCCCGTAATTCCCACCGGATCGGGATTTACGCGGGAAACCATTCCCATGCGAACGAAGGCGCGAGCAAAAGCTACTACAATAAACCGGTCAAGTGCGTGTCGGGCCACGCGCAGTGTAGGGTTCCGTAGTTTTTATAACAGCCAAGTGTGTGTCGTATTCGCTGACTGATCGTTTCGTACCATGCTCTAACTAAAAGCCAAACATGACTACCTAACTAATTTGACTTCCTATACAAATCCTCACCTGATCCGACAATTTTGAACGAAAAGTTTTAATTTTTTTCAGAGATTTGTATACAACTTGTCATAGCCGGTGTTTTGAATTTAAATACGGACACAGAGCTACACTACTCAATCGTCACAAGAAGCTAGCACGATACAACTGGCGCTTAGCGCCATCTATCGACATTTCTGTAGAGTTGTTCGAAATTTTCGAGTCAAATACAATTGGTCGACTATTACTCGTAAACTTGTAAAGCCCACTTATGTGTGATAGTTTTCCTTTAAATTTCGTTATATATAGGTACTACTGCCGTGACATTTGAATTTCTAACTACAACCGTTTAGTTAATAGAGGGGGGACACTTGACTCTAACGAAAATTGCTACTTTAAAGCTTGATAAGTCACGAACGGTTTACTTAATCAAAAAACGGTCTTACTAAACCCCTAATATTTTTGAAAGACC
Source organism: Tholera decimalis (assembly GCA_943138885.2). Classification (NCBI taxonomy): domain Eukaryota; kingdom Metazoa; phylum Arthropoda; class Insecta; order Lepidoptera; family Noctuidae; genus Tholera; species Tholera decimalis. The sequence goes on from OW964567.2 coordinate 34,317,248, forward strand.
TATCCAACGATATCCCACACTATGGGAAGAACGAAAAATAATAATTATCATCCCACTTTACATGTATGGGAGGTACCCTAAATAATTGTTTTTTTCAAAATTTTATTTTACCACTCATTCGGCATTATTAACGTGTATACTCATGCCAAAGTACAACTTTCTAGTACCAATAGTTTTTGAGCTAAACCGCGGACAGACGGACAGACAGACGGACATGGCGAAACTATAAGGGTTCCTTGTTGACTACGGAACCCTAATAAAAACGGGCAATACTTACATTTGATCATCATTATTATTATTGATCGAGCAACTACTTATCACAAACAACCTTATCTTAAAACCAGTTTCAGACATTACTTAAACGTAGTGTTGCCAGTTCAATTATCTCACGCTCAGGTCGTCTCTGTGCCAATTTGGCAATATTCCGTTATCACCTGCCATTAAATGAAATGGCATCCTTCATTTTACCACATTAGCAAGAACTCTACTATATGCATTGACCAAAAAATAAACGTACATATATCTGAAAAAATCATTTGTTTACAAAAGCATGTGACTGCTCTATTATTATTTTTGTACTTTTTGGATAATAAATGAGACATGACAGGGTGCCCACGTCGATCAATATTCGAGGACATTATCCTCACATCACTATGCTCGGTTAACATTATCGAAAAAGTATTAAATAATAAAAACACAAGAAGTGTGCCACGGCCAATACGCGAAATAAAAGCTATATGACATTTTCGTAAATAGCACTGCGCCCACGCAAGTGTCGTAAAGCGTATTTGCCGCAGACATGTGTAAATTTTATTGTCAATGGAACACCTACTAGACTCGTAGACTAGGTAAAAAACGATTTTCTGCGTTTTTTTCTTCTTCTTTCTCTTTCTTCTTCTTATTGCTTAAGTGATCTAAGATGTGTATGTGTGTCCTGGCTGTCATTAGCACATCTTTGACAGGCGTCAAGCGCTGTCAGAAGCCAGAAAATCTGACATCAGTTATATCAAGTCACATAGTTTATTCATAGTTTTTTTTCGCGGGTAGGTGTAAATAAAGTACAGATGTGTTTTTAGTGAGAGCTCTAAAATTTTAATTAAATTAATTGATTTTTACATGTTTTCTACCTAATATTTGAGGTATAAAGTATTCATTTAGAGGTACTTACAATTTGTGAAATAGTACATGTAAGATAACACTAAGAGCTACACCACCTACCAGCTGTTCACTAGTATTGTCACAAGAGGATCACTTGCAATATGTCACAACTGGATGATATACAGTCTGCACAGAGAAACTTGGAAGAATGTTTCCTGAAGAAGATGGGTGAACTCGAGGCACAGATACAATGTGCTGGACCTGCAAAGGAAACCGTTGCGAAGATTGCTGAAGAGTTCCGGACTTTCAGGGAGCTAATGTTTAGCATGTTGGGACTTCTCCGGAAGCAAATCATGGAGTGCTCTAGAGTGGTGGACGGATTGGAGACACATGCTCGTCGTAAGGCTCTCCTTTTCACCGGGTTTGCAGAGACAGAAAAAGAAGATTGTAAGTCTCTTGTATTAAACATACTTCATAAAAAACTAGGGATTTTGGACATCACTGCTTCCTCGATTAAAGTATGTCATAGACTGGGGGCTTCAAACAAAGAATCCACACGCAGCAGACCTATTTTGGTGAAGTTTGCTCATATCGACTGTAGATCCGCTATTTGGAAGGCTAAATCGGCTCTGAAGGGCTCTGCGATTACAGTTAAGGAGTTCTTGACCAGGACTAGGCAGACAGTTTTCAGCCGGGTGCGGTTGCATTTCGGGATGACGGCATGCTGGACCCAGGACGGTATGATTCATGTTAAATCCCATGATGGAGCGCGTCATAAGATTACTTCATTAGATGATCTGAGCTCCTTGTTGGCAAAGTATCCCAAGAAGATAGGCGAGAATGCTGCTGCAATAGGAAGCAAGCCAGGAGTTCGAAGTCAGTGTACACGTTAGTCCTCATATCATCTCGCTGTCAGTGTTCGTGTTTGTTGCGTCATTTTTCTCGGACTAGGTAGTGTACTTTTCTACCCACATAATATAGTTGTGACCTTTGTATAAGTTTAATTTGGTTTTTGCTCTTTGAACTTTGAAGTTAAGGTAAAATTTTATTTTGTGTGCAACAATGTCACTGTCACTTGTCAGTCATTAAATTACATCAAATGTTTTTAATATTCAACTCTAGTTAAGTGGCTTTTGAGCCACTTCAATAATTGCTAATATCATAACGTTGGATTATTTTAAAATCTTTTAGTAATGAAATGTGTTATTTTATGTTATTCTGTTCCACGTTTTGTATTATCCCTATTTCTTAATTTCTTAGTTTGAGATTTCCGTTTTGTTTTTGTATAATGTGTAATTTAGTATGTAGTTTTGTTCCTCGCTTGCGTAAATCTATACTATTTTTATTATGTTTTATAAACAATTGTACACTAGTGTGGCTGGTGGGTGGTGCACAGATAGTAGTGTATCACCGGACGGTAATTAGGTAGTTTAAGCATATATTTGTTAATATTTATATATTTTTTTCTCTATGTCCTCTGATGACTCCTTTCATTCAGTTTTTGATTCTGCAAATTCTTCTGCTGATGCAAGTTTCTGTTCCTTGCCTGACACTGTCAGTGACTTTGTGCATCGCAGCTTCAGCCAACAAAATGAAAGCTTTTTCAATGTCTGCCATATAAATGCACAGAGTGTTCCTAGTCATTATAGCGATCTGTATGACACCTTTTCTAATGCTAATGTACATGCCGTTCTGGTTTCTGAGAGTTGGCTCAAACCCCATCTTCTTTCACTGCCTACTCTCTTCCTGGTTTCATTCTCATCCGGAATGATAGAATTGGAAAGGGAGGAGGTGGTGTAGCTATCTACCTTCGCAGTGATTTATCTTTCAAAATAGTAGCCAGTTCTCCTTCGCAATATTGCGCTTCTGCAGAGTACCTCTTCCTGGAAATTTGCGTTAAGGGTGTCAAGGCTCTACTAGGCGTTGTCTATTGCCCGCCTGCCGTTAATTATTTTTCCAACCTTGAACTGGCACTTGAATCTATAGGTTCTGAGTATGCACATTGCGTCATCATGGGTGATTTCAACACAGACCTTTCTCGCTCAACCCCTCCTTCCCGAAAACTCCTTCACATCCTTGAGTCCGTTAGTCTCCATGTTCTTCCACTGCAGCCCACTCATTTTAATGTGTCTGGTGATGATACGTGGCTCGACTTGATCCTAATATCCACTCCTTCCTTGGTTTCATCTCATGGCCAATGTCCTGCACCTGGTTTTTCCCATCATGATCTCATTTTCCTCTCCTATATCTTAAAGCCACCTAAACCTCTTCCTAAAGTTCTGCACATGCGTTGTTATGCGCGCATGGATGTTGAAAAGCTGCATCAAGATGCGTCAGAAATTGATTGGGACCAGCTTGCAGCGGCAACGACAATTGATGACAAACTGCGTATCTTCAATCAGGCTGTCCTTGCTCTCTTCGATGAACATGCTCCTGTTCGTAGGGTTAAACTTAGGCGAGCGCCAGCCCCTTGGATGTCACCAGGGGTTCGTTTAGCGAGGAGGTGCAGGGATCGGGCCTTTCGGAAGTTTAAAAAGGATCGCAGTGAACAGAATAAAAACTCCTACAAAATTGCAAGGAATCGGTGTAATCAGGTGATACGCAACGCTAAACGCCGCCATATTCTTGAAAACATTTCATCTTCTTCGCCTGCTGATATCTGGAAATTCCTTGGAACTCTCGGTATTGGCAGGCCAAGTCATGTTGATTTTCCTAAAGCAATCATTTTGGATGATATCAACCGTCATTTTACTACCACTTGTAATTTGGACCCCCTTATTTTATCTCAGACGGTTGATTTTGTCACTAGTTTGCCTGGTCCAATTATTGAACCATTTAAGTTTTCACCAGCCACCTTGGAAGAAATTAAAAAGATTATCCTGTCCATTAAATCCAAAGCTGTAGGCCATGATAACATCAGTCGTGGTATGGTTACCTTGATCCTTGACTGTCTTCTCCCGCCAATTACCCATATCATTAACTTCTCCTTAGATTCCGGGCAATTTCCGTCCTTATGGCGTATGGCCTATGTCCGTCCACTTCCTAAAATATCGAATCCTTCCCTGTCTAATCATTTTCGACCTATATCCATTCTCCCTTTCCTGTCAAAAGTGCTCGAGGCCTGTGTTCACAAACAGTTTTCTGCGTTTGTTTACCGCAATAACCTTGTAAGCCCGTTCCAGTCTGGATTCAGACCCGGGCACAGTACATCCTCTGCTCTTCTTAAAGTGACTGGTGACATTAGAGAAGCTATGGAGGATACTAAAGTTACTGTATTAGTATTAATTGATTTCTCCAATGCCTTTAACGCGGTCAGTCACGATATACTCCTTGCTATCCTCTCCCATCTTATGGTTTCTTCCGAGGCGCTGGAATGGTTCTCTTCTTATCTTCGGGGACGTCAGCAGTCGGTACGCGTTGATGAGAGATCTTCGAGTTGGCGTGGCCTGGATGCTGGTGTTCCACAAGGCGGTATTCTTTCTCCATTATTATTCTCTATCTTCATTAACTTTATTACTCACTGTCTTCGGTGTTCGTATCATCTTTATGCCGATGATCTTCAATTATATACAGCTGTACGGGTAGAAGGTTTGTCGGACGCTATAGGGGATGTAAACCGGGATTTGGAGGCTATCAATGACTGGTCTGATAGATTTGGAGTGTCAGTAAACCCCTCAAAATGTCAGGCCATCGTTATTGGTAGTTCACGTATGATGGGTAGAGTGGCGGCTATCTCTCTACCTCCTATTATTTTTAATGGTGTCGTCATTCCCATTAGCTCCAGCGTAAAAGATCTCGGTTTGCATCTTGACTCGACACTTGGCTGGCAAAGTCAAGTATCTAGTGTCAGCAAAAGGGCCAATGGCACTTTGCGTTCTTTGTATCGTCTGAGGAACTTTTTGCCTGTTAAGACAAAGACTATGCTTGTGCAGACTTTAATTTTCCCTATGATTGACTATGGTGACGTGTGCTACTACGACCTGAATGCGGTCTTGCTGGATAGGCTTGACCGTATTCTTAATAACTGCATTCGTTTCATATTTAATTTAAGGAAATATGACCATGTCTCAAGTTTCAGGTCTGAGCTTAAATGGATGACCATTCGTCAGAGGAGAAGTTTGCGCGCTTTGACAACGCTTTTCTCACTACTCAACTCTCCCAACCCACCTTCTTATCTAATATCTCACTTTCAATTTCTATGTTCTTCACACAATAAGAATCTACGTTCATCCAATAATCTTCTCTTACTCTGTCCTTCTCATACTTCTGACTTTGTTCATTCTTCTTTTCATATCCAGTCCATTCTCCTCTGGAATGCGCTTCCTCTCGAGATCAGGACGGCTGACAATCGCTACGCATTTAAAAAGAAATTGCGGATCCACTTTCTTCACCAATAAGCAGAATTTCTATATTTAATTTTCAATTACCTCTAAAGTATATATGTATGTATATGTATTTATATAAATATTTATTCATATATATTATTTATGTAGATTTCTTTTTTATGATATTAGGTTTTTTTGTTTTATCACTATTATTATAATTATTTTTCCAATATAATTTTCACGTACATATTGCACCTTCCACTCTATCTCTTCACCACTCATGGTTGACTGGTAGAGAATGCCTACGGCATTAAGTCCGCCTTTGTACCTATGTGCATAAAGTGTAAATAAATAAATAAATAGTTGTGGAGATCAGATAGGCAGTCATTGCATGTGAAATACTGGTACACAGTTGCGTCCAGTTAGAGTAATAATGAAATAATGATGTTTATTTTACAAATAGGTTATAAATAACACTTTCGCACGTCTTTTTTTTCGTAAATGTAAACTAGATGAGGCCAGTGTTTCCTGACTACTCTGAGAAGAAACACAGAAACAAACTCGGAGGTCAACGTCTCTTTTAAAGTCCAGACAATCTGTAGTGATCAAATCATGTGGCGCCCTTTAGAGGACAGAATCAAACAGATTTGAGCAGGCCCGTCCAAACAGTGCAAGGATTTGTCAAATATCGCGTAGCTGTGGAAGCCAACCTCAACTTAGTGGGATAAAGCCTAAGCCGATCAATGTTTATATTATAATCACTTTCTCAGTTTGGGGTCATCTTTTAGCATGCCATGCTTTCCTCACACGTCTTATCATCATAAAAAATTACAAGGCACAAAATAAATACAACCATGATCAGATTTAAACACAGCGTTCAAACAGTTTTCAAACTTAATTGTATGTTTGGCCATTACTACCCATGTATTCGAGCCTTACACAAAGCTTCAACACTCATGGATGATTACAAAGTCCATTAAAAATACGATTTACGTCCATCTTTCATTTAAAACTAACAAAAGAATAGCTTTGTTTAATGAATGCACAACACAACACAAAACAAATTGGTCTATCAATACGTCAATATTTGCCATAAAATAACAAAAAAAAACTTAAGAACGTTACCTCGATGACAAAGGCCGACTGACTTGAATCAAAGAATCATTTATGCAAAGACAAGACGAGCAAGCTTTCAAAATTCTGCTCACACAAACATGCACGGTTAAAATGTGCATTCAATTTAGTTCTCATTATAGAACAACTCATGATCTTTTACGTAAAAGATAATAAAAAAACCAGTTTTACGAGATTTTTGATTACATTTACTTATCGATTGTTATGGGCAGGATTTCCGCTTGTTTTCAGGCTAGAATTTTGAAATAACTATGCGTATACGGTTTTATGAAGAGATTAATTTTTCGCAAAGTACTGTGTTGTATCCGGGTTCGCCGGCTAGAATTTACAGCTGCTTGACCTACTTGATACGGTCCTCATCTTAAAAATAGTTAACCGTTCGTTGTTTCGACATTTATTTATAGAACTTATGACTTAAATCACTCCAAGATAATTTCTTGTCTAAGAAAAATAATGATGACTGAAAGCGTGATCAATATTCGGCCAGCGATGCCAGTATAAATAAAAAAGTAATATAGATGCGAATTCGCAATGCAAACTTAGAACGAAACGGACATTATCCTGTGATATTTCTTGGAAAATTAAAAAGCTACAGAATAACAACAACGATACCATGTAATTTGCACCGCCAAGTTCATACTATTTATTTTTAAACTAGAACCAGAGACACGATTTTTCATGCAGTGATTCGCGACGGACGATGTAATGGTAGTTTCTAATCTACAAGCGTCATAGTAAGATTATAAGATCACATCTTCCGATTCAGTAGGGTTTTTCCTCTTCGGAATAGATATATTTATGGAACATATTAGCTTCTTATGAAAAATAAAACTACATAAACTACAGGAGAAAAAAACAAGATTTTAAAAAGCTATCTACCAGCTTATTTTTACATAGCTAATGAAGCATTCTGTCACATTAAATAGAAACTAACTTGATTACTGCAGATTAGTGTGTAAGAGATTCTGTGGAAAGTTAAAAGGAAAGTGACTGACGTCGAGTTTACGCAGCGTAATTATCTTAATGCGTTTGCAGAAGGATACAGGGTTGTTTATGAGCTATTTTCCTACATTTTTTCTTTTTTTTATTGATAATAGGCTCGCGTTTCCATGGTGCGCTGGTGTCTTTGCAACACTCGAAATTACTCTAATATTAATGTAATACGAGCTTACCTATTGCTGGTTCGAGCTGGTTGGAATTCTGTTATATCGCGCTGCCGATAGAATTCTACAAAAGCGCACGAAATAAAAACTCTTATCTCTATCTCATTTATTTTTCAGGTGTCAAAACTATCTATGGAGATAGTTCAAAATCTCCAAATAATCAGTTTAGCACCTCTATGAAGTTTAATATGGATGGACAGCCAAGCTGGAGTGGGAGTGGGTAGGCCATGTCGCATGAATACAGCCGGAGAGGTGGGAAAAGATCGTCACCCACTAGATGCCTGAAGGAAGACATTGCCGTCGAGGTCAACCGCGGCGCAGGTGGGGTGAAAATCTGAGCACGTTCGCGGGGCAAACATGGTTCGAAATTGTCTAAGATAAAGAGAGAGGTTTAGAAGAAAAAAGGGGAGGCCTTTGTTTAGCAGTGGGGCACAAGGTAGGCTTAGGATTTAGATGGATTCTTATATATTTCAGTTTATTTTTTTAATATCAGGTAATCTCTCGAAATAACCTGATTACGACAATTCTTTCAGTCATTTAAAACTAAAGTATTGCTTTGTGTTCTGTACAAACTATTCACCAAGACGCCAAAGATTGTAGTATGTTACTCTTAACTCTTGAAGCAGTGATTGCACCTAAGTCTTGCTCAAGTTACGCATGTAATAACCGATCAGTCAGCACCGGCATACCGTTAGCCACTTCACATGCCCACTGCAATTAGCTGGCACCCATTAGCATGCACTTTGCTTACCGTTGAGTACATAATCGTAGCTCATAGTTCGCAGCGACAAACCATGTTCTTGAGAATTTCAGGACAGGTTTGGCTACATAGAACTGAACCTTATACTTCAGAAAAAAAAAAAAAAAAAAAAAAAGCCTTTTATTTCATGCATAATATAAGATTAACATTATTATAGATTGATTTAATTTCATAAATATTTTAGTTTGGTTTTCATTTTCATAGTTGCAATTAAAAATGTATTATTTATCTTAACAATATCAATATAATGTATAGTATTATTAATTTCAATATAATATTCATTAATTAAAAGTTACTTTTTTATATATTTTATTAATAACAATATTACTAATTAGATTTCAATATTAATATTCACTAAATAACAAATTGGATAATTATAAATGGATTCAGAAATTTAAGAAAGAAAATAACATGCATGCATGAACCCCTCAAATATTGAGGGTGAAGGCCTCCTCCAGAGAACCCCAGCTTTCACGGTCTTTGGCTACTGTCATCCAGTTTTCCCCTGCAACTCGTGTGATGTCGTCTGTCCATCTAGTTACAGGTCTTCCTCTTTTCCGAGTGCCTGTCGGACCTGGCCATGACGTCATGCGGATTGTCCATCGCTCGTCGCTCATTCTCGCTACGTGACCTGCCCATCTCCATTTTAATTTTAGAGCGTAGGTTAAAGCATCTATTACTCCTGTTTTTTGCCTGATGGTAGTGTGACGAATTTTCTGAATTTTCCTGATTTTTGCGACACTTCTCTCCATGCTTCGCTGGCAAGAGGTGATTTTATTTTTGACTTTTCGTGTGAACTTCCACGTTTGACAGGCGTAGGTTAATGAAGGCAAAAGACACGAGTCCATGACCTTGCTCTTGATTTTCATGGGCATCTGGCTTTTTAAAATTTCCTTTAGGCTCCAAAACTTTTTCCATGTCGTTGTTATTCTTCTATCCACTTCTGCATCGTTGTTGAGTTTTTGGAAGGAGATTTGTTTGCCTAGGTAGATATAGCTCGTAACGTACTCTAGTGGTGTGTTATCCAGACACATAGAGTTTTGTGTGGCATTTGTCATGAGATTTGTTTTGCTTAGGTTAATCTCTAGTCCTACAACTCTGCTTGCTTGTTGTAACGCTTGTAACATAGACTCCAGCGCTGTGCTATTTTCTGAAAGGAGGACAATGTCGTCGGCGAACCTTAGGTGACTAATATGTTTCCCATCTATATATATACCTGTTTTTTTCCAATTAAGTTTCCCGATAATCATTTCCAGTACTGCTATGAAGATTCGGGGCGATAGGGGGTCGCCTTGCCGTACTCCTCTTTTGATAGGAATAGGTGGCCCTGCGGTCTCTAGCTTTACTCTACTAGTGTTGTTCTCGTAAAGGTATTTTAAGACTTCCACGTATTTTTTCTCCACTTTTTGGGACTGTAAAGCTTTCCATATTGAGGGATGTAGTATTGTATCAAATGCTTTCTGGTAGTCTACAAACCCTATGTAGAGCGGACGTTGGTACTCTTGGTATTTTTCAACAAGCAATTCCAAAGAGTGGATGTGGTCTATTGTGGAAAAGCTCCTACGAACACCAGCTTGTTCGATCGGTTGGCTTTTTTCGAGCGTAGTACTGATTCTCTTCTCTATAGTTGACGAAAATAATTTATAAAGTGATGGAAGCAGGCTTATGGGTCGGTAATTGCCTATGTTCTTTGGATCACCTTTTTTAAACAACAATATAATATCTGACTCAGACCATTGTTTAGGTGTTATGGAGGAACTAACTTCAGAAAAATATCCAGTGTTAATTCCGCCAAAAAATTTAATTTGCGAAATCCTAAATATTCTGCTTGGTATGGATTACCGCAAAGTAACGCCTGATTTCTGTATTTCATGGAACTGTCTACTAATAAGTGCGATTCTACTAATAAGTGCGATTTGGGATTATACACCTAGGCACTTTCAATTTTTATAATTGCATCGCTTAATTAGGGCGGGGTGGCATCAACATTTTTATTTATCTCTCTTAATAAAAAGGCAATATGATAATGCTCGTAATTGTGTAGTAATATACTAAAGCAAAACATATCTCAATTGTAGAAAAATAATAATGAGCATTTATGAAAGTATTTCCATTAACAAAACCCGCAAAAATTCTTGCACCATGGTCACCCTAGGCCCACCACCGAGTCTGACGGGAGCACAGAAATCAAAAATACAGGAGAAGTGGTAAGGGGGCGTATCGGTGTCCGCGCGACATGGCCACAGGGCTCATGTCACAGGCAAGTGGCCGTCTCCGCGAACTAGTGCGCTTTCGACGGCGATCGTGATAACATATATGAATGCCGAGTTGTTCTGTGGTATCTTGTAAAAACCGAAGCCAAAATCAAATCTATGTGAATCATGGAATCACTTACCATATGTAAGTACAAGTATTTTACAATATTTGTCTTTAAAATCATGAAAAACAATAAATCGTAAAATATTTCTTGGTTTTACTATGTTATTTTTGTTTTCAAATATCAGAGCGACTGTACTCCTTTTGCTATAAATACATTGCTCCTTAACCACTACCTGAGTTCGTCACTAAGTAACTGGACAAGCAATGTAAACATAACATACGAAACTGTATTACGCGGATCCATCGCGTAGTGAGGCCGCCACTTCTTGCGACGAATTAGTGATGTGCTTGTGCAGATCCACTAACGTAGGCTATCGACAGCAATGTCGATTGACGAATGAAATATTGCTATTATAGTTTAGGGGTTTTTCAACCGACGACAAAAAAAGAGGAGGTTATCAATTCGACGCGTATATTATTTTTTTTTTTTTATGTATGATCACCGATTACTCGGAGACGGCTGAACCGATTTGGAAAATTCTTTTTTTGTTTGAAAGGGTATACTTTGAAATTGGTCCCATTGTCACCAAGTCAGGATCTGATGATGGGATCCTGGAGAAATCGAGGGAACTCTTCAAATATTATAGGCACACCTATAGTGATTTGAGTATTTTTAAAGTAACTTGTGTAGTTGCATTCGAAAAGCACCATTTGTGAAGTGGACCTGATGATGAAGACCACAGATGGCCACTGGAACTACTCAATATATAAGTATTTCATGTGTTCCGCTTCGATTACTTGAATGTGGTTATTAAGCACAATATGCTCATTACAATGCATATGGTAAAGTGAAGCTGATGGTGAACTACCAGAAGAACTCCTCAACAAATAACAGCCCAACATTGGGAAAAGCAATATTTTGTAAATGAATATAAGTAGTTGACATTTAGGCTCTTGTAACTAGGTAAATTAAAAATCGACCAACTAAAAAGAGTGAAATAAAAACTTTTTACCAAAAAATTAAACCGACTCCCAAAAAACACTGCAAAGTGAAAAATAATTTTAATTTCGGAAGTCGGTGCCAAAAACGAAAATACAAAACTAAAGACACCGAGTACCGAAATTAAAGTTATTTTTCACTTTGCAGTGTTATTTGGGAGTCTGTTTAATTTTTTGGTAAAAAGTTTTTTATAACATATGGAAACCTCTAAGAAAATATGTTTAACTTTTATTTTACATGAGGTGACAGAAATAAAAATACGTTGAAAAGTCAAGTGTACAGACGCCAGCACATGAAGCTACCCGAAACTGTCAAATTTTCCCAATCAACCTTGAACCTAATTTCTTTAATAATAAAGTTGAAAATCTATTAAAGAAATTTGACAGATTGTTGTAGCTTGATGGGCTGGCGTCTGTACAAAAAAGTAAAAAAAAATAAACAATTTATTTTACGCCCGCAGCATGCGTAAGGAGTTCCGACGTCGCCGTCGCTACAATAGTTTATTTTTCAATCTGTCAACCGTTTTAGCCTGGTTGGAAGATCGATGTAAATAATGTTTTTTTTACTTATTTTGATTTTTTTTACAGAGTAGTAGAGAAATGCGTAACCAATATTCGTAAAGTAAGTTACTTTAATTTTAGGTTAATAATCGGTGGTGTTTTTCTGTTTAGAATTATAGTATGTTATGCCTTATCCTCATGCTGTTTCTTTATTTTTTATGGTTTTTAACCGACTTCAAAAAAAGGAGGTTTACAATTCGTCTTGGTTACCTCATATCTCGGAGACGGCTGGACCGATTTGAAAAATTCTTTTTGCGTTTGAATGGGTATAGTTTCTAGTTGGTCCCATTGTTACGAAATTAGGATCTGATGATGGGATCCTGGAGAAATCGAGGGAAATCTTCAAATATTATAGGCACACCTATAGCGTTTTGGGTATTTCTTATAGTTACTTGAGCAGTTGCTTCCGAAAAGTACCATTTGGGGAAGTGGAAGTGATGATGAAGACCACAGATGGCCACTGAAACTCCTCAATAATAAGTATTTCGTGGATTGCGATTTGATTACTTGAGTACGGATGTTAAACACTTTATGCTCATCACAATACATATGGTGATGTAGAGTTGATGGTCTAGTACCAGGAGAACTCCTCAAAAATTAACGGCTATGCATCGGGAAAAGCAATATTTTGTAAAAGGTGGTAAGTTGTTGACATTATGGCTTTTGTAATTAGATAAATTACAAACCGACCCACTAAAAAGCGTTAAAAAAAAATTTTTGCAAAAAATAGAACCGACTTCCATATCAAAACACTACAAAGGCAAAAATAACTTTAATTTCGGAAGGCGGTGTCTTTAGTTTTGTATATATTTTCGTTTTTGACACCGCCTTCCGAAATTAAAGTTATTTTTGCCTTTGTAGTGTTTTGATATGGAAGTCGGTTCTATTTTTTGCAAAAATTTTTTTTTGTATTTTGCTTCCGTTGAAGCTTCGAATGCGTTATAATAATCGGCATGGTTCAGATAATGTATTTGTGAATCGAGCTTAAAATAGGTCAATATATTCATGCTATTTATTGGTTATGCATGGATGTGTGTTTGTTTTCATATATTTAACAATTTCTCTACTAACTAGGATTTTTCTTATAACAAAAACCTATTATAACCTACTAAACTATTACCTGCGGGGTAATTGCGTAACACACTTACAGTAGGAATCGGTTTCATTATGCTAAATCAACAACACTCACTGCGGTATTTACGTTGTTGAGCAGACCAATATTTCGAACATATGTAGCAATGCATTAGCAATATACGTCAAAATCATTCAGATCTTGATTTATAGTGTGTTACGTAATTATTGTGATATTATATGGTGACGTTTAGAAGTAGCTTAGGATGTATGTAAATGATAAATAAGTGCTTTTCGTACTTTTCAGTTTCCCAAAAGATGGTAACATAAAAAAGGAATGGATTGATGCCACAGGCATGCCACCTAACTGGTACCCTACAAAAAATAGCACCATATGCTCGGTTCACTTCAACGCAGAAATGTTCTAGTCTCTAAAGAAAAGTCGCAGGATTTTTGAATGGAAAATTCCAAAATTAAGAGTACAACTGATTTTTGCAGAAGTGGGTTGAATTTTATTTTATTACTGAAAGCTATTCTCATGATTTAGGGTATTCATAAAATCAGTCATTCAACTTTTCAGGATTCTATACAACCTATACGGCTGGTATGTTCCGATCAAGAGCGTAATGTAAGTTAACATCAACATCTATTTAAGTCGTAAAAAATGTTGTGATATGTTGAGGGAATATTTAGCGACATTTAATTATTCAGATACAGAAAAATTGTTAGATGTTACGCAATAAATGTAATAGTGTTTATTTAGTCATTATTTATTTAAAGTTAAGATTATTTTTCCTCTGTTTAGATTATTTTAATATTTCACATAAAAAGCAAGCTATTAAAGTATAATACGTTAAGTAACAATGTTGGCTCTATGTTCTGTAATCTATTGTTCACCAAGCCACTCAGCGCAGAAAAGTGATGGCCTGAAACACAGGTTTGAATAAACTTACATCAGGCAGGTCGCTATAGTATTTTTAGACTATTAATCAATATTATATAAGTTATGCACTAGATGATTTATTTTAGACCCACTGTAACAACTTCCACTTACGAATTAATATGTACCTAACCTTAAAAACTGTAACTTCCATGTAATCTATATTGTGTGAACTTATGAATAATAAATTATTATTATATTATTATATAATTATTATTATATTTGACCTATCACTATGATAATTAAATATTAAGATTTAAGTCGAAAGCGCCAGGGTAGCCCTTAATACTTAGTAGGTAGTACTTAATAATAATTATGTAATGTTATGTTCTTAATAATATGTTTATTGTTATTGTAATATTTTCTGGCCATGCCATTTTTTATTTGGTTCATTTTCAGGTGGCCAAAAAAAATTGTACAATAATAAATGGAAGAATCGATAACTTTCCGATTTAGTCAATCACTAGCGTATATGTAAAATAAATTGCTTTTGCACAGCACAACGATAGCGACCGATGTTTTTGTGTGGGTAAGTTCTACGGTGCATGGTAAATACACGCTGTGTGTGACGGAATAAGGTTTATTATTGATTGTATAGTACGTTCTGATTCAAGAAATGCGGGTGTGTGTGCGAGTGCGTATCTATTGATTTTATTAAACTGCATGTGTAGTTGTTGCCCCGCCCAGCGCCTAACTGGAGACACACGGTCCCGATATAATTTCGTCTGTTGACCATATCTAGTTATTTATTTTATCTATGGACGGGAGCTATTATTTAACACACTTTAATGGGAATCTTAAACAAGGTGCTAAGTTTACGGCTAAACAAAATATTCTTCCCAGTTATTTTTATGCTCATCCATCATGGATGCTGTTCTTCCTTAAACAGCTTTTCATCCTATATTATATATATGCCAAACAATCCTTTAATATGCGTTTTTTTCTAACTTGATTCAGGACGTGGACGTAACACCGTCAGAAGATGCAAGCACACACAATCATGTCTTTTTAATGGGGAGAGGGCCCCTAAGTCATCAAATAAAGAGGTTATTTAACGATTGTGTCAAGCTTCTAGTGACTAAAAATCCACACTGTTCCTTCAGTTGCCCTTGTGTTCCGGGGCCGCGGTATTTCGTTAGGATATTTCTGATCCCTGACACACCACCATGACTTGTACCTTATTCTAATGAAAAACATGGGTTCCTATTAGCCATCTTAGCACTGGAGACTTCCGTAGTCAAAAAACGACCCTCAAAATCATTTGATTTACTTTAACTATGATTTTTATGTCAAGGTAAAAGAATCACATCCATGTTTCCGGTTCCATGACAAGCTTGTCACTTTTGACAGCTCCAAATTTGAAATAAACCGTTACTAGATTGACGCGGAGTTTCGATTAATATTTTTTATGCATGCAATTAATGATACGCTTGCCAAATTATCTATTACTGACACACATTCTATCTAGAATTTAAGCAGTCGGCATTTTTAATTTGGTCAGAAATAATTTAGCTTGAACACTGCTGTCAATAAACTCATAACAAATCTATTAATAGATTTAAAACTGATAATTGTATGAAAGTAAAAGCTGAAAAGAAATTAACAGTATGCTCTGTTTATTGACATTAGGTGTGAGCTGAAAGTGGCATAAACAATTAAGTACCAGACGTATCTACATTTCTGCAAGAATGTATCGAAGTGGCGGCGAATTTGTTAAACCGCAGCACAGCAAAACTTCACAGCATATATCCCTCATTTCTAGTCACGCCATTTCACAACCCAGCGTAACAGCCTTTTCAATACCTTCTTCAAAGGTCTGCACAGATGGTGTTGCCAAACTATTGACGCCTGTCCGCATTTGGCACGTGCTTGCGCATCGAAATCTTAACGACGTGTGAATAAATTGTCCCCATTCTCGTGTAGGTGTACATTGCGCATGCGTGTTGGACATCATTTTTGTAACTGTTGAATGGATCCTGGTATTTCTCGTCTTCTGTTAAATCTTGGATTTTGGTAATATTAATTCGCGTACGATCGCCTAATATCCAGCAAAGTTGGTTGTCACAAGTCACAACCCATGCTATAATATATTAAATACGAAAGTGTGTGTTGGTTTGGTCTTCTTTCACGACAAAACGGAGCAATAGATCGATGTGATATTTGGTGCGAAGTTAGTTGAAGGGATGGATAGTGATTTTTTCGCTAAAAACGTATCACGCGACCGAATCATCGGGCAGAAGCTAGTAGTATTTATAAGTCAACTAGTACTCACGCGGGGCTTCGCTCCCGTGGATTCTATCACGGTAAATACATAACTCTCCTTTTTTGCAGTCGCGTAAAAAGTAGCTTATAACCTTCCTCGAGCTTAAGCTACTTCCATACCAAATTGCATCCAAATCCACCCAGTACTTTCGAAGATTAGCGCGTTCAAACAAACAAACTTTTCCGCTTTATAATATTAGTATAGATATAGTTATTACGGTAGCGTATCGCGTTATTTGATATAAAAGTCAAATTTTTCAATTAATAAATACAATACCTATTTAAAGATTTCAGTTGTCCGCAAACTCAGATAAATTTGCGCACTCTGCTAATTTATGCTAGCGCACTTGACTCGAAGATTTCCTGCCGTCATTATTTGCTAGAGCTCAATAATGATTCATTATGAATCATACGAGAATTGAGCTTATGGTGATTATTTATACCGACAAATATTATACCTACAAACATAAGTTACCTATTCTGTCAAGTATTTAGTTAACTCTTCGCGTTTTGAACGGCTGAAACTTGACACAAGAATAGACTGTATTCTAGAATGGGGTCTGACACCCATGACATATTTTGCCACTCCCACGGGCCGAATCTGCTGACACAAGCTATATGCTTAAAAATATTGGTATCCAACCGATCGTCGTACCTTTTTTTCTTACTACTAACTTTACAAGCTCTACATTTTCTTCGCCGATAATTATATTTTAATATTTCTTTCATAATCATCCGCGAGGTAGATTACGGCCTATTCCTTCTCATAGACAGGAGGCCTGTATCGAGCACTGGTAATGTAATAGGCTGAATTATTATTACACCGGAACTAATAAGATTTTTATGAGGCAAACTTAGAATACAGAAAGAAGAGAACTAGAAGCCGTAAGCGCGCCTAATACTGAAGTAACAAAAACTACTCCTAAATGGAGTAGTTTGACGCGCAGCCGATCAGTTGTACTGTGAACGTCATATCGCGTGACGTGTTTTACCCGTGTCCAATTTATTTAAATTATACGACGACGTCTTGTGTCGTTTCTACCTGTAAAAATGCAGCGGGGCTAAAAAAAACAGGATAGGATCACATTTCACGTGTAGGTACCTAGCGCATTCACTTATCGTCTTATTTAATCTATACTTATAATAAATCTGTAGAGAGGTCAATTCTGTACATGAAATATATTTACAAAATAACTATCAGGGGGTGATTAGAGATCGATACTGATGCCAAAAATGCAATCAGTAAAATTTTTGTCTGTCTGTCTGTCTGTCTGTATAACCGTTATAGAAACAAAAACTACTCGACGGATTTTAACGAAACTTGGTACAATTATTTTTCATACTCCTGAGCTGGTTATAGTATACTTTTCATCACGCTACAATCAATAGGAGCAGAGCAGTGAAGGGAAATGTTGGGAAAACGGGAGAAGTTACTCCATTTTTTAAGCTTCCGTCGCGAGTGCAACCTTAATGGTTAAAGCTACACAGAAATCATTTATGACGGAAATGTTCTCCTTAAAATTATATAAAAAATATCCCACGACAGCATATAGGTATCTATCTTTTATGGTTGACTCCCGATAGCTTAGCAGTTCGAAGCTTTCTGATTATTATTCTGCTCAGAAATTTAAAACCACCAAGAAATCGTCTTTATTCCCAGAATTCCCATAATACCAAATAATTTTCCATTCCAATTTAAAAGAACGCAATTCCCAGTATCGGTGTGTTATGCAATGACAATTAATAAGGCTCAAGGGCAGACTTTTCGTGTTGCTGGAGTAGATCTCGGTGTCAGTTGTTTCTCGCATGGTCAGTTGTACGTCGCTCTTTCCCGGGTTAGCAGTTCTAGAAATCTTTATGTTCAACATAGTTTACCCGGAAGCTTTGCGCTGAAGTATTTTCGTTCTATAGGTACTTAAGCCTCATGTGAACGTGATCTAAATAATATTACCGATACATTAACTTAATAACACACAAGGAGTTACACGCTGACGGAATCGCGGGCACAGTAAGGACATAGGCTACTTTTTTTTTACGAAAAACGACGGAAACTTGGACGAAGTCGCGGGCAACAGCTACCTATACTAATAATATAAGGCTGAAGAGTTTGTTTGTTTGTTTGAACGCGATAATCTCAGGAACTACTGGTTCGAATTGAAAAAATATTTTTAATTAAATAGTCACTTTATAGAGAAAGGCTATAGGCTATATATCATTACGCTAAGGCCAATAGGAGCGGAGCGCCAATGAAGAATGCTTCAAAATCGGGGTTAAATTTAACGTTAGCCCAAAGTAACTATTCCACGCGGACGAAGTCGCGGGCAAAAGCTAGTTATTGAATAAATTGTTTAGTTTGTAATTCTCAAAGAGAATAATGCATCCATCTTGTTAGTGTTGCCAATATAAGAGTTTTGATTTTCCCTTCTTTTTATTACCTACTGAGGGCTTTTATTCTTTGTAGAATATTAATAACCACTTTAATCAAAAAATATTTTAACCAACATGAAAAAAGAAAGATTAAATTAATATCAGTGCAACTTGTATACACCATGTAACAGAATAAACGCAATTCCTAGAAGTAGTTGGTTCAGAATCGGCGTCTGAATCGATTGCCGTCATAAAAATAGGTGTTAAATTTTGACGGCAAAATCTTACCATTTAGCTTAAAATAGAAACAAAGTATCATGACAAATTAATACAATCCTTAATTTAAGAAAATGCGCTCGTGTGCGTGTCGGCCGCTAATATTGCAAGAGTGTATGCGTCTGCGTAAGGATATTTTATGACGCACATACGTTTTGCGTTTAGTAAGGATAACTATGTATTTTATAACAAATCTGTAGGTGAAAGCTAAATGACCTTAAGTCCATTTTTTGACATTTTTATATTTTAAATGATATTTATTCAGAATACCCCAATTGATCAAATGGTAAAAGCCATAAATTCCTAGAGCCGCTAATTTCGGAGATGTAAAATTATAAATAACATTAAGTCCCTAGACGTGAAAAAGTAAATGATCGTATGGTTACTTAATATTGTTCACTATTTAAAAAATAAATATAGATAAATGTTAAACGATTGTATGTGGGACTTACTGTTCTTTACCATTACGCTCGCGGGTTAGATTTGCGCGGGTGCATCGTACCTACGATTCCCGCCGCGCCCCCGGCCATGCTTTCCCTCCGTTTAGTTTGATTTGTGTTTCGTGCAATACTAGACGTACTCGAAGACGTACTCGCGGCTGCAATCCCTCTCTCTCAAAGTGCACCTCAGCAATATCCAGGGTCTGCAAATCTCGTTGCAGTCCACCACCTCCTCGAGACTGAAAAACCTGCACTTTTGTTTCTTTCGGAGACGCAGATCAGAAGTCCGTCAGACGTGTCGTATCTTTCATACCCAGGGTTCACCTTGGAGCACAATTTCAAACCACGTGCGGGTGTATGCATGTACGCCCGCGACGACATCTGCTATCGGCGCCTCCGTAACCTTGAGGACTCCAGGTTCTCGACGCTTTGGGCTCTGGTGGACACGGGCATGGACAAAATTATTTATGCCCGTGTCTACCGCTCGCACAGTGGAGATCAGGAGACAACCAGGCTCACACAGTACATCAGTGAGGCGGCAGATGCGGCCCAGCAGCGGTACCCTTCAGCTCAGTTCGTGTTACTGGGGGACTTTAATGCCCATCACAAGGAGTGGCTCTTCCCGTACCAGTGCACGGGTAATGCTGGGCGAGAGATGCACAATCTTGCGCTTGCATTAAATCTCACTCAGCTGGTCCAGGGAGCAACGAGAGTGCTGGATATTGAGTCGCACACAGCCAATTGCTTGGACCTTCTGCTGACCACAGATTCAGACCGCTACTCGGTAACGACATCTTCACCGTTAGGTAGTTCCGACCACTGTCTGGTGAAGTCTGTATCCGTCTACTACCCGCCCGATCCCAGCCTTAATGGCAAACGGCGGATATGGCGATACAAGTCAGCGGATTGGGATGGCATGCGATCTTTCTTTGCATGTTATCTTTGGCAGCCTACTTGCTTCCCTTCAAATGATTCATCTTTGTGCGCAGCCGCCGTGGCGGATGTTTTGCGACAGAGAATGTTGTCCGGCAAAGCTCGATCGAAAGCGTGGTTTGGCGCCGAATGTGATCGCGTTGTAGCGCTTTAACACGCGGCGTACCTAGCATGGGTCGATGCTCGAAACTGCAAAGCAAATGACGTGATTAAGAAGAAGAGAGCTTTCAACAGGGCTGCCAAGTCCTGTAAAAAGGTTTTGCGGAGGGCTCGGTTTGACCACGTTAGCCGAATCGGGAACAAACTTGCTTCATACCCTGCTGGCAGCAAAGCTTTTTGGTCCCTGGCAAAGTCGGTCGAATCGAACTTCTGTCACCCCTCACTACCACCACTGCTTAAACCTGACGGGTGTCTGGCCCACTCCGCTGAGGAAAAAGCAAACTTGTTTGCCGCTCTTTTTGCGGAGTCTTCACGTCTAGATAGTAGTGGCGCTCACCCTCCTGATGCTCCTATTGGATGCGGGACGTGTATGTCGGACATTCCCATCCATCAGAAGGACGTCCGTAGAGTGCTGCGTAATCTTGACGTGAACAAAGTTAGTGGCCCCGACGGGATACCAGCAATTGTTGTTAGAACTTGTGCGCCTGAACTGTCTCTAATTTTGACGCGCTTGTTTCGCCTTTCGCTTGAGACTGGAAAGGTGCCGAAAGCATGGAAGCTGGCTAACGTGCAGCCTGTGCCCAAAAAGGGCAGTCGTGCTGAACCGGCCAACTACAGACCTATTTCAGTCACGTCCATATTCTGTAAGAGTATGGAGCGTGTACTCAATAGTAAGCTCCTGGCATACCTAAAAGCCAACGACATCCTCAGTGACCGACAATACGGCTTTCGAAAAAACCGGTCTACTGCGGATCTTCTAGCGTATGCTATTCATATCTGGAGTGAGGCCATCGAGAAGCACGGGGAAGCAATTGCTGTCTCCCTTGACATCTCTAAGGCCTCTGACACGATAGCCTTATTGCTAAGCTACCTTCTTTCGGTTTACCCACCCAACTTTGCGTTTGGATTGAAGACTTCCTGAGAGATCGGTCCATTCGAGTGGTCATTGATGGCTGCTCATCTGGCCCATTGGCAATTAATGCCGGGGTCCCTCATGGGTCGGTTCTCTCAGCAACTTTATTCTTAATAAGAAATAGAAGGAGATCCCTAGAAGACTTTGCCATGCCTATATTGCAGCCTATTCGATTAGGCCACAAACTTATAAGCACTAAAAAATTTCAGGATTCACAGAAAGCTCTGCAATGGATTCCACCCATTTTTCATGATTTTTATAATAAATTAGCCCACGAGGGTACAGCATGTAACTTACCAGAATAACATTAAGTGTTTTGTTTAATTTAATTTATTTATTAAAGATTTTAAAATACAAAGATTTTTTATTTTTATTAAATAAAACATATCATGAATAATGTTATTTCATTTTTAATGTCATTAAAACTTTTTAATATATATTTCTATGATGTTGTATCGTACCTAACTTATAAAATAATAAAATTTACTATACATTATTGATACAGGAGAGACGTAAGTACCGTCATACTATAAGATGTCTAGTAAAGCTTCAAAGTTAAAGAACCTTAAGTCCGATAATACAGCCTTAAGGAACTATATTTGTTAAAAAAATATCTCAATATTTTAATTACGCGGGTGGGAAAGGAGGCTAGCGAGGGACGCTTGTCTTGTATTTGGACACAGAGCGCGGCTTGCAATTACAGTTGAACGCGGTTTCTAGTTCTTTCTGTATTCTAAGGAGGCAAAACTGCATATATTATTTATTATTAGCTGTGTAGAACGTTGAATAAGACCACCCATTGTAACACCCTTTAGTTTTTAAGTCCTCATTTGATTCTGTTATGGTGTACTATCTAAAGATAACATTTTATACATACATCTTTATTAGGTTACAAAGCTCCTATGAACACTTCAGACCTACTTGTATGTGCAAAATAATTCTCTCCAACACCCGACTCTGAAAACACTTTCTACTTAATATAGGTACGATACATTCCTTTCGCTCTCAATAAAATATTAGATCGATGATAAATTATGTCGAGTTGTTTGCGGTCTTTACAAACAACTTTTTATTATATATATTATGGATATACATATATAAAAATTCAATAGCTATTCGTTAGTATCGCTAAAACTCGAGAACGATTGGACTGATTTGTACAATTTTGTTTTTAAAATATTAGTAGACGTCCAGGGCAAGTTTAAAGAAAAATAAAAATATGGTGGTACGAAGTTCGTCAGGTCAGCTAGTTGTCAATCAAGATTGCAACATACATATAAGCAGATATACATACATTTGTATGTATCGTTGTTTACACACTCAGGTAAGAGCGGTTACATTCTACAGCCCTAGACCACAAAATGCTACCAACTACCAAGTAAGTACTGCCATAAAATTAATGTTAATGTGACAAAAACAATCAACTTAATATAATTATGTAAGGCAGCAAAAAACATGCTCGGTGGCTTTGCTGAATAATAAATAAACTGCATTTTTTTAAACAATGGCTTAAGCGATAAATTTTTATTCATTGTTTCATTGAATTCGACAGGTTGGCAAGTTATTGCTCGTCTAGACATGTTCGCAGACGACGAGAGTAAAAAAATATAAATAAAAAGTACATAAATATCGAGGTTTGACGGAAACCGGAAATACGACTTCGCATAGACATGGAGCAGTTTCGCGCGTTTATTTTTATAAATGGCGGATTGCCAAAACCCGGGAGATACAAGGCGAACGTCACAGACGCCGCCATAGAACATTAAATGTTGCCAACTCTACTGCCCCTTACCCTCTTACTAATGGAATTTCGAATAAGCCATCATTTATTTGTTAATCAAAAATAACCTAGAATGGAAAAAAATCCTCAAATATCTGTTTTTTTTAAATTTATTTATAGCCTATATAATAACTCACAAATAATGCACCTTACTACCATTGAACATTTTTTTGGAATGGGGTCATTAGTTGTCATTAGTTCCGGTAAAATATCCCAATTTAACAAAAATGAAAGAAGAGGTCCAATAAATTCTAACCTCAAAATCAAGGCACACACAACAAAAACTTGTTTTATATTGAGGTATACAAAGAAGTATTAGGTCAAGAAAATCTCATTTACCTGTAAAGTTTCTTGGAAATGATTTCTCTGTTTTGGCCATGGTGCGCGCTATTGGAATGACTTGAGGATCTGAAAAATAGAAATAAACATTTAATTATCATGGATACGTTTAATTTATTTTTATTCTAATTTATTCCCTCCTTTCTTTGGTTAGAATCCTTTTGGATGTATTAATTTGAGAAGAATATAATTTCTTAAATCACGTAGCGGTTACTATTTTTTTCTATTAAGCAAAAAATTCTTTGTTAGTTCATAGTCTCGTCTGAAATAACTGAATGTAATCAGGCCAATAATAATAAAAAAATGTCATAGTGACCTCAATGTTCACAGAATAGCAAACATTGAGACCATTTCATTTGACATATTTGACATGCTAAATTTAATCAGCAAATAATATTTTTCGATGTCAAGACGAGAAAACATTTTTAAATAAGACATTTTATGCTTAGTCTTCTTTAACACATCACTGAAATCGATGTAGGCAAGTGAGGCGAGAAAGTTAAATAAACCATATCTAATTCACAATAACACACTATCAGGTTTTACTGTACGAGACAAGCCGTTCCGTATTAGCATAAAAAAGTTTTTTCAACATGCAATAGGTATTTTGCTGGAGCATGCGTTAACACTGCTAATGAACGGATGACGCTGCATTTCTAGGGAAAGTATTCACGACAAGATACACGGACCCAGAAGTGTTAATATTGTTGAGCATATTCTTACCATGATACATAAGTTAATATTTATTGAATAGGTTTAAACACGCAAGCACAACTTGAAATTCGAAACAAAAACTAATTTCCACATAAATTTGGTCTCAAAATGCATGGTTTGAATTAACATTGTGTAGTAATAAACTCTAGATAAAACGACTAGGAAATAAAATTGTAGTTTTGTGTACAAAGAACAGAAGGTTGTCAAACTTTAATAGTGTACGTCTTTTGAATTGTAGTTTCTTCTTTAGATAGTTATGTAAATTACGTAGCAGGCGTCATAGTGTCACACGTAGACGACAACAGTTGCCACCTAAGCAGTCTTAAACGAGGATTCAAATGAATTTAATTTGTGCGACAGCTTAGAAACACCTCCGATAGAAACTTGTTTGCTGTATAATTGCGATTAAGTGGTTTCTTAACAGATAATATTGCTACCCCCACTGGTATCGGGCACGCCGCTATTGCGGCGGTAAGACCCCTCTTTGAGGAGTGGCTAGATCGGCGTCACGGCGTCCTGACCTACCGCATGACACAGGTCCTCACCGGACACGGAAGTTTCGGGAGGTACCTGTGTCTGATGGGGAAGGAAGAAACGCCTGGGTGTCACCACTGCGAGGATCGCCCTGAGGACACAGAAGAGCATACGGTGCAAGACTGCCCCGCCTGGGCAGAGCACCGACGTGTCCTCACGGCGGCGATAGGCGGAGACCTCTCGTGCCCGGCATTGGTCGAGGCCATGCTGCGGGGCGAGAGGGAGTGGGAAGCGGTCGCCTCCTTCTGCGAAGCAGTCATGCTTCCGAAGGAGGAGGCGGGCCGTGTGAGGGAGAGGATGGCGTCCTCCCTCCAGCCCAGCCGCAGTGGTAGACGCCCACGGCGTCGGACGTCGGCCGACGATCTCCGGCCACCGTAGGCGCGGGCACGCGGACAGCGAGTAAAGGGCAACTCGCTGTCCGACCATGGACCATGCCCGGGTCGACGGCGCGTTGTGTTCCACGCGCGCCTCAAAGAGCGTCAGCAATATGACGAGGCCCCCCCTGTAGAGGGCCGAAGCCTGCCGGGGTCGTGGGACTTATCCCATTACCGTGACACCGGAACGTAAAGGGTTATTGAAGGAACACCGTGGATTTTAGTCAGTAAAAGTCTGACAGTCCCTCCCGCCCTGCCCGGGGTGGGAGGACTTATTTGATAATTTTACCACGATAAAAAAAATAACACCACTGGTATCGAATTAAGCATGTACCAAGTAATAAAATTCACCGTTAAACATCAAGTTCACGTCGCGCCGGATCGCCTGGCGCCAGGCGGTAACGGAAAGCGCCTTTCGCGGCTGGCCCAGCGAAAAAGTCTTACTTTAATTACTCGGGCTGTGCAAATTGACAGCTGCAAGATGACCAGCGGTTGTGCCTTTTCTTTTTCAGGTTAAATTAAAGAGACGAAATTATATATTGTGGAAGGATGCTGTACTTGCTATATTTTATTAAAATATTTACGCGTTTTATTGCATTGAACATCGTTTAGTGATAATTATGTCGTAAAGCAATAAATGTGTTTTATATCCATTACTGTGTATCATTTACTTTTATTTATTGTCAAGGATTTTATCGAGATCCTTATAGATTTTTGTAAATTATGTGATGGCGTTAAAGTGGACAGAATAAAAAGTTCTGTTTTTGGAAATAATTTAGGTGTTAAAATGTTACCATAAGAATACCCCTGTTTTCCTATACAAAATATGAATAAAAGTAAACTGTTTCAAATAACGATATCATTAAGCATGAACAATTAAAGCGACACAAATAGGTCATAGAACCTTATCGAGAAGAAGCAGCTAGGCAAATTACTCAGTTTTTTGCTGACCTAGAGCAAGCCGTGGTAACAACTGAATCTAACGCGAATCTAATTCGCACAAATCTATTTTGATACAGTCCATTCAAGGTCGGTTAGATCGTGTCTTGCGTGTGATCTTAGCCCTATAGCTTCTAGTAGACGAATATTCAACATTATCTGATCTCAATTATGTCATTTACCCAATGACAAAGCCAACGACACTTCATTTTGCATTTAATTCGCATTGTGAGCACTCAGAGCAAATTACTGTCCTTGCGAATTGATTGAATATTTTTTTTTTTTTTTAATAGCAGGTGTAATCGTCAGGGTAAATAAATTGGCGCCAAGTGGAGTTTATCTATAGCATAGGGATTTGAAGTTATTTTTGTGACTAAGTGAAGAACGTAGGACATATTGGATCTATTACATACTTTTTGCGCATCGATTTCTTATTGTCTATGACAAGGTAGCAAGAATAATAAATACAATACTAGCTTCTTATCTCTGGTAAACTACTTCCTCATGTCCTTCCGTAATTTGTTTTCTTTCCGTTCTTATATCGTTTGATTTAGAGACGACATTGAGGGCACAACTACACTAACATTTCATTTTGCTTAGACTGTGTTGACTTCATGTGTGAAGGTTAAAAGGCCGTTTATTTAATTTATAATTTTCTTAGTACCTAGACAGGCGATTTGCATAACGTTGTCTCCACGACGCATAGGAAATAAAAGTATTATTTGCGCATTATAACATAAAAAATGTATAGCATAGTTCTTAAAAAAAAATATTTCTATTGATGGGGTTTAGCATCAAATTCGAGTTCAAGACCTGTGAGTCTCAATATTCCACAACAATAATTACGCTGACAGCTCTTATACACGCATTAAATGAGCTATGTCGCGATTAGTATCACCACGATTGATATTCGCCCTTTGAAAGGTGAATGAACCGTCATGCGGATTAAGTTCTCAATGACGGTTAAATCGAATCGAAGAGAAAACGGGATGATTTGAATTACATTCCTAATTTGAATGTCTGAAATATAATATTGGTGTGGGCTCTTGCCTATGGTAATCGATTAAATCGATATCGTGTAAAACCAATAATGTGACACTTTTCAGTATTTATATTCAAATCCATGCCTATATAAAGTACCAAACAATGCCTTAGTAACAAACGTTAATGCTAATCTGATGCAAATAATAAATTGTTATATGTCACCCACCTGTATAGTTTCCTAGAATACAGTAATGGAAAAATAGCGGTTATAACTATGATGTCAATAGGTAAAGTTATCTATATAGCATGATAAATCTTTCGTGGTAAGCAAATCACTAATATATCGTAAAAGTATTAAAAAATCGATCTCTTATTATTTAAATTCAAATTTCAATCTCCATTGTTTTATCTCAATTATTTTTAATTATAATTCAATCTACATTTTTTTATTTCCATTATTTTCATATTTAATTGCTTTTTAGTATTAATATAAGCATTATAGTTGTAAGGTTTTAAATTATAACGCATTCATTGCAGAAACCTTCTATGTATTTTGTGGAAAATGTTGTTGGTGGCACATTTGGCCATTTAATATTGTATTATTTCTTCAATTTTTGTTTTCCCTATATAAAATAAAATAAAATAACATGTGTATTCGAAACAGGAACAAACTTCATTTCAAAAACTCCATTAAACGGCAATTTTTTTTCGGCTGGTCATACCAATTCGAAAGATTTGTAGAACTACAAAATGACATTTGAATTTGAAATTAAATTGCCGAGTTTTATGTAGGTATTTATTATTCAAATAGACCTTTGTCTTCAATATAAACACAAAAAAATGTGATTCGACTTATAAAACTGGATAACGATATTTATATATCTAAACTCTCACGAATAAACCAAGAATTAATAAGACTAAAAATAGTTTGAATGCTTATAAAGACTTCTGGAGTTCTACTAAATATCGCGTATGCTGTATTCACACCAAGCCAAGTTGATGCATATAAAACTTAGTACTCTTTGAAGTAACCTAATTAATTATAATTACATAAACTTATTCTCAAAAAAAATAACAATCTTTGATTAGATTATATTGCAATTACCCACATAGTATGTACACTTATTATTGTAACCCACAAAATAAAAAGATGTGTACCTATAATAGCTCGTGTTTATAACTGACGTCTGACACAGGAATAAATGAATAATACAAAACCGGAAATAAGATTTTTTTTTTTGGATATTATCGATCGAATTTAAACTAAAAAATAAATCGCTGCTCTATAGAAAATTCATGTTATTATAATTTCTTAATGCTGTGTAAAAAACATGAGCATAAAAACGTGTTCAATAAAACATTTTCGGTAACAATCAATGCAGTTTGTCATGTCGCTGTCGTTGCCGTCCGTAACATCGCTTGCCTAGCGAACAGCTGTTCGTCTCTCAATGATACAACGGCTATACTTTGTATTCTTCTCAACATCGAAATACAGTAAAAGTTTTATTTAGAGAGCAGAGTGGACAGTTACATAAAAGAAATTAACAATTTGATACTCACCGTCTTATTTTTAAACACTAAAATAAATAGAGGTTAATACACACTTGACATAAAATGAACACACTTATAGAAGATTACACTATGTCCTTAAATAAATTTAAATACAGTTAAGGCTATTTTAATTTATAAATATCAGATTTAATTTAACTTAACACGAAATCAAGAGTCGAGGAGGACGCACACCCAAGACCGGCAAGCGCAGAAACCCGACTGGCGCGACCTCACGCGGCGTGCACTCGAAATAATGTAGAACGTTCCGTTTCATAATGATTTCATTCATTCACAAGCAAGATAATTTATTAAGTTGTGTGATTTATTTCCCTATTTCATAACAATCAGTATGCAATGTACACACGATATACTTAATTGTCGAAGTTAAATTATCTTATCACGATTTCGATCCGAAAATGAATTTAAACTTTATTGCCACTTTTAAAACATGATTCGTAAAAGTTAATAATGTGCGCCAAAATGATAAGCTAAAAAAACAAGTAAAAAAAAATGGGGAAGAAGTATAGCTGCAAGAAGTATGCATAATCCTGCTTGCAGCTTTTATAATCTAGGAGCAAAATAAAATCCGCGGAGAAATTAACGTGACGGCGCGCGGCGGCGCGCCGGTCTCGACGCTAGCGCGCGACGGGCGGGAGGAATTCTTATTGGTTGTTTCAAGTAGTGTTGGGTAGGACATACAACAAAATGATTGAATGTCCCATCACCTCAAAAAAATATTTTGTACCGCTTCACTGTGACATAGAAAAATGAATGAATCTCGAACTGATGAGAAGAAGAGGAGCGAGTAAGTTAGTGTTGAGTAGGACTTACAAGAGGCAGTACATTTGTCCCGTACATGATGTCAAAATGTATTAATGTAAGAGCGGCTCGGCACTATAAAATGTACTACTTCAAATTTTATGTCGCGGTGCGTGCTCGTCACTCATCATCATCATTTTTGTAATTATTCTGTATAATGAATGACTTTCAATAACTATTTATTATGCTTGTTTAGCTAGTTTGTGTTATTATTTTGGAGTGGTTTATTACTTTTGTATTGGTTTGAGAGAAAAAAAGAGTGTAATATTATGACAATACTAACACAATAACATCAAATATCATATTCGTACTGGTTACTTCAAATGTATCGCCGAGCTTCAGTTCAGTACGTCTCGCCTCATTTGAAGTGTCAAGTGGGACATTGTACCGGCTCAGTACAAAAAAGAGGCTACTCTTACAAACCCTTTTTCAAGTCGTGTCCTACCCAAACTAGTGTCAAGGGTTCAAATTAGGTGGGACAATTTGGGATAATGTCCCATTAATGTGACATTGTCCCACCTCATTTGAAGTGGTACAATGTACTGCCTCACCAAACTGAATGAGTTACTCATACAAACTCATCGAAATTGCTTGTCCTACCCAACACTAGTTTCAAGACGGCCCTTCGTGTTGCAAACGATGCATCATTCCTGCGCGCAAAACTTATCTTTTATTTATTATTAATGCTAACTATTCTATTCTATTTTTTGTTAGTGGCAAGTGGAGCCGATGTCGACTATTCTGCCAATGTCTAAAGTAAATTGGAAAAGCAAGATTCTGATTACCTTTTTTTTTCTTTTATAATTCGATTTTGTCCCTAATCATACACACTTGCTTTTCCAATTTACTTTAGACATTGGCAGAATAGTTGACATCGGCTCCACTTGCCATTAACAAAAAAAAATAGAATAAGTGTGTATAATTATTGATTAGAGACAGAATGGATTTAGAAAAAAAAGGTAAAACTCAGAACAGGAACGGTAGTCTGTGTTTCTTCAATTGGTACAGTTGAACTTGTTGGGTTAGTACAGGACTGAAACAAACAAAGAATAAAAATACATAAATATTATAGTTGTTGAACGATTAGATAAATAATTATACTACAACCATACAGACAATTTTTGTTACTCCGGCTCACAGTTTTATTGTATTGTTGTGACGGATGAAACTCATCAGCGCCAAAAGCAGTTCTGGCGAAGCAAATGTTAGAAGGGAAGAGAAGTTAATTGGATGAGGGATCTTAAATTTCGGGAGACGACTATACGAATCTGAAGAAGAGACGATATTTGGGCATTTAAAAAATATGTGGTCCAGTGTGCCTTCTTCCAGGCCGCATTCGCATAGGGATGAGTCCCGAACACGGATTTTTTCCAGGAACACAGGATTGCGACAAAAACCTACGCGGATTCTACAGAGGACGGAGATGATGGATTTCGACACCTTTTTGTACGTGTAGAACCAAGGTTTTGGCTTAACATATGGTTGCACTCCATAAAAGAATTTGCCTTTCTTCTTCCCAGTCGAGTTACACTGCTGTTTCCAAGTACTGTAAAGGTTTTTTGGGAGGCTCAGTAAATCATAGCCCTGATGGGCATTGTGGCAGAGATCGGCAACATGTACCTTTGGCCAAGGCATCGACGCACTTTTGCCCTTAATGCCATAATCGCTAGGTATCCAAACATCCATTTGACTATAACTGCACGAGAAAAGGGATTTATTTTTAATTTGTAAAATAAGCAAACTGTGCAATTTACCTTTGAAAGGGTTTTGAACTAGGGTTTGGAGACAGCTTAGGGAGTCTGTAAATATAACGGGTTTGTTAATGCAGTGGGACTCGATGAAAAGACATGCTTACTTCCCATAAAGCCACACACTCACCTGTGAATGATCTTGTGAATTTGCTAAAGGGGAATTTCAGGCAGGGCCAGGGGAGGTTCAGCGTATTCGACCTGCAACGCGCCGATGGGCGAAGACTTCATACATCCAGAGATGATCTGAAGACATTTAGATTGTACCCTGTCAAGTCCAGCCAAAGCACCTTTGTTGCATGGTGTTTAGTGGAACGTGCCATAGTCAAAAATACTGCGAACTAGGGCAATATAAACTAATTTCATGGTGTACGGGTGAGCACCCCACCAGACGCCCGCAAGTACTTTTAAAAAGGAAATGACACGTTCGCATTTGCTGATTAGGTGATTAATGTGGTGCTTGCCAGCTAATACCGATTTAAGAAAAACGCCCAGAAATTTGTCCTTACTTGAGAACGGGATGTTTTTCCCTGAGATGGTTATCGTTATTTGTGGGATTGTCCTCTTGCGGGAAAAGACTACTGCCGAGCTTTTTCGTGAAGATAACGTAAGGCCGCGTTTTGAAAGCGATTGCTTCTAAGAATCCGGTGAGAGGCACAGAGATGACGCAGCGTCCACGATAGAGGAGCGTGACACATACAGGGCTAAGTCGTCAATGTACTGTAAAATACAACAGTCAGCATTTAGGCAGAAGCCAATATCAGCTGTGTAAAGATTATAAAGAAGGAGGCTTAAGACGAAGCCCT
This sequence comes from Tholera decimalis, assembly GCA_943138885.2. Classification (NCBI taxonomy): domain Eukaryota; kingdom Metazoa; phylum Arthropoda; class Insecta; order Lepidoptera; family Noctuidae; genus Tholera; species Tholera decimalis. The sequence goes on from OW964567.2 coordinate 34,349,556, forward strand.
CCGGGAGTCCTCTCCAAGTCACCCTCCCATCAAAGTCCTCACCCTGGACCCTCAAAACCAAAGAGCGGGACCAAAGTAGTCCACATATGCATTTGATCATGTTAACCGGGATACTCAGCTGATACAGTTTTTGCCTGAGACCAGGAAGAAGAACGTTATCGTATGCGGAGGAAATGTCTAAGAAGGCAGCACCAACTGACTCGTTTTTGGAGAACGTCAAACGGATATCCGTGACTAGAACCCCAACACTGTTCATTATGCTGAGCTCCTTCCTGAAACCAAACTGGTAGTTCGGTAGTAGGCCTCTGGATTCTAATATCCATTCTAGTCGGTTTTTAAAAAGGGTTTCGAGTAATTTGGCTAAGACTGAAGATAGGGCGACAGGTCTAAGGCCATTAGGGTCATCCACATTCTTGCCAGGTTTGAGCAGAGGGATAATAATTTGCAGTTTCTATTGGTCTGGAACCCAACCATGATTGTAACAGTAATTAACTAAATCTAGGCAGTATAAGTTTGCTTTTTTCCTGCACGAGTAATAAAAGAATATGATATCCCGTCAATACCAGGTGCTGAGTCCTGGACATGGTTTAGCACAACATCTAGTTCTTCTTAGGTAAATGGCGCGTCAAAAGGGTTATCAGATTCTATAGGGTGCGGCAAGCTATGGCACTCAGACAGGAGCGGAACGTAAGGTGGAGCAATTTTGTCAAAAAACAGTTCAGCAGTTTCTCTGGCGATCGGTGGAGATAATGAAAGAGTACACCCATGTCTAAACCTATTAATATTTTTCCATACGAGTGAAATTGGAGTGGAGGGGGTAAGGACGAACAGAATTTGACCCAACCCGCACGTTTCTTACGGAGAAGGCGCTTGGATCTCGCATAGACCTGTAAATAAGCCAACAGATTTTGGGTGTTCAACTGTTCATCTCCCCATTGTATGTTCTTTCGGCCTCATTCCTCGAACTAACAACTGAGGTGCATTCTTGGTCCCAGCATGGAGGTGACGGGATTTTATTACGGGCACAGTTTTTCAATGGAAAACAAGAGTCTGCACTCGAGGTTACGGCCTCAATAACAAAACTTATGTCAATGTCAATAAATAAATAAAACTTTCATAACAACTCTTGCCATGGCAGTGATCAGAGGTATGAGGTACACTTGAAGCTAAATTTGGAAGGATATCTATTTTCTGTTCCAGTGATGATACAAACTTGGACCAATCTGGATTGGACAAATTGTACTTCAAATGTGGAGGAGAATTTTTTTCTAAGTAAGTTTTATCTAACAAAGATATGACAATACGGTAATGATCACTGCCATGCGATAAACTTGTTCATTTTCAATGGGTCGAAACAGCCAATTCAACCGAGCAAAACCTTAGGTCAACACAACTCTTCTGCTATCCAGGAAGAGACCTGCGAGTTGGGCAACCATTATTTAAAATGCAAAGGTCCATATCATCAAGAATCTCAACTACAGCTATGCCAGTGGCATCGCAACGTTCAGACCCCCACCGGTTATGGAGACAGTTAAAAATGCTAACTAAATAATTATGGGTTTACTTTAAAAATTTAGAGAGTTACAAAGCTGTCAAAATGACATTAAATCATTAATTCACTAAAAAAACTGTCTGTTGGCTTATTTACGACTCTATGCAAGATCCAAGCGCCTTCTCCGTAGGAAGAAACGTGCGGGTTGGGTCAAATTCTGTTCGTCCTTATCCCCCTCCACTCCAATTTCACTTGTATGGAAGAATATTAATAGGTTTAGACGTGGGTGTACTCTTTCATTATCCCCACCGATCGCCAGGGAAACTGCTGAACATTTTTTCGACATAATTGCGCCACCCTACGTTCCGCTCCTGTCTGAGTGCCATAATTTGCCGCGCCTTATAGAATCTGATGACCCTTTTGACGCGCCATTTACCTCAGAAGAACTAGATGTTGTGCTCAACCATGTCCAGGACTCAGCACCTGGTAGTGACGGGATACCGTATTCTTTTATCACTCGTGCAGGAAAAAAAGCAAAATTATATTACCTAGATTTATTAAATTACTGTTACAATCATGGTTGGGTTCCAGACCAATGGAAACTGCAAATTATTATCCCTCTGCTCAAACCTGGCAAACATGTGGATGACCCTAATGGCCTTAGACCTATCGCCCTGTCTTCAGTCTTAGCCAAATTACTCGAACATCTTATTAAAAACCGTCTAGAATGGATAGTAGAATCCAGAGGCTTACTGCCGAACTACCAATTTGGTTTCAGGAAGGGGCTCGGCACGATGGACAGTGTTGGAGTTCTAGTCACGGATATCCGTTTGGCGTTCTCCAAAAACGAGTCAGTTGTTGCTGCCTTTCTAGATATTTCCTCCGCATACGATAACGTTCTTCTTCCCGTTCTCAGGCAGAAACTGCATCAGCTGAGTATTCCGGCTAAGATGATCGAATGCATATGTGGACTACTTTGGTCTCGCTCTTTGGTTTTGAGGGTCCAGGGTGAGGACTTTGATGGGAGGGTGACTTGGAGAGGACTCCCGCAGGGCTTCGTCTTAAGCCCCCTTCTTTATAACCTTTACACAGCTGATATTGGCTCCTGCCTAAACACTGATTGTCGTATTTTACAGTACGCTGATGACTTAGCCCTGTATGTGTCACACTCCTCTATCGTAGACGCTGCGTCATCTCTGTGCCTCTCACTGGACTCTCTTAATCATTGGCTTTCAAAACGCGGCCTTACGTTATCTGCACCAAAAAGCTCGGCAGTAGTCTTTTCCCGCAAGAGGACAATCCCACAGATAACGGTAACCATCTCGGGGAAAAACATCCCGCTCTCAAGTAAGGTCAAATTTCTGGGCGTTTTTCTTGACCCGAAATTAACTGGCAAGCACCACATTAATCACCTAATCAGTAAATGTGAACGTGTCATCTCAATTTTAAAAGTACTTGCGGGCGTATGGTGGGGTGCTCACCCGTACACCATGAAATTAGTTTATAATGCCCTAGTTCGCAGTATTTTGGACTATGGCACGTTCCACTTAACACCATGCAACAAAGGTGCTTTGGCTGGACTTGACAGGGTACAGTCCAAGTGTCTTCGGATCATCTCTGGATGTATGAAGTCTTCGCCCATCGGCGCGTTGCAGGTCGAATGCGCTGAACCTCCCCTGGCCCTAAGGCGACAGTACCTGGCCTCCCGTTTTTTATCTAGGGTAATTTGTAGGTCTTCCCATCCCCTTATTACTAAATTGCATGAGCTAAATTCCATAAGCAGAACCTCAAATTATTGGAAAAATAAAGAAACGCCTTTAATCTTAAAACATTTTCGTCTAACTCAAAGTTTAGAATGCCCAATCGTACAGTTTCCTAAATTACCCCTCTTTCATTTCGACTACGAAGTCTTATGTTTCATTCCAAAAATCCATTTCAATATAGGTATACCCAAAAATTCCCCTTCAGCAAATTCGATCTTCAATGCATCCGTGGCCCAGCGATGGGACGGTTTCCAGAGATTTTTTACAGACGCCTCAAAATCTACTGACTCTAATCACACTGGAGCTGCAGTATTTTTCGAAAACTCCAGGATCATACTTCAATACAAATGTCCCAAGGAAGCATCTGTGTTCACAGGCGAGTGTGTGGCATTATTGGAAGCGTGTCTTTTCATCGAGTCCCACCGCATTGACAAAGCCGTTATATTTACAGACTCCCTAAGCTGTCTCCAAGCCCTAGTCCAAAACCCTTTCCAAGGTAAATTGCACAGTTCGCTTATTTTAAAAATTAAAAAAGCACTTTTCTCGTGCAGTTATAGCCGGAAGGATGTTCAGTTGGTTTGGATACCTAGCCATTGTGGCATTAAGGGCAACGAGTGCGTCGATGCCTTGGCCAAAGGTGCATGTTCATCTGCTACAGCCGATCTCTGCCACAATGCCCATCAGGGCTATGATTTACTGAATCTCCCAAAAGAAAACCTTTACAGTACTTGGCAACAGCAGTGGAACTCGACTGGGAAGAAGAAAGGCAAATTCTTTTATGCAGTGCAACCATATGTTAAGCCAAAACCTTGGTTCTACACATACAAAAAGGTGTCGAAATCCATCATCTCCGTCCTCTGTAGAATCCGCTTAGGTTTTTGTTGTACTCCTGTGTTCTTGGAAAAAATCCGTGTTCGGGACTCATCCCTATGCGAATGCGGCCTGGAAGAAGGCACACTGGACCACATATTTTTTAAATGCCCAAATATCGTCTCATCTTCAGATTTGTATAGTCGTCTCCCGAAATTTAAGATCCCTCTTCCAATTAACTTCTCTTCTCTTCTAACATTTCCTTCACCAGAACTGCTTGTGGCGCTGATGAGTTTCATCCGTCACAACAATATAAAACTGTGAGCCAGAGTACCAAAAATTGTCTGTATGGTTGTGGTATAATTTATGTAATCGTTTAACAACTATAATATTTATGTATTTTTATTCTTTGTTTGTTTCAGTCCTGTACTAACCCAACAAGTTCAACTGTACCAATTGAAGAAACAGAGACTATCGTTCCTGTTCTGATTTTAACTTTTTTCTTTTCTAAATCCATTCTGTCTCTAATCATTAATCATACACACTTGTTTTTCCAATTTACTTTAGACATTGGCAGAATAGTCGACATCGGCTCCACTTGCCATTAACCAAAAATAGAATAGAATAGAATAGAACAATCCTATTTTTCTATATGGCAATACATTATTTTAATGAAATCAGAAAATAATTGAATTTACAAACGTTTAGGATAAAAAAATAAGTAAGGCCCTAGTTACTCAACATCTTAAAATTTTAGTTTCATTCCACAAATTCCAGTTTTTTACACAGTCTCTGGTTCATATATAAAGTTACAATATTTATGGTACAGGAGAGCAATGGACACTAAAATCAAATTCGAGGGTTGGTAAATAGAATTGTTTTTTAAATTGGACGTTACAACTACCCACATTTGAATGATGTTTTTTTTATGAATTCCTACATTTATTTCAAAGACAATTCACTCGGTTTCGGTCAAGCGATACGTGAAGTAGTTCTGGTATACAATCAACCACGGTATAATTTTAAGTATTGCAATAGTTATCATGTTCATTAAGCAATTAATTTTATTAATTAATATACTAATATTCTAATTGACTGCAATTATATTGATAATAATATAAATCTGTTGCACAATTAGTCATGGCGTCGACTCACTTTTTAACCGTGAAAACACATTTATCGGAGTTCAAAGACAAGGATACATTAAGTGAAGTAAGTTTTATACCTTTTTAAATGTTTATTACTACTAAAACACTTAAAACAATCGGCGCCATTTTGAAGACCACAGCTCTTTGCAAACCTTTGTTACACCTATGGCCAGCCTATTGTTTTAAAAACAACCCCATACTGTGTAAATTACTATCAAGAGTCCTATATTTGCCTTCTAACCCCCTTGCAAATAACCGTCACAGGCTTCGGAAAGTGGGACAAGTAATTCAGTGACGTCAGCAGAAGACCTACAGAAATTAGCAGTGATTCTTGGGCTAAACAGTGCTGAAGATGTGTACCAGGAAAGATTCCGTGTAGACCGACGTCGTCTAGAAGCAATGCTTGCTGGTAAGTTAGTTTTTCTCAGAGATTACAAATAAAGAAGAGAACATATAAATATATTCAATAGGCAACTAACTTTGCAGATAACTTGGATGAATCACAAACAGCCCAAGCGTTCTTCCACCGGGTAAGGAAAATATTAAATAGTTCTATTTCTACAACATCCTTTTAACGAGGCATTAAAAACGAAATTAATTTTCAGGTAATGACTGAAACCAATACTTTAATAAATTGGCCCGCTCGTCTAAAAATTGGAGCGCGTTCAAAAAAAGGTATGTAGCAACTCTTTTGAATATCCATAAAATATTAAAAAAAAAAATGAACGCACATTTTTTTAAATTTCAAAAACAAACGGAACACCTGCATTTTTCGTCGTAATTTTGGCGGGTCGGCGCCAAATAGACTAGCGAAGAGGCGCCAGCCTGGCGCGCTCCTTCAAACTTTTATTTTATAATGCATTCGCGCGTGTGCCCGTTACATGAAATAACACATTTAGCAATCAATTATTTTTTTAATTATATTTAATGAAGTGACAATGATTTTTGACGATTATAGTGACGATTTAGTATATCATGTTATTAGAAAATTGCGTGATAATAATTTTATCGATCTTTTAGAAGTTGGTAAGTAATGTGGACTAATTAGGTGAATAGTTAAGTGATTTTACAAGAATTAATGTGTGTATTATTGTATTTAGACCCCCATGTAAGAGTCGCTGGTCGACCTGATGATGTGAAGCTGGCACGAGACAAAATAATTCAGTTATTGGACACAAGGGTATGTACCTAAATTATTATTGTTTTTCGCCGTGGTGTCCAATACATTACCAGACCATTGCATGACTAGTGGAATTAATTAAAACTTATCAGTTCGTACTACGTTAAAGGAACTTTATTCACGCTTTTAACATGTAGTATCGTTATAATTAAAAGTAAAAGGTGGCAGAACAGTATTTCTGGCATAATTATACTAAAATCTGAAGTAAGCTGCTTGCGTACAAAAAATGAGTCATTCTCATTAATTAGCATAAGCTTAAGCCTGACTGAATTATTTAAACATCTTTTGGAAGTTGGTAGTGATATGCCAGTTCTGGACACCGAGGTTCAACAACCTGATGTATAGTAGCTCCACAACCTATCCTCATGAGTTAGCATTGATAGTTACCCCAACATGAGCCTGATGATACCACTAATACTTTATTTACTCCGCCCTTACGGATACCCACTGACCAAGGGTTCGTCTACGGTCCTTGATCTAGTCAGTCAGGCTACTAAGTAGAAACGAACCTTCAAATTGTCTTCAAATATTTGTATATAATGAGGCCATATTGTTTTTAGAGATGTTTGTATGTGCTTCACATACAGAATTACTAACAATTGACTACCAGACGACAGGGTTAGGGACGAACTTTTTAATGCTTTATAGCTTTATTTTAGTTTTTAGTTAACATGTTTTACAAAATATGTGCCTATATGGTAAACACTACTACAATACGGTATTTTCCTAGATAGAAAAAGTACGTGACTCCATTTCGTCCGACTGAGTTAGATTTAATAATTTTTTGTACCTATTGAAATTTTTTATGAAAAGTGACTAAGATAAAGCCCATCGAAGTTCAGGGGTGGTGGCTCGTGACGTCACTAGTTGGTTAATACTATACAAATATGCACGTCGTCACGCGAAATTTCAACATTCTGTATCTTCATAAATCCTATTTTTGTTTTTAATTTTTTTATAAATGATAAGCCGTGTACTTAGAATATTTTTTCGTTGTCCGATTGATCGGTTTCGAACCCAATCAGGCACGTTACTTTGAGTAATTTCATCAACCCTGCTCTCGAAACTGTGAAGAAAAATCGTGAGAAAATCGGCAAGTCGTTGGACCAAATATCCGAAGATATGTGACATCCACCGACCCATGATTTTTAGTGCACAATCAGGGCCGGATTAACCATTAGGCGGAGTAGGCAACTGCCTAGGGGCCCTGCATCAACTAGGGGCCCTGGCCCAGTGCACGCACCAAGAAAACATGTTTCTTCGAACGAGAATTTGATGTGCGTGTGAACTTAGGGACCTCACTGTTATCTCACAAATCGTTAAATTTAGTAGTAGAATTAAAACAATTTTAGAACAAATCTGGGAATAAGTATACAAATATATTAAAAACCACAGCCCTTAATGCGAGTTTCCTCAGTTCACACACGATTTGGTCAGTCAAAGTAAGAAAAGGGGCCCCGAGAATGCCATTGCCTTAGGGCCTCTGACAGGGTTAATCCGGCTCTGTGTACAATAAAGTATATTCTATCTATCTATTTATCATAACGGTCCCGCGTGGTGGATGATGGCACATTCCTTCTCATAGAGGGAATGCCTCTGTCCGAGCAATAGGAATGTTGATGAATTAATAACCTATAATTTTATCTCACTGACACCTGGGTCAAAAGATGTTTTTCAGGATTTTTATTTTCCTTAACTGTCAAAGGTACTTAGGTACCTACCGACTTTTACAGATGTTCTCCTTATCTCCGTTTTATGGTAACCACCTATCAAATTGTCTTGTATTTGAACCGTCACAAATATCAAAGATTTTCGAGTCTTCTCTACCAGCTAGATATCTCAGATACCTGCCCGCGTTTAATTAGAATCACCTGCAAGATTAGGTAGGTATCTACTCGTATACATACTAATATTATAAATGCGAAAGTCTGTACGTCTGTTAAGCTTTCACGGCTAAACCACAGCACCGATTAGGGTGAAATTCGAATGAAATTGGTTGAAAAATAGTTTAAAAAAAATCAACCACTGAATGTTAGGGCTCCTCAAACTAAAGCGGGTAAAACCGCGGGCCACAGCTAGTATCAAATATTCTCGAGTATGTATTCACTACCATGTCCCCGTTCAATTGGAAGCACCTACAAGACTAGGGTACATATCTAATTATATACAGTATAATAATTGGCAATGTGTTTTTCAGAATAACCGGGTTACAATGAAGATCGATGTCAGTTACACAGATCATTCGCATATCATCGGAAAGGTGAGTTTTGATTTTAAATAAAATATTAGGTTTCCGTCTATTAATATTATAATTACGAAAGTATCTCTTTCTGTGGTCTGTCTGTCGGTTACATTTTCACGTCTAAAACCTCCCGATTCAAATGAATTTGGTAAAGAGATAGATTGCACCTTATGAAGAAACATAGGCTGGTAAAGTTTTTATTTCGCTGGAAAAATAACTTCACGCCAGCGCGATGCCACGGCGGGCAGAAGCAAGTACTAAATAAATAAACGTACATCGTTGATCTTATGTCCGTCTGTTTGTAAGCATGGTCTTAGAGCTTAATTATTTAATTACGACTTTAAATTATTGTGTCCTAATAATATAGCAATTTGATCTGGTAATATAAAATAAACGTTTTTGCTTAATATAGCAGCTTTCTTCTAAACTTAAATTTAGGCAAGTTTTCTTTTTTGTCATAAATCGCAACTACAGAACCCTTTTACTTTGCAAGTGATTCGCACTTAACAAATCTAATATCTGATTCGTGGATCTGTCAAAGTTATCCGACAACACCTTTTTGCTATGCTAATGTTATTAATCTCTAATTAACTACTGAAGCAAGCAGTTCGTGTGTCCTCGATACGTTTTTTTTTGTCCTTCAACGAGCTTTGGTATAAATTACCTGATGTTACTAATTAGAAAACACCTTAATATGTAGAAGCGATTGTAGGTCAATACACATTATTTCCAGAAATTAACGTTAATTACAAAAATATTCCTGTAGCTTCGATGATCACTATTTAGTAGAATCCCCTGCCGGAATCTGAATTTCCTGATAGCTATAACCTGGGGGTCTATAAGTCAAGAGTAAATAGGTAACTTCTAGATAAGCGTGCTCCATCTTCGACCACATCATCACTTACCATCAGGTGAGATGGTAGACAAATGCGAGCCTATTAACAATAAAAGCAAAGTAACATTAATTTGTAAATAGTTAAAAAAAAACTATTCAAATTAAATTATATGAGGCAGGTATGCTCTAGCTCGCATCCGGAGAAGGAAACTAAAACAAACTCAGATAATAAAGCTTTTATGGGTCGTCCAATTATTGTCATGAACAAATAAAGTCGGTGTGAAGTGATCTTTCATGAAAAGTACCATCACAGATTCAGACAGTGCAAGCGTTTGCCAATAATAATTATATTGGTAACTTAACTTAGTACTTTGAGGAGCTATACGATTCAACAAAGAGTAAGGACATTTGAATAGGACGCATAAAGTAGTCAGTCAGCCAGACGTTGCAAGCGCCATAATACAAACTTATGCTCGTAACGTGATATTAAAAAATATTTTGGAGCTTATAAACACTGAAGTGTTGTAACATCTAGAAATAGTGATTGTCGAAATATATAGGTACTCTATACTTACATAATAACATAAAAAATTGCAGTGTCAGTTTTCTCAAACGTTATTAGTTATTTACACGATAATTTTTTGTGAATGTCTGTCTTTCTTTTTCCGCGTTCGTCTCTGGACGTTCTCTGGACATTTCTCTGGACGTCTGGACCGATTTTTATGGTACTTTTCCTTGAAGATAGAGAAGGTTCAAGATTTATACGGGAAAAGCCGTGTAGATAATATCGAACCCACACGACCGGAGTTGCGGGCACAGCTAGTTATAACATAGTAGTCTCCATATGATCTTAGTTTTTTCCTCAGCTATTTTATCAAACAAGCATTTTATTTACGAGATCAAAATCAATTGAACTTCATAATTACGACGATGTAATCAAGACGCATGACAAGTCAGTCCCGTCACGTTTTTGCGTTCACGTGAATCTTATTTCAAATACAATTATAAAAGCAATCATAATAAATAACTCGGGTGTTCCCAAAATACATGGAAACAATGAGAAAAAAGTTCAAAGAGATGGCAATTTATTAATACCGTGGAAACATCGATTGAAGTAAAGAAATACATAAGTGGATAAGGACGTAGATTTGCCACTTTTTGAAGTGAAAAAAAATCTTAAATTTTGAATGCTTATAAAAACAATATAGTAGGTGAATTGTATTGAAGGTATTTTTATCAGGTTATATATCTCGTAAGCTCTTGCAACATATTTTTAAAATGAATGTAAGTTGTACATTAAAAAAAATACAACGAGTTAAATTCGTCCAGACTTCTAAATTTAACGAAAAACATGCTGTCTTTTTGGCACTTAGCATTATAAAAACTTATATTTTTTCTAATGTACATTTAATTAATTATGATATCTGAAATGTGTCAAAGTTAAGCTGCTACATCGTGCTTTTCGTGGCTTTAAAAACGCGTCCTTTATAGTTTTATTACTATTCAAACTTATGCTCCATATTTTTGCTTTTATGTTACTATTTTGTATGTTACCAAAAATTTCCCTTAAAAAGCATTGAAGACAGTTTGGTAGTATGTTGTGATTGCAATGGCCTCACTAAATATTCAGGCAGCGCAATAAAATAACAAAAAGACGCCATCTTTTCGTCTCTGGAGTCTGTCAAAGGTGCACTTGTGTGTTTCGTCAGTTAATTTTAATTGTGAATTTTGGTGATTTCTAAGGTAAATAACAGTTTTTATTGTATACTTCTTATATAGTATTATGCGTTATGTATCTAATAAGAGCGTGATCGTGTGCGTGAGCGTGATGTGTTTTTGTTTAAAATTTACCTCCATGTCGAGTTATGGCTACTTGAAAATTCGCGCTTTTACGTTACTTCTATGTGGCTTCGATGTCACTGGTAACGTTGGTTGTATATTTCGTAACGTTTTACTGTTGTAAAGGTTTGTACATATCGTAGTTGATAAAATATAGATTTTTTAGGAGGAACCTTGTTAACAAATATCAACTTTTTTTCAAAGTTTTGACTGTAGCTGTAGACTGTGGAGTAACGAATAATCTACCGTGCTATTCTGTACATACCACGTCGTGAAAATCTAGGTGATGTGAGCACGAAGTGAGCTGTCTTTCCATCTAATGCTATGGATCATTCTATAGGTTGGCAGCTCACGTCACCCAAGTTTTCACGGCGCTGCTGCTCAGTATTTTTTTATTTGATGTGCAGACGGCATTTCTTTTTAATTTTCAGTTTTCAAGCATGTACAAATTCCTTATTTAACAGTTTAAATTACTGGTATAGATTGTTTTACGAAATTCAAAAAACACATAACAACAGAAGTTTAGTTGCCTTAACAACTTGTTAGGTTCAGTGTCATTTAAGGAGTTTGGACATTTGTAGAAACTGAAAAAAAAAGGATGTTTTAACCATGTTTTTAGCGCCACTCAGTGGAAATTAAAATAATCTCAAAAAAGTAAAAAAAAACTAGCTCAAAAAGAATGAACTTTAATCTTTCGTGCGAAACAGTTAAGAAAATCAAAAAAATCACTTCTCACAGTTGGCGAACTGAACAGACTAACCGTTCAGTTCGCCAGCTGTGAGCTTAGCTTAAATGCGTTGAAACCAAAGATATATAATAAACTATAGATACGTTATCCGCGCTCTAAAATGGCAAGTTGAAATCAAGGTAAGTGCCTCGAGTCTGTTTAGTTACGCACGAACCTGTGTCGCGAACGCGACACTACACATCTTAATAAAAATGTGTTTTAAAAGAAAATTAGGAAAAAAACATGCCTTTGTGTGTTTTCAGACGTTGCACTAATTATACTGCTTCCGTGAGAGGTCAAAATGTGTCATTTCATAGGTTAATATCAACAGAAATACATTTTTTATTTTAATTTTTCTACACGGCTAATGGCGGCTAGCGTATGAATGAAGTCAGTCACGGGACGTTAGGGGAGGTTGTTAACTAAAGATGTATATTCATCTCTCTCTAACATCAGGTGTACCTAAAGATGGCATTTATTTTCTGTCCCTTTCTTTACACGTATAAGATAGTAACTCTCTATGTGTGTGTTTCGTGCCGTTTTTGAGAGGTGTTTTGTGGGAATATGACGTGTCTATTTATAATACGTCATTGGTTGAAACATCTTCCTTTTTGAAGTCTGCTAAAAATACGCATTATGTAATCGGCCTTAGAAACATTATGCGTTACTTCACGTTACTTCTACGTAACCGTAACATAGAAGTGTCTTGTTACTCTATGTTACTAAATGGCAAAATCTACGGCCTTACCCAGGTATTAAGTATTCAATTTAATTAAGTATGTTCTGACACCGGTCGCGGTACCACACGTTACGATTGTCTTATTTTTCAGCATAGGCCTTCCCGAAAACTTGCCACATTGAGCGGTTAAATGTTTGTCTCCTCGAAGTAGGTCCAGCTATATTTTTCTAATTGGCCGTCCGCCATATTGGATTTAAAATGACGTAGGTAACCATGCGTTTTCATCCAATCCCTAAGTAACTGGGATAATGGTTGGAAGATAATAATGAAACTACCTATTTTGTTAGCTGCTTCAGTTTCTAACATTTGCAGCTATCATCGTTTTAATTTTTTCCCACTAGTAGTCGTCACATGTTTAAAAAATTTATTAAGTAATATTCTAATTACCTACGATTACATAACAAAGCTTACCACCGTTTGAACACAAAACAATTTATCTAGTAACTTAGCAACTACGACAAAATCTTAATTCAATACTTCCATTACGCTAATCAAAAGCTGGTAGGCGTTCACTAAATAACTTCGCTAATCGTGTTAAGTAGTAAAATAAATAAGTATTTAATGTCCGTTGAGTGCTCAAATATTTCAGAGTGACAGCGGACAGCGAAACTGGTCTCTTTAGAGACACTTTAAGTGGATACCATAGCCTAGGTATTTATTAGAACCTATTTATTTCAAGACACTAATGATATCACATCAATAAATCCTAATGGGCACGAGAAATATAGATAAAGTAGTGTTTCGTTCTCGGTTTCTAGATAAGTCGATAGTCTATGGCTAAGTACTCAACGAAATTAACACCAGTGATCATCAAATTAATATCAATATGACAAAAATCGTCAATATCGCTGTCAATAACTGCCATGATTGCCACTTTGTATGGCAATGCTGATTCTTTGAAAAGGTCAGCCCTCTGGTCACGTGAAGTGTGTACTAATGGGACACTGGTGTCACGAAAAACTGAAGTAGAATCTATGTATAGTGACGTCCTATTATCAGGTTAGTTAGACTGAAAGCCGACACTAATGTGACCATGACGACACGGTTTGCGCATTGTTTGAGCGGTCGACCTCTGCGCTGTGTGTCGCGATTCGATTCCCGTGCAGGGACAACAGTTTGTATGGCTAACAAATAGCTATTCTGGGTCTGCGTGTTTGTAAAAATGCACTCGCAATACAGGATATTGTTTTTTATAAGAGAACTAGCAAGCAATCTTGTTAACCCCACCAACTACGCTAAACATGCTTGAGTCTGGAGTGCAAGGCTTACGGCAAAAGTGTAAAGGATGGAGTCCGAACCCGCGACTTCTCGATCACAAGTCCGATTAAGCTATTGACGCTTCAGAAATTCCTATTTTGGGAGACAACATAGCAAGAAATATGCGGATAATACTATGCTAGGTATATATGATTCGGTTAGAATCGTGTGAACTTCCTCCCTATGTTTGCTACATTTTGAAGTGTTTTCTAACGTCATTGCCGGTTTATACATTTATAATTTCTAGATTAGTTGAAACTAGGTTTAGTTCTGTTCATTACATTCCCCAACTACTCCACTCGTATGATTTGGTCATTTTATTGTTTCAATATTTTAAGGTAAAATAAGGCTCGTAACAAACCACCACAGAACTGAAATTATTTATGCGTTAAAACTACTTTTATTTGGGTTTCATGGACTAGTAAGTGTTCCTCAGGAAATTTATCACAATATTAAAGACGGCTGTGCATAATTTTCCATATCACAATTAAATATACTGTTGTCTAGATTTTATTTTGCCAAGACCTGCCTTGGCAAAATAAAAATCTAGACAACTAGTTATACAATATAAATAAAATTGAATTGGCTTAAATCGGAGCACGTATTTTAGTATATCACATTTCTAATAATTCTCTGTCTATCTGTCAGTGGCGAAGGGTGAATTTTCATAAAAGGGAAGCCGGACCAAAAAGGTAAGTGTTCCTCAGGAAATTTATCACAATATTAAAGACGGCTGTGCATAATTTTCCATATCACAATTAAATATACTGTTGTCTAGATTTTATTTTGCCAAGACCTGCCTTGGCAAAATAAAAATCTAGACAACTAGTTATACAATATAAATAAAATTGAATTGGCTTAAATCGGAGCACGTATTTTAGTATATCACATTTCTAGTAATTCTCTGTCTATCTGTCAGTGGCGAAGGGTGAATTTTCATAAAAGGGAAGCCGGACCAAAAAATGCTTACCTTGCTCAAGTGTGATGCGTGAATTCCAGTAACTGTGGCCCTGTGGCTGACTTCGAAATCTTGTAACTTCGTAAATAATTATTTGTTTAATTGAAAATAATAGATTACTATTTATATATTCATATATAAAATAATAGACTAATATTTGCCATATTTCAAATGGGAAGCCGGTAGGAATCGAGTTGTATGGAGCCTTCGCCACCGCTATCTGTTCATCTGGGCTAATATCTCAGGGGCTGAAGAGATTTTTATGAGACTCTCACGGGATCGGGATTTGAGATATATATAGAGATAGAGATAGATAGATTAGAGACAATACGAGCATTATAAAGTTCTCGGCTCTCATGCTCTGATGTCATGAGTCATATATACTTACTGCAGTTGTCTCATAGACATAAACCCAGTAACAAAAAAATTAAACATAAAACATATATAACAAATTATCGTTCCGTGCGTCACTGTTTCCTACCTTGATTGTTTATGGTAAATAGGGGTATCCAATGTATCCATAGAGTAATTACGACTTATCTTCGGAACACGTCCGCTAAATAATTATCCGTTATAAGGATCTTTAGATAATAAACATGTGCAATGTTAAACAACGTCATAATAATTCCATTTTATTGATATGGGTGCACTGAAAATAGCATTCACGAGGCGATACTTAAAAATGGGTAGGTACCTAAGATAGCAGAAGTGTCTAACACTTCGTTGAATAGCTTCTATTTTTGTCTTTGTTTCATTCGGTACACACAATTAAAAAAGCTATACAATAGGAAAGAGATCTATTGTCACAAATCACAATAGACAAAAAAGAAAAATAGGTACCTAAGTGAATTGATATCAAGCCTTTTGATGTGCTGTTTTTGGTCAGCTTAGATTTTTTTTGCAATATTGTTATTTAAGTGTTTCAATTATTGGTGTACAATTAAGTATATTCTATCTATTTATAATCTACTCGCACAAAATCCCCCATTGATGTCTAATAGTTCGTCTGGTTCCAATAGGACTACCTAACACCGGGACTTGAATAAACTGTAGTGTTATTTAGAAGAGTAAATGATTTATCTACTAACCATTTACTCCTCTAAATAACACTTTAACGAGTCAATCCAAACCCGTTGACCAATTGCAAAAGCCGGAACAGTCTGTCTGACTGTCCGTATGTTACAATAATTTTATCCGAAACTATTAGTACCTACCTACACAGTTGAAACTTAGTAGGTATGTATTTTGTGAAATACTACGATTTTTATACAATTATAAATGTTTTTCATCAAACCTATAAGTGTGGGGTATATAATATGTAAGTCTTTGAATAACATTCAGATTCCTAAAACCTAATTTTCTTAAAGACTATCGTTTGAAGGACAGATAAGTATTTCCAAAGTGGTAAAATGTCCCTTCTAACTCTCAAGAGCCCACAAGCTAGAGACGCGAACTCGTTGGTGCCGTAGTTAATTCGCATGCTATTTCACCTAACATCGTGCGAGAAAGAGATAGACTCAGTGATGAGCGGGACGAAACTGTTGCACGCACACAAACACTCCCGTGTAGTACACAACACACGGCACCATGCCGTCGCGCCGCACACGCGCGCAAGGTCATTGATATATGCGGGCGATCGCGAGTTACTCATATTTATTTTTATACGGTAACTACGCTCGAATTTGTATTTATTTCATAAAAGAGAAATGTACCTACATCCTTACGGAGACTTCTTGCTGCCGAGATATACACTTATGTTTATACTGTGGCCTGTGGCTTTGCCGACCACGAGTATGATATTATGGACTTTATTACTTACTACTTCATAAAATAAAAAACGTGTTATTAAAGTATAGTAAATATTTTTACTGATAAACATTTCTTCAAAATAAAGTAATGTACGTAAGTACCACAGATTGGTTTTACACTAACATTACCTACCAATAAAGTTTTAATAATTAGAATGTGAATTGATTTTCTAAAAAAGCACTGAACGGATTTTTATACGGTTTTTACTAAAAGGTAGTGCAATTCTTGAGGAGGTTACAAACACACAATTTACATAACGGCTTTATGTAAATTGGATGAAATATAAAGATTACTGTTGAAGAGGTTGCGCGGTAGTAATGTCTCGCTTACTGGGAGATTTACTCGCATGCACCGCGTAACTGGATTACGCTAAATTCATGTACGAAAGAATAGTAGATCAACAAAAATACTACAGAAAAGTCCTCAATAGCATGTCTCTATCTCTTATGGTCAACTCGCAATAACTACATTTATGTTCAAAATTTAAATTAAAAATATTACGTCATTTTCGAGACTGGTTTTTGCTGTTCAGTATAAATCGTTATCTAAATAAATGCGTTTGTTAGCTTTGCCATGTAATATAGATCAAAATTGCCCTTTGCACTATATAAATCAAATAAGTATTTTAGAAGATATTATAGATTTACTCGCAAGTCTCGCAACGTCGCAATTCACACCGCAGCGCAGCGCCGCCCGGGCCCGGGCGCCGCCGGCGGCGGCCCGAGACCGCCCGATCCGATTATCCGAAGCTCGCGTTCGTTCAAGAAATGATTTAAAAGCATGATGATGATTGATGGTTTTGTCGTTGTCATTTCATGATTTTAAAATACTGATGATTTTTACCTGTGACATGATATCGGACTCATCTCTACTTTGAAGCGGAACGTCTAAAAAATTACGAGTAGGCATTTAGGAAATATATAAATAACTCATAACCTGAAAATAGGACACTGAACTCATCATTCTCAACCAAGACCAAACCTGAAATCGCGAAAAAAATCGACTATTTCACAATGACGTATTATAATATATTTGCTGTTCGCATATAGTTGTCGCCAAATAACTTGGCAAGAGTCGTTCAATGCGCAGAAGTCGAATTTTAGGTGTCAGCGGGACGCGGGGTATGACGTAGCGCTGCTCCGAGCGCGCGATTGGTGCGTCAGTAGTTCTCGTTCAATTTGCTCCCGAATACACTTGCGCACACGAAAGTTGTACCCTTTGTTTATGTTACGAGTTGTTGTTTTAAATTTAGTTTTTGTTACGTTGATTACAATGCCAGGACCAAATACCGTTTTACGCAGACTATTAAAACGTCAGAAAGAACAGTTATACACTATAGTTAAGGGAGGTTGAAATTCCGAATTCGTCACTGTCTTTAGGACACCGGGAAAAGAAAAGAATAAAGGAGGTAGCAGTTTTATTAACTAATTGTGACGTCGAGAACATCTTATTTTTAATGTTTTTTTTTTAAATATCTTTTTTTTACTTTTAAATGTATTTATGTATTATATCTATTTTATTTATAATGCCGAATTAACGAATGAATTCCTCTTCTTTCTTTAAAATTCTTGTTAAAATGATTAAAAATAAATGATGGCAATAACCATAGAATAATGGCAAGCAATAAAAGAGACCACTTTTTTCTTCCACTAAGTGCACGATGCGCGAACTTACTCCCTCTACGCCAAAACCTTGCCAACTTAGGTGACGAGGACTATACCTACATACTTACGATTCTGATATTATTTATACCAATATTAGAAAGCGGAAAGTTTGTTTGTTTGAACGCGCTAATCATCGAAAGAACTGGAAGGATTTCAAAAAATATTTCTGATTATAATGGGCAGTTTCATGAGGAAGGCTAGATCGGATATCAAGAATCACGCTAATGCTCTCGGTTTTCCTAAAATAAGGGCATTAGTGAAGTAGGTACCTAAGTCCGAGAAGTAAATTACTATAATCGCGTGCGCTGGCGAAATGCTGAGATCAGCTGAGATATACCAAAAGTTCATGCACTACAAAAATGTAGGGATTTTGCAGATCTAAAAAAATCCGCGGTACTACCTACATATCTAACCTTTGTAAATAAAAAACAATAAGGCAAATTATGTTATGTGTATGATACTTACGTTCGAAAGTAGTTTTATCAAGACATTTTTATGAAGATAAGCTTGGTTCTTTTACAGTACATAATTTGGACGCACAGTTTAGGAGAAATGTAAAATTAAAAGTAGGTATTCAACAACTTTATTTGCTGAAGCAGCGCTCGGCGCGCGGACGAACCTACCTATACTCCCCGATACATACCGCACTGATAGTATAGGTACCTAACCTTGGTTTCATTTCAATTTCTTTGCTAAGAGACTTCCTATCATGTAGGTATGTAAAATCGTTTCACCTTTTTTTACTTCAGGTGTGTGATTTTTATACCTATACTTAACTAGACGTATTTTTCGTCTATATTTTTACGATTCTTAAGTTTGTGTAGGTAGGTACCTATAATAGGAAATCAATTCATATTTAGTACAGGAATAAATAGTATCTAAGTCGTTACTTTTATTAAAATATCTTCGAAGCAATGTCATAATTATGTGCTATAGTTTTGATTTGACGGAACCAGCGCGAGCGACTAGACAAACAGCACTTATACCTCGAATCCACACAGTACCTACAGATTTACCTTTTAGTTAGAAAAGGAGACAAATTCCTGTACCTATAGGTATTTTTTGGAGTCACAATAAATAAAGCGTCGGGGTAGCAGGCATGTTCTAAAGAGATACCGAGGCCCGGGAACGCAAGGGCAGCTGAAGGAACAGGCAGGTGGATTTTTAGTCAGTAGAAGTCTGACACTCTTTTCCGATCCACCCAGAGCGGGACCCGATAAAAACATTTCACATCAGACATTTTAATGTCCCCTCTAACTTTTAAACAATCTTACTTCTTATTACCAAAATACTCTAAATCTATACTCACTTAGCAATATGATAAACAACTATCTTTACTTCGCAATTCTCTAACTAGTGCGAATGAGATAGGTATAGGTACCTACTTAAATTTTTACTGTCGCTTTTTCGACTCCCCACGAGACCCCCCTTCCCCTCCCCGCACCCCTCTCAGGGCTACCTCACCCCCCCGCGACCTAATTTCGTTCCCGTGGTCGCAAGATAGCCGAGTTTGGGCTCATTTTAAAGGACATCAAAAGCTCTACCACTTGGCCCCAACAGAATTCCAAAATTCGGCAATTTATGTGTCTGTCTCTTTTTACTGTCGCTTTTTCGTTTCATAGGTAAACTTTCAAATCACAACGACGCTAAAGAAGTTTTCACTTCAAAAATATGTCATTTATAGTACCTAAATATTTTGTTGATAAATATTTGTTCAAAATAAAGTTATGTAATAATAACGGATGGAACAGTCAGTAAGAGTTTGCCACGCCCTTCCGCTCTACCCCGATCCGGGGCTGCGGTATCTCGTTAGAACATTCTAGAAACCCAAAACCCGCAGGATGTTAAATATACCTACTATTACATATCATATTCGACATACAAATTTTCATTGACAGTACATAGCCATTAAAAAATATAGTAATGGGTGGGAAAATCATCGAATAACTTCTCCCGCTCTGGGTTAAGCGGAAGGGAGTGTCAGACTTCTACTGACTAAAAACCCACCCTGTCCCTTCAGCTGCCCGTAAGTTCCGGGGCCACGGTATCTTGTTAGTACATTTCCGCAACCCCGGCGGGCTAGTTTTTTTTACGAAGAATATACAAAGCGAAGTTCCTTATCTATTTCTTATTTATAGACATCAGAATGAGATAGAAAAGTATACTACCTATCTTACTTAGTAGGTACATAATATTTCAAATGCAAATATCAAGAATATACCTACCTACCTAATGTACGTAATAACTATCGTTATTTCGCATTTTTTAGTTTACAATGTTAATAATATTAATTATTAGCCAAGATATGGAACTCTCTGCCGACTTCTGTGTTCCCTGCCACATACCTATGATCCGTCAGTCTTAGCAAGAGTGAATAGGCATTTTCTGGGCTCGCTTGTCCGATCGTAGACCTCATTTTACACTTATGTGTATGATCGAGGTCAAGGGCACATTCGTATTAAAAAAAAATATAACAAGCAAGACTATGGGTAGGTATAGGTACTTGGGAATTTATATCCAAAAAATAAAATACAACTTATTCATTATTAATTTGTAGTGCTGAAGTCAATAAACTATATTATATAATCAATGTATAATAATAAACTCACGAAATATTGAATTTACCTCAAGTTCAACTGCAAGTCAAAAACTAAATCATTCAAAGTAATCGCGAAGTCAAATAATCAATAAAGTATCAAAATCCAAAGCTCAATGTCAGGGGTTAAACTAAAGTGATAACGATACTAAGGTGCAAATGATAATAGCACAGTCATCCCTAGTATACATACATTCACAACACGCACGACCTAAAATTACGTAATTGTAGCAGATAAGCAGACTGACCGGTGAAATTGCGCGAAATGCACACAGGCACTGGTTCCCGGCTTGTGTAACTGTGTGCGTGCACTCGCCCCGCCCGCGCGCCCGGG
Source organism: Tholera decimalis (assembly GCA_943138885.2). NCBI lineage: Eukaryota > Metazoa > Arthropoda > Insecta > Lepidoptera > Noctuidae > Tholera > Tholera decimalis. Next base: position 34,370,949 of record OW964567.2, read on the forward strand.
GGTAAACATTCAAGTGAAATGCAGAATGATTCTTGTAAGAAACGGGTGCCTCAAAATTGACGAGTAGCCTTTTAGGAGAAATGGTTTTACCAAAAAGCAACTAGATGTTTTAATTCTAAATAAAGTTATTTAAACTCTTCAATAACTAAACTATGTCAGTAAAAATTTTGTTTCAGAGATTTTATATTTTACTTTTATACTTTTAAGGCCCCAAGTTGCGTTAAAATTCGTGTTAAAATACGGAACTTTGGAGGCTCAGAACTTTCAAATTCCTTATTATTTTACTATTTTTGTTCATCACGGGCATAGATAATGACAAGACAAATCGATATTATACTCAACTTTGAAAGTACGATATCAAATAATGGAGTAATCCTACAAGTATATTTGTATGGAGAAAATGTCAAAAAGCGTGGCCTTTTAGTCCAAAATCTTAAAAAAAAAAATAGTATGCATTTACCGCAAATATCATTCATACAAACACTATGGAAAACAAAGTTACTTTGTGTAGTTACTACGGAGCCCTTCATGAGTAAGTCCGACTTGCACTTGGCATTTTTTTTCAATTTTGGACCATATACCTACGCCTTGTTATTCCTAACAGACTACTATGTTAAGAAAAACTGAAATAAACACAAATTGTTCTTAAACTCTTCTTAAGTCTGTAACAATCCGTAATGGTCGAATCGGATGAGTTTTCATTTGCCAGTTATCGTGCTTTGAGAGTCGTATATGAAGCTAATTACTTCTTTGTATGCGGCTGTCAATATTCCTGCTAATTAGCTAATTTAATAGACGTAACATTTTGTTTATTCTATATATATATATATATCTATATATATAAAAGCGAAATACCACTCACTGATTAATCATGGAATCTCGGAAACTTCAAGTAGTAGGGCTCTCAAATTTTGCATGGGGGTTCCTTTTAGTACGTAGATGCTCGCTAAGACAGGATTTTGTGAAATTCCCACAAGATCGGGATTTACACGGGAAAACTTCCCACGCGAACGAAGTCGCGAGCTATTGCCAGTTTATTATATAATTTAATTTAATTTAGTATAATTTGGACATAATTTTAATGGAATTATTATTATTGAATTGAATTTTAATTTTATTTATTTTTATTTGGGCCTGCAATAAATGTTTTGTTATTCTTTTTTTAACAGTCACGTTTGTCCTCAGGGTGGTCAAACTATAAAGCGGGTCATGGAGGAGACAGGCTGCCACATTCACTTCCCAGATTCAAACCGAACTAGTACCGTGGAGAAGAGCAACCAGGTGTCCATTGCAGGGGACATGGAGAGAGTGGAACGAGCCAGGGCTAGAGTTAGAGTGAGTGCTTTAGACTAGAGACCTAAACATTTATACACTAAACTTCAAACATTTTACACTAGAAACTCTAGAAAGTCCACGAAAGTCGTAAACTGGCATTTATTTATTTAAGGGAGAGACGGCTAAAATATTCATATCGTGCATAAGAATTAATCATCAAATGTGTTAACAATATTGCAGCACTATCCGCATGTTAACAATGAATTATGCTGCTAGTTAAGCAATTTAAATAATCATTATTATTCTTCTAATACATACATATAAATTACATTTTTAAATATTCCTATAATAAAAAACATTTAAAAATGTACAAAATAACTAGTAGCCCACCGGTATCGGGAACAGGGTCCAAGCTACCGGCGGTTAGGGCTCCATAAAGTGGAACCTCCTAACGATACGCACCGTGTCCAGGAGTACCGCTTTCTGAAGGAAGCCCTTGATCCAACCGTCTAACGAGAGCCTCCTGAAGTGTTGGTCGAGGCTCTTGGCTATTAAGCCATTGGCTGAGACGACTGTCAGTACAATGATTGCAGAGTTCACATCCCACATGTCGAACATTCTCGTGCGCCAAGTCAAGATACTTGATTTTTTACCTTTCTCTGCTTTCACGAGGTTCTCGTCATGCGGGATGGTTATTTAATAATCATATTTATTATAGCATTAAAATACAATCACTGTATTATTCAAAATCAATAAAAAATAGAATAAAGTGAAATTGAAGTTAAATTAACATTGGAATATTCAAGATGTCATCATGAGATTGCATTTGTATTGCGCCTGCTGTAAATAACAGAGCTATATTGTGTCTAGACACGTTCTGAAGAAATTACAGTAGCAATTTCAGAGATATTTGTGCAAATTTTTTTTTATTTTTTATTTTCACTTATACTAGCTAATATTAATAAGTGTCGTGTACTTAAAATAATCCTGCGTGCATTGTCTAAACTACAGCAGTGTACGCACAATGCAGCCTTCCCTCGAGAGCAATATGCACTGGGCCTATATTTGGTGCAGCTGTGAGGCACACAATGATGTTTAGAATCAAGTTTATTTTAGTATTATCATTAATGTAGGCCCTCTGAGGAGCTCTTGGCTAAATAACAACAGCTGCACGGGCCGATCTTAGAGGTTAAGCAGCGCTTGCCGAGGTCGGCCTGTGGATGGCTGTCTGTCATTTGTATACCTTTGACAGTCGTTACGAGTAGTACCAGTCTTGCCATGGGGTATCGTGTTACCCAGCCACTGTGATATGGAGGTTAGATCGGCTGTCGCTACATTTAAAACATAAATAATCAGCTGCATCCTATGACCCCAACAGTTGGAAAAAGGCTAAGCAGATAATAATAAACCGTACTGGTGAAATAGCTTGTAAATCATGACGTTCAAAATTTGCAGTTATTCGGTACGTACAATGTTACATTCTCCTACAGAACAGAGAGCATAGAGACAACACTATCTACTGATTACCCTTGTGTACCAAATAAACTATATAGCCCGTTCCATCATCGGCTACAAGACAAACGGCGATGCGCTATCGTTACATGGTGGAGATCCCACCCATACGCACTAAACGTTTTGGGAATACTTTCATTGTGCATACGGCTAAGGAGTGGAATTCCCTGCCGGAGTCTGTGTTTCCTGATCGCTATAACCTGGGAGACTTTAAGTCAAGAGAGAATAGGTTACTTCTAGGCAAGCGTGCTCCATCTTCGACCACATCACTTACCATCAGGTGAGATAGTGGTCAAACGCGAGCCTATTATCAATAAAAACAAAACTATATTTCTTTCATTTCACTTCTAATTATTTTCTATAATTATGGTACACCAGGCCCTCACTCCGCTCGTATTCTGCTTCGAACTGCCGATAGTCCCAAGCTCGCAGCCGCTGCCGGACATCACGTCTCCATACGTGCAAAACATCCAGGATCAATACAACGTTCAGGTAAGGATCAGCCTTAAGTATTTAGTCAATAAATTACGTTAAAACAGATGTTTATTTATTAGGGGCCGAATTTATTACCATAAAGCGTTTGGCTTGGTACCTTCACCAAAGACATTATAGATGTCATGTAGAAAAGTTTAACTTTCTGTCTGTGATTACAAAATAACTGTGTTCGCTTAAGTACTTACAGTTAAGGCTAAACGGCAACATATAGGCTATTTTATATCGGAATTCCCGCGGGATCTGGATTTTTGCTGAGAGAATCTCCCGCGCGAACACATTCATGGGCACAGCTAGTAAAGAATTAGGCTGCAAGAGTTTAATCAATGTTATAAAGTGGAATGAATTTGTATTTTGAATATTTGTAACAAATAAACTCAAAAACGCACCCATACGCACAAAACTTTTTGGGAATACCTTCATTATGCGTACTGCTAAGGAATGGAATTCCCTGCCGGAGTCAGTTTCCAGATAGCTACAACCTAAGGGTCTTTAAATCAAGATCCAGATAGTTATAACCTCCCGCAAGTTATAGCTATCAGAAAACACAGACTTTAAGAAGTCAAGAGTGAATAGGTTCGACCACATCATCGCTTACCATCAGGCGAGATGGTGTTGAAACACAAAACCATTCTGAAAAAAAAAATGATTACACCTATTTCAAAAATTCATACACCAATAGAATGCTACGTTATCTCTGAGTGACCTAGGCTACATTTTTGCCTAAAAAAAACTTCACGCAGGCGAAGATGCGGGAAAAGTGTTATTAAATAAATATTCTTCCATGACAGGTGATGATGCGAAACCGGCCGAAGCTCCACGCGAACTTGTTGGTAGTGAAGGGGGTTCAATGGGAGGTGCAAGCCACCATGGAGGCGACCAATCTGCTCATGAACTACATGTGCGGACCATTAGCAGTAAGTATACGTTTTCAAGTATTTTTTTCAAGACGACTAGCAACATGGGTAGAATTCACATTACTAGCGTCCTGTTAACCCCTCCAACTAAGCTAAAATATGGTTGTGTCTGGACTGGGTTCACGGCAATATTGTAATGGGTGGGGCAATTGACGCTTAGAGTTAATATATGCTTATAGTTAACATAGTCACTAACAGTAGCATCTATACTAATATTAGGTATAAAGCGGAAAAGTTTGTTTGTTAGAACGCGCTAATCTTCGAAATTACTGGGTTGATTTGGTTGAAATTAAGTATGGAAGTAGGTTGAAGTTTGAGGAAGCTATTAACTTACTTGAAAACAGTAGGGTTATGTTGTTATCGTGATAAAGTCTACAGGAGCGAAGCCCCGCCCGACTGCTACTTAAAACTTAAAACGGGATATTATTTAAACTCAAAACGATAAATACACATGACAAATATCCCGTTTTAAGTTTGGCAGTATGTGGTACTACTTCATCGAGATTTCTAAGCATTTTTCCTGAATAATGTAGGTGTGGGTTCCGAGTTGTAATGTTGTGTGCTGTACTGTACTGCGAATCTTTTACCCTCAGTAGTTGCAGCAGGTTTACAGATTTATAACATAAAATGGCCTCGTTGACTAAGATATAAGCTACTAAACTGACATGTTCACACACATACACAGAGCCGGATTATCCCTGTCAGAGGCCCTAAGGCATTCTCGGGGCCCCTTTTCTTACTTTGACTGACCAAATCGTGTGTGGACTGAGGAAACGCACATTAAAGGCTGTGGTTTTTAATATATATATTTGTTTACTTATTCTCAGATTTGTTTTGAAATTGTTTTAATTCTACTACTAAATCTAACGATTTGTATTTTGTAAGATAACAGTGAGGTCCCTAAGTTCACACGCACATCAAATTCTCGTTCGAAGAAACATGTTTTCTTGGTGCGTGCACTGGGCCTGGGCCCCTAGTTGATGCAGGGCCCCTAGGCAGTCGCCTACTCCGTACTTCATTAGAACCTAAAACGGGATATTTACCATATCATCATCATGTTCCTGCAGTTACACATACATAGTAACTGGAACACGTTTTCTTCTTCCGTTTCCCTATCAGACATCACAGCATTATTTAATCCTTTTTAACACGCTTTTATTAGGTCGACCTGTATGTAACTAACTATGTAATGAAATCTAACGTAACTAATTTAACCATCTTCCAAGGGTCGTAGCGCAATGAAAATTGGCATCTGTATGTAGTTCTGATGACAATACAATAATATGGTACTGTCGAACTGATCTGATGATGGAGCCGGAAGATATGAACTGGTACTTCATGATGGAAAATCGTATCATAGCTGTTTTGGATTTCTTAGAAAAGTCTTGTAATGAACTTTGACTACGATTAGATTTCGAGGTCTGATGATGAAGCCGGAAGATAGGCACTGGCATTCCATCATGGAATATCGTATCATAGTCGTGTTTGCACTTGTGAGAAAGGTCACGTAATGGACTTTGAACACGATCAGGTTTCAAGGTTATAACAAACCTAAAGAAAATCCGTTATCGGTTTTCTTAAACTTTTTGAATTACTGCGTAATCCATGGATTTATTTTTTTATAGATGTTACTATCAAATCCTCTGGGTGATCGACCGTTTAATTGTTTACTTTTTTGTTTTTACGTGCATTTATAAAAGCGTGTTTTTCTAGTGTTTTTAGATAAAGCAACAATTATTCTTTCATATCATTCCTCACACGATCCATACGTCAACGTTGAATGCCATGCCTCTCTTTTAGTCACATGTTATATTTTCTACATTAAACAAAATATACTTGGTAATGGTAAATATTCATAATTGTTAAATTACTACTAATGTAGTAATTCAGGCATTATTTATTCGATTATTTAGTTCCATTAACTTAATTTAAGTTTTCTCGCTTTCTAGGTAGAAACTAACAACAACTAAAAATATAACGGTCTTTTTAATACACATTTCAACTTACTTTACTTTAGCAATGTTAACTAACATTGCTAGTAATCTTTAAAAAAATACTGCTGGGCCCAGAAGTCCCCTTCTCCTTTCCCGTATTAAGGCCTGATGATAATCGTCTAATACCCTAAATCATGCATATAATGTGTAGAAAGTGATCTATTTGAGCGTTCGCGTACCTGTCCTTTGTTTGGGCTAAGGCCATTTTAAAGATACATAAAACATATTTCAAATTTTTAAGAAGCAGTTTTAAATCTTCCTGAATGCTGGTAGACTTTAGTTTTCGTGATTTCCACCTAGGAAATATCTCGTATAAACTCGTATTGTGAGGAGTTTCCTTTCCCTAGAACCCCCGGTAGCTTTATGTGATTTTTTGCAACTCTTTTGGTTGTGTTTTTTTTTAAATAAAAACTTTGTACCAAAAAATTAAACCGACTCCCAAAAACACTGCAAAGTGAAAAATAACTTCAATTTCGGTAGTCGGTGTCTTTAGTTTTGTTTTTTCGTTTTTGGCACCGACTTCCGAAATTAAAGTTATTTTTCACTTTGCAGTGTTTTTGGGAGTCCGTTTAATTTTTTGGTAAAAAGTTTTTATTTCACTCTTTTTAGTTGGATGATTTTTAATTTACCTAGTTACAAGAGCCTAAATGTCAACTACTTATAACCTTTTACAAAATATTGCTTTTCCCAATGCTGGGCCGTTAATTGTTGAGGAGTTCTCCTGGTACTTCACCATCAGCTCTACATCACCATATGCATTGTGACGAGCATAAAGTGCTTAACATCCATATTCAAGTAATCGCATCGCAATCCACTCAATACTTATTATTGAGTAGTTTCGGCGGCCATCTGTGGTCTTCATCATCAGTTCCACTTCCCCAAATGGTACTTTTTGAGAGCAACTGCACAAGTTACTATAAGAAATACCCAAAACGCCATAGGTGTGCCTATAATATTTGAAGAGTTCCCTCGATTTCTCCAGGATCCCATCATCAGATCCTGACTTTGGTGATAATGGTACCAATTTCGAAGTATACCCATTCGAACAAAAAAATAATTTTCCAAATCGGTTCAGCCGTCTTCGAGTACTCGATGATCATACATAAAAAATATATATATATATATATATATACGCGTCGAATTGATAACCTCCTCTTTTTGTCGTCGGTTGATAAATCAATAAAGAGTTCATGTGTTCTCTTTATTCATCTTTATACACAAAGAAATACTTAAATATTTATATAAAAAAGCATCAACATATTTTTATAAGGGTCTACTTACTAAACTTGTTATATAATTATTTCCTGTTACATTCTAACGAGCAACAGAACACGCTGCGAAAGAAAAAATCTAAACATTCTTCCTAATTTCAGAGTCAGACTCAAGTGCAGATGTCGCTCGAGATATCCCCAATGCACCACAGCGTGGTGGTAGGCCGTGGAGCCGAGCAGTTGAAGGTCATCATGAAGGGCACCAACACTCAGATCATGTTCCCTGACGCCGACGACCCCAACATACCGGTGATCAAGAAGAGCTGTGTCACTATTACGGGCAATATCAAGGATGTTTATGCAGCTAGGCAGCAATTGGTGGTAAGTGCTTTTTTCTTCAGTTGTTGAGAAAATCTTCAAATTACTTCCCCCGCTCTGGGTCCGGAAGGGAGTGTAAGACTTCTATTGATTAAAAACCTACCCTGTTCCTTAAGTTGGCCTTGGGATCTGGGGCTGTGGTATCTCGTTAGAACATTTCCGCAAACCCGGTAGTGATAAATGCTGGAAATTATACAGGGCATCAAGGAGAAGTGGTAACCCAGTGGTTACGGGCCCGACTTGCGAGACGCAGACCTTTTGTTCGAACCTAGTCAGGCAATTGTACTTACTCTCAAATCGGTGAAAAAACATGTGAAGAATGTCCTAGGAAATTCGAAGACACATCCACCAGGGTAGGTGGAAGTCCACGTATGGTTCTGGGCTTTTTCTTTTTTTTCGGTGGAAAAATCATCAATTTTTTTTTTAAATTAAATGCAGAGGTATCACTTAAATCTAAACTCGCCTAACTTTTACGTTTGATGGCGAGAAGCGCTGTTTATACATTAATATTAATGAACCATGCTAAGCGAGAAGCGCTCTTTATACATTAATATTAATAAACTTCTAAATGATTTTTCCCGCTCCGAGTGGAGCGGAAGGCAATGTCAGAATTCCACTGACTAAAAACCTACCATATACCTTCAGTTATCATTCCTGGACCACGGTATCTTATCGGTATATTCACGCAACCCTGGCACACACGGGCTACGATTTAGTCGAGTTTCATGATAAATACTAAGATCAGTACAGTTGGTCAGTATTACAAACAAATTAAATGTTATAAAAGTAACATAGGCAACATAACCTTACAGTATAATTAGAGTACCGACAAACCGTAAGACAGGAGAAACACTTACTTGCATACGTGTGTTTCTTATTACTAGAAAAGAGAGAAAGAAAAAGTATTTATTGCCACAGACAAACGACATATATATTTACACAATTAAAAACGTATGAAAATTCCTTAAGAATAGTGTTAGTAAAAGGTACTGAAATTATTCAAATCAATTCATTTATTGCACGTAAGAAAACTCAATTGGTTGGTAAAAAAGTTCCTTAATCCTATGTTAGTACTTAACCTAAAAGGTTGGTTCGCGAATAGAAGCTACAAACTCAACACTGTCGTGGAGAGCTAATTTATGTTAGTAATCTCTAAGGTTTAGAGTATAACTAATAAAAACTATTGCATTTATAATATTAATAGCAGTTACTCGCAACTTCGTTCGCGTGGGAAGTTTTTCCCGTGTAAATCTCGATCCCGTGGGAATTTCGCAAAATCCCGTCTTAGCGAGCATCTACGTACTAAAAGGAACCTCCATGCAAAATTTGAGAGCCCTACTACTTGTAGTTTCTGAGATTTCGTGATCGCTTTTATATACAGGGTGGGGAAGATGATACGACTATAAATGAAAATACCAGTCTGTATATATACTGATCCCAAGAAAACCATAGTAAGGATGAAATAAAATGTGACATCAAAATAATAAAAAAAATATTTTCAAATCTAAATAATAAAGTAAAAGTATGATGTATGTATGTATGTATGTATGTCGGGCAGGTGTCCGCAACTCCACGACCATGCGCGTATTTTGCGTGAGGGGTAAGATTTCTCTTCACTCAATCCATGCCAGTTCCTCCAGGAAGGCGAGCAACGCCCTTGTTTTGCTTACCATTTCTCGGAGGGTACCTGGGTTGCCGAAGTATTTAGTCCTGTAATCCGCTACTACAGGGCAGCTTAGTAGCAGGTGTGCTGCTGTTTCGTCCTCCTCCATGCAGGCTCTGCAGAGTGGGCTGTCTGTGACTCCTATTAAATAGAGGTGTTTATTAAATGATCCATGACCGGTTAGGGCGGCTGTCACCAGCCGCATTTGCGGTTTAGATAGTCTAAGGACCTGTTTCGACAAGCGGCCATCAAGGGTCGGGAGAGCCTCTTTGGCCTGCCTGCACTCACCATGGTCCACCCATAGTTTGTGGTGTAGGTCTAAAAGTATGATATTGCCGTTTAATAGTGAAAGATGTTTTGAATTGACTTAAAACCTTCATGGTGTGACGTGTGAGAGTTTTTTTGTGCCCAAACGCAGGATACTTATTTGACCCTGCGTTGAAGCACAGTAGCTAAATAGAACCTACGGAAAAATATGAAAACAGAAAAAAAATCCTGAATACGTGTTTTTGTACAGACTCAGGAGATCGTAATTTAGGCTATGGTCAATTTAAGGTCGTATTGTCGTCTCCACTTTGTATATAGATTATAAATTCAAGAGTTTTGAGAATGGTTTGATAGATTTTTATTACTCTTTCAAGTCAAAAAAAACTCAACTGATCTAAATGAAACTTGCTATCTCTATAGCTAAAATCCTGGAATAACAATTTTTTTTTTTTTTTTTTTTTTTTTTTTTAATGAGTCTGCTCTTGACTTCTATGACACCTGATGGTAAGTGTTAGATGAGGCCTACGATACCCTGAGAAAATGCGCAAAATTTAACGCGAACGAAGGCACGGGTTAGTACATACCATTTTAAAGAGGTAAAATTTGTACGAAATAATGTCTGGATATATTGAACGGATTTGGAAATTCTTTCACCAATAGAAGGTAATATTCCTGAGTGAAACAGGCAGTATTTTTCTCTGTTTCACGTGAGCTAAGCCGACTGCAGCAGCTAGGTATGAAAATTAATAAAAACTCCTTCTAATCCGAATGCTTTCCTACCAGGGAAGCCTGCCTCTCGTAGTGATCTTCGACGTATCCGACGAAGGCTGTCGCATTGAGAACGAGGTAGCTACGAAACTCATGCAGAAATACAACGTATATATCAACATCCGACGCAAGCCTAAACAGGGCATCACCTCCATTGTCGTCAAGGGCATTGAACGCTGTGCAGGTAATTATAATCATCCACCCGATCGATTACAATATCACGCATATTCCATATAACAATATTTATTACGCAACGAGAATCTCCGAAAGGAAAAACCAAATAACACTTGGAATCGAATTCAGGACTACGTGACGTAGTTGTCGTGGTTTGCGACCGCTAGGCCATTCGTGTACTTTATTTTATAGATTTTCGCATTTGACTACCCTTTCACCTGATGATAAGCCATGATGTGGTCGAAGATGGAGCACGTTCGGCTTATTTAGAAGTAAACTATTCACTCCTGAATTCTTCTTCTCCTCCTATAAACTTCACGGCAGCGGCGATGCCGCTGGCAGAACCAAGTACTATAATAATTAAAATTAATAAAAGTTAAAGACACTAATTTGACACCCACTTGTTTAAAACAAAATTAAAGGCCTTTCTATTAGAAAAATGTTTGTATGACATCTCGGATCTAAAATCACATATACCCTGTTTTTTAATCTCAGAGACAAAGTTGACATTACGATGATTGCCAGTTTTTTGCAAATCTTAAATAGTGATGTGCCACTATCGAAACTGAACGTTGATAAAATCAAGTATCGGTTTTTTATAATACGTTATCCTGAAATAATGTGTAGATGCTAATTTAAAACTAGAAATAAAAAATAATAATGTAAGATATCTATATACCTGTAATTAATTATGTTGCTAAAATAATATTTAATTACAGGTATTCGTTAATCAGATTCAAATAATGACTCCATTTCTTAGGACTATTCTGAATCTTCAGAATCACCACCTATTTCTATGGTAAACCTATCAGTAATGTCGTCAACTATATGGCCCAGATGACACATAAAAACACACAATAACTACCGATTTACACATTAAATACCGATTTATTGCAAGCAGGCGGGACCCAATCGAAAATATAATCTTATAAAAATGGGATGGGTCACGCCTGCTTGTCACTTTTTAAATAAAAATGTGCTTGTTTCTTTCCTTTCAGTTGAGTAGTCAGGATTTTTTTAAATTACCTTTTAGTTTAACTATGTTAACGATTTCACAGATTATTTAATTCTTGCTAGGAATTGTGGTCTTGAAGTGTATTTAGAAGTTTATTCGGATCAACTTCACAAATAGAGCCTTCTAGTGTCCTTACTCTGCTCAATACAATATAGACCTATTGTAAATAAATTAGAAGTTAAATACATCCCAGCTAAGGTCGTCCCTTGCAGTTAATATTGGAGTCGGGCCGGATCAATGAGACACTATTCCATACAATTTTATAGAATTAAGCGTCCACCGATGTCATTATCGGTATCGGTGCCGGGCCGGGCCGGCCAATGAAGAAACGCCCAATGTATTGTTACTGCCCAGCACAATATAAGCGGCAGCATCATCACAGGGTCAGGGACAAGCCAATAAAATCATCACCACCTTCACCAAGCGAGGGTACACCAAATTTAGCTGGCCATTATCTAAGGCATTATCAAATACCAATATTATAAGTAAAGGAAGAAGGAATAATTATTCCAACTTTATTCTTTCTTTAGTGTTACGATTTTTATATATTTTTATTTATAAAGAAAACTCGCAATGTGGGTATAATTCACATTACTAGCAATCTTGTTGACCCCTCTAACTAAGCTATATAAACATACATTATAAATATGTGATTTACTTGTATAAAACTAAATAGAAATTAAATATCATATAAAAAAGACTGAAAAATCGTAACACTAAAGCAAGGATAAAAATCGGCAAACTATATCAAGTGGGATATCTGCCACTTGATATAGTTTGCCGATTTTTGATAATTAACTATCAGTTCTCTAGTGATACTCGCATAGTTACGACGAATTGATTAACGTGAGAATTATTCAAATCAGCCCACGCGTTTCGCCTGTACATCACCACATAGGTACAAACACACATACTTACATACATACACAGACTGTGAAACACATTAACCTCCTTTGCGTCGCGCAGTCGGGTAAAAAGTCACGATTCTACAAACCGGTATCGTAGGCACAACACTGCGCAAAAGAGCGGGCAACATTATTTCTAAACTTGACATTTGCATGTGTCAATTCTGTCTCTGAGATTAAAAAACAGGGTATAGTAATAAATAAATTATGTATATCTAATATTTCTTTTTTAATCATTTGACATTATATAATTATTATTATTAATTTTTTTTTAACTTATTTACTGACATTTAATACTATTTTCTTTGACATTATATTTAAAACGTAAACATTATAGGGATAGTTATGTAACTCTTTGAGATAAATTTTAATACTAATTGACACAAATGTTACCTTCATAGTTGTATTTTTTTTGTATATGTCTTATAATTAATTGTATATTCAACACAAATGAATTGTTAATGAATAAATAAAATGAAATGAAATGAAGTAATTAATGCGCTCCCTGCTCTTACGTCCGTCTCTCTTTAAAGCCTAATTATTTTATCGTGACTTAAAACTTTTGTCTCGTAACAATGTAGCTGCGATTTGATCTCGTGGAAGTAAAAGTATCTCTGTTGTATAATATGGCAGCTTTCTTCTAAACTTATATTTAGGCAAGTATTCTTTTCTTTCATGGATCGCAACTACAAAACTCTTTCTAATTCTCGGATCTGTCAAAGTAATCCGACAACACCTTTTTGTAATGTTAATATTTTTAATCTCTAATTAACTACTGAAGCATGCGGTTCAAGTGTCCTCGATATGTTTTTTTGTGTTTCAACGGGCTTTGGTGTTATTACTTATACCAAATTGATGATATTTATTAGAGAACACGCTCGGTCGGAGTATTGTAGGTCAATGGGTACACATTCTTTCCAAGACTTACGTTATTTGCATTGTAGCTTCGTTGATCACTATTTAATAGAATTCCCTGCCAGAATCTGTGTTTTCTGATAGCTATAACCTGGAGATCAGGAAATACAGACTCTAGCAGGGAATTCCACTCGTTAGCCGTACGCATAATGAAAGTATTCCTTTAAACGATTTGTGCGTATGGGTGGTATGTTATCTTACTGCATATTGAAAATATCTAGATAATCACAAAAAATGGTGGAGCTGTTAATCAAACTCTCCCAATCAGTCTTGACAGACATATACATACTATAAAAAATTGAAGAGACTGTCTGAGATTACAAAATAACTGTGTGCCTTTCATTTGAAGATAAAGGAGGCTATAGGGCAACTTCACGGAATCGAATCCCACAGAACCGTGATTTACGCAGGAAAAATCTCCCACACATAATTCCATACTATACTAGTACAAGTACTATAAATGCGAAAGTAACTGTCTGTTACCTTTTCACGCCTAAACCGCTGAATCGATTTAGATGAATTTTGGCATGGAAATAGTTTAGGAGCTTGGGAAGGGCATAGGATAGTTTTTATCCCGAAATTACCACGGGATCGGGATTTACGCGGGAAAAACCTCCCACGCTAACGAAGTCGCGGGCAAAAGCTAGTAGAAAATAAAATTACAAACATGTTAATATAACAACAAAATTTGCGTAGAGCATGAATGGGTATATAATATGGGATCACAGCCATCAGCATTATCGTAAACAAAGTCTCTCTCACACACGAATGCCGTAACAAACATTTTGCTATTCTTCTCCTCTCAGGCGACATCTACGAAGCCCGCCGCGAGCTCCTGGCCGACAAAGAACCAGTGATCACGGCAGAGATCCCCGAAACCTACAACATCCCCGCCATATCCGCCAACAACATGTCCAACTTTGGCGTCTTCAACCCATTCTCACCAACACACGCCACCAACATTGGCAACTCTCCTTGTTCCCCATACAATATGCAGCTATCTGAGTTGGCGTCATTCGCCAACCTTGGTTCGCCAATGTATGGACATAATCCGCCAACGCCCGGTGGATACCCGAGTCCGTTATCTCCAGTGGCTTTAACCCCGCCCGTGTTCCCTAACTCCTGGATGGTACCATCTCCTCAGCCCAGGAGTGGACAGTTCCATTACCCTAATTTGCTGCCTAACCCGAATACTGTTATGTATAAGAATCAGGGTGCATCGTGGAATCGTAAGTAGAAAATTCTTTATTATTTGCTAAACCTTTTCCTATCATCACCATCCACTGGTCTAACCGGATGCAACACAACTGTTCAGTACATTTGGTCGACTTCTACACACACAAATAGGGCAGTCTCGTTTTTTTTAGCGATTTCAGTATTGGCTTCATATAAAAAGTTGTTCATTATGATGAGTATTGCTAGTGTTTTCATTTATTGCATATATTATGTCGTATAGATGTCGTAGCCCGATCCTAGAATTGATCATTTCATGAAATGTTCGATCATGTCATGAAATAGTTGTGTTTCATGAAATGGCCAGCTAACGATATCGTTTAAACGTCAACGTTTAATGAAATGCCAGTCAACGTTTGGCCATATCATGAAACACAACCATTTAATGAAATTTAGCCTTCTAACCTAACCTATCGGAGTCGGGGTACTCTGAGTCGGGGTGTTAACCATAATGACGTGGCCAGATCTTAGAATTAATCATTTCATGAAGTGTTCGACCATTTCATGAAATTATTGTATTTTGGCCAAATCATGAAGTAGTCGTGCGTTTAACTGTTTATATCGTCAAACGATGCGTGTTCAATGACCACATCATGATTGACCATCGGTCGATGTTCTATTTCATGAAACACAACCATTTCATCGAACACTTCATGAAATGATCAGTTCTAGGATCTGTCCACGATATACATACTGTATATGCTTTCCGAGTCACGGAGAAATCTTCATATGTTAAGAATAATATGTTATGATATGTTAGCCTAATGTCTAAGGTGTGCTCGAGAGTAGTACAAGAAAGAAGAAGTAACCTGTGATCGAGAGGTTACATGTTCGAACCCCACCACTCCAAATGTCCACTCCAGACAAGCACATTTACCTTAGTTGGAGGGGTTACCAAGATTGCCAGTAATGTGAATTCTACCCACTGTGCTAGTTCTCTAATAGTCACC
Source organism: Tholera decimalis (assembly GCA_943138885.2). NCBI lineage: Eukaryota > Metazoa > Arthropoda > Insecta > Lepidoptera > Noctuidae > Tholera > Tholera decimalis. The sequence continues at coordinate 34,386,618 of OW964567.2, forward strand.
CATCCAAAAGGCGACCTCCGCAAGTGTTGCTTAACCTTGAAGCTTTTTATTTGATGAGAATCCTGCTCATATTCTACGATTTAGGTATAATATACAATTATACAAGGTGTAACAGATTAAGCGCAATACCTCAGACACCCCAATTACAATATTAAATTACAAGTCTAAAGCAACATCCGTAACTAAATAAATTGTAACCAAACCTAGGCATTTTTTACAAAACAGTTATCCTTATTAAACGCAAAACGTGTGTGCGTCATACAATATCTTAACGCAGATGCTAACTCATGCAATGTTAGCGGCCGACGCGACACGCACACAATTTCCTTGAATTAGGGATTGTATTAATTTGTCATGATACTGTCTCCATTTAAAGTTAAATGAAAGATTTTTCCATCAAAATTTAACACATATTTTTTATGACGGAAATCGATTCAGAACCCGATTCTGAATCAACTACTTTCAGGAATTGCGTTTATTCTGTTACACGTTGTATTTTACCAATGACATAGGGTTTATTATTCCCACCATCGATACATGGTGTGTCATTTGATTAAAGCAAGGTTTCCTTTCCAGCCATGACTAACGGCGCAGAGATGATGGGGGCCCCTCAGCCTATGATGATGCAGCCTCCGTACCAGCAGGTGCCGGCGGAGGGTAGACACGTAAGTACTGAATTCATCACCTCATCTATTTTATTACGCTGCTGAACGACTTTAAGTTAAACATACTGGATGTAGGACTAGTTCAAAGCATTTTGGCAAACCCAAAATCGAAGGAAGCAAAAGGACTATGTAGTTTAGTTTTAATCGTTCAGCAGTGAGGAGCCTAGTGTTTTGGTGTTGGATTTTATTATATTACTTAGCTGATTAATTTTGTTATAAGGTACGATGGGGTTGACATATCCTTATTCAACAAAAACCCCAAATAAAAAAAAAAACTATTTTATTATATTTTGTATAATTATATTATTTTACAAATCATATTTTTTATAATTATATTACAAATGAATGATATTTGGAAAAAGTATCCGTAGAGTATCTTTCAGGTTCTTCTCCACAGAAAACGATCAAATTTGAACCGTTCTTCTGACGTTTTATAGAATAGAATAGAATCTTTTTATTTCGGACCACAAAATCCATAAAATGTTAGTAACTTATACCTAATAGATTATTATCTAGTGTTAGTACCCATCACCCTCCGCACAAACTGTTTCATTATAGGAGAGGACACACTCTCACTCATAGTCCTTAGGATGCTGTTACGACTGTTCCTTACCCTCCTCAGAAGTAAAGCCGTGTTCTTGCGTATAATCGCTTGAAACGCGTCCGTACGAGCTTGTGCAAACATTTGAGGCACTACAGTAACGAGCCAGTCGCAAGAGCATCCTGAAAGCATTATTATATTGGACGCGAAGCACATCGAGCAATCTTTTGGCGTAACTGACCCATAGAGTGCCCGTGTACAGACTGGCAATAAGCCTTAAAAAGAGTAACTTTCACTAGGTCTGTAGTCTGTACGCCGCGTAAACCTACGGGCCAGCATATTGCTCCGGACCGCTAGAGCCCTCCGCTCCCTCTCAATGTCTACATCGTCTCTAAGGTCGTCAGCAAGAAAATGCCCTAAATATTTAAAAGATGGTACCGTTTTAATTAGTGACCCATTTATGCAGTTTGAGTACTTGTGTGGCCTACCCAAATGTCCGTTGGTATTTTTTGTCAAATTGTTGAGCTCCTTAAGTTCAAGTTGAGCTACTAACTATAACTGACAAATGCTTGCACTGTCTGGACAGGTCCGCTCAAATTTGCGTGGTTATTTCCTCAAAAGAATACCACAGACATGAACCTACATGCTTCTCATATAAAAATACAAATTGTCTGGACTTTAAAAGAGACTATGACCTCTGAGTTTGTTTCGGTGTTTCTTCTCAGAGTAGTCAGTTAGGAAATACCGGCCTCATCTAGCTAAACTTAACACGCAAAAAAACATGACGCGTAAAAGTGTTATTTGTAACCAATTTACAAAATAAATATTTCATTTCATATCAGGAGATCGGGTCCATCTTCACGGTACTTGCCACCGACCTTAAAGACCATGCATTCACATATTTAATTAATTTGTTTCCCTATGTACAAAATATATCTACCAGGATCAGATTCAAAGGGATTTGGCGATTGAATTAGATAAACTTCTCTCGTGATGATAACGACCACTGAATGTCGTTTTTGTATCTTTAGTGAAATCTAATGTTGTCGCTTGTCAAGTTTATTACAGCTTTTTATATAGTTTCTTGCCGGTTCTTCTCCATAGGAAACGACTAATTTCAAACATCATTCATTAACATTATTTTATTTACGCTTGTCCGTGTGTCACTGCTGGGTGCCAACTGAAAACCAGCGCTGGGTGTCTTTCGCCCAGCAAATGCTGAGTTAGCCCTTTCGGTGTTTTAGTGTAATTTTTATGTTTGTAATTTTCTATTGTATATTGTTGTGTGTTTATCTCCGAGTAAATGTCTTTCAATTTCAAACCGTGCAACATTAGCAATAGCAATATTTTGAGTTTGAGTTTATCTACACCCTATGTTAGAATAACTTAATTAATTAAAGTACTCTTACAAATATTGGTTGGTTTACTTATTCTCATAGGCCCCTGTATGAGAATAAGTAAACCAACCTATTTGTAACGCAAAACTTGTATTTTCACAGACAACGCTGAGTCAGATACTAAACTCGAGTTCTCAAGCAAGCAGCGGGTACCAGAGTAACTTCACAGGAAGCTCTGTGTCGTTGGACACGCAGAACATATCTGGTAAACTAAGTTTGTATTCAACCAATAATCCTGTCCTCCGAAACTCTCCTGTTGCAGGTTTGCTGGAAGAAATTCCTTATGAAATAAGCAGCACCTTTGTGCTCTTTTGTCTGTATTTGTTTCTCTTTAAATTGTAATGTGTGTGCATAAATAAATAATCATACAATTACGGTGTGCCGGGGTTGCGGGAATGTTCTAACGAGATACCGCGGCCCCGGAATGAAAGGGCAACTGAAGGAATAAGGTGGATTTTTAGTCAGTAGAAGTCTGACACTCCCTTCCTCTCCACTCACAGCGGAAGGAGTCATTTGATAGTTCTGTGTCGTTGGACACGCAGAACATATCTGGTAAACTATGTTTGTATTCAATACCAATATTACTATCAAACAATTACGGTGTGCCGAGGTTGCGGGAATGTTTTAATGAGATACCGCGACCCCGTGACCAGAGCCGGATTAACCCTGTCAGAGGCCCTAAGGCAATGGCATTCTCGGGGCCCCTTTTCTTACTTTGACTTACCAAATTGTGTGTGAACTGAGGAAACGCACATTAAGGGCTGTGGTTTTTAATATATATGTTTACTTATTCCCAGATTTGTTCTAAAATTGTTTTAATTCTACAATTAAATTTAACGATTTGTATTTTGTGAGGTAACAGTGAGGTCTCTAAGTTCACACGCACATCAAATTCTCGTTCGAAGAAACATGTGTTCTTGGTGCGTGCACTGGGCCTGCCCGTGACTCAGGGATGAATGAAGGTACAGGGTGGGTTTTTAGTTAGTAGAAGGGTGACGGTCTCTTTTGCTTCAATCAGAGCGGGGAAGAGTCATTTGATTATTTTACCAACCATTTATGTGTCCATACTAATACAAGAGGTAACATTTGTTTATAATTTTGTATGGGTACATGGGTAAATTTGGTATGAGTGCTATACAAAGACTATCATACCACAGCATTCAATAATATTCGTTTTAGACAGCTTTTTAATTTCTGTTGTGTTGGTTAACATTTATGCCCTTTGGTTTGAAGCTGACTTACCAATATCATTATTTCGCAAATAGGTTATAAGTAAGACTGAAAGTAAGTACTAAGTAACAGTAAAAATCCGTAGTAATCAAATCATATGAGAGCCATGTAGGTTTATGTCTGTGGCGCCCTTTAGAGCACAGATTTAAGCAGGCCCGTCCAAACAGTGCAAACATTTGTCGGTTGTCGCGTAGCTCAACTTAGAGCTTTAAGTGCCTATACTACCTCAAATGGCTTAGCATGATCCTCCGTTATGTCGAAAATAATGCAGCAATAATTTTGAAATTAATATATGGTAAAGTTGAGGATTAATATCAGGTACTATGTTTGACAAAAACACGATTCTATAAATTTTTCTTGATAGAAAAAAAAGTCCAAAGTTACCTCCAAACCGGACAATAAACCGCTGGTATTCAAAAATAACTTCAAATTAGATAATTAAACTTTGCATATTAATTGAACTAACTATAAAGCAGGTCTTATGTTATTTACTTTTTTTAAATTAACATTGTTTTCACCTTAAAAAGAAATAAACTAAATTATCGGTGTCTTGGAGTCTTTTCCCTGCCACCCTGTCTCGCTTGCTTCGCGTGACCGCGGCCAGTAGTGTGCGAGCGAGATAAAGAATGAGAAGTGCTGAGGTAGTATAGGCCCTTAACGAACAATAACAAAGTAAAGAAATTAATAGTTAATATCGTATTTGTGTTCAGGTGGAGGCGACGGTAGTAACGTGGCGTCTCCGTCGGTGTCCCCGATCAGCAAGAACCACAGCCCCGCGCCCTCCACTGAAGCAGAGCGCTCACAACAGGGTAAGATTACCTATAACTCATTTTTAGGGTTCCGTAGCCGAATGGCAAAAAACGGAACCCTAAGTTTCGTCATGTCTGTCCGTCCGTCTGTCTGTCCGTTCGTCCGTCCGTAGGTATGTCACAGCCATTTTATTCCGAAACTATTATGACTATACATGTGAAACTTGGTAGGTAGATGTATTCTGTGAACCGCTTTCCGATTTTAAGAAAAACATTAATCTAAATAATTAATGTCTGGATATCTTAATGTAAACTTTCAACCAAAATTAGTTTGAGCGAGATTGGGTCAGCAGTTTTTGAGATACAACTTATTTTCTAAAACCGCAAATATAACTTTGTAATTCATACAAACACTATGAAAAACAAAGTTATTTGGCGTAGTTGTAAAAAATGTAAATAAGCTAGTCTTCAGAAATTTGTTAGGTTTTTTGTCAAATAAATATACATATTTTATTGTATTATTATAGTTACTACGGAACCCTTCATTATCTATATCTATTATGACGCCTTTAGTGTGGGACGCAACTTGTGTCGATACTCTTGCGCCATCCTATGTTTCTAGTTCATCATGTGCTGGGGCTCCCGCTGCGACTGCGAAATACCTCAAACGGTGTACTTATATATATATATACAGTCACCTCGGTGATAATAACTATATTTTCGAGTCACTTGGGGTCAAAACTTTCTAAACGTCGTCGACCCGTGTGCTCACAGCCTTTTTAAAGAAATATCGAAAAGGCTCGTTGACGTTTTCCGTGACCCAAGGACTGGCTATTTCTTTGGCTAAAGGCTAAGCATTGCCATACAACGAGGCAATGCCGCCAGTATCTTGGGTGCGTTACCAGCCGACAGCGTTTAGGATTATTTTTTTATGCTTTATTCTAGTTTGTATTTAAGTATTTTAGTTTTGCATAATGCTTATAAATAAAGATTTTATTTCCGTCTGTCCGTCTTTCTATTGCTCCGGGCTAATCTCTAGAACGTCTGAACCGATTTTAATATGTCTTTCACTATTTTTTATAGCATAATTCCCATGGGATTGGGATTAAGGCTGGAAGAATATCTATGAAATCGCGGGCACATGCAATATAGCTAATAATATTTAACTTTGTATATCATTGTTAACACTTATCTCTTACTTTGTATTCCCAGAATTAGCCAGTATCATATCAGACCTACCCATCTCTGATCGTCGCGCCGTGGGCTGTGAGAAAAAGACGTTGGAGACACTCAGCAAACTGTCGCCTCTTTCTGAGTATAGGAAGATGAAGGTTGAAGCCAATAAGGTAAGAAACCAGTATCCATAAAGCTGAAATTCCACTATCTCACCTGATGGTAGGCCATGATGTGGCCGAAGATGAAACACGCTTACCTAGAAGTAACATATTCACTCTTGAGATAAAGACCCCCAGGTTATATCTATCAGGAAACACAGACTCCAGCAGGGAATTCCACTCCTTAGTTGTACGCACAATGAAAGTATTCCCAAAACGTGTTGCATGTATGGGTGGGATGTCCACCATGTAACGATGGTGTAAGTTTCATTGCATTGCGGGGCACGGTCGAGCGAATGATCACAATACCTATAATAATAGTTCGTTGGTTAATAGTAAAAGTCGCATGTATCAACCTTCAAGGTCAAGCCATGCTTTCCGGGGTAGGTCAGTGGATGGCTGACCAAGAATGTTAAGCTAGTGGTCTCGGCTGTTATTTGTACATCTGTCTTGCTTGCCAAGAGAGCCTGCTATATTGGGTAGTGTGGTCACTGTGTAAAATAGTATTAGTATAAGTAGATGACGAGTTGCAAGTCTATCGGTTTTCTATCGGTTACATTTCGGGGAGTGTGCGATGGAATTACACAATCTAATTCCACCAAGCCCGTTCCATCATCGGACTACAAGACAAACGGCGATGCGCCATCGTTACATGGTGGACATCCCACCCATACGCACTGAACGTTTTGGGAATACTTTCATTGTGCGTACGGCTAAGGAGTGGAATTCCCTGCCGGAGTCTGTGTTTCCTGATCGCTGTAACCTGGGAGTCTTTAAGTCAAGAGTGAATAGGTTGCTTCTAGGCAAGCATGCTCCATATTCGTCCACATCGTCACTTACCATCAGGTGAGATGTTGGTCAAACGCGAGCCTATTATCAATAAAAAAAAAATTACTCAGCTGACCCGAACCTGATGAAGAAGACTCATTCCTGCTATTGACAGTTTGAAAATTATAATCACCCATCATGAAACTTAATTGCAAGTATAAGCACGAGTGACCCTACCCTTTTCCATCAAGTGGTCTGTCAACCAGACCTCTAAGTGACCTCAACAAAAAATCGCATTTGGCAGTCGATTACTCCACCATCTTGGCAACGGTTTAAGGAAACAAAGCATTTTATTCAGCCCTTCCAAATTATTTCTGTACAAAGTCCTTTAATTTCAAGGTCTGCTAATAAATCAAATGAATTCATTGCATGTCAACCAATGGTGTTAAGGTTACAACTTAATGTAATTTACCTTACATTACATTACATATGCATGCATAATGCATTTTAGGTACTATCAGAGGCTGTCAATATCAAGGTCTTAGAGTGATCGGAATAAAAAGATTGAATTGATTTATGGACAGGATGAAAAGTGACGTACCACGCTTGCATCAAGGACGAGTTTTGTTAAAATTTATGTAAAAAAGAATAAGGTTCTTAATTGAATGTATTTCTTTTTTAAGTTAAGGTTCTCAGAGCTCCACGATTTTGATTTACGAAAATTCATTTTCTTTATTAAAAAAAAAGGTTGATCCAATTTTTATCAAAATTTGTTTCTAATGAGTTGTATAAAGGGTTCACTCATATATTGTTGGCATAGGTATATAATAAATCGGTTTTGGTATTGTCATAACGAGGATCGTTCGGTTAAGTAGTAACCTTAGTGTGCTGAACTACGAGTGGACCTACTCACTATCACACACTTTTCACGCATCTCTGGCATAATTTACACACATTTTTCTGATGTTAGTAGTCAAATACTTTAGTAATTAAGATTTTTCTTTTTTTCGTCACCCCTAATTTACTACCTAACTTTTGTTACATGCCTACATGATGTCTTTTTTAAATGAAGTAACACTGTCTCCCAAGGCACAGGTATAAACCAGTTTGGGAGCCACCCCGGACCTAACTTTTCCGGTATGTTGCGCATTTCCGGTATGTGGTACATTATGACCATTATGAGTTATGTAATGTAATGATTCTGTTATGGTGTACAAAATAAATAAATATAAACATATAAAAATACATATACAAAATAAAAAAATTAACCAGTCAAGTATTTGCATTCAGCGAGTACGTTTAGTGAAATAAAACTGCAATACTATTATCGTTTTCGAAAACTATGGCTTTGTTTCTTTCACACTCATCTACAAGTTTGGTGCATGTGACAAAGCGAAGCGTAGCAGGGTCATTTTCAAAAAAAGTGTACACTATTAGAAAAATGCCAGTTTTTGTTTTTTATTGTAGTTGGTTTTTTTATTATTATTTTTATAAAAACTAATCTTTTCACAATCTGAATAATATAATAAAATCACTTAATCAGGCTTATATCCTCAAATACAACTACTTTTTTGCCCCTGGGAAACAAAATTTGTTCCGTTCCGAAACAAATAGTTGTCGGCTATAGAAATTAAATAAAACTCGTTTGGATTTTATCAAATAATATAATTGGTTAACGTTGTTATGTACTTTAATACAAAATAGATGAAACATAAAATCAACAATAGCACATACATATTATCAACATTTTAATTTCCATTCTGTTACTCTTTGGACCAAAATAGTTCAATACTTTTTGGTATCTTTCTCAATTAACATTTATCTAAGGAACTCTTTTTTAATTAGATTAATCAAATGAAAACACTCTCAATTATCAACATCTAATAATAATTAAGTAACGTTTCGCTCTAAAAATAACATTTAAAACAAAATAAAAAATAGGACAGTCACGGAATTGATTGTTCCTGTCACGGAATAGAATTCTTAAGACTATTACACATTATCAAGTAAATGAGATCAAAATAATACAAAATAAAATTGAACATTTTACACCTTATTCAACATGATATATTCGCACTCCAATTCTAAGAATTGGAAATAATATATTAGGTTAGAACCTTCACGGTAGCCCGCGAAATTCAAATTTTCTTACGTTTTTTTTCCAATTTACAAATCAGTATATTTTGTCAGTTGATTAAAGTATGATTCGTGGGCGTAAGAAGTATGTTTTTTTAGAGTTATAACCATTCAAATAAGTAAAATAACTCCATAAGTCCGGTGACCTGGCCCTATGAAGTTCTATTAGTGACTTAAATGGTTACGAGTAGGTATAATTCTGAAAATACATAATTCTTACGCCAGCGAATCATACTTTAATCAACATAATAACCTAATTCTGACTTGAAATTGCAAAAAACTTTGAATTTTGCGGGCTACCGTGGAGGTTCCACCTTAAAGACTAAGACGTAATCCTAAGAGTTTTGCAACGTATGATTTACACCTATTGTTCTTCACTGCAACGGTATTGGCAATACATTTTAATACTCGTTTATCTGCTTGGCTTCTCGATTTATTATAAGATGAGCGTAGAGCACTTTCCATAACTTCTTCTCTTGCTTGCATTTTCAATATTTTATCATTCAAATTGTCTATATGTTTCCTATTTGCTACCTTCAAACGATAAATTTTCTTTCTTGCTTTTTGTATTCTATTATTCAACACTTTATTCTTATTGATCGCAGTTTTGTACAGTCGCCGCAATTTTCTAATAGTAATTAAATGGTTTTTATTCATACATTTACTGGAAGGTGCTTCGGAGGATGTAGGTTCTTTATTCTTACTTTTGATATTTTCAATGTCAGCCTTTCTCGCTTTCCGCTTTTTTTTCTGTTCTCTCCATTTTTTCCTTTGATCTAACTTTTCTTCTTCTGATAATTCCGTTATTTTCTTATTCCTTAATTTTATTCTATTCAAATCCTTTTTCTTATACTCTTCATACCTTTCAGGGTCTTTCTTTAATTTTTCCCGATATCTTTTCATTCTCTCGGCTGGCGTAAGTGGCATCTTTAAAACAAAAAAAAATATATCATTGAAAATTTAATTGTTCAATATAAAATACGACGTGAACAAAATATCCTGTGTTGAAAAATGAACCTACATCCTACAGCAAAATATCAGGTACATTATAACCGTTGCCGGTATTGAAAAATGCAGTACCCATGTATTAAAAATTAGTTACAATAATCACATTCATCTTCGCAGTAGTGATCATATATGGTATGAAATGTACATTGCTGACACCAAAAAAAGTCAACATTTATTAAATTCTTCACTTTTGTATTATCAGATACAATAAAGTGGTATGGTTTATGGATTAAACTGGTGGGAAATCCACAGCCGAAACATTTTTCCATAATTCGGAAATGAGTTATTAACCACGGCCATATTGATTCTTGCAATAACATAAAATCATTTTTGTTTAGAAATTTATCAACGTTTGCTAGGACAACCATTTTTACTAGGTAGGTAAAGTACCTGAAAAAAAAATGCTTATGTTACATACACAATCATCATCATTATTATCTTTTAGGCAAACGACGTTCACAGCTGCACATAGTCAACCAATTCAAATAATATCGTGAAAATGCATACATTTGTGTAATTTTGAACACATTCATTTCAACAATATTTAATATTATCAAAATAAACACATATAAATACACTTATTTATTATACACAACTACATACGTATTTAGCAAAAACTCAAAATATAACAATATAAGTGGTTGTGTTTTTTTTAACTAAGTGACCCATTTAGGACGTCACGGATTATATTTGAAAGTCGTCACTTTGAATTAAAAATAAAAATTAAATTATTATAAATAAATATATTGCCAGTACTACAAACATAATGTATCATCTTCCTAAGAATTTCTTTCCGAAACATTTCAATTCCATTTCTACGTTACCGACGTTTTGATAACGGAATGGAAGTAACGGAACGCTGACTTTAAACACTTTTGTTATAATTAGTTTAAACTAACACATTAGAACAACAAGCCTGGTATCAATTTATGTTCACAGAAAGCTAATAAAGATATCAAAATAATTTGCAAGGATTAAACTTGTAAACTTACGTTGGAATTGGTTTCGGCTCTGGAACATCAAAATTGGACCACTGCTGAGATGTAGTTGTTCGTTTGCCGGCCGCCGTCAAAATTACCGAATTACTTATAGAAACCCGTTGACAGCGTAAAAAATATTGCCAATCGATAACAAAAATGTCATATGATAGTTTTGATTGCAGTATCTCACAAAAAATGCCGTTTCGGAAGGGACTTTTCCACTTTAACCAGTTTATGTCCTCATAAAGATTAAATTATTTAAATATTTTGTGCCACATTAGACTATTGCTGTAATTTTATAACAAATCGTGCATAACTATACTTTTCAAAATATCAACCACATTATTATATTTAGGTCAGCAACATAAATTAAACTTACGTTGTTTGAATGAAAATGGGAGTGGGACAGCGTCAAAATGGCTACCTTAAACGTGTATTTTTTAAAATGAAGGTATTATGACTATGTTTTTAAGTAGCAACAATATATAATACTGGTCAAAACTAACCACAGATTCTTATTTTTAGTTTTGTTTTTCTCAAACATGGATATTATTCTTAAAAAAAAATACTAAAGTTGTGGGACACACCCGAAACACAAATGTACACTTTTTGTGAAAATGACCCAGCAACAAAGCGATAGTTTTCGAAAACGACTAAAGTATTTTAAACTGAAGCGTCAATATCGCGGGTTCTAACCTCAACCATTACACTATTGCGATGAACTCACTCTAGATTCAAGCATATTTAGTTTAGTTGGAGAAGTTAACAAGATTCCTAGTTATGTGAATGCTACCCACATTGATAATAGTTAAAAAATACTCATCTAAGCCCACAGATATAGTGATTAACTGTAACTTCTCATCTGCGTCAGAAACATAGTCTCATGTGAGTATTTGTCCGCAGGCGATGCGCGAGAATGTGGGCAGTGGATACCGCGTGCCAACCCCTCGCTGGTCTGGGTACTACTTCAGCCACACTTCACCCGGACCCATCAACTTGAACGAAAACAACGATGCTGTCACTGTAAGTTGGATTTAAATATTAATTTTAGCTTTGATTTTGATTTAAAAAAAAATTCAATCTTGATTTTAATTTTATTTATTTGGTTTACAAACAATTGTTTGCAAATTAAAATACAGCACACAAAACTTTCATGCTACACAATATTTATTATATTGTGTATAAGTACATGAACTTTGAATAAAAGATGTTTTATGGAAAACAAAACAAACCAGAAACAATTTTTATATGGTATTATTACTTAACTAAAAATACATTATCTCTTTTTAAATTTGATTCAAATTGATGAGACACAGGATCTTACATGGATCGAAGTGAATGATTTTTTAAATTTAATTATATTACATACTAATATTTTTAGAGTTCCTTTGTCAAACAATGTATCCTTATTTATACTTTTGCTATATTATAAAATTTTAATAAACTATTTTGCAGCCGGAAAAGGTCTGGAACCGGTCGGAGCTGGTGCGTCCTAATATCACGGAGCCGGTGGTACCTCCGCCGCAGACCCAGCAGAAGACTCCTCCCAACGCCAACTGTCGCTATCAGCAGCTACTCGCTTTACTGAGGGATGTGGGGCTGCACAAATATATTGGTAAGCTATAACACTCCATTTACATACGTAGACAAGGCAGGTATTCGGAACTCCAGAACCAAGCGAATTTTGAGCAGGGGTAGGATAAAGGCGAGCAACGCCCTAATTTTGCTCACCATTTTGCGGAGGGCAGGTACCTGGGTTGCCGAAGTATTTGGTCCTGTAATCCGCGACTATAGAGCAGCTTAGTAGCAGGTGTGCCGCTGTTTCGTCTTCCTTCATGCAGGCTCTGCAGAGTGGGCTGTCTGTGACTACTATCACTTAGAGGTGTTTATTATAAGATCTGTGACTAGTGAGAGCGGCTGTGACCGGCTGCAGTTGCAAACATCCCAGTAAGTACAGTTGCATTACTAATTTTTTTCATTAAGGACAACGAGAGAGACCTCGATCTCGCCTAATAGTAAGTGATAGATTAGGTCTACGATGGAACGAGCGAGCACAGAGAAGTCTGTTCATTCTGGCTTTAAAGGCAGGTGGTGGAAGGTCCGCGGCTAGTGATGCCCAAATGCAAGACCAAGACGAGACTTAGCATGCTTGTTCTTGGTCTTGCGTCAATACACCTGGTCTTGGTCTTGGTATTGCGCTCCTAGTCTTGATCTTGAGCAAGAGTCTTGCAATTAACGATTATCTTATTGCTATTTATTAAACGGTAGTTTATATCTTAGAACAATGTAACAGAGTAGGTACGTTTTGAGCTTGTATTGACATAGGCATAGTAAAGGCCAACCAGCTAATAAATTTAATAAGAAATTCGAAATATCAACTGACTCATCTCTGTGTGTTCAGAACTTTAGACCTCATGGTCTGAACCCATGACCTCGGCGATCCGTGCCGATGCTCTAACCAACTGAGCTACCTACCGTGTCCCACGGAACTCCGTTGGTTTCTTAATGAAAGTTTTCATTTAATAAGCTTACATGTGCTAAAACATGGTTAAAATATATAAAAAACAAATTAATGATATTATCTTAACTGTATTTGAACATTCGTCACTCATGTCAAATTGTAAACTTATCAGTCCGAGAAAAACAAGGATTAGAGTAAAAAACAATTATTACATTAAACTCGAAACGAAGCTCAATTTGGAATTACTAAAATTTAAATAAATACTCATAATGCGCATAAGTCGATATCGTACAAATAATACGAATATACGACACGACAAAAAATAAAAACATTTTGTAACAATCCAATAAAAACTGTGAAACAACATTACTGACTTATTTAATGCAGACGAGATAAAAGTGTCAGTATCTGTATTTAGTTTAATTATTGAGAAAATCAATTGTCATTAATTACTTAAGTACTTACATTAACGAAAAAAAAAGTAATTAAAAAAATTAAAAAACCCGACTGCAACCTTATACTAAAACTAACTGAAAAGCTAATAAAAACAAGCCCATTTTAAATTAAATAAAAGTTGGAAGCAGGCGGGGCCCATACCATTATTACAGTTTCAAACTCAAATGGGTCCCGCCTGCTTCCAACTTTTATTTAATTTAAAATGGGCTTGTTTTTATTAGCTTTTCAGTTAGTTTTAGTATAAGGTTGCAGTCGGGTTTTTTAATTTTTTAAATTACTTTTTTTTATTTCCAGCTTTTTAGTTTACAAATGTGAAAGATTTCGCAGACGATTTAGTTCTTGATACGTGTTTTTTACGATTTGTCACTTTGAATTACTTTTAATCATATAAGTTGTATATATGTTTGTAATCACCTTTTAAAACCCTTTATTTTGATACTCCACTCGATAAGTTTTGAGAAAAAAATACTTTTTTGAAGGCATAAGATGGCGCCAAAAATCCGCCATTTTCGTTTTATTTTATTTTGATATACCCAGTGTCACTTTCACAGTCAATACGAATCTAATGATACCTCTCAAGCTAAAATCTGTCGAGCCGTTCAGGCCACAGAGCGTGCCAAACAATTATACATACATACTCTCGAAAAACATAACCTTCCTTCTGGCGCAGTCGGGTAAAAATACGAGATAGTTTTATGTGTATGATTACATTTTAACATTTTGATGCACTGATACGAGTACCTACGCTTTAAAACTGCATAAATGAATCGATACAAAAAATCCTGTCCCTAGGCAAAGGCACCGCCGCCGGCACAGCGGCTATCCCGACCTTCATTGAATATAATAAGGTACCTACTAGAAACCACTTTAAAATTTTAAATTAAGTTGAAAAATATTAATATTACATAAAATCTTAAGTTAACTTAACTACAACAACTTAATATTTTCCGCTGATTTCTTATATTAAAAAACCATAGATCGAATATTGTGTGTGTGCTAACCTTGTGCGATGTTGCCGGACCTGTATCACTGTTGTGGTAGTAACTTTAAGCAGCACCTCCGCCAGAGCCAGCGCATTAACGTTATTATCGAATAATCCGGCTCTGGACAACGATCCAAACTCGAAGAACAGATAAATAGTTCTTTTAACACGTTCAACGCGGAACGAGATCTTTTAGTTCTCGTTTATGACGTTTCAGTATCGCGCAAGTGAAATCCTACGACCATCCCGTTTTGGCAAATGATATTTCTGTATGTTTCTTTACTGATAGAGTGAGATAAATATATTTTCTGATGTTAGCTACTTCGGGTGTAGTATTTTTATGAATAAAAACGAACGAGATCTAATGGTTCTCGTTGCGACCAAATAGTAAAATTTTGCATCTAGTGCGGAACGAGAACTAAAGGATCTCGTTGCGATCTCGTGCGAAGCTTGATGAGAAAATAATTAGTGCCGTGACAACTTTCGATGAGTGCACGTCAAGTACGCTGTAATTAGGATAGATAATATTATGCCGAATCGCAAACGCAGTCGAAAAATTTTGGAACTTGTATATAACAATAAAAAAAAGGAAGATGGCAAAGAAAAATTTTATTGAAAGCATCATAACGAAATTCCCAGGAGTTCCTTTTAACCTGGAAAAATATGATGCGGAATTGACCATTGAACACAAATATATAGTAAATACCAAGAAGAGACGTTGTGTGAGTTGCTATTGCTAAAGGCACGAAGAACAATGACGAGCAAAGAATGAAATTTTTAATGAAAAATATTGACATTTTTTGTACTAAATAAAATAGTTATTAAGTTTCTAATGCCTTACTTACTTTTTTTTATTAGAAAAAATGATCCTGTATCGATAATGTTGTTTTTCTTATTGTTTCCCATCACTATTTTTTTTTATCGATAGTGTGCAATATCGGCGAAACGAGATCTAAGAGTACTCGCATTTTTTTGCTATCTTGTGCGGAACGAGATCCAAAAGTTCTCGTTTTTTTATTTTGAATATTTTCCAGTATTTTGTTTTAGATAACTTGAGGCGGTGAAAACGAACTTAAAGGGCTGTTCATCCCCTACCTGCACATACAAAAAAAAAATATAAGATTATTCATATTTCACAGAAATATTGAGGTTTGAAGTGACCAAGTCGTACGCGATCTATTGGATCTCGTTGCGTCATTCCTTGTGGATCACAACGAGGACTTTTAGATCTCGTTGCATCATATTAACTAGATGTATAAATGGGCTTCCGCGATGAACGTGTTAAGAGCTACCTAAGTTTCATTGTTTCCCCCGCATCGCCCGCTCTTCCCCTGTGTATTTGCAATGTAAGTTTTCTCATTTTAATAACAATAACACAAAGAAAACTACAGTCTGAACTAACTGCAAGACTCAAGAGTCTTGCAGGCTTAGTCTTGTTCTTGCTTAAATCTTGCAGGGTAAGTCTTGGTCTTGCTAAAATTAGGCGGTCTTGCAAAAATGCAAGAACAAGACCAAGACTGCAAGACCAAGACTGATTTTGGGCAACACTAGTGGGAACACATTCCACAGGACACCATCAAGAGCCTGGTGGAAAGCATGCCAAGGCGATTACATGCCGTAATCACTGCAAGGGGAGGTCATACTCGTAATTAATTTTTTTTGGTCTTTTTTATTAAAAAACCATAAAAATACTCGTAGTCTTAATTTCATTATACCCATAAAAATGTCCATTTTAACACGACTCTGTCTGACTGTTTACATTGACCAAAACATTGATTCCAGGATTTAAGTGTTAAAAACTATATTGTCATTGATAATAAGAAATTTCTAGTCTAATGACATACTAAAATATTAATATTATCCATAGAAAAGCCAATGACTGTAAGGTGCCCGTTTATTTTTTGCAAAGGAGTGTAGATATATTCTACAAATTAAACAAGTATTATTGATTTTTATGACATTTATTTATTAATTACATACTTATTTTTTTACTTTTTGGTAAATTACGTGTACTTAAGTATAATCTACTATTAATTGATAAATAATGCTTCTTGCACTTTTTATATAAAAAACGGCGAAGCGCCATCGTTACATGGTGGACATTCCACCCATGCGCACTAAACGTTTTGGGAATACCTTTATTATGCGTACGGCTAAGGAGTGGAATTCCCTGCCGGAGTCTGTGTTTCCCGATAGCTATAACCCCTTTTTTTTTACGTGGTATAATTATCAAATAAGTCCTCCCACCCCGTGCGGGGCCGGAGGGTCTGTCAGACTTGTACTGACTAAAATCCACGGTGTTCCTTCAATAGCCCTTTACGTACCGGGGTCACGGTAATGGGATAAGTCCCACGACCCCGGCAGGCTTCGGTCCTCTGCAGGGGGGGCCTCGTCATATTGCTGACGCTCTTTGAGGCGCGCGTGGAACACGACGCGCCGTCGACCCGGGCATGGTCCATGGTCGGACAGCGAGTTGCCCTTTACTCGCTGTCCGCGTGCCCGCGCCTACGGTGGCCGGAGATCGTCGGCCGACGACGTCTAAGCTATAACCCCTAGGGGTCTTTAAGTCAAGAGTGAATAGGTTACTTTTAGGTAAGCGTGCTCCATCTTCGACCACATCATCACTTGCCATCAGGTGAGATGGTGGTCAAACGCGAACCTATTATCAATTAAAAAAAAAGTTTTTAATTGACTTAATCAGTCGTCACTAGTTTTATACTCAAACAATAAGAATTCTTTAATTGGCTTCTTCAGTCATCACTAGTTTTGTACATAAACAAAATATAAGATATACCTAATCTTTTTTTATTCACTTACTCAGTCATCACTAGTTTTTATGAAGTAAATTAGTTTACATTGAAATGTTTAAGGTGATAAAATTATCTTAAAATTAAATAGAGAAGCTATTCTACTAGTGCCTTTCTTTACTATAGGTTCTGGTAACTTCAGCACAATATCAGAAATATTAACCGAACACTTTAGCCGGTTGTAAATACTTGTTGGGAGGTACACTTAGATGAAAAACTCATGCCCTTGCCGTGTTTATTTTTTTTTTCAATGCCATTCTGTAGAGTAGTAGAGCAAACCACTTAAAATTTACGGAACTCTACTCAATTCTCTCTCCACCAGCATTCACCTCATCCCTGAACAGTTACTAATAATAAGTTATTGTATAATTTCAGATTTGTTCAAGAAACACGAGTTAGACATGTCTACATTTACATCGCTGAACGAGGCAGATCTCATGGAGATCGGAGTCACTGCCTTCGGAGCTCGCAGGAAGATGCTGCTATTGATAGCAGGTAACTACCTATGTCACAAGTTACTTTAGTGCTATTAGTTTACGCATTATTTAAATATTATACTTTAGGCACTGACTTTAGAATATACCTTAGGATTAGGAAACAGCAGAGATTTACTGTAAACAGCACTTTGGGGATTTAGTTAGGGAGTGCAATGACAAGGCATAAAGTCGTAGTAATGAATGTGAAATGAATGTAATTTATTAAAATAGATTTACAGTGTTAGTTTAAACGAGGGACTTATTAAGGGAGGGTATTCAGTACTCGATTATCGTCTCAAATATGTGAAAAACCTATACTTAACCTAAATTGTATTTGGTATGCTACAAAAGCTTGCTGGATATTATACGTATAGCTAGCCTAGCCTTGAGAATTACCCGTGGGAGACGCCTTGGACGTCAGGGATCGCGAGCCGTTCTCCGGCCACCGTAAGCGCGGACTTATGGTCGGCGACTAGGGGTAGCTCACCGTCCGGTAAGGACCAGGCCCGATTCGACGAGCCTAGTGACGGGGCCCCATAGGACCATTGCCTGCCGGGGTTGCGGAAATGTTGTAGAGAGATACCGCGTCCTCGGAAGTAGGCCAGTTGAAAACAGGGAACCTTCCTTTCCACCCAGAGCGGGAGAAGTCATTTGATGATTTTCCCGCCCAGAAAAAAAAGCTTGAGCATTACACATGACATATTTGTTTTTCCTGCCTCACACTACGAATTTCAATACTCAATCATTTATGGCATTCCATATGTGTTACATGGGTGGTTAAAAAAATATTTTAGATCAATATGTCAGGCACAGCAAAAATTAGGATTGAGGAAATTAGGAGGATGCTTCTCCAGTAATCATGGGCTGAATTTTTTATCAATACACAGACACGGAACTACTATTTATAGGCCATATAAACGTTTGCTCCGGTGTGAGAATCGAACCTGCGAGTGTGCGCAGTGCAGCGGTTAATAACTCAATCACTTCGTCAATCGTGTCGTCAGCAAATGCCATAGATTACTTCACAGCTAGATCAGTGCTTATACCTTCTAATAGAAATTTCGTGAATACATCAACAATAGTAGGAATATAATCTGGCCAAATGAGAATTCATATTACTAGCAATCTTGTTAACCCCTCCAGCTAAGCTAAATATGCTTGTGTCTGGAGTGGGTTTACGCCAATAGTGGTTAAGAGGGGGGGGAGGGGGTCGAATCCACGACCTCTCACATCATCACTTACCATCAGGTGAGATGGTGGTCCTCTTACTCAAAAAACTAAGTGACTAGACGCTAAGGGCATCCTCTGTGCTGTACGGAATTCGGAATTCGGCTGGGTTCAGGCTAAATCGGACAAGGATTATGTAGGGACGAGTTTAAAACTACAGGTTTAGTGGAACGGCTTTAACGGGGGTTAGGGACTACCCTAACTACATACTCACTAGAGTAATCCCTTATTTGCAAGCTTTTATAAGGTGTGTGTTGATTTTAACAATAGCGGTATAGAGGATAGACAGGTTTGTATGGTGCCTATAGTTAGTCGTATAGTCGTATGACACACTAAGCAATCAAATTTATACTAAAACTAGTATTTGCGTGTTGCGCGAGGTGCAAGCACCTCGCGTGCTTGTGAAAAACACTAAAGCATTGCCCCTCTAAATCAAGTATTTGCGTGTTGCGCGAGGTGCAAGCACCTCGCGTGCTTGTGAAAAAAACTAAAGCATTGCCCCTCTAAATCAAGTATTTGCGTGTTGCGCGAGGTGCAAGCACCTCGCGTGCTTGTGAATAAAACTAAAGCATTGCCCCTCTAAATCAAGTATTTGCGTGTTGCGCGAGGTGCAAGCAACTCGCGTGCTTGTGAAAAAAAAAAAAAAAGAGGGGGGGGGGGGTGATGGGGGGGGGGTTGCACAAGTATTTCGACTAAAGCATTGCCCCTCTAAATGAATCTGAAAAAAAAAATGTTCCAAGTCTCTTAGATTCCGAGATCCGCCTAAAGGGGGGGAGAAGGGGGGCGGGGGGGGGGGGACTTTGAAAAATGGTTTTTACTTTACCGAGCCTCCTCTATACGAATCCGTAAAAAACAAAAAATACGGGTCTCGTAGTTTCCGAGATACGATAGGGAGGGGGGAGAAGGGGGGTGAAAAGGGGAGGTTTGGCACTTTTCCCGTAGGTTTGAGAGTTACTTGTTTACGAATCTGTCAAAATATACCCACCTCCCCATCCACCATCTGGGAGAACAATTATGTCAATGAGTGAGTCAGTGAGTGGTAATCTAGCTTTATATAATATAACTAGTATTTGCGTGTTGCGCGAGGTGCAAGCACCTCGCGTGCTTGTGAAAAAAACTAAAGCATTGCCCCTCTAAATCAAGTATTTGCGTGTTGCGCGAGGTGCAAGCACCTCGCGTGCTTGTGAAAAAAACTAAAGCATTGCCCCTCTAAATCAAGTATTTGCGTGTTGCGCGAGGTGCAAGCACCTCGCGTGCTTGTGAAGAAAACTAAAGCATTGCCCCTCTAAATCAAGTATTTGCGTGTTGCGCGAGGTGCAAGCACCTCGCGTGCTTGTGAAAAAAGAAATTGGTATTTGCGTGTTGCGCGAGGTGCAAGCACCTCGCGAGCTTGTGAAAAAAAAAAAAAAAAAAAAAGAGGGGGGGGGGTGATGGGGGGGGGGTTGCACAAGTATTTCGACTAAAACATTGCCCCTCTAAATGAATCTGAAAAAAAAAATGTTCCAAGTCTCTTAGATTCCGAGATCCGCCTAAAGGGGGGGAGAAGGGGGGCAGGGGGGGGACTTTGAAAAATGGTTTTTACTTTACCGAGCCTCCTCTATACGAATCCGTAAAAAACAAAAAATACGGGTCTCGTAGTTTCCGAGATACGATAGGGAGGGGGGAGAAGGGGGGGGAAAAGGGGAGGTTTGGCACTTTTCCCGTAGGTTTGAGAGTTACTTGTTTACGAATCTGTCAAAATATACCCACCTCCCCATCCACCATCTGGGAGAACAATTATGTCAATGAGTGAGTCAGTGAGTGGTAATCTAGCTTTATATAATATAAAGCTTTATATAATATAACTAGTATTTGCGTGTTGCGCGAGGTGCAAGCACCTCGCGTGCTTGTGAAAAAAAAAAAAAAAATGGGGGGGTTTAGTATTTGCGTGTTGCGCGAGGTGCAAGCACCTCGCGTGCTTGTGAAAAAAAAAAAGGGGGGTGATGGCGGGGTTTAGTATTTGCGTGGTGCGCGAGGTGCAAGCACCTCGCGAGCTTGTGAAAAAAAAAAAAAAAAAAAAAAAGAGAGGGGGGGGGTGATGGGGGGGGGTTGCACAAGTATTTCGACTAAAGCATTGCCCCTCTAAATGAATCTGAAAAAAAAAATGTTCCAAGTTTCTTAGATTCCGAGATCCGCCTAAAGGGGGGGAGAAGGGGGGCGGGGGGGGGACTTTGAAAAATGGTTTTTACTTTACCGAGCCTCCTCTATACGAATCCGTAAAAAACAAAAAATACGGTTCTCGTAGTTTCCGAGATACGATAGAGGGGGGGGGAGAAGGGGGGGGAAAAGGGGAGGTTTGGCACTTTTCCCGTAGGTTTGAGAGTTACTTGTTTACGAATCTGTCAAAATATACCCACCTCCCCATCCACCATCTGGGAGAACAATTATGTCAATGAGTGAGTCAGTCAGTCAGTGAGTGGTAATTTAGCTTTATATAGTATAATAACTAGTATTTGCGTGTTGCGCGAGGTGCAAGCACCTCGCGTGCTTGTGAATAAAGAAATTGGTATTTGCGTGTTGCGCGAGGTGCAAGCACCTCGCGAGCTTGTGAAAAAAAAAAAAAAAAAAGAGGGGGGGGGTGATGGGGGGGGGGGGTTGCACAAGTATTTCGACTAAAGCATTGCCCCTCTAAATGAATCTGAAAAAAAAAATGTTCCAAGTCTCTTAGATTCCGAGATCCGCCTAAAGGGAGGGGAGAAGGGGGGCGGGGGGGGGACTTTGAAAAATGGTTTTTACTTTACCGAGCCTCCTCTATACGAATCCGTAAAAAAAAAAATACGGGTCTCGTAGTTTCCGAGATACGATAGGGAGGGGGGAGAAGGGGGGGGAAAAGGGGAGGTTTGGCACTTTTCCCGTAGGTTTCAGAGTTACTTGTTTACGAATCTGTCAAAATATACCCACCTCCCCATCCACCATCTGGGAGAACAATTATGTCAGTGAGTCAGTGAGTGGTAATTTAGCTTTATATAGTATAATAATGAATGTTGACTTCTACGACAAAACTATTAGCTATTTGTCAGGCGCTTTGGCAGCCTTGGCAGCAAACTCCTGTCGAAACTACACGACAATAGTAAACGCTAGGGGGGTGTCATGGGGGTCATGATGGGGGCCACCCCTGGGATGGGTCCAGGACCTAGATGGACCACTAATTAAAATTGTTAAATAATGTTTTTATATATTTTTTGTCACAATATAGATTTTATTTAAGTACTTTCACTTTTCAGTACTAACATTTATTAATAAAATACCTACTATTTACATCTATCTATTATTATCAAAATTAAATTATAACTTCTTGTGACTTGACCACGACTATGTAATCCCCTGGCGCCAAAGCTGGATCCGCCCTTGAGTAAACGTTACATCTATACAATATATATAAAAATGAATTGCTGTTCGTTAGTCTCGCTAAAACTCAAGAACGGCTGAACGGATTTATCTTATCTTGGTTTTGAAATGTTCGTGGAGGTCTAGGGAAGGTTTAAAAGTTGAGAAAAATAAAAAAGCCGGGAAAACCCTCAAAACAGCCCTTTTCTATTTCCTATACAAACGTTTTCTAAATAAAATGGAGAGTAGGGTAGGGGTAGGGTTGGTGTAGGGTAGGGGTAGGGTAGGGTCAGTGTAGGGGTAGGGTAGAGTAGGGTAGGGGTAGAGGTAGGGTAGGGGTAGGGTATTGGTAGGGTAGTATAGGGTTTGGATAGGGTAGGGGTAGAGTAAGGTATGGGTAGGATATCGGTAGGATAGGGGTAGTGGTATAGGTTGAGTAGGGCTAGGATACCACGCGAACGAAGTCGTGGCGGGTCAGCTAGTAGTAATATAAATATTTTTAGAATCAGAATATTGATTTGTGAAAAATAGGTAAAATAAAGATATTGGGTACACATAATAAGAAAAACAACTTCTTCTAATGTTTTAAATATTGCATTTTTCAGATCTCAAAGCACAAAAGGGTAAGTTCCAAAACTCTTCGGGCGGTGCTGAACGCAAGATCGCGAACGCAATGGGATCGCCTTCTCAGTTCGCGAACCTCACTCAAGACAAATGGTAGACGAACTATATTTATTAACAAAGCTATGTATGACATGGTACATTACAGAGCTACACAAAATAAGGCATATTTATAATCTTATATGTTAATTAATATATTATATAAATTTCAAAGTAATGGATTATCAGTGTTTTATAAGTTTTAAAAAAATTGCTGTTTGCTCAATAAATGTATTATATTATGTGAGATAAGCAAAAATTAGTGATCTATTTTATATAGTATGCCTAACCATTCTACATAGCTTTAGAAGACTGGAGATAGAAACCTCATGAGACTGATTCTGTATGTACAAAATATTTATTAAAGTACAAAAAGATTAACTTAGTGTTCCTTCAGTCTATTCCTCACTAGAAGGCTGGATATTATTTGAGAACCTCAATGCAATTTATTAAAGGTAGACTATACATATTAAAGACTGATGCACTTATAGAAAACTATAACGATTTTCATGAGTTCCTGAAATTGTATGATATTAGAACTACCTTTGTTCTAGAATTGATTGCTATGAGCTAATTCCTAATCTCGTTGATTTTTTTGAGATTTTTATCAATTAATAGACTTGTAAGTTGTTTTTTTTTTATATAAAGTTTTTTACGATAGCTAAAAGCGTACGACGATTAGATCTCCATAGACAATTGTTGAAGTAAACGGGTCACAGAGCCACAGATTATAGTTATAAGTTACGTTTTTAGAGAATTTTTAATTAATCATAGTTTAATTAAGAAGCGCATGTTTTATTTTTTAACCATTATTTACGTAGTTTTAAGTACTGTATTATTCAGACTATTTTGATTATCATATTGGGCTTTTAACATTTGATTAATTAGTGCTTAGGAAAATGTTATCAGAATCATGTGCATTCCTTTTAATTCCATATTTTGTGAAATATGATTTTCAAGGATGCTGATAGGGTTTAATTAAATTGAAAAATCTCACTTCTGATTTCTGTTTTTTTCCTACTTTACATACAAACCAGTCTTTAGCAGTAAGACTGGCAAATCGAAATGAAATTTCTCAGTTTAAATACAAATCTATTTTTAATCGTTCATTTCCTGCACAATCGGCTAAACAATTTGGACAGCAAAAATTGACTTGATTTTAAACACGACTAATTTGTACGTAAACCATTATAGGATCAGTAAGTGATCATTGAGACAATATTAGTATTTTATATCAACGAGCGTCTACCTGCTGCATTTTAATCAGTTAACATTTTAACATTATCACCCAATCATTATGTGTTTGTGATTATGAATTATCAGTTTTTTTACTGCATTTTTGATTTTAACCATATTAACATGCTAATTTAATGTGAATGCTTTTTGTTTTTAGATTAGGATTAGGATATATATTAAGTAAAGTATAGGTAACGTTTTGATACATAACCATTGCGATCTACTTAAGGCTAAGTTCCATTTTATTTTTGTTACATCTTTTCACCAAGAAGTTATGTATCATCCCGCTACCTCTATGATACTTTTTTAAGATGATAAAAGTATGTACTTTAATGTTTTAATCATGAACTTCTGATTATGATCAATCTGTTTTAAAGTGTGATTGTAAGATTTAATTAATTTGTATACGTGTGTTATTAACTTCCTATGGTTTTTTAACTTGTTTCGGTGGCAGGTTGTTCAGTTTTGTTTTTATTTTTTGCATTTAACAGGATTTTATCCAAGAAGTAAGGATTTGTTTGCACAATTATTTAAAGTTTTTCTTGTGTGATTAAAGTTTGTAGCTAAAACTGGTTTTTTATTTTAAAGTTTCCCACACATAGCGCACGTATTTATATTATGAAATTAAATATATCATTTCAAGTGAGCTCTCAGTACTGCACTACTAGAAATCTGCTTACCCCAAAATGACTGAGGTGCGCAATCAGAGTTACATTGTTTATCAGCAAGTAAATTATAGTTCAATAAAAGAATATTGATGAGATGGTCAGCAATCCTTGGATGAACTCTGGCAAGCGTTGGTTAACTTTAAAGATCGACCCAATGATAAAACATCTTTTATTTCAGACTAGGTCCATTTGGGTTAGTCTTAGAGTATATAATTACAGTAGTATAATTATATTCTCTAAGCCCTGAACGCATTATTATATTGTAACCACAGAGTGTTTCGTAGCCGAATGACAAAATACGGAACCCTTATTCCCCTGTCCTGCTCTCTGCCCGTCCATACGAGGGTGACATTGAAAGCTCTTAAAAAATCAAAAACTAAACAAACTAGTAAGTTATGAGTTTTATTATATCTTTTCAAAATAGTGTCCATGTTCCGTCCGATATGTGTTTCCGAACGTACTTTTTTTTGACATAAGGAAATTTGATCTTGACATAACTTGACTTGACAGATTACTTTGTGTGTGGTTGAAAAAATGTCCGCTGTTGGGACCTTGTGATTTAATTGTTTTTGGAAATATCGTGTAGAATCGCCCGTTGTAACCGATTATTGAGTCGCGATTAACGATTAATTGAAATTGTAATCCCATATTGACGAAAACCCTGGGATATTTTGGAGCATAACGCCGAATGTCGTCTACCAGTCTGACACGCGAGATATGCTAAAAGAAATTGTTCATAGTGATAAATAGCTGCTTCAATCTGGTGCGAAGTTTGTGCTGTGATTGCTGATGGACCGCGTTGGGAGGACCTGCATATTTGAGAACCTTCGTCCATCCACACTTGCTCACATTACACTTTCAAATATACTCACATACACACACACGGACGTGATCAGAACAGATCCTCGCTTGGCGTCTAGGCAATAAGTTTAACTGCATATTGTGTTTGTAAAGCAACGTAGTTAGAGCTCCACGTACCGTGGACTGTTCGACCATACCAGTTAACGTTGGCTGGCTTCTTGTAGTCTCGAACAAATTGGTAAGCAGAGAGTGGATTTTACATTGAAATAAATCCACTAAGTAAATTGGAAGTTTTGAACATTGTTGAAAATAACTTAATAAGTTTTGAATATATTACTTGTCAGCCGGGCTCTATGAAGTTGTATTTGTAGTTTGTACTGTAGTCCCTGTATTGCACTGACAAGTAAGATTTATTTGTGAAATTAGGAATTATTGGGTTGTATTTTGGTACATAATTTGGTATATTTGTTGTAATTAATAATTTAATGTCGCTGATCTGAATTTGAAAGTTTATCTAAATAATAATCACACATTTGTTAATATAACAAGACTTGGATTGTGTGTACTGTTTATTGCTTATAGTATTAATTGGATTGTGTTATTGGAGATTGTCCGGAGCAATATTATACTTCAATTGTTGTATTTAATTGGTGTTGATCCAGCATAATATATACATTAAATTGTTATTTTTTCTGTAACTAGCCATCCTTAGCAAGCTAGATTCATATTTGGAATAAGTACAGGGTCGGATTTGGACCTGAAATAAATTGAATTTAAGTTTATTTTTTGTTGAAATTGCTCGGTTGGCTAACAAGTCATTGTTTGTTTGTTTAGTGAATTTTAACCGGTTGGTATTGATATTTGATTGTTGCAATGGCCTCATTAAGGGCAGTCAGGGAGTCTGCTGCCGGATTGGCCTCACAGTTGAGATGGTTCACATCGGCAGCAGCAACGGTTGAGCGTTTGGAATTGGAAGAGCTCACCCTTGCTCGGTACGGGTGCTTGAATGAGAGAATCAGGGCAGCTGATGCTGCGCTCACACGCTTCTGCGAGTTCATCATGGACGTGGATTTGGGGGTGATGGACCAGGCAGCCCGCGATAAGATTTTGGGTGACTATGACCAGATTGTCCACCTGGGGGATGTCATAAGTCTACGAGCCCGGGAAATTTTGAAGAGCCGGGTGCCTGATGCGGCCAAGCCGCAGACCCCCGTTGTTGCAGGCCCTGGACTATTGGGTAGGCTGCCCACCCTGGAGCTGCCACATTTTGACGGTCGCTTGGACCACTGGCCGGGCTTCCTAAATCTCTTTGAGAGTCTTGTCGATGCACGCTCGGACCTCGGACCTGCCCAGAAGCTGGCCTATTTATTGTCTGTCCTAGAGGGCGAAGCCAGAGCCTTGGTGCAGCACTTGCCGGTGACGGATTCCTCCTACCCGACCGCTCTGGAGCTTCTCTCCCGACGGTATCAGAACAAGCGCTGCCTGGCTGATGTGCACATCGGCCAAATTTTGGGACTACCGGCCATTGCCAGCACGTCGACGTTGCGTACTGACTTTCTGAACCCGTTGGCCTCAGCGACCAACGCCTTGAGACGCTTGGAGTTACCGGTAGAACATTGGTCCTACTTGTTGGTGCACATAGTGCTGCAGTTGCTCGCCGCGGAGTTGAGGTCACGTTTTGAGCAGAAGTATGGTGGGGATAGTGCCACCCATCTTCCCCCCTTTGACGACCTCCTCAAGTTTTTGGAAGACGAGTGTCGGTTTTTGGATAACACTCGTGGCGCCACGGGGTCACCCCCACTACCTTCTCGGCCTAGAGACCAGGAACGGACTAGGGCTCGGGGGCCTGTTGATGTTCGCCCCGCCCCTCGTTTTGCTGGCACCCGGAGTCCTCGGGCTAGGGGGCCTGTTGATGTTCGCCCCGCCCCCCGTTTTGCTGGCGCCCGGAGTCCTCATCATTGTGACTTTTGTAAGGCAACGGGGCATGTCATGGCGCGTTGCCCGGCCTTTTTGAATTTGCACGTAAGTGCCCGCCGCCGCAATGTCAACGCACGCCGTTTGTGCTTCTCGTGCTTGGGGGCCCACTTCCATCGGGACTGCCCCGACCCTCGCCCGTGTAGAATTTGTAAAGGGTCCCACTTGGAGATTTTGTGCGCCAACGCGAACCGCTCCAGCAGACCGTCTTCTGAGGAGGGTTCGCGCAAGGGGGGGGGGGGTACCCTGGAGACGAGCACCGGGCTGAGGCTCGCAATTCTGTTCGCCGCACTCCACCCCCCGCGCAAGTTGAACGGGAGCCCCGCAAGCGCCATTTGGTCTCCCCTCGTCAGGGAGAACGCGCGTTGGCTGCTAGGCAGCAGGGGCCGGATCGGCACCGCTGCCTTTCCCCTCCGTTGGCGGAACGTCCCCGGTTGGAGTCGCGCCCTCCGCCATTAAGGCATCCGGTGGGATGTGCCCCTCCAGTGATGGCGAGCGGCTCGGGACTCCGCGCGGACGAATATTTTGAATGTTGGACTCGTCGTGAACGAGGGCAGCCTGGATGCGGCGATCGGTCGCCGCCCAGACATCGCTAAGAAATTGGCGCCTGCCCCGCTAAAGGTTCCCCCCCGGTCAAGACGGTTTTGTTGCCAACGGCCTCGGTCAAGGTCTGGGGACCCTTGGGTGACTTGATTGTGGTCCGTGCCATTTTGGACACGGGAGCCCAGGGTTGCCTTTTGTCGTCTTGGTTAGCGGGACAGGTTGGCCTGAAGGTGAACGACTTTTCAGGCAAGATTTTGGGAATTGGCGAAACGGCTGTCACCACTGTTGAGGGAAGGACCTAGTTTGAACTCACCCTTGTGAGTTGTCTTTACCCTAAAATTGGTGCTCCTGCCCTTGTTACAACTGAACTTGATTGGGACGAGCCACTTCGGGAAACCCTGTTGGAAGACTGGCTCCAGTTTGTATCCGCACTCCCTGCGGTGCTTCTTGTGCGTCTCTTAAGCCACGTTGCGCGCACTTTGGGTGAAACTGTTGACATTCGGGCTTCTTACGCCTGGACGGACAGTCAAATTGTTTTGTGTTGGTTGAAGACGTCCGTCCACTATTTGGAGGTCTTTGTTGCGAACCGAGTGTCGCAGATTCAAGGTTCTGAAACGCCTTTGATTTGGAGGCACGTGCCTGGTGACCTGAACCCGGGCGACGTAGCCTCACGCGGGTGCATGGCCCCCCGCTTGATTGCTCACCCCCTCTGGTCCCCACCAGAGGGGGTGAGCAACCGTACAGGCTGACTCGCCCTGAGGACGATTGGCCTCGAACGCCAGTCTTGATGTCGGATCCTTTGCCCGGACTTAAGGTGTTCGCTGTTGGGACGAAGGATCCTCCGTTTGATCCTGATTTTTTGTTGAATCGATACAGCTCCCTCGACAAATTGTTGAACGTCACCTCGTGGATCACGCGTTTTGGCCATAATTCTAGGAATCCAGGGGACAAGCGCCTGTCACCAGTTCTCTCTCCTCAAGAGCGACAGGAGTCACTCCTCTTTGGGTCCGCTCTGTGCAGGCTGCACACTTTGAGAAGGAGATTGAGGTCTTGAAGTCTGGTAGGGTTAAGTTGTCGGGAGCTGTTAGTAAGCTGAATCCCTTCTTGGATGAGACGGGTCTTTTGCGTGTTGGAGGACGGTTGAGGCACTCTAGCCTTCCTTATGGGGCCCGTCACCCCCTTTTGTTGCCCAAGGAGGGCCACTTGGTTCAATTGTTGGTGACTGATTGTCACGTTAAGAACTCGCATGCCGGTTGCAATACGCTGTTGGCCATTCTGCAGCGAGAATTTTGGATTTTGCCGGCTGATCGTGTCAATGAGGCGAGGCCCTTTGCTGGCGTCGGAACGGACTTTGCTGGTTCCCCTTTGTTGAAGACGTCCACACTTCGAAATAGTAAGATTGTTAAGGCTTATTTGTGTGTTTTTGTCTGCCTGTCAACCAACGCAGTACACTTGGAGCTGGTAACCTCCCTCTCGACTCGACAGAGGCCTTTGTAGCGACTTTGGAAAGATTTGTGTCTCGCCGTGGGTTACCTTCTTTGATTAGGTCTGATTGCGGTACGAACTACAAGGGTACAAGTAACTATTTGAAGGAGGCCTTCCTTAATGAGAGCCAGGTTGACATTGGTAATAGTTTGGCCCGCCGAGGAGTCGCTTGGTTGTTTGACTCGCCAGCCTGCCCCTATTGGGCGGGTATTTTTGAGGCCGCGGTGAAAGCGGCAAAGGGACACTGGCGGAGATTGTTGGGAGACACCGTTCTCACCT
The DNA here is from genome assembly GCA_943138885.2 of Tholera decimalis. Taxonomy (NCBI): domain Eukaryota; kingdom Metazoa; phylum Arthropoda; class Insecta; order Lepidoptera; family Noctuidae; genus Tholera; species Tholera decimalis. The sequence continues at coordinate 34,416,847 of OW964567.2, forward strand.
TTGAGGAACTAGCTACGGTATTTGGCCGCATTGAAGCTGTGTTAAATTCGCAACCTTGTCAAGACTTCCAATTGATTAGCGGACGGGTAGGCCCGTCCGGGGGGGGTAGATGTTCCGTCCGATATGTGTTTCCGAACGTACCTTTTTTTGACATAAAGAAATTTGATCTTGACATAATTTGACTTGGCAGATTACTTTGGGTGTGGTTGAAAAAATGTCCGCTGTTGGGACCTTGTGATTTAATTGTTTTTGGAAATATCGTGTTGAATCGCCCGTTGTAACCGATAATTGAGTCGCGATTAACGATTAATTGAAATTGTAATCCCGAATTGACGAAAACCCTGGGATATTTTGGAGCATAACGCCGAATGTCGTCTACCAGTCTGACACGCGAGGTATGCTAAAAGAAATTGTTCATAGTGATAAATAGCTGCTTCAATCTGGTGCGAAGTTTGTGCTGTGATTGCTGATGGACCGCGTTGGGAGGACCTGCATATTTGAGAACCTTCGTCCATCCACACTTGCTCACATTACACTTTCAAATATACTCACATACACACACACGGACGTGATCAGAACAGATCCTCGCTTGGCGTCTAGAACTGGTAAGTCAAATTGTGTAAAGTTAACTATTTATTGGTAAGGCTTAAGAGCCTATAGTTTGTTTGCAAGCAACGGCAAAGCTCCACGTACCGTGGACCGTTCGGCCATCCAGTATCGTTGCGCTGATTGTAGGACTGAACAGTCCATTTACAATACATCGTTGGAACCACTGAGAAAAGCACTTTACTCATTTGTCCTTGGGGGTCTCTTCGACGGCATTTTGAAACGCAGCCACTGCTTCTTCGGCGTCCATAAAACGTTTTCCTCGAAGTTTTTCTTTTATTTTCGGAAATAAGTAAAAATCGCAAGGTGCGAGGTCGGGCTATAAGGCGGGTGACCCAGTAATTTCACGTCTGACGTCACCTAGTCGATTGTTTGCTTGGCGGTGTGCGACGAAGCGTTGTTGTGGTGAAGGACGATCCTACTGCGAGGTCATTTTTCCAAGTGGCAAACAATTGTTAGTGGACCATCTACAGTAACTGTTTTTCGATTCTATAAAACAATTGTTGTGTAATTACCTGTCCCTCCGAAGAACGAGGCCATCATCATTTTCCCACGCTTCGACCTCTTTTCACTTTAGTTGGCAACTCTTCGGAAGGAAACTATCATACGCCGCACAACACTGATGTTATCATCTATGGATGTTTTCTTCAGTCGTCGCCATAGAAGGCCGTCTCGCACGCAGATCATCGGTGAGATTAGTGCGACCACATTTACGTGAATGAACTCATTAAATCAGTTATAAACAGTGCCACGAGATGGGGCTTCATCGTGAAAGGCTATCATAACCATTGAAATAAAAAAAGTACCTATTAGGTTTCCAGTCAGTGATCATAACTTTCTTGTTAACTTTCTTGTTGTTGAAATGACATCGAAAGTTTTTTTGTTTTTTTTTTTAATTGAAAATAGGTTCGCCTTTGACCACTATCTCACCTGATGGTAAGTGATGATGTGATCGAAGATGGAGCACGCTTACCTAAAAGTAACCTATTCACTCTTGACTCCTCCTAGGTTGTAGCTATCGGGAAACACAGACTCCGGCAGGGAATTCCACACCTTAGCCGTACGCACAATGAAGGTATTCCCAAAACGTTTTGTACGTATGGGTGGGATGTCCACCATCTAACGATGGCGCTTCGCCGTTTGTCTCGTAGTCCGATGATGGAACAGGCTTGGCGGAATTAGATTAATTAATTAATTAGAAAGTCATAAAAAATCATGGTGCGAAAATGTTCTCGTGTTGAATTCTTGCTGACGTGACACATGCGTGACACAGACAATTTTCAATTTGCCGCCAAATAGTAAATAAATTACTTAACCCCTCAAATTTGAAACGTCACAAAATGTACCGCCTTTGTGGCCACCGGTGGCCTTCCGTGATTGATGAAATGATTGATTTAAATAGTAAAGATACGGTCGTCAGAACATTTGACGGACGCGGTCGCCCTACAAAATACACTAACGCCATCTATTAGAACTTTTAGAACTACGATGTCAATCGGCGTGGTCTGTTCTCTCCCTATTCTCTTACTTTGCTCTCTCCCTACTTTACTCTTTGGTCTGCTCCTAGACGTTACGTCGTTATAAGAGCGGGGTGTGGTATTTTTCGAGGTACAAAGAAATAAAAACAAAGTTATTTAAAAAAATAATAAATAATATAATATTTTAACTAAAAAGTTGAAAAAACAAGTTATTTAAAAAATCAAAAAACCCGACTGCTCAGCTGAAATGCCAGAAACAAGCACATTTTTTCACTTTTTAAAATAAAAATGTGCTTGTTTCTGGCATTTCAGCTGAGCAGTCGGGTTTTTTGATTTTTTAAATAACTTGTTTTTTCAACTTTTTAGTTAAAATATTAATTAACATTTTTATAGTTTTCCTGGTCGTGTCACAATGGCACCCCACCGGATTCAGAAAGTGAAAGAGCTAAGTCCATATTTTTAAACTTTCTCTTTGTATTATTTTTGCTAGTATTACACTAATGATAAACATGATATACTTTTTTGAAATCCTTGTGTTAAGCCCTTTAATTTGATACCCATATTGCAGTATTCAAAAAAAAAATTTTTTCATTCTGTATAATGGCTTCACACAGCTGCCATGTTTGATTTTTTCAAATGTCACCTATCTAAGAACACTTGGGCTGCTAAGACGATTCTATCGATACCTCAATTATATGAATCCATTCAGTATTTCTGGAGATATGAGGTAATAAAGAATATTACAAACATACATACATACAAGATACGCGCGAAAATATAACCCTTCCTTTGCAGTCGGGTAAAAACAAGACTTTTATTTTTCGAAATTTATATTTGTTGTACATAAAAATATAGGCAATGCAACTTTTGCCATACATAGCTGGCATATTTTTAAATTTCTTTTCGCCTAAAGTGAAACCTAGGTCATATCTTAGCGGATTGTATGAGAAATCAATAGCAAAAACATAACCCTTCCTTTGCAGTCGGGTAAAAAGAACTAGGTCTACCAACCGTAACCGAACCAAGTTAGAGAGTGTTTAGTAGATTGCTATTGCTTTTTATCAGGCGTTACTTTTCTTAAATAATAGTACTCCGTGTGTAATATTTTAAGTTTCCCATTGTTAAATACTACTCGGCAACTTTAATGAGTCATTCTGCATCCCCCGCTTCTGCATACGTCGACAAGCGCGTTAGGGGGCGGTGGCAAGCGGGTACCAAGTGACTCGTTTCAGTTGTCGGGTTATGGATTAAGTAGGTTGTTAATGCTATATTTTTACTAAAACACATTTGTGTCTGATAATACATCCAGTTACTGAGCTCTGATTCCCGATAACTACTACTGGAGCCTTCAAATCAAGCGTAAATAGTTTCGCATCATACAGATTGCGCGCGCCGTGTCAAGACACGCCGCGTATTCCTAGAAATCCCCACGCGCATGAAAGAGAATAGCATATCGTTGTCCCTCTTATCCCAAGCTTGCAGACCTCTTTGTGCTGCTGCTGGCTCACTCACATTTCTGCCTTCGGATTGTGTGTGTTGTTTCTGTGTACTTAGGTCAACTTTCGACAACTTAGGTCTATCTTTTTTAATAGAGCAGCGAGTCACTTATTCGATGAAGTAAAAATAGCCGGTGCATTACTAAATTCTTTTGGTAAAACACACTCTTATCATCCTTTAGTGGAGTCAATAATAACAAGAATAAATGAAACCCCTAATCAAAACTATTTCAGCGATTATGTTATTCAAAGGAATCATAATCAAATCAGAGCTGATTTCGTGTCAATGACTGCGAATATTCCCGGGCTGGACAACTTTCCCATAAACGACCTAATAATATATGCTCTGGGGACGTACCAAATAAGTCAGGCCAGGAGTTATTATGGCGAACATGTGAGGGGCGATGTTTCGTATCATATTGAACTGTACATGGTGGACAGGTTAGATATTTCGGTTTCGGAAATATTAAACATCGATGTCATCAATTCGTGGCTGCTGCGTAGCCGAATCCAATCGCGACATAGACGACAGCGCACATACTTCGTCTATCTTTTGATAGAAGGGCTTAGTGATGGCGTAGCAGCAATATATTTCTGGGAAGAGAACACTTGGTTGTTGTAGCCACGTCATGTTTGTATTGTGGTTCATGGCGTGGGGCAGGCATCAAGAAAACTTAAGTCCTCCAGTTCAATATCTGGATTTCATAATAAGACAGGATGAGGGAAGAGAGACAAGTAATGATGATGATTAAGTTTATCTATAAGAATTTAATAGTTTAACACTTTCACTGTGCAATAAACCACATATGGTTCATGTGATTGTTTGTGTCTGCTTTGTGGGCAGTGAAACTTAGTGAAAGTTATATAATTATTGTTCTATGATAATTGATACGATAAACAAAGGTTTTTGTACAACCAGATGTACTAATTATTTAATAAATAGTTTCGGTTTTTATGGTTGTATCATTTCTTTTTTGTAAGAATATTCCATAGTACAATTTAGAAAAGTAACCCAGAAGACCTATCCTATAGTGGATACGCATTAAATAGTGTTTCAATAGCGGTCATCGCAATACACACGTACCCACTAACACGTATCTATTCGATTCGATTATCATTTTTTATATTAGTTTTAGTGATAAAAAACTGCCAATGAGAAAAAAAAAATATAACAGTAACAACCAACTTGAATCTATTTTATAAATGGAAATATCAAAATATCACGTATGATTGTATTTTCATTTAATATAAGAACAATAGATCAACGCCTGACAAAAATATACTAGCAATACTTCCATATGTATCTTCGTTCGGTTATGGTTGATGGCCCTGGTCTGGCCCTGTTTTTGCTACTGATTTCTCGTATTGTCCTTTATCATATAACCTATGTTTCATTTCTGGCGAAAGAAAAAAGTAAATCATGCCAATAGTTTGCATTGGCCTTTAAATTGCTTTTAACAAACAATAAAAATTAATTTTGTACATAATTTAATCTTATAGTAATATTATGAAATCTTTTCATTTCATCGGCTACAATTTCAATTTCAATTTTATTTCACACACTTAGGTACAAACATCAGTGTTTCCTTGGCTCTTGTACTAGGATTATTATTATTAGACTAGCTTCTGCCCGCGACTTCGTACGCGTGGGCAGGTTTTCCCGCGAAAATCCCGATCCCGTGGGAATTTCGGGATAAAAAGTAGCCTATATGTTATTCCAGAATGTCAACTATCTACTTACCAAATTTCATTCACATCCGTTCCGTAGTTTTTGCGTGAAAGAGTAACAAACATCCATCCATCCTCACAAACTTTCGCATTTATAATATTAGTAGGATAGTAGGAAGTAGGATAGTAGGATAGGATAGGAAGGATATAGGATAAAATTATTATTGATTTCTATCGTTGCACCGCAACACATCACACACCAGCGGCACGGTAATATTAACTATATAGTATTCCAACTTCATACAAACAGACGAAGTGCGAGCTATACCTACGCGCCTCGATCTCGGTATGCGCTCGGTTTGCAGACAGTCGCGACCGGCGACTGTGCCGCAGTGACAAACGGATGGTATGTTGTTTTTTTTTAACAATAACCGCGCGATTTTTTCTCTAAAAATAAGTTCAAATTCATATTTAATATGACGAGTAGGATATATTGTGCTGTTTTTGGTTGCATAAATTCGTCAATAACGCATCCAGAGATAACTTTTTTTAGATTACCTGGAAACTCTGAAAGGTACCTAAGACTAAAATAATTTTACTTACTAGTAGGTATGTACATAATATCAATAATGTGTTTCTTTTTAATGGATAAGTATTTACTTTTATCTCCCGAAAAAAAAAGGTGTCTGGATTAATAAATAAAGTGAATAGAGTAAAGGAAAGTGATCGGCACGAGTGAAATCGGTAGCTATAGGCGGTTCATGAATCATGATATGGTAGGCTTGTGTTAAAACCTCGGGGCATGTGTGTTTTTAACCGACTTCTAAAAAAGGAGGAGGTTCTCAATTCGGGTGTTTGTATTTTTTTTATGTTTGTCCGCGCATAACTCCGTCGCTTGCCAACCGATTTGAAAAATTCTTATCTTCTTAGAAAGGGTGTACTTCCCAAATGGTCCCATGAAAATTTTATCGAAATCGGACAAGCCGTTTCTGAAAAATCAACAAAAGTCTAAAAAAATATTTACGTTGATGATCTTTTCGTTTACTCTGCATTGCGTTTTTTGTTCGCGCATAACTCCGTCATTTACGAACCGATTTGGAAAATTCACTGACCCACTAAAAAGCACGAAAATAAAAACTTTTTTGCAAAAAAGTTTTGTTTTGTTAGTTTGTATAATTCAATGTAAAGACGTGGTATTTTATTATTAATAATAGTTGTTTATTGTACTGTGTGTATGAATAATACTAGAAAAAATATAAACATGTTGTTTTAATAATTAAATCTACCAATCAAAAAACAACACGCATTTTTATTGAACACTTCCTATTCAATTCACAAACTATTTTATTTGTTTATATAAAAAAGTATATTTACAATCACAAAACTAAATGAAAACGCAAAGTAGGCAAATGTAATTAAAATGCTGGAGGTGGGCAGCCCTATCGCATGTACAAGCCGCGCGGCTGTAGGCATATATTTCTAAGATACGGCCGAGTTACAATACTGTATAGATAATATTACCGTGCCAGCGGAGCATCTTAATTTCCGCTAGATGTAGGTAGCTTTGAAGCACAATATTTTTTAGTAAATTGTGGTTTAGAACCAAGCCATTTTCATCTATACCTAATATTTGTGTGTCTTTCATCTATCATTATGGTGAATCTATATTCGTAAACGCACAGAATGCAGGAAAAAATGTGACAACGACGAATGGACTTGGACTAAATAAAACTAAAGAAGATATATACCGGATTGACTTATGAAACTCAGGAAAGTTTTTATGGATCATATGGAAGTAATAAAAAAAACTCAAGGAATTTACAATGACTTCGAAGACGAGGCAGCATGGTCTATCCTACCTTCGCCTGTCCAACCATGAGTTGGACGAAAATAAAAAAATGTGACAATGACGACCTTCAGATATTTTGACAGCTGTCATTGAAGGTCGAGCTTGAGCAAACGACGGTGCAATTGTGTGCAATTGTGCAAGTAAAATTGCAGCATTTTCATAAAAGTTTTCGTGAATTAACAATAAAATGGGTAATGCAAGTGCTAAAGCTGTGGATGTGAAAGTAGCGGAGGCGCCTGCACCGGCGAACGCTGAGAAACCCAAGCTAAAGCCGTGCTGTGCCTGCCCGGAAACCAAGCGAGCGCGAGACGCATGGTAAGGTTATGAACAAAACGTATATGTATTACGCAACACCGGTTTTTCTAGAAAAATAGCACATGAATCTAAACTACTGAAGAATGCTTGATCATTCTTCCCTAAGAAACAGCCCAGAATTTCATCAACTTATTACGTATCCAAGGTTATCCTCAGTTTCAGAAACATTATATCTAGATATTTTGGAAATTAATCGATTTTATCTGCTTACTATGAAATTTATCATCCCGCATGAAGTAATTGTTTTATAAACCAAGTAGTAGGCAACCAATGTACTTAGACATATTATTTAGATTCAAATTTCTTCTGAAAAGGTTTTTACCACTCATAAGGAAAATGTAGTGAGTTTCCTTACAGTTAAACAAGTATATTCATTGAACCTACCATTTTGTTAACTACATCCATTCACTTTACACACAATTAGTATTTGAGACACACTGTGGAACATATAAGATTTTGCCAATTCTGTTAATAAATCTACATTCAAAATTAACAAACCCGTTTTATTTTCAGCATAATTGAAAATGGTGAAGAAAACTGTGGCCCTTTGATTGAAGAACACAAAGCTTGCATGAGGAAGATGGGATTCAACATTTAAACACTGCTATGAGACTGGACAGGATTGTGTACCTAACTACAATTTAATTACTCAACTCTATTTAATGATCTTTCTAAAGTTAATGCCAGTAGAGATAAGGTATATCCCATGTGATCTGGGAGAGTTTGTTCAACCCTGATAGCAAAATACACTGTCACCATAGCATCATTAGACAAAGGAGATGATAATTAAGATATCGGCAAATACTGTTAGAAAATAGGCATGATTTCTCCTAACTATACTCATGTAATCATGTGCCATAATGCTAGACGGTACCCATTTTTTACATCTTTGTTGGGGTTGATATAAAATGAAACATATATTCAAAAAGTGAAGCCAGTCATAGGTAAATGAAAAATAAATGATTTTTATAAAGCGAATAGTTCGAATATAACAATGAAACCCTACTAATTTGCTGACTTGCTTAATTGTGCAGTAAAAAGTTATTTATTTTGTTGAGAAATATTTAAATAGAATTTTGTAACAAACATAGGTTAGTTATCATTAATTAAGTCATTTGACATTAAACCTGCATAGTGAGAAATTAAAAAGTAGATAAAAGTTTTGCTTTAACTTTTAATATATTGTTAGCCAGTAACGGAATAGTATTTGGTTAGACTGTAATATTGTATGAATGATTATGATAAATGCATTTTAGTTTAATTTAAGTTATTATCAGTCACAGTACTTACATCTGCAGAGTTGCCAAAGATACCAGTCTTTCCTTCTTTTAACATTAAAATTAATCATTCCCTCAAAATATGCTGTCACTTTAGAAACTGTCAATGTGTAAAAAAGCTATATTGTCTATTTGAGTAAATATATTGTAATACTTTATTATAATATCCATAAAGATCTGTGACTACTTCATTCTTCTTCTATTTATTTTTAGTAGTAATTTTGTAAATAAAATGTTTGTTATTTTATCATTTTGTTGTTTTTTTTCTACATTTAGATTTGAATACTTTAATAGGCTTTTACATCCAGAAAAAAAAAAAACTAAAAGAGAATTTGTTGAAGACATATTTTTTTATAGTGAACTAGCAATTTTGGTAGAATTCAACCTCCAACTAAGAAAAATATGCTTGTGTCTGGAGTAGGCCCACGGCAATAGTGTAATTACCTAGTATATTTAAGGCTATTGAAGCTTCGGTTATTATTGTTGTTTTTTAGAATTTACTTTTCTAGCTCAACAGCAGGTGCATGGCGGGGTCTCTGGATCACATTGTGTTTTTCTAGTGTGTTTTACTATACCCTTATAGACTCCAGCTACATGCACTAGGCCTGCATGGTCAGTGGCGTAGCTGAAACTTCGGAGGCCCCCCCGCCAAAATCTCAATAAGGCCCTCTATAACCCAGCGATAACCCAAAAAATCCTAAGACACAAGCGAGTCCAACCCTATGTAACTTAGAACTAAAATAATTATACAAAATTCTCTTTAAATTTATTTATTTAAACCTTCCTGTATTAGGTAGGTTCCGATTGCTTAGGATTCGCGAAGTTCTGGGTTACATGGGATTGGCTCGCTTGGGGTTTAAAATGTATACACGAAGATTGGAAAAAAAAATTAAGACACTGAGGCCCCCTAAAGCTGGAGGCCACCCGGCGCCGCGGGGTTTGCGGACCTTCAGCTACGCCACTGCGCATGGTGCAGTGCGGCCCATTCCGTTTCGTAGAGAGGAGGACTGCGTTGCAGCCATAGAAATATAAAATACATTTTATCTATGGTTGTAGCAGTGGCAATGTTGTTGGCCGATTATGTTATAGTTTAGACTACATAATAAGCCTATATATTACTAGAGACACTTTTTAACTAGTATTATGTTGATTATAAGGAGAACAACTTATATGAGCACTGAATATTATCACCTTCCTAAACAAATAATTATGTATTGTATTAATTAAAAATACAGCATTGTAAATCAAGATATCTAATGGGTTATTGTTAATGTCCAAATGGTTTTTCTTTTTTTTAGTTTTAATTCCAAGCTTGTAATAGCATAGTAGTATGTAATTTGATGATTTAGAACAGTTGTCTGAATTTTTACGCAATAAAAAATATTAAATCTAATTTCATATGTATACCTGGCAATTTAATATACATATAAGTACGTGGCCGTAGACCAGGAGAAGTGCGAGTCTGGGAGCGATTTGAAAACACTCGTGACGTGTTAGTGGCACTAGCAGAGAACTTGCAGGGACAAAGACACTAGTCTGCAGCGTAATCTGTTGCTGCTCCCCTTAGACTCTAACCCTGTCGGAGCTCTAAGACTTAGAGCTCCGACAGGTCCTGGTGGTGGAATGGCGCAACAGGTTCTTTCATCCGGTCTCGTTAACATCGAGGAGGTAAGGCCTGTGCTCAACGAGGCACCGCTCTCTGTCCTTTAGGGCGACAAAGGTGATCTCGGCGCACTTTCCATCTTGTCTCTTCACCTGGTACGCCTATGGAATTAAGTCTACCTTTGTACCTACTAACTATTTAGTTTCCATAAAATATAAGCAAACAAGCGCTATTTCTATTGAAATGGGCACCAAAATCATAGACAACAGAGATGCTTTTAAGAACTTCGTCACTTCCCGCCTAGCATTTAGCCTTTTTAGGGTTCCGTAGTCGACAAGGAACAGTTTTATACAGAAACAAAACTTTCCTCGTTATAATATTACTGTAGACTAGCTGCTACCCGCGATATTGTTCGCGTAGAATTTTAAGCTTATATGTTATTCCAGGATTTCAGCAATCCTAATACCTACCATTGAAATCCGTTCCACCATATTGGCGTGATTGCGTAATTACCATCCGTTTAACGCCACGCCAAAATGGCGGAACGGTTTTGATAAACTCAAATAGTACAAGACTGATTTTAATGTTTTTTCATGTGTATAGGTAAAGCTACATTATCAGCGAGTAACATAGGCTACCTACATAGGCGTAGGAAGGGGGGGAGCCGGGTGGGCCGTGCCCACCCCAGAATGGTTTGGTGCCCATCCGAGAATTTTTACTAACAAACAATTATGGCTGAAAAATTTAAATACTGGCCAATCGCTTCTACTACTGGGGGCCAGGGCCCCCCTGGGAAATATCTCTAGATACGCCAATGGCTACCTACTCTTACTAACTCCCCGGAACAAAACCATTTTCACACGGGCGAAGCCGCGGGCAGAAGCTAGTAGCTCATAATGCAGCTTTCATTCTTGGTCACTATACGCACTCACGTTGCACCCACTACGGTCGCGGACAACAGCAGACATGATTTTTTTAAGACTACGAACATATTTCAGACCTCGTAGTTCTTTCTCTTTTCCTAACTTTCATTATCTGTGGGTCAAACACTTTATCTGTCGCAAACGTTTTTTTCGTAGAATAGGCATTGTAGTCTACAGCTGTGTCGTCATAGGTGATTAAGAATTAATTAGTAAGCATATTTAAGATTAACTGTGTCTCTGAGATGAGGTTGTTGCCACCAGATATTTGAGTGATGATAATTAATAGGTATAATATACCTACTTATTTTGATATACCTACCTACCTCCTGTACATGTCAGTTGTTTTCAACCGACGAAAAAAACGGAGGAGGTTATCAATTCCACGCGTATATTTTTTAGGGTTCCGTAGCCGAATGGCAAAAAATGGAACCCTTATAGTTTCGACATGTCTGTCCGTCTGTCTGTCTGTCCGTCCGTCCGTATGTCACAGCCATTTTATTCCGAAACTAGTAGGACTATACATGTAAAACTTGGTAGGTAGATGTATTCTGTGAACCGCTTTCCGATTTTAAGAAAAATAATAAAAAATATTTAAAATAAAGGGGGGCTTTATTTTTTTATGAAACCTATGCGCGTGTGGTATCTATAGAGAGGTCTTTAAAAATGACACTGAGGTTTCTAAAACCACTTTTTCATAAAGTTAATCGTTTAAAAGATATAAGCTTCCAAAGTGGTAAAATGTGTGTGTCCCCCCTCTAACTTCTATAATATTGGAGTGAAAAATTAAAAAAAATATATATTTCTATAGATCTTAGTGTAAACTTTCAACCAAAATTGGTTTCAACGAGATCGGGTTAGCAGTTTTTGAGATACAGCATATTTTATAAAACCGCAAATATAACTTTGTAATTCATACAAACACTATGAAAAACAAAGTTATTTAGCGTAGTTGTAAAAAATGTAAATAAGCTAGTTTTAAGAAGTTTGTTATTTTTGTCAAATATATATATACATATTATATTATAATAGTTACTACGGAACCCTTTATGGGCGAGTCTGACTCGCACTTGGCCAATTTTTTTTTATGTATGATCAGTTGATCACCGATTACTCCAAGACGGCTGAACCGATTTGGAAAATTCTTTTTTAGTTTGAAAGGGTATACTTTGAAATTGGTCCCATTGTCATCAAGTCAGGATCTGATGATGGGATCCTGGAGAAATCGAGGGAACTCTTCAAATATTATAGGCACACCTATAGTAATTTGAGTGTTTCATAGAGTACCTAACGTATGTAGTTGTATTCGAAAAGCACCATTTGTGAAGTGGACCTGATGATGAAGACCACAGATGGCCACTGGAACTACCACAGAAATCAAAAATATAGGAGAAGTGGTAAGGGGGCGTATCGGTGTCCGCGCGACATGGCCACAGGGCTCATGTCACAGGCAAGTGGCCGTCTCTGCGAACTAGTGCGCTTTCGACGGCGATCGTGATAACATATATGAATGCCGAGTTGTTCTGTGGTATCTTGTAAAAACCGAAGCCAAAATCAAAACTATGTGAATCATGGAATCACTTACCATATGTAAGTACAAGTATTTTACAATATTTGTCTTTAAAATCATGAAAAACAATAAATTGTAAAATATTTCTCGGTTTTACTATGTTATTTTTGTTTTCAAATATCAGAACGACTGTACTACTTTTGCTATAAATACATTGCTCCTTAACCACTACCTGAGTTCGTCACTAAGTAACTGGACAAGCAATGTAAAAATAACATACGAAACTGTATTACGCGGATTCATCGCGTAGTGAGGCCGCCACTTCTTGCGACGAATTAGTGATGTACTTGTGCAGATCCACTAACGTAGGCTATCGACAGCAATGTCGATTGACGAATGAAATATTGCTATTATAGTTTAGGGGTTTTTCAACCGACGACAAAAAATGAGGAGGTTATCAATTCGACGCGTATATTATTATTATTTTTTTATGTATGATCACCGATTACTCGGAGACGGCTGAACCGATTTGGAAAATTCTTTTTTGTTTGAAAGGGTATACTTTGAAATTGGTCCCATTGTCACCAAGTCAGGATCTGATGATGGGATCCTGGAGAAATCGAGGGAACTCTTCAAATATTATAGGCACACCTATAGTGATTTGATTATTTTTATAGTAACTTGTGTATTTGCATTCGAAAAGCACCATTTGTGGAGTAGACCTGATGATGAAGACCACCGATGGCCACTGGAACTACTCAATATATAAGTAGGAATAATAAGTAGTTCATGTGTTCCGCTTCGATTACTTGAATGTGGTTATTAAGCACAATATGCTCGTCATAATGCATATGGTGAAGTGAAGTTGATGGTGAACTACCAGGAGAACTCCTCAACAAATAACAGCCCAACATTGGGAAAAGCAATATTTTGTAAATGAATATAAGTAGTTGACATTTAGGCTCTTGTAACTAGGTAAATTAAAAATCGACCAACTAAAAAGAGTAAAATAAAAATTTTTTACCAAAAAATTAAACCGACTCCCAAAAAACACTGCAAAGTGAAAAATAACTTTAATTTCGGAAAAATACAAAACTAAAGACACCGACTACCGAGTCTGTTTAATTTTTTGGTAAAATTTTTTATAACATACGGAAACCTCTAAGAAAATATGTTTAACTTTTATTTTACATGAGATGACAGAAATAAAAATACGTTGAAATGTCAAGTGTACAAAAAAGTAAAAAAAAATAAACAATTTATTTTACGCCCGCAGCTTTAGCCCGGTGTAAATAATGTTTTTTTACTTATTTTGATTTTTTTACAGAGTAGTAGAGAAATGCGTAACCAATATTCGTAAAGTAAGTTAGGTACTTTAATTTTAGGTTAATAATCGGTGGTGTTTTTCGGTTTAGAATTATCGCATGTTATGCCTTATCCTATGTTGCTGTTTCTTCATTTTTTTATGGTTTTTGTATTTAACTTCAGTTGAAGCTTCGAATGCGTTATAATAATCGGCATGGTTCAGATAATATATTTGTGAATTTAGCTTAAAATAAGTCAATATATTCATGCTTTTTATTTGTTAGGCATGGATGTGTGTTTGTTTTCATATATTTAACAATTTCTCTACTAACTAGGATTTTTCTTATAACAAAAACCTATTATAACCTACTAAACTATTACCTGCGGGGTAATTGCGTAACACACTTATAGTAGGAATCGGTTTCATTATGCTAAATCAACAACACTCATTGTGGTATTTACGTTGTTGAGCAGACCAATATTTCGAACATATGTAGCAATGGATTAGCAATATACGTCAAAATCATTCAGATCTTGATTTATAGTGTGTTACGTAATTATTGCGATGCTTATTATATGGTGACGTTTAGAAGTAGCTTAGGATGTATGTAAATGATAAATAAGTGGTTTTCGTACTTTTCAGCTTCCCAAAAGATGGTAATATAAAAAAGGAATGGATTGCTGCCACAGGCATGCCACCTAACTGGTAACCTACAAAAAATAGCACCATAAATGCTCGGTTCACTTCAGCGCAGAAATGTTCCAGCCTGAATGGACAATTCCAAAATTAAGAGTACAACTGATTTTTGCAGAAGTGGGTTAAATTTTATTTTATTACTGAAAGCTATTCTCATGTTTTAGGGCATTCATAAAATCAGTCATTCAACTTTTCAGGATTCTATACAACCTATATGGCTGGTATGTTCCGATCAAGAGCATAATGTAAGTTAACATCAACTTCTATTTGACCTATCACTATGATAATTAAATATTAAGATTTAAGTCGAAAGCGCCAGGGTAGCCCTTAATACTTAGTAGGTAGTACTTAATAATAATTATGTAATGTTATGTTCTTAATAATATGTTTATTGTTATTATAATATTTTCTGGACATGCCATTTTTTATTTGGTTCATTTTCAGGTGCCCAAAAAAAATGTACAATAACAAATGGAAGAATCGATAACTTTCCGATTTAGTCAATCACTAGCGTATATGTAAAATAAATTGCTTTTGCACAGCACAACGATAGCGACCGAAGTTTTTGTGTGGGTAAATTCTAAGGTGCATGGTAAATACACGCTGTGTTTGACGGAATAAGGTTTATTATTGATTGTATAGTGCGTTCTGATTTAGGAAATGCGGGTGTGTGCGCGAGTGCGTATCTATTGATTTTATTAAACTGCATGTGTAGTTGTTGCCCCGCCCAGCGCCTAACTGGAGACACACGGTTCCGATATAATTTCTTCTGTTGACCACATCTACTTATTTATTTTATCTATGGGAACTACTCAATATATAAGTAGGAATAATAAGTATTTCATGGATTCCGCTTCGATTACTTGAATATGGTTATTAATACTTGAATTTCGGAAGTCGGTGCCAAAAACGAAAATACAAAACTAAAGACACCGACTACAGAAATTAAAGTTATTTTCCACTTTGCAGTGTTTTTTGGAAGTCGGTTTAATTTTTTGGTAAAAAGTTTTTCACAATACGATACAGTGAAAACTAAACACGGTTACGTACTCTTCAAGGCACGGGGGTCACACCGCCAACTTCTAAACTCCGGGCTACTACTGAGATTTTTTTATAGAAAAACCCGATAGCAGCTGGTTACTTGCACAAACATAAATTAACCTGTAACAGTAGTTTCGGTTAATTTATGTTTTTGTGCGTGGCTTATTATTTGTTATTGGTTCAAGTGTTGACTTTGAATAAATGAATTGAATTGAATATATGCCCGAACTGGGAATTGAACCGAACCCAAGGCCTCAGCCTCAGCAGTCTAGCTTGTGATCACTATACCAAAGAGGCTATGCTCGATAATTACAAATACTATGATATATATAAACTAGCTTTTGCCCGCGACTCCGTCCGCGTGGAATAGTTACTTTGGGCTAGCTAACGTTAAATTTAACCCCGATTTTGAAGCATTCTTCATTGGCGCTCCGCTCCTATTGGCCTTAGCGTAATGATAATTATATAGCCTTTCTCTATAAATTAACTATTTAATTAAAATATAATTTTTCAATTCGAACCAGTAGTTCCTGACATTATCGCGTTCAAACAAACAAACAAACTCTTCAGCCTTATATTATTAGTATAGATAGCTGTTGCCCGCGACTTCGTCCACGTTTCCGTCGTTTTTCGTAAAAAAAGTAGCCTATGTCTTTCCTCACGGTTCAGTAGGGAAATATAATATGTCAATCTATAATACTGTTGAAAAATATCGCAATACCAAACCGCACAATATTATTGTTAATATCTGTGCCCGCGACTCCGTCAGCGTGTAACTCCTTGTGTGTTATTAAGTTAATGTATTGGTAATATTGTTTAGATCACGTTTACATGAGGCTTAAGTACCTATAGAACGAAAATACTTCAGCGCAAAGCCTCCGGGTAAACTATGTTGAAAGTTGATCCGTCCGGCACGTCAACATAAAGATTTCTAGAACTGCTAACCCGGGAAAGAGCGACGTACAACTGACCATGCGAGAAACAACTGACACCGAGATCTACTCCAGCAACATGAAAAATTTGCCCTTGAGCCTTATTAATTGTCATTGCATAACACACCGATACTGGGAATTGCGTTCTTTTAAATTGGAATGGAAAATTATTTGGTATTATGGGAATTCTGGGAATAAAGATGGTTTCTTCTGCACTGCAACCTGTTAAAATTTGAGCCTTGATTATATTTTGTTGCAACTGGGTTACTTTTAGCCGAGTTCCATTGCAAAGTTGTGGTGGTTTTAAATTTCGGAGCAGAATAATAATCAGAAAGCTTCGAACTGCTAAGATATCGGGAGTTACACGTATTATTGTGAGTCAACCATAATAGATAGACATATGCTGTCATGGGATATTTTTTATATAATTTTAAGGGAAACATTTCCGTCATAAATGATTTCTGTGTAGCTTTAACCATTAATGTTGCACACGCGACGGAAGCTTAAAAAATGGAGTAACTTCTCCCGTTTTCCCAACATTTCCCTTCACTGCTCTGCTCCTATTGATTGTACCGTGATGAAAAGTATAGGTACTATAACCAGCTCAGGAGTATGAAAAATAATTGTACCAAGTTTCGTTAAAATCCGTCAAGTAGTTTTTGTTTCTATAACGGTTATACAGACAGACAGACACAAAAATTTTACTGATTGCATTTTTGACATCAGTATCGATCCCTAATCAACCCCTGATAGTTATTTTGTAAATATATTTCATGTACAGAATTGACCTCTCTACAGATTTATTATAAGTAAGTATAGATTAAGATGCAGCCACCACATACAATAATATTGTACTATGCGTACAATCAACTGTAACTACAAATAAAATAAACAGTGAAATTACTTGACAAATAATTGTTATCTCCCAATCGCGGTACGAACTCTGGGCTGAACGCTAGCCTCCTAATCTTAACGTTCAAATTATTAAAAAGTTGATACTAGTAGAGACACGTTGATGAAAGAAAGTTATAGTAATGAGGTTTGTGGAAAAGATCATGAATAAGGCGAGGGAGCCTGATTCTGCCGCTAGTTCTGTGAGATCGGTTGATAGTTATGAGTGAGTACTTTATTTTGTTTTACATATTGTATCTTTTTATGTGTGGTGCCTGCCAAACTTAATTTTGATGCCAATTCGTAAACTTTGTCACAAGCCCGAAGCGAAATAGTTACCTGAATCGAAAACCGTTCGGACGTTAGGAACCTGTGTTTCAAAAGCCTTTTATCAACACAGTTACTAAAAAAAGAGTCATAGTAAGGTCGTGGAACTCTCTACCGGCTTCTGTGTCCCCTGGCACTTATGACCTTTCAGCCTTTAAAGCAAGAGTAAACAGTCATCTTCTGAGCTCGCTCATCCCATCGTAGACCTCATCTATCGCTTACCATCAGGCGAGATTTAAGTCAAAAGTGGGCTTTTCCGGAATAAAAATATTAAAAACAACAAATGTCAGCAATGGCTAGCGCTGGTCCATCCGTGATGGTTGCCTGGCGACCAATCCCTATCTACGTATATCTTTGAGCTGGCCGCTGGAACAGTACCGCACGAGTGCGAAGAACACTCTTCATTGCCTGCTGAAAGAGAGATGAGAGTGGTTAATAATTCATTCACCATAATTTATTTGAATACTGTCTGTTGTTCGTGATGTTTAGACATAAATAATAAATTCTGTGAAAAACCGCTTAGTACGCTTGTTTGTAAGCATTTTAACATTGTACTCATTGACTATACAATTGCATTCATAATCAAGATCGTACCATCGGTACCATTGCATAGTCGACCGAGTCTTCGTGCGGGCGCTGATTTGAAATTAGAACAAAAGTACATAATCTTAGAATAACAACGCATAGAAGGTTAGTACGAGTGCAAAAAGTGAGGCAACTAAAACTTAGCCATTTTTGGCTAACTTTGCTCGACGAGCCGTCAGTATTCAAGGTCACATTCTGCCGAACAGAGCTCGCGAGTAAATAATTTAAAACGACCGTTTGTAGCGTAAAGGGATGTCATAGTCCTTCAGGAAAACAAAAAACGTGTAATCAAATTACATTTCACAAGTAAATACTTACATTTTATACATTATATTTAAGTAAATCGACCATCAAACAAAAATTCTAATAACCTAACTTATCACAACTCAATGTTGCTATGCGTGAGGAAAAAAATACCCATATTGATTTCTTTTGTGCTTATTTTTGTTTAAAAAAATATAGTTTTGGCGGCAATTATGTATGCGTCAAACTAAACTATATTTATGTACAGCTACTACCTACAGTGTTTTATAACTAAAAGTTACTGTTAGTTCGTGTTCGTGTAGTCGTTCGTGTTAGTGGCATCATAAAGATGACAATTTTATTGATTAAGATTTTTTTCATTTAAGTAATGTTCTCAATAATATTTTTCTATTTCATAAATACAACACGTACTTTTAATTGATATCAAACGAGATTTTTCAAGCAATTAATACATTTCTATAATATCATTATAACACATTACACATCAAACATTCTAAACGCAATAAACGATATCTCATTTCGTTTACCTTCCGTAAATATATGTCATATAAGTCATATTACATGAAAAAACATCATCTTATTTAGTTTCATAACATAAAATACTTGATTTGATCCAGCAACATAATAGTGCGTTTTCCCATTTTTGTGGTAATGGTACTGGTAATGGTATCACTGAAAGCTATATTTGTGTGCGTTTGAAGAACGTAGACACATTCGGCTCACGCACACAAAAAAATAAAGTGGACACACGAAATCGCTCGTGTTTTGTTCTAGACGCCTCTTCTATGCGTTGTTATTCTAAGTACATAATATTGCTCGAGTAGCATGTACCTATATGGCATGATAGGATTAAAAAAACTATAAAAACCCCAAATTAATTAGGTTAAGATTAAAAAAAATCAGGTCATATTGATTTTGAAATAAGATTTTACAGTATACTTACAACAGGAGCTTAGTTATTGCAGTATCATCATCTTTCAAGTACCTACTCTGGATAATTGCCTAATTGATTTTTTGCCATAATTTGACAGATTTAAAATTATATTTAAAAACTACTTTACCGTTGAAATTATATAGATAGAAGGGGCATGCGTGCGGGTCCGGTCCGGCGGTACCGGATAGGGCTGTGAACGAGTTACTTAATCGCTGAATCGATAGCGCACATATCTTTTATCAGTAAGATTGAGTGCTATTGTTGTTTAATTATGATGTATGTGGAAATAAATAGTTTGGTTTTTTAGAAACAATTATCAATGTGGGCAGAATTCACATTACGAGCAAACTTGTTACCCCTCCAACTAAGCTAAAATAGCTTGTGTCTGGAGTGGGTTCAGGACAATAGTGTAATAATGGGTGACTCTAACCTAACCCACGACCTTTTGATCACAAGGCCAAAATCTAAGACATTTATGAATGCAGCATGGTTTATAAAATTAATAATACGTACCAGGTATACGTAAGTTTACCTACATGGTACTATCGGTTAACACATTGCACTTAACCCTGCTAAGGCTGTACATCATAAAGATATATCTAAAATAAATAATGATGCAACAAGTTAGAATATTGCATTAGGTTATATTTGTAGCTATGTATATGTAAGTTACACGAGATTTTTATATTTGTATACGTTTGATACAAATATTTTTATGAATGCCATGCCAGCACAATAAAGGAACCTTTCGCACACAACCTGCACGAAAACGAAAAATTACATACAATGGATTATATTAAAAACAACGATCGTATGAAAACACACCAATCGACCAGCAATGCCGATCAGAGTTGTTTTCAAATGTATAGCAGCTAAAAAGTTGGAAATCCTAGGAAAGGTAAGACGGTATTATACTTCACACTGGGCTGTTTAATCTGTATCAAGTGCAAGTTCGATCGTGTATGGAGTACTGCTCTCGTCTTTGGTAACGGTATGCCAAATATCAACTGGATGAGCTTGAGTATATCGGGAACGGGCCAAGAGGCTCATTGGTAAGGATGCACTGGTCGAGTCAAAGCTCCAGAACTTGAAATCAGTGAAGAGTTACAAGCCAATCGGTTTTCGATCGGTTACATTTCTACCAAGCCCGTAGCCAAGACGAACGGCGATGCGCCATCGTTACATGGTGGACATCCCACCCATACGCACAAAACGTTTTGGGAATACTTTCATTGTGCGTAGGTAAGTAGGTACAGCTAAGGAGTGGAATTCCCTGCCGGAGTTTGTTTCCTGATAACTATCACAAGGGGTCTTTAAGTCAATAAGAGTAAATAGGTTAATTCTAGGCAAGCGTGCTTCATCTTCGACCACAACATCGCTTGCTTTGGTAAGTAGTTAATATGAGCCTTGCTAAAATAAAAAAGAATGAAAAAAAACTGACCAAGTGCGAGTCAGACTCGCCCGTGAAGGGTTCCGCAGTAACTATAATAATATACCTAATATTAATAATATACCTAAAAAAAACGTTACTAATTTCTTAAAACTAGCATATTTATATTTTTACAACTACGCCAAATAACTTTGTTTTTCATAGTGTTTGATTAAACCCTGATCTGATTTCATTCAAACCAATTTATATCATTTTTAAAGACCTGTCTATAGATACCACACACGCATAGGTTTCATAAAAAAAATATTTTCAGTTCTTTTATTATTTTTTTTTATTATGGGACAATAAATAGCTACAATATATAACGTCTACAAATAACAATAATATACATATGAAGTATTAACAATATTTCAGCCCACTACATTATCCGCATGTTAACAATATTAGGATAAAGTAAAAGTAAAAAGTGCCACGTATGGGGAGCCTCCCTTTATTTGAAATACTTTTTGATTTTTTTTTCTTAAAATCGGAAAGCGGTTCACAGAATACATCTACCTACCAAGTTTCACATGTAGGTACATATAGTCCTAATAGTTTCAGAATAAAATGGCTGTGACATACGGACGGACAGACAGACAACTATAAGGGTTCCGTTTTTTTGCCATTCGGCTAAGGAACCCTAAAAATCGCGGGATGCTTTTAAATAATACAATAATTGCTGCAGGGTTCGCTTCAAACCCTCGATTCCATTTTTAACTCTTCGGTCGTGAGTAAAACTCTAAACAAACTCTATGCTTTGGTGTTACCTCTGCAATTGAGTGCAATCCTACATAGGTAGGGGAAATACGTACAAAATGACATATATGTACAAAACGACATAGGCGTGTTATTTTGATTTTGGCGGACTTTAACCCGAAATTGACAGTGGCACCACGAGGCCGTAAGAGCACTCTATAATCTGTTAAATTTTGAAAGCATTCCATTGCATTCATATCATTCGTCTTGGTGTCATGGCTGATGACAGGTATTCACACGTTACGAGTTTTTTTCATACTGATAAAGTTTTTGTTCAAATGGCAAGTTTTTTGCTATTGTATCTATTTATGTGGGATTTGCTTCATTCCTCATACACTTATCTTCAAATTAAATAGCATATTTTTGGAAAAAGAGTTCTTTGTAAATTTATTTACGTATTTTATTGTTTTAAAATGCCCTACGGACAAAACGACATACATATGCAACGGACAAAATGGCATAGGTATGTCATTTTGTCCATAGCTTTTCTGTTATAGGTAGGTAACTTTTTCAGATACCAAAATGACACGCAATTATTAACGAATGACTTATCGGCAATCTGGGGGTATGGAGTCAATGAAAAAAGCCATCGAGACAGTTCGAGATAAGAAAATGGGCTGGTTATTGGCATCAAAAAAAAAAATTGGTGTTCCTCAAACAACTCTTCGCAGGCATGTTTTCGGCACTAATAAAACTTTGGAGCCCAAAGCTCGGGGCAACAAAGAAAAAACTCAAACCCACTAAAAAACTATGTGAAAAAATGATGAGGAAGAAGATTTTCCTAATATTTCTCATGACGATGAAGAGGGTTATGTTTGCATTTACTGTAACGACCTTTATTCAAGATCTAAACCCGGAGAAGGCTGGTTGCGGGACCTACAATTCTCGCTTTGGGCTCACACTAAGTGTGAGCCCAAAGCGAGAATTGTAGTTCTTCTTGAAACATCAGTGGAAGAAGTCTTCTTCCACTGATGTTTCAAGAAGAACTAAGCGTTTCATTTGCGAATTATGACATTAATTTTATAGCTATTATATGTACCTATGTCATTTTGTCCATTAGCAATATGTCATTTTGTCCGAAGCATATGGGCAAAATGGATTATGATTGATCTCAGTTAAATATTTTTTGTCTTTTTTTGTGTCGATTTTATGCTAAAAACGATTATGAGTTTCGATCATTTAAGGACCAAAGTTGATTGTTGTAAGCTATGGATGTGCTGTGAACTACCAATAAAAAGTAATGATACAAAAACAAAACTATATGTCATTTTGTACATACTTCCCCTACGCTCAGGATTCAATCTGGCGTCCTTGGCAGATTTCAAAATGACTGTTTTGTTACTTCTGTTTCTGAAGTGCTTATAATTATTTACACGATACTGATGATACTAAAACACAAAGGAACTTCTTCATTTTGTCTGTCTTTCTGTTCGTTCGGGTTAATCTCTGCAACGAGACGTTCGCTGGAAATTAGAGGAGGTTATAAGGCAACTTAAAGGCTAACGGGATCGGGATTTACACGGGGTTATAATTATTATGAAATCGATTTCCTCGCGAATGAAGTCGCGAAAATTGGTTTCTTTATAATTTACTTTTAAATCTAATTCTAGACGTAAACCAACCTGTAAAAATGCTCTTGTAAATAATATAATAAACATGTTTTTAATTTTACTTGTGACTACTATGATAATTAGAAGCGGCAATAGACTAATGGCTAAGATGTCGGCCTTGTGATTGAGAGGGTGCGGTTTCGAACCCACTCCAGACACAAGCATATTTAGCTTAGTTGGAGGGATTAACAAGAATGCTACTACATAATGTGAATTCCACTTACATTGTTAGTTCTCTTTTTAAAGGAATAAAAATGAACACGGTTTTAATTCGACATCTAAGTCTTCAGACAATTTTAATTCGACATCTAAATCTTCAGACAAAAACGCTAAATGACCTGCGGGCCTAGACAAAATCCATTTTCTGTAAGCGTTAACGCCAACGGAAAAATTAAATTGTATGGAGTTGACATTTACTAACACGTGACAATCACGTAACATGTGGTTAGCAAATGTCAACTCCATACAATTTATTTTTTCCGTTGGCGTTAACGCTTACAGAAAATGGATTTTGTCTAGGCCCGCTGATAAATGTCACGTGATTACATGATTCCCAAAATAACGCTGGCTAAAGTTGATATTCGTCGTGGGGCAACAGATATGCAGCGTGACGTCACACAATAGCCGCCAGCGCGTCGATCGTGCTGAAGCGTTTTGCGTAGGGTTGCCATATTTGCTAAAACTGGTGTCGGAACGCAACGAGAAAAAAAATTAAGTATGAATATTTTATTTATAAAAAAATCTGCTGTATGAGAGCAGTACTAGACAGTCGGGGAGCGGGAGCCGATCTCCGGCCACCGTTTGCGCGGGCTTTTCGGGGTTGCGGGAATGTTCTATCGAGATACCGCGGCCCCGGAACTTAAGGGCAGCTGTAGGAGCAGGGTGGGTTTTTAGTCAGTAGAAGTCTGACACTCCCTTCCGCTCCACCCGCAGCGGGAGGAGTTATTTGATTATATTCCCACCCTGGAAAAAAGAAGGCACGGGCTTGTGGGCGGCGAGCAGGGGTGCTGGCCCGGGTTGATGACGGCGTGTTGTGTTTCACGCGCGCCTCAAAAGGGAGTCAGCAGCATTGATGGGACTCGATAGAACCATTGCCTGTCGGGGTTGCGGAAATGTTCCAACGAGATACCGCGGCCCCGGAACGTAAAGGCTGTTGAAGGAACAGGGTGGGTTTTTATTCAGTAGAAGTCTGACACTCCTGCTCCATACAAATTGTATTTTGGAAATACAACTCGAGCACTGTGTAGGAATGAGTCGATCAATGCTTAGTACAGACTGCACCAATCGCAGAATCGAGCGCCCGTTAGTTAATGGTAGTTTGTGAGCATATTAAATATCATCATGAACTCACAAAGTAGAAGAATGAAAATCTTTGATTCGATGTCGCAACGCGTCGTGTTGCACGCGCGCGGGGCCTGATAGGGCCAATGCCTCCGCAGCTAGGTTAGGTTAGGTTGAACGCAAGGTTACCCGAAGGAACAGGGTGGGTTTTTATTCAGTAGAAGTCTGACACTCCTGCTCCATACAAATTGTATTTTGGAAATACAACTCGAGCACTGTGTAGGAATGAGTCGATCAATGCTCAGTACAGACTGCACCAATCGCAGAATCGAGCGCCCGTTAGTTAATGGTAGTTTGTGAGCATATTAAATATCATCATGAACTCACAAAGTAGAAGAATGAAAATCTTTGATTCGATGTCGCAACGCGTCGTGTTGCACGCGCGCGGGGCCTGATAGGGCCAATGCCTCCGCAGCTAGGTTAGGTTAGGTTGAACGCAAGGTTACCCGAAGGAACAGGGTGGGTTTTTATTTAGTAGAAGTCTGACACTCCCGCTCCATGCAGAGCATTTAGCATAGATTCATTAGATGAATTTCCAACAAAAAAAGGAAAACGCCTGGACCTATTTTGTTGAACACTTTATTTATTTTAAGTAATTATTTCTGTCCTTTTACAAAAACATAAAGTCATATTGAAGTTAAC
This sequence comes from Tholera decimalis, assembly GCA_943138885.2. Lineage (NCBI taxonomy): Eukaryota > Metazoa > Arthropoda > Insecta > Lepidoptera > Noctuidae > Tholera > Tholera decimalis. Next base: position 34,442,323 of record OW964567.2, read on the forward strand.
CTCACACTGTAATATAGTCTCTACTTATATAGTTTTTTAATGAATTCAGATTGTACTGTATAAATGGGGCGTGCAACTGTCAAAGTGGCGCTAGTAGCACACTTACCAATAACAAAGCAGTTTCTCTATGGAACACTATGGAAATTGTAGTGAATTCCTAAATTAGAGACAGTTATTGAGAATTTTGTAAATAAATTGTAAAGAAATCAGGTGAAATCAATGAAATGAAAATATAAAATACGAAGCGTATAAATGTTTAGCTCACCACAGATAACCATAGATGATACAGATAACTAAATTATCTCACAATCTAACTAACACTGACAGTGACAAAGGGTCTTACGGTGGTGGCGCCATCTGCGATCAGCTTTCACTTCACGCCCCATTGGAAAGAAATTCAATGCAGGGACTTTTAAAAAAATCTGAAATATTTCAAAAATCCAAGCCCTCCTAGTTGGTATTAGTACTGTCTCCACAAAAAGGGATTAGTGTATCTATTGATGATATGTAAGGGAGACAAAATTAGTTGAAATTGGTTATGATACCCTGATGACTGCCTCCCTTCTCTAGCGCCGAAGTCGCGACATCGTCGCGTCGCGTCGTCGCAAGAACGAGGCGAAGTAATTCGAATTCCCGCGATAAAAAGGGACGTAATAGGGCTTTGTCGGGACGTCGGGACAGAAGACCTAATGACGGTGACAGTCCCGATATATCGGGACGAATGGCAACCCTAGTTTTGCGTCATCGTGAGATAACATACCTAATATGTTAAAATATTATTTTTTTCGAAAATGAAATGTGCTTTAGGACCCAGAATACAATCTGAACAGTATTTTTTACGTAGTATAATCATCTTCAGTGTCCAAAAAAGTTGTATTTTGGAAATACCACTCGAGCACTGTGTAGGAATGAGTCGATCAATGCTCAGTACAGACTGCACCAGTCGCAGAATCGTGCGTGGTAGTTTGTGAGCATATTAAATATCATCGTGAACTCACAAAGTAGAAGAATGAAAATCTTAGATTCGATGTCGCGACGCCGACGCGTCGTGTTGCACGCGCGCCTCATAGAGCAGTCAGTTGGTATTCTTGGAAATGACGGGGCCTGATAGGGTCAATGCCTCCGCAGCTATGCCAGAACGCAAGGTTACCCGAAGGAACAGGGTCGGTTTTTAGTTAGTAGAAGTTTGACACTCCATTCCGCTCCCCCCAGAGTGGGAAGAGAGATTTTATGATTTTCTCTCCGAAGAAAGGTCTCCTAAGAATTTCCACTCAACCTAACTCACTATTCACGGTGACAGGGTATGCGGAAATTTTCTAATGAAGTACCGCGGCCCTGGGCCGCAAGGGCACCCAAAGGAACAGGGTGGGTTCACAGTCCGTAGAAGTCTGACACTTCCTCCCGCTCCGCCCCGAGTGGGAAGAGAAATTTGATGATTTTTCCACCGAAAAAAAGGCATTCACGTTCAGCGGTTTACAGAATCGACCGGCTGATCTCTGCCTTAATATTTACTCACATATCTACTTATAGACTGACATCATTAATAACTTCCTTCCCGATATCAGTATTCTGATACTCGTAGTAGTTATCAAATACAAATATTTACTACTATAACTTGGTACATACAGGACAGGCGTGAAATGACGAAACTTAGATAATTGTTTCGTCAGCCACGACTAGGGTTGCCACTTTTATTTAAAGATAAAATAGTATTTTTTTTCAAAATATTGCAAAATATAGTACTATTGGGAAATTTAAGGAAAAATAGTACACATTTTTTTTAGTATTTATTTATAAGTTCCATGTGTATAGTTATTAGTCATAGCATTGGTTAATTAAGTCTTATTATTTTTTAAATAATTATAGGAATTTGAGCAATTTAGGTCCATATTAAAATAAATTAACAATTATATTATTTTAATATGGATGGATTTATAATTAATAGAGGCCCTATTCCTTTCTTCTCGCCATTTTATAATCATTACGGAAAAAACGGATCTCAATGGGTAAGTATATAGTTGACATCCTGGAATAATACATAGGCTACTTTTTATCCCAGAATTCCCACGGGATTAGGATTTACGCGGGAAAAACCTCCCACGCGAACGAAGTCGCGATCAAAATAAGGCCTTCGTTTTGAAGCTCACATTGCAAATTGCGTTCAAAATTGCTTCTATCGTCTCAAGGTCTTATACAAAATGCGCCCAAAAAGTCAGGACCTACGTGTACAACTAGTTGAAAGTCTGATTTTATCAAAACTGAATTATGCCGACACCGTTGTAGGACTACGACTTCTTGCGTGTACCGTAAGATTAATCCAAAGGGTATAAAACGCTTGCGCACGATTTTGCTTTAATGTATCACCCAGGAGCCATATTATACCTACACCATTTTTAAATCATCACAATATTTTAAAGATGAAGTCATGCCGAATATTGCACTTAGCTTCTCTTCTTTTTGGCGTTATCAATATAAATCTCCTTCATACTTGTACTCGAAACTGGCGTGGATTAATAATCACCGGCATCGGCAGCGCAAGGCTAGAAGTTGCGCCCAAGAGCTGGTTACTCCTCATCATCGTACGTCAGCATTTCGAGGCAGTTTTCGGTACGCAGCTTCCAAATCTTGGAATAATATTCCCCCACCAATTAGGGACTTAAAAAATTAAATACTTTTGAGATAAATCTTAAGAAATTTGTTCTAGAATCACAAATTAATTTTAATAATAGGTATAAACATTGACAAGTCATTTATTTATTAAAACAAAATATATTATAGGTATTGTTTTTTTTTTTACGAATCTAATTTAAATACAATATAATAATTATTTGACAAACTCTTGTATTAGGACAGCCATTTTAATTTAACATGTAATCATTCACTATGTTGTTATGTATTATTTATGAATCAATTTATTTTATAGTTAAGGTTGCATGTTGATGTAGATTTATTTCATAATAATGATAACTTATCGGGCAGCTCGATACAAGGCAATTAACGCGCCTTTTGTACAATCAAACATGTTTTTTTTTGGCGCACACGATATTGCATTGTTCAATATTATTTTATTTATGCATTTAAAACACTACACACTCTTTAACATTTATTTAATTTACTTACCCTCGTCCGTGTGTCACTGCTGGGTGCCAACTGAAAACCAGCGCTGGGTGTCTTCCGCCCAGCAAATGCTGAGTTGGTGCCCCTTTCAGTGTGGACATGCTCAACGATTATTTTTTTACCTTTTTAGGGTTCCGTAGCCGAATGGCAAAAAACGGAACCCTTATAGTTTCGAGATGTCTGTCCGTCTGTCTGTCTGTCCGTCCGTCCGTATGTCACAGCCATTTTATTCCGAAACTATTAGGACTATACATGTAAAACTTGGTAGATAGATGTATTCTGTGAACCGCTTTCCGATTTTAAGAGAAAATTTAAAAAACATTTAAAATAAAGGGGGCTCCCCATACATGGAACTGAAACTGAAAATATTTTTTTTCATGAAACCTATGCGTGTGTGGTATCTATAGACAGGTCTTTAAAAATAATATTAAGGTTTCTAAAAGGACTTTTTCATAAAGTTAATCGTTTACAAGATATACGCTTCCAAAGTGGTAAAATGTGTGTCCCCCCCCTCTAACTTCTATAATAATGAAGTCTTAGAACAACAACGCATAGAAGGATAGTACGAGTGCAAAAAGTGAGGCAACTAAAACTTAGCCATTTTTGGCTAACTTTGCTCGACGAGCCGTCAATACTCAAGGTCACATTCTGCCGAACAGAGCTCGCGAGTAAATAATTTCAAACGACCGTTTGTAGCGTAAAGGGATGTCATAGTCCTTCAGGAAAACAAAAAACGTGTAATCAAATTACATTTCACAAGTAAATACTTACATTTTATACATTATATTTAAGTAAATCGACCATAAAACAAAAATTCTAATAACCTAACTTATCACAATTCAATGTTGCTATCCGTGAGGGAAAAAATACCCATATTGATTTCTTTTGTGCTTATTTTTGTCTAAAAAAAATATAGTTTTAGCGGCAATTATGTAGCGGGTCAGGACCAAATTTTTGACGTAATCGCACAACGGAAATCACAACGGAATGTGTCACACTGGAAAATAAATGTAGCACAATAGAATTATTAGGGTGTGTGTAAATAGTCGTAAGATTTTAGGTAGGTAAGTGGAATAAATAAAAAAAAACATATTTCGAGAAATATTTAATAAGTGGTACAATCCAAATAAATTAAATTACAAAACTAAAACTTTCAAATATAATCCAAAACAGTTTGATAAAACACTAACAACCTTGCAGGGTGCCTTGCAGGGTGTTACTTACTAACATCATAAGCAACAGCTTTTATTCTTTGACTTTAAAAAATTAAACAACAAAAAACAGCTGATCTATAACATTCTGGATCAGCTGATTTTTATGTTGAATTTTTAAATTTTATAAAACAAGAATTGTTGTTTATGATGTTTAGTAAAGCAGCCCTGCAAGGTTGTTAGTGTTTTACCAATAACCCAGTTAACTAACAAAAAACTTTGTTTTTATCACATTAATAATGTTACAAAACATAAATTTAAAACATATCAAAATCTTTACTAATAAGCTAATCAGTCATTGGTTTATATAACATTGCTTTAATTAATAATATTCACTTAGCCTAGAAAACAAAAATAAAAAAAAATGTACAGGTAGGCGAAAAATCGTAGATCAAACGAAACAGTTCGGGTCATTTGCAGAAAAAACAGAAAAAAAAATTAGCCTAGGTACTGCTACTAGTGAGTTCTAAACTAACAATTTTTTTACTATTACCTAATACTGCAAATTATCCTAACTATCGCCCTGTTTCGTTTTATGAACGATTTTTCGCCCAGCCTGTAGACGTGAAAGTTAAAAAAATTGCCACTGCCAATGAAATATAAATTTAAAAATAAATCAAATTTATAAAATAAAATTATAGCTAATCAACTCAAATGATAGCTAAACAAAATAAACTTCGTCAAAATCATCAACCAAATAGTAATCTTTGGAATCTTGCATTACTCTTACTTTTTTATCGAGCGAATCGCTTGTAATAACATCGAGATCAACCTTTTTTGGTAAAAAAAATTTTAGCTTAGGGGCTTTTACAGTATTCAAGAAGGAGATCGTAAATAATGTCTTACAATCTTCATTATGAATTTTCTGAACAAAACCTATATAGTACCTCCATATTTTTCTTACGTAGTATCTAACTAAAACAACGTCATTTATGAAAAATTCATTATTTTCCACATTAGCTTCTTGATTCATCGAGGTATTTACTCCAGAACAGGACGGAATAGGATTTAAATATACATATTCATGATTTTCTTTCTCCGATTGAGTTTCCACATTAGCTTTTCGGTTCATCGAAGTATTTACTCCAGAACAGGATGGAATAGGATTTAAATATATATATTCATGATTTTCTTTCTCCGATTGACTATTATTAGATGATGGTATTTTTCCTGAACTTATATCAAAGTTTAAACCTATTTCTGTGAGCTTTCCAGATGTTTTAAAATCAAAATACCTACTGTTTTCAGGCGTATTCCTTACAACGGCGAGGATTTTCACTCGAGAGTTTCCTTTCTTTTTCCCTTTACTTCCTGATCCTTTTTGCATGACACTATCTAATTCTATCTGTAACACTCTTTCTTCTTCTATGTTTGTTTTTAATATTACATTTTCTTTTGTTAAATGTTTTTCAATGTCTAGTTCAGTCTTATTTTGTATTTTTTTTCCAGATGACATTCTTTTCTCTGTTTTTTCTCTACAGGTTTCCTGTTCTTTAGGATCATCATCATCAAAATATCCAGCTTCTATCCAATCAGATTGATCACTTTCGGCATATTCTATCTCCGTATTAGTATCTTCGGAAGATGAATCTAATTGTATATTCTTTTTCTTGAATCTTTTTTCTTTTAGTTTTTTTTTTTTTCGCCCTACTTGGCTACGATAGCGACGACATGCTCTTTCAGCTTCGATTACCACTGCTTTATTTTCGTTAACTTTTTTACGTTTAGCATCTCTCCATTGTTTTCTCACATCTTGTTTTTCATTTTCGCTCATATCAACTATTTTTCGTTTTTTAGCTTTCGTTCTTTCCAAGTTTTTCTTTTTCATTTCTTCAAATTTTTGTGGATTTTCTTTTTTTAGTTTTTCGCGGTACTTGCTACATCTTTCTGCGGATGATAAAGGCATCTGAAAAGAAAAAGGTACACGGTTTACAAAAAAAACACCAACACTAACTGCTAACTTGGATAAGCTAATATCACGAAAGGTATCGAGAAAAAGCATTATTAGTTTAAATTGCATCAAAACTGAAACTACCCTCCGTCGTCTTGTCATGCCGTGCAATTTTAGTGAGTTTTGAGCCTAAGAGAAAATCAAAAATTGTTATTCAAGATTAACTTCCTGAAATCCCAAAGGAAGCAAAGGGGAGAGTTGAGCAAACACTTTTACAACAGCATGCTCTTTAAGAGTCCCAAAAAAGTAGGTATTTTAAATTTAGTAATAAAACATTCTATGAAAGAAAAAAATAAAAGCTTACGGGAAGCGGAACAGGCAACAATATAACATGACAACAAATCTGGCAAAAATTTAATAATTATTTAAATACAAACTTCATACCATGAGTATTATAATTACAGCCAGTGTTACGGAACAAAGACTCAATGATGTCTATGTAGCATCTAGGAGGTAAAATAGCAGCCGCGGTAGTTTTGCGGTGAGTCATAAACGGCACAGGAGGACACGGAGTTTTAGTGGGTTGGAGGCCCACATAATTATCTGCACTATCTTCTCGTGGTGGTGCAGTATGCATGAGCATTTCTCCACGCAAAAAAAAAAATAGGAAAAAAAGCAGGTTATATAGAGACAGGCATACAAAACTAACCTACTAAAATATTACCCTCTTAGGCTTTGGCGTAGAAAGTTAAAACTATTTTATAAATATTTAAACAATAATCTAAATATTTAAGAATCATATAATACATAGGTAGCTAATGAGATTAGAATGATTGTAAACACAGCTTTATAAATTTCCCTTGTGACACGTCGCATAATTTCGTATCACAAATCGCACAACGGAATGAAAATTCTTCACGACCTAACCTTAAAGATGCAACAATTCACAAATTTAACCATTAATCGAACACTTCTGCATCCCTTTTAACAGTAAAGTTGAAAGGGGATTTATAAATATATATCAATTTCTAGAAAATCGTAAAAATATTACAATTTTACTCACCTAAAGTCAGGAAATCTTAACGACACGCGCTGACGACACAAACACAATCTCAAATAACAGTTAAAAAACATGGCAGTTTGTATTCGAAATTCTGTTGCCAGCTTGAAGCCAATGTTGCCGTACTAAATAATCAAGGAACTTCCACACACGTTTATTGGTTTCGAAATTATGGTGTCGCACAACAGGAGTGTTACAACGGAAATAATTTTGGGACATATGTAAAATTACTTGTAAAAATTAAAACAACAATGGTTATTGTGTTATTATTTATAAAAACGATTACTGGTGTTTATAAGACTTTAATAATATTAAACTATAAATACTAGCTTACGTTAAAAAAAAAACAGAGGCAAAATATTCTTAGGTAGTCAAGCAAGGACATGCGTATTTTACATAGCGTAAAAAGACACCGAGCCTGGTAATATATTTATTTTGACGAAATTAAGCTTCTAGTTTAGTTATTTGATGAATAAGACTGTTTATAACATATTAAGATATTATTAAAAAATAACCAAAATTATTTTAAGGCATGTATTGCACGCAATATTTTGTCACCTATAAGTCGGACACTACAGCGTGTCTGTATCCGTCAAAAATTTGGTCCTGACCCCATGCGTCAAATTAAACTATATTTATTTACTGCTACTACCTACAGTGTTTTATAACTAAAAGTTACTGTTAGTTCGAAGAGTGGCATCATAAAGATGACAATTTTATTGATTAAGATTTTTTTCATTTAAGTAATGTTCTCAATAATATTTTACTATTTCATAAATACAACACATACTTTTAATTGATATCAAACGAGATTTTTCAAGCAATTAATATATTTCTATAATATCATTATAACACATTACACATGAAACATTCTAAACGCAATAAACGATATCTCATTTCGTTTACCTTCCGTAAATATATGTCATATAAGTCATATTACGTGAAAAAACATCATCTTATTTAGTTTCATAACATAAAATACTTGATTTGATCCAGCAACATAATAGTGCGTTTTCCCATTTTTGTGGGTAATGGTACTGCTAATGGTATCACTGAAAGCTATATTTGTGTGCGTTTGAAGAACGTAGACACATTCGGCTCACGCACACAAAGAAAATAAAGTGGACACACGAAATCGCTCGTGTTTTGTTCTAGACGCCTCTTCTATGCGTTGTTGTTCTAAGAATGAAGTGAAAAATCTTAAAAAACCATATGTTGTAGATCTTAATGTAAACTTTTAACCAAAATTAGTTTGAACGAGATCGAGTCGGCAGTTTTTGAGATACAGTATATTTTCTAAAACCACAAATATAACTTTGTAATTCATACAAATACTATGAAAACAAAGTTATTTGGCGTAGTTGTAAAAATTGTAAATAAGCTAGTTTTAAGAAATTTTTAAGATTTTTGTTTTTTTTTTTCAATTAAATATATTAATTATATTATATTTATTATAGTTACCACGGAACCCTTCATGGGCGAGTCCGACTCGCACTTGGCCAATTTTTTTATAATGTTTGTAATTTTGTATTGTATGTTGTTGTATGTGTCTTCGTCCGAATAAATGTTTTTCAATTTCAATTTCAAAACGTAGTTTTAAATATACTTGTATCCGAGTTTCAGCAGTATTTTTGGATTTAGACACTTGCTCGTCGCTTATTTTTGAAATAATTTCATTAACCATAATAATTTCTGAATACAAATTGTAGACATTAATATTTTCTTAATTTAATAACTAACTTTAAAGAATCCAATGTGATTTGTGTTTATATTCAGTAATTGGTTAAGCCAATTAGTTGGGTTAAAATCAAATCATTTATTTAAATATATTAAACCTTTTTCAATAAACAACAATAGGTTACCATAGTAACCTATTGTTGTTTATTGAAAATCTCCCGAACTTTCGAATAGGATTCATAAATCCTATTCGAAAGTTCGGGAGATTTTTGTTATTCTATTAATTATATATATATATAATATAAAATCTCCCGAACTTTCGAATAGGATTCATAAATCCTATTCGAAAGTTCGGGAGATTTTTGTTATTCTATTAATTACTTATCTCTTATTTTATGATGTTTTCTATTTGTGTGATACCCAAAGAAATTTTCCGTTTTCCGCTGCTCTATTTCATTCCTTAAGTTTTTCATAATATTGTAGATATCATAATGGTGATATTATTTCCTTCAAACAACTTCACAGTTTTGTTGAATTCATGCAAAATATGACTGACAAAATGAAAATAAATTTCAATGATAGTTTGCCCTTCTGTTTCATCTAGCAAAAGAATATTTTGCAAGATTGATGGGCAGACATCCTGTAGACTTATAAAGTAGTTTCTTATGGGTATCCAAAACACAAGGTAATAAATAGAGCCATCTTGCGCCTTTAATTCGATGCCTTTTTAATTCGATTTTAGACGTTTACTTGCCGTGAGGTGTTAGCGACGAGAGAAGTGAATGCGATTCGTTCTGAAATTCCCGATGCTGCGTTGGGGGTGCGTTCCAATCATATTTAATTAAAAACAGCTCGACAACTGAATTACCGATGAAAATATAGTATTATTCGTATTATATTATTTTTCTATAACATAAAGTACAATTGACTGAAATATACAACGTGTAACGGAAACCCCATATCTATCCAAACGGACTGAAGACAACATCTGGTATGGAGTCTCTATGCAAAGTTTCAGCTCAAAATAAGTGACTCACAGAATTGACCCCAAATTATCGGTTTCATATGTATCTTGAATACCAATAATAACAAACGTGTCACATCACTATGAGGGTCATCACTTTCCACCTTACTAGCCAATAACACGATAATTCTATTCGTTCTTCTTAATTTGAAAAATTCGGTCTCTGGTATCAATGTATTGAAATTTCTAATAAGATCCACACATGTAGACATAGGATTACAAAACCCTTGCTATATCGTTTGTTATCATCCAAAGAAGCCGTGCACTTGGTATGTATATACCCTTTAAATTACACGTTGTATACTATATAACATAGCACGTGTGGCAACCCTAGCCACGACCCCGGTTAATATTGATTACCTATATTTACAACTAATAAATTAAGCTGAAAGCTTCTACATATATATTTCTTAGTCTTCGATTTACAACCTTTTGCTCATATTTTTAATACACTATGAAATATAGTACAAAGATTATGTACAAAGGGTAAATAAAATAAATCATTGAATTACAAAAAATTCGTCAATCCTGTTTCCAGTGGGAAAAGTGTCCAAAACAGTAGCAGCTTTAAGTCTATGAAATGGCATTGCTGATTATTGGACCGAAAAAATAGCCAGCCCTCTGACTGCGTGAAGAGATTTACGGTTAATAGTTGATTTTACGAATAACTCGATGAGCACGCCCTGAGCCTTATGTTTGAACCCCAAGCGCGGCAAAATATAGCTTTATATAAGTTGTGACTTGAAGAAATGAAGACTTTTCCTCAACCTGCGTTCTTCTGCTTTTCAAGTCGTGTCAAACATCCTTGGAGCAATATGCACCTACTTGCTACTCTTTCATTGGCCTCGTTAAGATCCTGCAAGGTTCAGGTGGCCGTGTACGATGAACATGACAAGAGGTGGGTCACATCTTGTAAAGGGGCTCTACACTGGTACTCACGACTTCACGTCTCCGATGGGTCGAGGAAACGCCATTTGGCCAGGTTATAATTTCAGCGGGCAACCTGGGCCTGCAGTCTATAAAGTGATTTCCATATTGGCCACTGCAGTTCGGTTCCGGGCGGAAGAACACCTACTTCTTCCGGGTTGATGAAATGTGCCTCCACATTTCGATGGGGTATTTATGTCTCCACAGTTCACGTCTCTCCTGCGATGCACCGTGATCATACTATTCCATTCCATTTACCGTCTAACTTACGTTGCTCCACTGGATCTACCACGATTACTTCGGTTCTTTCGGATGGCCGTACCGTTGAACTGAGCCATAGATACAAGAGGGAATGGATGTAAGTTTGCGCACACTTGTGCTCTATAATATCTCCCGAATTAGTGTCTGCTAAGATTGGCCATAGCCCAAATTGGTCAGGAATACCTACAGTCACTATATTATCTGTACTCTTATCAGAAAACGTTGACCCACCTCAATGCATTTAATTGTAGTCGGTCTTCCAGTTCAAGTGAGTTCATAAGGGCTGTAACAACACGAATCAACTGATGGGATCAAGGCAGGCCATCAGTCCGTCACGGCTGACGGCGAAGCTTGGAGGTCCCTTCGATAATAACTCGCAACTTTGTAGCATATATAGCTATCAAATTATTCAAACATTCCGCTATAATTATCGTACGTTTTGATTTATTGAGTTGAGTAAGGACGCACTCGCTGTAATACGGACGCACCCTAATATTCATCAATCATTGGATTTTTGCAGTCCATCGGCTGGATCTACATGCAGCAGCAGTTAAGAGTCTGGCTCCTGATGATCAGAAACAGCCAATTCTTTCAGGTCTTTAAAGTTGTCATCCTATCAAGCTGAATTGTATACGAGCAGAAGGGAGTGTCAGACTTCTACTGGATAAAAACCCAATCTGTGCCTTCAGTTTTCAATACGTTCCAGGGCCGTGGCATCTTGTTAGAATATTCCCGCAACTTCGACAGACTGGTTTACTTTATCTTCACGATGAACATTACTAACATTAGCAGAAGCGTGAATGGCTTATAGCTAAGGTGTCGCCTTTATGGTCGAGAGGTTGCGGGTTCGAACTCCACCCATTACAATAATGCCGTGAACCCATTCCAGACACTAGAATATTTACTTAGTTTTATTTATAAAGATATAACACTGCCGTGATTCTTTAAAAGGCAGTCATCAATTTACCGATTTTGAGTTAAACATTAAGCGACATCAGGAAAAAGGGCACTGGTATCAAAACCACTTCACAGCTTTTTGTGAAAAAAGTATCTCAAAAGCTAAATAAGTTTCAGAAAAAGGGGTTAGATAGGCCGACGCGCCCTTTTTCCTGATGTCGCTCAATGTTTAACTCAAAAACGGTAAATTGTCAGATGACGGCCTTTTAAAGAATCACGGCAGAACACAGATAGGAACATGCTGTATGTATTAGTGTCTTAAATATAATTTGCACAACCAATTACAGGCAAACACAACAAGCAATATGCTCTTGGTAAAATAATAAAAGATTTATTGTAAGTACTTAAATCTATACTAATATTATAAACAGACTTTGGTTGCAATTTTGTATATAGGGAGTATTCTTTGGAAGTAGTTATCTCATTCTAAAAAAGTTTTCATTGGTTGAAAGGTACACCGTTTGCAAGCGCTACAGGCTATAAAATAATTTTGAAATAAGAAAAGGTAGGCCAAAGCTTCTAAATAAAATATATTATTAACTCCTGATTACTTTGACAAATTTGGATATTGAATCTGAGTGGACGTCAACCAGGTTGCTACGTTCATTTATGAGATTGCACATACGGAGTAAGTACATTGGGTGCAGGTGAATTAGCACCAAACACTGTACGGCGAAGAGGTGGAGCTAAGGGTGTTATAGGTTTGCGAGGTGGTCTACGGGGTACTCTAAAGTTGAATTTATATAGCAACTAGCTGTGCCCGCGACTTCGTCCGCGCGAAATAGTGACTTTCAGCAGCATTTTTACTTTTTTAAACTAATTATTTTGAAAATAAAACTCATACATAATTTGAATGTCGTATTTATTAATATCTAATCAAAAATCTAAAAAATAAGTTTCAAGCTTCTAGTTTTAAAAATGACGTAATTTCCATACAAACTTTCATGTCCTATTTCAATCCCTTACAGCCTTTTTTTCGCATTAAAAAGTAGCCAATGTCCTTTCTCAGGCTCTAGACTATGTCCGTACCAAATTTCATTAAAATCGGTTCAGTAGTTTAGGCGTGATTGCGTAACACACAGACAGAGTTACTTTCGCATTCATAATATTAGTAAAGGCAGTCAATGTTATTATTGAGTTTTCACGTGAATTAATTAAAAAAAATACAACTAGCATTGTGGGTAGAATTTTAATCTTTAAAAAAGTAGGTCAGCTATAGCGACTGTAGGTATATATCGGTAGGTATTATCATTGCCCTTTTTTCCTGGGTGGGAAAATATCGAATGACTTCTCCCGCTCTGGGAAGAGAGAAGCTGAAGAGAAGCGGAAGAGAGTACAAAGTGTACAAACCTACCCTCTTCCTTCAGCTGTCCTTAGATTCCGGGGCTGCGACATCTCGTTAGAACATTCCCGCATCCTACATTCCTAATTTAAAACGTACCTAGGCCGGAATGCCTTAAAAAACTTTGAGTTTTTTACGTCAGTAGTAGGTTTTTAAGTCTATAGTATCTTCTTAAAATAAAAAATTTCGTTGGCTCGCTCGCGGCTCGCGGTCGCTAAGTGAGATTAGAGCTACTATTTTAGTTTTTATCTTAGTAACAACTTAACAAGTAATTAATGTAAAACAATGTTAATTATATTGAGTCACGTTACATGATCATATCAGTTAAATATTATACAAAGGAGGCTCATCACATATTTTAACAGCTGTTAATTATGCGTTCAGCGAACTCATATGATTAAAAGTTTTGTGTTTCAAATACCTACTTCATTCAGGTAGCCAGAACTAGGTATCTAAGTAGCTATGTTATGCCTAAATGCTAGATTAATTATAAGTACTGAAGACTGATCTTTGGAAATCTCATTCATTTATATCTTTACACTTAGTTGAATAATTGATTAGAAAAAGTTAATTTTCAAATGTTTTTTAAGCAGCTCTTCTCTTAATTTCAGCCGAAACAGCTAAATAACTCTAGCTTGCTAGATTACAAGATATTAATTATTTCAATTTCTTCTTTCCTTTAATTTCTTGAAACAATGGCAAATAATAACCAGACAGTAATCACCCTATGACGTATAAAGATGGCGCGATAAAAATTGCGGAGCGGCTGTCTTAATAATAAACTGTCAGTGAATATTGATTATCACTTGACGACAACATACCGACTAGCGCTGTTTTATCCAATGTTTGCAATTAATAGACAGTTAAAAAAAAATTTAATATTGGTTATTATTTTGACGTGATTTTCATTTTCATTTACGGTAATTTCAATGTGTTCTATTTAAAAAAAGACGTTTTATTTTTTGTGGTCAGTAATTTTAAATTCAGTAGTATAGATTAAAACAATGTTTCTTTATGGATTTTGGTGATTGTTTATTTTTTTTTGTGTTTTGTAGGATATTCGGGAGTGCGTGTTCCGACATAACCGACTGTGAATATTGTGAAGATCGAAGAATAAAACGATACAAGAAGTATAGCATTAATAAGTAAGTGGTTTTGTTTTTACAAAATGTGAATATTTATTTGTGGGTAGGTAGTAATATATTATTCAAAACGTAGGCTAAACTACATAAAATATGGCTAGTTTAATTAAAAATCTAAGCAAATAATTTTTTTATCTGTTCTATTTTAAATGAACGACATTCACTTAGATTTAAAAAAAATGCACTCAGTTTTTCTCACGTAAATTATGCCTATTCAGATATCTCCAATGACGTTTTATCTCCTGTGCATTAAATGCCATAAGTTATTACACATATTATTTTACGTCATATTTAAACAAACAGCCAGTTGCAACAATCTTACGGGTAGGTATTACTTTTTGTTTTGTTTTTATAACGTTTAACGACGTAACGTCCCACATTAGGCATTCCCGTTTATTTTGGGAGCAGTTTGAAATATTTAAACAACTATCTGTAAGTGATACAAACATGTTTGTTACGGTGCGGGAATCGAACACGACACGCAGCGCTGTAGCTAATCACTCAACCGCTGCGCCAAACTTGTTGCTGATGAGTGATGAGTTGATGACTATGCTGAGGATATGCCAATTCTATCCACATACGAACAGTGTCCAACAGGCAGTCCGGAAAGTGTCCCGTGCCTGATGCGACTAGGGTTGCCAGATCAAAAAATCGAAAATCCGGAGTAAATTCCGGACATTTGATGAAAATTCCTGACTTTCTTTAATCACTACATAGTATAAAACAAAGTCGCTTCCCGCTGTCTGTCCCTATGTATGCTTAGATCTTTAAAACTACGTGACAGATTTTGATGCAGTTTTTTTTTAATAGATAGAATGGTTCAAGAGGAAGGTTTAGGTGTATAATTTATTAAGGTTCGCGGATGAAGTCGCGGGCAGGAAGCTAGTTTGAAATAAAAACATTATATATTTTTTATGTTTCTTTTTTTCATTCAATTGCAGAAATTCCGGACGGTTTAGGATTCCCTCCGCATTCCGGACAAAGACCTATATTTCCGGACATGTCGGGAAAATTCCGGTCATATGGCAACCCTAGGTGCGACCAGCCGGCACTTGAATCAGTTGATTTTAAGCTGATGCCTCTCCAGTCTCTTGTCGTGCCAACTAAGAGAGTTTTCACCTGCTCAGCCTTTTGCTACCTATGTTGAGGTCAGCTTTCTGTATAACCGGATGCAGCTGAGTATTAGTGTTTTAAATGGAGCGATTTACTATCTAATCAGCCTGCCTATTGGCCAGCTCAGTGTCAAATTTTCCGAATTCTGATTACTCGTTACGGCTGTCAAAGATGTCCAAATGATAGCTGAGACCAACGTTCCAATGCACGGGGGTATCACACCGCCTACCACAGAAATCAAAAATTATTTTATCTATGCCGCCTACTTACAAACTCCGGGCTACAACTGAAAAGGAAAAAGCCAACGGACTTCAGATTTACTACTGCAAAGTCAGACAAGACGTCACACGAATTTCATGATATTTTGGCCCCCTTACTACTACTACTCTACATACAGTATGTTAACTAACAGAGGGTGTTCCCGTTAACCCGATAGCATCCGTACATGCTAAAAAAATATTACCATTCGAAAACTAAATGTTTTTTTTTTTATATTAAAATATTCACTAAAAATGTTAAATTGATACGTAAAAGAAACAATCTGTACACGCGTACGCATTCATAAATAAATTGCGACGTTGCCGTCCTTCAAGTACGCGTGTACAGAGTGTTTCTTTTATGTACCAATTTAACATTTTTAGTGAATATTTTAACATTAAAAATAATAAAAAAAAATTGTTTTCGAATGGTAATATTTTTTTAGCATGTATGAATGCTACTATTGCGAGTTAACGGGAAAGCCCTCTGTTAGTTAACATACTGTATTTTAGAATTTCGTAACACCAACAGCAGTTCCGAAAATAGCAAGCGCGACTGCTGAGCAAGAGTTCTCGAGTTCAATTCCCGGATCTTGTAAATAGTGGTATTGGGTTTTCTTTCAGAAATTTGTCAGTAGTAGTACTCCCGGAGTTTGGAAGTTGGCAGTGTGATACCCCCGTGCTTCGAAAAGCACGTTAACCTGTCGGTCCCGGCTGTCATTTAGACATCTTTGACAGTCGTTACAGGTAGTCACAAGCCAGAAAATCTCACACTGGTCTAGCCAAGGAGTATCATGTTACCCAGTTACTGGGTTGTGGAGGTCAGATAGTCGCTCCATGTAAAACACTAGTACTCAGCTGCATCCGGTTAGACTGGAATTCTACCCCAATACAATTGGAAAAAGGCTAAACAGATGATGAGATCTCTTAGCCTCCTGCCTGTTCATACAGCTGAAGTAGTTCGTTTTCAATTCGTTTGGTATAATATGTGACGTTACGTAGGTACCTAATTTAGGACTAGGTACTGTAAGAGTACTCTTATAACATAATGTCATAATTCGTTGACCGGGATTGTGTGATGGATTTTATAGATGGTTTCTACTTCCGTAAGGGTATATAAGGCCTTCTAGAGGGAAGTTGTTACGGGCATAAAGTATTTTTTAACCGACTTCAAAAAAGGAGGAGGTTCTCAGTTCGTCTTGAACTTTTTTTCATGTATGTTACCTCATAACATAACTCGAAGACGGCTGGACCGATTTGGAAAATTATTTTTTGTTTGAAAGGGTATACTTTCTAGTTGGTCCCATTGTTATGAAATCAGGATTTGATGATGGGATAATGGAGTAATTGAGGGAACTCATCAAATATTATAGGCACACCTATAGCATTTTGGGTATTTCTTATAGTACCTTGTGGAGTTGCTCTCGAAAAGCACTATTTGGCGAAGGGGAACTGATGATGAAGACCACAAGTGGCCACCGAAACTACTCAATAATAAGTATTTCATGGATTGCGATTCGATTACTTGAATATGGATGTTAAACACTTTATGCTCGTCACAATGCATATGGTGATGTAGAGCTGATGGTGAAGTACCAGGAGAACTCCTAGAAATTAACGGCTCTGCATCGGGAAAAGCAATATTTTGTAAAAGGTGATAAGTAGTTGACATTTTTAACTTTTGTAACTTTTGACGAAGACTTTTGTAACTAGATGAATTACAAACCGACCCACTAAAAAGCGTGAAAAAAAATCTTTTTAACAAAAAATAAAACCGACTTCCATATCAAAACACTACAAAGCCAAAAATAACTTTAATTTCGGTAGTCGGTGTTATTGGTTTTGTATTTTCTTTTTTTTTTTGACACCGCCTTAGTCTTTTTTTCAGGAGAAGTGACAGCAGATGAAAAAAAAGTCTTTTTTATTCATCTGCTGTCACTTCTCTTGAAAAAAAGACATCCTTCACTCCTATAAAAGTAATATATATTACTAGCTTGTGCCAGCGGCTTCGCCCGCGTGGGAACTTTTCGCAAAATCCTTTCTTAGCGGATGCCTACGTCATAACATCTACCTGCATGCCAAATTTCAGCCCGATCCGTCCAGTGGTTTGGGTTGTGCGTTGATAGATCACTATGTCAGTCAGTCAGTCAGTTCGATTCCCACCTAGGACAAATGTTTGTGTGATGAGCATGGTTATTTGTTCTTTGTCTGGGTGTAATTATTTATCTATAATATGTAGTGGTTTGGGTTGTGCGTTGATAGATCACTATGTCAGTCAGTCAGTCAGTTCGATTCCCACCTAGGACAAATGTTTGTGTGATGAGCATGGTCATTTGTTCTTTGTCTGGGTGTAATTATTTATCTATAATATGTATGTATTTAGAAATATACGAGTATATGTATGTTTATCAGTTGTCTAGTACCCATACCACAAGCTCTGCTTAGTTTGGGACTAGATGGCGTTGTGTGAAAAAGTTATGGAATATTATTGTGGAATATTATATATATTTAGATAAACAAGCAGTTACGCGGGGCTTCACTCCCGCGGACTTAATCACGTTAAAAACATAACCCTGCTTTTTTGCAGTCGGATAAAAAGTAGCCTATAAACTTCCTCAAGCCTCATCAAGCTACTTTCATATAAAATTTCATCCAAACCCACGCAGTACTTTCGAATACTAGCGTGTTTGAACAAACAAACTTGTCCGTTTTATAATATTAGTATTAGTATAGATTGTTTTATTTTTTATTTCTGTCAAAAAATAAAAAAAAAACAATCTATACTATCTAAGCCTGTTGGTCTAGTGGTCAGTGGCCCTGACTGCTATGCTGACAAGGTCGTGGGTTCGATTCCCACCCAGGACAAATGTTTGTGTGATGAGCACGATCATTTGTTCTTTGTATGGGTGTAATTTATCTATAATATGTATGTATTTAGAAATATATGTATGTTTATCAGTTGTCTAGTACTCATAGCACAAGCTCTGCTTAGTTTGGGACTAGATGGCGTTGTGTGAAAGTTGTGGAATATTATAATTATTATTTTTCCTGCAGATACCATTCGCCGAGCAACACAAGCCGTTACAGTAGCAGTTACTACAGCGTGATGAGCCGGGCGGAGGCCGAGCCGCTGTTGCAGACAGGAGCTATCACCCCAACCTACAGGGCTGTCAGCTCTGAAAGTCTTGATTCTTTGGTAAGTTAACTCTAAGCGCTTCACAGTTTCTAATCTCTAAGGGCGTACGTAACGTATGTACGAGCAATAAATTAGTAAGTAGTAAATAATATTATAAAAACAATATTTATATTATTTTCATATTCACCTCAGCAAACGCTTTTATTTGATACCCATATAACAGCAGTTGCACAAAAATCACTAGTTCGCCATCTTGCACCGTCCGCCATATTGAATTTAAAATGACGTAGCTTAGCTTACCATGCATTGTCATCCAAACTAAACGAGGAAGACACTCGTTTAAAATTCAGTTGCAAGATTTCCGAACATACATACATACAACGAGGTCGTAGCATACATGCAACATGCCTACTTGTATTGCAAGTTTAAAAAAGCACTTTTAAACGTCAACATTTATAGTTAAAAACTACTTTTAACCCTTTCGGTACTGTAGGTATGTATATGTCCCAATACGGTATTAGACTAATGGTACATAATATCTTCCCACAAAATTATAATTTTGGGTTTGTTTCTTTTCTATGTTACTCTCATTTTAAAGTTTCAAGACCGGTGGAACCTAATGTCCCATGCTGAAAAAAGGATTTTTCTGGGTAAAAAAATAAAGGTGGCTGTTTTTGGGTTTATTATTGTATTATTTACCTATATTGTTCAGTAAAAATTTCACGAATATCTCATTTAGATTATCAATCCTGAGGACACGTGTATGGGCCGTACCGAAAGGGTTAAAATAATAAAGTAACTCTAACGTCTTTTTGCAATGGTAGACTCTTATGGAGAAGAACTCTTTTCAAATAAAACTTACAATACGGGGTGTGCGTTCATTGCTATTTTGCATTGGCTGTCGTTACGTTCCGGGGCACTCGTTATTCTCACATATCTACGATTTGTGTTTTGGAACAGAGTATAAGTTGTCTTACTCAGCTTTTTGATTTTAACTCCGATAATATTTCGCTCCATTTTTCGCTGGAAGATGCAGAGAGCAGACTTTATGTGCCTGTAAAATGGTTTAAGCTATTAAAATTAATGTTGTTAAACCGAGATCTAAAAGATTCGACGGAAATCAAAGAAGACCATTCACATACATTATGTTCGTGAATGCAACGATAGACTTCAGCTTCAGCTAAAGAAGCCGACTTCTTTAGCTGAAGCTGAAGTCTATCGTTGCATTCACGAACATAATGACACACACCCGAGTGTTATAGGTTTTTAAACTTTGCTTTCTGCACATAAAAAAATGAATCGATTTTGTATTCGAAGACCTTACCACGGCACTGACCATAGCAAAGCATAACTGAATTATTGTGCAGTCACTGCGTAGATTCTCGATAGCCTTGTTTTTAGCGATTCAGTGACGAATTGGCGATAAAATACGTGTGTCAAAAGGTCTGATCTTTTGACACATGTATTTCCCCTTATCGTCTTAAATGCGAAGTTTGTAAACTTCAAAAATTATGACCAATCTTAACGTACGATGAGACCAAAGCGTGGCGTTCCGCGTGCCCAATAAAACACTTATACTGATGTACCTAAATTAATGTAAATAAACTTGACGATTTTACCGCCGCCGTGCAGATATCGGCGTCATTATGAATCTCTTACGCAATACGAAGATGCTGTAAGTAATCATTTGGGATACCCCTACTTCAGGTTTAGGCAGTTAGCTTCTTAATTAACTTTATTACCCAGAAGACCTACCTGGCCAGTCAACAAAGCAATGATGAGCCAGATTGTATTACCTAAGTGTTACAAGAGAAGATAGGTAAGTACCTATAGAAGTTCTTCCTAAGTGGGAATATTTATGTAGGTTCGACTTCAACCAATCATGTAGGTAAAAATTAACGAATTCATAGATACTATGTCCAAATCACCTATATGAAATCCTACTAATATTATATTTTCCTTATGTAGGTAATTAATAATCATATAGATGACGCTGCACCGCCACAAGTTTAACTCTTTACATCAGTTTCCATTTTTTATTAGGGTTCCGTAGCCGAATGGCAAAAAACGGAACCCTTATACTTTCGTCATGTCTGTCTGTCTGTCCTTCCGTCCGTATGTCACAGCCATTTTATTTCGAAACTATTAGGGCTATACACATGAAACTTGATAGGTAGATGTATTCTGTGAACCGCTTTCAGATTTTAAGAAAAAAAAAAATTAAGGGCCTCATACATGGAACTGAAACCGAAAATAATTATTTTTCAAGAAATCTGTAAAGGTGTGTGTGGTATCTATAGAAAGATCTTTAAAAAAGACATTGAGGTTTCTAAAACCACTTTTTCATAAAGTCAATCGTTTAAAAGATATACGCTTCCATATTGGTAAAATGTGTGTGTCCCCCTCTAACTTCTATAATAAGGGAGGGAAAAATCTAAAAAAAAAACTTAATGTAAACTTTCAACAAAAATTAGTTTGAACGAAATCGGGTCAGCAGTTTTTGAGATATAGCATATTTTCTAAAACCGCAAATATAACTTTGTAATTCATACAAATTCTATGAAAAACAAAGTTATTCGGCGTAGTCACTACGGAACCCTTCATGGGCGAGTCTGACTCGCCCTTGAAGGGTTAAGGGCCTTGAAGGCCAATTTTTGATAACTAAGCTAGTTGCAAGCGTGTTTGCTCGCATGAAAACGTATTTTTCAGTAAATTAAAACTCTGCAACTTGGTTCAATAGATCCAGAGATTACTAGAGTCGTGGGGCTTCGCTTCCGTGGCCTTTATCCTAATAACTTGAAGATTTGATTTCTTTGGCACACATACCTATAGGGTGTAGGTATGTAAAACTTACAATCTAGAATAACACATATCCTATTCCACGGGAATTTCCACAAGTTGTGGGCAACATCTAGTTACATTATAAGTAATAAGTAATTGACTTGCACCTGTGTCAAGCCAAATTAAGAATTTTTCATCATATTCCCAATGATTGGACACAGGCCTTTCCGTGAGAGGAGGTTGTTTGTGTCAGGGTGATCAGATCAGCACTCCGGCCAAGTAAGAGCCAGTGGATGCCACAACTACAACATACGAACCTTAATTTTATACAGTATGTTAACTAACAGAGGGTGTTCCCGTTAACCCGCAATAGTATAGCATCCATACATGCTAAAAATATATTACCATTCGAAAACAAAATGTTTTTATTTTTTATAGTATAGCATCCATACATGCTAAAAATATATTACCATTCGAAAACAAAATGTTTTTATTTTTTTCACAAAAAATGTTAAATTGATACGTAAAAGAAACACTCTGTACACGCGTACTTGAAGGACGGACGGACTTTCACGTATAAACCATTTAACCGATATCGATGAAATTTGTTGCGAAGATAAATGAGGTAAATTTTTCTTAGAAAAAAAAACTGTTCTCACAAGAAAAGCCACAGAAATAAACTAGTTTAATGCTTTTATCTGTCTGTCTGTGATAGGGCGCACGTTCAATAACCAGTCGTTTCCTGTTCAAACTTATCTCCACCAAGAATGGTGGAGATAAGTTTATTTTAATTTAGAAAATTATCTCATTGCCGCAACTGATCATAATAATTAACTAAGTAAATGTAACATCTATATTTAGTCAAGGATAGTAGCTGATAGAACCGTTCGGTTAAATTGTTGGCGTCGCCTGTGTTACTATTTGCGATACATAAGTACTAGGTATTTTATTAAGATTGAATAAGTTAGAGTAAAATGCATTAATTATGTATTAGCAGTTTGTACTAACTTTTTCTACCCGCACTAAAGCTAGCGTGAAAAAAGCAGCTTATGTCCTTCTCCAAGTCTAATCTATCATTGTTATCTCTATATTTCATAAAAATCGGCTAGACTGGTTTAAACCAGACATCTTTTCAGAAAATTATATTTTTGCTCACTATAGTATTACAGCCAATATTCATTAGCAGATGCTTTTCTAAAGAGAATTTGATTTTATTATCGCCTAAACAGTGTAGTACAAAATCAAGAGTGAACAGGCATCTTCTGGGCTCGCTCGTTCCATCGTAGACCTCATCTATCGCTTATCATCGTCGAGGTCAAGAGTGAGCTCATCCTGAATAAAAAAAACTATACCTAATCATTTGCATAGCTTATAATTATTGTTACTGTTTTGAAATGTGTGAAAATGGTGAAAACCATATCCTTTTTGACACTTAAAAACATTGCATATTCTTCGTGACACAGGTGTGACTAGGTATGTTTTATATCCTCATTACCTAAAAATAACTTGAGAAGTGTTATTCTGGCCAAGAACTTTGCCACTTCCTCGGTATCAAAGTCAAACACCGAGGTCGTTTTGGGTGTAGGTAGTCGTCGGAGACAGAGGGAACGACCACGATTCAAGAATAACTCTTTTATGATTCTCTTTAGGTGATGTTTAATCAATCAAATGTCAATGAATCACTTGTTGATTAATAATTAAAAGGATTGTACATGGGCAGCTTTGCCTTGAACTCAACAATTCCTTTTGCAACCTGGGTTATTGGCTCGGGCGTCGGGGATCGTAAGCCAATCTTCGACCAACGTAGGCGCGGCTTACGATAGGCGAGCAGGGGTCCTGTAAGGACCAAGCCCGGGTAGGCGGCGCGTCGTGTTCCACGCGCCCGATAGGGTCGTGCCTGCTGCGAGAATTTTCTAACGAGATACCGCAGCCCCGGACTTCAACTTAAAGAAAAGGGTGAATTTAGTCAGTAGAAGTCTGACACTCCTTTCCCGCTACACCCATAGTGTCATATGATGATTTCCCTACCGAAAAAAGGTCATTGGCTTGCGTGTTTGTTTTACTACGTCTCCGATTACTCCTACTTTTATAGAAGAATTTGTCTAGATATTACAGCCGCACGGGTTGCTGATGTTAGTCCTTGGTTGAAGTCGGTGGTCATTTTAACATATTATCGAGATTCGTCAGTGCTTCGAAAAGCACTTCTAAGCCGCTGATCCCGGCTTTTATTTGTGCATCTTTGAAAGTCGTTACCGGTAGTCAGAACCCAGGAAATTGACACTAGTCGTGCTAAGAAGTATCGTGAAACCCAGCTACTTGGGTGTGAAGGTCTGATTGACTATTGCTCCATGTAAAACACTTTAGGTAGTAATCAACTGCATCAGGTTAGACTGAAAGCCGACTACTTGTCACTATCTTCTTTGGCTTTTTAAAACTAAGTCGTTTTAAAAAGCCAAAGAAGATAGTGACATTATTATAAGTATAAGGTGTTTCAGAAGTGATTGATCATGTTCGGGGTTGATGTTTTGTAGCTGATAAATAATAACGAAACTGCTGCAAAAAATCGACGGATTTAAAGCAAGCTTCTTTTAATATTTTTTTGCCTCTTTCACGTCTTTGTCAGCCGAACGAGTAACTAGAAGCCTCAAAATCTGACACCAAACTTGCCAAGGGTTACCGTGTAATGCAGTTACTAAATAAATTATAATAAAATGTTTATTCAAAATCATAAAGTAAATAATAAATACAATTTCGCTTAAATCTACATTAAGGTGAAGTGAAGTGAAGGTCAGAAGGTCATATAAACTATTGGTACTTAGTTCCAGCCGGTTAGACTGAAAACCTACCACAATACAGTATGTTAACTAACAGAGGGCGTTCCCGTTAACCCGCAATAGTATAGCATCCATACATGCTAAAAAAAATATTACCATTCGAAAACAAAATGTTTTTTTTTAAATTATAATATTCACTAAAATTGTTAAATTGATACGTAAAAGAAACACTCTGTACATGATTACTTTAAGGACGGCAACGTCGCAATTTATTTATGAATGCGTACGCGTATGGTTATATGCAGTTATATGTTCTTGTTTATGTGGTGGCCTGTTATTACTTAATTTATATCGTCACCACTGCTCTCAAATCGGTGAAGAAAAACAATGTCAGGAAACCTATGTTCTAGGACATATGTTCTAGGAAGATATGTAACACCCACCAACCCACCAACCCGCACTGGGTCCCAGCAGTGGGTACGTAATAGGCTGAATTATTATTATTATATTTATAGGTATTAATCACCATTTCTCTTATCGCTCTTATACAATACAACGTGTAACGGAAACCCCATATCTATCCAAAAGGGCTGAAGACAACATCTGGTATGGAGTCTCTATGCACAGTTTCAGCACAAAATAACTGACTCAAAGAATTGATGTCAAATTATTGGTTTCATATATTTCTTGAATACCAATCACAACAAACGTGTCACAGCACTACGAGGGTCAATAACTTTCCACGTCACTTGCCAATAACACGACAGTTCTTTTCGTTCTTCTTAATTTGAAAAATTCGGTCTCTGGTATCAGTGTATTGGAATTTGTAATAAGTTCTACACGCGTAGACTTAGGAAAACAAAACCCTTGCCATATCGTTTGTTATCATCCAAAGAAGCCATGCACTTGGTATGTATATACCCTTTAAATTACACATTGTATATATCTACTCTTATTATAAGATCCACATTAATTACTACTTACATGATACATGGTTACTCACGATTCTCTCAATACATACGTATAAATGGTTTTATACTTTCATTATGCGTAGGTACAGCTAGGGAGTGGAATTCCCTGCTGGAGTCTGTGTTTCCTGCAAGACCAAGAGTGTATAGGTTACTTCTAGGTAAGCGTGTACCTTTTCGATCACATCATCGCTTACCATCGGGTGAGATGGTGGTCAAACACGAGCCAAAATTAAATTAAAAAGTCAGATATATGTACAACGTGTAACGGAAACCCCATATCTATCTAAAAGGGCTGAAGACAACATCTGGTATGGAGTCTCTATGCAAAGTTTCAGCTCAAAATAAGTGACTCACAGAATTGACCCCAAATTATTGGTTTCATATGTTTCTTGAATACCAGTAATAACAAACGTGTCACAGCACTATGAGGGTCATCACTTTCCACGTCACTTGCCAATAAAATGATAATTCTCTTCGTTCTTCTTAATTTGAAAAATTCGGTCTCTGGTATCAATGTACCTATTGAAATTTCTAATAAGCTCCACACATGTAGACATAGGATTACAAAACCCTTGCCATATCGTTTGTTATCATACAAAGAAACCATGCACTTGGTATGTATTTACCCTTTAAATTACACGTTGTATGCATATAATTTAAAGACACGAAATTATATTTAGGTATATTCCACACTTAGATACAACTGTGTAGGAAAACGGTTACATTCTTGCCTAATTCACCACCTACTTAGAACTTTGTCATTGTTCCCAGCTTCTGTAGTAACAAGTAATTTGGCATAACACTTCTCGTTTCATCATTTATCTTGTACGTCAAATGGTCAAAGGCCTTTAGTATAAAAATTATCAGCAGTGAGCAACAATATTTTGGGGATAGACTGCCACTAACGCGTGTTACAACGTGCTGATAAATGCACGTTTTTGTAAAAACAACAAGGAAGAAATGAAATATGTATAAAAAATCCGGTCAAGTGCGTGTTCGACTATTGCACCGAGGATTTCGTACAAACTTATCTAAATATATTAAAATTTTTTGCATAAGATTTATATTTGGCTTGCGCAAATATGATCACGTATCCGAATTTCGTATGAAACTCAAGTGGCTTCCTATACGTCTTCGCCGGAACTTACACATCTTGTCTCTGTTTTACAATATTCTGTTCAATCCTAAAACTCCCTCTTATCTTAAAGAACGTTTCAAGTTCCTCCATGACACACATGCCAAATTTCTGAGGTCATCGG
Source organism: Tholera decimalis (assembly GCA_943138885.2). Classification (NCBI taxonomy): domain Eukaryota; kingdom Metazoa; phylum Arthropoda; class Insecta; order Lepidoptera; family Noctuidae; genus Tholera; species Tholera decimalis. Next base: position 34,469,223 of record OW964567.2, read on the forward strand.
AAAACTTGAGGCTAGTGGTACCAAGTCACTCCACGAATTCTTTGGTAAGTCGTTGGCAGCTCCAAGCAGTACGACTCTGGAATACTCCTCCCGTGTCAGTAAAACAAGCACAAACCCTTCATTCTTTCAAAAACATGGTAAAAGATCTCTCTCTCTTTAATTTGTTACTATTTTTTTATACAACGTGTAATTTACACACCAAGTGCACGGGTTCTTTAGATGATAACAAACGATATAGCAAGGATTTTCTAATCCTATGTCTACATGTGTGGAACTTATTAGAAATTTCAATACCAGAGACCCAATTTTTCAAATTGAGAAGAACGAAGAGAATTATCGTTTTATTGGCAAGTGACGTGGAAAGTGATGACCCTCATAGTGCTGACACATTTGTTATTACTGGTATTCAAGAAACATATGAAACCGATAATTTGGGGTCAATTCTGTGAGTCACTTATTTTGAGCTGAAACTTTGCATAGAGACTCCATACCAGATGTTGTCTTCAGTCCTTTTGGATAGATATGGGGTTTACACCACGGACTACCCGCGTATTTATTTTCTTTTGCTGTGTCAAATCATCCAAAAGATTGCTTTTAGCGATAAGACCACCTATTGTAACACCCTTTAGTTTTTAAGTCCTCATTTAATTCTGTTATGGTTTACAATAAAGAGTATATCTATCTATCTACATATTAACGGTTTTATTTATTTATTTATTTATTTATTTTATTTTCGGAAGGCTTACAGACTAATAACATTATAACAATAATATATAAAAACTAAGTTGCTAATTACAAGCCCTCACAGATAAATAAAGTTATGTAAAAAAAAAGACTATGTTCAAACTGAACTAGCCTAATACAAAATAGACTGATGTGTTCTATTCGACTACACAAGTTAACTAAAACAATAAATTTATGTTCAGGTGTGCAGTTCAATTCAAATGCAAGTAGGTGCAACAGGTTCAAAAAATGGCTTTGCTAAGAGCTTCCTTAGTGTGTTTGCATTGGTGCAAAACAAATCCACATCATGTTCACAACAAATTTTGTTGAAGCTGCGACTCGCTCTACAGAAATAGGCATTACGCCTATAGTTAGTGTTTACAGAAGGTACACGTAGAAGTGGTCGCTGTCGCAGCCCCATTTGATTAGTGCGTAACGTTAACTTAGAAACAAGTTCAGTACTGTCAATTAAATCATTTGCAATATTTAATAAGTAACATATGTCATTAATATTACGCCTTTGGTCAAGCGGCAGAAAATGGTACCTTCTACATCGGTGATTGTAATCTACAGATACTTGTTTTGCCCTGTAATCTAGGTACTTAAGAAATTTTCTCTGAATACCCTCAATGCGAGAGATGTAGATCCCGTACTGAGGGTTCCAGACTTGTGATGCATACTCAAGATGGCTGCGTACGAACGAACAATACAAAACTTTGATCGGTTTTAGCGATCGGAAAGAAGCCGAGGTTCTAATTATGAAACCAAGTGCTCTCGATGCTTTTTTTACTATTCCATCAATATGCTTATCGAAGAGCAGCTTGCTGTCTTGTATAATCCCAAGATCTCTAACAGTATTGACCTTCCCTATACCGATATTGCATAATGTGTATGATGAATCAATTAACGACTTCTGGCGCGTAAAAGTCATGTGATAACATTTTGATACATTCAATTCAAGCCTGTTACGTCTACAATATTCATCAAATCTATTCAAATCAGCTTGTAACAGGTACGTATCAGCTATATTTCGGATAGTTTTATGAATCTTCATATCGTCGGCATAAAGTAAAATATAACAATTTTCGAAACAATATTTCACATCGGCAATAAAAATAGTAAACAATAGGGACCCTAATATGGAACCCTGAGGAACTCCCGAGGGGACAAAACACCATCCAGAGGTGTACCCCTGAAGCACTACAGCTTGCGTTCTGTTATCAATATACGAGGAAAACCAACGATATAAATCTCCATGTATTCCGGCCTTAAATAACTTCTCCATGAGCAGTGCGTGGTCAATACGATCAAAACACTTACTATAATCAGTATAAATGACGTCAACTTGTGCGCGGTTTCCCATACCCTCGGATATGTATTCATGGGATAAGATTAAGTTAGATGTAGTGGAACGCTTCCTGAGAAAACCGTGCTGCTCATCACCAAAGTAGCACTTCAAAGCATTGTATACGTCAGTAAACACAATACGTTCTAAGATTTTTGAGAACAGACATATCTTGGATATCGGTCGGTAATTAGAGATATCCGACTTATTACCTTTTTTAAATACTGGAGTAACGAACGCAGACTTCCAAATTTTTGGAACTATGCCTTCGGACAGTGACCGCCTGAATAAAATACAAAGTGGTTCAACTAAGCTGTCCGCACAATTTACTATAAATAATGGAGGCATGTAATCAGGACCGCCAGATTTGGCAAGGTCCATGGTCTTTAATAACTTTAGAACTTGAGAATTAGACACACGAATTGAGCCGATACACGATAAATCATGTTCAACGCTAATGCCACCGGAAGTAGTCACAGGCACGGGATTCGGTTCCTGGAATGTTGAATGGAAATAGTCTGCGAATAAATTGCTGATCTCCTCACCTGTACTTGCTGTCTTATCACCATAATGCATTACTTTTGGAAAAGTACCAGAGTTTCTTTTACTCTTAACATACGACCAAAAGGATTTCGGGTTCTGAATGATCGAAGACTCAATTCTATCCATGTATCTATTGAAACACGTTTTCTCCAAGTTAGCTGCTCTATTACGTAAAATAGAAAAAGAGTGAAAGTCTGACATATTGCCATAAGTTTTGTATTTGCGGTGGTATTTATATTTTTCTTTTAATACTTTAACCAACGCCGAATCATACCAAGGCGGATACGATGACCGTCTAACTGATTTAATCGGGATATGTTTATCTCTAAGCTCATATAATTTATTATAAAAAAGTTCCACAGCACTATCTAACGATTCATGAATTAAAAATTCATTCCAATTGATTTGGTCAAGTTCAGATTTAATAGCCGCGTAGTCACCCCTAGAAAATACATATTTCGTAGTCAGTTTGTCGCTTAATTTGTGAATCTCAATGAAATCGGCAGTAATCAATAGTGGTCTATGATGCGGGTCTACAGGTAATGCTAAAGGGTCGTGACATTCATTAACATTGACAGAATCGTTACAAAAAACTAAGTCCAATAACCTCGCATTTCTGTTTCTTTCACCGTTATATTGGGATAGGTTAGAAGTAAGAACTCCATCAAAAAAGTCCCTCAAGTAATGTCCCTCAAGTTTTCAGATTTAATCCTTTACATGAGTTGTTAGACATTGCGTGGATGGGGAGTACTAAATAGGTTTTGATTCGCTTTTGAAACTGCAAAATATGCGACAACTACGGTCATATATTTTGATCGCGTTACTCCCAAGTTTGAATTTATTACAACTGAAAGTGATCCGTAGGTGATATTGAGTTCGATATCTCTACTCGTTCTCGAGAAAAAGAGGATTGAAAGATAGACGGACGGACAGATGGATATCAAAGTGATCCTATAGGGTTTCCTTTTTTAGGGGTACGGAACCGTAGGAATCGACACGATTATACTCTAACTTGACTTTATTTGCCGCCATTAGTAGCGTCCACATATTCATGAATGCCAACAAGACACGCTGGAAATGATATCTGGCGTATCAATGATTTGTACTTCACAGGAACTGAGTTACCAAACTAAAATTTTTTTATTTTGTTTTAGGGCCCAGCAGATCTATCATCGAGTGCTGTGCTACACACATTTAACAAGACATTTGAGAAAACTTTTAAACCAGATACAAAAAAGCAGAGTTCATTAGTCACAATGTAAGTTTTATGTAAGTCCCGTACCTACCTCTGATGGAAATTATGTAAAAATAAAATACTCTCCTCTCATATAGAGAAGAAGTAGGTATTCATTCAGCTTGATCACTTTATTTATTGAATAAACTAAACAAAAATCTTCTTCACGACAGGTCTAGAGACGGTGATGTTTAGGTACATTATTTACGACATTATCAAAAGCTGGCATTTTTCTACGGGTTATTTGAAAGTAGAATTAAAGACAACTATTCAATTTTAGTAGAACCAACTCTTTGCTTACACATACATAACTAAGTTTAAATTCCTTTGCAACCGGCAACCCGTATTTTCAAAATACGGGTTGTAACACCGTATTTGTGACGTTGGCGTACCTGTAAATGTATCGCGTTGAGGTGGTTTTAGTCAGTAAGAGTTTGTTAGAGCCCTTTGCCCGCCTCATGGCGAAGAAGATCCATTAGAATTTCAACCTCTCAAAAACAACATCTACAGGTACAGCAGAGAACAATGTCATTCAAAAGATTGAAAATCGACAACACTAGAGTAGCAAATCAGAAGAATCCTCTGAGTGGTTAGTAACACACTTGTATGTTACTATTCACCCAGAGGATTCTTCTTCAGTTTTAACATTTAGGACCATCTTGCGGGACAGAATAAACGAGATACTGCTGCTCCGGGACGTAAGGGCAGTTGAAGAAACAGGGTGGGTTTTTATTCAGTAGAAGTCTGATACTCCCTTCCGTTGCACCCAGAGTGGGTGGAAGTCATTAGATGATTTTCCTACCGACAAAAAGGACCATTACGACTTTAAAACGGTTTTTTTTTTTCAGCTTCTCAGTATGGAACACGATAATGGGCTCGTCGTTACTGACGATGGCGTGGGGCGTGGAGCGAGCTGGTCTGCCGGCCGCTCTGATACTGGTCGCCTTCATGGCCGCGCTGTGTCTGTACACCGCACATGTGCTACTCACGGTCAATAAACACCATGGTGAGTGGATTTCATTGACAATTTCTTTGACAAAAAGCTTCCTATGTGTTTTTAACCGACTTCTAAAAAAGGAGGAGGTTCTCAATTCGGATGATTATTTGTTTTTTTTATGTTTGTTCGGGCATAGCTCCGTCGCTTGCCAACCGAATTGAAAAATTCTTTTATTGTTGAAATGAAATGAAATGAAATGAAATGAAATATTTATTTTGTAAATTGGTTATAAATAACACTTTTACACGTCATGTTTTTTTGCGTGTTAAGTTTAGCTAGATGAGGCCGGTATTTCCTAACTGACTACTCTGAGAAGAAACACCGAAACAAACTCAGAGGTCATACCCAACGAGCACATTAGTGGAAATAGCAGCCTATTTTGTTACTTTGGGCTGTAAAATAGTGGTTTAAGTGGTTCAAAAAGCAGTTCAAAGTTGCATATCTGCATCCGTAAACGTCTATAGCTATAAAAGTTACTTAAGGTGCTATAAGCTGAATCAAATACTACCCTAGCCTTCACAGTAGTCCACGGTAGAACTCATTTACCACTTACACCTTTATATGAGAGTTACGAAGGTCATTCTGCCACTCACAGCTGCACAGTGGTTTCCAATTTAACTTTTATAGGTTATAGTTATAGTAACCACTACTATACTACTATAAGTTTCATTATAGAAATAATAGAAACTCTTATGCATACTATAGTTACAAAAAAATCATCAGTGTAACTAAGGCCTTTAGTAGCAAATAGTCATTCCTTGCAGGCTCAATCCATTCCCCATTTTACAGCCGCTTTTGTAACTATTATAAAACACTGGTACTCACGCGGGGCTTCGCTCCCGTGGATTCTATCACGGTAAAAACATAACTCTCTTTTTTTGCAGCCTATATATATATATAACCTTCCTCAAGCTTCAAGCTACTTCCATACTAAATTTCATCCAAATCCACCCTGTACTTTCGAAGATTAGCGCGTTCAAGCAAACAAACAAACAAACTTTTGCGCTTTATAATATTAGTATAGATTTAATAAAAATGGATGATAAACGAATAAGTACGTAACTAGATCTTATAACCTCAAAAACAGGAAAATAGGAGCTTTTTGTGGCTTTGAGTTGCACTAGGGGAACAAAAATCACTGGCAGTGTTAGAAGGGTGAAAATTAGCGCTATGATTCTCAAAAGGGAGTTATTAGAGCTAAAACTGCAGGTTATGACTACATTACAATGACGCCATAATTTTTTAAGAAAACTTATAATTCACTTGCAAAATTGAGTTGATATACATTGGTTTTTCAGTTAAATGTGCATTAAATGTACCGGTAAACAATCGGCCACTTGCGAATAGTAAGTTATCGACACGTAAAAATACGGAAATTAAATTTATTCTGTATAACAAATAAAAAATATCACATATGTTTTGTTAATTTTTTAAATATCATAAAAGCGCGTTAAAATTACTCGAAAATTATCTTATATATCCACAGTAAACTGGACAGCGTTTTAAGTATCTTTATATATCTTGCTAATACAGAATACAAACTTTTACTTCTTTTTGTTTTATTTTCATGATGGCGACGAAAACACTTTACCAAAATATTACAAATAATGTCAACTGAAGATATACAATAAAGAACTATAATCAATTCATTCGTTCAAAGTAGTTCAAAATCATTCAAAAGTAGCGCTACGAGAGTTTTAGTATAGCGTTAATAAATCGTTATAGCTATTAAGGAACCTTTATGCAACCGTTGTGCAGGTTAAATGGAACTTTAGGTTGCATAAAATGGCGCCCAAATAGCGCTAAAGCGGCTGCTTTAAGTCTGTAGTAGACGCTCTAGCGCTTACGTCTATTAACATAAGTAATAATCGGATACGCTCCAAAGCCCTAATGCAGCCCATTTGTGCTAGTTGGGTAGTCTCTTTTAAAGTCCAGACAATTTGTATTTTTATATGAGAAGCATGTAGGTTCATGTCTGTGGTATTCTTTTGAGAAAATAACCACGCAAATTTGAGCGGACCTGTCCAGACAGTGCAAGCATTTGTCAGAAATGGGTTTACTTTCCAAATGGTCTCATGAAAATTTTATCGAAATCGGACAAGCCGTTTCTGAAAATTCAACAAAAGTCTAAAAAAAAATACTTACGTTGATGATCTTATCGTTTACTCTGCATTGCATTTTTTGTTCGCGCATAACTCCGTCATTTACGAACCGATTTGGAAAATTCACTGACCCACTAAAAAGCACGAATATATTTTTTTTTTGCAAAAATAAAACCGACTTCCATATCAAAACACTACAAAGCCAATAAAAACTTTTTACCAAAAAATTAAACCGACTCCCAAAAACACTGCAAAGTGAAAAATAACTTTAATTTCGGTAGTCGGTGTTATTGGTTTTGTATTTTCTTTTTTTTTCACACCGCCTTCCGAAATTAAAATTATTTTCAGTCGGTTTTATTTTTTGCAAAAAAAAATTTTTTGAGTGATCATTTTCTTAACCTTTTCTCAACTGTATTGGGGTTAGCTTACAATCTAACCGGATGGAGCTGAGTAACAGTATTTTGTCAGAACTAATCCTGCCTATCTGACCGCCACAATCTATTACCTGGGTAGCACAATACCTCTTGGAAAGACTGGTATAAAATTTTCTGGTTTCTGACTACGTACTATCGCTAACGACTGTCAAAAATACGACTGACAAATAACGCTATAAAAATAAATAAAAATACTTATATATAATTTATAAAAATCGATTCAGTAAATGATTAGGAACAAACTAATTTAAGTAAGTGCTTTAAATACGTTACATGTATAGTTAAACTTGCCCATTGATCGTCAGCATTTCTTTTCGTATCGCAAATTCGGCTTCTTGCAGATGGGAGAAATATTCACCCCAAATCTGCTTGCTTTTTTACTTAAACATTACATGATTACTTAAATGACGTTTCAATATGACCAAAATAAAATGACTAAAATTAATTATGAAATAAAATGAAATTCTTAAAAATAATGTTTTTGTTGTGATTCTACAAAATTTGTAATATATTTTTTGTCTCTTCTGTAATATATAATTTAAAACTGTGACATGCATGACTTACCTTAAATTTTTTATTGTAATATTTGTATGTCTTATTGATAAAACATAAAGGACTTTTTATTATTATAAGACCTATTCACCTATGTTAAACATAATAGATAATTCTGATTCTGATTCTTTCAAGGTAGTGAAACCTGTGAAGTCCCCGCCCTGTGTCGGACACTGCTGGGCCCGTGGGCAGAAGTGGTGGCGCACATCTTCAGTGTCCTGGTGCTGCTGGGAGCCAACTTCGTCTACTGGATCCTCATCACCAACTTCTTGTACTTCACTGTCAATTATTTCGTTGGTAAGTTACTTCTGAACAAGTTTAGTGAAAAACAAAAGATCCCAAAACTGCGTATCTTAGGTAAGAAATGTCTTCTGAATTTCTGACCATGAAGCTAACTTTTGACTTGACTTATCTTATTAGAGTTAATTTTAATAAGTTACTTTATTCCTTAAGCCAAGTACGATTGTAGTCGCCTATCGTTTTACAACCATAGATGCATTACATTTTTTTTTTACATCCCTGCCCGATCTTGAGATTTAAAAAAAAACTGATGGTCTTTTTTAAAGACTAGACTATTAATTTGCAAATAGGTTAAAAAAATTAAACTATTACACGTCCAACTTATTGGTCAGTTTAAACTAGACGAGGCCGGTGTTACTACTCTGAGAAGAAACAAACTCATAGGTAGGCTTATTTTAAATTCCATTTTGAGGATATGCGGAACAGGGTGTAAAGTCCCGCAATTCCACAGAAAAGATAAAAGAGGTTAGAAAGGAAATAGTTCCTGATTAGTATGAGAACGCGTGTCGCCGCTTGTCTCCCAATCTTTAGCTCCACTACAAGCAAGAGCAGTGGCGTAGCGTGCCTTGTCGGGGCCCCGTATAAAAATTTTTTTGGAGGCCCTTCCTTATATGGAGGTAAAGATTTTTCACAAAAGAAAAAAAATATTGTGAGAAGTAATATTTATTTATCATATAATTTACCCATTTTACAAATAAAAATCGAATTTTAAATATTCACTCTCCTTGCCTTTTTATCGGCAAACTGATTTATTAAATCATTTATGGCTGATGATGATTTTAGTTTTTCTAAAGTTTCTGCCTCTATGGACAATAGTGAGATGTCTGACAGCCGTTCTTGTCCCATCGAAGTTCTTAAGTAATTTTTTATTAGTTTTAATTTTGAAAAACTTCTTTCTGCCGTTGCGGTTGTAACTGGAAGGGTCAAGAATAAAAAGCATGCTGTGATTACCTCGGGAAAACTGGATGCAAGACTATTGAATTTTACTAGCAATAATTCAATGAGTTCTTTAATGGAATAAACTTTTTTAATTTCAGAATTTAAGCATGTTTTTAGAGCCTTTAATTGGTCACAAAGATTAAGTGAGATGTCTTTACTGTATTTAGCAGACAGTTTTCCGGAAGCGTTTAATATCTCTTCGCTTGAAGAAGATAGGAGTTTCTCCGGTTGTAATATTTCGAATATACTACTCAGGTTGCAAAGGCTCTGAAATCTTTCTTTAGTTTGAGAAATTAATATATCTAAACAGCAATAGTATACATTGACTTTGAAATAGGATTCCGGGTCGGAAATTCTCTCATCTTGTGCCAGCCATAAAATTGCCAGAATCAGAATCATGCCCCCTCAAAGGTAGATTACAAGATACTAAAGTAATTATAACATTAATTATACGATGCAGTACATCTCTCCAGAATGTAATTTTACTATCGATTTCACTTTTCAATTGAGTATCGATGGTATTTCCTTGCAACCAATTATTATAAGAGAGTGAGGCACTAATATGCTGCTGTGACTTTTCATGGTCAAGAATAGTTTGTGTGAAATTGCTTCTAACCGAAACACCGTTAACCCAAGCAGAGGAGTACGATTTGTTTTGACGATCTGCTAATAACCAACAGAAGTGACAGTACGGTTTGTTTAAAACGTTAGAATAACATAACCATTGTCTTATAATTTTTATGCCTGCCTGATTGAAATATGAATAATAATAAGCTGAAAAAGGTCGGTTATTTTCTGAAACTTTTGGAAATGGTCCTTGTGGTTTAAATGGACCCAATTTAAAAATTATTTTTCGTTCGCATTCAGTTAAATTGTCACCAAAATTTCCTCTATCTGATGAAATTATATTACAATCTGCATTATCTGCAGATATATCAGAATCGTTGACTTGGGGTTCCTCGATTTCTGGATGGACATCCGATAAAGTATGTGCTTGGCTTTCTTCTATTTCCGGATGGATATGTGACGAAGAACATGCTTCAGAAGAATCTAAAAATAAACGAGTAATTGTTAAAAAATAAATACGAATGCTTTGATACTAAACTAAAAAGAGTTATATATAAATAAATAACGTTACTAAGGGTCACAGTTAGAGAGTGTTCAGTTCAGACGCACACAGATTCTACGCGGATTGTGCTCGTACCTATTAGTAGATACAAAATCACCTGCAGCCCGTCCGTGCATTACTTTACACCTGCGTGCTATTTAAACGCAGCGCGTAGTGTAGTGGCCATACAAAACGAGAACCCGAAAGCGAGTCTGCACATCTGAAGTTCTCAACACGCAATTAACGATACGATACGGACTGATAAACAAACAACAAAACAAATCGATCCTATAGATAAGTTAGAATTTTGTTTTTTTTAATCAAGGCACGAAACCCTAAAAACAGTATAATTGTGAAAATCGAGGGGGGAGACAACTTTTTGTGACGGACAGATGGACAGACCGAAATTAAAAGATTTCCTTGTTTATCACTACGGGCCCCTAATAAATGGGTTGGGTAGTAGTGTAGTACTTACCTTTCCAATCTAAATCACTCACAGTATCTTGTCTCTGAAAAAATGAAGAAATTTTGGGCACTTTTTTTATAACCTCGTCCCTTTTCTGTTTAATTTTTCTTTTCTCAGCGCCGCTGGGATAATCTCTTTTCCTTTCATTCATTTCTTTTACAAATCGTTACTAATACTGCTAAACCAGAAGAACAATATTGTTTGTACTGAATTACAATGTAATGCACATTTATATAAAGCGCGTAAATAAACAGTGCACTGCACTCCGTGGTTTAACATCCAATGCAAAGTACAACAACGTACACGTACATCGCGATATCGATGAAGGATTCCCGGGGATTCCCCGCTGAGTTGAAGATGAAGTAAGTAAAACGGGGAAGTCCCGCAGCCCGCCATAACGATGTAGTGTTGCCAACTATTGAACGCACGCTTAAGGCGGGAAAAAAAGGAATTGCTTTATAGAATTTTGTCATTTGTAAAATAAAATAAATTAGAAAGTTTTTATTCTTTATCCTTACACACTTTGGGGGCCCCCGTGGCCCGGGGGCCCCGTATAATTGATACGACAAATACGGCGGTAGCTACGCCCCTGAGCAAGAGGCCCAATACGTATGCGAATTACGCACACAAATAAATTACACACACTTAAATCGAGAGCTTGCTACTGATTGTAACTCACTGTTGATAAACACGCGCCGTGCATCACGGCCAATCAGGGCAAAGGACAAAACGTCACCGGACTTGGTCATTGCGTTGATTAAGCGAGTATACAACGGGCAATGTATACTTTTTGTAACTTGTTGCGATAATGTTGTTAATGTTCGGAATTTCATAGTGATCAGAATATTTTTTTGTTTTTTACAAATAAAATTGTAATTAAATGTTATTTTCGACTTACCGATGGAAAGATATACCTCCTCGCTCTATACTTGCGGTCTGACTTTTTGTTTTACAGGTTATAATTGCACAACAAGGCATTTTAAAGCAGAGCTCTGTGTTCCGAAGTAATCCAAAGCGCACTAAACGCGGTGAATGAATTAATCGGTCGCGCTATGATTGTCGTATCATAAATGTGGCGCGGTCGACCCGCCCACATTACCATTCCAACCTTATTCATCTATTCCGTGCGCAATTCCATTGAAAAGGGAGGATCCTCCGACCAGACAGGGGTTTTTGTGATTTGTCTGATGGGCAATTGCCCGATATTCGAGAATCGAGATCGGGTGATTTGTATGCTAGTTGTGCGGTAAACTCTGCTTGCGCGATACAGGATTTCTATTGTTTTTAGTTAGTATGTCGCGAGATAGATGTCGCTACACATTCAATTCGTACTAGCCAAATCATAATTATGAAAATCATGAAGGGTAGGTCTGAAGATAGCTTCTAAAGAAAGCAACACACTGATTGGGGTGGCCCTATGCAAACAGTGCAAGCACATTGCCATTTATCGTGTGGCTAAGTAGCTAAAAATTTGATTTATTTTCTCTCCCAGACCTCAACTCCTCAAATACAACAGTATACAACACATCGCTACTGTGTCCTCGACACCTGAACTCCTCGCTGCTGCTAGCGGAACCCCACGAGAACTCCGCGTACTGGGGGCTGCACAGCACCGTGCCCATGTACGTGGCACTCATCCTGTTCCCGCTGCTCAACTTCAAAAATGTCTCGTTCTTTACAAAGTTCAATTCATTAGGTAAGTTTTACATTATCACCATCAAACATTTCAGCTGGAAAACCACCTACTGTTAAATATATTTACTTGCTAATGTCCCTAAATTAAAGCCTCGCCAAATTTACCCGTCCTGTGCTTCTGATCTAAGATCGATTGTAATCTAAGACCTATCCATCAAGCTGCATCTAAATCTTGCCTATTTCAGCTACTCTAGCTCTCCGAACTATGAGCAATATATCGGGGTACCGTTTCAGTTTATTCAATCCTTCGACATTACATCTATCATCATTATCAGCTGAAGCACTAAAGAAATTTAAGGGAAATAATAACAGCTGCGCTAATCGGTCAGTTCGTAGATAGTGACTACCTTAACACGTCCAGCTTAGTCCATGCCTCGGAAATCACGTAAAGCCGTAAATTTCGTCGGTCATTTGTACATGTTTGACAGTCGTTACCTGTAGTCAGGAAGCCAAAAATATATAATAAAAATAATAATTCCACAACTTTCACACACCGCCATCTAGTCCCAAACTAAGCATGCAGAGCTTGTGCTATGAGTACTAGACAACTGATAAACATACATATATATTTCTAAATACATACATATTATAGATAAATTACACCCAGACAAAGAACAAATGATCGTGCTCATCACGCAAACATTTGTTCTGGGTGGGAATCGAACCCACCTTGCGTATAGCAGTCAGGGCCACTGACCACTAGACCAACAGGCCTGTCGGATATTGTGTTATTTAGCTACTGGCTTATTGTGCTTGTAAAACAATATTATTCGGAAATAATGGCAATAGAAGGTCACCGCAACATAGGTAATTGATAAAATGCTAAGCAATGATCAGCTCAAACACAATAAAATAATTTTATTGTGTTTGAGCTGATCATGTTGGAACTCATTTCGATATGATTTATTGAATAAATCATATCGAAATGAGTTCCAACAGATCGCAAAGACTCAGTAAGTGTCGACATATTGGCTTTAAAAATGGTTTTTGTTTATAAAAACCCTTTTTTCCAGGAACGCTATCAGTAGCGTACCTGCTGATCTTCGTGCTGGTGAAGGCATATGCGTGGGGTATCAACATCGGCACCATGTTCACGGAGACGCACCCCATCAAGAACGCGGCCGTGCTCAGCGGCATGCTGGCGCTCTCCTTCTATATACACAACATTATCATCACCATCATGGGAAATAATGCCAGGCAGGATAAGAATGTAAGAATTCCTACTTAATATTATAAATGGGAAGGGAAGTAAATTTGGTACAGAAGATTAGACCATGGGACATAGGATGCTTTTTTTCTGAAGTGAAAATTTTCAGGAAAGCAAAGTCGCAGGCAGTTACGACATGGGTATTTCGAATAATGTTTAAAATTGAACAGATTTTTTTTACTCTCTGAACTGAACCTGAGTAGGGCCGAAGGTCCTGTGGACTTACGTCAAAGTACGACAAAATCACTTCAAAATTTTAAAAAATCCTGTAAATAATTTTAAATAAAAAATTATAAGTTATAAGAAAATTAGCTGATGGTGTTTTGTCATATAAATTATTTCTAGTGAAAAAAAAGCCTGCGTGCTATTCTCAGACCTACTACACTACAAATATACACAAAAATTTCATAAAATTAGATCAAGCCGTTTCGGAGGAGTTCGATAGCAAACACTGTGATACTGGATTTTTGTGTTGTATATTGTGCCCATTGTACACTATAGTTTTACCTTTTGTATCCATAGATATGTTGTAAGATGCACAATAAAGTATACACAGTGAAATTTTAATGGTCGTTTTCCGCAGCAAAATGGCTTTGTCTTGGTAATACAATCGTTTTATTAACAAATAAAATATTAGAAACAAAAAATGGCGCAGTGTAGTTAATGCATTATCACCATGCGTGAGAGCTTATTTCGCTCTGAACATTTATTAATCAAGTTTCCTTTGTTGGCAGCGCGCGGCGGTGTTTCGTGTAGATACCTACGTTACGTCTACTGAACTACTAATGATTCTCGCGCTTTCGAGTTTATGAATAATTTCTTAATATATTGAAAAACGAAACATTAGTTTTTTTATGTTTAACTGTATGTTTCGATACTACTACTGATGGGTTACCGTCCTGCCGCTGGAAAACAACCATTTTAATTTCACGCTGTATAATAAATAAATACTGTTACAGTTTTCTTTCCTATAATTCAGGTTCGCCTGGTGAGAAGATCTTAGAACCTGCATATAATCAGCAAATACCGGTGTTTTCAGGGTCGAGATTTGACGATCGCCTTCCTGCTAGTCACCGTGACTTATACTCTGGTGGGAGCCGTATTCTACATATGCTTCCCTCTCGCAAAGTCCTGTATTGAAGATGTGAGTACTCCATCATCATTCACTTAACCTTTTCTCAACTATCTTCTATACCTAGGGGTTGGCTTTCAGACTAACTGGATGCGCTGAGTACTAGTTTTTTTTCTTTTGACCTCCATAACTCCAGTATCTACTAGGGTAACACGGTAACCCTTAGAAAGACTAGTGTCAGGCAGAGCCGGATTAACCCTGTCAGAGGCCCTAAGGCAATGGCATTCTCGGGGCCCCTTTTCATACTTTGACTGACCAAATCGTGTGTGAATTGAGGAAACGCACATTAAGGGCTGTGGTTTTTAATATATTTGTTTACTTATTCCCAGATTTGTTCTAAAATTGCTTTAATTCTACTACTAAATCTAACGATTTGTATTTTGTGAGATAAACAGTGAGGTCCCTAAGTTCATACGCACATCGAATTCTCGTTCGAAGAAACATGTTTTCTTGGTGCGTGCACTGGGCATGGGCCCCTATTTGATGCGGGGCCCCTAGGCAGTTGCCTACTCCGCCTAATGGTTAATCCAGCCCTGGTGTCAGGTGTTCTGGCTTCTGATTATAGTAACGACTCTCAAAGATGTATATTAATGACAGCCAGGATCAATAGCTTAACATGTTTTCCGAGGTACGGAGAAATCTCTATATATTAAGGTCACCCATGGATGTAATAAACTGTTTAGCATGTCAATTCTGTTACAATATACGGTATGTTAGTTTAAACGAGGGACATATTCAAACCTACAATAGTGTATGCTTACATAATACTAATAAAAATATGAACAAAAAAAACACTGATAAATAACAGACAGAACCATACCAAAAGTCCTCGGAGGGACTCCCGCGGGGCGGGGTTTACACACGAGCTTCTTTTTTTGGCAGGATCGGGCCGTGTTTTGTCACGTGATTACTTTAGGTACTGTTTACAAGTTCATTCACCTCTTGCGGCTCAGTGTACATGAATACGTAAAAAATTTAGGTTTTTGGTTTTTTACATATTTGGGACGAGAATCGAATACTGAATACCCTCCCTCAATAAGTCCCTCGTTTAACCTAACACACGGTATAAGTACTTCATAGTTCTTTAGTAATCCTGTAATGTTCTGGTTCTATCTGTTACCATTTCAGCTAAGGACCCCTAAACTATATATGTATTATATGAAAGACATATTAAGTACTTACTTAATTTATGGCCTTTATCGACATAAAGGGGCCTCAATATGAACAAATTGCCATAATGTTGGATGAAATGGACCTTACATTCAACTTTAAATTTTATTGTTGATAATTTTATAATCATATTGAAACAGAATCATACAGTCCACAAGGATGTATTATGTTAAAAAATGTTACGAAGTAAGTAAACATGGATTTTTTGTGTTCTTTTCCAGAATTTGCTGAATAACTTTGAAATGCACGATGTGATGACTGCAATAGCTAGGATATTGCTGCTGTTCCAAGTGAGTACCTACGTGACTATTCTTACTTAGGTCGGCGGACTTGGAGACGCCCACTGGCCCCTATAACACGGGAACCGAGGGGGCGTCTTAAGTAAGGTCAGACTTAATGCCTGAGGCATTTTGAACCGGTCAATCAGTCATAGACATAGGAGCAATATTAATAGTTACCTACCGCATATGGGCAGAGCCGGAATAACCCTGTTAGAGGCCCTAATGCAATGGCATTCTCGGGGCCCCTTTTCTTAATCGTGTGTGAACTGAGGAAACGCACATTAAGGGCTGTGGTTTTTAATATATTTGTTTACTTATTCCCAGATTTGATCTAAAATTGTTTTGATTCTACTACTAAATCTAACGATTTGTATTTTTTGAGATAACAGTGAGGTCCCTAAATTCACACATACATCATATTCTCGTTCGAAGAAACATGTTTTCTTTGTGCGTGCACTGGTCCTGGGCCACTAGTTGATGCGGGGCCCCTAGGCAGTTGCCTACTCCGCCTAATGGTTAATCCGGCCCTGCATATGGGTTGCGGGAATGTTATAACGAGGTAGCGCGGCGGAACGCAAGAGCAATTGAATGAACAGGGGGGGTTTTTGGTCAGTAGAATTCTGTCGTTCCCTACCCCTCCACCCAGAGCGCACGGACTCTTTTGAAAGAATAGGAAATGCCCTAAAACATTGATTTTGCGAAAAACGCAAAGGTTAAGAGGTTATATTTTTTATTTATAACAATTCGCTTCCTTTGAAGAAGGACATCTTTTATCTTTCAATAGGTGATGCTACCTTAACTAATTGATTTTTTACCTTTTTTAAGATTAAGTTTATAGAATATTTTATTAAATAGTTAAGCTTTTTTAAAATTAATAATATTTAAATAAAATAATTTTAACAAAAAAGCATAATTTTGAAAAAAGGTGAAAATCGGTCTTCACGCGTTGTTGCAGCAAAAAAGCGAAATATGCAGTAGCTTTAACTTAAAACTAATTTAATAATCATTTTACATGATTATTGTCACTGCCACTAGACTATTAATTCAACTAAAAATAATAAAAAATATAATAAAATGCATTTAATTCAAGTAACTTAAGTCATACGATTAACATAATAAATCGGACCGAAACTGAGCAAGAATCACATAGCCTATTTGTTTCGCTGACAAAACTACTTTTCACGTGCAGAATCTAATACCAGGCGTCCGTCACTCGCTCAAGGCCACGCGTTATACGCCTACCGCTTCGCGTATCGCCGTCGGTACAACCGACAGAGGGCTGCCGCATGCCTGCCTGAGCTTTTTTAAATAATTTTGACAACGTCATAATGGATCAATTGATTTTCCTCCGCTTTGCTCCTGTTTCCCTTTTGATTATTTATTTGCGCGGAATTTTATTAAAATTAAAATTATTTACGTGGTTTCGGATATTTTCGACACTAAAATTTAAGAATCGGGAATTCAGGGAAGGAAAAATGTATCTATCATTTTATTAAACTGAAACATATTTGATCAACAAATAAAAAATAATTGTTTTTCTATATTCGTTTTATTACCAATATCATCATATACAACCCTAGGACGTTCGCTCGATGACGTGGGTCGCGCGGCGGGCAAAACAATCTCAACTCTCTGTATGCGTTCTTATGGTACATTTCTTCTCGCTGCAAACAGCTGGTATTTGTAGGCTATTATAGCGTAGGTATTTTCGCTTTTGTTAGAGAGTGATGTATCTGTTACGAAGTAACTATTTAGTAATCTGTGCTAATACTCAATATCTGATTTTCAGGTGGTAACAGTATACCCGCTGGTAGCCTTCATGCTGCGCTCGGAGGCGATCCTGCTGCTGCCCTTAAAGCAGACGCGCATCAACACCATCCTGATCAACCTGGCCATCATGTCCCTGTGCATCCTGGTAGCCTGCCTCTGTCCCAGCATTGGCAATATTATTCGGTAAGACATTAAAAATTTACGTTTGAACACCATCTCACCTGATGGTAAGCGACGATGTGGTCGAAGATGGCAAATGCTTTTTTTTTTCTCTGTGTGTGAATATCATCGAATGACTTCTCCCGCTCTGGGTTAATCGGAAGGGAGTGTCAGACTTCTACTGACTAAAAACCCACCCTGTTCCTTCAGCTGCCCTTAAGTTCCGGGGCCGCGGTATCTCGCGGTATCCCGCGACCCCGGCAGGCAATGGCCCTATAGGACCCCGTCACTATTGCTGACAGCTCTTTGAGGCCTTTATACTCTTGACTTAAAGACCTCAAGGTTATAGCTGACAAGACATACATACATTCCGATAACATAGATTCCGGCAGGGAATTCCACGCCTTAGCTGTACGTACAATGAAAGTATTCCCGAAACGTTTTGTGCGTATCTGTGGGATGTTCACCATGTAACGATGGCGCATCGCCGTTTGTCCTATAGTTTGATGAGGGAACAGGATTGGTGGTAAAATAGTGCAACTCCATCACACACTCCCCGAAATATAAACGATTATAGAAAACCGAGCGATAGATTACCTATTAGACTATTATTAGATAGATATAATAAAATCTATTTAAATAAAACTTACCTACCCTTGCACTAGACTTGTCCAGGGTTGTGTTATTACCCAGTTACTGAGTTATAGAGGTCAGACAGACAGTCAGCTACATTCGGCCGAGACTTTAATCGCTTGGAATTTACGCAAATTTTACTAGAAGTAACCTATGTGTCATTCAAGTTTCATCATATAAGGCGTTATCAGACACAAATATGCAAGTCTGTGTTTCTTGAATAATCAATATATTAGATTAAGAATCTGAAAGAAAGTTATTTTCGCTGTACTAAAACAAAAACATTTTTAAGTTTTTGTGTCTGTCTTTCTGTTTTCCCGGCTAATCTCTGGAACGGTTGAACCGATTTTAATGGGACTTTTACTGGAAGATAGGCTAGATTATTTATATTCCTGAATTCCCAATGGATTAACACGGCAAAACCCGCATAGGCAAAAACCAGTAGGCTCTTTTCGTAAGTCGAATATCTTCTTAGTCTCTTCACCAACATGTTTCTTCACTCCAGATACACGGGCGCTATCAGCGGGCTTGTACACATCTTCGCGCTACCCTCGTTCCTACAGATCCGATCGCTGCAGGTCAGAGGGAAACTCACCTTTGGAAAGCTCCTCTTCTACTGCGGCATTGTGCTGCTCGGAGCCATCAACTTGGTGATGCAGTTCTTTATCAACGAGTAATGGATATATTGTGACCTTCAGAGTATGGAACGCCGCGCCGGCAGGGACGAGATACGGATTTGACTTTAATATCAAAAGTTTACACGAATGAATACTTTTTTGAAAGATGTTACCAAAGAAAAAAACAGTTTGTGTGAGTGAAACATAGAGAATATAATTTTTTTTTTTTATACTTGGCAAGCCTACTTGGCGAGACTAAGGATGTCTATGATACAAAATAAACATTTTAAGATAAACGAAATACGCTTCCTTTCATTGTGTGCAGCTTATGAACGTATGTTATATTACTGTCATTATATTATGCCTAGCTTTGTAGATAACTTAGCTATCCACTGTTTAAGTGAGAAGTAGTCTGGTAAATAAGACCAGACCACTTTAGAAAGGAAAATATTGTAAATATCAATAAATTCTAAAGTGGTAAAATACCACTTTCGTTCCAGACTAGCCAGATACCTACTCTTCTATTCTTGTC
Source organism: Tholera decimalis (assembly GCA_943138885.2). NCBI lineage: Eukaryota > Metazoa > Arthropoda > Insecta > Lepidoptera > Noctuidae > Tholera > Tholera decimalis. The sequence continues at coordinate 34,489,162 of OW964567.2, forward strand.
GTGTATTATATTTATTCTTGTTTCTTTTTTTAGCAAATATTCTACCGATATTTTTGTACATATAGTGCGTTTCAACTGCTATTAGGAGCAAAGCATGGATTTATTAAATTATTTAATTACAAATATTGAACGAAATAAAAGGGGAAAGGGGCCTACCATTTCCATATTTTGGTGGTCAAACGCGAGCCTATTATCAAAAATATTTTTTTTTAAATCATTTTGACACGACTTCTGGACCTTTGCGCCATGTGTTCTCTTTACTTTCACGCGTATTGGTGCTAAAAATGAAAATAAGAGAGAAGTGTGTTTAAAAAAAAAAGAATGACTTTAAATAATTAAATATTTTATTTAATTTAATGTGAGACTCTGTTAAACAAAGTAAAATAAACCGTTATTATTTTTCGACATAGTTTTTTTTTTTGCAAACCGTACTTTTTGAGTGACATTTGACAGATAAGATAATTGAAATTCCTAAATATTACAGACCTGGCTGTATGGGCTTGACTCTTTGCCTGTCCTAACGGACGAAGGGAAAAAAAAAATGAAATTCCTAATAGCATTTGAAACGCAGAGTAAATAACAGTATCGTAACCCATAATTGGTGTATTTTTGACATGTGACGCATGACAGATCTGTCAAAATTGCCGCCACTAAGCGGTCGCTGACATGTTTTTAAACGACAACTGAAATGAAAGTAGCCTTTTGAATTAATGAAATTCAAAAGGCATAAAAATATCAGCACTATTTACATTATAAGGTTGCTCTATGACTCTGGTTAGATAAAACCAAATATTGATAATTGACTTGAAAGATTATTGAATAAGAAACTGTAAAAATCAAAACTGAAAATTATTAAAATACGATAAAGCTTGCTGTGTTTATGAGAGATAACGCATTTGTATGAAACACCGCGTGGTGTGGTAGTTTGTACTTTCAACATTAAAGAACAGTTTATAATTATTATTTTTTTTGGAAACATAACTCTGAGAGTTATTTGTAGAAAGTGCAGTCTTTCGAAAAAGTTATTAACAGACTCTGTTACATTGTTCTGAGATCTCAACTACCGTTTAATAAATAGCAATAGGATAATCGCTAATTGCAAGACTCTTGCGAGACTCTCGTTTGGGCAACACTAGTTATTGTTTATCTTGTGAACGTCTACAGTCTCATTAAAATCAGATCTTTAATTTCCAAGAATTTAATAGGGCCTTGAAGTAAGTGCAGTCTTATCTTATCGTGATAATCGTCCATATATCAGTAGAAACCTAATATTAAAATAGTCTTATACTGCGTTGTATCAATGGAATCTGTAAATACCAAAGCTATAAAATATCTAGTCATAGTTATTTCTATAAGTGAAACTAGGATAAGTTTATTTAAACAACATTTATTTTTAAATAATAGTTAATTGTAAATATACAGACATGCAACATGTTCTAAAACTTAATTGTCTTTCTTTGGCCAATATGTACTTTTTAAAATAGAAATATAAATCTCAATTTGTACAGACATTGTATATATTATAATAAAGTATATTGCGATTTGTATCTTACATAAATTGTTTTATTATTTACATAATTTCTGAATGAAAAGAAGTCTCCGGGCATAACAGAATAACTTTACAAGAAGTACGTATTTATAAATAATATAATGTTTACCTCCATAAAAACTGCGCACACTTAAAAACCTATAGATATAGAATACGTTATTATTTCTTAATATGTAGTAGCGACATCTATCTCGCGACATACAAAACTAAACTATAAACTATAGAAATCCTGTATCGCGCAGAGTTTACCGCACAACTAGCATACATACAAAATCACTATAAATCATTATAGGATATGTATTGCAACAATCCGGTAAACAAACTCTTATTAAAATTAAGTTTTGAGATTTTGAATGACATAAGAATCAACCATTGACTCATTTTCAGTGAGGATGTTTAACTTCATGAATTATGGCTATAATAATAAATCTGGATACATTTATATCAGAAGGTTTCAACAATATTTAACAGTAAACATTTATTTTCCCTACACCGTAAACAGATTAAAAATTTGCTTAATTATTTAACAAAAAAACATACAAATTCATACCAAAAATTCGTAATATCAACAGAGTAACTATTAGAGATATCTGAACAAATTGATCATACTGAAATAATAACATTCATACCGAAACAGGTATTTGGGAAAGACCGACTTGCTTTCTGTTTTTTAATGAATTTAAAATTTGTTTAATGAATTTGTTCATTAAACAAAACTAAATAAAAAAAATTGCATAATTTAGTGAGCATTTATCAATTCTGGTAGATATTTTAGAATTTATTCGTAGTAAACTAGGTGCTTTTAAACACAAGCCTAAAAAATGGCTGAAGCTTACAAAAAATAACAAAAAACTGGAGTCTGGATTCTGGAACGCAAAATTGCTATGATTGGCACTAAATTTTGTTTCAATTTCGCCTCATCCATGATTTACGTTCCAGAGACTAGACTTATTGTGAATAGATTGCTGAAGAGAACTAGTAATGTGGGTAGAATTCACATTACTAGTAATCTTGTTAACCCCTCCAACTAAGCTAAATATGCTTGTCTGGAGTGGGTTCACGACAATAGTATAATGGGTAAGGTTCGGACTCGCGACCCCTCGATCACAAGTCCGACGCCTTACCCATTAGCGTATTGCTTCTTCAGTTTATGTGATAACCGTAGGTGCATCGCGTCCGGTGTACTTCGGCAGCTCGGAGATCTGGAGCGCGACGTCGATGAGAGGTTTCAGCATTACTTGTGCATCTCCCAAAACGTTTGTAGCCTCGTACGAATCTATGTATAATCTGGAAGAGAAATGGTTTGTTGTTTGGTTAAGATTTTTTTTATATATTATAAACTATATACAGAGTTGATACGACCGAGGGGCTTTTCTTTAAACTGCCTATACTAGATACCATTTTGAAGCTCTGTACCAAAAATTTATTAAATATGAGTATTAGTTTAGTCGCGAATGTTTGCATTCAACACAAAGTATCCTAAAACGATAAATCTGAGTATGTTCTACGATACGTTGCCGCTCTGACGAGCGGATGTCCTGCCGCCCGCGACACCCGCGCCCGGCTTGAAACGAGATATAGTCCTCGTCACGTAAGTTGGCAAGCTTTAGGCGTAGTAGGGGTAAGTTCGCGCATGGTACACTTAGTGGAAGAAAAAAGTGGTCACTTTTACTGCTTGCCATTATTCTATGGTTATTGCCATCATTTATTTTTAATCATCTCTGTTCAGAAGAATGTTACAGAAAGAAGAAGAATTCACTCGTTAATTCGGTATTATAAATAAAATAGATGTAATACATAAATACATTTAAAAGAGAAAAAATGCATTTAAAAAAAAAAAAACATTAAAAATAATATGTTCTGGTCGTCACAATTTGTTAATAAAACTGCTACCCCTTTTATTCTTCTTTTTTCCCGGTGTCCTAAAGACTGACGAATTCGGAATTTCAATCTTCCTTAACTATAGTGTATAGCTGTTCTTTCTGACGTTGTAATAGTCTGCGTAAAACGGTATTTGGTCCTGGCATTTTAATCAACATAACAAAAACTAAATTTAAAACAACAACTCGTAACAAAAACAAAGGGTACAACTTTCGTGCATGCAAGTGTATTCGGGAGCAAATTGAATGAGAACTACTGACGCATCAATCGCGCGCTCGGAGCGGCGCTACGTCATACCCCGCGTCCCGCTGACAACCGCTGACACCTAAAAACCGACTTCTGCGCATTGAACGACTCTTGCCAAGTTATTTGAATACTACAATAACACACGACGCGCGACGTTGCCACTTTGTTGCCTAAATATCTAAGGTCAGTCACATTTATATACAATGGGTAGTTGCGTTTTACTCTGTTAAATATAATTTTTGGCGCTATTTATCGTATCGAATTAATACTAAACACGTATAGTATACGTAGTGTAATTTAAAACCCCTCTGTCGTATCAAATCTGTATAAAATATATATTTTTTTTAATTATTATATTAGTTTGGGCATAGGCCTCCCTCCATTTCTTCCAGCGGTCACGTTTATAAAATTATAAAATCCCTTTTTAAACACATCTTTATATTCCTTTAGTTAATAAGTTTTCATATACTAAATGCAAGCACACTTCTACATGTTATTTTAAGTTCTTGTTTTAGAAGAGCAGGGCCCCCTAGGGCACAGGTTTTTCGCAAACTTAAGAGAGACCATAGTGTAAGAAAAACTTTAGTAATTGTAAGTTAATGAAACTAGCTGGTCCGCGGTGTCGTTCGTCTGAAAGGATTTTTTGGCGAAACGTCTGTCTTTCTGCAAGGACTGATCTATCTCTGCAGTATTTTTGGATTTGGATTGCATCAAATGCGAAGTGGTTACTTACGTGAATATGTAACTGTTGAATTAAGTAGGTTAAAGTAATCTTGTAAGTGTAACAGACCGGCGAAGTTACTTTTGCATTTATAAATATTAAGTCGAGATTTACAGCTGCAGTAAACCGTAGTCTATTTTAAATATTGTGAAGTACACGATTCAAACCAAACGAATGTTAATGGTACATTAGAGGACAGCCTATAGATGGATCGATCTAGCCGAGATTAGTGAAACATAGTATATTAAATAGATTTCTGAATCAGTATTATACAGCGTGAAATTTAAATGGTTGTTTTCCCGCAGCAGGACGGTTACCCATCAGTAGTCGTACCGAAACATACAGTTACCTAAAAAAAATGAGTTTTTTTTTAATTATTAGAAAATACATATTCATAAACTCGAAAGCGCGAGAATAATTAGTAGTTCAGTAGACGTAACGTAAGTTCCTACACGAAACACGCACCGCCGTGCGCTGCCAACAAAGGAAAAGGTGATTAATAAATGTTCAGAGCAAAATAAGCTCTCACGTATGGTGATAATGTATCAACTACACTGCGCCATTTTTTGTTTCTAATATTTTATTTGTTTATAAAACGATTGTATTACCAAGACAAAGCCATTTCGGTGTGGGAAAACAACCATTAAAATTTCCCGGTGTATATAAAAATCAATTGCTGTTCGTTAGTCTCGCTAAAACTCGAGAACGGCTTCACCGATTTCATTAATTCTTTTTAAATTATGTTCTCTCAAATACAAGGAAGGCAAAGAAAATATGGCGGTACGAAGTTTTATAAATGTAAACGTTTGTGAGGATACATAGATATATGTTAATCTTTCACGCAAAAACTACTGAACTGATGAAATTTGTTAATTAATTTTTATCTCCGAATTCCCACGGGATCGGGATTTACGCGGGAAAACCTTCCTACGCAAACGAAGTTGCAGGCAGAACCTAGTGATTAAATATGATCAATTTAAGACTTACTTACTTAAAAAGGGGTCTATTAGCCTATTGCAAAGAAGTGTTATCTTAGAAACTTACCTGACAGTAGCTCCCGAGCTTCCAGTACCACTCAGTCGCAGTACGATGCGAGATCCATCCTCGAATATGATGCGTAGGCCCTATAAATTAGAAACAGACGTGTTCATACTAATGAATAAAACACACCTATACATAGGTACATAAATAGGCTACATCATAGTTGTATTAGCTCCTAAATATCCATATTATTATAATGTAATGAATTGTATACTGCGCTCGTCTTACAATTATGTATATTATGGTCAAATTAAAGCCGAGGACGCTGGCTCCCTAAACATAAATTAAACCGATATTTTTCGGTGGGAAAATCATCTAATGAGCGGAAGAGTGTCAGACTTCTACTGACTGAAAACCCACCTTGTTTATTTATTATTAAAAACGTACAACCTTTTTCCTATTCCCATTTAACTATTCAATCTTTACAGGAAATCCCAATGGGATAGAGTAGGGAAGAAAAACATTTGTACAATTCATTTTCATCATGACAACTTTACAAAAATATAATCATGGAAAAAATAAATAATCTGTTCCTTCAGTTAACCAGTTCAGTTATAAAAAAAATGGCTTGCCATCAGTTCACATCATCATGTGATTTAAGATGAAGCATTACGTAGAAGTAACATATTCACTCTAGACTTAAAGACCCCAGGTTATAGCTACCAGGAAACACAGATTCCGGTAGGGAATCCCACTCCTTAGCTGTACGAACTATGACCGAAAACGTTTTAATAATAATAATATATATTCCACAACATTCACACAACGCTATCTAGTTCCAAACTAAGCAGAGCTTGTGCTATGAGTACTAGACAACTGATAAACATACATATACAACATGTATGTTAAAGGGTATATACATACCAAGTGCATGGTTCTTTGGATGATAACAAACGATATGGCAAGGGTTTTGTAATCCTAAGTCTACGTGTGTAGAACTTATTACAAATTCCAATACACTGATACCAGAGACCGAATTTTTCAAATTAAGAAGAACGAAAAGAATTATCGTGTTATTGGCAAGTGACGTGGAAAGTTATTGACCCTCGTAGTGCTGTGACACGTTTGTTATGATTGGTATTCACGAAATACATATATGAAACCAATAATTTGGTATCAATTCTTTGAGTCAGTTATTTTGTACTGAAACTGTGCATAGAGACTCCATACCAGATGTTGTCTTCAGCCCTTTTGGATAGAAATGGGGTTTCCGTTACACGTTGTATATTTCTAAATACATACATATAGATAAATTACACCCAGACAAAGAACAAATGATCGCGCTCATCACACAAACTGGGTGGGAATCGAACCCACGACCTTACGCATAGCAGTCAGGCCCCCTGACCACTAGTAGAGTGGTAGGATATCCACGATGTAACGATGGTGTATCACCATTTCTTTCATTTCTTTCACCGTCGTTACGAGGATTCAGAAGCCAGAAAGGCCAAGGGTAATCTGCATATCTGACTGCTACAACCCAGACACTGGGTTGTTGAAGTCATGAAGATGATGAACGATCGCCGTTCGCCTTAAGAACCTCTTAACTTCTTAAAAACTTATAAAAATGTCACCTTATACTAACCATATTTCTCGAATAAAATATGTCTTTGTTTTAAGTACGTTCGCAAGCTACCCACCTGTTTCATAGCCACGCTCTGGTCGATGGGGTCCATGTAAGAGAAGTTATCAGCTAGCTTCACGACATAAGTCTTCCCACCGCTGGAGTGGGACGAGCCCACGAACCCGGGAGAGGTGATCTTCTTCTCCAGAGCCTGCATCATCTCGTTGCAGGGGTCGCTGGCGCATTCCTCGTAGTCGTATCTGTGAATGAATGTAAAGTTAGTGCTGGTTCTGTATTACTTATTTACTTATTCAAACTAGTTGTACAATTTAAGGGCAGATTTAATGCAACAAGGCATTCTAGGTTAAAAAATTGGCCAAGTGCGAGTCAGACTCGCCCATGAAGTGTTTCGAAGTAACTATAATAATATAATATAATATGTATATTTATTAAAAAAAAAAACTTTACAAATTTCTTAAAACTAGCTTATTTACATTTTTTACAACTACGCCCAATAACTTTGTTTTTCATAGTCTTTGTATAAATTACAAAGTTAAATTTGCGGTTTTTGAAAATATGCTGTATCTCAAAAATTGCTGACCCGATCTCATTCAAACCAATTTTGGTTGAAAGTTTACATTAAGATCTACAGACATATATTTTTTTTAGATTTTTCACTCCACTATTATAGAAGTTAGAGGGACACACACACACATTTTACCACTTTGGAAGCTTATATCTTTTAAACGATTGACTTTATGAAAACGTGGTTTTAGAAACCCCTATGTCATTTTTGACCTGTCTATAGATACCACACTCGCATAGGTTTCATGAAAAAAATATTTTCAGTTTTAGTTCCATGTATGGGGAGCCCCCCTTTATTTTAAATGATTTTTATTTTTTTTTCTAAAAATCGGAAAGCAGTTCATATAATACATCTACCTACCAAGTTTCACATGTATAGTCCTAATAGTTTTGGAATAAAATAGCTGTGACATACGTACGTACGGACGGACAGACAGACAGACAGACAGACCGACAGACAGACAGACAGACAGACAGACAGACACAGACAGACAAACAGACAGACAGACAGACAGACGGACAGACAGACAGACAGACAGACAGACAGACAGACGGACAGACAGACAGACAGACGGACAGACATGACGAAACTATAAGGGATCCGTTTATTGTCATTCGGCTACGTGTACAAGAAAATAAAATGAAATAAATTATGGAAAGAATAAACAAATAATTTATATATATGTTAGAATAATAAAGCAATAAATATGGTGTTTCATAATAATTTTTTGGAAAAAGAGCAATCATAATAATTGTGACGAAGACAATAATTATTATTAGTTCTCTACTCATAATAATTATGTCGAAGACTAAACTAAGAATGAAGTGAAATAATTATATGGAGTGTCTGATGATGGTTTCATAGCCGATTTCGGCCACAGCGACTGCATTCCTTTTAGTTATGTGTCCTCACATGACTGATGTAACCAATTTTATAAGTAAACGTGCGAGGACAAATGTTACATGTGAGGACGCCGTTCACGTAATAGGAGGTACACCAGTTCCTCATAATTCTGTAATTAAATCTTGATTATATTTTGTGTGAAGATCATTGTTTAATTCTTCTCGCCCGATTACCCACGTCCTACTGAAATTGGCTATGTACCTACCTAATTACCTATTTGATATTGCTTACCGGACGATCGACCGTGCTTCCTACTTACGTACAGTGGTACCCAACTGATAAGGCGCGTCGTGAATCTTCGTTTGCACAGAAAATAAAGTATGGCCCCGAAGATTAACGAAAGAATGCTTAAATCTTACAATCAACCTTAGATCACTACTATAAGGTTCATAATACACTGCAGCTGTTAGTTCCGTCTCACTCCCGCGTCACGCGTCGCGCGCTAGCATGGCGGCAGCTGCCGACCAATATCGATAAGGGAAAAAGAAGCGTGGAGCGTGCCGATTGGTCAATAGGATTTCCCACGCTTTGAAAAGTAATTTTCTGCGCAGGTACTATCGACCAATTTTCCGCATGCTCACCTTTAAGGCTATAATCGCATAGCACGGCTTACAACTCGATCGACTAATTCATGTATTTTGACCAATAGGATGCACGAAGCGTATTTTAGTAGTGTTCGTAATAGTAAGTATTAATATAATGTTACACGCCCTGCACTCACAAAATGTATATTGTCTCTAATTGGACGAAACCAGGAAGGGATGTAGTTTGTCACTAGCTGCGCTTCCACAGAAATATTTTCTTAAGACAGTGAGCTTTGATCTTTGGCCGATAGTACATTGGTAAGCCATATCAGTTGGGTACTACTGTACATGACGGACTCCCTACAAGTATATCTTCAGCATGCAGCATCAACCGATATGCATGCGGTTTCAACGCCCCAGGACAACACAGTCTTGTTAATCAGCAATGACTTTCAGATAGCCAAGATGTGCAAACAACAGCCAGGTCTAACAACTTACCGTGGAGTTTCTTGCCGGTTTTTCTCAATAAACTACTACTACCGGTCTATCAGACGCACTGCTGGGTACCATCCACACTTGGTTGATATTCCGTCTTGTCGCACCAAGCACTTTTCTTCCACATTTATTGTACGTACAGCCATGTTGTGAAACTCTCTGCCGGCTTTCCTGCCACTTATGACCTTTCAGCCTTTAAAGCAAGAGTGAACAGGCATCTTCTGGGCTCGCTCGTTCCATCGTAGACCTCATCTATCGCTTACCATCAGGCGAGATTGAGGTCAATAATGGGCTCATCCCGAATAAAAAAAAAATAGGAAACGACCAATTTCAAACCACGCGCTAGACGTTTTATAAGTGCCCATATAGGCTTATCTAAACTAATATTAGAAAGAGGAAACATTTGTGTTTTTGTATGTTTGTAACGTTTTCATACAAAAACTACTGGACCGATCTGAATGAAATTTGGTAAGTAGATAGTTGACATTCTGGAATAAAACATAGGCTACTTCTTATCCCAAAATTCCCACGAGATCGGGATTTGCGCGGGAAAACATTCCCACGCGTACAAAGTCGCGGGCAGAAGCTAGTGTGAAATAAAATATTTTGAGTTTTACCGAGTAGTTCCGTCTGAAGTGCGCCCAGTGGCCCACAGCCCGTCCTTCTCCCGCACGTGGTCCGAGCCTGTGCCGAAGCTGTACAAGCTACAGGTCCTACAGCTCACCTGGTGAAGTAGTTCCGTCCGAAGTGCGCCCAGTGTGCCTTGAGGATGTCCTCAACAGAGAGCCCCGTGGCAGCCAGCACGGACAGCCAGGCCAGCGCGGCCCACAGCCCGTCCTTCTCCCGCACGTGGTCCGAGCCTGTGCCGAAGCTGTACAAGCTACAGGTCCTACAGCTCACCTGGTGAAGTAGTTCCGTCCGAAGTGCGCCCAGTGTGCCTTGAGGATGTCCTCAACAGAGAGCCCCGTGGCAGCCAGCACGGACAGCCAGGCCAGCGCGGCCCACAGCCCGTCCTTCTCCCGCACGTGGTCCGAGCCTGTGCCGAAGCTGTACAAGCTACAGGTCCTACAGCTCACCTGGTGAAGTAGTTCCGTCCGAAGTGCGCCCAGTGTGCCTTGAGGATGTCCTCAACAGAGAGCCCCGTGGCAGCCAGCACGGACAGCCAGGCCAGCGCGGCCCACAGCCCGTCCTTCTCCCGCACGTGGTCCGAGCCTGTGCCGAAGCTCTCCTCGCCACACAGCGACAGGCGACCCGCGTCCATTAAGTTGCCGAAGTATTTCCAGCCTGGGAAAGAGTGGTAAAAGATCGATGGATATACTCTTTATTATACACCATAACAGAAAACAAATAAGGTGTTGGACTTGTGATCTGAACCCATACCAGACACAAGCATTTAGAACAAGAACATTTGGAACAAGATTGCTAGTCATGTGAATTCCACCTAAGTCTAAATTTGTTTAATTACTAGCTTCAGCCCACGACTTTGTTCGTGTGGGAAGGTTTCTAAATCCCGAACCCATGGGAATTCCGGGATAAAAAGTAGTCTATGTGTTATTCCAGGATGACAACTATCTATACCCAGAAATCGAATTCGAGATCAAGAATGTAAACAAAGAAATGTACTTGAAGGACGGCAACGTTGCAATTTATTTATGAATGCGTACGTGTGTACAGAGTGTTTCTTTTACGTATCAATTTAACATTTTTAGTGAATTTTAATATTAAAAAAATAATAACATTTTGTTTTCGAATGGTAATATTTTTTTAGCATGTGTGAATGCTATACTATTGCGGGTTAACGGGAACGCTCTCTGTTAGTTAACATACTGTATAGGTAAGGTAAACGAAATGAAAATAAAAAAAAGATATTGTTATGAACAAGTTGCTCATGTTTATTTGAAATTAGCATTTATTCACTTTGTGATTCGGATTCTGATGAGATTTTAATCTGTTTCCGGATGTAACATTAGGTTATTACAAGCATCGTCGTACAATTATCACTTGAGAACAGTTCGACCGATTTGGCCGTTTTTGTTTTTGTTGATAATCAGTCAGGATAAAGTTAGTGTGTAAAAAAGTTATAATTTGTTTCATTAGTAAAAAGCACCATGCGAAGCCGAGACGTTGTGCTAATTGAAAAGGCTGAAAGAACAATTATATTTTATTCTTGGATCGTAGTTTACGTGACTTTAAAGTTGAAAACTGTGTGCAATATTATATTTTAACGGTTTAAGATATGCCTACAATTTTAACTCTATGTTATAGTACTTTCCGGCATGCTATACAATTGTGGTTATTATTTAAAATTAGCAAAATCTTTGTTTACATTTTTGATATCGAATTAGGTTTCTGAGTATATTTACTAAATTTCTTTCAGATCCGTTCAGTATTTTTTGCGTGAAAGAGTAATTAATATCCATACGTCCATCCTCACAAACTTTCACATTTATAATATTAAGTATGAATAAGAATAACAATAAATTTATTTTTCTTTGTAGTACATCATTGTAATGATGTACTTAATTCTATACCTACTACAATTGTATAATTTGTAACTGTATGACGATTTCTTATTTTTATCGGCTCCCCAAACTAGGTCATACCTGTATTTTGGGAACCTGAATTGCGGTAGTTATGATACATTATTTATCAATAGTGTGGACATTTTAAATTCTGATGAAACTAGTTCTAAAGCATGGAAAATTAACAATGAAAAAATAAAAATAGTAGCTAAAAATAAAAAGTACACAATAGGTATATGTATTTGGGTGATGTGAGAGTTGTCTGTATGTAGAGTGTTGTGTGTGTGTGTGTGTTGTGTGTAAATATTGTCTGTGTATGGCGTTCCTTTTTAATATTAAGTCGCTGTTTTTGTTTCATCCTAATTTAATTTAAAATTTCTTGCGTTTCTTCATAGGTTAGTTTAGCATGCCATTTTATTAAAGTTTTCTTGCAAGAAGAATTATTCATATCTTTTATGTTGCAGATTTTGTTGATTCTATTATATGTGTGAATATGTGTAAATAGCGGGCATCGTCTGGGTAAGAGGCTATTTGTCTTGTGAAGAAGAATGTAGCAATTTTATTATAATCTGGTCTATTTTTGAGGGTTTTATGTATGTGTAGTGAAGCGTTTAGAAGGAATAATTGTCGTACTCGTATGATAGATAAATATCTCTTCCCAAGACACTTACCAGTAGGTACTTCAAATATCTCGTGTCCGGTGGCGGCGGCGACTCTGTCGACGGCGGCCGCGGTGGGCATGGAGCGGGCGTAGCCCCTGACGCCGGAGCGCTGGAAGTACGGGATGTGGCTCAAGTTGTGAGCCAGCACTGCCAGCGAGTCTGACGGCGTCACGAAGAACGCGTCACGACCGATTATCATGTTGCGGTCACCTGAGAAATAAAGTATATTTTGTAAACAAATAAACAATTCTGTTTTCTGATTTGGAAGAGTCCTGTTTCTGAGTCGTACTGTTTTATGGTCGAGCCATTCACGAATAAATTAGAATGTGATACAAATAGAATATTATACACTAGGTGCAAATTTTTAAGTGTTATTATCTAGATTTAGCTTAAGGTATTTAATGGATACCAATTAAAATAGTTTGTACTTAATTGCCAGAAAACAGTACAGGCAAATATGTCTTGCTTATATTACTTAATTTAAATTTAAATATTACTTAATTTAATTAATTTTTAAGTCTTTTACTGTTAATATATTTTGCACAATTTATGAAATTAACAATTTATTAATTGATTAAATTCTCAGTCGCCATTAAATCAAATTATTTTAGAATTACTCCATGGAAATGGTTTAGGGAATCTGCAAAACGTGGTGGATTGGTATTAAACATTTTATAAGGAACGTTAGTAGAAGAAGCTCTTTAGGTAGCTAAACACCAGCATTGCTATTACTACTCAAATGCATCCTGTTAGGTTAGGCTGAAATCAACCCCGATATATGAGTTGGGAAAAGGCTACTAAAACTGTGTTTTCACAGTTTTGAAGTCACAGACTTTCTTTTTTTCAAGAAACTAGCCTTTTAGTTATTTACGCCAAGTGCGTTAAGTTATTAAAAAAAATTTTTAATTCGTCTGTCTGTCGCTTTTATCTGGGCTTTCTGTTTGTCCGAGCTCATCTCTAGAACGGCTAATCCGATTTTAATAGGACTATCACTGCGATTTTTTTAAAAGAGAACTAGCAACGTGCGTAGAATTCACATTACTAGCAATCTTGTTAACCCCTCCAAATAAATTCAATATGCTTGAGTCTGGAGTGATTTTCCACTGACTTTGAATGGAAACATAGCCGAGGTTAGGTATATGGCACACATATAGATAGATAGGTAGAATATACTTTATTGTACACAAAAATTTAAACACACCTATTTAACAATATGTATTGCTTATTCTATGGTAACAATGGCGGTCTTATCACCGAAAGCGACATCTTCCAGACAATCTTTGGAAGGACTAAAAACTTTAATGAAAGTGGGGACTTTTAGGAAAATTCATCAAAAGCATCTTTAACTCACCATCCCCATCAAAAGCAGCCCCCAGATCGTAGTCACCCCCCTTCACAGCATTGACGAGGTCAGCCGCGTACGTGAGGTTGGGGTCTGGATGGGCGCCGCCGAAGTCCTCCAGCGGTACGATACGACGCACGTTGCTCTCTTTCGCACCCAACTCGTCCAAGAATATACGCTTCACGTAGGGGCCGGTAACTGTGGGATAGACGCAAAAACGTTAAAAAGATAAACCTTCCAAGTGTAGGATAAATGAAAAAAACCGGCCTAGTAGCAAACAAAGACTAGCAAATAATAACTTTGTTTTTCTTAGTGTTTGTAATTTTGTATGAATGATAAAATTATATTTAAGGTTTCAAAAAATGTGCTGTATCACAAAAACTGCTGACTGTTCTTCTTTCTTCTCGTTCAAACATTTCGGGTAGTGTGCTATGGAATTACATAATATAATTCCACCAAGCCCTTTCCATCATCGGACGACAAGACAAACGGCGATGCGCCATCGTTACATGTATCTAAAACTGATCATTCAAATTGTAAATAAAAATAATTAATTTATTAACTTATCTTTCTTTCTTTCTATCTTTTCAAGAAATAATAATAACAATAACGAACTTAAAGAAGAGATCACAAGAATATGGAGACAAAATAAAGTTTACATTATTCCTATAGTTCTATCCACGACAGGAGTAATCCCCAACCACCTCCTCCATAGTCTGAAATTAATAGATTTAGAAGAATCCGTTTATATAAACCTCCAGAAAGCAGCCATACTAAATACCTGTAGAATCGTTCGAAAATTCATGCAGTTGGAAGAAGCAAACACACTCTTATAAAAACACACACCACACGTTACATTTATTTGACTTTGGTCCGTAAATGTAGCAGAAACCAGCCTAGAGCTGAGAAAAGAAAATGATTTGTAAATAATAATAATAAAATATAAGTAAGTTTTTTAGTTAACCTAGACGAGTGTTTGGTTTTTTTTTTAAATCTAAATATATATAACTCAAAGGTGACTGACTGACTGATATAGTGATCTATCAACGCACAGCCCAAACCACTGGATGGATCGGGCTGAAATTTGGCATGCAGGTAGATGTTATGACGTAGGCATCCGCTAAGAAAGGATTTTGCGAAATTCCCACGGGATCAGGATTTACACGGGAAAAACTTCCCACGCGGGCGAAGCCGCTGGCACAAGCTAGTACTTCATTTTTTTTTATGTAGCTTTAGCCTTTAAAGCTAGAGAGTAGAGGGAACAAGCATCTTCTGGGCTCGCTCGTTCCATTGTAGACTTTATTTATCGTTGACTCGTCCATGAAATAAATCATCGAATCGAATATACAAAAAAAGTAGGAACCTAAGTTTGCCAAAAATAAATTGGGTCAATAAACCACTGATTATATGCCTGCATTGCCAAAAATATGTATGAACTTTATCAAACCACGCGTAACACCACAGACCATGAATTATCAATTCATGCGATAGGTCTGTGGTAGGCAAATGATATTACTTGTAGCTACCTACTCTAACTGACCTATTTGTGACCTAAGTTCAATGGTCAATAGCTTGTGACCATTTATCGGGAATCTTTTAGTTATTGTTAGATAGTGATAAGTGTGCTATCAAAATATAGGTACCGTTGCTAGCCCATTCGTATTAAGACATACAATTCGTGAAATCGTGGTACATAAGCGCATAGGATGCATTCTGGGCCCATAACCTGAAGGGATATGATCTAATAACGCAGATTTTAAGACAATCTAAACATTTATTCTAGGTATATAAATAAAATTGAATCTGTGTGTGATTTAAAAATAGCTGTGTTTTACAAATAGGCGTGAAAGAGCGGGATCATCCGAAATAAACAATTCCCTGTGTTCAGTAGTTTTTGCGCGAAAGAGCAACAAACATACATACATCCTCACAAACGTTCGCATTTATAATATTAGTAGGATAAAACTGTCACTTACACTATCACTATAACCTAAAGCTCAAGGCTCCAAGACTGAACAGGTTACTTCTAAGTAAGCGTGCTTCATCTTAGACTAATCTATCGCTTACCATCACGTGAGATAATGGTTGAACGCGAGCCTTTCATCAAAAAAATAACCTATTGACTTAAGCGGCTTACCTCCATTCATAGAATCGATGAGCACGTTGAAAGGCTTCCTCTGCTCGGAGCCTTGGATGAGAGTTTTGATCTTGTTGAAGTCAAAGATCTCCTTCATGTACGCGATGTAGTCGTTCACCGAGTCTATCACTTCTACTGTGAACTTGTTGCCATCGACCTGGAAACGGTAATATAGAAATATATGTCGAGTTTATTCCCAGAGGAGCTCGTGGTTAAAAAATAACAACCGAATAGGTAAATCTCCAAGGTCAGGTATCGCTTGCTAAGGTCCTCCGCGCTTTGGGAAGCACGTTAAGGTCCCGGCTGTAATTTTTTGGGTTTCGTACCCAAAGGGTAAAAACGGGACCCTATTACTAAGGCTCCGCTGTCAGTCTGTCTGTCACCAGGCTGCATCTCATGAACCGTGATAGCTAGACAGTTGAAATTTTCAGATGATGTAATTCTGTTGCGGCTATAACAACAAATAATAAGGGGTGCTCCTATACAACAAATGTGATTCGATTTTTTTTTTTTTTTTATAGACAATGTTATTTTTATACATAGATACGGAACCCTTAGTTCGATGGCACGACACGAGACTGGAGAGGCATCAGCTGCTCAAGTGCTGGCTGGTACCACCAGACACGATACTCTCATTCCGGACTATTTTATTTGGCTCTTCAACAATGAAAACACTATTACATACACAATTTTACATCTTAGGGAAGAGCACTGCATGCACAATATATTAAACTGTAAAAAAAAAATTACTTAATTAATCAATTGCAATTATGTGTTAAAAAAATATTTACCTAATTACAATTTAAAATTATCTTCATAGAAGATACAGGTGTATGGAACAAATCAAAGTCTTCATCGTAGTTTTCATACACAGTATACATTCTAGACATTGAGCAGTGCTGCCTTGTATGACTTTTTGGCGTCCTGAACAGTTTCCTTTTAGATCTTCTCGGTAGATTCCGGAGCACATGAAAAGACACTTTACTAACTAAGATAATTAAGTTTACTCACATCATAATTGCTAACTCCAATCTTGGTAATGTCACAGACGATGTCAGGGACGATCTTGTACTGCTTAATGGCCGTGGTCAGAGCATAGATCTGATTGGTCAAGCCGTCGGGGGCGGGGCCTCCATTGGCGCAGTTGTATTTGATGCCGAAGTCATTGTCTATGCCTCCGGGGTTGTGGGAGGCTGTGAGGACGATGCCACCTGGTGGGAATGGTATCTTAGTTAGAAAGTGCTCAGAAATAGCACACGGTTCCAAGAAAGAATTTAGACGCATCAATAGTTGAAATAAAATCACAGCTAGCGCGCCCTTGGTTAAGAACTTTTTTTTTGAATATGGAAAGAATTCACAACGCTAGCAATCTTGTTAACCCCTCCAACTAAGATAAATATGCTTGTATCTGGAGTGGGTTCACGGCAATAGTAATGGGTGGGGTTCGAAGCCACGACCTCTCGATCCTAAAACGGACACCTTAGCCTTAGGCTATCGACGCTTCAAGTTTCTCTCCATCACTTCTAGCTGGGGAGAGGGGAAACGTTGACATGCTCCAAATCACCCCAGCAGTAGCTTAACCCACTTGACAAAAAATTAAATACGCTACTGATTTTACCTTTTCTTTTCCGGAGAGAAAATCATCTAATGTCTCCTGCTCTGGGTGGAGCGGAAGGAAGTGTCATACATATACTGACTAAAAACCCACCCTGATACTTCGATTGCCATTAGGTTTCACGGCCGCGGTATCTCAAAAGAACATTCCCGCAATCTCGGCAAAATGATTAAGCCCTGCGGCAAACCTATTGATGTCGTAAATGCTACTAGTCGTCGGTGTTAGATCTATAAAGAGCAACACGTCAAATTATTACCCGACTGCGGCGAAGCAACGAGGAGAGTTATGTTTTTACCGCATACGTATGTATGTATGTATGTCTGTTCCTTTGTTCCCTCGTAACTATTAAACCAGTGAACGGATTTAGATAAATGATACGTTGTTAGATTTGTCTTGATGGCGGGAGTGTCATAGGATAGATTAAAATAAAACCAAATCACCACAACGACAAGCAGGCGCCATATTGTCAAAAAAGAAAATTCAAAAATCGACAAACTATGACAAATGATATTGAGGTTTATTTTACCATTTTTCATTCTGAGCAACCGTTTAGGAAATATAACGTTTTAAAACGGAATTAAATACTAAAAAGCTGAAAATAAAAAACTTATTTGAAAAATCTAAAAAACCCAACTGCTCAACTGAAATGGAAGAAACAAGCACATTTTTATTTTATAAAGTGACATGTAGGCGGGACCCGTCAATTTTTTTAAAATTAAAGTTATATCATGATCAATTGGGTCCCATGGGTTTCTTCCATTTCAGTTGAGCAGTCTGTTTTTAAATAAGTTTTTTATTTATCTCCTATTTATTTAGCATTAACTTCACGCACATCAATAAGTAATAATGTCTTATTTATAAACTGTACTCAAGGCTAAAGCTTATCAAATAGTAAACATAAATAAGTTAATTAGAATAATAATCATCTTGCGCACATTAATTCTCTTTCTGTTTTTAGTTTACAGATACCTAGGAGTTGGGAGCTAAATCATAACTGCCGCATAGCTTGGCGAGGTCGGCCGTGGTCCCATCTGCTAATTGTATATCTTCGACAGTCCTTACGGGTCGTCAAAAGAAAGAAAATCTGATACTGGTCTTGTCAAGAGGTTTCGCACCCTGTAACCAGTAGCTGGGTTGTGGAGGTCAGGTAGGCTTTGGCTCCATGTAAAATACTAGTACCCAGCTGCATCCAGTTAGACGAGAAGTTGATCCCGACACAGTTGGTAATAGGCTAAGTAAATGATGAGATACCCAACGAATTAATTACTACGTGAGCGTGTAAAATAATTCCTGATTAAGACCAGGCACTCTAAAATAATTTTTAGACATCAAAGCCGAGTAACCTTGATTAAATTTTGAATCATCTTTAAAAAAGACACGATTTTAGATTAAAAAATGAATCGAGCGAAAATGTTCCAATTATGTAACTGGTCTTAGACATGTAAAGAAAAAGATCCAATAAATCATATACTAAAGTTTCATTTTGATTGTATGTGTGATTGTTTCAGAATATTAATGCAAAGTTAAATACAATTTAGGGAGCCTCCTCTTAAAGGAACACAAAAAATATTAAATGCGAGTATGTTATAGGTAAATAATTTTGCGGAGTCACAGTACTCATCCATTTATGGTCATGCGCTATCATTATGAATAAGTAGTGTATGAGCATATAATAATCAACCTCTCAATACTTAATAATGTACCAATCAGGGTGACTGGTACATTTTTTCGAAGTCAGTAAGATGAACACAATGTGGAGTTTCTGCGTTAATAATTCTACAGATCGGACACCATCCAATGAGAATAAAACTTAATTTTTATCGAATACAGAAATAATTTGAAATAAAAGACTGCAGTCGGAGCAACTGAAGACAGCTGTCACAAATTCGAAATCCGTATGGCCACCGATCGCAAGAAGTGGAAAAGCCTAACGACCCGCTAGATGCTGAGTAATGGTGATCGTGATCTTCAGCCATGAAGAATCAACTGCTGAGATATCTAATATATAAAAATCTCGTGTCACATCGTTTGTTAACCCTCCAAAACGGCTTCACCGTTTTTTTCATGAAATAATTGTATCTATTTGGTAGGTCTGAGAATAGGTTGTAGGCATTTTTTTACTCTAGAAATAATTTATATGGCAAAACAACGTTTGCCAGGTCAGCTATGAGCATTAAAATCCAAAACACTGTACCAAATAAGATTATTCTTTTTGTTGTGCTCTTTATCGTCAGGGCTAAGATTGAAAAAAAAATTGGTGGTACGAAGGTCGTCGCGTCAACCAGTTAAAAATATAAACTGGACATCAGGCTACGTGTCTAATCAAAAAGCGCTATTAGACATCAGTTAATGGGTGTACCACACCCGTGGTTTTCCTCTAAGATGACCTATTATTGATTTTTCAATGGTGCCAGTCAGTGGATGTCTCAAGTAGTAATGTTCTATAGAATGATCTGAGTAGCTTACCTAGAGCCTTGTATTTCCTGATGATGCAGGACACGGCAGGAGTGGAGAGGATACCATTTTGACCAACCAGCAGTCTTGCTACCTAGAACATAAAAAAAAAAGATTTACTGGGTTACCATACCATAAAGATAAGTACATATTATCAATGCGATTCATATCTACTTATAGTAAATGAATATGAACAATAATCTTTTTCGAATCTGCATAGCATAGACAAATGTTCTACAGATCTACTTTTAAATGGAAAAATATTATGTTTAAAGAAGATGTTTCATTTTTATATGGGTCTCCGGCCATAACATGTACATTTCAGCAAAGCTGGGAAACTTACCCCTGAATAGAATAAAATAACATTTTTTTCGTAATATCAAATGGTTTTTATGTACAAAATAAAAATAAAAAACGTTTGACGTTTGTCCTAAGAGTTATGACAGCCATGACAGGTTGTAGAAATGACGTTTCTTAACCTTATTTTGTTTTTGTTCATCAGAACTAACCCACAGAATACTATTACCCTAGCGGGGACCTGACTGACTAGTGACTGATAGGGTTTCAAGACAACAATAGTGGTTATTTTGAATTCATTCAGAAACACATTTCAAAAATGGACACTAAAGATTTTTGTAACGATGAAATAATCACACTTAATTATGTTTACTCAAAAATATGTCAAGAGAATAATAGTAATTTATTTTTAACACTACAAGAATACACATATTTTTTAATTATCTTCTACGTAACATTGATTTGATGAAACATGATTTCAGAACGAATGAAGTATGCAAGCAAACGAGACGCCATGTTGAATAAAACATGGCAATAATTGAAAAACTATTATTTTTTGTACACAACAAATCAGGCTCAAATTCACCGGAGAATATTTTTCCCCAATTTGTAGTATTTTTTCCTCTTTTTCGATAAATGTACATCTGATGGCCAAAAATGAAACATCTCCTTTCCTACTGCGAAGATACTAAATCCAAAATTTGAATCAGTAACTATTTAAACTAACATTTACATGTTTTTTTTAGTGTGACAAAATAGGCTAACAAAAATAAACGATAGCACACAGTTTCGCACTTGCAGGATACCATCGTCATCTCTTTGAGAGGGAAGCCACCATGCGGGCTTTTTGAGGTTTGGTGAATTTAGCAAATCTTCAGATTTTTCCTCAAGATGTTGTCCTTCACCATTTATTAAACTGAATATGTCTGCCTGATTTGAAACCCACAACCTACCACCAGGTACAGTCGCAGCCTGGAATTTTGGGGGTGGGTGACTAAAAATACATACAATTTTTATTGCACACATTATAAAACAAATGGAAGTCTTCTATTTTTATTGGCAAATCGGGTGATAATATTAGGAAAGTCTTATTTTGCAAAATATTTAAAGATTTTCTATTTGGGGTGTACGATTTTGGGGGGTCATGTCCCCTGTGACCACCCCCCCCCCCCCCTTCGGACCGCGCCTGCCTACCACGTAAGTTGTACCAGTAAACACTGGGCCACAGCTTACTAGAACAGGTAACCAGTCAAGACCCTATAAACTTACTATTTACAAAAGCATGAATACGGTCTTCAAGATACTGTGTTGAGTATGGTTATAGATATACAAAGATAAATGCCTATGTCAGAGGCATAATAAGATAATAGTGGCATTTAACTTTCATTTGTTACAATACATTAATTAACCGATAACACACCAAACAATATGGTACCATTTTTACTGGGACAAATACAATAGGCATAGCCAATATATATGCTTGGATTGGTTGCAGTTAGATTAAATAATAATATTCCACAACTTTCACACAACGCCATCTAGTCCCAAACTAAGCAGAGCTTGTGCTATGAGTACTAGACAACTGATAAACATACATATATATTTCTAAATACATACATATTATAGATAAATTACACCCAGACAAAGAACAAATGATCGTGCTCATCACACAAACATTTGTCCTGGGTGGGAATCGAACCCACGACCTTGAGCATAGCAGTCAGGGCCACTGACCACTAGACCAACAGGCCATAAGACCACATCATCACTTACCATCAGGTGAGATAGTGGTCAAATGCGAACCTATTTTCAATTAAAAAAGAAAATCATGTGTGTTTAAAAAATATCTCGATCTTACATCCAACATTTGAATAATGTATTATTCAGATAAATAATGTATTATGTATGAATAATGTATTATTCTTATGTCAAAGTATGTTAACTTTCTTAAGTGAGGGTACCTATTTGCACAAAAATTTTGTTATTTGTGATAGCATAATGGAGTGCTCTTTTTCATGATTTACCTATATTGTATTATTATAAATGATAAAATTCAGATCTGGCTATCAGATATCCTGTAGGGTACCATGAAGACTTGGTTAATATACCGGCAAAGTGTGAAACTCGTTGCCAGCTTCTGTGTTCCCTGCCACATATGACCTGTCAGCCTTTAAAGCAAGAGTGAACAGGCATCTTCTGGGCCTTCTTATTACATCATAAACCTATTACGGTCAGCTGTGATCAAGGTCGAGAGTGGGCTCAATCAATATTAAAAAAAGTTTACTCATGGATTGATTTCAGTCTGGAAAAACACAAAGGCCCTGGAATTTCCAAGAGAACAAAGTTATGGGCAATAGCTAATATATTTATTGTTTATAATCCAGAACTTCATACTTAATAGACAGTTTTTTTTATAAAGATTACTAGCAATGTGGGTAGAATTCACATTGCTAGCAAATATGTTACCGTGTAGTTTGTTGTACTACTTCTTCCCAAGTTAAACACTGAGAAATGATGATAGGTGAGTGTTTTGGGGCAGTCTGTTTTTATGTAATTGTTGACATTCCAATAGTGCTGGTACTTAGCCTAATTTTAATAATAGCAATTTTTTGTAATACTTGAAAGATAAAGCTTCTGAAAAATGGGGCACCAACCTTTGAGCTAAATAGTACTGTTACATAGTCAGACTTATGTGAAATTAAACTAAAATAAACCTACAAAATCAAGAAAGATGACAAGACTACAAAATCTAAGGTAGTATAAACCAATATTCTAACAGAAAATGTTTTCACAAAATATTTGAATAAAGAATATTACTTAATATAAAATTAGGAGTTGTTATTGATTCCTAATTTTATATTAACATTTCATTGAGGAATGATATGGAACTATGAGTACACAAACAAAACTAAAGTCATTCATACAATTTTTTTTTATCGATAATTGGTTTGCGTTTGACCACTCTCACCTGATGGTAAATGACGATGTGGTTGAAGATGGAGCATGCTTACCTAAAAGTAACCTATTCACTCTTGACTTAAAGACCCCTAAGTTATAGCTATCGGGTAACACACGCCGTCAGGGAATTCCACTCCTTAGCCATATGCACAATGAAAGTATTCCCAAAATATTATGTGCATATGGGTGGGATGTCCACCATGTAACAATGGTGCACCGCCGTTTGTCTTCACACAATAGATATCATCTATTATTAAAAATAATTCTCAAAAATTTACCAAAACCCCTGAAAACTGTAAGTGTTTATTAATTTTTGTATTCTTTTATTATATTCATATTTTTATATATATTTATAGTTTTAATTTTCATTTAAATTAACAGGCCATTTATACTTGAGATGGACATCGGCAGATTGTATTTTAACTTATCAAAAGTCATTAATATACTCAGATGAAGTAAAAAATAGTTTTCTTACTTTTTTATACCTTTGTTTACTTCATCTGAGAATATAAATATATTTTTTTGAAAATGTTAGCTTACCCCGTTAGCAGCTGAGATCTTTATAATTTTGTCCACAACCTCCTTCACAAGGTATCTGCCATCTCCACCAACAACCAAGGTAGATCCAGGCAAGGAGGTTTTAACGGAATCCAGAATACTCTGCACAAAGTTCTCCGTGTAATTTTCTTGAACGAATACCTTAACTTTTTTACGCAAACCACTTGTACCCGGCTTCTGCCCCTCAAAAGGGTTAGTATCCACAGTTACTACACTAGGCATTTTTTATGAATTAAGTAATGCTCTAACTGACAACACAAACTAACTCCACGCTCCTTACTAATTAAATAGTTAAATTATCGGAGTTTTTAAGGTCAGAAAGATCGCGCAAAGTTATTACAAAACTATTGTCAAAAGTGTCAAATCAATGTCAGAACAAGGTCATACTATTGATGCGTTCTGTGAATTAAACGAAGTTTGTTTACTCCTGACACATATTTATTGAGTTAATATAGATTATATCTTAGAAAACATTTTGTTATGCTATATTGAGGCTGTTTCTGATAAGAATTGGTAACGCCACTTTAATTACCGAAGGTTATTTGGTCGGCCTCACTCAATACAAATACACAGTGAACGCGACTATAAGGAGGCGTTCAAGTTCAACTTCACTTTTGCTAAATGTCGCATAACG
The DNA here is from genome assembly GCA_943138885.2 of Tholera decimalis. Taxonomy (NCBI): domain Eukaryota; kingdom Metazoa; phylum Arthropoda; class Insecta; order Lepidoptera; family Noctuidae; genus Tholera; species Tholera decimalis. Next base: position 34,513,851 of record OW964567.2, read on the forward strand.
TAATGATAATAATTATACTCTTTGATCGTATTATTAATGTCTATGTGTATTTAATGGTTTAAGATAAGACAAGGGATAACAGTATGTACCGCTCGTATCTATAAACGTCAATTTATGCTCTTACATAGTCACTGAGGTCGGATTGGACGTTATTAATGGTATGGGTGTAAGTGGGTAGTTGTGAGACAAAGCTTTGCATAAGAAATCTACATTCTGAATAACCTTCCTTCTTTTATCATTGTGTTGGATCACAAAGAAAATTTTACATAATCATGTTCAACCAAAGATATAATAAAAACTATAGATACGTTGTCCGCGCTCTAAAATGGCAAGTTGAAATCAAGGTAAAGCCCGATTTACACTTCAACAAGTACAGTAGCGAGTTAACTTGCGTCATCGGCGAGTTAAGTTGTTATTGTAGTTTGAACGGCAAAAGCGAGTTAAGTAGTAGTACATTAACAACTTAACCGCCAATGACGCAAGTTAACTCGCTACTGTACTTGTTGAAGTGTAAATCGGGCTTAAGTGCCTCGTGTCTGTTTAGTTACGCACGAACCTGTGTCGCGATCGCTACACTACACATCTTAAGAAAAAATGTGTTTTAAAAGAAAATTAGGAAAAAGGCATGCCTTTGTGTGTTTTCAGATGTTGCACTAATTATACTGCTTCCGTGAGAGGTCAAAATGTGTCATTTCATAGGTAAATATCAACAGAAACACATTTTTTATTTTTATTTTTCTACACTGTTAATGGCGGCTAGCGTATGAATGAAGTCAGTCATGTGACGTTAGGGGAGGTAGTTAACTAAAGATGTATATTCATCTCTCTCTAACATCAGGTGTACCTAAAGATGGCATTTATTTTCTGTCCCTTTCTTTACACGTATTAGATAGTAATTCTCTATGTGTGTGTTTCGTGCCGTTTTTGAGAGGTGTTTTGTGGGAATATGACGCGTCTATTATAATACGTCATTGTGTTCAACCTATAACTTCCCACAACTGTGACACAAGCCACTTCTCTTGACTCTATGAGAGGGAAACGGGCCACATAGACCGAGAGCGTGTTAGTGGATGTTAATTGTCTTCCGATTTTTGATCATAGGCCATGCCGCTTTCCAAAGAAGCAAAGAAACTTAACTCGCGCAATTAATATCACGTATGGACTTGGGCCGATACCGGCGGAAAAGCATTTTTAATTTTGAAGTAAACCTGTAAGAAAGAGCCAACCTCTTTCTTTCATTAGACATATGAGTAAAAAATAATAACAACACCTTATTTAAAAAAAAACTAAGTAAACACATTTAATCAAATAATTAAGTAAAGTAGTTACAAAAATAATAACCGCCACACATCCAAACATCAAATAACATAATAATTCTACATTACACTTTAAACTTATGTATCTATTTATTTGCATTTGCAAGCTTTGATGGCGCCTCCGAATTCTTTACTCAAATATTTGGCGACGGCCAGGCAGAGTGCGTCGTTGTAGGGGGCTGCAATCACTTGGATGCCAAGAGGAAGACCTTGCGAGTTTACGCCGAGAGGAACCTGAGGAAAGAAACAATATATTTACATCTTACTAATCTAGGCAAATATAGGCTCTTCCTGTAGGGCTTGTCCGAAACTACCTGAGACTACCAACTGCTACTGTTCTGATATAATAATAAGCCCTCCTATCCGATTAGCCATCTGCATAAGGTTGCCATACGACCGGAATTTTCCAGACATGTCCGGTAATATAGGTCTTTGTCCGGAATGCGGAGGGAATCCTAAACCGTCCGGAGTTTCTACAATTGAATGAAAAAGCGAAACATAAAAAAAATAATGTTTTTATTTCAAATTAAATAAAATCAGGAATTTTCATCAAATGTCCGGAATATACTCCGGAGTTTCGATTTTTTGATCTGGCAACCCTATCTGCGCAGGAGATTTTATAGTGCATAAGTATGTGCGCAAGTACTTATGCACTCTCTGTCCCTTTACTCTCATTGTCCGATGGGACAGGACTAACAGCGCAACATGCTTTCCGTAGCATGGGAGTTATTACATCACCTACTTCCAAACTCCGGGCTATTAGGTAGGTATGCACTCCTTAGTAGCAATAGGGAATGTGATTTATTTTTGCGATACTAGCCAAGTTAAATAGGTAGGCAAAAACTGATGTATTGTTAGTTGATTCTTGTAGCTGTTGAGGCCGTGATTTTAGCACAAATGGAATGATGTGTTTCACGAAGCCAATTTGGTCAGTGGCACTTTGCTTCACCTCAAAGACCTGTAACGCCCTTCTCTTACCTGAGTAGCAGGACACTTGAGTGCGTTGACGATGGCCCAGTATGCGAAGTTATAGGGCCGCATGAAGCACGAGTAGTGGTAGGGGGCAGGCTGTGGCGCGCTTGGCATCAGCAACACGCCGTTGTCACCTAGTTTATTCTGGAACATGAGCAGTTTTTATAGGCCTTTACCTAAGTTCAAATGTTGCGAGAGGATAATAAAAATAATGGTCAACATTTCAAACAAAAGACGTCCACTGCCTGGGACTCGCATAGAAGCGTAGCGAGTTGTATAGAAGCGCACTCAGAACACTACGCGCCATCAAACCGGCCCTCGAATGCCGGAGGAGACGGATAACTTCATCTCGTACTGTCCCCTACTACTTATGGCGTGTCAATGTGTGTGAATGCATTACCCTCATTTGCGTCGCGTGGTCGGGTAAAATGGGATAGTGGTATGCGTCTTGCGTACGCCGTCTCCCTCCCACACACAAATCATGATGATTTTAAAAAGTCTAGATTACCATGAATTTTTATTATTATTCATTGACTTGCACTCTAACTGACACTATCTCACCTGATGGTAAGTGGAGACGGAGATGTGGTTGAATATGCAACACGCTTACCTAGAAGTAACCAATTCACTCTTGGCAAATGTTGAAATCTAAATCACCGAAGATAATTATAATAGAGGCATAATGATCAATATTATAATTACACTGGCTCTGGTGCCAAATTGCTTCTTAAAGAACTACTCACAAATAAGTCTTCCTTGAGCTCTTTGGAGATCTTTTCGGCCCACTCGGCGTCGACCTTCGGTAGGTATTGCTCTTCAATCAGACGCACGATGGTGAACAGACAGAGCTTGCTCATACACACCGCCTGTGGGACAGGGAGATGGAGTTAAAGACATAAGACACACACCCCTTCAAGGGGCACACAGAAGAGTGGAATGAAGCATGAGGTTCCATCTTTTGTATTGCATCATCAAGCATGCAACTGCTTTGTCTAGGGAAGAAGACTTCAAGGTTGGTGAAATGCCACGTTTAAGTTTCGTACTTGTACAAAATGTGCATATGACTTTTGTCATTAGGTCTTTATTGATACCTTATTGAAATGAAATCGACATATCAAGTCCAACTATATCAAGTCTGTGACCATAACCTATAAAATAAAATTATATACGAGTATGTACACATAAAAAAGAACTAAATAATCCAAAATATGGCGCCGAAATTCCTACACAACGCTGTCTACTGGTAATTTACCAAAGACACTGACGGCATTGCCACCTTATGTACTTCTATAGCAATGCTTAAGCTCTGCTCTAGGTAAAAGCTATGCCTCTGGAAAGATCTTTAAATAATACATGAGCTCTTGGACCCTACGATCAGAGAGTTTCAACCCCAAAACGGTTCAAAAATTTAACAGTAATAAATCACAAGCTTCTTTCCTATTGATATATCTTCAAAATCTCTGAAGTAATTCTTCAGAGATTTCAGTCTTCTCAATTCTTTCCAAGCACAACACATTTTAATGGAACCTACCTTAGATAATATGCGAAATCTACGTGTCTATAATTAGTCTATATCTAAACTAAGTATAATCGAAACCCCTTACCTTTTTCAACAGCTCAACAAGTCCATTAGCATCACCCTTATTATTGGTACAGAGGCTGGGCAGATGTTCAGGCTCCTTTGTCATCCAGTGTTTCCAGATGCTGTACATGTGATTGAAACCCTTGTGGTAGTACGGCGTAGGGGCGTTCTCAGTTGTTGAGATCTCTTGGCTGATTCTGGTTATAACACTGGTGGAAGAGTTTGTGGATTAGTAACTGGATTATGTGTGGCTGAAGTAATGGCCAACATATTTAAAACATTGGGCATCTACACTTATCCGTACTATAATATAATAAATGCAAAAGTCTGTCCTTCTTTCTGTCGGTCTGTTACGCTTTCACGGCTAAACCACCGCACCGATTTGGATGAAATTGGGAATGAAAATAGTTGAAGACTCCGGGACAAACATAGCCTATGCTTTTTTCAAAAATTAACTCATAAGAGCTATTAGAACCCTATTCAACCCGGAATAGGGGATGAAAGTTTGTATGAGAGATCTAAACCACCAATTTTAATTAATTTTGTTATTTTTTTCCCTCATATTAACGCGGGTGAAACCGTGGGGCACTGATAGTAATATTATAAAGAGTATTGTTATTTGCCTAAACACTGTCTGTCTTGCTTATTTTTACAAGTGTATGCAAAAACAAAAAGAGTTTAATACAAATGACTTGAAAAATGCATAATAATGCTATGTAAATACGGTAGTTAGGATTCATTCATAAAATCTTGGCGATAACGTAAGTATGCATTGCGTAATATATTAAATTGTACAAAAAGTATTGTGTACTCATAATTAACGACCGAATAATAAAAGTTCATTTTTTGTTTTTCAAGATTACTTGCAATGTGGGTAGAATTCACATTACTAGCAATCCTGTCAACCCCTCCAACTAAGTTAAATATGCTTGTATCTGGAGTGGGTTCACGGCAATAGTGTAATGGGTGGGGTTCGAACTCGTGACCTCTCGATCACAATTCCGACATCTTATCCATTAGGCTATTGACGCTTCAAGATTAAGCTACCTCTTCATAGCTCCTTTGAGACAAGACCTCACGGTGCTGACACTGAGGTCTTGGGCGGTCTCCATGTAGTAAAATTTGATATCCTGGAACAAGATATACAGATTAATGAACAAAAAACGATACCTACCTACTTCAGTATTAATAATTTAGTTCGATGCTACAACATGTTGAACTATTATTTTAATTTATTATAGAACACCCTTTTTAATTGCAGGTAATCTTTTTGGTGATATTTTCTTTTTTATTGATGATAACATCGCTTTTGACCACCATCCCACCTGATGGTAAGCAAAGATGTGGCCGAAGATGAAACACACTTGTCAAGAAGTAACCTATTCAATTTTGACTTAAAAACCTCCAGATTCCTAGCTGTACGCATTATGAAAGTATTCCCAAAACGTTTGGTGCGTATGGGTGGGATGTCCACCATGTAACGATGGCGCATCGCCGTTCATCTTGTAGTACGATGATGGAACGGGCTTGTTGAAATTTAGTGCCATGGTTTGTGGTAATGGTATGTTAGGTTCGTATGGGTCTAATGTCCACCATGTAACGATATAAGTACGTACCTTGAAGTCGATATTTCTATCTAACTTGAGTAAAGGAGCCTTGTCTCCAGCTATAATCTTCGTGAGAGGAGCCAGATCCTCAACGTGCTTGGATATAAAGCCCAGAGATAACATAGAGTCCTGTTCCTCACCGCTGCGGAAGCATATTCCTGGGAACAGGTGAATACAGTTACCTTAACAGACTTATTGACTCACAAATATTTGAAAAATTTTAGACTCGACAGTCGTGTCAACAGGGCCGGATTAACCATTAGGCGGAGTAGGCAACTGCCTAGATGCCCCGCATCTACTAGGGGCCCAGGCCCAGTGCACGCACCAAGAAAACATGTTTCTTCGAACGAGAATTTGATGTGCGTGCGAACTTAGGGTCCTCACTGTTATCTCACAAAATACAAATCGTTAGATGTAGTAGTAGAATTAAAAGTAAAAGTAAGAAAAGGGGCCCCGAGAATGCCATTGCCTTAGGGCCTCGGACAGGGTTAATCCGGCTCTGCGTGTCAAGCGCCATAGAAGTTAACGGCACGCTTCAGCCATGTTTTTTTAGTAACCCTATTCTGCTTCACTCCTGAACAAAGGCTTCCCTCAATCCCTCCAGTTCTTGCGATGGTGCGCCTCCTCTCGCCAATTCCCGATTCTTAATATTAGCCATTTGGCTAGATTATCTTTATAGCGGCCAATCTTGACCCTCAATCGGTTAAGTGGTTACCAGATTGGCCACTGCGGTTTATCAGGAAACATGGCTTGGGACACGAGCATGTGAGCAACAACATTCCAACAGCCATGTTTAACTAATTTTTTTTTTATGGTTTTGCCCATTTGATGACATGAAGCATTGAAAGTAAACGGAAGGATTCATTGTTTTAAGTGGTATTTTGACCTGACAGCAAGGTTTCATTGAAACGGAGGGTGAGTGATTTATTCATTCACATATTGTTTAAACAACCTTTTGTATCATTTTCTTGGTTTGTTATAATTAGCTGTGCTGTGAGTAAATAAAATAGGTTGGAACATTTTTCTAAATATGTGCTGTGACTTATTGTGCAGTGAGCATTTATTGAATGCACAACAGACATAGGTTGAGTTCAATTCATTTATTGCAAGTATTTATTCATTTGTAGCATGTATTGTAAGTAGTGGTTAGTTTAGTTACAGCAAGTACTAAATTACAAGGTTGGTCAAGCTCAACACTGAAGTGGAGAGCTTGCAGCAGCGATTCACGAATACACAGTCGAGCCTTTGTTGTTGTTTGATGCTAAACATCACATAACATCACACGTGCTTGTCTCCCAAGCCCTACAGCCCCATCTTGGGGAAAAAAGAAGCCATCATCCGAGTGTCATACTTTGTTCTATGAGATAAATGTGAAAAATACAAGGTTGTTGGGTTGAAATGAAATGAAATGAAATGAAATGAAATGAAATGAAATGAAATGAAATGAAATATTTATTTTGTAAATTGGTTATAAATAACACTTTTACACGTCATGTTTTTTTGCGTGTTAAGTTTAGCTAGATGAGGCCGGTATTTCCTAACTGACTACTCTGAGAAGAAACACCGAAACAAACTCAGAGGTCATAGTCTCTTTTAAAGTCCAGACAATTTGTATTTTTATATGAGAAGCATGTAGGTTCATGTCTGTGGTATTCTTTTGAGGAAATAACCACGCAAATTTGAGCGGACCTGTCCAGACAGTGCAAGCATTTGTCAGTTATCGTGTAGCTCAACTTAGAACTTAAGGAGCTCAACAATTTGACAAAAAATACCAACGGACATTTGGGTAGGCCACACAAGTACTCAAACTGCTTGACATCATTAAATAAATTATAGTCAAAGTAAAAACAACGAAGAAAGAATAACCTACATTGTCCTCACATTAACAATAATGAAATAATTATGTAAAAAAAAAACAAAAACAAAATAAATAGGTATATACAATACTTAACAAAACAAATATTTTAATCAATAAAAAATAAATCAACTATCAAAATTTTAAAAATAAAAAATGCTCACGTATATCACTGGAGCAGCTCATTCCCAAGCCTTCTTGTCCTCAATATAATCTTTAACAGTGTAAAACGCTTTCTGACACAGCTTACGTTTTATAAATAATTTGAATTTATTAATACTTAGTTCTTGAATATGGCTAGGAATTTTATTATAAAAACGTATACATTGGCATCTAAACGAACCACCTATTTTTTTTAACCTTGTTTTAGGAATGACATATGTGTCTTTGTTCCTTGTATTTACACTATGAATATCACTGTATTTTTTAAACAGATTAATATTTTTGTGTGCATACAAGAGATTCTCATAAATATACTGAGATGGCACAGTCATAATATTAATCTCTTTAAATTTGTCTCTTAAGGAGTGCTTGGGACTTAATTTATAAATTGCACGAATGGCCCTTTTTTGTAATACAAATATTGTGTGAATGTCGGCTGCATTTCCCCAAAGTAAAATGCCGTATGACATCACACTGTGAAAGTAACTAAAGTAGACTAAACGTGCTGTTTCGATATCAGTTAATCCACGTATTTTTCTAACGGCATATGCTGCAGAACTTAACTTTTTTGACAATTTATCTATATGGGGGCCCCACTGAAGCTTCGTATCCAAAGTTATGCCCAAGAATACTGTGGTATCTTCGGGTTTCAATATTTCGCCCTTTATTGATACACTAGTATTCACTTGTCTAACATGAGGTAATGTAAATTTTAGGCATTTGGTTTTTTTCTCATTAAGAAGAAGATTATTAAAATTAAACCAGCTAACTACAGTTGCAAGGGCTCTATTTACTTCTTCAATAACCTGCTGTTGACGTTTAATTTTAAATAAAAGAGAAGTATCGTCAGCGAATAACACTATGTCATGATTTTTGATCAGGTACGGCAAATCATTTATATAAATAAGAAACAAAAAGGGACCTAAAATTGAGCCTTGGGGGACCCCCATCTTGACCACAGATCCCGGCGATCTTTTGCCGTTCACATCGACTCTTTGAATCCTTTCACTCAAATATGAGGTTAAAAGATTCAGAGAGGAGTCCCGGAATCCGTAGTGGTGCAGTTTCCTGATTAATGTCTCATGGGGAACACAGTCAAATGCCTTAGACAAATCGCAAAAAATGCCCAACACATCGCACTTATCTTCCCATGCATTATAAATGTGTCCTAAAAGTTCAACACCGGCATCAGTTGTTGAACGACCCTTTGTAAAACCAAATTGTTTATTATGTAGCAATTTGTGTTTATTAAAATATCTTTGCATCTGCATTAGAATAATTTTCTCAAAAATTTTACTGAAAGTGGGCAGTACAGAAATAGGTCTGTAATTAGTAGGGTCAGATGTACTACCCGATTTAAATAGTGGGATTATTTTACTATATTTCATTAGATCAGGAAACTCACCGCAATCAATACAATTATTAAATATAACAGCTAATGTAGGAGCAATAATGTGTATAGTTGACTTAGTAACTTCAACAGAATTACCCCACAGGTCTGCAGTCTTTTTCATATTCAAAGAATTAAAAGTTTTAATGATGTCATTAGAAGTAACATATTGGAATTTAAACTCTGAACTACAAACTGGAACATTTTTTTTTAAGTAATGTTTCTGCAGCAATGGGACATGATTTTAGCGACTTGGTTGTCGATACGGGAATGTCAGTGAAAAAATTTTCAATTTCTGTGGCGACTTGCGAATCTAATGTTATTATATTATCATCAATAGTGAGGGTGTAATCACTATTTCGGTTGCAAGACCTTCCCGTTTCGCTTTTTATAATATCCCAAGTCGTTTTAATTACATTACTACTATTTTTAATTTTAGAACTCAAGTAGCGAGACTTGGCAATATAACAGACTTTTTTAAATAATTTAGAGTAGTTCTTGACATATAAATTAAATTCTACCGAGTTAGTGTAAGTCCGCTCCTCATAGAGTTCATAAAGCCGATTTCTACTTTTATAAATACCAGCAGTGGCCCAGTCACTGAAAGAAGTGTTACTATTTACTGAAGCAATTTTGGGAATAAATGTGTTATCAAATTGTTGGCAATATATTTTGAAAAAATCATTATAATGTTTATTAGGGTCCTCATTAGTTAACAAACAGGGCATTTTATTTAAGAGTTTAGTTTTGAATGCTTCCAGGCGATATTTAGTTTTTGGATTTACAGTGATATTCTTTTTTAACATTTTATTAACCTTTTTTGGTAAAGTAATTAATTGCCCACAATGATCAGAGTCTATTAAATTAATTATTTTTTTGTGAGTCGGTACAACATCCGTAAAAATATTATCTAAGCAAGTGGCACTAGTCGGAGTTATTCTAGTAGGCTCCATAAATAGGTTTACAAGATTGTATGATTGGAATAAACTAATAATGTTAGAGCTCAAACCAGAATTTTCTAATAAATTAACATTAAAATCACCACAAACAATGACATATTTACTTGAGTTACAGATTTTATGCAAAACTTCATCCATTACTTTTTCAAAGCAATCGTACAATCCTGAAGGTGGTCTGTACACACTTAATATAATAAACTGCTCCAATTCAATACAGGCTATTTCAATAGATCGTTCAACAGAGAGGCTCACAATATCCATTCTGTTCTTGAATTTAAGATTATTACTTATTAAAATTAAAGAGCCACCATGTATAGCATTTACTCTGCTGAAAGAACTACCAACCTGGTAATTATTATAATTGAAAATAAATTGATGGCTTTGAAGCCAATGTTCAGTTAGGCAAAGAATATCAATATGGTTAAAATTAAGAAAAAACTCAACTTCTAACTCTTTGTTTAAAAATCCTTGAATATTTTGATGTACCAGGTTAATAGTATTTATTGATTTTAAAACTATATTTGTGTCCTCTTTGCAGTTTAAAAGTTCATTACTGCTAGAGATTCCCTCTGTTGTCAAAATTTCTAATTTAAATTCTCAGTAGTAAAATTGTTTGCAACCAAGCAATTGGTTGAGTTATGTAAACTGTCACTGCAATAATTAATTTCAGTATTATTAGATACCCTAGATAATACTGAATATTCACTTAACCTAGGATCAGTAAAATTATCAATAAATGAGTGTATATTGTATGCTAACAAAGTAGCCAATAAATGTCGACTTTTTTTGGGAAGATACATATTTCCCCGAATCAAAACAAAATCTCTAACAAAATTGTTAGTATCAAAATACAATAAATGGTCACTATGACGGCATACTAACATATGCATCAAATTATTAAGGCTAAAAATATATTCATTTTCTATATATGTCAAATTATTAGAATAAGGCAATGCACATAAAATTAATTTGCCTAATTTTAATTTAAGGAGGGTGCCAATACCATTAACAATGTCCTTTTTTGTCACATTAAGGCTATTTCCAAATAAAAGAATGACTGTGGTCTGCTCATTCAATTTTGATTGTTTAATTTTATGAATAAGCTCAGTGAAATGCAGGTTATGGTAACAATGACTTACTATGGTATGATCACAATAATTATTTAAAAGTGAGCCAAAACCTGTGCCTAATCTATCTGAATACACTAAAATGTTACTTTGAGCTGGGCTTGTGGTTTCCAAAGTATGAGGCAAAATGGGTGAGGATGCAGGAATAATCTGTGGTAACATGATGGCCGGGTGATTTGAAGCACAACTACAGGTGAGGTCATTAGTCAATGACTCATACCTCTCTGCATTGTGCTTAACCAAGTCCACCAGGTCACAAGCCTCCTGCATGCGCTCATTTAACATTTTCTGGCTAGACTCATACTTACAAAAAATATCCCTTAGTGTATTTTCCCTACTCAATAATTCCTTCTGAAGGTTATTTATGTCAAGATCATACATTTTTCTTTGACTATCCAGCATGCAATTACATTCCTTTAATTGGTTGATATAAAACATACCTCTCAAGTTAGTGGTTCCAGGAGTAGGGTGGTGACCAAACATGCCGCAGTAGAACGCAGGCATACGAGTAGAGCCACCAAGGTCGGAGCCTGAAATAGTAATGAGTAAGCTGTTAGAGGTGTTTCAATCTGTTTAGCTATTTTCCTTCGCAGACTTATGCGTAAGACAACGATAGCTATTATCCCGAGTTCTGTAATACAGATAATATACCTAGTTCACGAGTCAGGGTGTCACCGTATCTTTAGAAACCTTTTGAAGCTAATAGAGATTTGAGTTCCATGGATGCGGGAAGCCCCTCAATGTTTTTTTTTCTGTTTATCAATCAGAAAGCGGTTTACAGAATACACATACCAAGTTTCAACTCTGCAGTCGTAATAATTTCGGAATAAAATGGCTGTGACATGCAAACGGATTAACGGACGGATAGACAGACATGACGAATCTATAAGGGTTCCGTTTTTTGGCATATGGCTCCAAAACCTTAAAATTTGAGTGTAAATAATGAGACATCTTACACAGACTGATAACAGTAGCACAGGACGCTGTCAACGCTGCTTCGGCTCCACTGGAACCTCCAGGAGTTCTTCCAGTGTGATGAGGGTTGTTGGTCATGCCATACACTGGGTTGCGGGTCTCTTGCCTATCAACATACATTACAGATTTAGTTTTAATGTGGTTATTTTTCGACCATCCGCATGCAGTCTAATACTTACTGATGGCTTTCCTTATACTGTCCTTTTTATCGATAACCAGCTTGAACAGAATCTCATCTAATAGTAAGCGAAGATAAGGTCAAACATGAAGCAATGCTACCCAAAAGTAAACTGTTCACTCTTGACATAAAGACCCCCAGGTGATGGCTATTCTAGGAGACATAGACTCCGGTAGGAAATTCCACTCCTACACACATCACATTATGGAGTTGTTTTTCTACCCTTCGTAAGCAGTCTAATTAATTTCTTCTGAGTGTAGCCAGTTAGGAAACACTGGATTCATCTAGGTTTACATTTACGAAAAAAATTCCTTATATCCCTTCATTCGCAAAGTAACTACGTTAGTGATTCAATTGTAACAGAACTTGCAGTGATTGAAAGTTATGGTGGGTTGCTGGGTTGCTTGCATAAAGAAGAACTTTTTTTATTACTTATATAACTAATAAAAAAACGAAGCATATGCTCGCATTTGACCACCATGTCTCCTGATGCTAAGCGATGATATGGTCGAAGATGAAGCACGCTTAACTAGAACTAACCTATTCACTCGTGATTTAAAGACCCCCAGGTTATAGCTATCGAGAAACGCAGACCCCGGCAGGAAATTGCAGTACTTAGCCGTATGCACAATGGAAGTATATATAATTCTCAAAACGTATTGTGCGTATGATTGAGATGTTCACCATGTAACGATGCCGCATCGCCGTTTGTCTGGTAGTAACCTATTCACTCTTGACTTAAAGACCCCCAGGTTATAGCTATCAGGAAACAAGAAGTATAAAGGGCTTTACCAAACCAGCAGCTCAGGTAAATTGGTGGAAGCCACAACGATGGCTCCAGCATCCTTCAGTCTCTTTACTGCCTCACTGTCTTCCTCCGCAATCTCGTTACGCCGGCACTTGAGCCCCATCGTGAACGGCATTCCTTTCACTGCCTGGCTCTCCTTTGTAGTGAATGGGACTCCTATGGGTATTCAAAATAATAGCCATTTTTATCATATAAGCTATTCCTACGACTTTGCGTGGGAGATGGTACTGCGTACATCCTGATTTAGAGCTCTAGATCTAGATTTGTTGTCCTATAACTTCCTCTTTCAGTGAGTCACATAAAATCGGTTCAGCCGTTTCAGAATATAGCCCGGACAATCAGAAAGGCAGGCGGACACACATCATGCTTTAGTATTGTGTAAATAATTATAAGCACTTGAGAAAACACAGTTGTCTGTTCTGTCAATTTTAATTATAATATACCTACTTATTATATATAGATGTATTGATTTTATCGGTAACCTTCGGTTTTTGCAACTAAACCTAACGACTTGTAGTATTCCGAACCATTCTATAACTCAGTCTACCTTGGACTTCGATACCAGATAAATGACGTCAATGTGTTCGCTTTTTGTTGCGTTTTACGGACAGTAACTCACCCTTCACCTTCCTATACTACCTTTTTTTTTTGGGTGAGAAAATCACCAGTTGATTCCTACCGCTGTGGCTGGAGCGGAGGGGAGTGTCAGACTTCTACTGACTAAAAACCCACCTTATTCCTTCAGTTGCGCTTGCGTTCCGGGGCCGCGGTATCTCGTTAGAACATTCCCGCAACCCCGGAAGCCTTCCTATACCTTCACATGATTTCTTTAGATTCGCGTAGTGTTTGATTTTACTTGTAGGCCCAACCAATCTTCTCAAGTAGGGTTTATTAACACGCTTTTATTAGGTCGACCTGTATGTAACTAACTATGTAATGGAATCTAAGGTAACTAATTTAACCATCTTCCAAGGGTCGTAGCGCAATGAAAATTGGCAGCTGTATGTAGTTCTGATGACAATACAATAATATGGTACTTTCAAACTGATCTGATGATGAAACCGGAAGATATAAACTGGAACTTCATGATGGAAAATCGTATCATAGCTGTTTTGAATTTCTTAGAAGTCTTGTAATGAACTTTGACCACTATTAGGTTTCAAGGTCTGATGATGAAGCCGGAAGATAGGCACTGGCATTCCATGATGGAATATCGTATCATAATCGTGTTTGCACTTGTGAGAAAGGCCACGTAATGAACTTTGAACACGATCAGGTTTCAAGGTTATAACAAACCTAAAGAAAATCCCTTATCGGTTTTCTTAACCTTTTTGAATTACCGCGTAATCCATAGATTTGTTATTAGGTCGATCTGTAACGATCTAAATATGCAATAAAATCTAAGAATCTGAATTAAACGTACTTCTAATTATTGTATCATCATGAAACTTGGCAATTATGTGTAGATTAGACGACAATACAATATGATGGTACCATCGAGCTGGTCTGACGATGGAATTGGAAGGTGGCTGATGGAACCTTCGACTGCCTACTAGTAAACATTTCTGATTTCTGCTCATTACATTAGTCTTAAAAGCGTGTTTTGGTTTTTTAAACTATTAATTTTTTATTTATTCGAAAAGCATTGCCACATCACGCAACAATCAACCAATTGCGGCATTCACCGTTTGGTCAGAGATCTTTTAGAGGAGAAAATGTTAATTTTCGTTTTAAAAACCCGGTGTTTGAGCCTGGTGTTTTGAATTAGTATTTGAATTTATTTATTTATTACTTTTTATTATTTGTATTTATGACAGTTATTGATATTTGATTAAAGATGCCTGTTTATACTCAATGATAACGAAACTAATGATTTATTTTTAGATTTAACTATGTTTGACATGTATACGTTCTAGTAATAACTCAAATTTATTCACTCGATGGTAGACACACCACAAAAAGTTGTTATGAGCGCCGAGCCCGCTATCGGAAAATTATAGTGTTGGTAAAAAATATGAATACAATCGATCGATTCTGTGTTATAAACTCGTATTAGGACACGATAGGAGCTCTTGAAATACATAATGCGAGACCGAAATTACTTAACATAGAATTCGTCCTGCCATGCGCCAGCTTCTTTCTATCTTTTAATTAATTTAAAATAAGCCTCATTTTAAATTGTTTCACCTAGATAAGATATAAGTTAATATAGTACAAATTAATTTTTTCTTCATTATTAACACTTTAAACATTTAAATAAAACCCTAAACTACATAATATATACATCTAAAAATAAATAAAATATGACATCCAGAAATTCGTGTGCATCGCTGTCCACTGGTAATGTGCCCAAAAGACTAGTGGCATTGGCACCTTCCAAGGTAAAAGCCAGCCCTTGGGTAACGCGAAGTGTCAGCTAGGCGTCTCGATATATCTTTAACCTTTTCACCGCCACGGACTTGTATAGAAGTTCTGGATTTTCGTGCCACCAGCGCTACGACTTCATTAGTTCTTAATTTTAGCTAAGTTAAAAAAATAAATTTACTGTATTTACAGTAAATTTATTAAGTTAATTTACGGGAAATTTACTGTATTTACAGTAAATTTATTGTTTGTGAGCACTCGGACCCCACAACCCCAAGGTTTCAACCCCAAACTGCTCGAAAATATAACTACCAACAAGGTTATTATATTTCCGCCGCTTGAGGTTCTCAGCAGCCGCAGCAGCAGCGCCAGCACAGCAAGACGAGCTAGGAAGATGGGATGGTGCAAGAGTATCGACACAAGTGGCGTCCCACACTTAAGGCCTACCCATCTTCCAAGGAAATAAAGACATACCGTCCGGTCTTTTGCCATCGTCGCGTGCCAGGCCATTGGGTTCTAATACAGCTGGAACGTCGACAGTGACAAGAGCTCGTCGGATAATGTCGTGGCCGTGGTGACCGAGGCTGTTGACAACTTCGCCACAGTGGCAGCTATGAGCAGAACATCAGGGAGCACCTAATCGAAGAGAAGCAGCGAGGCGGAAAGTAGTATCATCGAACAAGGTGCCTATGTTCGATGACGGTAGTGCATGAAGCCAGAGACCCGACTCCCATTCACCCACAGCCAGCAGGCGCGCACGTTCTGCAGCCGAAGCAGATGTGGCAATAAGGTCACTCTGAACTGCTCTACAGAGCGGCTCATCCCATCGCCTCTGAGATGATGGATTGTCGGGTGGATTTAGGTTCGTGGAAGCGAGTCTCCAGGTATCTATAGCCTCAATGAAGCATGGCACATTGAAATCAACTAGTTTTTAGATTAATTTTTCAGTGCCGTGTACCGAGGATATAAAAGCCAGCAGACTGATACTAGTAATTTTGCGGATGCCGAGACCACCTATACGAATGGCTATAAATTAGCTTGTGCCCAAACTCGGTCGTCTGTAGCCACATTTAAAATTCCTGTCAGAGTAAGCCGAATAATTTGGTCCATTTTTACCAAAAGGTAAGGATGATACCCTGTCCCTTGGGCATATGTCATCCTATAATTTCAACTATCTACTTACCAGATTTTATACAGATCCGATCAATAGTTTTTGCGTGAGAGTGACAAACATCCATACATTATACATCCATCTTATCATCCTCACAAACAAGTATGTATTAGTAAGATGTGTTTATTAAAGCAGACATACTTAATTCAATCTTAGATTTAACCGCTCGTAGTCGGGTTAATGTCATTAGAGGCTACATACCCAGCAAAGGTTTCTTGTTAAATTCTTCTTCCGAAAGACCATTGGCGATGAGGGTGTCTACTTCTTTCGCTTCGTCCAATGCGGCGTCATATCGATCGACAGCAATTGCATTAATTACTGGGTTTACCTGTAAAGTATTTGAAAATGAGTACTTAAAGACCTAATTAAAGAAAAACATCACGTAACTTATCGCATTCCAAGAAATAATTTTTGATTTTATGATTAACGCTACAACACAAACTTGAATCGGTGTACAACCCTAATTCTATGTATTCTATTGTATTTATTTACGTGTTTACAGTTCATGCACATAGGCAGAGCATTTTATACCAGTCAGCCAAGGGTCAAGGAAAGACATTCCAACGATTGTTTACAAGTTACAACATATTCCTTCGGAACTCAAGTTTTTTTTTATTGATAATAGGCTCGCGTTTGACCACCATCTCACCTGATGGTAAGTGATGATGTGGTCGACGATGGAGCACGCTTACCTTAAAGTAACCTATTCACTCTTGACTTAAAGGCCCCCAGGTTCCAATCCTTAGCTGTACGAGAATGTATTCCCAAACCGATTGGTGCGTATGGGTGGGTTGTGGTTATATACTCTCTGGATGTCCACTACGTAACCCCGGTGTATCACCGTTTGTCTTGTAGTTCGATGATAGAACTTAAGCTTTCAATAGATTATATTTAATTATGTACAACTGATAAGTTAGATAATGCCCATTTTAACAAAGACTAAATTTTATGCCATCTAATTTAAAAGCGATAATTATAAGCGCGCTGTTTGATTTTCAATTTTTGGCGCGAAACTAAGCCAGACTAAGTCTTTGAGAAATGTGGCTACTCTATATAGAGTAAGCATAAACGTCAGCAAGGATTTATTCCTTTTATTTGTCACTTTTAAATAACAATTGGAAATCACAGAAAATTATCCAGTGGGTACAATGGCACAATTAACAAGAAATTAAGAATCAATTAAAACTAACCTTCCATTGTTTTGTTACGAAACTAATCGGACAAGTAAACAATCGGTTATGTAATGGAACTTGTTCGAAAAAATAACGATTAAGATTGACAATAACCATTTAGGCTAGTATAACCGGCAGCGTTAATTGCTGACCAAAATATAAAATGTCTAATCTCATGTGGCAAATAAGGGTGCGAAAGAGAAAGAATTAATTATTGAAATAGGATTTCGACTTCATTTGCGTTAAAAAGTTGATACAGATAAACACTGAATCGTATATATTTCATCGGTGTAAAAAATACTCGATGTGCTATTCTAAACTATTATCTATGTCTTAGCCATCACTTCTGTTAAGCCATTTTGGATGATAGAAATACAAAGACTCACATATTTTATAATATCTATTAGTAGGATAAGTATAGATATTAGTGTAGATATTCTGACTGCATTGAAGCAGCTATATTTTAAAGTAGACAGCATTCACACGTAAATATTCATTTTTAGGGTTCCGTAGCCGAATGGCAAAAAAAGGAACCCTTATAGTTTCGTTATGAGTCTGTCTGTCCGTCCGTCCGTCCGTCCGTATGTCACAGCCATTTTATTCCGAAATTATTAGGACTATACATGTGAAACTTGGTAGGTAGATGTATTCGGTGAGCCGCTTTCAGATTAAAAAAAAAAAACTAAAAAATATTTAAAATAAAGGGGAGCTCACCATACGTGGAACTAAAGCAAAAATATTTGTTTCATGAAACCTATGCGTGTGTAGTATCTATATACAGGTCTTTAAAAATGACATTGAGATTTCTACAACCACATGTTCATAAAGTTAATCGTTTAAAAGATATACGCTTCCAAAATGGTAAAATGTGTCCCCCCCTCTAACTTCTATAATAATGGAGTGAAAAATCTATAAAAAATATGTCTGTAGATCTTAATGTAAACTTTCAACCAAAATTGGTTTCAACGAGATCGAGTCAGCAGTTTTTGAGATATTGTCTAAAACCGCAAATATTACTTTGTAATTCATACAAACACTATGAAAAACAAAGTTATTTGGCTTAGTTGTAAAAAATGTAAATAAGCTAGTTTTAAGAAATATGTAAGGTTTTTAAGCTATTGCATAGCTTTTATCGCGGGCTTTGAGCACGGCGACCGAATCAAGAAATTCCGTAACGAAAATAAACCTAACACCCTCCACCTCGGGGCACCTGAGTTGTCCCAATGCGATGGTATACGTACCCTTGTATTGGGACAGCACGGACTGCCGGGCAGTTCTTCTCATGCAACCGAGCGGGTGGGCGGGTTGCGGATAGCCCAGCTTCGGCTGGGGGACCGCCACCTAGCAACCTGGGGGGCGACCCCCCTGCCGGAGTGTCTCAGCAGACGAGACTCCGGACAAGAGAAGTTTCCCTTACGCCAGATCCCAGGCCTAGGGATAACCTAATACCCTGTTCCTATGTTCCCTGTTCCTCGGCTGCGCGGGTCTGCATGGTTCTGCTACTGTCTCTCGCTGGTGCGAGCGGGCTGCATATATTGGCTGGTTCAAGTGGACTAGCCAGTGATGCGGTGGGCTCGCGCCTGCGGGACGGTGGCGGATGCGTGTGGCCCTGTGCAGTCGAAAACATCCCCCTCACACCTTTCCTTCCCTCTCCCATCCCTTTCCTTTATTTTCCCATCTTTTCTCCAACCATCCAGAGGAGGGGCAACCTCTTTTCCCAAAAGCCCAACCAAATAAAAATGACCTAATGAAGCAGAGAACAAAGACTACCCAGGTGGGTCCCGGCCAAGCCGGGGAGTCCCACACCGACAAGTCGGTCAGCCCCCATCGTATTCTGGGAGGGGGCAATTCACTGCCTATAGGTGCTGCTCCTGCAGCAACTGCAAAAAATTCTTCGGCTGCTACCACAGCGCCACAAAACCCTGCTGCTATTACAGCGCAACCCACAACCACGGCTGCTACCACAGCGCCAAAAATTACCACACCGGCTGCGACCCACGCGCCTTTAAACAACACCCCGGCTGCTGTTCAAGCGCCAAAACGACTGACACAGACTGTGCTGACCACGAGTGCCTGGCAACAGAGCCTCGTTAGGAACAGCTTTAAGAATAACCCAGACGACGACACGAGCAAAGGTAAGGCGGCCAGCTCCGGTGGACCCAGTGACCGGAGGCGCTCAGTCTGCGAAGGCACTAGCCAGCGCATTGCGCCGACGGCCGCTGAAGAGCAAGTACGCGATCAGCTGCGAATCCGCGAAGGGACCACCCAGCGCGTAAAGCAGCCGGACGCGGAAACACGCGACCGAAACCGAATCCGCGAAGGGGAAACCCAGCGCGTAAGGTCTTCGGAAGCGATGGAGTCTGCCGGGACTGAAAGCCGAACCCAAGACATCGACACTGACACTGACAATGACATGCCCCGAAGGAGGAAGGCGAAAGGCAGGGGGAAACGGGCTGGAGCCCTCATAAACGTGAGGCCGACCGTCCGGGCCGCTGAACCACAACCCGGGCCAAGCGGCTCGGGGGCGGCAAAGCGAGATCGCCCGGACGATACGGCTTCGCCGAGCGCGCTTCAGGGAAACCCGAAGCGTGTGAGAGTCCAGCCTGCTCAAGGGGAGCAGAGGACCTATGCGCGGGCCACGAAGGATATACCTGCGCGACTCGCCGTAGCAATCTGCTTCCCCCCCCCCTCCAGGGACCTGACTCCGGAGGAAGCAAACAACATTAAGAACAGACTTGAGGAGCTCGTCATGGACAGCGACCCGTCCCAACCACTCCCGGCCTTCCGCGGATACCCTCGGGTAGCGGACGGTACTGTGCAGATGTGGTGTGAAGACGACCACTCCTTGACCTGGTTGACACAGAATGTGACACAAATAAGACTCCCGAACACCGACCAGACACTGACAGTCATGCGACAGACTGATATACCTACCCGTGTCCGAGCCGCGCTATTTGTACCCCGGTATAATGGGGACATAGCGCGGCTCCAGAGTGTTCTGATTCGTCAGAACACTTGGTACGACATTGGTAGGTGGTCACTGTACAGGGCGACTTCTGTCGGTGGGGATAACCATGGGACGTATCTGACCCTGGGGATCCCGACCGATGAAGCCGAAAAGGTCTTGGGGCGGGAGCGGCGCGTATCGTACCTGCTCGGGTCCATATACGTCCGCTTCTACCCCAAGAAGCTACCCTCAGACAAGACTGAGACCACTGAACAGACACAGACAGACACCGATGTGACTATACTGGAGGAGGAAATGGCGAAGGCTGCAATGACCGACGCTGAGTCAGACTCAGCGCCACCCCCGTCACCGGGATGGACAATGCAGCTGCTCGCATCCTCACCCAGCGACACCTGGCGAGGAACGGGGGAGGGAGATGAAGCATCCAATGGATCCGACTCATCCTAACTCCGCTCCAACGTCAGCACCACCCACAGCAAACACCCAGATCATCCAGGCCAATCTCCAGCATAGCCAAACCGCCACGGCTAGCCTTCGCAGAGCCCTGGAGATGAATCCACGGACAATTGCACTTATACAAGAGCCGTGGATTAGAAACAACAAAGTATGTGGCCTTGGAAACACCGGAGGTAATATCACTCTAAACACACTTAATGCAGAGAAACCACGTACCTGTATATACACACCCAAAGACATACCTATTACCCCACTAACTCAATTCTGTTCCAGAGACCTGACTGCGATCAGGCTCCGGATTGACAGCAATGCTCCAGATTTAGTACTAGCCTCGGTGTACATGCCAGGCGACAACGAGAACTGCCCACCGATAGAGATGATTGATCTTGTACGTCACTGCGAGGACGCGGACCTGGACCTGATCATCTGCACCGACTCAAATGCTCATCACCCGCTTTGGGGAAGTGAAGTATCCAACGCCAGAGGTGAGACGCTATCCACATACCTATTCTCGACTAACCTTAACATTGTGAACCGAGGCTCAGAGCCCACTTGGGTTACAGCCAGAGGTCAAACAATCATAGACCTAACCCTAGCTACCGAAAACGCGACCAAACTTATCTCTAATTGGCGCGTATGTGATGAACCCTCCTGTTCCGATCATAGGAGAATCCGCTTTACCTTAGCAACCATGATAAAAAAACCCACACCGAGGCGCAATCCGCGCCGCACAAACGTCACAGAATACAAACACCACCTAGCTTCTTTGTTGGCTAGACGACAGTTACACTCGACACCCTTGACTGATCCCACACAGCTTGAAGAAATCGTGACAAAATTAACAAACGACATAACGGAGGCTTACCACGTGAGCTGCAAACCAAGAACACCTAACACCAGGAGTAAGGGAAACCCATGGTGGAATGCTGAACTTGGTAGGCTCAGAAACACGCTACGAAAACAATTCAACAGAGCAAAGAACACCAGACTCCCGGAAGACTGGGAGCTATACAAAGAAACCCAATACAAGTTCAAGAAACAAATCAGAATGGCCAAGAATACCGCTTGGCAGAATTTCTGTGAATCCATAGAATCTAACAGCGAAGCCGCACGAGTAAAGAAAATCCTATCAACTGATCAGGACCGTACTCTCGGTGCCCTTAAAAAACCTGACAACTCCTACACACAAACAGACCAAGAAACCAGTAAGGTCCTTCTAGAGACGCACTTCCCGGACTGCCACCTTTCCGAGGACAGCACGTGGGAAAACGAATCTAGACAGACACCAAGTACTATAGACTGGTCTAGAGCCCGCGACATAATCACTGAGGACCGCATAACATGGGCCATTAAAACATTCCAGCCATACAAATCTGCAGGACTAGATGGCATTTTCCCGGCCCTTTTGCAATGGGGTGAACACATCCTGACACCCTGGCTGCTGGAAATCTACCAAGCCTGCATAGCACTCAGATACGTCCCACTAATGTGGCGGGAGGTGAAGGTCATCTTCATACCCAAACCAGGCAAAACTGACTACACACAACCCAAAGCATACAGACCGATAAGTCTCACATCCTTCCTACTGAAAACCCTAGAGAGGCTCTGCGATAGACACATCCGAGATGGACCTCTCCATAAGAATCCGCTTCACGGACAACAGCACGCCTACTCAACGGGGAAATCAACAGAATCTGCCCTACACAGCGTAATATCTAAAATTGAATCCGCAATACACCACAAATGCTCCTCGATGGCTGTTTTCATAGATATCGAAGGTGCTTTTGACAAGACCACGTTCCAGAGTATGAGTACAGCACTCAGCAGGCACGGTGTAGACCAAACCCTGAGTGACTGGATCACCAACATGCTCAAGCAGAGAGCAGTAAGAGTCACAATAAACAGCACAACGAGGGCCATCGTGGCGAAAGGCTGTCCCCAAGGGGGCGTCCTCTCACCACTGTTATAGAACCTGGTCGCAGACAACCTCATCAGGAGACTCAACGATAAAGGATACTTTACTGTTGGCTACGCCGATGATATAACCATAATAATAAATGGAAGCCATGAGAATACCATATGCAACCTCATGCGCCAAGCCCTAAAAATAGTAGAGGACTGGTGCCGAGAGTATCAACTCTCAGTGAATCCTACAAAAACTGAGCTCATACTTTTCACCAAAAAGAGGAAGCTGGCGGAGCTGACACTGCCAAAATTCTTTGGCACCACTCTAAGCCTTTCGGCTGAAACCAAATACTTGGGCATCTTCCTGGACAAACAACTGAATTGGGCAAAACACGCTGAGCACATCACCAAAAAAGCCAGTATCTGCATGTGGCAGTGCAAACGCATGCTGGGCAGAAACTGGGGTATCAGCCCCAAAACAACCCACTGGCTATACACGACTGTTATAAGACCAATTATTACGTACGGCTCCCTAGTCTGGTGGCCCAGAACAGACTTAAGCACGGCACAAAAGGATCTTGAGAAGCTGCAACGACTTGCATGTGTGGCGATCACTAGCAGCATGAGAACTGCACCCACTGCCGCTCTACAGGCCATGCTGGGCCTACCACCACTGCACCTTATAGTACGAGAAGAGGCTGCCCTGGCAACCTTCAGACTTGCTATATCCGGGGCACTCTTGCGAGACTCCAGGCTCAAACACACACGCATCATGGAGGATTCAGTCAAACGACAACCCCTGATGACTGCACCATATGATAAGACTGCAAAGACGCACCACTTCCAAAAAAACTACCAAATAAAGCTCATGCCGGAGCCCGAGGACTACTCAGGGCCTGAGGAGCTCATGATTTACACTGACGGCTCAAAGACAAACACTGGAACTGGAGTTGGAGTTTTCTCCAACGATCTCAACATAAATATATCCAGACCGCTGGGGAAGCTCAACACCGTCTACCAGGCGGAATGTGTGGGCATTATTCAGGCGATCCATGCCATAGAAGCCAGGAAAGTCACGGATAGTCACATCCGCATACTTTCCGACAGTGCCTCAGTACTTCAATCCCTAGAGAAAAATTATATCACGTCCAAGCTCATACTAGAATGTCACAATGCGCTGCAACGCTCAGCGGTCGAGAACCGCAACACTGTGACACTGCAATGGATAAAGGGGCACAGCGGATCACTCGGCAATGATGCGGCGGACGAACTGGCCAGGAGGGGGTCCGGCGCGATGGTTTTCGGACCCGAGCCCATCGTGCCGCTCCCCTTCACCCAGCTGCGCACATGGCTTAAAGAACACACACACGACCAAGCCCGAAAATGGTGGTCCTCGGCACCAGGCTGCAGGCAGTCCAAAGAGGCGATGCCAAACTTAGATAATAAACTAACCAGGCGCCTCCTACACCTGGACAGAAGAAGCCTGCGAATGGTGGCGGGGACCATCACCGGGCACTGCTCACTGAACAAACACTATCACACAATAGGTATAACGGACAGTCCCCTGTGCAGGGCATGTATGGGGACGGAGGAAACGGTAGGACACGTGCTCCTAGAGTGCACGGAAATCACCGAAATACGGAAACGAACCCTCGGGTCATTAAATTCCCTTACAGATATCCTGAATAGACCGAAAGACCTGATCTGCTTCTGGAGGGAGGTTGGCTGGATGGAGTGACGGCCGACATGGCTCACGCACAATGGTCTCGTGCAGAGACTAAGTGCGGAAACCAAACTACAGAAGAAGAAGAAGAACACCCTCCACTCCGACCGGCACAGCGGTGCGGCTTTGCAAGCCGTGCATCGTCTAACGTCGTTTCAGTTCGGCAGACTTCAGAACGGTGTTTGTGTGCGTGCGACTAGACGTATGCGTGTAGACTAGCTGCTAATAAACCTATAGTTTCAATGATAAAAAATCCTGAATAACCTATATGTATTGTAAGATAATAAAAATATTTTAAACAAAATTAACTTCTCATTTATTCAATAAAAGAATAAAATTTGTTTTCTTATCGGTCACCACGCTCAAAAAGTGTAACTTGAATTAATATCAAAGAAAAAAATACTGCATAAATAAAATAAATAAATAATTATAATTGCATAAGTTGATAAAAAAATGCTATGCAATAGCTTTACCGCGGTAGTCCCCGAGTGCCACACTCATTTTTTTTTTGTTAAATAAATATACATATTAATTACTATATTATATTATTATAGTTACTACGGAACGCTTCATGGGCGAGTCTGACTCGCACTTGGCCAATTTTTAGTTTTTTCTGACCTAATGTTAGGGCCTTAACATTAGGTCAGAAAAATACGTTGAGCTATAGGACGCGCAACGAAAGCTGTTTACTATAAGTTACTAAAATTTAACATAACATTCTCACCTTTTTAATCCTCTCAATGACTGCTTTAACGAGATCTTCTGACTTCAACTCCTTCTTTCTAATCTTCTTGGCGAGCGCGGTGGCACTCTCGGTGAGCACAGCATGCTTCTTTAAGTCGAGTGGCGGAACTTCTTCGTTGTGGCAGTTCCAGAAGAGAGAGAAGATACCGTCGACTGCCAAGTCGAACATCAGACGTAGGTACATAAATATTGCTTTACATACTTTCCTCATCTTCATGTATTGGTGTTTCTACTCCCTGTTGGGTGATAAAATGCAAAATTATTAGTCACTTTTAATTTAGTAAAAAAATAAACACCAGATGATAAATTAAAATTATTCTCTAATCTAAAATTAGTGCGTAAATTATCAACCAAGGTTTTATCATACTAATATTTTATAAATGCGAAAGTGTGAGCATGAATGTTGTTTGTTACTCTTTCACGCAAAAACTACAGAACGGATTTGAATGGAATTTGGTAAGTACTTGACACCCTGCAATAGCACACAGGCTACTTTTTATTCCGATCGGGAATTACGCGAGAAAAACTTCCCACGCAAACGAAATCGCGGGCAGAAACTAGTCTTACCTGCTTTTCTCTATTCCATACTTTTTCATCTTCAAAGCTCCTAATAATATTGTATACTTAATTCAATCGGTTTTATTTAAGTTTCATTTAGCACCAATTCCTGATGTTATTAATACGACGTTTTGTCGCTATTAACACATGATTTTTTTTTGTTGTTAACATTAACACATGCTTAGTAATGCTAATTAACTTAACATGTTTATATAAATTTTCATTGTAATACTGTTTTATATCCGAAATAAAACAAATAAATACAACTATGTCTTTTGTCAGTTCCGATTCCGTGGGATCCGAAACAGCGACATTGCAACAGACTAAAGCGAAGATTCGATTTACTAGAGATTTCTTAAAGTTCTACTTTTAACCCCCGACGCAAAAAGAGGGATATATAGGTAAGTTTGACGTGTCTGTGTATCTGAATACATAATAATAATAATATACATGGTGGACATCCCACCCACACGCACAAAACCTTTTGGAAATAGGTACTTTCATTGTGCGTACGGCTAAGGAGTGGAATTCCCTGCCGGAGTCTGTATTTCCTGATCAAGAGTGAATAGGTTACGTCTAGGCAAGCGTGCTCCATCTTCGACAACATCATCACTTACCATCAGGTGAGATGGTGGTCAAACGCGAACATATTAACAATAAAAAAAAATCTCTGTTTGTGGCATCGTAGCTCCAAAACGAGTGTAACAATTATAATGCAGTTTTTTTGTTTTAAAAGAATCATTCATCAATCAAGATTCCTTCAGGTGTTGTTACCCCTCGTTTTCACCAAGGTATAATACATGTATTTAACAAATTTGATGCAATTTTTTCGTTTCTCATATACATGTATAAAACATGTTGTATACAAAATATGTATGAAACTTGTTGTAAGTATACAAAACCTATATGAAACTTGTTAAAAACTTCTAGTTGCCTACATGTTTACAACTTTATCCAACAAGCATGGATAAAGTTTAAAACATGTTTGTAACTAGTATTATACAGAAATTGCAATAAAATAAACAATACTTACTTGTCAAAATCACGACTGTATTTTGTAGGTGAGAACGCTATCAATGTATCAGACAAGATCTAACATGTCACAGACTTCAGTGTAAACGCAAATGTGTTTTATACTTGTATAAATACTTGTAGGCTACAAAGTGTGAACGAAATAATGTTTGAGACCAGAGACAGTCTCAATACATGTATAAAACAAATAATTATGTTTTGACAAGTATTCTACAAGTTTTGTATCAAACTTGTATTTAACTTGTTTCTTGGTGAAAACGAGGGGTTAGGCTGTCGGGGGTTACTTAAAATTTTTAGTTGGCAGAGTGATCGTTGTCACGTAGAGAGAGGCGTCCCCGTTGGTGGTAGGGGCGGATACAGCTCTCCACACGATCTCCTACCATCTCTTCCTGTTGGCAGAGTGCCTGACGCACTCAGATACGCGGTTTCTACTGCGGATTTCACTTGGTCACTCCAGCGCATAGGTGACCTGCCACGCGACTGGTTCATGGAGTCGTATGATACGATTAGTACCAATAAACCTACATTAGGTACATAAGGATTCATCCATGTATTACGTAAGACGAGTTTTGCCAGTTTTTGATCCCCCTTTCACCCCCGGTAGGAAGAATCGGCTGACCCTCCTCTCTCCCTGTTTAATATTTATTACCTACAAAAGAATCAAATGAAAAAAGAATATGAATGTTTTTTTTTGTTTGAGATTTTGAGGAATTTTGTTACTAATCATATTGATGATTTGAAAATAAATCTTTCTTTATTAAATTAGATTTTAATCAGTCATGGCCGAGGCCTGGAGTGATCTCGCGAAAGCACGCGGTTTTCAAAGTATTGTGTGCATTTTTGTGATCTTGCGCAAGAACTAATATCACCCCCTCCCCCATTGAGTAACATATTACTATAACTACCCCCTTCACCCTAAATCATCTTACGTTATTCATGAATGGATGTTAAGTATCACTACACACTAGGTTTAGGTACTTAATAGTAGTTACTACAGATTACAAAATATACAGTTACAATTCAGCGTTACAGTATCCAAGCATTATATTTTACCTCGATTCAGTTTTTATAAGTCATCATAATACCAATTTTTATTCAGCCACGTAGATAACCCTCTTAAAACTATTATATAATGTATGTAATTACTTCGGATTATCTGTACATTTCTGTACATGTTATCTGTTTCTTTTTATTTAATCCCGTATCAGATAGACGGACTTTATCAAAACTGTGCAACTTATCTTTGTCAAAATTGAACTAAAACAAACACCATCAACTGCATTACACTACTTCAAAGTGACAATTGTTTGGAAAATTAGAACCTCTAGTAGGTATTTATTAGCAGTTGTTGATTCGTTGCTATCTTGGGCCAATCCCCTTGCGCAGATTCTATGTAAGTAGTACCTACCTATTGACCTAGCCATTATCATATGTGCTGTATTCTTTACATAAGATGTATTCTGTCATGATAACACACATCTATGTAAAACGTAACTGTGAATTGTGGTATTTATTTGAATGTTATGCAACACAAAGGCTGACTTAAAGCCTTATTAGGCATTTGCTACCAAGCTACCAGGGAACCGTAGTTGCGGGAATGTCCCGGAGTTGCGAGAATGTTCTAACGAGAAACCGCGGCCCCGGAAGTTAAGGGCAGCTGATGGAACAGGGTGGGTTTTTAGTCAGTAGAAGTATTTTTTTATTAATTTTTATTATGGGTGAGCCCACTCTTGCCTGAGTGAGCTTACTCTCAATCTCGCCTTGCCTTGGTGAGCCTACTCTCAATCTCGCCTTGCCTTGGTGAGCTTACTCTCAATCTCGCCTGATGGTAAGCGATACATGAGGTCTAAGATGTGACGAGTGAGCTGACACTCCCTTCCGCTCCACCTAGAGTGGAAGAAGTCATTTGATGATTTATCTACTAGGAAAAAACAGGGTGGTTAAGAAATAGCATAGCATATATTTTTACTATTGCATACCTATGTGTCTCAGATTTTATATGTATACAGTATATGTATTTAGTATGTAGGTTATTACTTATGTAGTTTACATCAGTTAATAGCACACCAAGGACAACTTCTGTTACTCCTTCTATGTCGTCAAATTAATCCAAAGGTATAGTCTGTAAAATATTGCCTTTGGGGATAAGACCGCCCATTGTAACACCCTTTTTAGTTGACAAATCCATATTTAATTCTGTTACGGTGCACAATAAAGCGTAATCACATAAAAATAGCATAGGTAGGTATATTAACTAAAATAAATATAAACAAATACATTTATTTCTGCAGTGGTAAAACGCAATAATTAGGTGGGTATGAAAATGTAGGCACAGTTCAAATGATAATTATTTACGGGCATAATTTTTTACCTGTTACCTACCACCCACCAGTAGGCAAACAATTATCATGTATATGTAGGTATTATATAAATGTACTTCTTACTTTGACCTGCGTCCTTATCCAAGCAGGTTACCCACATAATAGTAAAATAAATATACATAAAACATGTTTGTCGTAATAAAAATAAATCTTATAATCCAAAACACAAACCGGTTGATTTGGTCTGTGACCCGTTTTACGTGAGGCTGACTTGTCCGGCCCAGTCCCATTTTAGCATGGCCACGATTGGGGTAGGCCGCTTGTAATCTCCAAACTTAAGGTAGATAAAATAATTATACTTTACTTTAAAGACACCTATTTAAAAATATTGATTGATTGACAAACTTTATTGATCTCCCTTAAAGTGTGACGTAATTTATGGATAGTCCCTAAGAATCTTAACACGCTAACTTTAAATGAGTAGGTAGTTACCGAAGGGGGAAGTCATATAATATTTGGTAAAGAAAGTCGTGTCAGCATTATACCACAAGTGGTTATTGTGAGTGACTCCATGCATGACTGTATTTACGCAAGAGACAAGACGCAAGGTAGGCGGTTCGACGACCGACTTAAGTAATAATTGAGCTCATTTGGAAACTTTCCAGCTTGCATAAGGCTATTATAGAGCGATTTAGAAAAACAAAGGTTGTTTATTTGGACTTACGGGAGCAATAATATATTTAGGAAAAACCAAGGTCTTAGTCATTCTTTGCAATACGCTTTTTTTAAATCCACTAACAACAAAAACAGGTTATAATATCTCCATAAATACCTATAACGTAATAGTACCGTTTTATTAAGTTCGTATAAGTAAGTATAAGGTATGGAAAAAGTTAATTTAGACTGGAGTTATTTTGCACATAGAAAGAAAAGAAAGGCTAAAGGATAAAATGTGACTAAAATCGAGCGACTAAAATCACGCGCAATACCTAATTTACAACAGGTGTAATCAATGTTATCATACTCCGTATTGCACAGTCTTTATACTGTTGTATTACTGATGAGTATACGACCCTACGTGATTTAATTATTCAAAAAAAATGGCCAAGTGCGAGTCAGACTCGCCTATGAAGGGTTCCGTAGTAACTACGCAGAATAACTTTGTTTTTCAGTGTTTGTATGAAATGCAAAGTTATATTTGCGGTTTTAAGTAAGATTAAAGTAGTCTGACTGAACCTTACAAATATTCTGCACTCCTTCTCGATATAAACTTTAACTGAGTCGCGTAATGTTCTTTAAAAGGGGTGCTACTTACAATGTTTTTGGTAGTAGCTGAGCAAGAGTTTGGGTTTTTTATTGGGTCTTTCTAATCGATAGTTCTCAGTAGTTGCCCGGAGTTTGAAAGTTAGCGGTGTGAGACCCCCGTGTCTTGGAAAGCACGTGGTCCTGCGCCTGATCCCCCTCCGGTCGTGTTGGACTGTCGTCCCAATCCCATCGGACTATGACACTAAAGGAACGAGTGCAACTGTACCTGCGCTGATAATTGTTCACACAGGTATGTGCACAAGCAAAATAATATCTCCTGTGCAGATGGCTTAATATCTCCGTTGAGTTTGGCCGCCATAGCCGAAATCGGTCAGAAAGACTGTACCTACATACAATATATAGATAACCATTTCTATTTACATACAATATGTTACATGTCAGACATAACTAAGCATCAAATAAATACTTTATTGGTATTAAATTACCTCACCCGGCGAACTTTGTACTTCGTAGGTACCTACCGCAGTTTTTTTTCCTGTTCGATTTTATTTTCCTGACAATATCGAACGCAGCAAAAAACAAATTATCCAGTGGTGCAGCGATGCAGTCGTTTCGAAATTATGCGCGTAGGTCATTTCGGCGGTTCATTTATGCATATAGATACTTAGATAAATAGATTTTAGTCTAATTATTCTAATAGTAGTAAATACCTATTACAATAAGAAATATTTTGTGCAGTGTATTTTTTATGGCAAATGTAACGCACTAGTTCATCTATGTATCTATTCTAAAACCCTGATTCTGTTTTTGCAATACCTAACTATGTGTACGAGCGAGATCTACCTATTATGTGCGTCATTGTTCTAAGCTATTATGATTCAAGCTAGTTTCCCAAGCAATTACCGTACTCGTTACTGAGCGCGGTCAGTTATGTATTTACTATTTACATAGACTACAAATTCGCGATATTGTTTATCATCCAACTAATCCAACAATCGTATTGATTAATGACTTTGAAACCCGAATGAGATCGTGAATCGAATGTTTACGATGAATGTTTAATGGCAGACCGGGCAGACCTTTCCGTAGGTAATCATTAAGTTTATGGAAATAGAGTTAAAAATAGAGTAACTACCATAAATAATAAAAAACAATACAAACGCACACTCGTGTCCAAATAAACCGGTTACCGCACAAATGTAGATTGACAGTTGGAATTCCCTCCAAAATTAAAACACAACTTGGAAAAATTAAATCACAGCCGTTTGCGCGCGTGCATGCAGGCGCGGGTTCCGATTACTACTAAATCAAACTAAATAATAATATGTGCGGCTGTCTTGTTCATTACATTTTAATTTTTAGGTAGAACACGTGCAATCGTTGACCTTTGTCCGACGCTCCTTATTCACAATTTAATTTCCGAAGACCGGTAATCCGGTTTCAGTCGATTCAAAACATTGTTGTATCGCTAGTCGATAGAGCTTGGTTATCTTATCAGGCTTTAAGTAAAACAGACTCTATCAGTGT
This sequence comes from Tholera decimalis, assembly GCA_943138885.2. Lineage (NCBI taxonomy): Eukaryota > Metazoa > Arthropoda > Insecta > Lepidoptera > Noctuidae > Tholera > Tholera decimalis. The sequence goes on from OW964567.2 coordinate 34,545,989, forward strand.
AAGCTCAAATATTGTAGAAGCGATATTAAATCCATATTAAATCAGATAGGTAGGCACTTCTTGGTGTGATAACAGGGCAAAATATCGCCGATGGCCAAATTGTAACAAAGTGCTAAAGAAAACAATAATGATGAATGAATTTCGGATACCTGCCCGACATACCTACATACATAAGTATTATGTAATAGAAAATGTAATTAAATTGGTCCCTGGTACTTTTTGTGACCAGGTTGCGGGAATGTTATGTTGTATTTACGTGCTTGTGAATAAAAATAAAAAAAAGGGGGGGTGATGAGGGGGTTGCACAATTATTTCGACCAAAGCATTGCCCCTCTAAATGAATCTGAAAAAAAAAATTTTTCCATGTCTCTTAATTTCCGAGATCCGCCTAAAGGGGGTGAGAAGGGGGGCAAGGGGGGCGACTTTGAAAAATGGTTTTTACTTTACCAAGCCTCCTCTATTCGAATCCGTAAAAAAAAAACACGGGTCTCGTAGTTTCCGAGATACGATAGGGAGGGGGGAGAAGGGGGGGGAAAAGGGGAGGTTTGGCACTTTTCCCGTAGGTTTGAGAGTTACTTGTTTAAGTATTTGCGTGTTGCGCGAGGTGCAAGAACCTCGCGCGCTTGTGAAAAAAAAAAAAAATGGGGGGGTTATGGGGGGGGTTGCAGAAGTATTTTGACTAAAGCATTGCCCCTCTAAATGAATCTGAAAAAAAAATGTTCCAAGTCTCTTAATTTCCGAGATCCGCTTAAAGGGGGTGAGAAGGGGGCAAGGGGGGCGACTTTGATAAATGGTTTTTACTTTACCGAGCCTCCTCTATACGAATCCGTAAAAAAAAATACGGGTCTCGTAGTTTCCGAGATACGATAGGGAGGGGGGAGAAGGGGGGGGGGGGGAAAGGGGAGGTTTGGCACTTTTCCCGTAGGTTTGAGAGTTACTTGTTTACGAATCTGTCAAAATATACCCACCTCCCCATCCACCATCTGGGAGAACAATTATGGCAATGAGTCAGTCAGTCAGTGAGTGAGTCAGTGAGTGGTAATTTAGCTTTATATAATACAACTAGTATTTGCGTGTTGTCATCTGGAAGAACAATTATGTCAATGAGTGAGTGAGTCAGTCAGTCAGTCAGTCAGTGGTAATCTAGCTTTATATAGTATAAATACCGCGGCCCCGAAATGCAAGGGTAACTGAAGGAACAGAGTGGGTTTTTAGTCAGTAGAAATTTTACACTCCCTTGATGATTTTCCCCCGAAAAATTAAATAAGGATCACTTGGGGATAAATTACTTAGACCCTTATAAAAATTGTACCTTGAGTTCACAGCTTGTTTTAACGCATGTACGCACTTATGTACGCACTTACATATAGGTACCTATATGTGCAAAAATATTAGATCCACTGGATACTCAGACAATGTAAGCGAAACCAGTTTTGTAGGAATTTCTGGTACGCTGTGAGGCCTGGACCTTTGAATGCGAGTCCTTTCGTAGATGTAATATAGGTAGGAGGTACTTCTAGTAACTGGTAATACCTATTAGCTAGCATTACTTATTTATATTGTGTAATCAGGGGCTCGTAACTGGATAACACTGTTCAAACTTCCAGGTAAGCAATGCTAGCTGAAATTGGTCCACAGATGGTTGGCAATCCATCAATTAAGTATATCAGTTTCTACTTACCGAGACAACACCGTGTCTTGAAAAGCTCATAAAGCCGTTGATACTGACTGTAATTTTTAGTTAAAAACTAAATAACATATAACAGTAGTTACAGTAGTTCAAGAGCCAAAAACTGGAAGCTGAACCTAATATAGTTGAGAAAAGGCTTGGCAGATTGATTATTTGTTATAAAATCCTTGATGAAACTGTATTGTGAAGAGATTACATCTTTAAGGTGGAGGGAATCATCAACCTGTTTGTCAGACGCGGTGATTCGCAGTCCAATCAGACAATTTTTATGTATAAGATGGAATTGTACGATCTAATTCCACCAAGCCCATTCCATCATATGACCACAAGACGAACGGCGATACGCCATAGTTACATGATGGACATCCCACCCATACGCACAAAACGTTTTAGGGAATACTTTAATTGTGCGTACAGCTAAAGAGTGGACTTTCCTGCCGGAGTCTGTGTTTCTGAGTTCTGTGATAGCTATAACCTGGGTGTCTGTCACGAGTGAAGTTACTTCTAGGTAAGGATGCCTCATCAGCTTCGACCTCATCATCACTTACCATGAGATGGTGGTCCAACGCAAGATTGTAAACAATAAATAAATTGAAAACTAATAATAGTATCATGGTTAGAACTTATAAACGGGATATTTACCATGCGCATTTATTGTTCTAATGATACTGTTAGTGACCAAACTTATCTCATAATGGCTCATCTCATCGGATGTTCGATATCGAAAATCGCATGATGGAACTTATGGTGAACGCAGACCTAGCCGCACCGCACGCGCCGCAGTCTTTGCATTCGAATTCTTTATATGAAGTTCTATGCAACCTCGCACACCTACCCGCGCCGCAGTCGCCGCAGTCCCTGAAACGACCGAACTCCCCTAGCCGCTGCTGATGACGTCACCCGCACGCAGCGCGGATGACGTCATTCGCATCCACGGCGCGCAGTGTTGCCAGAGTTATAAAGTAGACAGAGAATCTCTGTCAAAGGTTTATAGTAAAATTACTTATTCTCGTATAAATAATTACTTGCTTATTCCCTATTATAGCACCTACAGATAAAATTACACAAAAGAGCAAAATACCAATACCAAATACAGATTTTATACAGATTTTTTAAATCTTCGGATAGATAATGCTTTCAAAAATCTGGCAACTCTGACGGGAACGACTGCAGCGACTGCGGCGCGGATAGATGTGCGAGGCCATTAACAAAAAGCGATGACTGCGGGGACTGTAGAGACTGCGGTGCGGCTAGGTCTGCGTTCACCTTTACGCGGAGTTGGGCAAGACACCTAGCAAGACGTCGTGATGACAAGTGTAGTACCTAAAGCTGTGGTGACGAAATGGAGTGGATCCCACATCCTATGGATTTTTAATCTCCAGGATAAGGAGTACTATTTTGATAAGAGTAACCGTGGAGTTTCTGGCCAGTTCTTCTCCATAGGAAACAACCATTTTCGAATCGTGCACTAGCTTCTGGGGTTTTATAAGTGCCCCCGTAGACCTATGTGGAATAAAATATTTTGACTTTCAGTTTGATTACAAATGTCCATTTGAATTTTTCAGTAGTTGCACAAAAGTCTGGGTCTCAGGTAGGGTCGCAGTCTGGAATTTTGGGGGGGTCACTAACAATAAAATATGTCGAGTAAACGAGTTTTCTTTATTGCTGAGTTGGTTGGACGAAGAGTTCAAATTAGTTTCTTTTTTTTTCGGGGGGAAAATCATCAAATGACTCCTCCTGCTCTGGGTGGAGCGAGAGGAAGTGTCAGACTTCTACTGACTAAAAACCCACCCTGTTCCTTCAGTGACCTTTGTGTTGGGACCGCGGGGGAATCAAATACCTATCTACGTTTTAAATTAATATCTGGTGTACTTTTTATTGTATTGGTTTACTATCCAACAGTTTACCTCGGTGGGAACAGTAGCGTGATGTTACGTTTATTTTAATCTTATTCTTCATACAAACTGGTAGACGATCTATCCGCGCTTTATATATTAGAAAGTAGAACGGAATAAAGGTAAATGACCGCATAAAAGCATTGGCCTTAGCGCGGAACAATATTCTGCGCTGATGACGGATAAGCACAATAATGTGCAGCATAAAACAGATTATAATTAATTTATTGTACTTTCCTAACAAGCAATTATGATTCTGCTATAATGTGGTGTTAATAAAAAATATGATCATGCTGTGTACCATTTATGCAGGCAAAAAATATAGTAAGTCTAATTTCACTAGGCACTAAGCTTTATTACTGGAAGAATTTTGTTAGTTCTTGTTTACAAAGATGCGCTAAGTATGTGATTTTGAAATAGCGCGCGCTTTTGTACGATTATGCAGGTGACTCGCCCGAGCCCCTGGACTGATCGAGATCTCTATATCTAAAGCTTAAATGTTATTAAAGTTACATATTGCTAAAACCTCAAAATTATTAATACTAACAAAACGAAATTTTATTATATATACGCAGAATTTAACGAAATTTTGCGTAAACAGTAAAATTATGCTGTCAAAATTGACACTTTTTACAATGACAATCAACTGACAGAATTGACAGAACTGAAAGACAACAATAACAATGTCAACATAGATGATACATATGGACAAAGACCTTATACCATATGGATACTTAAAAATACTGAGAAATGTCAACAATTCGTTAATTCTGTTTTCTTTCTGTGTCCCTATTTTCGAATTTTTAATTAATCATCTATTATATTATAAAGAAACAGGCTACGAATAACTATATTGGTTATTTTAACATTATTGTGGAACTCTTGATATGATAAGAATTTGTTACTGCTCGATTTCAAAACAAATATTAAAATACGATCGCAATTTCTAATGTCTACAAGAAATATCTTCAACAGTGTCGCGTTATAATAGAAAGTTTCTGCATATCATACTTAGCCCCTTTCACATCATTCCGCCGATTCCGCGCCGTGTGCACTACACTAGCGTCAGCGGAATTCGAAATTTGAACTTAGCTCAGCTCAGTGTGCACAAAGTAAACGCGGTGTAATTGGATTAAATTAACATAATCAAATGTATCTGTTAGTGTTAAAAAAGCAATGAGGATTACAGAACGTAAAAAAACAGCAAATATTGAGGTGAGATTAATATTTTTATTCATATAAAAATACATGTAGAAAAATAAAAATATCTATGCTTACATATGCAAAGAAACAAACTTGCAGACCTAGCTTTACTTTTGTTCTTGCACTTTCTCAGGGCAATGATCTTTACTCCCTACAACCTGTTTCAGTGGTAAGGTCACATATCTAGCTTGCAACTTAGTTTAGCAGCTTGTTTTCTTCAGGGGACAATGGTTAAAAACATTTGATTTAAAAGCAGGTTATTACTAGGTAAATAATAGTCATTAAATGTGTGGGTTATTTATTATTATCTGTGGTAAATGATCAGTACTATTTCTGTTGTGCAAGTTGATTGGTGTTTTATAACTTAATCACTATTTTGGTAGGTATGTAATTAAAATTATTTCTCTTGTTATTTTATACTTATTAGGACATCTATAACTTGATTGGAAGCATAATCTCTTGTTATTTTATTTTAAGAGAAGTTATAGTATTATTTCCAAGATAAGTAGTTATGGAATTAAGTTAATAATTATTCTGCTGTCGCTTTTATAGTTGATAAAAAAAAAATGGCTATGATTTATATCAATACAAGTACTATCTTCATGTGATTATACTTGTGCTAGTAGTTTTACTGTAGTTAGGTATTATTGTTTGTAATATTTAATTTTGACAGCTAGTTTAAATTATTTAAAATCGTGACCTTTAGTTTTGGACTTTAGGATGACACTTAAAAATCTTTTTCCACTGGGTTATGATGATAATTTTTTTCCATCCATCAAAATTTGCCTAGGATTTTTTATAACTTAGTTTTCCGTGACTTCGTTTGTCTGGGAGGCAGTGGCGAAGGGTGAATTTTCATAAACGGGAAGCCGGACCAAAAAATGCTTACCTTGCTCAAGTGTGATGCGTGAATTCCAGTAACTGTGGCCCTGTCGCTGACTTCGAAATCTTGTAACTTAGTAAATCATTATTTGTTTAGTTGGAAATAATAGATTACTATTTATATATTCATATATAAAATAACAGACTAATATTAGCCATATTTCAAAAGGGAAGCCGGTAGGAATCGAGTTGTATGGAGCCTTCGCCACTGCTGGGAGGGTTTTTCCGCGTAAGTTCCGATCCCGTGGGAATTCCGGAATAAAAAGTAGCCTATGTTATTCCAGGATGTCAGCCACCATACAACCTTATTTGATAATTACTATCCCATTTACTGCCTAAACCTGATACAGGATACTAAGCACTAATATTAGATTATAGAATAATTTAAATTTATCATCTCTTTTATTACTGTATATGTTATATTATTAAAAATGTTAAATTTAACTAATCTTATCTACCATAAACTAGAGGCTCTTTAAAAACTATATTATCCTCAAAATTCCTATTTATTTTTCCTTTCCCCACATAATTCAGAAGTTAAAAAACTAAAATGAATTTGTTTACTCGTTCGACAGCATCACAAAAATAAACCTCAAAAGATATTATTTGGCATCATCTCCAATATGATCAAGCACGCATTCCTGATCTTCCGTACCTACCTGGATCTCTTCATCGACCTAGTCTACGGCTACTTTTGGGAAGGCAAGCGGAAGGCCATACCAGACTTGGAGAAGAAGCATGCTATCTTAACAGAGAGTGCTGTGACCTTGGCTAAGAAGATCCGGAATAAGGAGTTGAAGTCTGAAGAATTGGTTCAGGCTTGCATTGCGAGGATTAAGCAAGTATGTGATTAATACTAACTTATTAGCTAATCAGTCCGACTTTTTTATTTTGAATGAGCCCACTCTTGACCTCGATCACAACTGATGCTAAGTGTATTCCTCTTAAAACCCTTACATGTTATAAAACAAAGTCTTTCAGTTCATTAGTCTGTCTGTTTGTACACAGTAAAGTCAAAAATGAATTTAGGAAAGGAAGGTTTACTATATAATTTATTAATGTTTTATGTGAATGAGAACATGCAACGCAACCGAAGGCTGGGCACGCTGCAAACGCGGCGACAAGACCCCTCTTTGAGGAGTGGCTGCAGAGACGCCACGGCGTCCTCACCTTCCGCCTGACGCAGGTGCTGACCGGACATGGCTGTTTCGGGAGGTACCTGTTTCGGGTACAGCGATCACCTGGAGGACACGGTGGAGCATACGGTCGAGGTGTGCCCTGCTTGGGCGGAGCACTGTCGTGTCCTCGTAGAGGCGATCAGCGGCGGCGACCTCTCGCGCCCTGCTCTGGTTCAGACCATGATGCGGAGCGAGAGGGAATGGGATGCAGTCGCCTCTTTCTGGGAAGCAGTCATGCTAGCGAAGGAGGAGGCCGAACGCGCGAGGGAGAGGCAACTCTGTTCTTCGCGCCCCAGCCGCCGCGGAAGACGCCCCGGGCGTCGGGGGTCGCGAGCCGATTTCCGGCCACCGTAGGCGCGGGCCTGCGGACGGGGAGCAGGGGTTGCTCACCGTCCGGTAAGGACCAGGTCCGGGTCGGCGGCGCGTCGTGTTCCACGCGCGCCTCAAAGAGCTGCGGACGGGGAGCAGGGGTTGCTCACCGTCCGGTAAGGACCAGGTCCGGGTCGGCGGCGCGTCGTGTTCCACGCGCGCCTCAAAGAGCTGTCAACACCAATGACGGGGTCTCATAGGGCCATTGCCTGCTGGGGTTTGCGGGAAAGTTCTATCGAGATACCGCGGTCCCGGAACTTTAGGGCAGTCGAAGGAACAGGGTGGGTTTTTAGTCAGTAGAAGTCTGACACACCCTTCCGCTTAACCCAGAGCGGAAGAAGTCATTCGATGATTTTCCCAACCAGAACAAAAAAAAAGGCTGAGTATAAATTATTTTTTTATTAAAATTTGACCAATTCTGTCCAGTGGTTTTAAAGTGGTGTGCTTACCAAAGTACGATTATTTCATAATAGTATTTATTTCTTCAGATACACTGACAATTTATTAACATCAATAGGTAATTATGAAGCATTATCATCATCACCTGCTTAGCTTTTTCCCAACTATGTTGAGATTGGCTTTGACCTTACCCAATGCAGCTGAGTACCAGACTTTTACATGGAGCAACTTCTTATTTGACCTCTACCACTCAGCAACTGGGAAAGGAATGTTAGGCATCTGATTACTGATGAAGTTTACCACCAGAAAAAAAGAAGATTAAAATTGACCAACCGGTCAATTTTAATCTTCCTTAAATCGGGATCATAGACCTAAAATAGCACTAGTCAATGTAATTTTTTACAGGTAAATCCTATTATAAACGCGGTAACTGACGAAAGATACGAGGAGGCTCTTAAAGACGCTCGTGAAGTCGACAAACTGATAGAAAGCGGACTCACTGATGACTACTTCCAGAAGAAACCTTTCTTGGGTGAGTAGACCTTTATCTCCCCGTATCGCCCTGCACACTCACGCGCATACATATACACACATGCATACTAACATGATCACACAATATCTACATATCACACTTATGTTTGTATGTAATATTAATTATAACACTCAATGGGGCTGCTGTACTTCCTTATACAGGTTGTTCTATAACCTAGCTGGGAATGCAGCACCTCACTACCAATTTAGTTGTAGTGTTAGTACTTACTTAATCCTGTAAGTAATCTAAGTGTAAAATACTGTATAAATATAATATAAGTAAGTAAATAAAACAATAAAAAATAAACTTGTATCCCCGACTTTGAAATGGGACCAGTACTTGATAGTGGCGCCCCCTCTCCTCAGACTTATATTTTTAAATGCTGAGCTCAAACAAGTGAAATGGACATGATTTACGTTTCATAAGGAGTGAAATTCCCTGCCAGAGTCTGTTTAGCCTGACAGCTATAACGTGGAGGTCTTTAATTCAAAAGTGTATAGGTTACTTCTAGGCAAGCGTGCTTTAGCTTCGATCACACATATTATCACTTACCATCAGCTGAGACGGTGGTCAAAAGCGAGCCAATTATTACGAGCTGGGGTTCGGGATAGAATTAATTAACGCTAATTAAGCCAAATTGATCACTTTAATTAAATAAACACAAAATAAAAATTAACACAGTTATTTGCACCACAATACTAAACTTGTCACTTAACACTTAAATCGCACTGAAATTAACTTGTAGAGTTTCGATGCTATTGCCTCGTATCATCTAATAAGACTTCGTCTGCGTTCCTTTGCGATCTATTTATACCCCGATCTATGTGTTCTAGAAAATTCATGGACAATCGACTCATTGCCAATACTAGCAAGAATGTTCCAGAATTTTCTCGACATACTCAGTACTGCTACTCGCCGCCAGGTGGCGTTAGTGTCTCGAACGTTCTAAAAGTCGATGTTTCTCGACATACTCATCTAAGCGAATGGCGTAACACTATCATCAATATAAAAAAAAAAATATGAGGTAGAGTCGTCTGCAAGCTATTCAGCTATTCAGTACTAGTTTTTTACTGACCTTCACTACCCTGGTTAACCCTACCGATACCTCTTGGAGAACCGTAGCGACTGTCAAAGATGTAGTTGCATAACCCAGTAAGAGAAAAATTGTTATCACAATTAAAAGTTATTGCTGTTTTCCCCCCTCATTGTCCCCGTGTTGGTAGTTTTTAAGCATAAAAAGTAAATAGCCTTAAGCCAGAGTCTGAAAGAGGAAGGATAAAAGAAAGACGGAATGACAAGGACTCCAATTATTAAAAAAAAAACCTTGAAGATCAACATTAAGAAATCTATCTACTGACTATTCTGCCGAGCGATTGATTGCTTTAAAAAAATGATAGTGTAATGTTAGTAGTTAAAGAATTATTTGCATCACCGCCACGCCCGGTGATCGCAGTAACTTATTATCGGCATACAGAAAGATGACGGTCTTGTTGACATAAGTAGCTACTTAATAGAGGTATTAAGTATCTACTTACGTCTTGCGTCTTTTAAATACCGCGCTTGAGGAAGCGGTATTTAAAATAGGAGAGATGTTAGCTTTCACCGTATCGTATCAACCCAATGACACGTCATTAGTTAAAGTATTAACACCATTAATATGTACTTTAGGGAGGTAGCATTCTCCTCTATTAGGCCACATTGTTCGAAGCTGCATAATCAACAACAAACTTGTCATTTTTTTAACCGACTTCAAAAATAGGAGGTTAACAGGCCTGTGGGTATATGTATAGTATATATATGTGATATTGTTGGAATTTGATAATAATTGAGTGTGATGATCTATTTACGCTATCAAGCACGTGTGATGCTAAATATCAAAAGTGTGTGTATGTGTATATATTTGTATTTTTTTATTAGTTTTCCGTTATTGACGAATATTTGTACAGTAGTAGGTACACTAATATAGCCCTCCCCATTTTAATTAAAGCTCGTAAAGTCCTTCCAAAGGTTGTCTGGAAGATATCGCTCTCAGCGATAAGACCGCCATTGTAACTAATGTTATTTACAATATTGTTATTTAAGTGTGATTCAATTATTGGTGTACAATAAAGTATATTCTATCTATCTATCTATGTTTGTCAACAAATATCTCGGAAACTGAAAACCATATCGAGATGAACCTTTTTAATTTAAATCAGGTATATTCCAACTTAGGGAATAGACCCAGTTTCATCAATATCGGTTCGTTAGTTTTTGGGTCTGGAACTCTGGATCGACGCATTTCTGAAGGGGACATGCATAATATTGGAAAAAACCTAGGTATTATACCGTTACCTTTTCAGTTGACAGGTATTTGAAGTGGGTATAATTCAACCCGTTGGTCTTACGTCAGATCTTTCTCTGGTCTTGTTGGATTTCTGTCCCATCGGGCTATGAGAGTAAAGGAACAGAGAGTGCACCTAGGGTTGCCAACCGTACTCTAAAATAGAGAATTGTACTCTATATCATGTAGGTGTACTACACACACAAATACTCTTTTACAAAATGTTTGCTATACTAGTACCAGTCACGCATATTATCCATAAATGAAAACGAAATTTATTAAAAATGAGCTCCTGATCTATGTAAACTTAGATTTAGAATGTTTGTAGTCGTACAATTCTTTTAAAATAAATGAAAATTTGTTATGTGCTGCAAAAAGTACCAAAATGCCTTTTTTAGTAAATGGTTCTCTTTTTTATAAATCCGTACTCTTTATTTACCTCCTTTGAAATCAGATATATACTCTAATTCTTCTAATAAAAGTTGGCAACCCTAAGTGCACCTGCGCAAATACTTGTTCATTATAATATCTCCCGTGCCGCTGGCTAATCTACGAGAATATTGACCGTTGCGGCCGAAATCGGACGGGCGGATCATAACCTAATATATGAAAAAAATTAAACCGACTCCCAAAAAACACTGCAAAATGAAAAATAACTTTAATTTCGGTAGTCGGTGTCTTTAGTTTTGTTTTTTCGTTTTTGGCACCGACTTCCGAAATTAAAGTTATTTTTCACTTTGCAGTGTTTTTTGGGAGTCGGTTTAATTTTTTGTTAAAAAGTTTTATTTTCATTCTTTTTAGTTGGATGATTTTTAATTTACCTAGTTACAAGAGCCTAAATGTCAACTACTTATAACCTTTTACAAAATATTGCTTTTCCCAATGCTGGGCCGTTAATTGTTGAGGAGTTCTCCTGGTACTTCACCATCAGCTCTACATCACCATATGCATTGTGACGAGCATAAAGTGCTTAACATCCATATTCAAGTAATCGAATCGCAATCCACTTAATACTTATTATTGAGTAGTTTCGGCGGCCATCTGTGGTCTTCATCATCAGTTCCACTTCCCCAAATGGTACTTTTTGAGAGCAACTGCACAAGTTACTATAAGAAATACCCAAAACGCCATAGGTGTGCCTATAATATTTGAAGAATTCCCTCGATTTCTCCAGGATCCCATCATCAGATCCTGACTTTGGTGATAGTGGTACCAATTTCGAAGTATACCCATTCGAACAAAAAAAGAATTTTCCAAATCGGTTCAGCCGTCTTCGAGTACTCGATGATCATACATAAAAAAAATAAAAAAAAATATACGCGTCGAATTGATAACCTCCTCTTTTTGTCGTCGGTTGAAAATCGCTTGTCATAGTGTTTGTCCACCGAAACGGCTTTACTCATTTTTATGTTTGTTTGGTAGGTCTGAGCAGGCAATTTTTTCACTAGAAGTAATTTATATTATGGCAAAACAGCGTTTTGCTCAGTCTGCTTGTTATTATATAATATTTAAATTTACTCATGACACGCACTAAATTAAATATAAAAATTCTACTCTCTAAGCACTTTCACACTCATGTAACCGTGTATGAATATGATGCAACCGGCCCGAAAATAGCCACATTCACAAACTATTTCCTTGTCTTTAAATAATATTTATTTACTTTAAATCTTTTAGTGAGTATTATGCACACATTTTTCTAGAATACTAGTAGTTGCTCGGGGCTTCTCTCCCGTAGAGTTTGTCAAGATAAATACTTAACCCTCTTTATTTTGTAGTCGGGTAAAAAGTATACATAACCTTCGTCCTTCATGCTTCTTCCATACCAGATACATCCACCCAGAACTTTCGAAGAAAGTGAAAAAAAGCGTAAAAATGTGTTTCTTTAAACGCTCTCGAAGGGAAATCTATACTATACTAATATTATAAATTATGATATTAGTATAGATTTCCGAGAGCGAGTTTGTTCTCAATAACAAGCGGCCGTGGTGTGGAAAGTGTAAACTAATTATTTAATAACATCTCTAATTAGTAGTGTATTTCAGCTATTGTTAAGGTAATTAGATACCGTGATTGTATTACGATTATATTATTTCTAATTAATTTCTAAATGTTTTAAAGCAGATCCAATTAAATCTATATGAAGAAATAATTACTTACTTTCAGGCGTACTTTGCGGAAATTCATACAATACTCATACTTAAGAAAATATCTAGTGTTAATGCCGCCAAAACCTAGATGATCAATCTTGCATGCAGCATGCAGTATCACCCTCCCACCTGCAAATACAACGTGTAATTTAAAGGGTATATACCTACATGCTAAGTGCACGGCTTTTTTGGATGATAACAAACGATATGGCAAGGGTTTTGTAATCCTGAGTCTATTATGTGTGGAACTTATTAGAAATTTCAACACATTGATACCTGTACGAGCCACAGCCACGCATCGTACATGATAGACGCGCACGCAAGATCAGCAATTTTACGTCAATTCGTACAAATTATATTGTTACGCGTCAGTACTCGTTCAAGATTCATACACAGTTGTACTCACTAGCAATCATTCACCTTTCATACATTTTACCATAGTTACGCGATAGTTCAGTTATCAATATAGTATATCATTTTAGTTGGCTATCAGTGACTTTCATTACAAACATACATCCAAGCTGTGTGCGCCTCACTCAACAGCGCATACAATACCAGAGACCGAACTTTTCAAATTAAGAAGAACGAAGAGAACTATCGTGTTATTGGCAAGTGACGTGGAAAGTTATTGACCCTCGTAGTGCAGTGACACGTTTGTTATGATTGATATTCAAGAAACTTGTTATTGAAGAAATTGTTCTGTATAGTAATAATGCCTACCTGTAATTTTTTTATGTTTGTGTGTATTTTACAGCGATAATTTCTAGCAATAATTTTTTTTTTTAAATTGTTTATGAAATAAATGAATGAATGAATGAATGAATGAATGAACACATGAAACTGATAATTTGGTATCAATTCTTTGAGTCAGTTATTTTGAGCTGAAACTGTGCATAGAGACTCCATACCAGATGTTGTCTTCAGCCCTTGTGGATAGATATAGGGTTTCCGTTACACGTTGTATATGCACATGCACAACTTACGATTTAGCACGAAAGAGTATTCTATGGTCATTTGGTCACTCATCGTCGGATCCACCTCGGCAATAATTGCTCTACCTTGTTGAACAATCCAGCTGTTATCTCTCCATATTGACAATAAGTCTCAAGTAAACCCGGGTCGACGGCGCGTAGTGTTCCATGCGCGCTTCAATGACCAGTCAGCACCATTGACGGGGCTCGAATGGGCAAATGAGGTAGCAGAGTAGGTTTTTAGTCAGTAGAAGTTAGTAGTCAGCAGATCTGCTGGTAGTTTGATTGATGATATACTCGCGTTTAGTAGAGATGGGTAACTCAGGAGAGATAGATACAAAAGATATGAATCACTCCGTTTCCATCAATCACTCTTTATATCCGTTCACATCCGAATGTATCACTATATCAGTGTATCTTTTCTCTTAACTCATTCACTCACGGCGTCTTGATGTCTATTATTTTTATTATATTTCGGCCGGACGGCCACTCCAAGGAAAGTTCAGACGTCTCTTTCGCACCTCCCTATTTAGAATGTTCTGTCGCGCTTTCGCAAGACACAGAGAGTCGTTTGACCATTATAAGCTGACATTACGTCGCACGGTGGGCTGAAAATCGGCTTTCATAGACTTAGGCATTTTATTTTGCAAGTGCGAGTTTTTTTGCCGGATATCACTTCTATTAGTTATAACAATATACAAAAATGACACCAGAATTGATTCTGCACAGAAACGAAGGAATTATAATTTTTTTACGAAAATTTTGTATGGAGCTAGTATGAAAAATCGAAATATCTCTAAAACGGCAGCGATAACCGTAATATCCTTATAGGGGGTTATAGTACTAATTATTTATGATTTTTTGACATACGTTACATAATGGTTGTAGATGCCTTTTTTTTAAAAAAATCGTCAAAATATTTATATTTATTTTTACATATTTAAACGTTCCTTTTAGTGTTTAAGTTGAAGAATTCAGAGCTTTAACAACTCTTATCATAAAATAGCATCACCCCTATAGACCTGAAGGACTAGACAGAGGTGTGTAGTGTCTTGTTGATCTTGTAAGATTTCCAACAATACCAAATAGTTGAATATCAGTGTCAAAGTGCCCATGCTGTCGCTTCTTTTTGAAAGATAGGGGAATGAAATTGTTAATTGATCATACCCTAAAAGTATGATTACAACATAACCGGACACATAATAATAATAATATCCTTATAGGGGATTATAGTACTAACATTATTTATTTTAACATATGAAACTGTTCAAAACGATCCATGAACTGTGTCAAAGTTAAGAACATCATTAGGAAGCATGCTTTTTCCCCAAATATTAAGAATATGTGAAAAAAACAAAGACTGTATATAAACTTTTTATTGATAGGTAATTTAAATAAAACAGAAGTAACAAAAATAATATCTAATAAATTCAATTATACAAAATACATATTTGAAACTATAATTTATGAAATTATTAACTAAACATATTGGTACAATAAACTAACATAAATAACAAAAGAACATAAAGAAAAACAATTAAATTTTACAAATTTTCTTTACAACTTTCGTTGTCGGACTCCAATTCCGAGTCAGAATCCAGATCGGATATACCTACAAACTCGAACTCAGTTTCCGGAAACTGTATTAGGTCGAGAGTTTCAGCAAAAAAGGTTGTCTTCCTTTTGGCATCTAACTTCGGCCTTTGTGCACTTAGAAAAGGATCCGAAGAAACAACAAGCATATTTAGGATATCTTGATTAGAATCTTGCCTGCTTCTTTTCCGCGAATGATGTTCCCGGAACCTCCTAAAATCTTTGTTTCGAGACTCTGAGGCTTCTTCCGAGAGAGTCCCAATCGGGACAATATCATTTTTTTCGATTATGTCAGCTCCGTGTATTAATAGTTTATGTACGGTTGATGACATGTAGTACCAGTCGTATAATTCCACGTACTTTTCTGCTGTTTTGCGAGCAAAATCTTTAAATTTGATGACATCGATCTTCTCACCAGATGTTATTGCTTGCAAAATAACAGCAAATCTTTTTATCAGGTTTTGATCCAACCCAGTAATAGCTGCAGTTTTATTGGGAAACTCGAAAAACTTCCTTGCGGTATTCCCGTCATTGGTAGTTCCCGAGCCTTGTTTTACTATATCAATTAACAGATTGAGCTCCTCTTTAAATTTATTTTGAATGTTTTTTTTTCTGTTTTGTAACATATCTTTATGCTCATTACTTCTTGCTGCCCACTGTTTGAAGTCAAGTCTGTACGCAATGTGTAACAGACATTCCATGCAATTTATACGGGCATGTAGGGATGATAGGCCAAATTCATATATGTCAGAACACACAGTTTTTGATGTTACAGCATCTAAGTGGTTCATTTCTGTTGGTTTTGCTAAGCACAGGTAGCATGATGCATTTGATCTAGCTTCAGAAAGGTACGTGCAGACTTTTGCGTCGATCATTGTCATCATTAGTTTATGAGTCACCCTGTTACTATTAATACACTCTGTGGGGTTAAGGGCCTCAATTTCCTCATCCATTTTTCTTTTGTTATCAATGACAACTGCATGGCTTTCTTTTACAAAAGTGAACTGAACCGGACGACAATAAAAAGTTGAGCATGGTTTCGGGTTTGTCCATATAGTATTATCTCCATCTGTCAGTTTCAGTGGCACCAAGGAGGTCATGAAAATGCTTGAATCATCATGCTCGCCGTCCATTTTCTGCTTGTATCGGCTTTGATTGGAAGCACCATCAAATCCCCACTTCGATATCAGCTTTAACTGCTTATTTTCCACATTATCAGAAAGACTTTGAAGAATCCGCTTCACCGTGATGTCAAGTAAAGCTTGAAGTGTAATTCTAGCTGATGAATCCGTAACTGATACTGATTGATTAGGAGGGTAGCATGCAAGCTTAGTTTGTTGCAGTTTATAGTAGGATGGGTAAATATCCTTAGCACCTTCCCGAATGGCAGTCTCTCGCAACGTAATATATTGCCACTTTGAAAGCTTAAGTGAAAGAAGCAATCCAAGTGCTTTCTCTGGTGTAAATATTACTGTTTTCTTAATGCTTTCCTTGATTTTAACGGCAGCTTCTGGATTTTTGATCATATAATTGATTACAGATGCGATATCTTCATAACCTTCTTCTTTTAAACGTGCTGCAGCTGCATATGCCAATTCACAGGAATCCTCGCCTATGTGCTCACTAGATCTTCTCTTTTTCTGTTTGCTTCCCAGATCTTTGAATGGTTTTCGGGACCTTTTTGTCATTGTTCCAACAGTCGATGATGTCGAAGGTTCTGGAGAGACTGAGCGTGCTCTTGGTATCTCATCAACAGTTGGTTCTTGATTTATTAAAGTTTGCACGCAACTCGGCCAATCAATATTTGCTTGCAACCACTCTCCGTACGTATTTCTAAACTTATCAAAGAATCGTTTAGATTTCTGCCACCTGTTTAAAGCAGCTCGCGTGAATCTCCGGCAAAAGTCTTTGAGAGTTACTTGATCTTCAGCAGAAAGGCAATCGCCTATGCGGGACACAATTGCACTAAACAATACTTCATGATTAAATGAAGGACACTCACTTTTTAGAAGAACAAACAAATCTAAGTTGGTGATTAAACTTTCCATTCTAAGATTTTGTAGTCGCAAAGCAAATAGTTTTAGTGTTAGCAGTTACACGGTTGTGAACAATCTAAATTATGGAACAAAATTATAGCCCTTTTATTGTATAAAGTCAATAATTAGTTAACTACCCTCATTAAAGTTATAAAAGATATGATAATGTTTTTGACGATTATAAATTTTTAATTTATAATCGTCAAAAACATTTCGTAGAACTCATAGTAGAACTAATCAACATTAGCAAATCACATTAGCTCACTAATTATAAAAAGGTGAATGCAGTTCTTAGTTGGTATTGTTGCGAGATATTTCAAATCATTTAATTAATCACTTAATAGGCTCATTAGAATCAGAAGACTACAACCATCATTCTAATTACTTAATTACTTGTCATCAGACTCATTAGATGACTACACAATATGTTATTTTGTATTTTGAACGTATGCAAGGTTTTAAAATTCCTTTTGTGTCGATATTATTATGTGTCCGGTTATGTTGTAATCATACTTTTAGGGTATGATCAATTAACAATTTCATTCCCCTATCTTTCTAAAAGAAGCGACAGCATGGGCACTTTGACACTGATATTCAACTATTTGGTATTGTTGGAAATCTTACAAGATCAACAAGATACTACACACCTCTGTCTAGTCCTTCAGGTCTATAGGGGTGATGCTATTTTATGTTAAGAGTTGTTAAAGCTCTGAATTCTTCAACTTAAACACTAAAAGGAACGTTTAATATGTAAAAATAAATAAAAATATTTTGACGATTTAAAAAAAAAAAAGGCATCTACAACCATTATGTAACGTATGTCAAAAAATCATAAATAATTAGTACTAAAACCTCCTATAAGGATATTACGGTTATCGCTGCCGTTTCAGAGATATTTCGATTTTTCATACTAGCTCCATACAAAATTTTCGTAAAAAAATTATAATTCCTTCGTTTTTGTGCAGAATCAATTCTGGTGTCATTTTTGTATATTGTTATAACAAATAGAAGTGATATCCGGCACAAAAACTGGCACTTGCAAAATAAAATGCCTAAGTCTATGAAAGCCGTTTTTCAGCCCACCGTGCGTCGGCACAAAAGATAAATTGATAACTCTATTACTGGTACGTAGCGCTCAAAGTCGTTAAACGGTACGTGAACATTTAAGTATTATACTGGTTTTTCCTACACGTGTACTTTGCCTTTATAAAGTTTTTGTATACTATGCAAACTAATTTCAGTCATAAAACCATCGTTTTAAGGATCAGGATGAAAAATAAATAAAAAGATATTTGCGATTTACAAAATTAAACAAAATATCAGTTCAATCGGTAGACTATAGAATATAATTATTTTTTCTACAAATAAGTAAAACAATACCTACCCTAAGTACCAATGTTATATTCGAAAATCATTAATTTAATTATTTATTATTTTAAACAAAAATTACAGTTAATTTTTCAAATACCTATTTAATACTTATCAATCAAAACAGATACCTAGAAAGAAACAGCAGCCCAATAAATTAGAAAGATACCTAATGTAACGACCAAGCAAAGTGCAAACAGATATACTTATCTATCGCTCACTGTATTCTAAGATTGCTCATAATGATTCATTGGATCGAGTTGAGCGAAGCAAGCCACGCTGAGCTGCGTGTTGCGTGCGCGAGTGTGAGCTACTGATACATATGGATACAAAGATATGAAAGAGTGATACATATCCCTGTGATCAAAAGATACATTTCAATCTTTTCTTTTTAGTGATACATTTTGCCCATGTCTAGCGTTTAGTCTTGTGCCTGCTCGGTCATTTTGGAGATCGCACCCTACTAGTTCATTTCGGACAGTGAACTAGTTCATTCTATTCTAATAGCTCTATTCGGTCTTCGCTCTCGGCGCGGTGGTCCTTAATCACAGAGTACTTTCATATATATAGAAACCTTAACTCCTTAGAGCACAGCGCGGACCACAAAGCAAATACGCTCTTTAAGTAGGTACTATCAAAGACATCGTATTTATTTCTCGTTCGCACATTACGATCGCACGGTTTAGAATGTACGAGTACGAAAAGAGCTATTAGACCGCTTACAAGCCAGCGTTCGGAAACGGTTCTTTTAGGCAGTGCAAAGATTCGGCTCCTATTCGTTCATCGTTCACGTACTACACAAGACTACTCGCGTTTGAGTACCATCTCACCTGGTGGTAAGTAATAAGGTCGAAGATGAAGCACCCTTACCTAGAAGAGTTAAGTTTTTACATGTTAAGACTAGAAAATATAGTCGTACTAAATAATAACAGCTGCATGGGTCGATCTTCAACGTTAAGCAACGCCTGCCGAGGTCGATATGTGGATAGGTGAGCATGTTAACACATCGAGATTCCCCCGTGCCTCGGAAAGCACACTAAGCCGTTGGTCCCGGCTCTCATTTGGACATCTTTGACAGATTTGTATTTAGAAGCCAGAAAACCTAACACTGTTCTGGCCAATGTATTACGTGTTACCCAGGTTGTGGAGGTCAGATAGGCAGTCGCTTCACGGTGAAAACAGCTTCTGGCAATTTACAGTTGTCTGGCAATTTACAGTCGTCTGGAAATTTACAGTCGTCTGGCAATTTACAGTCGTCTGGCAATTTACAGTCGTCTGGCAATTTACAGCTGTCTGGCAATTTACATTCGTCTGGCAATTTACAGTCGTCTGGCAATTTATAGTCGTTTGGCAATTTACAGTCATCTGGAAATTTACAGTCGTCTGGCAATTTACAGTCGTCTGGCAATTTACAGTCGTCTGGCAATTTACAGTCGTCTGGCAATTTACAGTCGTCTGGCAATTTACAGTCGTCTGGCAATTTACAGTCGTCTGGCAATTTACAGTCGTCTGGCAATTTACAGACGTCTGGCAATTTACAGTCGTCTGGCAATTTACAGTCATCTGGAAATTTACAGTCGTCTGGCAATTTACAGTCGTCTGGCAATTTACAGACGTCTGGCAGTTTACAGTCGTCTGGCATTTTGCTGAATTGAGCCTATTAGGCACAGCCGTGAGGCACGCGCAATGCTGTTTGTTTAATTTTTTGTTTTTTTTTATTTGTATTTATTTGGGTCAAATAAATTTATTTTCTTTCTTTCTTTGTTCTCTCCATGCTAAACATAAATACTCAGCTGCATCCAGTTAAAAGCCGTAACAGATCCCGATGAACGATAGAAAGTAGAGTATAGAATGTATCCTCTATAGGTGTCCCGTTCACTGCCAAGGAGAGTCACGCCGTGTCCGGCATGCTTCACACACTGGGCGTGCTGTGCCGCAGGTACGTGAGGGCGCACGAGGACGCCGAGTGCGTGCGCCTGTTGAGGGAGGCCGGAGCTATCCCCGTCGCCGTTACTAACGTGCCGGAGATTAATAAGTGGTAAGGAAGTTTTATATATACTTATTTTTCGGATTGATGAATCTTGAATGACTTCTCCCGCTCTGGGTGGAGCGGAAAAGAATTTCAGACTTCTACTAACTAAAAACTCACCCTGTTCCTTCAGCTGCCCTTGCGTTCCGGGGTCGCGCTATCTCGTAAACAAATATATACATACATAGAGCTAAAAAGCACATTTATATTCATACTAGTACTCACGCGGGGCTTCGCTCCCGTGGTTTCTATCACGGTAAAAACATAACTCTCCTTTTTTGCAGTCGCGTAAAAAGTAGCCTATAACCTTCCTCAAGCTTCAAGCTACTTCCATACCAAATTGCATCCAAATCCACCCAGTACTTTCGAAGATTAGCGCGTTCAAGCAAACAAACAAACAAACTTTTCCGCTTTATAATATTAGTATCTATACTAATATTATAAAGCGGAAAAGTTTGTTTGTTTGTTTGTTTGTTTGTTTGTTTGCTTGAACGCGCTAATCTTCGAAAGTACTGGGTGGATTTGGATGAAATTTGGTATGGAAGTAGCTTGAAGCTTGAGGAAGGTTATAGGCTACTTTTTATCCGACTTCAAAAAAGGAGAGTTATGTTTTTACCGTGATAGAATCCACGGGAGCGAAGCCCCGCGTGAGTACTAGTAGATTATAAAAATATATATAAAATTTCGTGGTAGAGATTGAGATTTACCCTGGAAAAACTTCTCACGCAAATGAAGCCGCGGGCAAAAGCTAGTTTTGAAAATGACGAGTTAGGTATTCATTATACCAAACGAAAATGAGCTGTATTGTGACCCAAGAATCATATTCTCCCAACTACTCAACGGTACTGAACTCTCGGTTAGCGAATCCGATTCGCACTTGCCGTTGTAGTAAACTACGGAATCGTACACTGCGCGTAGACTGACCTGGCCGGATTTTTTCTTTAGACTTAACAGAAACATCCTAAAATTGTCCTAGGGGTGATTAAGGGTGGGCACGCCGCAATCGCGGTGATAAGTCCCCTATTTGAGGAGTGGCTGGAGAGATGCCACGGCGTCCTCACCTTCCGCTTGACGCAGGTGCTGACCGGACATGGTTGTTTCGGGAGGTACCTGTTTCGAATAAAGCGGGAGGACACGCCCGGGTGCCGTCATTGTGAGGACTACCCGGAGGACACGGTGGAGCACACGGTCGAGGTGTGCCCTGCTTGGGCGGAGCACCGCCGTGTCCTCGTGGAGGCGATCGGCGGCGGCGACCTCTAGCGCCCGACCCTGGTTCAGGCCATGGTGCCGCCTCCTTCTGCGAAGCAGTCGTGCTGGCGAAGTATCTTCCTAACGCCCCAGCCGCCGCGGGAGATGCCTCGGGCGTCGGAGATCACGAGCTGATCTTCGGCCACCGTAGACGCGAGTCTGCGGACGGCGAGCAGGGGCACCTAGCTCACCGTTCGGTAAGGACCAGACACGGGTCGGCGGCGCGCCATGTTCCGCGCGCGCCTCAAAGAGCAGTCAGCAGCATTGATGGGGCCCGATAGGGTCATTGCCTTACGGGGTTGCGGGAATTGTTCTAATGAGACACCGCGGCCTCGGAATGCAAGGTCAACAGAAGGAGGAGGAAGGAGGTTTTTAATTAGTAGAAGTCTGACACTCTCTTACACTCCACCCACGTCGTGATTTTTCCACCCAGAAGAAAAAGGGGTGATTAAGGGTATAAAGGGCATCAATAAACACATTACACTCAATTGCGTAGCAGTATTAACATTATGTTGATGGTGATTACAGGATGGAGAGTCGCAACTACGTGTTCGGTCAGACGTGCAACCCTCACCACACGGGGCGCACGGCGGGGGGCTCCAGCGGCGGCGAGGCAGCCCTGCAGGCCTCCATCGCGGTACCCATCTCCCTGTGTTAGTACCACCAACACTTTACCTAACAAATTCGCTCTTTGAACAACATTTGAGGAGCTCTAGGGCTAAGTAAAAAGCCGTACAGTAGTACCCAAATGATGGTCTACCGATGTACCTGCGCAGAACATGAATTTTCAATTTTCGCACCGCGCTTCGTTTCCTTTACCGCTATTGGTCGGCAGCTGCCGCCATGTTAGCGCGCGACGCGTGACGTGTGAGTGAGACGGAACTAACAGCTGCAATGTATTATGAACCTTATAGTAGTGATCTAAGGTTGATTGTAAGTTTTAAGCGTTCTTTCGTTAATCTTCGGGGCCATAATGTACTAGCGACACTTTACCTACCTCGGTGGCTTACCTGCCTCGGTGGCCTAGTGACTGCAAGCGCAACTGCTGAGCAAGAAGTCTCGGGTTCGATTCCCGGGTCGGGCTGAAAGTGTTTATTTATTTATTGATTTATTTACATGGGAGACCAACAGCTAAATAAATTAATCTAGAAACAATATGAATATTCGACAGCCAATTACAGGTCTCCACGTGTAGCTACATGTGAAGTTAAACAAAACTGTGAACGACATAGTACCGTCAACAGGAAAAGCGTATACGTAATATAATATTAATAACATTATAATATGTAAAAACCTAAACACAAGTATATTAAAGTTATTGACTTTTTATTATTTATTTATTTATAAAAGGTAGTTTCACAGCTTGCAGGTACAGATGTCAAAACAGTTACTTAAAAGTTACGCCAATTATGAAGTACACAGATATTAGAGGTAGATTAAATATAAAGTAGACATGTCTGTTATTATAATTTACAGTATGTGTAAGTTTGGGTGATGTGTGTATGTATGAGTGTATCTTACTGGCACTACTAGTATGACTGAGCATCCTGTGTCTCCAAAAAGAAGATAATCCGGATCCTTGACCAAGGATACTGACTATCTCCTTCTTAAGACGGTTTCGTGTGGTACAGAGGGGTTTCTGTCAGAAATTTCTTAATAGTAGTCGGAGTTTGGAAATTGGTGGTGTGATAACCCCCGTGCCATCGGACTAAGAACGTAAAGTAAATAATATCTCTTGCGCTGCTAGCTGGCTAATCGATTATGAGGACTAAAATACTTTTACATACTATACGGGCGGTTCGCAGGCCACGAGAATCCGCTTCTGAACCGCACTAGACAAAGTTTAATATAGAAGTTGAATGCTGCATACTACACTGCGCGGTTTCCCACCGCGGTTCACAGGCGGGAGAAATACGACCGCCGCATGCAGCGACAAACTGCCGCTGATAACCGCCGCTTCAAACTACACGGGAGGTTTCCCGCTATTGCGTTATTCTGCACGGGACATTGTGCGATACGAAGCGTTTTATTGTTGAAATACAAAATCGACCTGCTTTGTATGATTTGAAGTCCAAGGATTACGTCAATCGGGAATTAAAAGCGAAATTATGAATGGAGATAAGACAGGAAGTTGTGGCGATTACTTAACACTGGTTCCACCCAAACATTGCGCTTTACTTTTTAATAATTCTATTAACAATACAGCTGCAAGCGCAGTTATCATTGGCGGATCGATGTTGGAATGAACAAAAGACAGCGATAAACCGCTTTCCGTGTAGTTTGATGATCTGCGGCAGCTTTGTCGACGGATTCCCGCGGCGGGAGAACCGCCCGTGTAGTATTAGCCTAACAAAGTCGAACATAAAAACATTTGAGGAGTTCGTGGTTAAGTAATAACAGCCCCAAGGGTTGATCTTTAAGGTGGTGAAACGTAGGATCACCAGATAGACCTCATAAGGACACCCTAAGCTTCCCTCAATGTGCCGAGTGGTTTTTGTAGGGAAAAAATCCTACACTCCTGAGTCGTATATATGAAAGACCGAGTGCTTTTGAAGGTTTCTCACCTATTGTTGTTGTGTTGATTGATGAAACCTTCGATAAATAGAACTGCGTCCTTAGGCGAATTTTAGCCGTGCACAATTACATGGGAACAGGGGTAGGAAACTCACAAGTCTTCGTCGGTGACTTGAATCCCGTAGCCACTCCACTACACTGTTCAGGGGCGCCCCTTTAATTGCCACTTATCACTAACGTAGATTGATAAAGTAATAGTCTTCGTAGGTAGGAGTATGTTTGATAAAATGGGTTGATTATTAGAGCCGATAAAATGACCGCGCCATTTTGTTGAGTGATTAGTATCAGACTGACTTATGGTGAAGGTTTTGGATTGGAAGGAAGTGAATGAATTAGGGATGGGAAAGATTAGAATGAGGAAATGTGACTGTGCATAGACAATTTAGTATCTATTTATTTGTTTCATTTTGGTACTTTAACACCTTTTATCATGTGTTAAGCCTTTTCTCGACTATGTCAGGTCGACTTGTAGTCTATCCGGATTCAGCCGACCACTTAAATGTTTGAAATGGAGTGATTGTACACAATCGATTGGTTTTACACGATGCCCCATGGCAAGGCTGGCGTCAGGGTTTGTAGCTTCTGACTACGGCCCGGGGAATCTAGATATTATGTTAAGATGGACCCATCCGTGAACAGACCTTAGCAAGCGTTGCATAACCTTGAATATGTACCGTGCGGTTGTTTTCTCTCCTGTAACAACAAAAGTTACAAAGTGCCTTTAGTATGGCTATTATCATTTTTAGGTCGATTAATACATTTGATCATCAGCTTTAATGCCACCCGATTAGTAAAAACACTACATAGTATAAAACAAAGTCGCTTTCCTGTCTGTCTGTCCCTATGTATGCTTAGATCTTAAAAACTCCGCAACGGATTTTGATGCGGGTTTTTTTTTTCATAGATATAGTGATTCTTGAGGAAGGTTTTAGTGTATAATAAGTTAAGGTTTTGTGTAGATTGAATGAAATACGACGATTATACTTCAACATGTCGGAAAGAATTAAGCCTATCGGGAGCTTTAATCAAAAACGCTGCCAAAACCTTTTGAGTTATAAAAATACAATATATGGCGGGATTGTTACTCTTTTATAGATCTACAAAAATACGCGATAGCATATGTCTATCTCACAAGAATAACCCACAATAACAATTTTTTTCTTTTACAAATTTCATTAAAATGATGGCTCATATACGAATCTTTTTTTAACAGTACAGTATTACTCCTTATCCAATTAAATAGGTACGTCACATATGTTGAGTATTTAATGTAGATCAAAATTGCTTTTTACACTATATCAATAAAATGAATATCTTATGAGTTATCGCCGATATATGAGTGTGGCAAACTACCGGACGAGAAATTGATTAAGCAAAATCATATATAAGCAAATATAACCTTTATTACCCGAGCGAAGCCGGGCCGGGTCGCTAGTATGTTTATAATAAAGATAAGCACTTAACACTAAGCTTAGGGAAAAGATAAGCAATGGTTATTCCTCACGTTACTTCATAAGAGTACATCATTTACATACCTTTTACTTGAATACGAATGATCCAATTTTAGTACCTAATGATTTTTACACATACGTAAGAGATCTAATGTGGGAATTTCATTTTCTATAGAAAACTTAAAATCGTTCTTTCTTTTCCTCTAAAAAGTCTTTGCAAAAAATTCTTATCAAATTTCTTAGACCCTTCCTTTAAAAAAAGAAACCGAAAAGCCTGGTTGATGCTTCCCCCGACTCAAGTGCTGGCTATTATTTTGGCCAGAGGCTAAGCATTGCCATATAACGTAACAATGCCGATAGTCTACTGGGTACATTACTAACATACTTTTAGTATGCTTTTTTTTTTCCGGGTGGTAAAATTATTGAATGACTTCTCCCGCTCTGAGTGGAGCGGAAGGAAGTGTCAGACTTCTACTGACTAAAAACTCACCCTATTCCTTCAGCTGCCCTTAGGTTCCGGGGCCGCGGTATCTCGTTAGAACATTCCCGCAACCCCTGCACTTTTAGTATGCTGTATTTTTAGTTTGTGGTTTAGTTTATACAACGTGTAACTTAAATGGTATATACATATCAAGTGCACAGCTTCTTTGGATGATAACAAATGATATGGCAAGGGTTTTGTAATCCTATGTCTACATGTGTGGAACTTATTAGAAATTTCAATACATTGATACCAGAGACCGAATCTTTCAAATTAAGAAGAACTAAGAGAATTATCGTGTTATTGCCAAGTCACGTGGAAAGTTATTAACCCTCGTAGTGCTGTGACAGGTATGTTATGATTGGCATTCAAGAAACATGAAACCGAGAATTTGGTATCAATTTTTTGAGTCACTTATTTTGAGCTGAAACTGTGCATAGAGTCTCTATACCAGATGTTTTCTTCAACCCTTGTGGATTGTTGTTTCCGTTACACGTTGTATAATGTTAAATAAAATATCACAGTTTAGACCTACGTAACTTAAGTAAACAAAGTTTCACTCATTTTCCAAAAATAAGCGATTGAGAGTTTGATAAAACACCAAATGTGTAACACCATAGTAAAAGCTCTTATAGTATTATCGTAAGCATCTAAATAAATAGATTCTCAGTAACGTTGTCTACTGTGTATTTTCAGGCTCAGACATCGGCGGTTCAACTCGTATGCCCGCGTTCTTCTGCGGGCTGTACGCCCTAAACCCGACCTCCGGATATACCAGCTTGAAAGGTACGTAAAGCCTCTACTAAACGGGGCCAGACAGGGCCATTAGCTTTAGTTGCGAGAATGTTCTAACAAAACTATCGCGGCCACGGAAGGCAAGGGCAACTGGAGGAGCAGGGTGAGTTTTTAGTCAGTAGAAGTCTGACACTCCCTTCCGCTCCAAGTAAGAGTCATTTGATGACATTCCCACCCAGAAAAAAAAGAGCCACTATTAAGATAAATGCCATGAATTAGAAGAGCCAAGATTCTTGTCCAAAAAGAACCACCTGAATTTGTGAACATTATTCCTAGATTCGGGAATCTGAAGTTGACTCTACGATGATTTTTCATTAAACTACTTTTGGGAGATTACTCACCACAAAGCGATGCAGAGTTGTTTTAAGTAAATGTTAAGCGACAAAACACTTGTCTTAATTAATAATTGATCTATTTTAGACATGTATTTTAAAATTTCAATGTATGACGCAAGATGGTAAAGCAGACCATTGAAATCTTAGAAATTTGCGAGAAAGCGCTAAATGGCTATGGCTCTTAAAGAAGAAAGGTCTTTGGATAACAACTACAGTCAAGGGCGGATCCAGGGGGGGGTTTTTAAACATTGTTACTAGATAATACTCCAGTTTCTGTCGTTGTAAACGAATATCGGCAGTGGATGGCCAAGTGGCAGCGGAGTCAGGAAATACATATTATAACTTCTTGTGACTTGACCACGGTTATGTGACCCCCCCTGGCACCAAAACTGGATCCGCCCTTGACTACAGTGTCGTTTAGCTCTCAAACTCGTGTTGTGTTTACCGCCTAATATTGTACACTTGATTAAACTACTTCTGCATGTCTTTATTACTCTGTATTAGTGTTACAATTTAGTTTAAAAGCGTCAATGGCCTAATGACTAAGGTTTGTCTGAATCTTGTTAACCCCTACAACAAGCTAAACATGTGTCTGGCGTGGGTTCACGGCAATAATGTAATGGATGGGATTCTAACTCGTGACCTCTCGATTACAAGTCTGACACCTCAGCCATTAGTCTATTGATGCTTTAAATCAAAGGTGAATGCCAATTTTCGGCTCGAATCATGTAACATCCGACAGACTTTCTAAATTAATGATAATTCATTATATAAAATAGTAAGAATTATACAGTATAAAATAAAATCTGTAGAAGGACACCGTTTAAAAGTAATTTTAAATAGTTATTCAATTTATCAACACGTTTTCTATCTACAATTTCAATTAGAAATGTTGCCAATACCAAAATAAAATAATATCGATACGAAATTGCACTTGCAAATCGATTACATTAATATCATTATGAACCTACGTAAGTGAATTTATTACTTACAAAAGTCATAACTCGTAATTCTTATAATAATGAATAATGTTCTGTAATATTTTACAATAATTTAAAATAATTCAATTCAATTATCGATACAGTTTAGAATAGTTATATAGTGCTGGTAACACTTAATCTTGTAGTTGTCACTGACAATTGTCAAAAGTTTTACTTCTCCCGCGTTTTATGACGAGCAGCGTGTTTTTTAAGTTTTGTGTTGTTTATTGCTGTATTACCGGACCCCGATTTCTATATTACTAACGACTACCGTGGCTGTTGAAACTGAATTCAGTATTCATTATTCGATCATTTAATAGTTTATTTCATGTTATCGTTAAAATTAGAAGTATTAGGTGGTCAATTTCAAAGAACTACATATAACTTTTTTTGGTGTACTTCTTATAGAAAACAAATTACACAGTGAAATTCTATAATTATTTTCCTTTTTTATGATATATAGTTCATCTTTGTCGGTTCTGGCCGAGTCTTGAAGGAAACATTGGCATTCTCCTTTATGACCATTATCATAAACTCAATTTGTCGCTTTGGTCAAGTTGATGTACCTAATTATAATAAGTGTAGATAGATATCTATCTATCTACACTAATTATAATTAGGTATCTAGATAGAATATACTTTATTGTACATCAAAAATTTAAATACTTGTAATTAACAATATTGCTTAAACTATGGTTACAATCAACTTTTTTTATTTTTTTTATTGATAATAGGTTCGCGTTTGACCACCACCTCACCTGATAGTAAGTGATGCTGTGGTCGAAGATGGAGCACGCTTACCTAAAAGTAACCTATTCACTCTTGACTTAAAGACCCTGATCCAAAAATCTTATTCTTCAAACCATCAGAAATTATGGCAAGAAACCTGTTCATCCTCTTTCCTCTTCAGGCTCTGCCCTTCGCACCGGTAAAGAGAAGACGATGGCTTCCATCGGCTTCGTGAGCCGTCACTGTTCCGACCTCATACCGCTCACTAAGATCGTTGTGGACGCTGACAAGGCTAAGGAATTAAACTTGGATAGACCCGTGGATGTAAAAGTAAGTATTCTTAGCCAGTATACCATCATCTGCTTTGCCTTTTTAGGGTTGCGTAGCCGAAAGGCAAAAAACGGTACCCTTATAGTTTCGTCATGTCTGTCTGTCTGTCCGTCCGTCCGTCCGTCCGTATGTCACAGCTATTTTATTCCAAAACTATTAGGACTATACACATGAAACTTGGTAGGTTGATGTATTCTGTGAACCGCTATCCGATTTAAAAAAAATATTTAAAATTAAGGGGGGCTCCTCATACATGGAACTGAAACTGAAAATATTTTGTTTTTCATGACACCTATGCGTGTGTGGTATCTATAGACAGGTCTTTAAAAATGACATTGAGGTTTCTAAAACTACTTTTTCATAAAGTGAACCGTTTAAAAAATATACGCTTCCAAAGTGATAAAATGTGTGTCACCCCTTTAACTTCTATAATAATGGAGTGACAAATCTAAAAAAAAAAATAAACGCTGTAGATCTTAATGTAAACCTCCAACGAAAATTGGTTTAAACGATTTCGGGTCAGCAGTTTTAGAGATAAGAGGGCGAGTCTGACTCGCACTTGGCCATTTTTTTCTAATTATGTCGGGGTCGGAAGCGACTGTCTGTCTGACCCATTGACATATATATTACTGCGTAAGGACTGGGCGGACCGCATGTTATAATGACGCCTCGAACTTGGTCCCAAAGTGGTCTTCCCTTTATCGAAGTGAAGCAGAACGCGATCGGCTATCTTCGGGAGCGGTCGTAAGTTTTACAAGCAAAAATGCCGAGTTGTATCGTGAAGAGTTGCGTGAAATACGACAAAAAGCACAATAAAAAAAATGATAACATCTCTTATCACCGGTAAGTTAAAAATATGTAATTAAATCAACTTCTAATATTATTTAAAATAATTTTCTTTTTTATTTGTCTCAACCTTTGGCCAAGACGACGCGAAGCCGCATAAACGTGCGACATAACTTTGCAGTGGCGCGCGTTGTAGCCGATGAAATGAAAAGATTTAATAATATACTATAAGACTAAATTAGGTACAAAATTTATTTTTATTGTTTGTTAAAAACAATTTTAAATGTATTTTTATGTACAACAAATATAAATTTCGAATTTTTTATTTATTTCTTTGTACCTCGAAAAATACCACACCCCGCTCTTACAAGATTACGTCTAGGAGCAGACCACGCCGATTGACATCTTAGTTATAATAGATGGCGTTAGTGTGTTTTGTAGGGCGACCGCTTCCGTCAAAAATGTTCTGACGACCGTATCTTTACTATTTAAATCAATGGTCTGACCTCTACAAACCAGTTACCTGGGTAGCACGATACTAGTGTCAGATTTTCGGGCGTCTGAGTACCCTTAACGACTGTCAATGATATATTAATGACAGTCGGGAGCATAGCTTGACGTGCTTTCTCAGTACCGGATTCAAGGCAAGGAAAAATGTCGTAATGTTAGGATGGTCACCCACCCCCGTAGTGGCCTCGGCAAGCGTTGCTTAACCTTGAACATTGACTTGTGTCGTTTTTTTTTTATTATTATTTAGGCACGAGCTCCTCTAGAGACCAGTACGAATTGTATTGACTTTAAAATAGATGTTGACCTATGAGTTTGTTTCGTTATTTCTGCTCAGGGTAGTCGGCTAGGAAACACCGTCTTCATCTAGTTTAAATTGACCAAAAATTTGAGGTTTGTTAAGAATTTTCATTAATTCATAAGTGTCCAGGTTTGGGTTCCAGCGTTATCTTCAATGTTCCGCGTAAAGTATATAACATGCACTGTAACAAAAGCAAACTCTCAAACCCTTTAGAACATTATGATGATCAGTTATTTTAAAGACTTTAGTTTCTTTGATTAAACTTCCATTTTTAGGGTTCCGTAGTCAACAAGGAACCCTTATAGTTTCGCCATGTCCGTCTGTCTGTCCGTCTGTCCGCGGTTTAGCTCAAAAACTATTGGTACTAGACAGTTGTACTTTGGCATGAGTATACACGTTAATGGCGCCAAAAAGTGGTAAAATAAAATTAAAAAAAAACAATTATTTAGGGTACCTCCCATACATGTAAAGTGGGATGATAATTTTTTTATTTCGTTCTTCCCATAGTGTGGGATATCGATGGATAGGTCTTTCAAAAATATTAGGGGTTTGGTAAGACCGTATTTTGATTAAGTAAACCGTTCGTGACTTATCAAGCTTTAAAGTACCAGTTTTCGTTAGAACGGTTATAGTTAGAAATTCAAATGTCACGGCAGTAGTACCTATACATAACGAAATTTAAAGGAAAACTATCACACATAAGTGGGCTTTACAAGTTTACGAGTAATAATCGACCAATTGTATTTGACTCGAAAATTTCGAACAACTCTATAGAAATGTCGATAGATGGCGCTAAGCGCCAGTTGTATCGTGCTAGCTTCTTGTGACGATTGAGTAGTGTAGCTCTGTGTACGTATTTAAATTCAAAACACCGGCTATGACAAGTTATATACAAATCTCTAAAAAAAAATTGAAACTTTCCGTGCAAAATTGTCAGATCAGGTGAGGATTTGTATAGGAAGTCAAATTAGTTAGGTAGTCATGTTTGGCTTTTAGTTAGAGCATGATACGAAACGATCAGTCAGCGAATACGACAGGCACTTGGCTGTTATAAAACTACGGAACCCTACACTGCGCGTGACCCGACACGCACTTGACCAGTTTTTTCTATAAATTTATTGAATATCAGAATTTGTCTAAAATTGCGTTTTAAAAAGTTATTACATACTTTGATTTACGATCCATTTTGGTTGGTTTTGTCTGCACAGCGACAGTGTGCCTGTGATTTGAGTAGTAAATTTATAAAGATATTACCTATGAATAAAAATGGAAAAATCGATTCAGTAAATGATTCTGAACAAACTAATTTCAGAATGTGCATTAATTAAGTATGTTACCTATTGTATAATCGATAAATTCACAATGCAAAACGTATTAAAAAAATTGTTTCCGTGGAAAGAGTGAAGGCAGACAACACAGTTCGTACGTAACAATCCACGCTCGTTGGCGATTGGTCCGATGTCACAAATTCACGCCTATGGTATTAAAAGTGTTATGTTTAACCCATTTAACTGCATATGTAAATATAATTTATCTGCACATTTCAGCAACTGAAGTACTATTACGTGGAGACGGCTCAGGACCTGCGCGTGAGTCCCATCGCTGCAGACATGCGCGCTGCAATGAACAGGTAAGAGATACATCATAGTCTTTTATAAACAGTTGCCAAGTGTAGGAAGAATAGGGAATGGGATGTAGTCGCCTCCTGCGTAGCAGTCATGCTAGCGAAGGAGGAGGCTGAACGTATGAGGGAGAGACAACTCTCTTCCTCACTCCCCAGCCGCCGCAGGAGACGCCCCGGGCGTCGGAGATCGATCTCCGGCCACCGTAGACGCGGGCCTGTGGACGGCGAGCAGGGGTAGCTCACCGTCCGGTAAGGACCAGGCCCGGGTAGATGGTACATCATGTTCCGCTCGAGACTCAAAGAGTCGTCAGCACTAGAAGGGGCCCCATAGGGCTATTGCTAACGAGATGCCGCGGCACCGGAACTTAAGGGCAGCTGTAAGGAACAGGATTGGTTTTTAGTCAGTAGAAGTCTAACACTCCCTCCGCTCCACCCGGAGCGGGAGGAGTCATTTCATATTTTTCCCACCGTAAATAAAGTATAGGCAGGATGTGGCCGTAATGTGGCAAATCTATACATCATCTATCTGCTTAACTATGTTGGGACCGGCTTTCTGTCTAATAGGATGCAGGTGAGTTATAGTGTTTTTAACCTTTGGTGGAACACAGTGGCGGTACCTTCATATAAGCCCAAAAGCCTGGCATGCCTTACTAAAAAATGCTCGATAGAGAATCAATGTCAAACCCGAACTATTTAAAAGTTCGCGCGCTTAATTCTTATCAAAATAACACAATGTATCTACTGCCTGCTACACTACTACACATCGCGATTGTTCGCGCGCAGAGTTTCGCATTTGTAGCATCTAATGATCTACATATTGCTATCTCGCTTACACGCACCGGCTTTTACCGGGCTTTCAAATACTATATCTGTCACTTTCGCACTTATAGCGATGTGCCGTATAACGAGTTAGGCCTTGTGCATAGAACAAATCGATCACTATGGCAGATTTAAGCAGGGCTTTTGGTATGAAGTTGCATGCGTATGCGTGACCTTGTCAGCTTGCCAACTCTGCAGTGTTGCCGTTTTAGCCACACGTTGAAAGATCTTGGAGATTTTTAACGAGTTTGGAAACTTTTTTAACATTAAGCAACAATAAAAACTAGCGACTTTTAAAATAACGAAATTAAATACAGTCAAAACCGTTTACAACAACATCATTTAGAACAACATACCGGTTATATAGACCAAAATCATAGGTACAAAATACTTTGTACCTTGAAAACATCACCGGTTATTACGACTATCGGTTTTTACAACCAAATATGAGTGGTCCCTTGGATGTTGTTATAACAGATTTTGACTGTATTCAAGCAATATCTTAAAAATAAAAAAAAATTTAGCTAGATTTTTCATATACCTGGCGACTTTTTTTGCTTAAATGACAACACTGAGTAGTTCCCGACATCCGAGAGTGCAACTAACTTCAGTTTCATTTGCTTAAGTGGGAAAAGGTTTTGTTGTTAAAGTTTTTTGTTTGTTTTCTAAGATTTCCTCAGTGATACAATTGTTTTGGTGATTTACCTACAACAATGGAGGTAATTGTACCTTGTGAGGATTTAAAATGCGTTCAAGTTTTGATTGGCGAAGATAAGGTAAAATCTTTAAACTTTGCTCAGAAAAAACAGTTAATTTCTTCATTAAAACCGACGCCTAATCTGTGTATTTCTCAGACTAGTAAATCGCATAAACGAAAATTTAATAGATCAGTGTATAAAACTAGTTGTAACATGTTGCAAAATAACTCGGCTCCTCGTTTGAGACGCAACGTACGCTGTGCAAAAACGGCTTTTTGTAAAAGTAATTGATAACATTAATACCGAAATTACTGACCGATATTCTGAAATTTATAAATTAAAGTTTTTCCAACTGCTCAACAACAAAAAATTTGACAATTATCACTCACATTTTCCTACAGAGGAATTAGATTCATTATTTGACATTTATGCAAACTATTTCGACAAACAAACATTAAAAAGCCAATTGATTTGCTTGTATTCTAGTCCTGATCTGAAAGATCGTAATGTTTTCGAATTAATTGATTTCATTCATGAGAATAACCTCGAAGATGCCTTTCCCGAGCTGTTAAAGTTAGCGTATCTTGTTGTAACTATTCCGGCTACAAGTTCTTCCGCGGAACGTGCTTTTTCGTCTCCTAAACGTATCCATACCTATCTGAGAAATACACAAGGTCAAGAGCGTCTTTCCGAATTATCAATGATAGCTATTGAAAAACAGTTGTTGGTAGAATTAAAACGATCACCAACATTTTACTCTGATGTAATTAAATCATTTCTTAAGAAAGATAGACGATTCCAATTAGAATATAAATAATTTATTTAAATTCCTTATTACATTCTATCTAGCTATTTTTTAACTTTCGTTTTGTAACTTTTTGTTTTGTTTTTTTTTTGTCTGTAACCTGGGTCCTGTTACGAAGGAAGCAACTACTTACCATAACTTTGTTCCCTCAAGCAATGAAGCAAACCAAACGGCTTTTTTCAAAGCCACCGGAGGTATGCAATTGCTGATATGTTTATTATATTCAATCTAGCACTAGCATGCCTTCAGTGTGCTTTGGTTACCTCATTCACCGCACGACAAGCAAGAGTGAAATTGAAGAAAGAAGAGGAAAGAAGAAGATGGATGAATTCACTTTTAATTTATTGTACCTAACCAGTAGTTTATGATTATGAGAAAATTGCGATGATACATACGTAGGTACCTACATACTCAGTCGAAAACTGAACTTTCTTTTTTTGAAATCGGTTAAAATTTTATTGGGCTTGCGTTATTTTGAAACCCTAGGCACGCCACTGGTGGAACATGGACCCGCGCAATCCCGTTTTCCTGTCGGAACGCGGATCCACGCGATACTTTGCATTTTTCTACAACGTGTAATTTAAAGGGTATATACATACCAAGTGCACAGCTTCTTTGGATGATATCAAACGATATGGCAAGGGTTTTGTAATCCTATGTCAACACGTGTGGAACTTATTAGAAATTTCAATACATTGATACCAGAGACCGAAATTTTCAAATTAAGAAGAACGAACAGAATTATCATGTTATTGGCAAGTGACGTGAAAGTTATTGATCCTTTTAGTGCTGTGACACGTTTGTTATGATTGGTATTCAAGAAATATATGAAACAAATAATTTGGTATCAATTCTTTGAGTCACTTATTTTTAGCTGAAACTGTGCATAGAGAGAGACTCCATACCAGATGTTGTCTTCAGCACTTTTGGATGGATATGGGGTTTCCGTTACACGTTGTATAGTATTTACATACATATAAGGTTTAAAATCTTAGAAAAGAGTTGAACGAAGTTAGCTTCTAATTCGGTCAAACCATACATTTTCAATCGTAATTCGTCTGAAATGGTAATTGAAACATTCGAAACGCGGAACCGCGCGTGGAAATGCTTCTAAAATTTGCAAAAGAAACTTACCTAAACCTTTCTATAATATTTTACGAAAGTTGACCTATTTATGGTTTTATTATGAACATTATATTATGAATCATTTTAATTATTATATTATGAACAACAATATATTGAAGAATATAATAAATCCAGAAAAAAATTATATATAATAACTATATTTGTAATATATGCGTTTTACCAAAGTATAAAAAAAAAATCCGAGTCGTAAGAAATAGCGATTTATAATAAATACACCGCTCATGCTGTTCTAACTAAATTATTCTCATATAAAACTTGGATTCGTTATCTTTTATAATATAAAATCAGATAGAAGATACGTTTTCTAATCTTAATGAAATTTAAAGTCAAACTTAATGTCGCGCGGCCGCGAGATATCTCTATATTTCGCGGCATACAACGGTACCGTAACTGTGCCCGTTGCGGCATACCACAGGTTAATAGAGCGAGTACCTGTCTGACCTCTAATGGAATGTATGATCTCATCCCTAACTCATGTAACATCTTTGTATACCATGTTTTTATGCAAATAAATAAATAAATAGCCAGGACGTACTTTCCGAGGCACGGCGGAATGTTGATATTGTTCCGCCAGTCGCTTAGTGAAGTACGTCGAGAAACTTCGACATAAATCTAGAATGTTCGAGACACTAACGCCATCTAGCGGCGAGTAGCAGGAATGAGTATATCTAGTCGAGACACTAACGCCATCTAGCGTCGAATAGCGGTACTGTGTACCTCGAGTAGCTTCCTGGAATATTCTTGGCAGTATAGGCAGTGAGTCGATTGTATAAGAATGTTCTAGAACTCATAGACCGGGGTATAAATAGATCGCAAAGGAACGCAGAAGTCAGTCTTATTAGAAGATACGAGGCGATATAATTGAATCTATACAAGTCAATTTCAGTGCGATTTAAGTGTTAAGTGACAAGTATTGTAGTGTGAATAACTGTGTTCATTTTTATTTTGTGGTTATCTAATTAAAGTGTTAATTTTGGTTTAATTGGCGTAAATTATTTCTATCCCGAAGCCCAGCTCGTAACAATATGTTAAGATGACCTTGACCTTGAGGATTGGCCCGTCCGGCTGTTATTATTTAGCCAGGACCTATTCATTATACTCTCCATGTGCTAGGTTTAGTAAGGCTCTGAATGGTTATAGTGATTAAGTTGATTTCCACCTTGATTCTATTAACAACCAAAAACTTATAATTCTCAGCAATTTTTCTTTTTCGTTGTAATTTTTACTGTTCATAATATTGTAACTATATGAAGCAAAGATGTTTTTAATATTTAGTATACAACGTGTAACGGAAGGGGTATATACATACCAAGGGCACGGCTTTTTTGGATGATATCAAACGATATTGGAAGGGTTTCAACTCAAAATAAAATACACTAAAAATTGATACCAAATTTTCGGTTTCATAAGTTTCTTAAATTGAAATCATAACAATCGTGTCACCGCACTACGTAGGTCAATAACTTTCCACTTTACTTACTTTTTTACTTTTACTTTACTTACTTTACTTGCAAAT
Source organism: Tholera decimalis (assembly GCA_943138885.2). Classification (NCBI taxonomy): domain Eukaryota; kingdom Metazoa; phylum Arthropoda; class Insecta; order Lepidoptera; family Noctuidae; genus Tholera; species Tholera decimalis. Next base: position 34,583,732 of record OW964567.2, read on the forward strand.
ATCATGATAAACCTCTTCCGTAATTCTGTACGCCTAGTACTGTAGTAGCCTAGCGTAAATGCGGTGTTCTTTTGTCGGCGCGAGAAAGGAGATAGAATTAAAAAACCCTTCCAATATCGTTTGATATCACCCAAAGAAGCCGTGCCCTTGGTATGTATATACCCGTTCCGTTACACGTTGTATACAACGTGTAATTTAAAGGGTATATACATACCAAATGCACGACTTCTTTGGATGACAGCAAACGATGTGGTAAGGGATTTGTAATCCTATGTCTACATGTGTGGAACTTATTAGAAATTTCAATACATTGCCAGAGACCGAATATCGAGAATTATTGTGTTTTTGGCAAGTGACGTGGAAAGTGTTGACCCTCGTAGTACTGTGATATGTTTGTTATGATTGGTTTTCAAGAAACATATGAAAACGATAATTAGGTATCAATGCTTTAAGTCACTTATTTTGAGCTGAAATTGTACCTATGGGATTCTATACCAAATGTTTTCTTCAGCCCTTTTGGATAGATATGGGGTTCCTGTTACATGTTGTATAACAACGTGTAATTTAAAGGGTATATACGTACCGAGTGCACGGCTTCTTTGGATGATAACAAACGATATAGCAAGGGTTTTTTAATCCTATGTCTACATGTGTGGAGCATATTATAAATTTCAATACATTGATACCGGAGACCGAATTTTTCAAATTAAGAAGAACGAAAAGCATTATCGTGTTATTGGCTAGTGACGTGGAAAGTGATGACCCTCATAGTGATGTGACACGTTTGTTATTACTGGTATTCAAGAAACATATGAAACCAATAATTTGGGGTCAATTCTGTGAGTCACTTATTTTGAGCTGAAACTTTGCATAGAGACTCCATACCAGATGTTGTCTTCAGTCCTTTTGGATAGATATGGGGTTTCCGTTACACGTTGTATACTTACAAGTATAATTGTATACTTTACTTGTACTGACGTAAAGCTAATGTAATTATTTTTAGATCATGTGGTTTTTACCATATGGTTTGAAATTGCTGTAAACAATTGTTAGTAGACCAATATGAGTAACATAAAAATGTTAATTCCATAAATTCCAGAGCCATAACCAAGCTGACAGCTGACACGGTAAGCACAGACAAGGCGCCCAAGCCGTACTACCACGCCGGCTTTAACCACATGTTTGTTCTCTGGCGCTACTGGATGACCCACGAAGAAGACAGCTTCGCTAAGTTGCTCACCAACAACCAGGGCACTGCTTACTTCTACAAAGAGTTGCCGAAGAAGGTGAGATGTAATAATAATAATAGATCAATTAGAGCGTCGCACAAATATTGTTGATATAGTTGTCCCTCATGACGAGAACCTCGTGAAAGTCGAGAAAGATAAGCAATTTAAGTATCCTGATCTGGCTCGCGAGGTCGTCGACATGTGGGATGTAGATACAGCAATAATTGTGCCGATAGTCGTCTCAGCCAATGGCATAATAGACAAGAGCCTCGACAAACATCTGAGGAGGCTCTCGTTGGGCAGCTGGATCAAGGGTTTGATCCAGAAAGAATCCAGGAGATCACGGCGCGTATTGTTATGTAGTTCCCTGTCCCCAATACTGGTGGGCTACTATTTTTTTATTTTATTTAAATGTTTTCTTTAATCGAAATATTTAAAAATGTAATTAATATACAAGGTGTAATTTAAAGGGTATATACATACCAAGTGCATGGCTTCTTTGGATGATAACAAACGATATGGCAAGGGTTTTGTAATTTTGTAAGGTTTTTGTGTGTAGAAATTATTACAAATTCCAATACACAATACCAGTAGTCCATCCAACAAAGAGATTGTAGAGTGCGTGAGCAAGGCCCTAAGCAATTACTTCAGAAAATTGTTCAGGGTGCTTAGAGAGTTAACATACTAAAAGTCCTGACATCTAGGGGGTGAGTCGGGGTGAGGGGAGGGGGTTAAAGTTCCCATTTTTTAGTTTTTCGCTAATATCTTTTAAACGGTGCGTCATGGAGATAAGAAGTCTTCTACGCAATGAAAGCTTATAAAATTATGTACAACTTTTATCTTATATACTTTTTCACATTCCTACCTATTTTCGAACTACACATTCCGGTAAAGAGAAAATTGAAAAAAAAAAACTACTTGAATTGAACACTACCTTTTGTATACTACTTCCTTCACGTTATTTGGGGATAAAAAGTATCTATATCTTAAATCAACTCCTACTATATCAATTTACTAAATTTTATTCAAATCTGTACAGCCGTTGGGATATCAAAACTTTTATCTACACTTGTACACTTTTCTTATACACTTTTTCCAAATTTTCACCAGTGTTCGAGTATCGTGCTCCGAAGAAAGTGAAAATGGAGTTCATTTAGTGTGATGTGACAAGCATTACCGAATGTTAAATATGAGCTAGTATATAAATTAGGTATTTTATTGATAACATAAGCTGGGAGTACCTCCAAGCGGTGAAGGCGGTAACAGTTTGAGATCTCTTTTTCTACCAGTGGTAATGGAGCAGAAGCGGATCGTCACTTTTCATTCCATATTTCCTGTCGTAGAAAACAAATTCTAACTGGCTAAAACTCCCATAATCATCCATGCCTTCGGGCTTATGTTATTGTTGTCGTTTATGATTTCAACCTGTTTGGCACGGTAGCCTACCCGGTAACGCAGGGGAGCAGCCAGAACAGTTATTTGCTTTGTAATCGTCATTAGTTACGCAATTGGATTATCCATCATGAGTGCTAATAATAATAAGTGTCCTGTGTGTGATAAGGACATCGTTAAAGGGAGTATATAAAAAGGAATACTCGGCCTTATCAAAGCTAGTAAAGATCGGAACGATGATAAGCACCAAATTTTCCGCGCCTTGACATCCGTTTTAATTCACACTAATTGTCGTAAAAACTACACTCGAGCCGATACAATTAAAAAAGATGTAAGTGTTGCATCAACATGGATTTGAGCACATCCTTTTCCTTCATTCATTTACAGGTTGTGACACAACATCTGCAACTTTCAGAAGAAGCAAAGTGGGTTTCTTAAAACTGTACTTGAAGTCAGATATTATCAAGGAAGCGGCTGCGATCTTTTACAAGCCCACCTCCACGCACAGTGAGGTTGAAGAGGCTGGGAAGATGTGCTTCCTCAAATGGTATGGCGCACCAACAAGACTGACCTCCCTCAATGAGTACCGATACCAGTCATTCGTGAGATCAGTAGCAAATATTAAGCCTGATTTCAGCTCCCTCCCACCAACTGAAAACGCAGCTAAACAGCATTCGCGGCGCACTTACCACCAAGTGTAGCTGTGGCTCGGAAATGAGCTGCCTCCTCAAGAGTGGGGATGGAAACATGAAGGGGACAGCCTGGTGCCAATAACAACCGAAGATTCGCCAGCACCAGAGATACTACTAAAAACAATATTTTGCCGCTGCACGAAGGATTGTGGTAGTAGAAAATGTGGATGTCGGAAAGCAATGTTGAACTGTTCCGTGGCGTGCCTCCACTGCCAAGGGAATTGCCTCAACGGCGTGTCTGTTGACGTTGACGATGATGAAGACGATGTAGAGCCTCTTCAGCAAGTACCATCTACTGAGGATGAGGGAGCCTTGGAAAAAGAACCATTGTCAGGACCCTCACAGCCTAAACGAATTAAAGATAAAAGATAATATGTATCAAAGATACAAGTTTTCATTACCCAACGGCTGAACCGATTTGGATGAAATTCGTTATGATTAAAGATTTGGATTTTTAGGCTACTTTTATTCCGAAATAACGCAAACAAAGTAGCAGGCAACAGGTAGAGATTCATAAAAGTAGATTTTTCGAAAATTTTCACTATTTCAGAATGTATAATATATGTAAAAAATGGGTAGTAATTCGAATAAGTGTATAAGACTAAAGTTGTAGGAAATTTCATAAGCTTTCATTGCGCAGAAAACTTCTTTTCTCTAAAACATACCGTTTTAAAGATATTAGCAAAAAACTAAAAAAAGTGAACTTTTATCCCCTCCCCCCACTCCGCCTCACCCCCTAGACGTCAGGATTTTTAGTATGTTTATTCCCTAAGTACCCAGAACAATTTTCTGAAGAACTCACTCTACAACTCCTTATGGGTGATTTATTGGGTGAACTACAGAGACCGAATTTTTCAAATTAAGAAGAACTAAAAGAATTATCGTGTTATTGGCAAGTGACGTGGAAAGTTATTGACCCTCGTAGTGCTGTGACACGTTTGTTATGATTGGTATTCAAGAAATATATGAAACCAACTAGCTTGTGCCAGCGGCTTCGCCCGCGTCGGAAGTTTTTCCCGTGTAAATCCCGATCCCGTGGGAATTTCGCAAAATCCTTTCTTAGCGGATGCCTACGTCATAACATCCACCTGCATGCCAAATTTCAGCCCGATCCGTCCAGTGGTTTGGGCTGTGCGTTGATAGATCACTATGTCAGTCAGTCAGTCACCTTTGAGTTATATAAATATATTTAGATAATTTGGTATCAATTCTTTGAGTCAGTTATTTTGTGCTGAAACTGTGCATAGAGACTCCATACTAGTCCATACCAGATGTTGTTTTCAGCCCTTTTAGATAGATATGGGGTTTCCGTTACACGTTGTATATGTAGGTACCTATATATAATTTTAATAATAAATAGATTTCATCATGAATTTTAACGAACACTCTTTTCATTTCATACTTGGCTAAATAACAGGTCGATTTTCAAGCAACGCTTGTTGAGGTCGGGCAGTGGATGGGTATCCATCTTATATATCATGTCATTTGTACATCTTTGACAGTCGTGTCTGATCTGACAGCAGTCTTGCTAAGAGGTGTGTTACCCAGGTACTGAGTTGTGGAGGTCAGATAGACAGACGTTCTGAAAGCTGACCTTAATATAGTTTGGAAAAGGCTAAGCAGGTGATTAATATTATTACTAAAACATATATATGAAAATTTCGGCAGGACATTATACAGGGTGGCAGGGACATCGATGCACAAACGCTGACCATGGATTCAGTACATGAATCTGGGCCCCGTGCGTTGAAATTTGTCGTCGGCTTTTTCTAAAATTTGCAGGTTTTTTCTGCAATTTTTTTTTTTTTTACTGAATCTTGTATAAAATCATTGTTTCCATCTAACCCAATGAGATTTTAATTAAAAAAATAAATTTCACCTGTTTCACTTAAAACAGCAATGTAAATAAAACTCGAAAGGGTTACCTGATAGCAAAACAGCTGATCAAGTAGCCCACTTGATCAGCTGTTTTGCTAGAGTTCATTTGCGAGATCAACACAGCTGATCAGGTAGCCCTTTCGAGTTTTATTTACATTGATATTTTAAGTGAAACAAGTGAATTTACTGTTTTTTTATGCATCGGCTATTTCTTAATTTTATTAAATTAAGAAAAAGCTGACGAAAAATTTCAACTTTAGGGGGCTGGTCCCCCTGGAATCAAGTACTGAATACATGCTAAGCGGTTGCGCGTCGATGTCCCTGCCACCCTGTATACAGACAGTTAGTTCAAACTATAGTTGTACTTTGATAGCGAATAATGTACCACTGAGATTAATTTAATATTGTCGTTTTCAGTTAATTGGCATGTCTGAGTACACGCTGCCTGCTATCATGAAGCTCGCGGACGACCAGGTCTTGCCGGCTGTCAATAAGGACTGGGCAGAGAAACTCACCGCGGAACTGAAAGAAGACCTCATTGTGAGTAGCAAACCCCGTCGTGCCGGGGTTGCGGGAATACCGCGGCCCCGAGAAAGATGTAATTACTAAAAAATAAACCATTTATTATTAGGCATGTGTGGTCCATAGATGACTAACTAAACTAATATACAACGTGTAATTATATATGTCAAGTGCACGGCTTCTTTGAATGATAACAAACGATATGACAAGGATTTGGTAATCCTATGTCTACATGTGTGGAACTAATTAAAAATTTTAATACATTGATGCCAGAGACTGAATTTTTCAAATTAAGAAGATTGAAGAGAATTATCGTGTTATAGGCAAGTGACGTGGAAAGTTATTGACCCTCGTAGTGCTGTGACACGTTTGTTTTGATTGATATTCAAGAAACATGAAACCGATAATTTCGTATCAATTCTTTGAGTCACTTATTATGTGCTGAAACTGGTTATAGAGACTATACCAGATGTTGTCTTCAGCCCTTTTGGATTGATATGGGGTTTTCGTTATACGTTGTATATAATACAAACTGAGTTAGTAAATAGAAACCATTTTCTTAGTGACACTTCACAAAAGGAATAAGGCCGAGGCCGCACTTGGACGGTGACGCGAAATATTTTGTAGTCACATTGCAACAGCGGGAAGCCAGCGAAATGTGTGGTCGTACCGGCCAAGTTAGGTGATGGTTATGTTAGTGGCGGCCGCACTGATACCGCACGTGATGTACTATGCGTTTCAAATGCTAATAGGAATTTCAATGATCTTTATCTGTCAAATGTCACTCAAAAAGTACGGTTTGCAAAGAAAACATAATGGTAAATTAAAATAATAACGGTTTATTTTACTTTGTTTTTCATAATAAATTGTTGGTTTCATAATAAATTCAATTAAAAGGTGGTGCCCGTTACTCAGTACCGAATACATACGGTTTGCTACAGCTTTAATAAAATATCATTCAACTCTGTCTGCGTTCCCGTTGTGTTTTTGAGCCTCACTCTTATATTTTGCTTTCTTTGTGTCATTATTTCATTATTTGTTTTTCCAACCGACGAGTTTACTCACTAACTTTGTGCTAGTTATCACGGATTCCGATTATTGTTTGTGATTTGGTGAACGATGTTGTGGTGCATAAATTGTTACCTGAATGTCGACAGAATTGTAAGACGCATTGTGTCTTCGTTACAACCTTCAATGCAAACTCTTCTTACTTCGTGGGTATTGTTGAAACAGGTATATATTAGTAGATTATTAACCAAGGGGATAAAGCATTGTCTTCTGTCGCGGGTGACGATTTAAATCGCGAGCGAAACGATGGACTTGAGGTTTATTCCCGAGCTTAGCGAGGGTGTTAAAAACTTAAATCACGAGCGAAGCGAGGGATTTAAGACGAGTCCTGAGTGTAGCGAGGGATTTAAGTTCACCCAAGACTAAGACAGCTTTATCACCGAGGAAAATACTCTACTTTTCGTACCATTTGCAAAAAAATTAACACAATAATAATATGAGATAATAAATTAAAATAAACTTAACGTTTATGTATTTGAAGAAAACAAAAACGCGGCAAATTCCTAGACTAATATTTTTTTGTCGGAAAAGCAAAGGCATCAAGCTCATACGGCCCCGTCGGTTTTCGTAATTTTATTTAATAATCATAACTGCATAATAAATGCGTATTCCTTTTTCAAAAAGATGTATAATGCTTTATATACAAACTCAATGTTGTAAACACAGATGTAGTTCAGTATAAATTTCGGTAAGTATTCCAAATTTAAATCACATTCTCCCCCTAGAGGATGAATGAAATTCAGTACAATTTTCTTTCCCTGTTTTTAACAGATTAAAAATGACTATCGTTATGTTCGCTTTTTGTGGCATAGAATGTCACTTTTTTGAGTAAGTGTTACGAAAAATAATTTATTTTAACAATTATATAGCTACACCACCTAACCTGTAAATCAATGTCATTATTGTTTTTATTTTTAAACGAAAACCGCAAGTTTTACAGGTTTCATGACAAATGTTTAGTTATCAGTAATAAATATACAATAAGATGCTGCATATTGCATGCTTGTAAATGACTTTTATTGAGTGGGGCAAATGTCGATAGAGTATCTGGCATTATCGTTTAAATATAATATTTAAAGTCATAATTCGTTTGTTTTTTAAACATACTTTTCTATCTTATTTTCATTGTTGGCACCAATACGCCCGAAAGAAAGGAGAACGCATGGCGCAAATACCTAGAAGTCATCTCAAAATTATTAAAACTATATTTTATTTTCGATGATAGGCTTGCGTTTGACCACCAAAATATGGAAAGGGGACCACTTTTGCTTCGCTCAATATTTGTAAATAAATAATTTAATAAATCCTTGTTCTGTTCACTCTACCCAAATGGTTTGATTTGACAGCTAAGACGTCACAATATGGCGCTAAGTTTTTCATAATAGCGGTTGAAACCATTGAAACGCACTGTATACATTTCGCTATGGATTTATGTGACCCGTGTAATATGTTTAACTTCGAAATTTCCTATCTTAAATCTTAAAAAGATTGGGTACATTAATTAAATCAAGATTGAACTCAGTATGGAGACTTTCATCATCTATATCTTTTTATCTGAGTTTTAACAGCAGATTGAATTCGACAACACTCGTATCGGCTACACGACAAAATTTAACTATTACGTTTAAGCTAAACGTAAATCGAACAAATTAACGTGAATTTCGCTTGTCGTGTCTGCAGTGCGGCCATCGAAATATGTTTATGTGAGTTTGTTTCCACAAAATCGCCTTAGTAGTGCAGCCGCGGCCTAAGTCCCAGCTCTTGTGGCACATGTCCGCGTAAGCGACGGAACACCGCGCCCTGCGAAAAAGTAAATTAAAAATCTATTTCTTTATGTACCTACTTATTTTCGGAGCAAATAAACCTTTATTATATTCAATACAATATGTTTATACTATACCTGCTCGGAAAGTGCCTTATTACTTTTTAAAAAGTTTGACAGAAAGGACGACATTACTGTAGTACAAATGTGCGGGTCGCAAAAGTGTATGAGAATTCATTACTATCGTGCTGGAGACACTGGAGAAGGAGGGAAAAGTGTATGAAAATCCATTACTAACGCGCTGTGTTTTTTTTTTGTTAATTTAGACCAATTCAGTAGCTAACTTAAAAGTACTTATAATGCCAAAAGACAAAAGTTTTTATCACCAAGAGAAAATGATACTGGCCACATAGTATTGCTCAACATTGATTTAAAATTACTCCAATACGCTGCTAAACAAATTCAGGATTTCACATCAACTTTCAGCATTCAAACATTATAAGAAAAACAATTTGGCGCGAAAAATAAATCAGGTACCTACTGTCTATGGTTCTATCTTTTAACTCGGTTTCAATTATTAATGTACAAAAAGCTATTCAAATTACCTTAGAAAAGTATAAATCATTAACAAAAACATTGCTTATTGTATTTAATGCTTAAAAATAATTTATTATTTTCCTCGTAGGTATAGTATAAAGCACTATGTATCACTCGGAAGAAAGTGCGATTCCCAACTCGTGTGTATTAAGACTATTACTACTACTCAAACTACACCCTTCGTTGGTAATCGGTTACTTTCTCCCCTCGATGAACAATGTACTATTGCTTTCCTCAGAAACTGCTGGGCGAGGACGGAGTGCTGCTGTTCCCCTCGAGCCCATCGGTGGCCCCCTACCACTACTCGCCCATAGTTCGCCCCTTCAACTTCGCCTACTGGGCCATCATGAACGCTCTACACTTCCCCTCCGCTCAGGTATACTATTTGATATCTCTATCCTCAATCCGGTCTCATCTAGTGTAATTTTTTTTTTTTAATTACTTGTACAATGTTATTAAATTTACAAATGTCTCGAAGCAGTTACTATTTAGTTTGTATTTGTTTGGCAAATTGTTTAAAAATAAAACTCTTTAAATAGGTTATAAAAACACTTACGTCTTTCTTATCGTAGATGTAAACTAGATGAGGCCAGTGTTTCCTAACTGACTACTTGAAGTAACACTGAAACAAACTCAGAGGTCAACGTCTCTTTTGAAGTCCTAGTAGTTTATTTTCGGAAATTTAAACTAGACGAAACCGGTGTAACTGACTGCCAGGGTAGTCGGTTACACAGGTGTTGCTTTTCATAAGCAAAAAGAAGCAATACCGGTGTAAACACCGAAACACCCTACTCTCAAAACGGTAAAGAAAAACCTCGTGAAGAAACCGAAATGTCCTAAGACTTAGTTCGAAGACATGCACCATCCATCCATCACGGCCCATTCCCCATAGTAGAGAGCAGGCCTGTGTCCTAGCAATGAGAAAAAAAACCGGCCAAATGCGATTCGTTTCGCGCACGAAAGGTTCCGTACTATTTTCTATAAAAACGGCAAAAAAATCATGTCTGTTGTATGGGAGCCCCACTTAAATATTTCTTTTTTGTTTTTAGTATTTGTTGTTATAGCGGCATCAGAAATACATAATTTGTGAAAATTTCAACTGTCTAGTTATCGCGGTTCTCGAGATACAGCCTGGTGACAGACGGACGGACAGACAGCGAAGTCTTAGTAATAGAGTCCCGTTTTTACCCTTTAGGTACGGAACCCTAAAAATAGCATTACGATGTTCAGCTAGTTGGTTATAGAATAAAACATTTTTATCATTATTTTCGATTTGAATTTAAAATGGATGAGGCCGGTGTTTCATAGCTGTCTACTCTGAGATGAAATACCGCGAAATAAACTCGGAGATCAACGTCTCTTTTGAAGTCCATACAATTCGTAGTGATAAAATCATACAAGAATCATGTAGGTTTATTTCTGTGCTGCGGGCCTAGACAAAATCCATTTTCTGTAAGCGTTAACGCCAACGGAAAAACTAAATTGTATGGAGTTGACATTTGCTAACCACATGTCACGTGATTGTCACGTGTTAGTAAATGTCAACTCAATACAATTTAATTTTTCCGTTGGCGTTAACGCTTACAGAAAATGGATTTTGTCTAGGCCCGCAGGTCTTTGAGATTTAGGAGGATATAACAACATGTAGAGATTGATGCTTCTTGTTAAACAAATAAGATTTATCTATCATCTTTCTATTTCAGGTGCCTCTAGGCCTAAACAGCGATAAGGTCCCCCTGGGCATACAAGTGGTCGCGGCCCCTAAGCAAGAAGCGCTGTGTGCGGCCGTCGCAGCGCACCTGGGCGAAGCCCTCGGCGGGGCTGCGCCACCCTGCAACATACTGCACTAAACTGAGACCTACACGATCTATGGCTCATATTTAATTAGATGAACAAACTTCTTAAATGCTGAATATTGATATCAATAATGAACGTAACATTATCACCATTAGAACTTAAAACGGGATAAAATTAAAGTCATCATAAAAAAAATTGGCCAAGTGCGAGTCGGACTCGCCCATGAAGGGTTCCGTAGTAACTATAATAAATATAATATACTTAATATATATATTTGAAAATAATAAACAAAAAACCTTACAAATTTCTTAAAACTAGCTTATTTAAATTTTTTACAACTACGCCAAATAACTTTGTTTTTTATAGTATTTGTATGAATTACAAAGTTATATTAGCGGTTTTAGAAAATATACTGTATCTCAAAAACTGCTGACTCGATCTCGTTCAAACCAATTTTGGTTGAAAGTTTACATTAATATCTACAACATATAGTTTTTTTAGATTTTTCACTTCATTATTATAGAAGTTAGAGGGGGGGGACACATTTTACCACTTTGGAAGCGTATATCTTTTAAACGATTAACTTTATGATAAAGTCGTTTTAGAAACCTTAATTTCATTTTTAAAGACCTATCTACAGATACCACACACGTATAGGTTTCATGAAAGAAAATATTTTCAGTTTCAGTTCCATGTATGGGGAGCCCCCTTTATTATAAATATTTTTTTAAATTTTCTCTTAAAATCGGAAAGCGGTTCACAGAATACATCTACCTACCAAGTTTTACATGTATAGTCCTAATAGTTTCGGAATAAAATGGCTGTGACATACGGACGGACGGACAGACAGACAGACGGACAGACATGTCGTAACTATAAGGGTTCCGTTTTTTGCCATTCGGCTACGGAACCCTAAAAACGAACGAAAACAAGGTAGACCGATTCGTCTGCTCATAAATGTCCACCCGTAATTATTTCAGTTCATCCGTTATCATGGCGCTTGCAACAGTGCCGAAATATCGGAAACTCGAAACAAAACGTACAGTCGTACACATCGTAAATATCCCGTTTTAAGTTCTAATGTTAGTGACCATGTTAGCTTAAAAACTTGTAACACCATCACGCCTATACAGCGTGAAATTTAAATGGTTGTTTTCCCGCGGCAGGACGGTTACCCATCAGTAGTAGTATCGAAACATACAGTTAAACTTAAGAAAAAACGAAAGTATTTTTTCAAATTATTAAAAAAATATTCATAAACTCGAAAGCGCAAGAATCATTAGTAGTTCAGTAGACGTAACGTAGGTACCTACACGAAACACGCACCGACGCGCGCTGCCAACAAAGGAAAAAGTTATTAATAAACGTTCAGAGCAAAATAAGCTCTCACGCATGGTTATAATGCATTAACTACACTGCGCCATTTCTTGTTTCTAATATTTTATTTGTTTATAAAACGATTGTATTACCAAGACAAAGCCATTTCGCGTCAGAAAACAACCATTAAAATTTCACGGTGTATTTCCTCCAAGGGCTGTAAGTGTGGCTATAAAACTCTCACTCATCATCTCTTTAGCCTTTTCTTAACTATATCAGTATCAGCTTTCAGTCTAACGGTATGTATCTGTGTACTAGTGTTCTACTTGGATAGCTGCCCATTTGACCACCACAACCTTGACCACGATACCATTTGCCAAGACTGGTTCCAGATTTTCTGGCTTCTGGTTAACCGCCCGGGTCATTAAGGCCGGGCAAGGCTTGGTTTTCGTAGCACAGTCCCCTCATCTCCGCTGTTACACAACGTGTAACGGAAAGGGTATATATATGCCAAGGGCACGGCTTTTTGGAGTGATATCAAACGATATTGGAAGGGTTTTTTAATCCTATCTCTACATGTTCGGAAGTAATGAAGTCACCGCCTGGACGGTATACTACAGTACTAGGCGCACAGAATTACGGAAGAGATGATATTTGCAAGTAACGTGGAAAGTTATTGACCTACGTAGTGCGGTGACACGATTGTTATGATTTCAATTTAAGAAACTTACGAAACCGGGTATTAATTTTTAGAGTATTTTATTTTGAGTTGAAACCCGTCCTATATCGTTTGATAACATCCAAAGAAGCCGTGCCCTTGGTATGTATATACCCTTTCCGTTACACGTTGTATATTTAGTTACCGTGTGATTATGATGACCTATATATTAATAATAAATTCATTTAAAAGAAATCAACATAAATTGTATCAATGTGGTCTTGACCCCTGAACGAGGACAACTTGTATCACAGAGGTCAACGATACTCCGGTAACATAGATCAGAATATTTAAACTCATATAAACAGAATGTTGCAATTATTTATTCATAATAAAAATGATGTAGCGTATATGAGTGTGTGTGGTGATACGTGTATGTATCCCATCTGCCTTTAAAGCAAAAGTAAATAGGCATCTTCTGGGCTCGCTCGTCACATCGTAGACCTCATCTATCGCTTACCATCAGGCGATATCGAGGTCAAAAGCAGGCTCTTCCGTAATAAATAAAAAATATAAATATAAGCAAACTTATGGTACTTTTTAAACGATATAATACAATCCCTAATCTGAAGGATTACTAAGTTATAACTTTAATAGTCTTAACAATGTTATCATTTATGCAATAAGTAAAACTTGCTTGCGTTATAGAAATCGATAGATTTTTTTCCTTTATATTTTGCCTGAATTTAGAATCCATTGAGCCGAGTGTTTTTTAAACAACGCATTTATTTATTGTTAAGTGAAAAGTGAAGTGTGCTTTCAAATCATTAAGATTACTAATATTATCTAATTTTCTCACTAACTTAAGTTTTAAAGGTTTTGGGGGATTTTTAGAGGTGCCGGTCATATAAACAAAAAGTTACTAGTTATGTTTAAAAAAAACTCAAGCGCAAACTCAAAAAGAAAAAAAAGAAGTTCTAAATTATATTTTAAGATGCCACTTAAACCTAAAATAGCATACTATATTGCAGGTTAAATCAAAATTTGTTTGTAAAATATACAAAATGGAATTTACCAAATTTACTTCAGAAAATATTCTAGTGTTTATTGTTTATTTAGCCGTTCATGTCCCACCGCTGGGCAAACGCCTCCCCGAAATCTTTCAAACACCAAATTTCGTTCTGCATTGCATGCAAGAATTAACTATCTAGTTTTTAACTGAATTAACACTAGATATTTTTATGAAGTATAAGTTTTGTTTGTAAAATGTTAAGGTTATTTATTTTGAATGAATGTAATCAATAGTTGCTATATTATCTGAATCTACTCGAAATATATTCTAAATTTATTATTCTGTGTTGTCTTTAGTAGTGCATTAAGTAACGTTTTTTCTTTGATTAATACTTAGTTATATTAAGAATTACTTGTTTCATAAATTCAAACGTATTTTTAGTGAAATAAAGATTATTTATTTATTTATTTATGCCACAACTCGCAAATTAAAGGACAATGCAAGGCAACTCAAGATTGGCTGTTGAATCCTTCATGCAATAAATCCCGAAGACTGTATGTGTTTAGCAATTTTTCATATTAATATTGCGTTAATTTTTGTAGCAAAAAGTGGTGCTATAATCTATAAGTCTCTGTTAGTAACTTAAATGTTGTAATTCGAGCAAATGCTACTTAATATTATAAATGCAAAAGTTTGTGAGGATGTATGTATGTTTGTTGCTCTTTCACGCAAAAACTAATGAACGGATCTCAATGAAATTTGGTAATTAGATAGTTGATATCCTGGAATAACACATAGGCTACTTTTTATCGCCGAATTCCCACGGGATCGGGATTTACGCGGGAAAACATCCCACGCGAACGAAGTCGCGCGCAAATGCTAATTATTACACTAAACGTGTTATGTAAACAATGCACTTCTATCAGTGTGTTCATCAATCAGCTGATTCGTCTTGATTGATAAGTTATTGACCCCATCACCCACACAATTGGTACACCAGACATTGGTGCTTATTACAATGCAAATCTATTGGAAAAAATATTTTTATGTTTATACATTTTGTACGTTTACATCATTATGACTGATATGTCGATTATTAAATCGGTGGAGGCTTTGCAGTGAAACTGTGCTTGAACAATTTAATATATTTTCTTATAAAAATCTGCATTTTTTATTACCTATTTATCAGATCCCAACTGCCTGTATAGATTTGAACAAGATACACATATATTTTAAGCGTCAACAGCTTAATGGCTAAGGTGTTGGACTTGTGATTGATAGGTCCGGAGTTCGAATCCCACCCATTACAGTATTGCCGTGAACCCACTCCAGACACAAGCATAGTTAACTTAGTTGGAGAGGTTAACGAGATTGCTGGTAATCTATTACCTAATTGCTAGTTCTCTTGAAAAAAATGGACAAGCCAGTCTGTTGAAATTGAGGGGCCAAATAATAAAATTAGTCGGTTCGTACTTAAAAATGAGCTCGGTATAAAAGACACACAGTCCACAGTATACGCAGGATCCTCAATTATTTCGGTCATATTATCCGCCGCCCAGATGAAAAAAAAACTGATTATCTGTGCCACCATGGAGGCCAAGAGGTACAGAGGGAGATCCCCATTGAGATGGTTGGATCAACTGAAGCAGAGCAGCCCCATAGGTTCGAGGAAGTGGTACGAATAATATGATTAGCGACTGACCGCAAAAAATGGAAGTCTGACAGAGCGCTGGGTGAAGTTTGGTGCTCGCAATCTTTAGTTATGAACACAGAGTACATTTTTATATAGGGTAGTCATGAAGGGTCGGTCGGTTTGAAACACAGATACATATAGGGGTACACTTCTGTTTCTCGGAGTCTAGACCACCTAGCAGAGATCTATTTTCGCCTAGACTTAGTCGCCAAATATGGGAAGTTTTGTGGCTTAAAAGATATTATGGTACATCGGTGGCCACTAGGCCATGCTTTCTGGCTCGGTAACCTCTATATCTCGTGATCTAAAACACCTAGCGGAGACCTGTTTTCGCCTGGATTTAGTCATGAATTAGTGGAAATTTATGGCCAAATGCGTGTGTACCAAAATTTGTTGTTTTTTAGTGTTAAATAAGATGATTTTATTTGTTCAAACATGAGTATACAATTATACATACAAAAAATGCATGCAAGTTGTTTAAACATATACACAGGACGCCATGTTTGCCATATTTATACAATGGCATACAAATATTTAAGAATGTAAGTATATGCAGATTATTATTGTTCTATTAGTATTAAAATTATACAAGTAATAAATTTATATAGTAATCAATAAAATAAACAACTTTATATAATTCAATTCAATAAGTACTTAAAATATTACAGTCACAGTTCACAGTTCTTTAAGTTATTAATGAATTTAATTTCCCTATACATTGGTATGAGGAAATAACTTCATTAATAACTTCACTAATAACAGGCGTGATTTCAGAAAAATTTCTTTAAAAAGAGTGTTTTTATGTACTTAGGTACTTATTTTCATCCTTATCATAAAAATATAAAAGCACTCGTTCCATCGTAGACGTCATCTATCGCTTTCCATCGGGCGAGAGCGAGGTAAGAGTGGAATCATCCGAAAAAAATGTTTATTATGGTCAGTCGAGACAGGAGACCGAATACTTCTTCGACAGGGAGGTCCAGAAGGTTGAGGTTTTTGTGCGTCATACGGTCCAGGAGTTCCATTTCCATTTGGCCGTGATGTAGAGTTCAGTTACAATAAACGTTAGATTGTGCTATCTTATCATTTTGGGAGATACTTAGGTAAAGAATCAGAGGTTAAAATATTGTATTATAATTATCTTTATTCTGATTTGGGGTGTTCTAGAAGTTTGCTTGATATCAACTTGTGTGGTTGTTAATTTAAATTGGATATTGCGGATTAAATCAGGTGTTACTTTGCGGAAATCCATACTAAACTAATACTTAGGTACTATAGAAAAATATCAATACCGACTATTAATTAAATAGTTTTATTTTCATATTTTGGAAATTATCTTTGAGGTCCCAATACTAAGTCTTATTTAACTTCTTACTAATATTGTAAATGCGAAAGTTTGTGAGGATGGATGTATATATGTAAGGACGTTTGATACTCTTTCACGCAAAAACCACTGAACAGATAAAACTTTACAGTAATATAGCTTATACATCCGAATAACACAAAGGCTACAATTTGTAAAGACCGTTTTTAGGGTTCCGTAGCCGAAAGGCAAAAATCGGAACCCTTATAGTTTCGACATGTCTGTCCGTCTGTCTGTCTGTCCGTCCGTCCGTATGTCACAGCCATTTTATTCCGAAACTATTAGGACTATACATGTAAAACTTGGTAGGTAGATGTATTCTATGAACCGCTTTCCGATTTTAAGAGAAAATTTAAAAAGTATTTAAAATAAAGGGGGCTCCCTATACATGGAACTGAAACTGAACATATTTTTTTTCATGAAACCTATACGTGTGTGATATCTATAGACAGGTCTTTAAAAATGACATTAAGGTTTCTAAAATGAATTTTTCATAGTGTTAATCGTTTAAAAGATATATGCTTCCAAAGTGGTAAAATGTGTCTTCCCCCTCTAACTTCTATAATAATATAATAATAATAATATTCCACAACTTTTTTTTTTTCACACACCGCCATTTAGTCCCAAACTAAGCAGAGCTTGTGGTATGGGTACTAGACAACTGATAAACATACATATATATTTCTAAATACATACATATTATAGATAAATTACACCCAAACAAAGAACAAATGACCGTGCTCATCACACAAACATTTGTCCTAGGTGGGAATCGAACCCACGACCTTGCGCACAGCAGTCAGGGCCACTGACCACTATCTAAGAAAACTATATGTAGTAGATCTTAATGTAAACTTTCAACCAAAATTGGTTTGAACGAGATCGAGTCAGCAGTTTTTGAGATATCGTATATTTTCTAAAACCGCAAATATAACTTTGTAATTCATACAAATAAAAACAAATTTATTTGGCGTAGTTGTAAAAATTGTAAATAAGCTAGTTTTAAGAAATTTGTAAGGTTTTTTGTTTTTTTTTTTTCAAATAAATATTTTAAGTATATTATATTTATTATAGTTACTACGGAACCCTTCATGGGTGAGTCCGACTCGCACTTGGCCAATTTTTTTCACATAATATTAGGATAAGTACCTACAGAACTGTTGGAGTTACATGTTGATATTGTAACTACCTACTGTGGGATTGTTCGTCTTAAATAGTTGTAAAAAAAGTTATTTAAAAAATCTTAAATATCCGTCGACTGCTCAACTAAAATGCATGAGACAAGCACATTTTCATTTAAAAAGTGACAAGCAGGCGGGGCTCATCCTATTTTTGTAATTATATGTTCAAATTATTGAGAACTTACTCACGCGGGGCTTCGCTCCCGTGGATTCTATTACGGTAAAAACATAACTCTCCTTTTTTGCAGTCGGGTAAAAAGTACCTATAACCTTCCTCAAGCTTTAAGCTACTTCCATACCAAATTGCATCCAAATCCACCCAGTACTTTCGAAGATTAGCGCGTTCAAGCAAACAAACATTTCCGCTTTATAATATTAGTATAGATTTAGTTAAAAAAGTCACCCTTCATTATATAGTCCTCAAATTTTTATTATTTTTTATTTCAATGTATTCAGTGACAACGACATGCCATCTATCAAAATCGGTTCAGTGGTTTGATAGTTACGAGGGGCCAAAGGAACGGACTTACATACATACATACGCGGTAAAAACCTAACCCTCCTCCTTTCGGGATTCACCGCAGTCGAGAAAAAAAGTCCGTGACAGCATATGGCTATCTTTTAAGATTGACTCACTATCACCTTTTTATGGTAGGTAATCAAATTTGATCAAAAATAATGCATTGGTTGCGAAGGACTTTTAATAAATGTGATCCAAATAAATACATTACCCAGCACAAGTATTTAAGTTAGAATAAACGCCATTGATTTCACTTGATTTAAAATAATATCTTATAAATAATAACTCTGCGAGGAGCTGCGTAACCGTAAAGTCATGTACTAAGTAGTAATCTTAGAGTGATGAAGAAATATATTATTTTTGTAGGTTTTTCCCTCAAATTAGCGCAGGTCAAACCGCGGGGCACAGCTAGTGCTTCCATAATCCCATCAAGCCTCTTCAACAAACGGACAGACTTACAGGAAGCTTTGCCACAGAAAGACCGCATAATCATACGTGATATTGACTTTATTGACCGCACTGTAGTACTATGCTGATAAGAGCAGATGATTCCATAGGCTCAGTTGTAATCTGTAACGTTTTGGGTGACGTCGTTATGCCCAAGAAAGGATCTAGCGGGGGGGGGGAGGTCATGGGGGTCATGACGCCCCCCTGGGCTGGCTTCAGGACCTAGGTGGACCACCCATTAAAATTGTTAAACATAACGTATTTATATATTTTTGTCTCAATACAGATTTTATTTTAGTAGTTTCTATATTTAATTCTTCTTATCGTGTGGGTAGTAAGGTTTAACGACCCCATACACCCTAGTGTCAGTTTCTAGACCACCTCAAGGGCCTCTGAGGTGGTCTATTTTGAAGACCGCCATTTGGCGACCAGCCACCGGCTTATACGTGCCTTCCGAAGAACGGAACCATCTTTTTATCAGACAATCAGGTCATTCAGGCCTACAATGTCCTAGCCAAACTGGAAACAACTTTACAAAGTATGCTTGTAATAAAGTACTAAGTTAAAATTCCCTGCCGGAGTCTGTGTTTCCTGATCGCTATAACGGAGAGTGAATAGGTTACTTCTAGGCAAGCGTGCTCCATCTTCGACCACATCATCACTTACCATCAGGTGACATGGTGGTCAAACGCGAGCCTATTATCAATAAAAAATAACTGCTGACCTTATTATAAATCGATATCTGACCTAATTTTAAATTGCGATGTTGAGATGTACCCTAATATAAGATTTTTTTAAATGTATTATGGCTACACTATCTGTTAGTGTAGCGACAGCGGAAAGATCCTCTACGTTACGAAAAATAAAATCGTGGCTAAGAGCTTCAATGGTTGAAGAACGTCTAACCAGACTGGTACTTTTCCACGTCCACGATGATGATGATATTCATCCTAGCCGATTTCGGCTACGGCGACTGTATCATGGCTATTTTATTCAAACATTAGAGCTTGGTAGTTCAGCTCTCCGACGCGACGGTGCGCTCGCGCTCGTTGGTGACTGGCGTACCCACATTTCGCTCAGAATGTTGCATGCAAGGCACGTTAACACACCGTTCGCACGACAATAGTGTATGTCCGCTGGTGGTCTGGCCTTCAACTCGTCTCGTTTTTTGTCCAAATCTGATCGTCGTAGCAATTCAAAATCAGAGACTTGCAGATTAATGAGACGTCTCCAATCCAAACATTGAGCTGCTTTGTGTTCCCATTGAGATGGTTCGATCTTACATCTTTTCATATGCTTTTTTAGAACATCCTCAACAACAACAACATCTTATTGTCTACCCCGTTGACGTTTGCCATATTTGAGTTCTGAGAAGATGCGTTTAGCCAAGCTGTCGTCCGACATTCGCTACACGTGTCCACTCCAGCGCAGCTGGCGCCTCATGAGGTAGGTCTCGATACCTCAGACGTTTGCACGAAGAAGAACATCCGTGTTTCAGGCACGATCTCCGGATTTTCATTATATCTCGCAGACACTAAGTGATACCTATCGAGAGCGCAAATGTGCTTTCAAGGTTAACAAAACACAGAAACATTGGTCGAACTTGCTCCCTGCTCTTCTCAATAAGCTGACGGCTTGAGAAGATGGCCTCGCAGGTTCCTCTCTCCGGTCTAAAGCCGAACTGAGATCCTGGCAGTATTTCTTCGGATAAAGGCAGCAATCTATTTAAAAGGACTCGGGCAATATTTTTTCCTGGAATGGAGCGAAGGTAAATGCCTCGGTACGAATTATAGTCAGAGCGATCTCCTTTGTTTTTATACAGTGAACAAATGCGAGAGATTTTAAAGCACTTAGGTACATCTTCTTCCGCCCACATATGCAATAACAGTTTCCACATGGTCTGGTGTAACTCCTCTCCTCCATACTTCAGCACTGTTTTTTGTCAGGTGGGAAAATCATCGAATGACTTCTCCCGCTCTGGGTTAAGCGGAAGGGTGTGTCAGACTTCTACTGACTAAAAACCCACCCTGTTCCTTCAACTGCTCTTAAGTTCCGGGGCCGCGGTATCTCGTTAAAACATTCCCGCAACCCCAGCAGGCAATGGCCCTATGGGGCCCCGTCACCGGTGCTGACAGCTCCTTGAGTCGCGCGCGGAACACGACGCGCCGCAAGTAACTCTCCCCTAGGTTTAGTGTGCTGGAGGGAATTAATATAAGTTATATCAGCAGAGCGATCGACATTTAAAAGGTCATTAAAATGTTGAGCCCAGCGTTTCAAGATATCGTCCTTGTTGGCGAGAGATACTCCATCTAGTGACTTTACCGGTATGTTTAAATTTTTCCTGGTACCTATGACTCTACGAATCTCGTTATAAAATGCACTCAGTTGTCACATCGAACGACTCTTGCCAAGTTATTTGCCTATCACTATACCCCTATATCCTTTTAACTACGAACCGACTAGTTATGATATTTGGCAACTTTTTTCGACTAATTTAACAACTAAAACTGGGTGTGATTTGATTTCAGATCCATGACCGTGGCAAAGCCAGGAAGTGCTAGACTGATGTACAGACAGATAGATAGATAGAATATTCTATATTGTACACTAAAATTTGAACACCTAGGTATTTAACAATATAGTTTATTCTAAGGTTACAATGGCGGTCTTCATCAGCATCACGTCGTAATTCTCCAACCAAAATGACGCGACAATGTCTTTACATATCGATAGTTGGATGCTTGAGTTTCTTACCATTGAGGTAAAAACAACTGAGTCTGGCATTATTTGGACAGATCAATTCAAATAGGATTAGGCTGCGTTTCCACCACAGATGTGCGAGGATGCGTAGCGAGGGATGTGTTTGTAAAGAACCAATAGAATCGCTTCATTTACCTCGCCTCGGTCAGCACACTCGGTCACTTTGGTGGAAACCCCCACACATTTTCACAGCACAGCTAGACATCTTCGCACGACACATTTCCATCGCACATCTCTGGTGGAAACGCACCCTTATTACATGTCCGTAAGGATTGAGGAGCCACATCAGATTTTTTAAACCTGATCGCACCATTATTTAGCAGCAATGTAGCTTATTTTGCAGGCCGAATTCTAGATTTAGCAGCAAAATATATCACTAGTTATTTTAATGCAAAAGTGGCTCCTCAATCTAAACGTCTGAATTGAGGAGCCACCTGGAACTCGTTAAGTAATAGATGAATATTTATGAAAATTTTGTATCATTTAGTAGTAATTTTGCATATTACCGTCTAAAAATTTAGCTTCTGTAGCGCTAAAATGAAAGAAATTACAATACTTTTAATATGGCTCCTCAATCTAAACTCAAGAGGTGAATTTCTATTAGATGTGAGCGATCAGTTAATATATTCGACATAATCATCATTTAGCAGGTGTTGTGTTTGTTTTTGCAGTATAGGAATAAAATAGTAAAACAGAGTAAATTTTGTATATGAACGCATTTTCTTTGGCTCCTCAATCCTGACGTTCTAATTATATATGTTTGACTGTAGCCACCTGAGATCTCAACGGAATCTAAAGCCAGAGATACTCGCAGAAATGTCTGCTAAATATATCTGCACAGTTCAGTAATGTATATATTTTGGATTCTAAAAAAACAATACTTAACAATTTTCTTGTAAATTCATTGTGTAGGGTGACCACATTTTGGGGGTACCAACAAATTAATAATTCACTTACGTACCCACAATAATATTTATTTAGTAACAAAACATTCATCAGCGGTGAAGTATTCTCGTTTGTACATGAATAATGTTCATGTACGAAATAAATAATTACTGAAAAATAAAATTTACAACAACAAAACAACCAAACTGTGTGTTAATATAGTCTATCAAACATAGTTTCATATGAACTGAATGGTTGTGCTATGCGAACTATTATGTTTTACGTCAAGGTTTTTGTTGCACAAACTGAGTCTGAATTATAATCGTTAAATAGAGTAAGAATATTAATCATTTTTTAAGCCAAAGTTGGAGAGTTTTGGAACACTCCGTCTGCACCATAGGAGGATTGAGTGTTCTAAATGAACCTACATAAAATCCAAATAAATTGCTAAAATAAATTGAATATTTGTGAATAGTTTTCAAAAATTCAATACAATTATTCCACATAAAAATGTTAACCATATATCTAGTATATATGTTGAAACATGCGTTACAGTATTTTCTCAAACTAGCAGATTGAGTGTTCTAGATAATTGACCATGACTTTCTCACCATAGGTTTCACAATTTTTTTATCTTCACGATGAAGTTTTCACAATTATTTCTTAAATTATTTCTTGATTTCGTAAAAATATATTTAACTTTTAAAAAGGAGCACTCAATCCACACGCACACATATAATCTGTTATAAAATATAAATTTAATAAATTACTTATCCTGGTTTCATTAATACGAGTATAATATGGTCACCCTACACACTGAATTTACAAGAAAATAGTTAAGTATTGTTTTTTCAGAATCCAAAATATATACATTGCTGAACTGTGCAGATATATTTAGCAGACAATTCTGCTAAATGTTAGTATCTCTGGCTTTATATTCCGTTGAGATCTCAGGTGGCTACAGTCAAACATATATAATTAGAACGTCAGGATTGAGGAGCCAAAGAAAATGCGTTCATATACAAAATTTACTCTGTTTTACTATTTTATTCCTATACTGCAAAAACAAACACAACACCTGCTAAATGATCATTATGTCGAATATATTAATTGATCGCACACATCCGATAGAAATTCACCTCTTGAGTTTAGATTGAGGAGCCATATTAAAAGTATTGTAATTTCTTTAATTTTAGTGCTGCATAAGCCAAATTTTTAGACGGTAATATGCAAAATTACTACTAAACGATACAAAATTTTCATAAATATTCATCTATTACTTAACGAGTTCCAGGTGGCTCCTCAATTCAGACGTTTAGATTGAGGAGCCACTTTTGCATTAAAATAACTAGTGATATATTTTGCTGCTAAATCTAGAATTCGGCCTGCAAAATAAGCTACATTGCTGCTAAATAATGGTGACATCATATTTAAAAAATTCTGATGTGGCTCCTCAATCCTTACGGACATCTTATTACGGTGTTTGTTCTCAGAGTAGTCTCAGTTCGGAAACCACGGGCCTGATGTAGTCTAAACTTGGTGTAAACTTACCAAAAACGTATGACGTTTAAATATGTATTATGTATAGGTATTCTGTTTGTAAAATTAATACCATTCATCGCGAATCGTTTAGTTCGCATAAAGGATCTTTGAAGGTACAGTCGTGTAAAAAGTATTACGTTTGTAGAATATTTTTGTGTTTTATACGTTTTCACGTACACACTATGTCAATTGCGACATATTTCAGAGCGACAAAGATCTTTTATGCGAACTCACGATGGTTTTCTATAAAAAAAAAATACTTGTATTTATAAACGACATGATGATGAGGGTCTGGATTTGCAGATTTTGTAAATAAAAGTCGAATAAATAAGTCGAAATCTTTTTATTTGATTTGTTAAATCTCAGATTGGCGTTTACGCCCCGCGTTTTGTTCGCGGCTGATCGCGCCCCGCAAGGGCCCGCACGTGGTCCCACATGGCCCCGCACGGCCGCACGTGGTCCCACATGGCCCCGCACGGCCGCACGTGGTCCCACATGGCCCCGCACGTGGTCCCACATGGCCCCGCACGTGGTCCCACATGGCCCCGCACGGCCGCTAGTGGCCCCGCATGGCGCGCCGCCGCATACACCGCTACGTAAGGATGACGCCACACAATAATCGGGATTCGTAGAGACGGTGACACTAAGGTAACGTTTATAGTATGATAATATCACTTAATGGAATGGAAGAGTCAGTCATCAGGCGGGCGGCGCGGTCTCGCAGCAGAGCAGGCGGGCCGCGCGAGCCAGCAGGCCGGCGGGGCTCCGGGGCCCCCGGGGGCCCACGGGCGGGGGGCCCCCGGCCGGGGAGCCCAGCAGCTCGGCCAGCGCACGGCGCGGGGCCCGCGGGCGGCGGGGCGGGGCCGCCGGGCGCGGGGCCCCTCAGCTCGGGAACTTGGCGTACAGCGCGTACTGCAGCTCGTAGCCCGAGAAGCGGCAGTGCTGGCTGTCCAGCGGGCAGTACGCGCCCAGCGCGGGGAACTTCTTCAGCTGCCGCGCCGCCGACGCTCCCGGGGAATCCTGTAAATGCAATTTAGTACTATTAGCAAAGTATACACGGGTCTAGTTTAGTCGCTTTGGGCTATAAAAACGAGACTATTCAGAAATAATTAGTATGAATGGTTGTGTAGTCATTAGGGCTTTCAGTCTCGATGCATTAGTGAGTCCCGGGAAAAAAAAAAGAGACTAGGTGTGGTCTCGAAATTCCCGGGAAAATAGAAACTTTCGAGACTATTTCAAAACTAGGTTTCTTATTTATAAGCTATGCAATTAGAGAGACAAATCAAGATATTTTAATCAAGTAGTTTCTTAAACAAATGCAAAAAAAAACCATTTGTTACAGTTTTTTTTTTTTCATTTTATTAGTGGGCACGTAAAAAACAACGGGCATTTAACCCTAATTTTGTTACAAAAGTAACCCGCATTAGAAAAAGCTGTTTCTGCTTGTACTCTAGAGGGTTACTGCTTAGTACCACTTCGCGCAGGGATAGAACCTATCTGGCGTATCGACGTCACCATTTTGTTTTTTTTAATCACGGCGTATGATGAAAGTGTCGTATGTATGGCTAGAGGAACAAAAAATGTCCAGTAACACGGTACACCAAAGTATCAAGTAAACGTTTGAAGGTAAACATCGACCATATAACTTCAACGAAAATCATTAAAAATAGACTCATTACGCGTCCATACACTTATTAGTATTTACCTTATTAGTCTAGCAGTACGACAAAACCGCTACTATAATTAATTATTTGCGTACTAAATCGCATCGTATCGCAATAAAACGCATGTCAAAAAATTTCACACGCGCGTGTTGGCTGTCTTTCATCCCACCGTATTATAAAATGAACAATAAGTGTTTTGGTATGTACATGTCTTTCTTTGGTACATGGATTAGGCTCGGCATCAAGAACCCCTATCTGACCTCCTGCTGAACTTATAGATTATGTAATATAGTAGTATTTATGATACGTGTTAGATATATTATAAATCTTTTAAAATATCACATCTTAGTATTAATATTCACTTATGTTTGATATCATACTTACAGTTATAAATAAATGTTAACGTAAAACCTTATGCCTTTTGTTTAACTACTGCTTAAAAACGTTTTCAAGCTGAGTAATATGTCACATGATCCGCCACGCGACATGTCGACTGCGTTTCATTGCGATGCAATTTAGTGGATAAATAATTATTTGTAGTAGTATTCTCGTGCTCCTAGTAGCGTGTAATGTACCTACTCTCTTTCAATAAACATTAGTAATCATAATCAACCTGAGAACGATTATTTAGATACAATCTGATGCTTACAGGCACGTAATAAGTCTACTTTTAATGATTGTCGTTGTAGTCATATGTCGATGTTTACCTTCAAATATCTCGGTAAGGGTAGCATGTTACTGATATTGTTTGTTTCTAAAAAAAAAACAAAATGGCGGTGGGTCGACATGCCAGTCTTCATACAAAGAAGTTCAAACCCCTTTCAATTTAATCAGAATAATTCTATAATTTAATCTTTATTGCAATCATAATTATGTGTTAACAAGATCTAATTATAAGTAGTAGCTCACATTGACCCTTTCGGGCACAGCAATTTACATTTATAATAATATGTAGACAAAATCTGTGTTATTTGTCAATAAGGTTATTCAGCCTCCACAGATAATACTAAGCTTTACTCTATTCTCGACCGTGCTGCCATTGCCATATCCATAATAACAATAATAAAAATTTACTGTTGGTTTAATAAATTATTTAATACAGTTTTTATATTACTGAAGTCTCAAAAGTCTCGTTATTCCCGTGACCGAAGATGTTAGTCTCGAGTCTCGAAAATACTAAAAAATCGTCGAGACTCTCGAAATTTTCGAGACCGAGATTCCCGGGATGAAAGCCCTAGTAGTCATAGTACGTATTATTACCAGTTCACTTAAAAAACAATAACATAATGTCAAAGACTATTTTGACTATAAATGTTTTCATTTTATTTCGAAAGATCCCGATTTTGACCTCCATCAATATTCAAGACATTTTTAGTCTGCCTGAAATTCTGTGTTTCCTGACAGCTATAACCTGGAGGTTTTTAAATCAATAGTTAATACATTACTTCTATGTTTCACCACCATCTTATCACGTATGTATTGAAAAACCTACGGCATTAAGGCTGCCTTTATACCCAAGTGCATGAATTAAACATAAATTAATTAATAAGTAACCTAATCATTCTTGACTTAAAGACCCCCCCACCCAAAAAAAATGTAAGTTGTTTTTTCATCAAGAAATGTTTGTTACTTACCGGTGTAGCGAACACTGTGAGCACGAACTTGGCCGGTCTGAAGGCCTGCAGCACGCGAGCGATCACCTCGTTGTAGCTGGACACCGGCACGTTGGACTCGAACGACACGTACGAGCAAGAGCGCTCCGGGGTTATGTGGATAGTCATGTAGCAGCCCTGCGGGGAGAAATATGCTCATTAGATATTTTGATACTAAATAGTGTTGAATGAGGGTAAAGGAACAGGTCCACTCATATCTGTGGGCCTTTTTCCTCAAAGGAGCATCACAGACATAAATATACATGGTTCTCATATGATTTGACCGGTACGAATTGTATGAACTTTAAAAAAGACATTGACCTGTGTGTGAGTTTCCTCAGGATAGTCGGTTAGAAAACACCGGACTCATCTAGTTTAAACTTAAAACGGAAAAAAATACTTATACACTTAACCAATATACAAAATACATAAATATATAATATCATTGAAAGGTTGATGTCATTGATCCATGTTTAGATCTTATCTCAGAATTATTTATTATGTAAATTACGGTATATAAGGCTTTGCTAAACATAAGGTTGACAATGTCTATATGATGAATTAATTAATGATCCATAAGCGATTTAAATACCTGATGACCCATAAACCAGACAAACATCTAGGATTCGCTATATAGATTTAACGAACATAACTGCAATATTGAATCTGGGGGAGTCTTAGTATGAGTTTACAGTTACAGTTTACAGTTTATGAGTTTTATCTATTATGGTTTTCGAAAACTACCGCTTTGTCTCTTTCACAGTCGTCTACAAGTTTGGTGCATACATTTCAAACTCATAATAGCCCACTGGACTATTTACACTTAAATGAGTTATTAACACGTGTCGACAAATTACTAACTTTAGTCGTAATTGACTTTAAATTACATCTTTCTGACGCCATAATACTTACAAAATTATAAACATAATGATTTTTTTTTTGCGTGTTGCCCTTTACTCGCTGTCCGCATGCCCGCGCCTACGGTGGCCGGAGATCGTCGGCCGACGTCCGACGCCGTGGGCGTCTACCACTGCGGCTGGGCTGGAGGGAGGACGCCATCCTCTCCCTCACGCGGCCCGCCTCCTCCTTCGGAAGCATGACTGCTTCGCAGAAGGAGGCGACCGCTTCCCACTCCCTCTCGCCCCGCAGCATGGCCTCGACCAGTGCCGGGCGCGAGAGGTCTCCGCCTATCGCCACCGTGAGGACACGTCGGTGCTCTGCCCAAGCGGGGCAGTCTTGCACCGTATGCTCTACGGTGTCCTCAGGGCGACCCTCGCAGTGGTGACACCCAGGCGTTTCCTCCTTTCCCATCAGACACAGGTACCTCCCGAAACTTCCGTGTCCGGTGAGGACCTGCGTCATGCGGTAGGTCAGGACGCCGTGACGCCGATTTAGCCACTCCTCAAAGAGGGGTCTTACCGCCGCAATTGCGGCGTGCCCGACAAACATAATGCTAGTAAATAATTTATTCAGACAAGCTTCTGCTCGTGGCTTCGCTCGTGTTGCAAGGGCTTTTTTGTAGAATTATAATAGACTATGATACTTGCTGGTAATATAGATTTATATTATATAATAAATACCGATATATTTCTTACTGTGTTAATTTGTAACTTTAATTTATAATCAGCTTTACTATTGCTTTTTGTATGCTTATAACTCAACGTGAGGACTTGTTATTGGCTCTCTGGCGACTATGTATTCCTCTTTTTATGTTTTTATTAGCTGTAAGTCGTCCATAAAACAAATAAATAATATTTTATTGAGGGTGCAATTAGAAACTACTTATGCCACCCTTATCAATACAAACAATTATTACTTATGATTTAAATTCTAGGTTTGCTAACTTTTACAAGGTTCTTGCCTCCTTTGACAAAGGTGAAGCAAAAATACTGTTTTATCAGTCAACACGCACTCGGAAGCCAGTTGCATTACATTCCGGGCTACTGAGCTATAATGTGCTCAAGCGCTCGATCGTACCCGGCAATGAAGTGTAAACTTGCATGCAAGTTACTTGCATGTCGTGGTGGTACAAATGATGAGACAACTTACGGATGGTGTATCCTTATCTCCCTTTGGCAGCGAAAAGAAGAATTGTACCATTAATATTTGTGTTTAAGACCAGGCAGTCCAAAATAATTTTCATGCAAGCTCCGCTCCCATGCAGCCCGGTTAGGCCGTTGTATACTAAACGCTAACGTAGCAGTAATAAAGTTGACTATCGCATGCGCTCTTTTACCATATTCGGGTTCGAAACTAAATGTCGTAAGTCTCAATTCTTATTTCGTTTATAACTAAAGTAATAATTTATCTAGAGAAAAAATGTCCTAAATTTGGATAATAAACTATATTTTCTTACTGTCAATACTAATTTTAGACATAAAAGCTGAGTTATCTTGATTAAATTTTGTATAATCTATAAAAAAGACATGAATCGAGCGAAAATGTTCCAATTACGAAACTGGTCTAGACATGTAAAGAAAAAGATCCAATAAACCATATACTCAAGTTCCATTTTGATTGCATCCGTGATTGTTTCAGAATATTAATGCAAAGTAACATACAATTTAGTGAGCTTCCTCTTAAAACTTAAAATTAATGTTGTGTGCATTGTTTTAGTCATATTTTGGCGATGCTAGTTCTGTGTACTAATACGTTTTTAAGCTAACGTGGTCATTAGCAGTATCATTGGAACTTAAAACGAGATTCGTCTGCTCATAAACGTCCACCTGCAATCGACTTCAGTACATCCGTGATCATGGCGCATGCAACGGTGCCGAAATATCGGCGAAACTTGAAACAATAAATGCACATGGTAAATCTCGTTTTATGTTGTAATGATACTGTTTACTAATGTTATAGAGCAGAAGTTTTTTTTTTTTAATTTAATCGCGCTATTTTCGTAAGTACTGGGTGGATCTGGATGAAATTTGGTATAGAAGTACTTTGAAACAAGTCATGTTTTTATCGTGATAAGGCCAATGTAGCGTAGCCCCGCAAGACTGCTGCTTATTAGGAAGACTGATTGCTTAACTGATATGAATAAAATTCGGAGGACATAGAATAATATTGTTGGTATTGTACAGGCCAACAATGGTCTAGCCGTCGTATTTGAAAAGTTACTGACCAATGACAATTTTCGCCTTTCATACAAGTAATTTTCTCAATCTTCAAATAAATTGATGCTTGTTATAAATTGTTCGCAATTGAGTGAGTTTAGATGCAATCTGTATTGTCATATATAATGGGATACTTATCTAGATTCAAATAAATGTATAACCTTGTTAGGCTGACAGTTTAACTGAGATTACATCTGGAACTAACTGAGTGATGATGCCTCGATCCTGACTTGGATAATGCAGAAACTGTGTTGGTAGCATTACTACACTTCTAGAATTTAAGCTAATGTTTGCAATGATTTGTAGCAAACTAGCCAGAATAACGTATATTCGACTTTGAAAGTATGAGAGATAGGGGGAAAACTCTCCATCGTTCACAGAAAAGTGTCGATTCTCCGGTTAGACGCGTTTTTTGAAAACGGTTGCAGTCAGTATTTCTATATACAGGGTTTATCAGAATTCTGTGGTAAAGTTAAAGAATAATGTTCTGTATCAGATGTGCAGTACAAATAAAAATCACACACATACAATAATTACAGAACCTCTTTTCTTTGAAGCCTGTTAAAAAAGAAGATATTTCTGTAATACCCTGTTTATGTTCCATCTCACGATATTGTTATGTATGTTTCCATTCAACATTCAAGCATAATTATTTTTGGTATAGTATGTGTATGGTGGTATTAATGAATTTAGAAAAATATTAATTTTATTTATACATATTTGTAAGATTATACTTACATCTTTAGCAACTCCGTTCATGGAGTACCCACATGGATCAAACAGGAAATCGTCTATGACCATTCCTGGTATAATCTTGTCTATGCCCGACTCCTGTAAACAAAACACATTGAACAAATTAGCATTATTTTTACTATATACTACGATTTTTTTTTAATTAAAGCCTCTTGCTATATATTTCAGCATATTTCATATCCACACTCACAAACGCACACTATACCAAACGCCACATAAACTTGGAATAAAAGTCATTGACCCTCCTACATATTTGTTGACTAATTTATTTCAAAAACGGAAATAAAGACAAATCTGTCTTGAATCCATATCTATCGCGACCCTTTACATTTTATAGTAATGAAAAACAGTTATTGCTTGTTTTTCGGGTATCTACGCAGAGATATTAGAAAAAGGTCAATGTACTTTATTTCCCGTTTATCTGGTACCTTGTATAACTCTCTCTCACACACACGCAAACACACTCTCTCACACACACACACACACCATGCATAATTATAGGTTTTTATGTTTAACTTTTTATTTTAACTTTAATTTACGTACGATGATGTGATGTTCTTGACTTAAAGTTCCCTAGGTTATAGCTATTAGGAAACCAGACTTCGGCAGTGAGGGCGAAGTGCTAGTATGTTGCATATAAGCAACAATAGCTCCGGTATCGAACCCCACCCATTACAATTTTGCCCTGAGCCCACTCCGGACACAAGCATATTTAGCTTAGTTGGAGGGGTTAATAAAATTGCTGGTAATGTAATTTAATTTATAGTAATTTTGTTGCTTTTCTTCTTAGTCGTTTCACTCTTAACAGAGAGGTCGTAGTCGTCAATCAGGAATAGTTCGAGTGACAAGTTCTGCTATACGGCGCCATTCTTGTCGTACCGCAGCCTTTCTGGTACACTCATGGACAGGGCAATTTGTTGCCGCCTTTATTTGGTCTGTCCATCTCATTGGGGATCTACCGTTTGCTCTGGTACCTTCACCGTTTCTCTGCACTTCCAGACGATCCACGGAGTCATTGTTGCGTCGTGATACATGGCCAAAGTTAGGATGCTTGTACTATAGATGACAGGCGTCGTCTGATGCCGAGTTCATTCTGTATGAAAGATGCGTTCGTACGGAATCCTGTCCACGATCCATAAATGAAATGAAATATTTATTTTGTAAATTGGTTATAAATAACACGTCATGTTTTTTGCGTGTAAGTTTAGTTTAGCTAGATGAGGCCGGTGTTTCGTAACTGACTACTCTGAGAGGAAAGGAGTGACAGATAAAGTTGCAAACATTCTACGGAAATATGCCGTAAAAACTATCTTCATTCCGTTCAAGAAAGTCTCTCAGATGCTGCGTTCACCGAAGGACAACTTCCCTCTGGAAAAACCCAGTGTCTATAAAGTGGACTGCGGCTGTGGAAAGTCGTACATCGGTCAGACAAAACGTACCGTAGCTTGCACAATCTCGGAACACATTAGGGCGGTGAAAAATAATGATGTTCAAAAATCGGCAATAGCACAA
Source organism: Tholera decimalis (assembly GCA_943138885.2). Taxonomy (NCBI): domain Eukaryota; kingdom Metazoa; phylum Arthropoda; class Insecta; order Lepidoptera; family Noctuidae; genus Tholera; species Tholera decimalis. Next base: position 34,616,744 of record OW964567.2, read on the forward strand.
AATCTTTTAAACGCAGGATCGAACCATTGGATTGAGTTACATAACCCACAAGTCATCTCCACAGAACGCCACTATATACCAAGACTGGTAAGGGAAGCGATTGAGATTACCAAATACGACAATTTCAACCGGGAGGATGGGTTTCAACTGTCGAGGGCCTGGAATCCAGTGGTTCAAATGTGTAAAAACCGAAAAAGTTCCGTAGAAAGTTCGCGAGTCGACACGGTAAGTTTTGTGTGTCGGGAACAGAATCGAGTGTTTAGTGATACATGTGACAGTGGTAGCGGTGTCGCTAACAGAAAACGAACGAGAAAGAGGGTAGCCCGATTTGTCTGCTCATAAACATCCACCCGAAATTACTTCAGTTCATCTGTGATCATGGCGCTTGCAACAGTGCCGAAATATCGGAAACTCAAAACAATAAATACACTTGCTAAATATCCCGTTTTAAGTTCTAATGAAACTCAGAGTAGTTAGCTGGTAGCTAGCATATTGCTAATTCTCATTAAAAAAATGTTATTATCTCACCCGAGTAGCCGCCGCCGCGTCAGCTGAGTACTGCCTGGTGAAGATGTCCATGACAGCGGGCTCCAAGTCTGACATCAGGATCTCGATGGTCTGGTCGGGTTCTGACAAGCCAACGCCTTCGTTTGCATCGCTGTGCTCTTTCTCTAAAGCATCCACTGTGCCTGTTAAGGAAGAGTGTTCATTAGATAATGGTTTTAAAGGAATATTTGAACTAGAATATAAGACTTAAGGAACGCACTGTGTTCCTGAGATAGAGACGTACAGGAAAGAGCTCTATTATTTTGTCAAATATTTGGTAGATGATTTTAGGTTTGCGTGTGACCATTTCACCAGTTGTCAGTGTTTATTTATTCATTTGAAACGCAAAAGTACAAAGGCATACTAAATGCCTTAGACAGTCAACTACGGGTGGTAAACAGACATGGCAGGTGCATAAAAAATATAAGCTAAAGAAGTTTAGTATTCAAATAAACTTTTGTATTTATGATTTTGAAGTGTAGCGGCTAAATGATGAGGAACCGTTCCATTTGAACATTTCGGGGGTAATTCTTTATCCCCCGTATTTTATTAGCTGTTGAGGACTGATAGGACTAAGTGTATATTATATAGGCATTATTCGTTGGTTAGTCTGCAGAATAAACCACCGTAGTTAGTACAGGAGGCCGAAACATTGACGTCCAAAAATAAAATTTAGGTCCTTCGGTATTTGGTATCGTGGGGAATCCGAATTACCCCCATGTCCATTCGCAACTTTTCATAGTTTTCGAGTGAAGATTTTTTTCAGCATTTTTAAGAACTTTAGACTAACCAATTTAAATAAAAAACGTAGAACACTTGGTCGAGAATAATTTGCAACTTTTTAGACGTCATGTTCCAGTGCCTTTGTAATGTTTGTATGAAGTAGAAATCTTATGCTGACAAGTACTGATTGTTAATCACAATAGACCCTCATTTATATTCGATACTTTCTCGTGTGTAAAGCAAGTTATTATCAGATTTGACAATAAATACAACATAAAAATATGACAACATACGGTACATACGGTACAGACTCGTCTAGGAGTACCAATACGAATGAGGAGAAGCGCGTACCTGAAGATGATATTATTAACGAGTTAATCGATTCATGAGAAAGACACTTATTAAAACACTAACTACAAATAATTATATTATAATAGTTGTTATTACAATATATAAAGCTATTATGAAAAGTGGTTTAAAAGTTGGGGTAGTTTTTGTTTTCGGAGAGGGAAATCAAATTACTACTCACACTCTGGGTGGAACGGAAGGAAGTGTCAGACTTCTGTTGACTAATAACCCACTATAAACACAGAGGAATTTTGGGCAGTGGGCCTCCGATTAATATTAGCGGCATGATTGTTATGACTGAACAGACATTGCTTCCTGATAAGGTTTTACAATATCACACCAAATTTCTCAACTGGTCTTTGCTCAAAATAGTTCCAAACTTTTGGCTAATAAAACGAATACATTGAATTATATTTACCTTCGAGCGGAAGCAGTGTGTACAGGTACCAGCAATCTTTCTCTGGGCCCATAATGTATGCGCGCCCATCACCGAAGAATGAATCCAGAAGTTTAACCTGGAACAAGTAATATAATATTTAGCTTTTATAAATAGGAGTTGAAGAAAAGGTGGCCCAGGCTGGAATATATTTGCGATTTTTTTCCTAAGCAAAATGTGTACCTATATTGTTGTGAGTAAGTCAGCAAGAATAAGAACTTCAGGATACGATGGGACTCGACAAACAATATGCGTAAAAAACCCTATAAAAACTTTTTTGCAAAAAAATAAAACCGACTTCCATATCAAAACACTACAAAGCCAAAAATAATTTTAATTTCGGTAGTCGGTGTTATTGGTTTTGTATTTTCTTTTTTTTCACACCGCCTCCCGAAATTAAAATTATTTTTGGCTTTGTAGTGTTTTGATATGGAAGTCGGTTTTATTTTTTTGCAAAAAAGTTTTTATTTTCGCGCTTTTTAGTGGGTCAATTTGTATAATATAAAAGCCAAAATGTCAACTACAAAAAACTAAAAACGCGCGAACAAAAAACACAATATAGAGTAACCGAAAAGATCATCAAGGTAAATATTTTTTTTAGACTTTTGTTAATTTTTCAGAAACGGCTTGTTCGATGTCGATAAAATTTTCATGGGACCATTTGGGAAGTATACCCTTTCCAACAAAAAAAGAATTTTTCAAATCGGTTGGCGAGCGACGGAGCTATGCCCGAACAAACATAAAAAAAAAAAAAAAAAAAAAAAAACATCCGAATTGAGAACCTCCTCCTTTTTCAGAAGTCGGTTAAAAATAAATAAAGTATTTCTTCATAGATTCTACTTGGAGAACTTGATAAACTAATGGTATTCAGACCATATATGTATATTCAATAACGTTTAAGCTGTAATTAAATGTAACCGAGTCTGTATCTATACTAATATTATAAAGAGGTAAAATTTGTAAGTTTGTATGTATGGGGTAATCTCTGAAACTACCGAACCGATTTTGAAAATTCTTTCGCTTACATGTAGCTGCATTATCCCTGAGTGCGATAGGCTATAAATTATCTTTATATCATGCATATTAGCCGAGCTATTATAATCTTTGTCAAGCAAGTCGGGGACGGGATCCCGTGGAATATTTTCGACTTCTACGCGGACGAAGTCGCAGGTAGAAGTTAGTCATTTAATATACGAGTAATGTCTAATCTTGTGATTGTAAAATTGAATGTAAAATCTTGTGATTATGTAAGTACTAAGCCTGTATATGAAGATTTGATTTTTAACCGACTTCTAAAAAAGGAGGAGGTTCTCAATTCGGATGTTTGTATTTTTTTTTTTTTTTTTTTTATGTTTGTCCACGCATAACTCCGTCGCTTGCCAACCGATTTGAAAAATTCTTTTTTTGTTGGAAAGGGTATACTTTCCAAATGGTCCCATGAAAATTTTATCGAATTCGGACGAGCCGTTTCTGAAAAATCAAAAAAAGTTGAAAAAAGTAATTTACCTTGATGATCTTTTCGTTTACTCTGCATTGCGTTTTTTGTTCGCGCATAACTCCGTCATTTACGAATCGATTTGGAAAATTCACTGACCCACTAAAAAGCGCGAAAATAAAAACTTTTTTGCAAAAAATAAAACCGACTTCCATATCAAAACACTACAAAGCCAAAAATAATTTTAATTTCGGAAGGCGGTGTGAAAAAAAAAGAAAATACAAAACCAATAACACCGACTACCGAAATTAAAATTATTTTTGGCTTTGTAGTGTTTTGATATGGAAGTCGGTTTTATTTTTTGCAAAAAAGTTTTTTGGTGCTAAAATATATTACTTATAATACACATTTGAGTGTCCACCTGACTGGAAAGTACATGACTAGTACGAAAACTAGACGTGTTGTATTTATGTCCAATACAATCAGTTTACATAATCAGGAAAGGCACTTCATTCCTTCCATTGTTTTTTACGATTTTTGACTCATTATATTTCCAAGTAGTCTAAAAGATAAACATCGTTTGTGAATACGGAGAAGTTGGACCAGAAGGAACTCAAGGTGCTAAATGTTATCGCCCATTTTGACAATACTTGCACAAATGGCTCAGTAGTAACTGGACACGGATGTCGGCAGCCAACAGTAACGCGAGCATGTCGAACTGAGTGTTTCCTGTGCCTGTGCTCACATAATTGACATAACAAATTGACAACCGTACAATGTTGGACAATACTAGTGCGGAAATGGATCTTGGAGTGTGTTTAGGGCTGCCATCATCTGTTCGGGTTTCCCCGAATTTGTCCTAGTTTGGAGGGCTCTAGACGATTTACCCAATAAGCTAACTCTATTTTTCTATGGTATTTCTTCTCATTGTTTTTGTTATCTATACTTATAATAAATCTGTAGAGAGGTCAATTCTGTACATGAAATATATTTCCAAAATAACTATCAGGGGGTGATTAAGGATCGATACTGATGCCAAAAATGCAATCAGTTAGATTTTTGTCTGTCTGTCTGTCTGTCTGTATAACCGTTGTAGAAACAAAAACTACTCGACGGATTTAAACGAAACTTGGTACAATTATTTTTCATACTCCTGAGCGGGTTATAGTATACTTTTCATCACGCTACAATCAATAGGAGCAGAGCAGTGAAGGGAAATGTTGGGAAAACGGTAGAAGTTATTCCATTTTTTAAGCTTCCGTCGCGTGTGCAACCTTAATGGTTAAAGCTACACGAATCATTTCATGATGGAAATGTTCTCCTTAGAATTATATAAAAAATATCCCACGACAGCATATGTCTATCTTTTATGGTTGACTCACAATAACACGTGTAACTCCCAATAGCTTAGCAGTTCGAAGCTTTCTGATTATAATATTTGTCTACTCTTACGTTTATAACACTCTCAGTCACCCCTAATTGAAAAAGTTAACATTATTAACTATTCCATAAAAAAAAAATCATATAAATCGGTATAGAAACACCAAAGTTATACATGAAATACGCTAATAATAAGCCATCGCGCGTGAATACTGAATCATGCTATAAGGATTATTTTTGAGAATCGGTCGTCGCACTCGACGCGTCTCTCACCCGAAGGTAGAAAATTTCGTTCTATAGGTACTTAAGCCTCATGTGAACGTGATCTAAACAATATTACCAATACATTAACTTAATAACACACAAGGAGTTACACGCTGACGGAGTCGCGGGCACAGCTATTAACAATAATATTGTGAGGTACCGTATTGCGATATTTTTCAACAGTATTATAGATTGACATATTATATTTCCTTACTAAATTACGAAAGTTAATCTGTTTCTTACATCAAAACCACTGAACAGTGAGGAAGGACATAGGCTACTTTTTTTTTACGAAAAACGACGGAACCGCGGACGAAGACGCGGGCAACAGCTATCTATACTAATAATATAAGGCTGAAGAGTTTGTTTGTTTGTTTGAACGCGATAATCTCAGGAACTACTGGTTCGAATTGAAAAATATTTTTTAAATTAAATAGTCAATTTATAGAGAAAGGCTATATATCATTACGCTAATGCCAATAGAAGCGGAGCGCCAATAAAGAATGCTTCAAAAACGGGGTTAAATATAACGTTAGCCCAAAATAACTATTCCACGCGGACGAAGTCGCGGGCAAAAGCTAGTATTGATTAAACGTAAAGAAAGAGCCTATTAAAAAAGTTATAAAGCCTTATAATGTTATCAGTAAATAAAAACCATAATTAAACATCGTTGTTTTTTATTTTTGACGTCACAAATATTTTTCTAGGGTGTCCCGAGAAAAGTAACGATTTTACCCTAAGTCCGGGGTTTTTAAAGACTGTCTGGGGGCGGCAATTTAGACTATAGCAACCCTAAGTGTGTTTGATGATTTAGAAGTAACGCTTAGTTGGGATTGGAAGTGTTCACTTAGCTACAGGTAAAGTATGGTGTAAGTAGGTATCTATTTATGAACTTGCTGTGCCCGCGACTTCGTTCGCATGGTCATGCTTATTCCACTAGAAATCTCTTCCTGCATACATATGCAAGGCGACTCGAATAAACGATATTTAGACAACATTTTAAGTAGGTTGATAAGTAAGGTAGGTAGTAAATATAACAAAATTAATTAAGTAATAAATATTTTCATTCCCCATAATGAATATCTTTATAAAAATAATGCATCAAATTGCAAGCAGTATGATACGGATCACAATTTATCGACAGTTTAGTTTACAATCTCGCGAGATATATTACAATCTAACAGTTTTTGTAATTTTACGGTTACATGTAACCGTAAAATTGCAGAGGAAAAATTGTACAGATTATATAATTAAACATTAATATCTGTACAATTTATTTGGCAGGGAGGTCCAAAAAGGTGAGGTTTTTGTGCGTCATACGGGTCAGGAGTAACATTTAGCCTTAACGTAGAGTTGAGTTACAATAAACGTTAGATTGTGCTATCTTATCATTTTGGGACATAAAGATTCAGAGGTTAAGAGATTGGATTGTTATTATTTTTATTCAAAGTTGGGCATTCTAGAAGTTGATTAAAATTATAGATTTTCCTACATGTGAATGAAATGGTTAACTTGATTATTTGTGGTTTTGTTGGAAGAACATTTTCCTCAACCACAACCCGTACTGCGCCCGAATGGTGACCAATTTCCTGTCATAGAGGAGAGGCCAGTGTCCAAGCTACGAGAACTTTAAAGGCTGAATTATAAAGTCAACACCATTTTTTTAAGGGAACTATCAATGTGGGTAGAATCTACATCACTAGCAATCTTGTTAACCCCTCTTACTAAGCTAAATATGCTTGTGTCTGGAGCGAGTGGGTTCATGGAAATACTGTAGGGTGCGTTGGAGTAAGTTCGGACGGTTTTCAGATGCATTTGGAAGATGTTGGCAAAATTTATTTTGTACGAAAGTTACAATAGTTAGCACAATAAATTATAGTGAAATATTATTGTTAATAAATAAGCTATAAAATAAAATGTGTTTCATGTAGTTATAATTGAAATAACAACTATTTATCGCGAGTTTAAAATAATAATAAAATTTTAAAACCTTGGGGAAAATCGGAAGTTCATGGGTAAAGATCGAACTACCTTCTAAAATCGCCACTGTGGCTTAGAACACTGAGTTTATAGAAAGAAAATATCCGTTTTGATACGTCCTATAAGACTATTTTTGTTAAATTTTATATTGTCAAAAAGTCACCTGGAACAGTGTTTTTATTTTTTTTGGTTTAGGACATCCGGTGTTACCCCACAAGACCAAATTTCACAAAATCACAAGTCCGACACTAGGCTATTTAAATTCTTAGAACGCTGGCTGATAGATGGGACTCTTTGATCTTGGGGCGGTGGATACAAATGCAGTGAATTAGACATATGCCAAGATCGGCGTGTCGCACTCAGCTTAGATTAAGATAATTAAGCAAATGTGGGGTAGTATCTAACAAATATGGGGATAATTCTTAACACAGTTACCGCTATTAGAAGAAATTATTTACTGGATACATTCATGGATAAGCTTCGTCAAAAATGAGTAGTTTCTGAATAATTTAGCCATGACAGACAGGAAGACGAAGCCATGCGTCAAATCCTATTGTTGTTTAGTTTATGAGTCTGCCTTTAATTCAACAGTACCCATAGATAAAATAAATAAATTTCTATGACAGTACCTAACTGTGCCTTGAGTTTTGCTACCAATGATATTATAAAGTATATCATTGTTTGCTACGTAATGTCGACGTACTTTCCGTTGAGATATGACCACATTCTAGTTTTGATTTCGCAGAGGACTAGATCAGGTTTATTGACGGAATGGGTTCACGGGCGATGGACTAGGGAACGTCCGTCGTCCCCATAATATGAGACCTGAGGAGGTGGCTCGTATTGTTCTACACGCGACCTTAGGAGTCATACTCCTCAGCTTGCCGGTCGGTAGACTGCGTTGAAGAGTATTTATCTAAATTTATCTTGGTTGTGGTTTAAGTTACGAGTCTGTCAGACTTCTTCGGATGACTACTAAGAACATGGATGGGCCAAGGGCTGAGAACGTCCAGGACTTCTTCGATTTCTTCGATAAAAGAATGTCTAATGACGAGCGAATATATTTTTATAAGTATTAGGCAGTTGCGCTTTGTAGATAGCATTTTTTGTTAAACTTGACTATCAGTATGAACCATCATTATCTGCTTGTCTGTCTGTCAAAGATTACCTACAAATGACAGGCGGCAACAACGGCTTATGGTGAACGCAGACCTAGCCGCACCGCACGCGCCGCAGTCTTTGCATTCGAATTCTTTATATGAAGTTCTATGCAACCTCGCACACCTACCCGCGCCGCAGTCGCCGCAGTCCCTGAAACGACCGAACTCCCCTAGCCGCAGCTGATGACGTCACTCGCACGCAGCGCGGATGACGTCATTCACATCCACGGTGCGCAGTGTTGCCAGAGTTATAAAGTAGACAGAGAATCTCTGTCAACGGTTTATAATAAAATTACTTATTCTCGTATAAATAATTACTTGCTTATTCCCTATTATAGCACCTACAGATAAAATTACACAAAAGAGCAAAATACCAATACCAAATACAGATTTTTTAAATCTTCGGTACAGATAATGCTTTTTAAAATCTGGCAACACTGACGGGAACGACTGCAGCGACTGCGGCGCGGATAGATGTGCGAGGCCATTAAGAAAAAGCGATGACTGCGGGGACTGTAGAGACTGCGGTGCGGCTAGGTCTGCGTTCACCTTTAACGGGCAGTCCAAAGCACGGAGGAATCTCGATATGTTAAAATGTTCACCCATCCACGAATCGACCTCGGCGGACGTTGCTTAACTTGGAAGATCCACTCGTGCAGCTGTTATTATTTAGCCACGAGCTCCTCCTGCGATTAATTACTAACGACTAATAATAATTTCGAATCATACGTGATATTGACCGCACTGTAGTACTATGCTGATAAGAGCAAATGATTCAATAGGTTCAGTTGTAATCTGTAACCTTTTGGGTGACGTCGTTATGCCGCAGCCACGGGTAGACTTTAGCTTATCTTGCTGTAAGTATATTACTTAAAGAACACTGGCTCTTGTGATACAAGGATATACGCTTAGTTTAGGAGTTGGAGTATCCAATGCGGGTTGCAGGAGAGTCAGACCAAGCAGTCCAAAATAATTTTCATGCAAGGTCCGCCCCCATGCAGCCCTAAACGCTAACGCAGCAGTAATAAAGTTGAATATCGCGTGCGCTCTTTCACCATGTTCGGTTTTGAAACTGCCGTTGTGTGCTAAACGCTAACGCAGCAGTAATAAAGTTGAACATCGCGTGCGCTCTTTTACCATATTCGGGTTCGAAACTAAATGTCGTAAGCTCAATTCTTATTTCGTTTATAACTAAAGTAATAATTGATCTAGAGAAAAAATGTCCTATATTTGGATAATAAACTATATTTTCTTACTGTCAATACTAATTTTAGACATGAAAGCCGAGTAATATTGATCAAATTTTGAATAATCTTTAAAAAAGACATGATTTTCGATTAAAAAATGAATCGAGCGAAAACGTTCCAATTACGAAACTGGTCTAGACATGTAAAGAAAAAGATCCAATAATTCATGTGCTAAAGTTCCATTTTGATTGTATGCGTGATTGTTTCAGAATATTACTGCAAAGTTACATACAATTTAGGGAGCCTCCTCTTACCGCGGCCCTGGAACGCTAGGCCAACTGAAGGGATAGGGTGGGTTTTTAGGCAGTAGACGATTGACACACCCTTACTTGCATGCCAGGGCGGATAGTACCTAGATACTAGTATTGCTCACACGGTTGGTAGTTGGAACAGAGGTATTACACCCACAAGTTCGCTAATTCTGGGGGGCAAGCTGAAGTGAGCTCAAATCAAGCTACAATTTTTCTGACCCGATAGTCTGAGCAACCTTGCTGAGCTGAAGGGCTGGTGACCATTAGACGAAAGATTCCGGATTTAGGTTTTAGTTGCTTACGCATTTTGAGGAAAATATTTGTTGTTTTTGTTATAACGTTACTATTATTTTTTCGCAGAATTCTATGATGAGGTATCGTTTCACCGAACTTGTATTGTCTTTGCGAAAAAACCTACCTAGATTGAGTTCCCAGACTAAACAGTCAGGGAACTGGGAAGTCTGGGCAGACTGGACAGACTTTCTGTAATACGGATTTGCACATTAGTGGGACAAAAACAGCTGGTGGAATAGATAGAAAACGAAAACTGATTGAGTTTTTTTTAATCAAGCCCGATCTCTGCTTGATTTGGAACTAGGCACCGGGCTGACAATTTTCTGCACCCACTAAGTTATAAATATAATCAGCCTTTAGTCGCTTCGCTTCGCTTCTGTAGTGCGTCAGAGATGTTTGCGAATACATATACAGATGGATTCCACGCCATCATGCGCAAAAAACCCTGTTCGCTGGTCAGAGTGCGGGCGAGTAACAACAGCATTCCGTCGACTGTGGCGGAGAGATTAAACTCTCCTTTCATGATTCACTTCACGGGAATGACTATCAACCGGAGCACGTTTTTCATAAATTGATGGTACTTCCCATAAAGCTAGTTATAACTTTTTTGTTGATATTATGTACCTACTACTTAACCCTTTTTTTTTTCTGGGTGGGAAAATCATCATATGACTCCAACCGCTGTGGGTGGAGCGAAAGGGAGTGTTAGACTTCTACTGACTAAAAATCAACCCTGCTCCGTCTGTTGACCTTGCATTCCGAGGTCGCGGTGTCTCGTTAGAACAATTCCCGCAACCCCGTAAGGCAATGGCCCTTTCAGGCCCCGTCAATGTTGCTGACTGCTCTTTGAGGCACGCGCGGAACACGACGCGCCACCGATGTACTAACACGTTATACTACTACATTATACTAACACATCTATGGATTTTTAATTATCCGAAATAAAGAATTTGAATTACGTTCTCTGCTGGGACACAGGCTTCCTGACCATGAGAGGGAATGGGTCGATACCAACACATGTCAATGTCCTCACTATGTTTCACTTCACCGTTTCGAGATCAGTGGAAATGATGAAAATTACACAAAGCAATGTGCCTGCTCGTATTCGAACCCAGTACCTAGGGACCGTTCAAGTATTACATAAGCACTATAGGGGGGCGTGGGGATCTTTGCTTTGCTTATTTTTGATGACACGGGGGGTGGGGGGATCTAGATGGTGATTACGTCAGCATTAATTATTTAATTTTTTACACATATAGCAACACACATTGTCTATGCTTCAAAATGAAATGCATTTTCGGGGATTCCTACAAATAATGAATTGTTGAATTCCGTATCAGTAAAGTTCATTTAAATGAATATTATGGCAGTTACAGACTTCTTTCCAAACCTATTCCTTATTTCTAGATTTATAACTGCTGCTCATGAATCAATCAATTGTACCAATGTTTACGTAAGTATGGAGGGGAGGGGTAAGAGCTTTGCTTACTTTTGCTGACGAACCATCTCGATCACGTCAGCTTTCTAAGAAAAAAAACCACATCACAATCGGTCCATTCGGTTAGGAGCTACGATGCCACAGACAGACCCTCTTTTTGCGTGTCGAGGGTTAGGAAATAAAGTAGATGCATTTGCATAATTATGTTCGTTGTTCAGTATCTTTATCTAGTCATTGACATTTTTATCAGTACCGAGAAAGGTACACATTGTATTTTTATGAACATAATAGAACAACACTGGTAACTACTGTGTGTACTGTGTTTCATATCGACTGGTATCACAAGTTCATTCATGCGGCGGCGGCGTTGAATTTCATAACATTTGTCATACAATGAAATAAGTGACTCATCAGAACCGAAGAGTCTGTAGGTATCGTACGTAAATATATGTATCAATACTAAATAAGTAATATTATAAACTTTTTTTGTTTATTTGAATGTGCTAATCTTCGAAAGTATAAAAAAGTACTGGGTGGATTTGGTATCGAATTGGCTTGAAGCTGGAGGACTGCAAAAGAAGGTTATGTTTTATAAAATCCACGGGAGCGAAGCCCCGCGGCAGCTACTTCATTATACACATCTAAGAGTACTTATCTTATTATACTTATTAATCTTGCCACCAGTTTTGTTAATGTTTATAAAGATTCGTTGTTTTTATTAATTCTTCATTCGCTTGAAGTAGATATTACGAACGCGGTTTTTCGAGCGTACATCCCGATCCCGAGTGAATTACGGAATAAAATCATCCGGAAAAAGACAGACAAAAATTTCTGACTCCCGTCTTGTCAATGGGTATGGTCATTCACAAGTTACTGAATTATTTTCGCGTCAGATTCGATAGCGTTCAGATAAGCAGTAGAGAGTAGCATATTGATTCGTTAATTATGTACTGAGACAAGTACAGACATTTTCCAAAGATTATGTCAACCAAAAGGTTTATCCACGCGAAAATTTATCTCCACCTATTTACTCAAACCCTGATCACCCGCTTGAATTATTTTCAATCTAATGAAAAGCCAGGCTTTTGCTTAAAATATTTTAAAGGCGCCTCCATCGGGCCGCTATTGCTAAGTTTATCCTGCAGGTTTAATCGGTTGGTCAGTCCAATGGAGCGGCTACGTTTTATGGCTGTTAGTTAGTGGGCTTTGTCCTCTCGTCATGGTGCGGTTCAAAAAATAGATAGAGAAGAATTTGCAGAGCACTGAAATTATCATATTGAAGGACAAAAGAACAAATATTAAAACACGGACACATGCAAGAGAGGGTTGATTACCGAGAGTTCCATAACAAATTCAAGATCTAAATTGAGTTACGCGAGAACTGACAAATACTTGCACAGTTTGGATCTCTAAACTAAATCTGTATCTTTCATTCCTGAAAAGAGCACCAAAGGCATAACTTATGGTTCTAGCACAGTAAGACTGTGGTTCTAGTATTATGTGATTTATATGGATTTAATGGATTGCATAAGAGACTTCTATGGACATCTCAGGATTAGTGTTGCCCAAACGAGAGTCTCGCAAGAGTCTTGCAATTAGCGATTATCCTATTGCTCTTTATTAAACGGTAGTTGAGATCTCAGAACAATGTAACAGACTCTGTTACATTGTTCTGAGATCTCAACTACCGTGCGAGACTCTCGACTCTTGCGAGACTCTCGTTTGGGCAACACTACTCAGGATAGTGTAGATGGAAACACTACCCTCAACTACATAGTTGTTTACGAAAATAAAGTACTAGTAAAAGTGTTATTTTACTAATTTGCTAACTAATAATTAGATTGTCCTTCCCATAGTTTACTTAAAAGCCTGACTTTTTAGAGCCCCAAGGTATCTTAGAACTACGTATTCTCTCTTGAAGTACAAAACGTCAAACAGGCTTGATGGAATAAGATCGGACTTACTTCTGAATCAAAGTTATCGTGAGGCTGTAACTGCGCGGCAGGTCGTGCAAACTCCCTGCGCGAGTAGAACACGTTGTGCACGCGCGCGTGGCCGGCCACGTCGCGTGCTAGCCCCAGCACGGCGCGCACGCAGCGGAGAGGGGTGGTCGTGCCGCACGTCTTGAGGATCCAGCGGCGGCGGGAGACGAACATGCTGCTCTCGCTGGAAGGAGAGATGGGCTGGTCAGTTAGTATGTAAAGGAAACTCAAGCTTCGAAGGTGACTTTTATAAAAACTTTTTACCATAAAAAACTTTTTTGCAAAAAATAAAACCGACTTCCATATCAAAACACTACAAAGCCAAAAATAATTTTAATTTCGGTAGTCGGTGTTATTGGTTTTGTATTTTCTTTTTTTTTTCACACCGCCTTCGAAATTAAAATTATTTTTGGCTTTGTAGTGTTTTGATATGGAAGTCGGTTTTATTTTTTGCAAAAAAGTTTTTATTTTCGTGCTTTTTAGTGGGTCAGTGAATTTTCCAAATCGGTTCGTAAATGACGGAGTTATGCGCGAACAAAAAACGCAATGCAGAATAAACGAAAAGATCATCAACGTAATTTTTTTTTTTTTACTTTTGTTGATTTTTCAGAAACGGCTCGTCCGATTTCGATAAAATTTTCATGGGACAATTTGGGAAGTATACCCTTTCTAACAAGATAAGAACTTTTCAAATCGGTTGGCAAGCGAAGGAGTTATGCGTGGACAAACATAAAAAAAAAATACAAACATCCGAATTGAGAACTCCTCCTTTTTTAGAAGTCGGTTAAAAATTAAACCGACTCCCAATAAACACTGCAAAGTGAAAAATAACTTTAATTTCGGTAGTCGGTGTCTTTAGTTTTGTATTTTCGTTATTGGCACCGACTTCCGAAATTAAACTTATTTTTCATTCTGCAGTGTTTTTTGGGAGTCGGTTTAATTTTTTGGTAAAAAGTTTTTATTTCACTCTTTTTATTTGGTTGATTTTTAATTTACCTAGTTACAAGAGCCTAAATATCAACTACTTATAATCAGTTACAAAATATCGCTTTTCCCAATGTTGGGCCGTTAATTGTTGAGCAGTTCTCCTGGTACTGCACCATCAGCTTCACTTCACCATTTATGTATTTTGACGAGCATATTGTGCTTAATAACCACATTCAAGTAATCGAAGCGGAACACATGAAATACTTATTATTCCTACTTATACGTATATTGAGTAGTTCCAGTGGCCATCTGTGGTCTTCATCATCAGGTCCACTTCACAAATGGTGCTTTTCGAATGCAACTACACAAGTTACTATAAAAAATACTCAAATCACTATAGGAGTGCTTATAATATTTGAAGAGTTCCCTCGATTTCTCCAGGATCCCATCATCAGATCCTGACTTGGTGATAATGGGACCAATTTCGAAGCATACCCTTTCAAACAAAAAAAAAGAATTTTCCAAATCGGTTCAGCCGTCTTCGAGTAATCGGTGATCATAATTTAAAAAAATATACGCGTCGACTTGATAACGTCCTTCTATACATAGAATCACAAAATAGAATAGATACTTAATGCTTTATTTGCTTCGAAAATAAGTACATAAAGAAATAGATGTTTTCAACATTGTTCAGACCCAATACAATCTACCTCAAAGACGTTTAAACATTTATCTGCAGCAGTTTATTATTATATCAACACGGAATAACAGTTAAATTATAACAACCGCACGAGTCGATTTTTAAGGATAAGCAATGCTTGGCGTTGGATCTGCCTGTCATTTGTATATTTTTCACGGTTAACTACCGTCTCTCTTTTTGCAGAATCAGAATTTACCATCAGTTGATTTATTTAAACCAAGCATACGGGTAAAAAGTCTTTTCGAGGTGGGTTAGTGGATGGGTGAACATCGTTACATATTCTTCCGTGCCGGAATGCATGCTAAGCCTGTAATTAATTATACATCTTTGACAATCATTAAGGCTAGTCAAAAGCCAGAAGGTTTCGTGCTACCCCCAGCTTCTGGGTTGTAAAGGTCAGATACCAACAGTCGCCCCATGTAACCGAACAGGTACCAACCATGGGGTGAACGTGTTTTCCAAGCCACGAAGGGAGTCTCGGTATCTAATTGATACCCACATTACCTACTACAAACGCTGCTAACCTCTTAGACTAAAAAACCTAGTTATGAGCTCAATACTATGATATTATACCAAGATCATATTAAGAGTTTTATCATATATTAAAGTTTATGATCAATCAAACGTCAGGATGACACATTAAAATTTTCTGTGTAATTTTCAAATTCAATAAATCTGAAAAACCAATCAATCCCCAACATTATTTCACTACGAGTATATTGTGTGCGACATGGATTTTCATATGAAAAACTGAAGCTGTGGTGGCCTGATGGTACTGGATTTGAGCAAAACCACTGCGCGCAAAATGTTAGATTCTGACAAAATCAGCTCTCCATTGGTGTAATTGCTGCAAGGCGTTCCAATTCGAGGGTAAATAAATAAATAAATACTACTACGACTAATCATTAGCACTGTTATCTCGTCTAGTTCTAATATCACACTTCTTAATTATGTATACTATTGTCTATTTAGGATTTAGAACATCAGACAATTAACACAAAAAATTATCAGGTAAGCCAGTTCAATCCGGTTTATGGTTGCCTAAATTTTTGGAAATCGTTTAAGTGATTTAAATTTGCATTTTCACAATTTTTGTTGAGTTTTAATATATAAAGAAGAAACACATAACTATGTTACATTACTACTAAACATGTTTTTATATATAACCTCATATTTGTGGCAGAAACCACATAAGTGTACAATTTTTTATTGCATCCTAAACCGTATAGCTCCACCAGCTCCACGCATGCTAATATAACTTGTAGGGCATCAGGTTGCAATTTTCTGAAGTGATCAACTATTTTAAATGTATATTTAAGTCTTTTTTAACCCCAAACCCAAAATTTAGGGTGTTATAATTATAACATGGGTGTCTGTCTGGGGCATCATAGTTTTACAACGGATGAGCCAATTTTATTGCGGTTTGTTCCGAAAGTCCTAAGCTATGGTTTATGAAAACAGGTCTAGCTGTCAGGTAGGTATTGAAGTAGTGCTACTTTGCAAATAAAAAGTATGAACACGAGATTCACTTAAAGTTCGCGGGATTTTTGTAGTGACAACCCTGCTGGTATTTTAGATAATGACGTTAGCTGTCTTCATTATTACATCAGCCTTAATATGAGATAAATAGTTTAGGTTAATTTAGCTAATCTTTTATGTCAATTTGTTTAATATGTATAACTTGATCATAGGTAAGACATATTATACTAATTTAAAAGTAACTTTATTGACAGATTTGTTATTTTTTCGAACATATAAAATTCTTAAATTATAGTTATAATAAGACAACGTTCATTTGTAAACCGAAATAAATAGGTTTCTTTAAATTTTAGTTTTATTATATTTCTATTATTTTGTGTTATAGCAAAAATAATGTAGGTACCTGTTTCCACTCTCAAAAAACTGACTATTCCGATTCATGAGATAAAGCCCGTTGAAAGACAAATAGACGGAGTAACATCGGAGGCCTAGTAATAGGTTTCCGTTGGCAGCTAATATGTATTTTTTTTTTCGGTGAAAAAGTCATCAAACTCCTGCAGCTCTGAGTGGAGCACAAGGGATTCAGACTTTTACTGACTAAGGCAGCGGTATCTCATTAGAACTGAACTCTGAAAACCAATTAATATACTTCGAAAATCCAACGGAAAATTAAAAAGGAACTGATTCGTTTCATTATACTGCAAGTACGGCGACTGTGTCATTTTGATAATTGGTGTTAAAAATAGTGCCACATTCATGTCAATAAGTCAACATTGACACATTGTTTGACTTTGATATATGTTGCTACCCTACATTAAACTGTAAAATTATATTTAAATATAATAATATTTCCTTATTTAAACATGATAACGTAGAGATAAAATAAGTTTTTTCTTTGAACTCCTCTACTGCAGACGATAATCTCGGGTCAATAGTAACAATCAACCTACACTCATGTAATTCTGAACTATCGCTTACGATAACTCGTATGTCAAATGATGTATCGGTTTTTTTTCGTGTATTATTTTATTAGTCCGCACTAACTGTATCTAATTTTTAAATGCGCAATAGAATGTTAATTATTTTAGTGTAATTTTTTGCAAATTATTTATTAATTACTATGGTTCAACCAATTACAGTAACTAACGACAGAGATCGACAACACTTCTATGAATTCCTCTAACAATACATACATTCGCAAACAGATCGTTTGTTGGATTTGAATCCAAGAGATTATTAAGTGCCACAAGAGCATGAGGTATCGGGAACTTAGCACGTGCAACCGGTGCATCGGTACGACATGGAGGCATAGCAAAAATCTTGTGCTTTCTGCCGTAGCAGATATTGTCCTCAAATCTCAGCAACAGGGCAGATTGACGATTGTTGTCGAATCGAATCATGGATGGTAAAATGAAAATTATCTATCGCTCTTACCAAACCGTATTACAAATCGTCGTTTAGAACTAGTAGGTAAGCGCCGAGACAAAAGTAAACTGCAACATGGTTTACGGTATATAGTTTTGTAACAAGTAAAAACAATAACTAATTTTCTGTTATTTTCCGGTGAAATTATGATTGTGCACGTACCTATGTAGTCCAGCTGCCTATCTTAATTGTAACCACACGCTAACACTACGTGCATAGTTTACATTTATGTATAATAAAAATACGTGAAGCAAAAACTTTGAACCACTTGTTACGAAAATTATGCAGATATGAGATTTGGCACAGTTTAAGTTCATATGAGGAGTTCAGAAACCTAATATTTCTAAACAACGTGTAACAGATTAAGCGCAATACCTCAGACACCCCAATTAGAATATTAAATTATAAGTCTAAAACAACATCCGTTACTAAATAAATTCAAACCAAACTTAGACGTATTTTATAAAACATTTATCCTTACTAAACGCAAGACGTATGTGCGTCATACAATATCCTTACGCAGGCGCATACACTCATACAATGTTAGCGGCCGACACGCACACGAGCGCATTTCCATGAATTAGGGATTGTATTAATTTGTCATAATACTTTGTTTCCATTTTAAGTTAAATGAAAGATTTTTTCCGTCAAAATTTAACACCCATTTTTTATGACTGAAATCGATTCAGAAGCCGATTCTGAACCAACAACTTTCAGGAATTGCGTTTATTCTGTTACACGTTGTATAATAATGCTTTCGAAATCATTTAAATTGTGGTACGAATTTTAATTACCGCGCGTCCACTAATTTATATAAAGCAGCGTTTACCTTTTTTTATAGAAAGAGAATGAGAACTAACAAAGTGGGTCCAATTCATCATTACTAGCAATCTTGTTAACCCCTCCAACCAAGCTAAATATGTTTGTCTGAAGTGGGTTCACGGCAATAATGTAATGGGTGGGGTTCGAACCCGCGACCTCTCGATCACAAGTCCGACACCTTAGCCATTAGGCCATTGACCCTTTTTACTTGCTTTAGCTTGTTGTAGCTTTAGAAGGCTGATAATAATTCCGTTCTACCTTAGCGGAAATTTTTCAAAACAAATTGGTCATAGATGCTAAATTCGCCTTGCAATGGAATAAAAAACCATACCAAAGGGTGATACATTTTGCAATTTCCTCTTACCCTCAAGTACCCGCATTGTATAACTAATTAATCAACACAAGGCATCAGTCATCTTGCGGTCAAGCACTTAGCCACGAGTGCATACAATGTAATCCAGTATCACTTATCTACGTAGCGAGACAGGTCACAGACGAATCGCAATTGTGAGCACAGAAGAGAACTACTAATGAACTACTACAGTTTATTGACGTGTTCTTACGATTAAAGGAAGCAATCAATTTGTTACCGTATTGATTTGGTTTTTCTCATCGCAACGGCATGATTTACCGTTCAATATTGCAGTTTACGATTATACCTCTGGGCACGTATGTGACACAAATTTACAGCTACATGTACAAGTCTGAGAATTATATACCATCCACTGTTCAACCTTATGCGCTCAGCAATAAGGTTGAAACGTTGGTCGACTGGAAACTTTTATACAGTGGCGTAGGTAGGTGTGGGCGAAGTAGGCCCTCGCACTTCATGCTCGCAGACTTTACCGCAAATGACTAGTAATAAAACGTTGTTTACAATAAATAGATATATATTATATTCTTTATTGTACACCAAAATGTAAAAACACCTATTTAACAATATTGCTTAATTAAATATTATTTAAAATCTATATGCTTTTCAATATTATCTCTTTTTTTCATTAACATGTGTGAGTGAGTACGAAGAAAAGAGTCATATCATTCCACGCTACGCCACTGGTTTCATGTTTGTAACTGCAGTAGTCGTTTCGTCGTCCTTGTTGCGTTAATACCATCTGAATATAGCCCTTGTTAGCTGGACCTACTGTTTCAGTCTATTTAGTGACCGTATGTGTACAATCAATGCCAGTGCATCGTAGCTCAATGACCATTATATAATATAGTAAACACGATTACTATTAAACACGTACCCTGTGTGTGCTATAGAGTAAATAGTTTATCGAGTCCATTTTGTGATTATTTATAGTTCTGCGAAGTACTGTGACGACTCTGTACTTTGATATTGTTTTTGTATCGATACACTTCTAATCTTAATAAATTCAGAAAAGACTGCAGTTGCAAATAATTACGACAGTGTAGACTTTGCAAGAGTGAGCAATCAGGTACCCATCTTGGGATACATAATATACGTGCAATCGTACCATTACAAAATCAGACTATACCGTTCTCACTGCTGATGATGCACAGGCCTGCTCTCCATGAGAGGGAAAGGGTCGTAACTCGTAAACCGTAAGTCGTAACTCCACCACGCGGGACCAGTATAAGTTGGTGGATGTCGCATGTCCTAGGACGGTTTCCTGACAATTTCCTTTCCTGACGGTTTCCTGGCAATGTTTTCTTTCGATTAGACTTATTTTAATCATTATTAAAATTACGCATCTACAAATATGGGGTTGTTTCCACGCATGCCTTATTTGTAACGTTGAAGTCAAGGGTACCTACAACAAGGCTTTATTTTCAAACAACTTCAAGTTAGTAAATATCTACATACACTTTTATAAAGAAAAACAAATTGTGTGAGTGATTTTTTTTTTATAAGCAGAACTAGCAATGTGGGTAGAGTTAACATTACTAGGAATCTTGTTAACCCCTCCAACTAAGTTTGGATCTGGAGTGGGTTCACGGCAATAGTGTAATGGGTGGGGTTCGAATCCGCGACTACAAGTCACAAACTACAAGTCCGACACCTTAGCCATTAGGCTATTGACGCTTTCAAAGTAATGATTCCAAGCGATGAATTGTAAATCAAGCAATCAATCACATAAACACATACACACAACATAAGTACATAAACAGCTATATCTCACAGATAGACCGTTGCCAATATAATATAGATAGGTATAAGCCCTTAAACTATCAACAAATATATAGTGTCTGTAGGCAGGTAGAACACAGGTAACCGGTCAATATTTGATGGAGAGCGTACGGATGGCCGATTACCTATCGTCGTTCGTAACTATGACGACGAGACTGAATCGAATCGATGCGTTGCTGAGGTGCATCTAAGAAATGATATTTTCAACTCTAGACATATTGTGATCATTCAAATTTAGATAAAGAAATTACTATGAAACAAAATTATTTACCGAATGATAAGCTTAGAACGAACTTAATTTGTAACCATTACTAAAGGCTGGGTACTACTCAAAGAAATAAATAAGGAAATTAAATTAAAGTATTTGTGTATGAATAAAGTTCCCATAAAACCCACATCAGACGTGTCTCATGGCTTTCCTCACACCAATTAACTTTTGTGTAACGTGTTAACATCTCATATTTAACTCTTAAATTTCATTATTTATGTATGACCGAGCTTTGCATTATTTAAGGTTATCTACAGAACTCACTTCAAATTCGTTCCACGCTTTATGGACACCATATCGAGGAACCACAATTTCGGAATTAGTGCCTGTTTATCGCAAAGTTTACTTACGAATAAACAAAAGAATACATAAAAAATCTTTATAAAATAGTCTGTTCAATTGATTTAACGCTCCTATCCGATGATTACCGAGTCAACTGGATTGATCAATCATACTCAATAAGAAAAGTGCGCTGCATAAGCACGTGTTATGCGAACTAACCGTTTATCTTGTTAAGTCCGGCACAAATAGACGATGCCGGTGGTGGGCTATTTTTATAACGTCAATTGTTACTGGCTCGATGCAAAACATCGACAACACAACAATTTTTTTTGGGATAAAACCTTTTTACTATGTCCACGTTAGTTTTTTTTTTTATAAATAAAAACATCTATTCTGACCCATTTGTAAACTAAAAACAAATAGTTAAGTTACGGGTCAATAAAACAAATTATTGGGACCAAGTATCAAAATCAGTTCGTCTAGCTTTAATTTGTTAATCACTGAATACTAATTTCTACTATGAAAATACGAATAAGAAATATTATTTAAAATCTCCATTTGAGTAACTTGGTTAAGAAAGTAACATTTGGTCGTCCTGTTTCATTATCATTTGTAATTACATTTCTTGGACGGACGAGTCCTAAACCTGTTTTGCAATCCAGCCCAAATTGTACGACTTTTTCTCATAAACATATTCCAGTTGAGCATTTAGTCAACCATATAAGGAGTATTAAATATTTTTACGACCTCAATGGACAATGATTTCAATGCATTTTATGCTTTTGGAATGCCTGACGATACAAGCGTTTTATTCGTTTTCAGGTTTTATTATCTCAACAACAGAAAAAGCTGTACTACTTCTATTATAACTACTGTTATAAATTCGAAAGTTGATGAATGTCGTTTGTTTCTGAAACACTCCAATATAGCTAAACAGATCTGAATGAAATTTGGCAAATAGAATGATTAGTAATCATTCAATTTGCCCAATTTAAAAAAAAACAGCATTTATAATTAAATATATGTATATGCTGGAATATTTTTTATCCTGAGAAAATGTGGCAAAATTACGAACCGATCTATGTTCCTGACGACAGCTAATCATGCAGTAAAATAGTGATTAAGTAAAATCGAGAACATGCATAATTTCTTTGAGTCATACTTTTTCATATGAAAACGATAGCAATGTAGGTACCTAATGAACTTAGATAAGCTCCTATTTCACAGTGTTGTATTAATTATACATTGAATAACTTGACAAATGCTTTATTTGACGTCAATATGACGAACATTGTGCATATCTGGGTAGGTATGATATAGGTAGGCTTGGTAAATAATTACCTGCACGAATTTCGCGCACATAGGTATTAGTCTATGTTCTGGGTTAATAAACAAACTACATATTGTTAACTGTCATCATTATCTCGGTCGACAACTTATATAGTTTATCACGTAGATCTTAACGTCCAAACATTTTGAACATGAAAATAAGCCAGCCCAAAGGACGCCATTTCATCATAATTATCTTGATACATAATCATAATATATGACATAAAATGTTGAATGTCCAATTGAAAATCTGTGATATCTCGAATCTTCGCAAATAAAAAAAAATACTGATGAATTTTTAATGGTAAGACTTAATACTATAGACTTTTTACCCGACTGCAAAGGAAGGGTTATGTTTTTCGCGCGTATCTTGTATGTATGTATGTTTGTAATATTCTTTATTACCTCATATCTCCAGAACCGCTGAACGGATTCACATAATTGAGGTATCGTTACATGCGTCTTAGCAGCCCAAGTGTTCTTAGGTAGGTGACATTTGAAATAATCAAACATGGCGGCTGTACGAAACCATTATACATAATGAAAAAAAACTTTTTTTTTTCGAATACTGCTATATGGGTATCAAATTAAAGGGCTCAATACAAGGATTTCTAAAAAGTATATCATGTTTATCATTAGTGTAATACTACCAAAAATAATACAAAGAGAAAGTTTAAAAATATGGACTTAGCTCTTTCAGTTCTGAATCCAGTGGGTGGGGTGCCATTGTTACACGACCGGGAAAACTATAAAAATGTTAATTAATATTTTAACTAAAAAGTTGAAAAAAAAAAGTTAAGTATTTAAAAAATCTAAAAAAACCCGACTGCTCAACTGAAATGCAAGAAACAAGCACATTTTTATTTTGAAAATGTGACCCATCCCATTAAAAAAAAAGTTCAATTGGCTCTCGCCTGCTTGGCACTTTTTAGGGTTCCGTAGCCGAATGGCAAAAAACGGAACCCTTATAGTTTCGACATGTCTGTCCGTCTGTCTGTCTGTCCGTCCGTCCGTATGTCACAGCCATTTTATTCCGAAACTACTAGGACTATACATGTAAAACTTGGTAGGTAGATGTATTCTGTGAACCGCTTTCCGATTTTAAGAGGAATTTTAAAAAATATTTAATATAAAGGGGGCTCCCCATACATGGAACTGAAACTGAAAATATATTATTTCATGAAACCTATACGTGTGTGGTATCTATAGACAGGTCTTTAAAAATGACATTAAGGTTTCTAAAATGACTTTTTCATAAAGTTAATTGTTTCAAAGATATACGCTTCCAAAGTGGTAAAATGTGTGTCGTGATGAAGTGAAAAATCTAGAAAAACCATATATTGTAGATCTTAATGCAAACTTTCAACCAAAATTGGTTTGAACGAGATCGAGTCAGGAGTTTTTGAGATACAGTATATTTTATAAAACCGCAAATATAACTTTGTAATTCATAGAAATACGATGAAAAACAAAGTTATTTGGCGTAGTTGTAAAAATTGTAAATAAGCTAGTTTTAAGAAATTTGTAAGGTTTTTTTTTTTTTTTTTCAAGTAAATATATTAAGTATATTATATTTATTATAATAGTTACTACGGAACCCTTCATGGACGAGTCCGACTCGCACTTGGCCAATTTTTAAAATAAAAATGTGCTTGTTTCTTGCATTTCAGTTGAGCAGTCGGGTTTTTTAGATTTTTTAAATAACTTTTTTATATTTTTTATTTGGTTTCTTTCCTTTCGTATACTTTGTGTTGTGTGCTTTGTGGCATGTGCCGAATAAATATGTTTTTCCTTCCTTCTTCTCTTTAATAGAACATTAACTAGGTATAAGTTAAGTAATGTACTTAATATTATTGAGAAGCAAGCAAAAAGATTACCTTAATGAAGTAAATAATTTCTCATTCAATAGACAATTTCAAAATGTTGTGTGTCTTTTGTTACCCAGGCTACGGCAGGAACGGCTGAACCGATTAAAACATGACTTTTACTTGAAAATAGATGAGGTTATAGGGCAACATACAAGCAAACATACTTTTTATCCCGGAATTCCTAATCTGGATTTACGCGGGAAAACCCACGTAAGTAATATCGACTCCAAACAAATCGCAAGCAAACATTAGCTAAGACGAATAGAAGCATCTATACAAACCATAACAACAGAAACAACACCTTAGAACCCCAAGCCACAACATAATCATAATGAAAACGAATGGAATTACCTGTAAAACTTGATGTCAAAGCAGGGTAAAGTACTGCGAGCCCTAGGGACTAATGTCAGCACAATATGGCCGACCTAAAAGCTAAACGTTCGTCGGTTATCGTCGCCCAGAGCAAACATGCTAACTGAGCTAATAGCGTTGACCACGCAATTATCCCAAGCCGGCTAAATATGGAGTCGAGTGGTAACTGTTTGTTTGGAATAAACTGTACTATATAACGTGTAACTTAAAGGGTATATACATATCAAGTGCACAGCTTCTTTGGATGATAACAAATGATATGGCAAGGATTTTGTAATCCTCATGTGTGGAACTTATTAGAAATTTCAATACATTGATACCGGAGACCGAATCTTTCAAATTAAGAAGAACGAAGAGAATTATCGTGTTATTGCCAAGTCACGCGGAAAGTTATTAACCCTCGTAGTGCTGTGACAGGTCTGTTATGATTGGCATTCAAGAAACATATGAAACCGATAATTTGGTATCAATTTTTTGAGTTACTCATTTTGAGCTGAAACTGTGCATAGATTCTTCATACCAGATGTTGTCTTCAGGCCTTGTGGATAGATATAGGGTTTCCGTTACACGTTGTATAGTAAGTTGTGGAGCTCATGGATAAGTAATAAGAGCCCAACGTGTCGATTTTTAAGGTTAAGCAACGCTTGCCGAGGTCGAATTGTGGATGGGTGAGCATCATAACATGTCGGGATCCCTCCTTACTTCACGTTAAGCCGTTGGTCCCGAGTTGGGCTGCCATTCGTCCGGGTTTTCCCCGAATTTGTCCTAGTTTGGAGAGCGTCCGGGGGCGTCCGGAGGGATTTTCCCTATTAGCATCTGGGTCAAACCCGGACACATATTGGTCTTACGGTTACCAAAAAGTAAGGTACCAAATACTATTATGAGATTATTTACTTATTAAAAATTTAAAGTTCTATAATGTTATTCACTAACTAAAACCATAAATAAACAATGTATTTTTCTACAGTGTCTGGGGAAAAATTGCGATTTTACCCAAATGTTTATGAAGTCATTGTCTGGGGCCACCAATTTTGGTGATGGCAGCCCTAGTCCCGACTGACATTTGTATATATTTGACAGTCGTTACGCGTAGTCAGGAGCCAGAAATTTTGACACCAGTCATGTCAAAGAGTGTGTTACCCAGCAACTGGGTAGTGGATTACCCAGCAACTGGGTAGTGGAGTTCAAATAGGAAGTCACTCCATGTAAAAACAATAGTACTCAGTTGCACTGGGAGCCGACTCAAACACAGTTCGGAAAAAGCTTAGCAAATTTTAATGATGATATGATTAGTAAGCTACAATCTTATAAGGTTATCAATCATACGAGTAAAACCATCCATCTTGTAGATGGATGGAAGAATTTAGTAAAATTCTTCTACATTTATTGTACGTACTGCCAAGTTGTGGAACTCTCTGCCGGCTTCTATGTTCCCTGTCGCTTATGACCTTTCAGCCTTTAAAGCAAGAGTGAATAGGCATCTTCTGGGCTCGCGCATTCCATCGTAGACCTCATCTATCGCTTACCATCAGGCGAGATTGAGGTCACGAGTGGGCACATACCGGAAAATAAAGAAAAAAAGCTACCTATTGTGTACGGCTTCGCTCGCGTCAAAAGTTTTTAATTGCGGAAAAAAGTAGTCGCTGCCCTTCTGTAAGGTCCAAACTATCTCTGTACCAAAATTCATCAAAATTGGTTACGTGGTTTAGACATGAAAGTGTATCAAAGTTACTTTCGCACTTAATTATAATATTACGTAGGGATTAATAATAAGACTTCATGAGAGGTTTTAATAACAGTAAATGGGGTACTTTAACGTAATTTTATTATTAAATTGAAGCCATGTGTAGCATTACACATGGCTCCATTATAGTTATATAACACTTTTACTCAATAGCATAATCATTATAATACCGTAAACAAATAGTAAGCAATGGTGTCACTTAACATACTCCATTAATCACTATTTGCGACCTTGACAAAACTTGGCCCGATTTGCTGAAATGTGACCGATTCGTACACAAATACCTTTTTATTTACAATCTTAAACTACACGCCTGCCTTATTTTTTCATGAATTCTATCAATGTTAAAGAAAGTTTCTCATTAATTATTTTAATTATACCGAATCCCTACTAATATTATAAATGTGAAATCTTGAAAGTGACTCTGTCATTGATTTTGTCGAAATTTGGTTCAGGAGTATTAAAGCCTATTCAGGACATATTAAAACTTCTCACGTGAGCAAAGCCGCGTGCAGAAGCTAGTATAAAATATTGGATTTCGACAGTAAAATTAAACATCCTGTTACAGCGAGATTTCGTAAGACTTTATGAGCACACGTCTCTATTGGCGCAGTTGAACGATAAGTCTTATATCACAAGTAGGTCAAAAGTTCACGGGAAGACAATAAATTGCGT
Source organism: Tholera decimalis (assembly GCA_943138885.2). Taxonomy (NCBI): domain Eukaryota; kingdom Metazoa; phylum Arthropoda; class Insecta; order Lepidoptera; family Noctuidae; genus Tholera; species Tholera decimalis. The sequence continues at coordinate 34,644,274 of OW964567.2, forward strand.
GTTATTGAACCCGATGATTCTACTAATAAATAACCCATTCAATGAATCTCGAAATACTTTGAATTACATATAATTTTCGTAGACAGGAGCATCGCGTCATTATCTCTAAATTACCATCAGGTGCCAAAAAGAGTTCACAGAAGCCTTTGATCAAATCATGTATCTAAAAAACAACTGAGACTTTATTTTTTGATGTTATTCTATATTCTAACATAAATCACACATTCTAATTGCGAAAGTAACTCGTTCAAATTACCCAACCGATTTTAATGTAAATTGGTACAGAGATATATTTGACCTTGGGAAAGGACATACTTTTTTCGCAGAAGAAAACTTTTCACGCAATCAAAAGCTTAAAAGTCATACATTAGAGACATACGCAAACCGCGCAGAAACCCCAAATCACTCCATTGAAAACGACGATTAACTCCCAAGCCTAAAACTTTCGATGATCTAAGTTGGTATACATAAATAAACACTAACACATGGCCGGGATGGAACTGCGTTACCGCCTGTTGCTTGCAGCGGGGAGCGCGCAGGCCCCGATCGATACCTGGACCGCGGGAACACCACTACATCAATTATATGCACCGTGATTTCTAGAAACATGTTCGAGAATGAAATACTGCGCAGTTACCTGGAGCAACGGGACAGACATCGAAGTACGTGAAATTAGGTCATTTTTATAATAGTATAGACAGAAGCGAAACATCTGCCCTTTAGAATGAATGAGGGTGTGTACAAGGAATATGCCCGCTAAATATGGAAAGAACTTTCACGTAGGCCATTCTAGGTTTTCAGAATATATTATGTAGCTACTAGAGACGCTTGAAATCAGGTAATTTTTATAATGGACAGTACAGAGACAGTAGTGAAAAATTTGCAAATACTTTACTTTTTGAGATGAATAAGGGTGTGTACAAGGAATATTCCCGCTAAATATCAAACAACTTTCATGTTTCATTTTTTCAGAATATATTGCGTAGCTACTAGAGACACTTAAGGGAGATTGACTACTTTATTAGGTCGTAATGTCTTCAGATAATCGTGACTTTACGATGTAAAATGAAGAAGGCATTACCGTTTCTTACGTGAAAATTAGAAATTATATAATCCGTGTCAATGGTTCTAATGACATTCATGAGATCATTAGGAATTATTTTAAATAGAAACATTTGTAAAACCACACAACGACTAAGCAAATTCCCGCGCACTAAAACTTTCGCGATATTTGTAAATATGGATGTTACTTATGTAATGGAAAAAAATATACAAGTAGATAGAGATCCACCAACCCGAACTGAGTTTGCCTGGTGGATTAGGGCTCATTCCCTCTCATAAGACCCTATTCTATCGGAATTGTTCAAAAGAGTTACTGCGGCCTCGGAACACGAAAGGCATATGATGGAACACGGATGAGTTTCAGTCAGTAAAAGTCTGACACACCCTCCCACTTCGCCCAGATCGGAAGACAGTCATTGGATAATTTCCCAACCTTAAAAAAAAATAGGCTGATTATGTTATATAGATAGAGAAATATATTGATAGTTTGATGGTCTATTGTACAAAGTCCAACTACGCACAGATCGCATTAATGAAAATTTAAAGCATTGATGATGTCAATGTTTTCATATGTTTAGTTATCAAACACTAGGAAATGTCTTTTGCCTTCATTTTCACTACTGTTTTAAAATTTCCAACATATAGATACAATATAGAAGCTAGAGTTCTAGAAGGTACGTTGTCAGATGAAAATACTGCGCAATTCCCCGAGAGGGTTGGGGGAGTGCCTACTTACCTACATCAGGTATTACAGTGGATAACGTTATGATCCGGATGCCTTCATTGATTTTGATTGAAGCTGACAGACCTATAAAGGAATGTCGCATTTGAAATTCGCAAGAATTAGAGATATAAATGTAAAATAATACAATAGGCTTAAGTAATACTTTAACTACATATATGACTTCGTAATGATTAAAACCATAAAACTTATGGCTAACTTCAGATGGAATATTTGTTTCAACAGTTTTTTTTATGCAAAGAATATGAAGGTTAGTTAAGTTTTATGAGATAATACTTTAGAGATACTACAATCGTTTACGTTTCCAATGATTGCAAATGCAATGCCAGTCTTACAAATAATTGCATTCTAAAAGAGTACAGAGGTAAAGAGAGAGAGTGATTTTTCACTTTATATAGAACTGAACAGTTTTTCGATAAAGATCTTAACTAAATATTTAGTCGTGTAGATTGTGTTTTGGGTCTCATTCAAATAAGATCTTTAATTTGTAAGAAAAAGGCCTTGAAACTTTGTATGCAACACGGTAAGGTGTAAATATTTAAATGGTTTTTCATATTCTTCTATAATGATGCCATTATTACGAGATACAATACCAGAGGATAAAGATTACATGAAAACTATGATGACATCAAAGAAATCGTAGGTAATTGTGAGTTCATTTAAGCAATAAAAACCAGTTTCCAGTAGTATGAGACTACTGGAAAATGATTTTAAACAGTAGAAAGAAATTAGCTGTTGCACGAGCGAATCAAACGAGCATTGTCGTATGATCGACCAATACTATGAATAGAAACTACAAAATAGACGAAAAACCAACACGTGCTCGCTCAGAACAAATACGATAAGAAAGTGTTATAGCAAGGACGAGGCAAATGTAATAAAAGAAATGAAATTATTTCAAAAGTGCTCTGCGTATTTCTTGAATATGGTATTATCGGCTCTGGAGGTTTTAGAATCTAGGTAAATCTGCTTTTGGCTTTGACATTTATACATATTAATAAAAATTGAAGCATCTATCTGTGATTTAAAAAAATAACTATGTTTTCTCAAGTGCTTATAATTATACACAAAGCTAAAACTACATATTCGTCTGTCTTTCGGATTATGCGGGATCTCGGGAACGGCTAAACCGATTTTTATGTGATTTTCACTGGAAGTTAGAGGTGGTTATAGGGCAACATATACTTATGTATAGGCTATCCGGGATTTAAGCGGGAAAAACGCGAACGAACTCGCGGGCAAAGCTAGTATATAGCCAATGAGAAGACCATGTGATGAATGTTAAAACAGCGAAGTGAATTTGTGACAGCTGTAATTCCACTGATTCGCTTTTTTTGCCAAACGCTACCTACGCAACATACGGCGTTAATTTTGAATTTCGTAAAGATGCCCAGAATACACCAAGGATTATAGAGCTTTGACACACCGGTAAAGTAACCAGAAATTGGCAATCGCCCATAAACCCTATTTAGATGGTGCTCAGTTATAGTGAACAAACTAATATTAGTTACCTACATAACCATATTAACGTATAAAAGTGGATATAGCTGACATAGACTTTTGGATGGTGCTTGCCAAAAACTTGAAGAAATAAATTACACAAATTTGTCAATCTAATGGAAGTATCTAAGACCTGAGTAAGTAGAAGGAGCAAAGCCTTTGCCCTGTAATAAGCCATAGATGGAATTTAATCTAGCGGAAAAGTTTGTTTGTTTAAACGCGCGTCAATCTTCGAAAGTAGTAGTAGTTGAAGCTTAAGGCCATGGTTACTTTTTATCTGACTGCCAAAAAAAGGAGGATTAGGCCAATTTGGAGGAGGGAAACTTATAACTGGGGAAGAATTAAGGGAGGATGGCTATTTGTATTGTATCTAAGTTGTACCATTTTTTGCATTAACGCAGCAATGCGCATTTGTATCTGGCAGAGAAAGTATTGAATGGTTTAGTAGTCTGGGAGTCTCAGGTCAACAGGTGGAACACCTAGATATTTTAGTGCTCATATAAAATTGTACAGTATTTTTTACGACAAATTTTAACTTGCACCAAAATTGAATGTTGTATCATATTAAATAAATTTTTGTATTATCTTTTTCAATCATTTTGATGATCATTACGTTGGTCTATGGTGCCTTGACTTTAAGCAAAATTCATAAATTTGGCCCTGAATCGCGAGGTTAAACGACTGTATATCTAATATCACGCAGCAGTTAAATGTTCGCACGACTGCAGGTGTCGCAACGTAGTTGTAGTTAGTATGCTGAAACATTGATGTAAATTTTTCCAATACTGCAGAATTCTTAGCGTTTAGTGATCTTTCTGGGCAGTTTATTCGGCTTGACAACAAAATCACTAAAACAAACTTATCCTCTTCAAAATTACTTTGAACGTAAAAAAATCTTTTGACAAAAAAATTGCCAAAATTTAAAAATATACACGAAACGAAGACAGGCACAAAACTACTAAAGCCAAAAACTAAAGTTTCGTAACAAGAAAAACTCATTTAACAACAGAGTATCGACCTTGAAGATCAATTGAAACTGGCCTAAACCGGAACCCAAATCTTACATAATTAGCTATTCTTGTAAGCATTTAAACAAGACATTTTTTGCCGACATCAATGTTTTTGTTATACATGTTTGGCCAATGAACTGTGGTCATGATATCATCCGTGAACATTGAGTGTTTGTCTTATGCAGGCCATAGGATCTGGGAAAGTTCTAACGAGATACCGCACCGTGACCCCTGTAGGAACAACAGGTTAGTCAAGTAGAAGTCTGACAGTCTTTTTCGCTCTACCCAGAGCGCGAGAAGACATTGGATGATTCTCCCCGCGAAAAAAAGTAGGTCATAGAAGTCTTGTTGAATTTAATGTGCAAGACAGAAAAATATCCGGACTATTCCTGTCGAGAACACAAATTTTATAACAAGTAACAAAAATAAATTCAATATTAATACAGCATTAATTCAGACTTGCTACATCTACAAGAGCTCAATCGAACGATCGTTTTCGATGATAAAGTATTTTAAAAGAGGGCGCTATGCATGCTTTTACAGAATGTTGCATCAGCATCTTGGAGTGCAGTGCGCAGGCGTGCCAGCGACTACCTTGACCTTACCCTCGCCCAGCCCCTCAACCTCCTACCCCCAGGGGGAAGCTTGTTGGTAAGTGGTGGGTACTAAGCTATAGGGGCAGTGACACATACCCAAGTCGATAACAAAGTCTTTGTTCTAGTTTTGAAGAATTGAATAAATTAGGAGTAAGCGGTACCTTTTCTTTTTGGGTCTGATGAAGGTGATTGAGTAAATAAACGAACAACGTCAGTTCTAAAAGCTAATAAAAATAAGGGTAAACCAATTTACGATAAACTACATAATTTATTACAGTGAGTCACCTAACGATATATAAAAAAGACGCGAATAAAACAAACAACAAGAAAACGGCTATCCCTTAATTTTATAGACAAACGTCTCAAAATAGCTGACACAACGCCTACCCGATCCGATGCTACCGTTTTTACCGCGCGAGGTAAACAAATCGATGGCTAAGGGGCAAGGACGTGTGTCTCTTACGTGATATTGGCCAAAAACTTGGCTAGAAAGAAAGAACTTATTAATATAGCTAGCTATGTAGGTTGTCTCCATCAAGTGTATTCAGAAGCTTGTGAAGATTCAGCGGTAACTCTTATAAGAATTTCGAATATAGAGCAAACGATAAATTCTGGCTAAATTCCTACAACCAGTAAGTGAAGACTTCTACGTATTTCAGGCTGCTGTTTGTGTTTATTTTCTAGACACGTGTGAAATCTCGTACTGTAGTATCATAGAGTCTAGGCAGAATGTTTTCATATTGAAATGCGTCGTAAGCGTGACCCAGATTTTACCATAGCTAGGTTATATAGGTTTATATTTAGTTCTGCTGTATAATTCTGGTTTTTATGCTTCTTTTTTGCATAATACACATGTTAGGTCAGAATAAACATGTAATTGATCGTGCTAAAGCTGGTAATTGGAAAATATACTGACTTAAAGACTGTAATTTGAAGGGAAGTGGTCATCGAATCCCGTATTATTCCACCTTGATCTTTACAGTTTGCTAAATATAAAATTACAAATCCTTTCTCTTTTAAACAATACAGTGTTCGTCGGTAAATTCTTTGTAGTAAAGACAATTTTCGATACAAATTATGAAAGTAATATTACATCTAGTTAAAATCCAAAGAAAATAATGTCTATTTGGGACTCACACAGTAATGATAACCATTAAAAAAGTGTTTAAATATAACAACATAAATAGACCTGTACGACCAAAAAGGTTCGTAGCATGAGTATACATATATGCAACTATTACATATATCCGTATTCATTATAGTCCTAATCGTTTTATACTAGAGGTGGAAGCCCAAAACACCTAATTAAATTAAAAATTGCCGCAAGAATAAACAATTTAACTAACTCTGTATACAAACACTGAAATCGTTATTTTGTTTCCATACGCAAATAGAACAAGGCTATTTTTTTCATTACAATAATAAATAGCAGTTGCTTCCATTAAATATAAATAATATCGCAACAAGATTTATATTTTTTACAGACACCAATCTTATTGAAGATTAGTAGAAGTTCCACGATAGTGTAAAGTAAAATAGTAGTGTAAAGTGTAATCGTCATCTTGAGTAGATATACTCAAGATGACAATTTTATGACAAAAATATTGGGCTACGATAATGTTTTGGGTAATGAACCCAATCTAAATATATTCTGATTTGATGCCAGCTGTAGAACTATTGGATACAAAACAAGAGCACTGCGGTTTATTTAGAAACAAACTAGAGAATGTTCCGGGCAAACCAATTAATACATTGATCTGGAAATTGTAAACATACATAATTAGAAATGAAGTTATGCATGTTTCACTTGTATTTCAAGGCGTTAAAGAAATATTTATGAACGAAAAAATCATCAATATAAGTTTTCTCATTAGAAAAGTACATCTAGGTTTCGCTTGGAAACAGGACACTCGAGATAAATGATGACTGATAACAAGTGAATGCACTCAAGCAATCAATCACTAAAGTGACGTGATAAACCAAACCGTCAAGGGTATAAGTATAAAGCATTGGTTCACACACAGATTCGTTTTGAATTTGACATATTTCCGGAATAAAGAAATCGAGATTTCGAGAAGTTGGATATATGGAACGAATGTTTAAGATTTGAGACAGTTACATAAATCTAGTTGTAAACGATGACGCAGACGCAATAACTCTCAGACAGATCAAACGTTGGACACCAATCAAGTCAAGCGGCCTATATACGGCCAATATTATGTCTGTATTCGGTGCGAGGATAACCCCATCGCATGGTGTGTTTACAAGCATCCACGGAAATTTCCGACTGTTTGAACACTTTAGTGAGTTTCCATAGGAAACACGCTTCGCTCGTATTATCAAAGAGAAATGTTTTCATGCTGAATAAAGAAACAGGAAAGCGTTTGAATCAGCTACTGGAGGATTTTTGAGTCTCGTATTTATTTTAAAAACAAAATTCACTTTGAAATGTAAATTACAATAAATCAGTAAGTATTTTTCTTTGGCATTTTCGTTTTAAAGTTTCTAATGTTATTGACGCAACCACCACTAAAAGCTGTTTTACCTGGATTATATTTGAGTGGAATGTTTTAAAGGAAATTGATAGCCAACAAACAAGACTGGCATTTTAGTTAATTAGGTAATATTTTGGGCAAAAGCTCAATCAAAGAGGCACTGTTTACTCGTTACAATTACGACAAATATAATGTCACTCCCGATATTTTACGTCAAACGAAATTCCCGTAGCTTTTTCGCTAAAATCTTGTTTGGATCAGACGTATCTCATAGAAAATTTCTAGTAAACGAAGATGTGTTTTAAACAATTTTTTTTGTTTATTACACACTGCAGATAGCACTTTCGCTATTGGCCAGCTGATGGTATGCGATGATGTGGTCGAAGATGAAGCACGCTTACTTAGAAGTAACCTATTCACTCCTGATTTTGAGGTCATAGCTAACAGGAAACAGAGACCCCGGCTTGGAGTTCCACTCCTTAGCTGTACGCACAATGAAAGTATTCCCAAAACCTTTCTGTGTATTTTTAATTTCAAGTTTGTTTAATTTTATTTAAATCCGTTGGGTCGCGTGATTAGAGCACACTTAATTTATGTTACGTGATATTATTTTTTACGTTATTCCTTCTGGGTCTCATTTGCCATTTCTTTATTAGTTTCCGGCAAATTACAAATCGGTTACTTTATACGTATTTGAATGCTTGCCTTCCGTTTAGAGAACGTTATAATTTTGGTGATTTATTTAGGTTCGTTGATAATATTGTAGAGTCATTTACGAACTAAAAATTTTATGCCTTACTAGATGTGCACGCGACTTTATTTGCGTGGGTGTCTATTAGCTTATTAGTTATTACCTTAGGTTGTTCATAAAATATAATTTTAGAATAATTACCTAAATAAATAAATATTTTGTGATTTCATATCTATTTTGCGTATATGTTTTTCCCGCGTCAATCCCGTTTCCCGTGAGAATTTCAGGACAAAACAAGAGAGCTTGTAATTATGTTGTCTTATTTCCTTATCTGTCTCCCAGTAAAGTCGTTCCAGAAATTAGCCTGGATACCCAGAAAGTCAGACAAAAAAAAATCTAAATTTTTGTGTTTTACTTTCGTTTTAATATAAGAACTTAAGAAAACAGTTATTTTGAAATCACAGAAATAAAACTCAATTTAATTTATATGTATAGATAGATTTCGTACAGTTTTAAGCGAAAGCATAGCAGGAGCGTACATTCATTAATCATCAGCTGATGAGAGCTATAAAATATTCTGGGATTACCGAACAGACTGCCAAACGTGATCGCATTGCTATTGGCAAGACATATCTGAGACTCTCTTGCTCACACGACAATGGTTTTACTACTAACAGTAGCCGTGTCTGTACTAATATTATGACAAAGTGCAGTAACGATGTTGGGAACCAAACAACAAACTGTGCAATATAACTACACGACTAGTAACAAGGCACTTGAAGCAACCACACCAGGCGTAAGTTACAAGGACTGAGTCATCGAACGAGAATAGTAAATGTCACTGTTAAGGATTGCTTATTAAACAGCTAAGCAGAGCTCGTAGTCAAATAATAACAACCGAGATCTTAACATATCAAAATTTCTGCATGCCACGGAAAACGAGTCGTTGGCCCCACCTATCCCCTATGTTTACGAATAAATGATTCTGATTCTGAACAAGCCCTACTGCCCTTTCTACATCTGTTACAGTGGTTATGGGATCAGAAGCCATAAAATCTGACACCAATCCTACCAAGAAGTATCGTGTTACCCAGCAACTGGGTTGTGGAGTATAAGTTTAAAGCTAACATGGTCACTAACAGTACATTACTAGTTGAAAACAAAACAGTGCCTAAATATCGGACACACGAAACAATAAAAACACATAAGAAGGATCCGTGGCTTAGGCCCCCAGTGGTCGAGGCACCTGTGGCTGACGCCCCCGATTCGATTAATTTAATATCATTATTTTTAACCAAGATTTTCATTTTTCAAAATATACATGCAATGTAAAAACATTTATGTTATAAATGTAATTATGATTTAATATTATATTTATACTTACAATCATTATACATTTGATCTAAAATTGCTTTGAATTAAATTAATCGAATCGGGGGCGTTGGCCGCAGGTGCCTTGACCACTGGGGGCCTAAGCCACGGACCCGATAAATATCCCGTTTTAAGTTCTAAGGGGTTGCGAAGGTCAGATAGGCAGACGCTCCGTTTAAAACACTAGTATGTACCTAGCTGCATCTGATTAGTTACTGATTTCTTACTGTTACTGATGTCTGATTAGTTAGTGCGAGGATGTCTAGCTGTGCTGTGAAAATGTGTGGGGGTTTCCACCAAAGCTGTGCAATGTTAATGTGCCTACGAGGATGTGTAGCGGAGCTGTGAAAATGCGCATTAATGTGTGGTGCGAGGATGCGCAAACCTCGCAACACATCCTTCTCAACACACATTCCTCACAACACATCCCTCGCAACACATCTCTCGCACACATCCCTCGCACACATCCCTCGCTTGTTTTGTATGCGCAAAAATCTAGCTCAGCTGAGCCGTTTCCACCAGAGCTGTGCTGACCGAGGCGAGGTAAATGAAGCGATTCTATTGGGTCTTTACAAACACATTCCTCGCTACGCATCCTCGCACATCTCTGGTGGAAATGCAGCCTAGACTGGAAGCCGACCCCAACATGGCAAAGGCTAAGCAAATGGTGATCAGCTAAGCAAAAAATAACGTAACGTGGATTTGACACGGAAAATAAAATGGCCGACTGTGTATTGCCCTGTATTGTAACCGAAACCATTCTTAGTCTGTTAACTAATCTAAATACCTATAATTTAAGACACACACGCCACGAGCTGTAAGTGGCTGCGATTAACAATTAGCATTGTTTACTATCAAACAGACATAGTGTACTTAATGCGGTATATATGGTGTTGTCATAAAAATAATAAGTGCTTTATTAATATTGTCGTGGTCACAGTTTCTTTCTTTGATTGGGTGACGTAATGTTTGTATGTTTTATTCCTACAGCGAGTTTTATTTTAAAGTTTCAAAAATATGATTATAATATCATCTAAACAGATAGTAATTGTAACGAAAACTGTGAAAACGACGGAAGGGCCGAGAGGATTAGATGAAATGTGAATTGTGGAAGGCTAATGTTGATGATGGTTTAAATGTTAAAAAGTAAGCCAGAACACAAGCCACAAACATTACACTATTGCCGCGAAAACACTCCAGACACAAGCATATTTAGCTTAGTTGGAGGGGTTAACAAGATTGCTAGTAATGTGAAATCTGCTCAAATTCTAGTTTTCTTAAAATTTATAAGAATTAGAAAAAATATAAGATTTCTAAGATAATTTGAAATTTGAAAGAAACCGGAAATAAACCCACTGATAAGGGAAGACAAATACTGATAGAGATCGTAATTTCATCTTCTCATCTATTCTTAAACTAGATACAAGGATGTTGTTGACATAGGTCACGTACATAATCACAATAGCTTATTTGATTGCTCTAAACAATAGTTAATTGGATACCATTAATGGAAAATCAGTATCGATATATGTTAAGATATCCTAAAAACATGCTAGTCGATAAATACAGAATGGAAATCAGAATAAGCAGTGAAAGAAAATCATCAAAATTACTCCATCTCCCGAGCTTAAATGATTTCTGGAACGTAAGACCAGTTTGCTCAAAATCGTTGCCCTAATCATATAAATATTCAATCATGGCAATAATTTGCAATCGATTCGCCACATTATCGAATCGGATTGCTGATCAGAAAACGAAAGAGGTGGAATAACCAAAGTTACTCTAGGAAATGTAAAACAAATTTAAAACCCGGAACGTAATTCACATCAACACATCGTGGCAGTCGCTGCTGAAGAAATTAGACGTAACGCATGCACAGTGGACGACATAAGAGTTAATGCTTCCCCGGTGTTGCTTTCACTCACGGCCTCAGATAGTTGGCTTGGCGCCTAGCTGCGTCAGACCGACTCACGCGCATCATTCGATGACGTCGGTACACGTAATTTTGCTGAAATTTTGAATGTGTTATGCTTTGGGTGTTTATAGTGTGGCTTTATCATTAAGCTTGAATGGAAGTATTTTTAAGAGCGATGTGCCAAATTGGATATGCAGTGATAGCAAATTTTCCGGTGTAGTTACAACACATAAACATTTCGATCGTCATCAGGTACCCAATAAGACGTTATTAAATTATGGAGTCACAGAAAAAAATACGGTAAGAGAAGTATAACATATGAAGGAGCAAAATTGAATAATCGTCTACCAAACACCGTCAGGGACAGTCAATTGACTGCTGAAGAAATGTGTATATGATAAAAACTATTAATACTGTTTTATCTCTGTACAAGAGTAAAATAATCATAAAATCCCAGCATAATCCTCAAACAGTTTAAAACGAGATCTCAGAGCCCTTAAAGATTCTCCATAGAAGGCGACCAATTCGAACCGTGCACTAAGTTACTAACTAGCTTTTGACGTTTTGTTTTTTATAAGTGCCCATGTAGTTAGGCCAAAGAAAAATAAAATATTTCTGATTAATTGATATTTAAGTAACAAGACGTTGAAATAAGCCATAATAACGATGAACATGGTACTTTGGCATCTCAATGAAATTGAACTTTAAACCATCACCGGTAAATTGACCGCTACAATCAAAACAAAGTTGCAGTCAAGTAAATTGACATCTCGCGTCGTCAGCAGTCAATTAATATGTAAAGTGTCCGTCAGCTGTCAAGTGAGAACAGTTAATGGACACTTAACGGTTCAATACATTTCAATGAGCACGATCTTGTTAATAACTGCTAAAGCCAATCATGTGAAACATGCAGCCTTGATGCATAACAAAACCGCGTTAGTATGTACTTAGTTTATGTTACTTTTGGTCTGTCTTTCTCATTATGATCTTGAATAGGAGGTTTTCTTAGCGGCTTTGCTATTATGTCTAGGGATAAGAACCGTCGTGGTCTTGCCACGCTTGCGGGATTTTTAACACGCTTTTATTAGGTCGACCTGTATGTAACTAACTTCGTAATGGAATCTAAGGTAACTAATTTAACCATCTTCCAAGGGTCGTAGCGTAATGAAAATTGGTAGCTGTATGTAGTTCTGATGACAATACAATAATATGGTACTGTCGAACTGATCTGATGATAGAGCCGAAAGATATGACCTGGAACTTCATGATGGAATATCGTGTCATAGCTGTTTTGGATTTCTTAGAAAAGTCTTGTAATGAACTTTGACCACGATTAGATTTCAAGGTCTGATGATGAAGCCGGAAGATAGGCACTGGCATTCCATGATGGAATATAGTATCATAGTCGTGTTTGCACTTGTGAGAAAGGTTACGGAATGGACTTGGACACGATCAGGTTTCAAGGTTATAACAAACCTAAAGAATATTTTTTTGTTTTTACGTGCATTTATAAAAGCGTGTTTTTCTAGTGTTTTTTAAACTATTAATTTATTAAATATAGAAATGACTTAAAGCTTGAGAAAGGGTACAGGCTACTTTTTACCTGACTGCAAAAGAAGGTGAGTTATGTTTTCATCGTCATACCTGTATGACGCAGCCATCGCGCGGGGCCTGCCCCGCGCGATGGCTAGTACTATTTACTATTAGTGATATAAATGGAAAAGTTTAGAAAAGAGATGAGATTTATGGATGTTTCTTTTGATATTGATAAAATTTTGCTACGTTTTATCTCAGAAAAATGTGTAAAATTTCCGAAAAGAATGAACTCGCGGGTGAAGTCTTTACTAACATTATTTAAGTATTAATACATACCAAGTTTGATGAATTTTAATAGTATTATTTACGATAATCAAATAATATGAAGTATTAATTACAATATTAGTTCAGATACTCCGAGCCAGCGCATACGCATATCAGCGCGTTCAATTTTTGCAATTACCATTTTGCAATAGCTACGTCATGCGCAACTTCACGCCAATTATAAATGTGATTTGTCCCTTGTTTTGCGTTATATTTTTATAAATCCAGTATGATCACATCTAATAATATGACAACTCGTGATGTAGTTTTCATAAAGAAAAATAGTGAAGAAAACAAGTGGTGACGCCGCCGCGCTTTTCACATACTATTTATTATTTCCATTACACATAATCTTTGGCAATCGCAAACGTTGTAATTACATGGAGGTAAAATGAATGGAGTTTATTTATTCATACCACTTAATTATAGAAAACACACGTGTCACTAATGTCTCCGAGCTGTCACACCGCTAGAAGATTCGAAATTCAAAGTCGAGACAAAGACAAGATGGGACCGAAGAACTTACAACTGGCTAGGTATCGAAATGCCTCTTTGGTAATTAACAATCATTATCAGTGACACTTCGAAGCGTCCGACCGATAACCCTGCCAAAAGTAGACGTGATAACATGACCCGGCCGTGATACCGGGTGACATAGGGTTAAAAATACAAGTATAATGGTTGAACATATGCTAGGCACGTGCTGCTTTCGTCATAATTATGGTGGCTGACATCGTCACTGATAAGGAAAATTACATAATTTTGTCAGGATATGTGACGGATTTTGTAGAACACTGAGTGGTGACGCATGTTTGAGATTCGCCTTATGTTAATTAATTTTTGCGTATTTTTCAATATATTTGGTAGGTATGGGAATGGGTCGAAATATATTTCTTATCCAGGAAAATGTGCATGGCATTGCAATACATGGGTACAGCTAGTTTCAATATAGAACTCTCAATTTTGATTCCTGATGTACTATGAAGCTAATGAACTCTAGTAACAGATAACGTTAGTCGAAATTTTAAAAAGTAGTTATGACTAAGTACAGAAGCACTTGTGTAATGTGTGTCACAGATGTGACAACACAGATGTGTAAAACAGATGAGACAATTAGCTAATTAAAGGTACAAATTAATGGCAGACAATCATTTTTGCCTGTATGCGGTAAACAATAAGAAATTACGGAATACTTTTCTGATTGCCAAATGATTATTGGCTAATGTACCTACACTGATTATAATACTGTAGAAGTGATAAAGAAATAGCGGTGTACACTCGAGAAATCGAAAGGCATGTATGGTTTATATAATAATTCCTGTAAATTATTATTTTTATAATTCGTCAGCCCTACTTTAACAGTATTTTTTTTAATTGTCCTGTTCTATCCCACTCTTGAGCAAAAGCCTCCCCACATGCCTTCCCCTTCTATCGATGTCTTCTCTTGCCAATTGACAAAGAAGGCATGCAAGGCGTATCGCCATTTTCTTCTGGGTCAGCTACGACCATCTCTAGCTGCCTCAGGGTTCCATTCCAGTGATATGTCAAGGAACTGTCCAGCCCTATTTCAGTCATATTAAAACTAATTAAAAATAAAAGCTTTGCCATCCCTGGCAGACAGATCTTATCAGCGCAGCTGTTTTCACTACAAGCGATAGCTTACGACTCATTGTCATAATTAAATGAATGGAGACAGTATTATTGACAATAAATTACGGGTCATTTCTTGTTAAAACACGACTGTCATCAAAAACTACGCGACGACGACGGCTAAAAGTAATGATGCAAGATATATTTTTAGCTCGATTTATTTATAACTTTCTGTTTGAAGGATTTTTATTTGTTGTAACGAGGCAGTATTTACTTAATAATTAATTTATTATACTACTCGCAGCTGTTACTTTTCCAATATCCTTGTTGGTTTTTTCATCATTTTCCTCAACACGGACTTTTGCATAATTTTGTTAGGCAGTTACCTACATGGTTTCTTTGCTGCATACGGTGTCTTAGAAACTGGATTTGTAATTTAGGCATTTTCTCCAGTACAAAGCTGCTTAGAGCAAAAACTGAAACTGAAAACTGCTGAGGTCGCAGAGGCACATAATATACATTAACAGGAAGAATAGAGAATTGGTGGCCCAGCGGAGGTACGACTTAAAAGGTCAAGGGTTCGAACATAAACAGGCACCCATCACTACGGCGCTCAAATCTGTGAAGGATAATATCGTGTGCAAAACGGAACGCAAAGGAACGAAAAAAAAAAGGCTTATATGTGACGAGGCGCTATCGGGCAAACTTCATAGCCTGGCTCATCGGCGAACCGTTGCTTGCCTGTCGGTTTTCTACAGATTGAACTTCGGGGAGTGTGCGCAGGAGCACCATGACCTGATCCCTCCATCTCCCTTTCACTACCGGTCTACCAGACGCACGGCTGGCTACCATCCACACTTGGTTGATATACCGTCTTGTCGTACCAAGCGCTTCTCCTCCACATTTATTGTCCGCACTTCCAAGCTGTAGAATTCTCTGCCGGCTTGTGTTCCCTGCCACTTATGACCTTTCAACCTTTAAAGCAAGAGTAAACCGGCATCTTCTGGGCTCGCTCGTTCCATCGTAGACCTCATCTATCGCTTACCATCAGGCGAGATCGAGGTCAAGAGTGAGCTGAATTTAAAAAAAAAGCTAAAGACATGCGACATCCACCAACATGGCCCAGCGTGGTGGATCACGGTTCATTTCCTCTCATTTAAAGGAGGCCTGTGTCCCAATGGGAACATCATAGGCTAGTTACTTATGCATCAAAAAGCTATGCTTCTATATTAGCAAATTCGTTCTATATGTAACAAGATCTATTATAAATTAACCCAATTCGCAGCACCGTCAATTGCTGGATACAATATCATTTCAACAGCAAATGAAAACTGACATATCTATTATCACTAATCACTAATATTATCAAGTGGAAAAGTTTGTTTGTTTAAAGGCGCTTATCTTCGAAAGTACTGGGCGGATTTACATGAAACTGGTATTGAACTGGCTTGAAGTTTGAGGAAGGTTATAGGCTACTTTTTACCCGATTGCAGAAGAAGGGTTCTGTATCTATCATGATAAATCCACGGGAGCGAAGTTCCGCGCGACTACTAGTCGCTCACGATGAAGGTACATGTCTTGAGGATACCCCTCCAATCCACAAGGTCACAGTAGCAGGTACCTTTAGGGGTTAAACCAACCATTAATCACAATTACTGAACGGATAAATCGACAATGAACTGACTGTATAGCTACAAATATCGCACGTCATTCTCATGAATACAGTCAAGCTCAGGAGGTATTTGCAAAAAATATACTGAACTCTGGTTGGTTATAACTTCGATACAGTTCCATTTCGTGTTTAATATAAAATTAATTTTAGTTGAACTAAATAACAGTGATTTCGAAAGAGTTATCAATCGAAAATAATTACATGCGAAATGAGTTTAGGTACACCACTAGTACTTATAATGGAAACAATGATAAAATGCAATCACTTAAATAGAAAATTGGGTCACAAAACGGAACACGACACCTAATTAAACAATGTGACTATCGAATTCCATGACTAATTTCCGATAATATTGATTTTCCGTTTAATTTTACGCTAGCAAATCATTTTATGAGGACATTTATAGTCAACGAATTAGGAATGATATAGAAATATAACTCTCTAACGAAGCCCGCTAAAACATGGTTCCAAACTCATACCACTAAACTGATAATACGAATGCAACACGCGCACCAACAAAACAAAATACTTTGCTAAATTTATTTTCTGCGCATGAATCCGTCAATTCATTCATTTGGGGCGCTATTTTATTTAGTAAGATAATGTTAAAGTGAAACTGAAATATCGAATCGAGCGAGTGCGAACGAGATGGATTGTTTTGTGACATCAAGCGGCGAGGATGGTGTTATGCAGTATACAGTAGGAGTCAGTCATTTATTATGAACTCAAATATTATAAATTAATATTAAACCTCTTTACATTAAGTTTCCAAAAAGTGTAAAGCTTCATAAAAGGGAATGCCCGTCGGCCATATAAAAAAATTCCTGAAATGAACAAAAGCGTGAAATATACGCCAAATGTTACTACAAATCGTAGGTAACCCATTACAATTTCAATAATTATCAAAAAAACTTGGTAGAAGTCAGCCACAAACCTTTTTCTGAAATATTGGTCGTAATAAGTCTAGGGTTAAGGATGCCAAGTCATCGTTTAGGCGGGTCCAACCTAAGTCCGTGTTTAAAAATGGGTATCGTGTGCACAACTAAAATCAAAATCTTCGAAAAATGACCATAGTCGTTGCTATACCATAAAAAAGCAATCCGTATGTAACTCAATTAGCAAGCGCTATTGTAGAATCAAGTAAACAAACAATCGAAAATGCAGTAGTGTCAAACTGTCAGTCTGTCAGTAAGTAAGGCAATGGAGATGTGATTCATACAGCCTATGATACGTTTTCTATTCAATAAATATTTGATTTTAATTAATATTGACATGCATATATTACTTTTTTTAGATTTATGGTACACATTAAATTAATAATTACTGTGCACTAAATCTGCAAACTAATTCGTTAGAAATTATTTTACGATTCCTGTTTGGCTGAATGCCACTTACTAGTGTCAAATAAACACTGACCTCAAATAAGAATGAATTAAACGGATATCGGGTTAAATATTTTAATGATTTCCATATTTTTATATCCTACTTAAACAAACTTGAAAATTATTTATTTATACATATTTTATGTTAAAAAGAATTAAGGACTATTCGCAGTTTCTGTCCATTTCAAGCATTTAGATAACACCCTTTGGAAACGAATAAGTTATTTTATTACTTACCTGATACCTATTTTAAATGGAAATCTTATTTCCACAGGATCTACCGAATTTCATATTTATTAATTTCTTAAAGTACATAAATAAGGTAAGAACTCAATAACTAGCCCCGCATCAGAAGAGTGTTAGGCTTGTAAGCTCTGAAACTAGATTTATATATATATATGTATATATATAATGTGTGAATAGAGTAAATTTAATATACAAGGTGGTTTTTAAAAAGTACGAGCCAAAATTTAAGGGTACTCGAGGTACTCAAAACAAAACTTTGTTGTTTAGTAAAATGGACAGAAATATCTCCTAAATATTGGCTCGCTCTATTTATCAGCTCATATACGGAGTGCCGATTTAATGACCTACATTGTTTCAACGTGGTGTAATACCTACTGATAACATAAAACACATTAGACGTGATTTAAAATTTGTATTCTTAAGCAATCCTTAAATTAAGTTATTAGGATTTACCAGATTTTTTCACGAAATGCTGTGCAACAGTACTAACCGTACACATAGGTACAGCTGATTTTTTAGCATACGATAGCCCGTGCGTGACCAATATATGTCTTCGTTACCAAAATGTATGGAGCAAACCCTACTGGCATTAGTTGGTAACCAGTCATCCTCTCTTTGTTCTAAGCGGACTGCTGCAATCCACTGTAGTCGTCGAATCTCTTTTTTGGGGAAACTAAAATAAGAAACACACAGGCAAATCAACCCATCCAATTTATAAAACTCTGTACTTAATATAAAATATATAATAGTTAGGTATTAAAAACTGGCTGGCTACCTGTTCCATAATACTGACAACTCGTGGTTGTCTATACGAAAATAAAACACGAAATTATTTTACTTACGAGTGATAAGCTATCCCAGTTAGTTTTTTACTTCCTTCTTTCCGTCGTTTACACCACCATACTATGCAGGAGGTCATTTTTATCCCTCAGAAACGAGCTTTTTCTTGGATTTTTCACTAATCAACACGATTCTGGCGTCTGTCACTGAGCGCACGTCAGACTGAGAGGCGCTTTGATTGTATTTTTTTTTCCCCGCCTACTTGATTGTATTTTGCGTGGAACCATTTTTGAGCGGAGTTCGTGTTCTATATCATTCCTAATTCGTTGTTTATAGTAGAAAACAATATGATCTCTATAGTGACTATATAATAGATTTAATCGAAACAAACAGTAAAAAACACAAGTTTATCTTTCAGCATCAGGTGCTTATTTCCCGCGCAAACAACTGGCTGACGGAGCGAATAAAATCGATAAAGTGCCAGTAAGCAAAGGTCTAGGATTGACTAAAAATAGCTCGCTGGGGTAAGCTTCGGTGAAGCTTTTAGGATTTACAAACGAGGACTTAGTTCTATCGTTTTCGATAAATTCTTGTATGAGGTAAAAATACCAAGTACAAATCTAGTCCCTGCTAATACCTGTCCGTCTTTTACACTCACGTCTAAACCAATCTAGTCCCTGCTAATACCTGTCCGTCTTTTACACTCTCACGTCTTAACCACATCACTGATTAGAATGCAATATAGTACAGAGATAGATTTGACCTTGGGAAAGGATATAGGCAACTCTGGTTTACGCTTAAAGCGTTTCACGCGACCGAAGCTAGTAGGTCATAAATAACACTTTTTCACGTCAATTTAAAATTGATGAGGCCGGTGTTTCCTATCTGACAATGCTCAGACGAAACGTCGATACAATCGCGATCGATCAGTCTCTTTCAAAGCCAGTAGTAAACATGTAATGGTCTTACCACATAAGAATTACGTAGGTTAATGTTTGAGGTGGTATTTTTAGGAAAGAACCCCCATGCAAAATGTTATGGCAAGCACCGTAAATTACCCTATTATATAATTATTATTAATTAAGCCTATCGGTTACATTGCAGGGCGTGCGGTGGAATTCCACCGTTCCATCATCTAACAACACATCCCACCCATACGCACAAAACGTTTTGGGAATGCTTTCATTATGCGTACAGCTAAGGAGTAGAATTCCCCGCTCGAGTCTGAGTTTCCAGATTGCTATAACCTAGTCTTAATAAGTTACTTCTAAGTAAGGGTGCTTCATATTCGACCACATCATCGCTTACCATCCGGTGAGATGGTAGACAAAGACGAGCCTATCAAAAACGTCTTCCCTAGAGGTTATCCTTCTTCATCATCATAATATTGATTTTAAAATTCATACGAGTTAAAATGCCTTTCGGCAATCACTTTCTCGTACAAAGTAAATCACGCAAATTGATATCAGTCGTCGATAATTCCATTCAACGCCACGTGTGCCAGTGCAAACGATGTTTAAAACATTCATTTATTCAGTAAATAAACATAATACCTAACAATTACACAACATAATTGATGGATGTTGCGTTTGTGTATTAATTAAGATACTGCTATTTGAGTCACCCGGGTTCCAAGATAATGGGACAAGATCGTTTTTCATATGATGAAGTGGAATGGATGGGATTTACAGGCAGAATGAGCTGAAGTTCTAACGAGATACCACGGCCCCAGAACGCAAGCGCAACTGAAATAACAGAGTGCGTTTTTTGCCAGTAGAGGTCCGAAACTCCTTTCCGCTCCACCCAGAGCAGAAAGAGAGTAACTTTTAGATTTTCGCCCCGAAGTGCTCTATTTTATCTCCTACGCTGCTAGGAGTTAGATCTGAGCAAGTGAGCACTAAGCAGAATCTTCATTTACATTTTTACACAAACTAACGAGTTGGGTTGATCAAAAAGAGATCCTATTGGCTACAAAGTAAGTCCAAGACAAAGACAATAGGTATACAACGACGCCTCCCAATTGGACAAACGAATTGGATTTATTACCACATAAAGAATGCTCCACGACTTGCAAAATAAACCGGTATTGCCAAGGTCAAGGTCGAATTTGTCACAAAAACTGCGACTGCGGTGACAGTGTGGTGTTGCTATGCTGCTCTTGGCCACTTATGGCGATGCCAAAAACGAATCCTTGTCATTTAGTACGAGGAACAGAGGATTTTTGGGTAGCTTTTGGACAAAATATCTACAATATAATAATTTAGTATATTACGTTCCCACTGCAGGGATACAGGCCTCCTTATTTATTAAAACTTTATGCAACATAAAATGTACAAAGTAAGGGCCATTTAGATGGAGAGAGTTTCTCGAACGTTTCTTGGCGAGAAATCGTACGCAACTATCGCAAGCAATAATCGCAATAATTTCTTCCAGCAGATCTGCAAGTTCATTGAAATTTATAGAAAAAGAGTATTTGTGGGATATAGAGAATGTGCATTATAAAAGTCATGATGCAAGAAATGCATCTTTTGATGCATTTGCAAGAGAATTGGGAGCTGAGAAATTTGCCCCAAAGGAAATAACAGCAAAAATTAAAAATATGAGAAGTCAGTAATTTGCAATAACGTAAAAAAGTAAAATCATCTTTGGGGACTGGAGCTGGGGCTGAAAATGTTTACGGAACGTACAACTTTTTGGTACAACTTTTTGGACAAATTTTTACGAAAACCTCTAATTTGCAGAGTACTTACTAAACACGTATTTATACCTACTTACTGACTGGCGACTGGCACAAAACCTCGAAATACAATTCTCGCTTTGTAGTTCTGTTTACACAGAGGCAGATATATTCTATTGCGAGGCAATTGTCGCTCAAGCGGAAGGGCGACAATCGTGAATTACACGAAGAAACTTTTTTAATGTTCTTTCGATAATTGTATCTTCGAGTCGAGAAACTCTCTCCATCTAAATGGGCCTTTAGGCATTCTCTACCAGTCAAGCAGTCTCTATAAGGTATGGGCCGTTATCTATCACGCAGGCCCAGTGCGGCTTAGTGGTCACATGTCTTCGGATTTTTGGCCCTGGAACATGTCGGTTTCCGCCCACTGTGTCACCCTTTTTAATTGTTAAGTCCTTATTTGTTTTACTGGTATGGTGTACAATATGTATAGAATATATCAACGGTTAAAAGGAAATAGGGTATAAGCGACATTTTGGACTAGTATTGTTTTGAAAGCCGACTGTTTTTTGTGTTTCTTCTCCTCTTTCTTCTCTTTATTTATCTCTATTTTGTCATATTTTCCGATCGGAAAATTAAAAACTGTTTAAGTTTTCACGATGTTTTAATAAAAAAATACATCAGTTTTTGTAAAATTCTAAACTTTGAACGGCTCTCCTGAACATTACTTTTTTGTCGGTTATACCCTATTTCCTTTTAACCGTCGATATCTATATATCTATCTATCCTTATCAATACCAATTTGAGAGCAGTAGTGATGATATAAGTTACACAAAGTAATGTGCCACTGACCGAGTTCGAACCCACGAATTTTAAATCGAGCCCGTTACCATTGGGGCACCATTGCTTTACTTAGGTGACAAAAAGGGTCATTTTGGAGGGACAAGAAGTGATTATTTGCAGTTTCTAAACGCAAAATAAATAGCTAATAAAAGTCGATTCCGCAAACCTATTTGAGCAATGCAGAACCTTGACTAGAGTCAACATCTTATACCTACTCTTTGCTTAACCACAAAAAACCGACACAAATATTGAAACCAATAATAATTCTAAGATTGAAACATAGACATACTAAACTACACGGAAACATTACTTAAACAAAGTTTTAGGTTTATCTTTAATGTTAACCGTACGACATACGATAACTATTATGTAATTATGATCGATTACGATACGGTATCAGTGACAGTGACCCGCTGCTGCTTCGGAGTATGAGTAACTAGCTTCCGCCCGCGACTTCGTCCCCGTGGAAAAAAAAATCCCCCGATTTTGAAACATTCTTCATTACTGCTCCGCTCCTATTGGTGTTAGCGTGATGATATATAGCCTATAGCCTTCCTCGATAAATGGGCTAACTAACACTGAAAGAATTTTTCAAATCAGAACCGTAGTTCCTGAGATTAGCGCGTTCAAGCAAACAAACAAACAAACAAACTCTTCAGCTTTATAATATTAGTATAGATACGGATTAAATTATTTTCCATACGTAACAGAAGCAATATATGTAGGTATTATATGCTTGTATGTTGGTTTAAACACAAGCTTACGACGTGCAGTGAAGCATTGATTAATTGCATTTTTTACGATGGTCACCAGTTTAGAAATTCATGAGGCGTCGAACGATTATTTTTCTTGACTTTACATTTAAAAGTCGTCGCGGTTCTATGCTTATATTTTTATGATTAGGTACATACCTACTGAGATTTAAATACCTACTACTTTGATATACTTTTATTGTAGGTAGGTTATTAATATAATAATAGAAATTAACATTATAATTATTTATGTATGTTAGAATTACCAATTTATTTACATTCCTCAAAATAAATTCTTATTTTTCCCAAGGGTTCTTGTATGATTGTTAGCCTGTCTTGTATCCACATCACTATGTTTAAGCAAATAAGTTGGTTTCTTGTAAAGTTGTGACTTACCTCAGTACATAGGCGTCGACTTGCTCGCTCTGGGTGAAAGAAATGATCTCGCAACGCACTATCTTGAGCACATTCTCCCATTGTTGACTGCAACAAATAATTTATTTATTTTAACTTTATGACACAATACATAAAAAGTAAGACTTAATACCTTGGATATTCTCTACCAGTCAACTTAGGGTGGTAATAAAATAACATGGAAGGTGTAATATAAAAAACTAGCTAGAAAATAATAATGCCTTTTAACTGAACAAGGTCATTTTTAGGGTTCCGTAGCCGAATGGCAAAAAACGGAACCCTCATAGTTTCCTTATGTCTGTCTGCCTGTCTGTCTGTCCGTCCGTCCGTATGTCACAGCCATTTTATTCCGAAACTGTTAAGACTATAGACATGAAACTTTGTAGGTAGATGTATTTTGTGAACCGCTTTCCAATATTAAGAAAAAAATATTTAAAATTAAGGGGGGCTCCTCATGCATGGAACTGAAACTAAAAATATATTTTTATAATGAAACCTATATGTGTGTGGTATCTATAGAAAGTTCTTTAAAAATGATGTTGACATTTCTAAGATCAGGTCAGTAGTTTTTGAGATATTATAGCATATTTTATAAAACCGCAAATATAACTTTGTAATTCATACAAACACTATGAAAAACAAAGTTATTTGGCACAGTTACTATGGAACCCTTTATGGGTGAGTCTGACTCGCACTTGGCCAATTTTTATTATTTTGCTTTATTGTATTGTTATAAATTTGCACAAGTTTTCTTAATTTCTATGTTTTACATAGACCCAAATAAAAAATATACTGTAGGCATTGCATGTAAAGCAATGTTCAATTATTTTACTTTATTGTAAAGCAGACCTGTTTTCTCTTGAAAATTATGCTTTTCTCTGGATTCACAATTCATTTCATATAATTTAATTTATAGAACACTGGCATAATTGCCATATGAAAACATAGAATAATCTTTTTTATATTCATAGGTCATATCTACTAAAAATTCAACTTGAACATAGTAGGAAAAACGCAGATTAAATAATATATTTTTCAGACAGCCATAAATAACATTTTATGCATAGGCAAGTCCTTACAGCCTTATAAAAAACAATGTAATATTGTTTTTTTATAAGGAATATTTTGTGTATTAATAAAATAATTTCAGTCGTCATGATGAGAATTATCTTAGGCATAGTACAAGTGTTAATATATAGTATAAGTGTGTAATAGGATTGAGAATTTGTTTAAAAACAAAAATTAACAGTTAAAATAATGTGAGAACACCATTAAATATTCAACTTTGTTTTGTAAAGCTAAACCACAAGTTTAATTTAAGTACCTAATATAATAAATTTTACTTTGCAATACTTTAGTTTTGACTTAATTTGCTGCACCCTAAGAGGGTTATGTATTCTTTATTTATAAGACAAGACCGTAACTGTATGTACAATGTGGAATTAATATAATACACCCCAAGTATTGTATCAATAGTTATAATAATGATGCAAAATGTAACAATGATTTCAAATCACGCGCGCCCTCCGTGACCCGGCCCAAGACCGGACCGGACCAACCACGGCAGCCGGACGACCCAGCCGGCACCCAATAGCCGATAATATCGAAACAGCTGATTCCAGAACATTCCATAACAACAGCCTACAGGCCATCACAACAAACAGATATTAAAATAATATTACTACTATTATGAATTTTCAAAAAAATCTTCTAGTTTCTCAACAGAAAAAGGAACGCAATTATCGGAGTTTACTTCTCAAGATTTTAATGTTTAGGTTATAGAAATGCACCTTAAGCCGGTAACCAAAATACAAAGCGACAAATTACGTAATTATTTACCAGTAAGGTACAGGTAGGACGCGAACATTAGTCAAAATAACACTCACCGAGTGATTTTTCTCAAATCCGCATTTTTAGCCGGTGTAAACCAAATTTCGATGAGCTTTTCGACACCCTCGAAAAATTGGTCATTATTTTCACTACTAGATATTATTTCTGTTTCGGCCATGGCTACTTTTTGTTATTTCTAGTTTAAAAGAGCAAAAGTATTTTATTGAATTTACTTCCACTGAGAACTTGGCGCACAACCGTTTTGATTTAACGTCGGAAGTTGACTGAATAAGAATCTGAATGAAACGAAATTATTGGCAAAATGCGGGTGAAAGAAGAGATGGATGTATCAACATCTCTTTCTTTCAGAGCGAGCGAGCCGGCGCGTCTTTGCGTTCGGAAGCACTGATTAAGAATAATGTGTCATTATCAAAAACACTCTTTATATTATTTACTGTGTATTGCCAATGCGGTAAATGTTTTTTCACTATGCAGTATTAATCGTGAGAATATATTTTATTATTTGGAAAATCCCTTTATTTAACTTCGTAATAATTAACATATTAAAAAAAAACGTGGGCGTATTCCCCTTTACTGAAGACACTCCGGGGTAGCCAACTTAGTATATAAATCATACAAATCAGAAAATTATGCAGTCATTAGGACTGCATAATTTTAAATATTACTATGTACCTACTCTTTTGTAAATTATGTTTCCCTTTCTCAAATACCTACATTCAAATGTTTTTATTTCTACACCATTCAAAATTGGCAACATCATCATCAGTAGTAAAGGTCAAATATTTTTTTTTCTTCCATATCATATAAAAGTTCAGATAAGTATTTTTAAATCTTTTATAATTATACTTAGAAAAATAAAATATAAATTACTAAATAAATACATCCTTTAATACAACAAAAATATTATAATAGTCAAAAATTAACACAATAACTAGATAACAAAATAATTTAATAATTATTCCAAAGTCATAAATCTTCAAAAGCTGCAACTAATTTGTGTAATCGGCCATCATCAACTTTTTTTATTGTTCTAAACCGTGGTTTCAAAATTGGAATACTTGGTGGAGTGTCTATTTCCTTTTCTTCTTCATAGAAGTCTTCAATGTTCGGTTCAAGATCTTTCTTAAGAGACATAGTGCTTGAAGATCTTTTATCCTTTTTACATTTTAAACCCTCCACGCTTGCATTCAACTCAATGAGGTTATGGTATATTCTATCATTAAAATGGAAATTGAGCTTTTTTGTCATCTGTAAAATAAATTAATATTAAAACTGTTTTGTATGCTTCAGCATTAATTCAATAAACATATTATATAAGCTTTCTGAATAACAAAAATCCAAACAAAAATTGCACCTACTTTTGTTTGGATTGTCTCTGTAAGTTATCATCAAATCACCTCATAATAATTTTAGACATTGTTAAGCAGGTAATTTTTTTACAATTTCAACATACTTTTGCACATAGCTGCCCTCTGTCTACATTCAAATCCTCTGAAGAAAGTGGAGGAGGATTCAGTTTCTTCAAGTCAGATAAGTAAGTGGCAATTGCTCCACTAGAACACAAAGTTGGTTCACTTAATTCATTCTCTTTCTGCGAGGAACGCGTTGATTTTTTAGAAATAGAGTTTGAGGACGATGCGAAGTCATGTACAACTTGTTTTCGTGTTGATGGTTTCACATTAACTTCATAATTTCTAAGAAGCGTTTTCTTTATTTTCGAATCAGAAGCTGCTTTGTTCATGGCTAAAAGATAATTTAAATAGATTAAAGCTTAAATAATTGTATTTGTTTACAAGAAATTCAAAACTACACGACGACGTTATCTTTTCGTGACAGACAGTGACAGAGGATGAAATGACATTGACAATTTGACATTTAAAATAGGGTTACCAACGTAGTATGATGAGTTAACTCAAGAACCGCAATAATAAAAATAGCATGAACAAACTTTACTAATATTATAAATGCGAAAGTTTGGTTGGATGGATGTTTAGATGGATGTTTGTCACTCAATTACACCAAAGTAAGTAGATAGTTGATATCCTGAAATAGCACATAGGCTCCTTTGTATCGCGGAATTCCCACGGGACCGGGATTTACGCGGGAAAACCCTCCTAAGCGAATGAAGTCGCGGGCAGAAACTAGTTTAAAAAAAGATCAGATGTCATCTTCCAGCCTTTATCCCAATTACATGGTGTCATGTCGGCGCAAAACGGTTCGGTTTTCGTATTCGACTAATGATGCTATGACGTCGTTTTTCTGTAATATCATTCCTCACACGATCTATCTGTATTTTTTACCTTTCTCTATATCTAATACCATCAACATTAAAACCCTCATTTAATTACATGCGTGTCATTTCTACTCGTCACATGTTCATACTGAGAGACTTTCATGAAATTTTCCGTAATAGATATAATTTTCAAACTTCCTCTTGTGTAATAATTTCTTATTCTATCCATTATTATCATTCACAAATGCGCAGATTAAGTAGGTCTATTAATTTAAATAGAACATGTTGGACTAGAAGGTAATCTCATTCGAGTAATCTTAAAATTGTTTTTATTAGACTAAATCGATCCTGACTGCGTTAGAAAGTATATGGAAAACATAATATATAAAGTTGAGGGTTTCCCTTGATTTCATCTATATAATATTACAATATATAGTATGGATGTATGGATGAAACCGGTGTTCACTCATTGGTACTGTTTCTGCTGATAACTTGCAACAACTTACATGCTGATTCCCCTTTCCACGGGAAACTCAACATCAAGGCGAGATCTTTTTGAAAAGGTTACGTGAAAATGAATAAAAAATCTGAGTGTTAAAATTATTGTTAAGTTATTGACATTCTTTTTGTTTTGTTTCTTAAAATCACACTAATGGAAGAAAAAAAAAACATTGGGATCCTTCAGGGCTGCCAGATTGTATATTTGGATACAAAACGTGTATAATCGGACTGTTCATTGTATCTATTGCGTATAGGTAGTCATTCAGTATAATTGGATACAAAAAAAACACGGTAAATGGCATATTTATTTCTAAAAGAGACCTTGAAAAGAAACGTTGTGTACTTATTTGCCTTTTTCTGTCACGACGACTGATGAACAGAGATGGAGATATATACAGTATCAGTATGCTTACCAACTTGACAATATAATTTAAAGTGGTGTGGTGGTTTTTTTTTAGTCTGTGAACGTTTGGTTGGTTTGATGTGGTGTTTGTTCATCTGTGGGACGTGTTTTCCTTTTTCTGTATTTTAAATTTTCCATGTAGAATTGTTGACTGTCGTGTGTTGTGTTTTGGCGCCTCTTTTGGTTACTTTGGTCGGATTGTTCAAGTCTTGCGTTCTGCGTCAAGCAAGTTAATTAATTAATGAATAATATCTCATATTATGTGACTTAAAGCTGAGTGACTGACTGACTCATATTGTGTGGCTGAAAGTGAAAAGTTGGATATTTATATACATCGAACAACAAAATTTGTTCCTTCCATTCGAAAAGCGTCCTAGACCATGAAAGTTTAGGTCTGAATAATAAACTTTCAGCAGCGCAATATTCGAAAAAAGTGTGTTCACTTAGTGATCGATATGGTAACAAAAGCTTTAGTTATAGCACTTTTGCTTATATTGCCATTTTCGTATGCATTTGTTGAGCGCACTTTTAGTCATTTAAAAAAAATAAAAACACAAGATAGAAACTGTTTGAAAACTGAAACAATAGCTGCTCTTATGAGTATAAAAAATGGCATAGCCAAACACGGAAGGTGCATTACTTTTGAGCCTTCTAGCGCTATGTTAAACAAAAAATTAATCTACAAAAGAATTAATATTAAAAATCTGCATGATGGTTGGTTTCTTGTGGTTGCATGAATGGAAATTGGTAAGACCAGAACGAACTATATAAACTAACTATCCTACTATGCTAACCTGTGCTTCTCATTTACCACCTTCTTTTTGTGTGTTGCTTTTGTTTTTGTTTTTGCAAGGCACTTCGCAAAATAATGTCAAGTGTTGGTACATAGTAATTGTTGAAAATGAATAGGGTAGTAAAACGATTGATGGCAGTCTAACTCGACGCAATCTTCGTATGTATTCCTGTGAATGTGATTCATATTATTTAATTTAATTCCAGATTTGTGTCCACCAATGTGAATGATATTTTTTTTTTAATTTATTCATAACCATAGATGCAAGTCGGATACATAGATGGTTATATACCTATATCACAATACAATAATAGAGGAATACATTATTTTTGTGATGTCATTGCTTAAAGCTAATTTAATTATATATATTATTATTTATTTTAACTAAATTTTTTCTACCGTACTACAAATGTACTTATACAACACAGTAAAATAATTCTTGTTTGCTAATAATTCCTGTACGCGGCGGGGAACATTCTCAACACTCTGACGTTTACTTTGAATATAACTGTCGTTTATTTCGGTGAATGATAAATATGATTGAGTGTGACCAGTACTAAAAAGGATAGACAGGTACCTGGTTGATTTGATTGATTCGATGACAGAACAAAATTCATAAAAATTTAATATAACGGAACGGTGGCGACTAAATACAGGCCAGTATTTTTTTTGAGTCTGGCAAACGAAAGTAGACACTCGAATTATTTGCAAAGTTTTGATATAGCAATGCTATACTAATGTCAAACTCAATTTTCCAAAACAAGATGCCGTGTTGTTGGTGATTTGTTGTGATCTTGTTAATAGCGTTTATTCAGCGAAAAATGAACAAAACTATTAAAAGTGGAGTACGGGAGATGTTGTTTCGAATGATTTCTAAATATCAATAAAAACAACAGGAGAAAGACGCCGAATTCAAACAAAAACAAGATTGTTTACGTGTAGTGTTCGATTTCATAAGTTAGTATGACGCAACTAAGTTGATACTTTGTCGTTATTCATAATTTATATTTATCTTTTAGCGAGGAAAAATATTTATCTATTTATATTCACATTCATTTTATAGTCCGTTAAACACCTTCATAATAATGCATTATGGTTATTTAACATACTATTAACTGTTGCATGGTTTTTAAATTTTTTTCTTTTATAGAAAATCTGGTGGATGTAGCAGGGGTTGATGAAATAGTGAAAACTATTGAAGAACTTACGGATTTAGAGCAGAAAGATAGGATAAGAACCCAGAACCAGTACTTGGATGAAATAGCTTCAACCACTGGTAAGTTTTTACTACGAATACATAATGTAAATAATAAATTATATAGATGTAATTGAATTCATGATTTGCAGAACCTAATCATTTTATTTTACCATTATTTACAGAAGTGAGCGTTACTGCATTAAAAATAATTAAAAAAGAAGGTGCGCATAAAGGCCGTATAAACCCACAGTGTCCGACTTAGATAGTTTCGACATAGATGCTATTCGTAACAAAATTAACGAATTTCATATCGTTAGAAAACAAGTTTAAAACGAAACACACCAGAGCCAGTGTATGAAGCTGATGAAATTCTGAAGCAGAATGGGCACGAGGTATTGCGACTTTACCCCTACCACTGTGATCTAAATGCCACTGAGTTAGTATGTAGTAGTCTTGTGTAGTACGTGAACGATGAACGAATAGAAGCCGAATCTTTGCACTGTACTAAAAGAACAGTTTCCGAACGCTGGCTTATAATCGGTCTAATAGCTCTTTTCGTACTTGTACATTCTAAACCGTGCGATCCGAACGAGAAATGAAATACGGTCACTGATTGGTTGACAGAAACGTCATACGAATTCATTCTGTGTCTGTATGAATGAGAACCGTTTCAGATTCACAATTCAATGGTAAAAAATATCTCTGTTTAAATTATACATAATCCTAATATTATGTCAGCTGTTTACGCTGTGGTAATACAGAGATAAATAAATACGATGTCTTTGATAGTACCTACTTAAAGAGCGTATTTTGCTCTGAGTGAGTTAGGACCGCTGAGAGCGAAGAACGAATACAGCTATTAGAACTAATAGAGTGAACTAGTTCACTGTCCGAAATGAACTAGTACGGAGCGATCTCCAAAGTGACCGAGCAGGCACAAGACTAGTATGTAGTTTGGCTAAACGTAAAGCGGCAAGTAAAAATATTGCTCTTCCAGGAGTGGAGTTAGAGAAAGTTATAAAAGAGTCGTTTGAAAATATAACTCCCGAGGAGTGAAAGAAAATGACTTATCATGTCATCCATGTTGAAAATAAATATAAAGAAAGGGACAGAATTACAGAAAATAATTTAGAAAATTTTATAATTAACGTAAGAAACAATGACTCCAGTGACTCTAATAAAACTTTCCACATGGAAGTCTTGCATTGAGATTTTGATAATAGTGAATAACTCAGAACTATTTTAGAATACTGTTGTTTTTTTTTAATTCGAATTAAGACACAATATCTAAACTATTACCTACCTAAAATACCTCTTGTATTTTTATTCCGATGAAATAAAATAGATAATAATTCTAAAGTATCAAATAAGGTTATTCCAGGTATTTCATAGTGGTTTTGGGGTTGCTATGCTGAGATTTTTTAAATTTGCTGCGCTTTTTAAGTCTCTACTTTCGTTTGCCAGACTATAATAAAAAATCGGGTATAAAAATAATTATGTATAATGCAGTCGAATTTCGTATAATTGCAGACACTCGACCGTATAAACGATATTAATGTGCTGGCAGCCCTGGGATCCTTGCAAGTTTTTCTGAACGCCTGCTGTTAACGTCAGGTACTCTGTCAAAACTCAAAACGTAACTTCAATTGAAGAAAAGTCAAAAATTGGAATTGTCGACGATTTCAATTCTTCATCATACGATATAGGAGTATTTTATTTCAATTAACGTAAACTTTCCGTCGATACATAAACTGAGAATATTTACGAAGCGCTGATTTCATTTCGCAGCACATTTACAGAAAAGAAATGTCAAACAAATGTGTTGAATTTTCAGTAAGTATTTTGATTTTTGTGCCAGAGAGTAGTGTAGACGTGCATTCTTTATTTATAAATTAAAATGCTTTCGCAGAACCCTGAGAATTTGCCGGTGGAGAAGATAACATTATCGGTGACTAATGCGGGCGTTGTGCAGCAAATCAAAGCATTGGTAAGTGATTGTTTCATTTAGAATATGCACCATGTTGTAAAATATGTGCAATGGATATTCGGGGAACACCCGTTTTTAAAGCATATGTAAGATAATGTCGACATATATAGCTTGTAGATCTCTTTAGGCACTTGCTATGAAGGGACATTCCTGAGAATCCTGGGATTTAAATGTAAATTATATGGGATTTAATTGAAATGGCCTTGGGTTGATCACATAAAGTGCTTACTGATAAACTAGTGAAGTATCCTCTAATGTAGTGATGTAATCTTGATAGGGCTAATGTGTTATAGAATCCTGTAAAACTGTTTATCAGCACCTAAGCAGGAGTTGTTGTTCAGCACCTAGACTTATAAATACCAAATAGGTTCACCTTTGTTATGTCTATGTATAATAACTACTTAGTGATTGAAATCTCACCATATTTTTCTTTAAATGCATTATAAATAAATAGACATTAGCTTTCTCCATATACACTGTAACCATGCCAGATTTCATACTAATCCATCCATTATATTTACTTAAAAAGGGGAACAAAGGTTTTGTTTCACATATTAATATATAGATTATTTATTGGCACACACAAGAGGGATACAAACAGATACTTATAGAAAATTATACAAATATAGAGTTTGAGGCATCACCTGAAATTTGGCATTGACAATAAATTTACTGTGACAGTACAACTTAACTATGGGACACAATGTTTAAATAAAATGAAATAATATTAGAGAAATAACATATACTCGTAAATAATAATAAA
The DNA here is from genome assembly GCA_943138885.2 of Tholera decimalis. Classification (NCBI taxonomy): domain Eukaryota; kingdom Metazoa; phylum Arthropoda; class Insecta; order Lepidoptera; family Noctuidae; genus Tholera; species Tholera decimalis. The sequence continues at coordinate 34,677,601 of OW964567.2, forward strand.
TGTGAAAGGTGTAATGACAAATATTTTGCTGCAGCTTTCAAATCCAAACCAAATTCTTATTCATAATCATAATTCATGTTCTTAACTAATTATTTGTCTTTGTTACCAAAATTACAGACTATGTTCAGGTTACTTTTTAAGGCTCCGTAGCTGAATGGCAAAAACAGAACTCTTATTGATTCATCATGACTGTCTGTCTGTCCATTTGTATGTCAGTTGAAACTTGGTAGGTAGATGGTAGGTGTTCTGTGAACTGCTTTACGTTTTTTATACAAAAACCTCCCCTTTATGTTTTTTCTTATAATTTATATACTCGCTATACATGGAACTGGAAATAAAAAAAATATTTTCATCAAACTATAGGGTAGGCTAGGGTATCTATAGATAGGTTGTTAAAAGTGACATTGAGGTTTCTAAAACAATTTTTACTTTAAATCAAAAATACCTTGCATTGCCTTAAAAAAAATCTAAAATAAAAAAAATATATGCTGTAGATCTCAATAAAACCTAGTTTGAAGATAGTTTTTGAGCTATAGCACATTTTCAAAAACTGCAAATACAACTTTGTCATTTATACAAACACTATGAAAAATAAATATTTTGCATAGCTACTATGCATAGTGTTCCAATCGATCAAATCCATCAATAAATACCATAAACAGCAGAGGGAAATTTTCCTCTGCTGTTTATGGTATTTATCGATCAAGGGATGCATTTAAAATGCATGAGTGAAACTCCCATGTGTCAATTTCAAATACTTTTTTTAAATGATGAATTTTAGGTGACCTTTTCATTATTTATTTTGTATAAATATCTAAAGATATATATAGATAAGATGAAGCATCCTTGGGCGCATATTTACCAGTTTTTATTTTTGTAAAATCACCTCTGGATACCGAGTGAGTAATCATTTTTTTTTCAGAATTTCGTTTTTATTTTTTTCTCGTTAAAAACTCAAAAGTGCGACTTGTTAGTAGCACATAAATATTCGGGAAACTTTGAGGAGTGGCTAGATCGGCGTCACGGCGTCCTGACCTACCGCATGACACAGGTCCTCACCGGACACGGAAGTTTCGGGAGGTACCTGTGTCTGATGGGGAAGGAAGAAACGCCTGGGTGTCACCACTGCGAGGATCGCCCTGAGGACACAGTAGAGCATACGGTGCAAGACTGCCCCGCTTGGGCAGACCACCGACGTGGCCTCACGGCGGCGATAGGCGGAGACCTCTCGCGCCCGGCATTGGTCGAGGCCATGCTGCGGGGCGAAAGGGAGTGGGAAGCGGTCGCCTCCTTCTGCGAAGTAGTCATGCTCTACCGAAGGAGGAGGCGGGCCGTGTGAGGGAGAGGATGGCGTCCTCCCTCCAGCCCAGCCGCAGTGGTAGACGCCCACGGCGTCGGACGTCGGCCGACGATCTCCGGCCACCGTAGGCGCGGACATGCGGACAGCGAGTAAAGGGCAACTCGCTGTCCGACCATGGACCATGCCCGGGTCGATGGCGCGTTGTGCTCCACGCGTGCCTCAAAGAGCGTCAGCAATATGACGAGGCCCCCCCTGTAGAGGGCCGAAGCCTGCCGAGGTCGTGGGACTTATCCCATTACCGTGACCCCGGAACGTAAAGGGCTATTGAAGGAACACCGTGGATTTTAGTCAGTACAAGTCTGACAGTCCCTCCGGCCCTGCCCGGGGTGGGAGGATGTCCTCCCACCCCGGGCAGGGCCGGAGGGACTGATTTGATGATGTTACCATGTTAAGAAAAAAAGCACAGAAATATTGCTCGTAACAAGGCCTATCACTCATAAAAAAATCACGTCGCACTATTGCGGTTTATGGGAAGAATACGCCATTTCGTTCTAAGGTCAAATAATACGACATAGGGCTGTCGCAAAAGGTCAAACAAGTATTTTTTTTTGAGTGAAAAAAAAGAGATATCACTGACATATTTATCATATCAAGCAAGACTGAATCGATGTCATCCCGAATCAAGGAACAAAGAATTTTGTATTCAAGGCGAAGTCGCGGGCGGCTACTAATAGGCGGATAATATAAAGTGATTTGTATGAATAAGCTATAACTTATTATTATTATCACGGAATAGATGAATAAGGTTGGAATGGTAATGTGGGCGTGGCGAGCGCGCCACATTTATGATACGACAATCATAGCGCGACCGATTAATTCATTCACCGCCTTTAGTGCGCTTCGGATTACTTTGGAACACAGAGCTCTGCTTTAAAATGCCGTGTTGTGCAATTATAACCTGTAAAACAAAAAGTCAGACCGCAAGTATAGAGCGAGGAGGTATATCTTTCCATCGGTAAGTCGAAAATAACATTTAATTACAATTTTATCTGTAAAAAACATAAAAATATTCTGATCACTATGAAATTCCAAACATTAACAACATTATTGCAACAAGTTACAAAAAGTATACATTGGCCTTTATGTACTCGCTTAATCAACGCAATGACCAAGTCCGCTGACAATGTACTGCGTGTGCCACACTTCAACCATTGTGGTTTTGTCCTTTGCCCTGATTGGACGTGATGCACGGCGCATGTTTTCAACAGTGAGTTACAATCAGTAGCAAGCTCTTGATTTAAGTGTGTGTAATTTATTTGTGTGCGTAATTCGCATACGTAACGGGACTCTTGCTTTTAGTAGAGCTAAAGACTGGGGAGACAAACGGCGACACGCGTTCTCATACAAATCAGGATCTATTTCCTTTCTAACCTCTTTTATCTGTTCTGTGATTATTATCCATACAAATCGCTTTCGTTGCTTAGTGTTAACGGAAAGTCATCGTCATTATTAGGTGGATATTCTTCATCATCGTTGGATTCCATCGTCCACCTCTGCCAACTGCAAGTTTTTTCTGTGAATTGGTTTTAAAAGTTCACGTACAGCTTCTGGCAGACAAAGCCGCTTGGAGTACCTCAAAGGTACGTTGATTGAGGTGTGCCATAAAAATGAATGGATCCGATGATTCTAGTGCACGGTGAAAGAGGTCGATCATCGTTTTTCTCCTGTTCATTTTACGGCAATGGTGTTCCCTATCTTAGCGCCAGAATTTGTTACGCGACTCGGCCTTTTGCTCTGATAGCATTCCGACAGGAAGTAAGCAGGATTCAATAATCTCTTCACCGTGTACTAGAATTTTGTTTACAGTCACAGTCATCGGGTGCCAATTATATGACTGGACGTACCTTTCCGCTAGTGTGCGGCAAAAAACGCCAAACTTTTTTGCATCTATGGGCAACTCGCAGGATATGGTGACAAGGATAACATGCAATCCCTTGACTAACCATGCTTCCAGACCTAAAATTTCAGTAAATATGCCACGGAATTTGTCTGATAGCGCTGTCCGAGCCGAATTTGCATCATTCGTGGTTCCGGCATTAGGTTTCACCACGTCCACGTTCACTACCAACCCAATCCTCGTTTTTATTTCAGCCTGAATTAGTTTTTTTCGTTGTTAAACTACTGCCCTTATTGATTCGCCATTTTTGTACTAAAGGATCGTTTTTATAACTTAAATGCAACAAAAATATATATATATATATATACGCGTCGAATTGATAACCTCCTCCTTTTTTTGTCGTCGGTTGAAAACTCAAAAACGCGTATCCATGCATGAAGAGGATTAATACCGTGTCACATGTTTTCTTTTATGGTTGGTTTAGTATAAGATATTCCCAAATCATTGAACTGGCTGGCCGTAAGTTTGTAAAATGGGCATCTTAACTGCGAAGACGTTTCAGTAATAATGTTAAGCACTTTTCCATCTATCAGGCTCAAGGTTAAGTCACAAACGATAGATGTTATGTTGTGACCTTCTGAAGTTTTTGTTGTTATAGGTGACAAACTTTTCATCTGTTGTTCCATATAGTTTTTTTCGGAGAGAATGAGGTCACTGGTTTCTTTTTATACTGTATGGCAGAGGGCGACAAAATCTGTACGACTGGTTTGCAGGATTGAGCCAGGCAATGAAATGATTGTCGGCTACGATTTGTGAAGGTATAAAAGTGTGTGTATAAAAGTGGCTAAAATGCTATTTTCGTTGATGGAAACATCTTCTGATTGTGGGAAGCACTTTTTATATAATGCTTGGCTTATTCTGCCATCAAAACCCAAAGCCCCCTCAAATATGTATGCGACTTCTTGCGTACCTTTTCTACTGCAATATTCGATGAAACTGTCTTCACAACTTAGGACCAATACGGTGGAAAGTGTGTGTATGTAGCCCTTGTAAAGAAACTGATGCTTCTACTTCAGAAACTTGTAGATATATAGATAGATAGAATATACTTTATTGTACACCAAAATTTAAACACACCTATTTAACAATATTGCTTATTCTATGGTAACAATGGCGGTCTTATCGCTGAAAGCGATATCTTCCAGACAACCTTTGGAAGGACTTTAAAAACTTAAAGTGGGGAGGGCTAAATTAGTGTACTTACTACATTACTCATAAAAACAGAGAAACAAAAATTATTTAAATATTAAAATAAATAAATATATATTGTATGTCCTCTGCTGGATAGCATGCTTTTTTGCATTTAGAATTTCATTATAAGATGGGTAAGCAGGATATCCTCGACTATACGAATCCTGCCGCATGAGTTTATACGTCTCCACACTCAGTTTCCTATCGATAATGACACCCAAAGCTTCCTCTGGTGTGTAAGGTTTTGTGACATCAGATTTTTTTTTTAAAACCACGGATGCTCGTTTTGGTGACTACAAACAAGTTTCTATTATTTTTTCTTAAGGGCCTATACTACTCAGCGCTTCTCAATCTTTATCTCGCTCGCACACTACTGGCCGCGGTCACGCGAGCGAGCGGTGGCAGGGAAAAGACTCCAAGACACCGATAATTTAGTTTATTTCTTTTTACGGTGAAAATAATGGTAATTTAAAAAATGTAAATAACATAAGACCTGCTTTATAGTTAGATCAATTAATATGCAGTTTCTTTTTCTAATTTGAAGTTAGTTTTGATTACCAGCGGTTTATTGTTCGGTTTGGTGGTAATTTTGGATTTTTTTTCTATCAAAATTTTTTTATGGAATCGTGTTTTCGTCAAACATAGTACCTAACATTAATCCTCAACTTTACCATATATTTATTTCAAAATTATTGCTGCAGTATTTTCGACATGACGGAGGATCATGCTAAGCCATTTGAGGTAGGCCCTTAATCTTTAGATGCCTTTGGCGTTATCTTGCGTCTATCATCTGAGGAGACCGTAGAAGCAAAAACTTTTATCACTTTGCTCTGTGGTTCACTTTCTAGTTTCTCCATGATTCGTTTTCTGCTTTTGAGATCTTGTTTATAACTTATAGGATCACTGGATGCTTCTGGAAGTGGTGAAATACTGCAGACCACTCTCTTGAACTCATCTGGTATGTCGTCTATGAACTGTTTGTTCAAGAAAACGCCATGCATGTCCTTGAACCTTTTTTTTGTTCCTTCGAAATTCCTTATAATATGTCATGGCTTTACCAAGAAATGATTTAACAACTTCCCTTATAAGTCTATCTTTTTCGCTAGACGAGAGTCTTTGAGGTGTTGACCCATTTCTCTAAAAACTATTATGGTATAATTCCGAGGATGTTAGGTTGTGAGGTGACTCGTTCTTCTTATATTTTTTTGCTTTCTGCGTAAAAGCATTCAAAAATCTGTAATCGACTACAACCTCTTTGCACATTTGCGGATACTTCTGGAGTTTGAGAAGTACCGGCTGTAGCGCCGCAGTCCACAGCATCGTTTGCCACTCGTGTACCAACATAAGGGTTGGCGCCCTCGCCCTTGCATTAAGTTCTCCGGTCGGGGCCCGGATGGCCTCCTTCAGCAGGTTGGGTTTTTATCTGTAATTCCATTGTGCTGTATTAATTGGTCTATAGTCTATACTGTCCTCTCACACCTAATTAACCTGCATTATGGATACATTGTAAAAAGGAATGATATTTTGAAAAGAGTAACTGTGGAGTTTCTTGCCGGTTTTTCTCCATAGAAAATGACCAATTTCGAACCGTGCAATAACTGCTGACGTTTTGTAAGTGCCCATGTAGGCCTATGTGACATAAAACATTTTGAGTTTGAGTTGCCTTAGTTCAAACATTCCACTCACTGACTCACTGACTCATTGACATAATTGTTCTCCCAGATGGTGGATGGGGAGGTGGGTATATTTTGATAGATTCGTAAACAAGTAACTCTCAAACCTACGGGAAAAGTGCCTAACCTCCCCTTTTCACCCCCCTTCTCCCCCCTCCCTATCGTATCTCAGAAACTAAGAGACCCGTATTTTTTTTTTACGGATTCGTATAGAGGAGGCTCGGTAAAGTAAAAACCATTTTTCAAAGTCGCCCCCCTTGCTCCCCTTCTCATCCCCTTTAGGCGGATCTCGGAAATTAAGATACTTGGAACATTTTATTTTTTCAGATTTAGAGGGGCAATCCTTTAGTCTAAATAATTGTGCAACCCCCCCCATCACCCCCCCCATTATTTTCTTTTTTTTTAAAGTGATCAATCCACCACCACAAGCACGCGAGGTGCTTGCACCTCGCAAACACGCAAATACTTCTCACCCCCTTTAGGCGGATCTCGGAAATTAAGAGACTTGGAACATTGGAACTTTTAGTATTCGCCAGTCAAAATTAATTAGGAGCAACTACAAAATAGTCCCGCATGTATGTTGCTTAGATATAAACTGTAGCTGTAAACCAATAGAACATGTAGACAACATAAAATATTTGGGGGTCATTATAGACAGTAACCTTAGCTTTAGAGAACATATAAAATTACTCAGTACCCGGGTCAGAAAACTCATGTTCGTTTTCAAAAAGCTGAGACACGTTGTGGATGCTGTATTATTGAAACAAATCTACTTTGCCTTGTGCCAATCTGTAATATCATACTGCATCACATCATGGGGAGGAGCTCCAAAAACAATAATCAAACCAATTGAGATTGCACAACGTGCTATTCTAAAGATCTGCACTTTTAAACCGCGTCTTTTTCCTACCACCCTGTTGTACCAATATTGCGAAGTACTTAGTGTATGACAGTTGTTTTTACAAGGTATTGTTTTAAAGCAACATACAGTTTTAGAATATGACCCTAATCTAAAATATAGGCGAAGGAACAGAACAGTGTGTACTCGCAATCACCACCCTCATACGTCCTTTATTCGTAAATATTTTGCCTTTTTAGGCCCTTATATATATGTATAACAAAATCAATACTTCAATTAATATCTACTCTCTGAATAAGACCCAATGCAAAACTAGGGTAAAAAATTACTTACTAACACTAACCTATGATGAGACAGAAAAGCTTATGGAAGTTACTGAATAATCAGGATTTTTTCCTATAGTTAACTCGAAAGATTGATACTCTTTGGCACAATGTAAGAATACAAATACTCTCATACACACTACACATGCACATACACCCTCACACGTACACTGACTCACACACATACACTCACCCTTAAATCCATACTCATACACACACGAAATAAACCTATAACTAACTTAGATTTTAAGTAAATTAATTCCTAATTCTAATTTTATAATTATTTGTATAAAGTATTACTTTTAAGTGTTTTTATTTTTTTTTAAGTTTAAAGAAATACTGTACTTGCTGATTTGATAAAATGTTAATGTCATAGACTGAGAGGATTGGCGCTGTATGCCGAGATACAGGTGTTTACCTAGTTCGGCTGCAGATGATCCTATATTATTTTTACTGATACTTTTTTCTATGTGCTAGTTTTTAAGTAATATTGTAATCCTTTGTGATGCAAATAAATAATTGAATTGAATTGAATTGAATTTTTTTTCAGATTCATTTAGAGGGGCAATGCTTTAGTCAAAATAATTGTGCAACCCCCTCCATCACCCCCCCCCCATTTTTTTTTTCCACAAGCACGCCATGTGCTTGCACCTCGCGCAACACGCAAATACTAGTACTAATATAAAGCGGAAAAGTTTGTTTGTTTGAACGCGCTAATCTTCGAAAGTACTGGGTGGATTTGGATGAAATGGAATGGAAGTAGTTTGAAGCTTGAGGAAGGTTATAGGCTTTTTTTACACGACTGCAAAAGATAGAGGTTAGGTTTTATCGTAATAAGTTCCAAGGGGGTGAAGCCCCGTACGACTGCTAGTGAAGGATGAACAAACACAAATACTATCGCATTTATAATATTAGTATGGATCTGGTAGTATTTTATCTCTTATTTATGTTTTCACTTAAAATTTTACTACTTTGTTTATTTTTGTATATTTTAGTATGTGTTATAATTGTCTCTTTTAATTTTAGTTACTGCCATTGGTTGTAAACATAACCGTTGTAATTAAATAAATAAATAAATCTCTTCAATTGCATTTGATTCATGCAATATCCTTTAATCATGCATTTAAGCTTGGTTACCTACCAATAATGTCTTTGTTACGGGAACCCCCTGACGCTTTAGCGTGCAGTCTAGATACCCAGCAGAACTAAATTACATGTCTAAATGTTTATTTAATTTACCAAATATTTATATTGAATGATACCATCTGCCTACTTATTTCAATCCAAGATATTAAAATGCATAATGTTATCTATAAGATCTTTATAGATAACAATATGCCTTTTAATACCTTTTGTACAGACGACAGCATAAAATACATTTTTTTTATTGATATTAGGTTCGCGTTTGACCACCATCTCATCTGATGGTAAGTGATGTTGTGGTCGAAGTTGGACCACACTTACCTAGAAGTAACCTATTCACTCTTGACTTAAAGACCCCCAGATTATAGCTATCGGGAAACAACGACTCTGGCAGGGGATTGCAATTGCATTATTCAAATGCACGTAGCATAAAGTAGTTAAGGTTTTATTCCAAGAGTGAATATGATACTTCTTGTCTACATGTAACCTTTTTTCTTTTGATTTAGAGTTTATTTTCGCTGGTTCTTTTCTGAAATTAGTATTCACAATTATGTGTTAGAAAGACAGAGATATGTGTAGTTGTTATAAATATATATATATCCTTTGCTTCCTTATGTCGTTTTCCTCATTACTGAGGCTGATGATTCCTTAGGTGTGAAATTGTTTACAGTGCGATTAAACTAAGAATAGGATCGACTTAGCGCAATGTTGTGACGTCATAGCTGTCAAATCAAACCAGTTGGGTAGAGTTAGCAAAACAAGAATTTATTAAAATGTTATTTACGAATATTGAACAAAAAAATTAGTCCCCATTCCTTATTATCAAAAAAATTAGTCCCCTTTCCTTATTATTGTGGTGAAATGCGAGACTATCATCAATAAAAAATAAAAATAAAATCTTTAATAATTTCGCAATGGATTCTAATAGTAGGGGAGCCCACGATGCTAAATGGGGATTTACTCGAGCGTCATAGAGACCTATTGGGTTGCAAAGCTTAGATGATAAGAAGAAAAAAATGTTATATGATATATACCTTGCATCGGTGGGGGAAGCGGCTATAGATTTTTAAATATGTAAAAAAAATACTGCTGCATGGACATTCTCGAGCGCGTCAGATATTGATAGCATCAATGCCCTACGTATTTTTAATAATGTACGTATGTTAATCTGATCGTGTGCATGATGCGGGTGGTTGTATGTAAGGGTTGAAAATTAAAAAAAAAAAATATTCGAGCGCGTCAGATTTTCTAAGGGAGTGTTAAGTGCACCAAAAAAAAGCTCTCATTCACTAATCTGACGATTTCGATGTGACGCAAACTCGCGGCTATTTTTATTATGTGCAAAAAAAATTCGCCATTTTGAAATACTCAAGCGCGTCAGATTAAGATATATATAGTTCATCTTTATGTTCTAAACGTGCTGTCTCCTAATCTGACGATTATCTAGAGGGATTCGCCTAATCTGCCAAAAAAGAAAATATTTTTTTATATCATTGAACTTAATTAATTGAAAAGCTCAGGAAATAGCATGCAAATAAATAAGTGTATGCTTTTTAAGTAGAATACTTGTATTTATAAAAAAAAATAATTAATGTTTCATAATTAATTAATTAATTAATTAATGGCTGTTGATGTCTTGACTCGCGTTCCTGTCTTCCTGCATGTACTTGGCCGACCATTGCTGTGTCTTCTAATGCTTTTCTTCTCAGCCATGACTGCATCTTCTTCTGACACCATGTTAGATTGATGACAAACAACTGTTCATAATAATAATGGTTTATTCTTTATTAGGTATTCACATAGATGATACGGGTATTCAGTTCTTATTTAAAGGACCGGGCGCGCATGCGTGCGTGTCTGTATGCTGAACATAGACTAGCCCATAGACCACCGAGGCCGGCAGTGTTGCTCTATGTAACAGAAATATAGGCATCACGCAGCTGCACGCATTTAAGTTTATCGACGAATTTTTGTTATTTCGGTTTGCGGAAATCGTCAGAATATATATTTTTCGTTATCCTTGAATTATTTCCTTCAAAATAAAAAAAATTAGCTACGCTCGAGAATGTCGAGATGACGTTTTTATTTACAACTTTGCTGCCCTCCCTTTTCTTTACGTCACTCTCAAATTGTCAGATTAGTGGAATATACACTTTTTAGGATTTAATTAACTCACACTACCTTAGTCTGACGCGCTCGAGAATTTCTGATGATCAATTTTTTTTTACTAATCTGATCCTGTATCCTTCACGGGCGGCCTTATATATGGGGCTCATATTTGGTGGAGGTACTTAACCGGGTACAAGGTATCCCCCTGTATATTAATCTGCCGCGCTTTAGTAAATCCCGAAATCCCCGCTTGGGCTCCCCTACTATAAGTCTTTGCGCCAAGCGTCCTCTTTACTTTCAGGTAAATTAGTGCCAACTTCGATCATATTATTGATCAACAATGAAAATAAGAGAGAAAAGTAGGTATGGTTTAAAACAACTGACTATGACTTTAAATAATTAACTCTACTCGGTTAAACAATGTAAAATAAACCCTTATTAACTTTCGCAAATAAGTTTTCTTTGCAAACCGTACCTTTCAAGTGACATTTGACAGATAGAGTTTATTGACGTTCCTATTCTTGCTTGAATCGCATATTACTGCCGGACGGTTTCACGCCATGGAGGTCTGTCTTCGGCAGAACGGAAAACGACTTGTAGCTTGGTGTCGAGATTTGCAATGCCACATAAAGTAATAAAGTGCTTGGTTGTCTCTTTTTCAGTTAGATTTTGTTTTTGATTTCAAATCCTCTCGCGCGTCCTCAAAACGCCCTGCCAAAGTTTTATCAAAATCTGATTGTTGGTGTAAGAATTCATACAAGACACATATAACTTGACTAGAGCTGTCGCCCTCGATTTCGTTCGTTGGGATATTTTTGTTGAAACTTTCATCGCCCCTTAAGTGCTGATTTTTAAATAAAATGTATCGTATGTTTGATCCAACTATCTTCATGGAAAATTTCGTTAAAATCAGTTCAACGGTTTAGCCTTGAAAGTTTAACAGGCAGTCAGCGCTACTTTCGAATTTATAAGTTTTATAAGAAAATATATTTTTTAATTTATGATAAGCTGGCGTTTGACCACCATCTCACCTGAAATTAAGCGATGATGTGGTCGAAGACAAAGCACTGTTAACTAGAAGTAGCAAATTCACTTTTGACTTAAATACCCACAGAATGTAGCTATCACAAAACACAGACTCCGTCAGGAAATTCCACTCTTTAGCTGTACTCACAATGAAAGTGTAACGTTTTGTGCGTATTGGTGGGATGTTCACCATATAACAATGGTGCATCGCTTTTCGTCTTGTATTTAAATCACAGCCAACCATTAAATGTTCCAGGACCCATATTGGGTGGAGAAGCGTGAGCTGACGATATACGAGAGGCCTCCATCAGGCAGCACCATAGTCCTGGGGGCTGTCGACACGTGGAAGGTCAAGATGGAGGGTTATCTGGAAGATGTCAAGTGGCTGTTAAGTTTAGAATATTATAGGTAAGTAGAAACATTACTTAAATAATTTTAAAACTAGCTGTGTCCTCGACTGCGTTCTTATGCTAGTTGATATTATTACCTACGCGGTTTATCCCACGTAAATCCTGGTCCAGGCTAAATTGCAGGATATTGTTACGCCAGTCGCTTAGCGAAGTACGTCGAGAAACTAAATCTAGAATGTTCGAGACACTAACTAGCGGCGAGTAGCAGTACTGAGTATCTCGAGTAGCTTCTGAAATATTCTTGGCAGTATAGGCAGTGAGTCGATTTTACAAGAATGTTCTAGAACTCATAGACCGGGGTATAAATAGATCGCAGAGGAACGCAGACGGCAGTCTTATTTCAAGATGCGATATAATCGAAGCTTTACAAGTGAATTTCGGTGCGATCTAATTGTTGAGTGACAAGTATTGTACTGTGAATAACTGTGTTAATTTTTATATGGTGTTTATTTAAGTAAAGTGTTAATTTTGGTTTAATTGGTGTAAATTATTTCTATCCCGAACCCCAGCTCGTAACAATATTATCCTCTAGTGGTCGCCCAGTGTTCGATATCCGACCGTAATTGAAATGATTTCTAATTATCTGTTTAGCCTTTTCTCAACTGTGTTGGGATCAGCTTCCAGTGTAACTGGATGCAACTGAGTAATTGTGTTTTACATGGAGCAACTGCCTAATAGCTAGGTAACACGATACTTCTTGTCAGAGCCGGATTAACCCTGTCAGAGGCCCTAAGGCAGTGGCATTCTTGGGGCCCCTTTTCTGAACTTTGACTGACCAAATCGAGTGTGAACTGAGGAAACGCACATTAAGGACTGTGGTTTTTAATAAATGTGTTTACTTATTCCCAGATTTGTTCTAAAATTGTTTTAACTCTACTACTAAATCTAACGATTTATATTTTGTCAGATAAAAGTGAGGTCCCTAAGTTCACATGCACATCAAATTCTCGTTCGAAGAAACATGTTTTCTTGGCGCGTGCATTGGGCCTGGGCCCCTAGTTGATGCGGGGCCCCTAGGCAGTTGCCTACTCCGCCTAATGGTTAATCCGGCCCTGCTTCTTGTCCAGACCAATGTCAGATTTCTGGCTTAACGGCTGTTAAAGGTGTTCAAATGGCAGACGGAACCAACGGGTTAACGTTACGGTTACGGGTTTACGTTTCCGAGGCTAGGTACAGTTTGTATTTTACTCTGCGTAATCTCTGGAACAGCGGAACCGATTTTAATGGGATATTCACTGGAAGGCTTATTTACAAGGGATTGGTATTTACACGGCGAAGCGCGAAGCACGGGGTAAGAGGTCAAGCGCGTAGGTAATATCGACTCCAAGGAATGCAAAAAAAAAATCCAGATAAAAAACCTTGTTTTTGTTATACCACAAAGGGAAAATCAAAAATTAATTAAAAAGTCTCTGGTACATATTTGGTGTTCTTGTAGTATTGTATTTGGGAATCTTACGTAGCATTAAAACACATCACACTCTTAGAATGGAACTGACCTAACTTAAAAGTTATAATATTTTTGGGGTTGAGCAAGAAAGTCTTTTAGCAGAGTTGAGTCGAGTTAAATGTACATTTCTGAAGCGACACTAACCTAATAGCTAAGTTGACTGATCTCGAGGTCGCAGGTTCGAACTCCACCCATTTTACAATTGCCGTGAAACCACTCCAGACAAGCATATTTAGCTTAGTTGGAGGGGTTAACAAGATTGCTGGCAATGTGAATTCTGCCCACATAACTAGACCTCTTTAAAAAAATAAGAAAAGAATATTATTATAAAAGTAATGTTTAAGTTCAGCTTATATCTGAAGTTACAGGAATTCAGAGTTAAGGCGTTCGTTTAATAATAATATTTTGGTGTATAAGCTAAATTACATTCTATTTATCACTCGCGACTCACCCCGGCTTTGCACGGGTGCGTTGTATTAAAAATATGCATGTATTATACATACATATGACAGACATTTGACAGGCCCGTTGGTATAATGGTCAGTGGTCCTGACTGCTATGCGCAAGGTCGTGGGTTCGATTCCCACCTAGGACAAATGTTTGTGTGATGAGCACGGTCATTTGTTCTTTGTCTGGGTGTAATTTATCTATAATATGTATGTATTTAGAAATATATATGTATGTTTATCAGTTGTCTAGTATCCATATCACAAGCTCTGCTTAGTTTGGGACTAGATGGCGTTGTGTGAAAAGTTGTGGAATATTATATTATTATATAAACCTTCCACTTGAATCACTCTATCTATTGCTGAAAACTGCATTAAAATCCGTTACGTAGTTTAAAAGATCTAGGCGTGCAGACAGCGTGAGTGACTTTGTTTTATACTATGTAAAGATTAATCATAGAGAACATCTCCAACTCAATACCTTTGTTTTAAATTCTAGGTTTTGGAGCACCATCCTATACCATCCTCAGTGCATGGACTCATTAGTGTCATTCCTACAAGAGGCTACGCCCCCCTACATCTCACCTCACGAGAGTAGGGACGTTCAGAAGCTGTACGAGGACATACGGAGAGCTGTGCTCATTGTCTTCAGTAGATTGGTTACTAATAAAGAAAGTAAGGTATGGTTTACCATGGATATTTTTTCATTTAAGTAAAAGCAATTGAACATAGATATCACCTCTTTGATAGACATGGTTTTGGGCATTATTTCTCCCCGTAGTTTTCTGATGTATCAATAATGAAGTAGCCCATTCCAAAGTGTACACTCTGTCAAATTCAATTTTGGAATTACAAAAATTTTTGGGCCTGACTTAGAGTTGCAAGTCAAGAGTAGCTTGTCCGAGGATCAAAAATTTTAAGAATTGTGACCATCAACCTGCGGTCATAGGGGCCTGTGTCCCAGCGTTGGGATTGGTATAGGCTGCATAATATTATGCTTACTGGATATAGAAGCAATGACCATAAAAAAATATTACAATTAATAATAGTGTAGGGGCGCGACCTAATGGTACCTTGTGGGATTCGCTAGATATCGCACTAAGTTAAACACACTGATAACCTTCAAGGGTTTATTGCTAAGTAAGTAACAAAGTAACGTAAGGATTAAAACACGCTAAATGATGGAAATGAGTGCACACGGTTGCTGTACGAAATACACTAAGCTCGCGGCGCACTTAGTGCGACCTCGTTATATCGCTTGCTCAGCAAACGTGGTCGATTGCAAAATATTGCATCGAACAAATAGAAATATTAAAATAAGCCTGTGGTGTGTGGAAGTTAAGGGATTACCATAAGAGAGAGCTGCACCATTGAGCAAAACATTTGAGAGAGTATGACCCACTCTCTCATCATGTCTGCGTTCTCCTATCTACATAATTATGTTGGGTTCGGTTTCCAGTGTATCAGGATGCAGCTGACACCTCCACAACCCAGCTGGGTTACGCAGAAGCCCTTGGCAAGACGGGTGTCAGATTTTATGGCTTTTGACTACACGTAACGGCTTTCCGAAGCACGGGGGAATTTTGATATGTTAAAATGGCCACTTATCCACGGACTGCAAGCGTTGTTTAACCTTGAAGATTTTTTATTATTTTTTTTATTGAAAATAGGTTCGCGTTTGACCACCATCTCACCTGATTGTAAGTGATGATGTGATCGAAGATGGAGCACGCTTACCTAAAACTAACCTATTCACTCTGGACTTAAAGACTCCTAGGTTGTAGCTGTCGGGAAACACAGACTCCGGCAGGGAATTCCACTCCTTAGCCGTCCGCACAATGAAGGTATTCCCAAAACGTTTTGTGCGTATGGGTGCGATGTCCACCATGTAACGATGGCGCTTCGCCGTTTGTCTCGTAGTCCGATGATGGAACGGGCTAGATCTTAAGCAGATCGACCCATTTTATTGATAGATAGTCTTGCGTTTCACCATCATCTCACCTGATGGTAAGCGATGGTGTGGTCTAAGATGAAGCACGCTTGCGTAGAAGTAACCTATTCACTCTTGACTTAAAGACTCTCAGGATATAGCTATCAGGAAACACAGACTCCGGCAGGGAATTCCACTCCTTAGCCGTACGCACAATGAAAGTATTCCCAAAACGTTTTGTGCGTATGGGTGAGGTGTCCACCATGTAGCGATTATCATTTAGCTATGAGCTCCTGATTATGTTTTTTCTTTTTTTAGATTTAGTATTTCTGTAATCGTCTGAGCTCCTTGAAGTTCTAAGTTGACCTACGCCATTACTGACAAATGTTTGCACTGTTTGGGCGGACCTGATCAGTGTGATTCTGTCTTCTCAAAAGCGCCACTCATATGATTTTATCACTACGAATTGTATGGGCTCTAAAAGAGACGTTGACCTCTGAGTTTGTTTCGGTGTTTCTTCTCAGAGTAGTCAGTTAGGAAACACCGGCCTCACCTAGCTTACATTTACGAAAAAAATGACACGTAAAAGTGTTATTTATAACCTAATTGCAAAATAAACATTATTATTTCATTCTGTTCCAGACACAATGGATGAGCAAGGAATACATGGCAGATTTACTGTACAATAAGTTTATATTCACGATACCAATAATATGGGACCTTTGTCTGACGTACGGGGTGGACAATGGTAGACATGTGGGGAGAGTGTTAGAGTGCGTGTTTGGGCTGCAGCCGAGGTACGAAGGCGACGCTGTGGCCGCTGTTGCGTTTGTTAAAGAGGTATGTAGAAAAGTTTTTAATGGGTGTTTTTTGTATTGCATTTTCAACTGTATGTACATGATGGTAGAGTTGATTTTCAATTGATGTTCAATAAGTTGTATGTATAATTGGTGTTGTGTTATGACGATTTTCTGCATTGAGCCTATTGTGTACTGAAGATGTAGTTAGTTTAAAACAGTTTGGTGTTAACCTGAATTTGCAGTTTTGATTTTTGAGCATAACATTTCTTTTAATATCTTAATATCGTATGCGCTGCAAAATTGTAATTTACACGATAATGATAAGAATTTACTCATTTATTTAAAGACAACTTACAACATATACTCCAAAAGTCATGTTATTTTTTTTTCGATTTTTTTGCATTTAATAGTGTAGCTTTAATTAAAGGCTGTCACGACATTCATAACAATAGAAAGAAACAGAAGATAATAGATATACAAAATAAAATAAAAAACAGAATAACCAATGAAAATGTTCTAAACATCCTTCGGTTTCCTCTCTTTAAGTTCATTTATGCTATTCACAATAAAGCGAGCAGCTCCCAAATAGCTTCACGAAATTCTTCTTCGTATCCTCCACAGGCCTTCAAATACATAATACTGCAAGTAAACAAAGACTACGATAGCGAAGAGCCCCCGAATCTCCCGGAGACGTTCAAGGGCTTCAGTGAGATCAGACGTCCGTCCTCTTCGAAAGCACCTGACAAACTAACCTTTGATATGCTGAGAGACTTAGTAATACACCTTCTAGATACCAGCATGACTATGAGGGTATTCATAGAAGTGTATCCCAAGAGTGTTACGATATTTAGGAAAACGAATTTTGTTATAAGGTGAGTAAGAATAAAAATAAATTCTACCATATTGAGAAGTAGCTATGCCCGCGTGGCATGTTTTTCCCGCGTAAATCCCGTCGCTTCTCATATATATTGCGCTAAAACCTCCTCTAGATTCCAGTGAATGTATCATTAAAATTGTTTCAGACGGTCCGAAAATTAAAAAAAAAAGTATTTTTTTATGTTTTAGTTTCGTGTAAATAACTAGTACTTGAGAAAACACAGTTATTTTGAAATCACTTAGACTTCAATTTTATTTCTGTATTGAATAATTAACTCTAAAATTAAAAGACAAAATTTTTTAGAGTGTGACAAGTCGATATTTATTTATATTGTAAATTAAGTTTAGTAAAAAGCATGATTTACAGAGAGAGAGAGAGATAAGAGTGTCTCTATTGTATCTCTTTTTTTGTAAATTAAGATTAGATCAAAAAAAGGATAAATCTTTAAAAATGGGTTGTAAAAACATTAGTATCAATCACAGTTTGGTTTTCTGCTGACTTTGATGTTTTTCTTTTACTCCCGGGCCAGCTAGGAGCTATATCAATTATAACTTTGTGAACTGTGTGCTCACATGCCGCAATTTGCGAGGACTTTCATAAAGATTGGCTACATAAGCCACATGCGAGCGCACAAGCGGCGACTATTACAAAGGAGTTGAAAAAGTCGCCCTAGCCGAAATCGGTCGGATCATCATTATCAGTAGCAATCAAAGCTTTTAATCTTATTTATTATAAACTAGCTTCTGCCCGCAACTTCGTTTACGTGGGAGGGCTTTCCTTCAGACCAAATTTCATTCAGATTGGTTCTTTCGTTTTTGTGCGAAAGAGTAACGTTTAACCATTCATCCTCACAAACTCTCGCATTAAATAATATTAGTAAGATTAGTATAGATTGATTATGTGTATGAATTAGTATAGACCTAATCTTAAATCTCACGTTACAGTTTTGTTTCAGTATAGTTCAACTTTACGAATACGGCATCCCGCTTTTATATGAAAAACTAGAAGAGACGGGCAATCAAACGAGTGTGGCATATACAGAACTAGAGGGGCACATCGATACGGCTAGAGCTGAGCTTATCGACATCTTTAGAGAGATCCTGGCCGCTTATAAGAGTGCTATCTTTAGTGGGGAGTGAGTATGTTGTACTGATTACTTCATTATTATTTGATTTTGTTGTAAGGCTTGAAATTTTGTTGTGGTCCGGGACAGCGGTATCTCGTTAGTACATTTCCGTAGTCCCAACAGGCAATGGCACTATCGGGCCCTGTGAATGCTACTGACTACTCTTAGAGGCGCGCACGTAACACTCAACAGTGTCAGACTTCTACTGATTAAAAAAGGTTTTTGTAAAAATAAACTCAAGATTGAGGATACAGGAGTGTCCTGTATAGTGATGTCGAGCAATGTTTTCTTTTTAAAAAGAGTGACGTTAATTCCGACTGTCTAGCTTTTAAGTAACTAGCACTTCGCCCGCGACTTCGTCTGCGTGGATTTCAAAAAAATTATAGCACTCACCAATAAAGCACCTTACTATAAGTAACGCCAAATAACTTGGCAAGAGTCGTTCAATGCGTAGAAGTCGATTTTTTGGTGTCAGCGGTTGTCAGCGGGACGCGGGGTATGACGTAGCGCCACTCCAAGCGCGCGATTGGTGCGTCAGTAGTTCTCGTTCAATTTGCTCCCGAATACACTTGCGTACACGAAAGTTGTACCCTTTGTTTTTGTTGTTTTTAATTTACATTTGTTACGTTGATTACAATGCCAGGACCAAATACCGTTTTACGCAGACTATTAAAACGTCAGAAAGAACATTTAGACATTATAGTTAAGGAAGGTTGAAGTTCCGAATTCGTCATTGTCTTTAGGACACCGGGAAAAAAGAAGAATAAAAGGGGTAGCAGTTTTATTAACTAATTGTGACGACGAGAACATATTATTTTTAATATTTGTTTAAAAACATTTTTTTTCACTTTTAAATGTATTTATGTATTATATCTATTTTATTTATAATAACGAATGAATTCCTCTTCTTTCTTTAACATTCTTCTGAACAGATATGATTAAAAATAAATGATGGCAATAACCATAGAATAATGGCAAGCAGTAAAAGTGACCACTTTTTTCTTCCACTAAGTGCACGATGCGCGAACTTACCCCCACTACGCTAAAACCTTGCCAAGTTATTTGGCGTCATCTATACCAATGAAAAAAATCCGTAGATTACCCACTTCATACAAACCTACAAACAAACGTTACCTCTTCATAATTTTAGTATAGATAGAATGGATATGTAGGCCTTAAACTGGTCACTATCCTTTGGTGGTTCTTAAAGTTAAATCGCCAAAAGATTTTATATTCAAACAATGCATCATCTTTCAGAGGCAGTACAGCTAACCTCGTGGAAGAGTACCTAGCGGTGATGATGGACGGCCTCTCGGAGAAGCTGCTCATCAAAGACTACCACTCGTGCTACCCGGTGCATGATGACCTGGAGATGCTGCGGCAGGCTTGTCCTGACATGTATCCTTTTGAAGACGCATCTTAATCAAAATTAAGCTCTCTATCACAGACATAGAGTGCAATTTTAATGAATTCACACATTGCAATCTGCTAAACCCTCAAACAAAGCTAAATATGCTTGTGTTGAATGGGTTTGCGGTTAATTGGTGGAGTTCAAACCCTCGACTTCTCTATCACAAGTCTAACACCTTAGCCATTAGACCATTGACGCTAATAAAACTTCGGTTCTTCAGGACCGCCATTATTTACGTCAACTATTAGTTGAGACCCGCTGGCACACAAATTTGTTGCCAGCGGGGCTCAACTAATACTGGTTTACTGGCACGTTTTTGTGCTAGCGGGGCTATAGAGGTTAAACTAGATGAAGCCGGTGTTTCCTATCCGACTACCCTGAGAAGAAACGCCGAAAGAAACTCAGAGGTCATAGACGGTTTTTGACGACCATATAATCCGTGCTGGTTAAAAATACAGAAACGAACAAAAGTCTAAGTCTATTTTAACATCCATACAATCAGTAGTGGTCAAATCATATGAGAACTACATGCTTCTTATATTGTTTATGTCTGTGGTGTTCTTTTGAGGAAAGAACCTCACAAGTTTGAGCAGAACTGTCCGGACAGTGCAAGCATTTATCAGTTATTGTGTAGATAAACTCAGATCTTTAAGAACAAAAAATCATACTTAAAAGATAATTTGCACATTCAAACTTTTCAGTGCTGTAATCTGAATCTCATATCACAACTAGACAAAACAGAACCTAAAATTTAATGCTATTTTTATCATACTTGATGAGTAAGAATGCCGAAATAATATTGACAGTTGGATTTTTAATTCTCGGGTGTTAATCTGAAAGTTGATATTCTCACAGCGTACTTATATTTAGGCATTCATTCACGTGATTCGCTAGACAGCGATGGCTGCCACAAAAAATGACGCCGATGTGTACGTTTTACTAAAGCTTTCGTTGTAAACCCTTATGTGATGGTACCCTGATTAGTAATAGCACTAACTTGTTCACATACAATTAGTTTTATAGAAAAAAAAACTTTAATTTCAATACAAATAAAACCTGAACATAACCTCAGAGACACAGTAAAGACTGACTTTATACTACAAGCAATATACTCTAATTTAGATGAACCAATCCCCGAGCTTGGCTCCGCCTACATTCCCCCACCAGATGTTCTGACCAATGGGCACGCAGATCCGACCCCCACTCCGACAGACACGGAAATACCCGACAACGTTCGGGAAGAGTCGTTAATTTCCGAAGTGAAGGATATTCTACCACATTTAGGGGATGGATTCATATTGAAATGCTTGCAACATTATGGGTTTAATGCGGAAAGAGTAATTAATAGTATTTTAGAAGATAATTTGGATCAGTCTTTGAGAGGTAAGTTTATTTTTATTTTGAATGATTTTGGTCTCGATCGATGTGAAGCGATGGTTTAGGTCTATGATGCAACAAGTGAGCTCATAAAATGCCTGTTCACTCTTGCTTTGAAAGCTGACGGTTCATATTTTAATTTTACCGTTTAATTAACTATAAATAAACAAATAAAATAATAAATAAATGGAAGTCGGCAGAGAGTTCCACACCTTCGCTGTGCGCACAATAAATGTATATAGTTATGGTTTCTAATCGATTTTCAAAGCTCGGCTCTTTACCGAAAGTTCAAAATTCAAAAATGATACATTATTTACAGGTTTATTTCGATGTTTTCAAATGTTAGAGAAAATTGGTAGTATTTATTTATTTCTAAACATTATGGGGCTTCAAATCCAAGAAGCGTAATTTCCATTTTTGAGTTCTCTTTAACACAACCTGGCTCACTGTCTTAGGATGACTTGTGATATTATGAATGCCGCCATTGGTGAAACAAATGTGTATATAAATATTAATTAAGATATCTACATATAAAACTGAATGACTGTGATAAAACTTTGGCAAGGTGTTCTATAATAAAATCCATTTAAAACGAGCCATGGATAAGAAATACAAGCCACGAGACATTACGATTCTACTGCTATATAGATATCATCATCCACTGTCTGACTTCACCCACTGCTGTGTATAGGCCTCCCTTCGCTTGTGCCAAGCTCCGACGATTTTTTTGTCAGTCTCATCCAGGGTATACTCACGATGGCAACAATGTCGTCTACTCATCTCGCTGGCGGATGACCAACGCTCTTCTTTCGAGTCCTTGGAAGCCATTCGGTCACAGGTTTACTCCACCTTCCAGCACCGCGCCTTCCTAGATATCCTGCCCAACTCGATTTGAGTTTCATAATGCGATTTCCGATATCGTTAGATATAGTCGCAAATAATTCCTTAAAAATAGGTCGTTGGTATAAATGAAAATCAAACTTTGCACTGCAATGACTTCATTACTGACTGCGACTGCATTAAAGGTTTATTTATTTGGAAACTCAACAGCTTATTTCTGATAGATAGATATAATATACTTTATTGTACACCAAAATTTAAACACAGCTATTTAACAATACTGCTTATTCTATGATTACAATGGTGGTCTTATCGCTATACCTCATTATCAATGAATAGTTTGATGTAAGTCCGGTAAAGTTGTAGCATTTCGAGTCTATATACACTGTCAGTAATAGTGAGGTGGTGACAATTATCTCTTAAGCCTATGTACACACTTCAATCCGATTTTTAATGTATTTAACAAACTATTTCTTCTCTGAGAAGCTCGTGGCTAAATAATATCAGCCGCACGAGTCGATCTTTGAGGTTAAGCAAAGCTTTTTGAGGTCGGTCTGTGGATGAATCGTATATCGGCGCAACCAATTAATATCATCATATTAATTGGTTGCGCCGATATACGATTCTATTCGTTTACATTTTTAATTATTGGCAACACGCATAATCGCTAATCGGTTGACATTCTCCCTTCCGCTTTTCCTCTCCCTTGCACAAACCTTTGACCACTCGAGAGTGAGGGAGAGAGACTATACCGCATCTAGATCTTTCGATGGACAAGATCGGACATTCAGTGGCTGTCTGGAATCGCGTTTGAACTTTCGCGTCCTTGTACGACCAAATTCGTAGCAGAAAAAACGGTTATATTGTGGTGGTGAATCGTGATGAATGATTCTGAAAAAAAAAAATCAAAGTCTCTTAATTTCCGAGATCCGCCTAAAGGGGGTGAGAAGGGGGGCAAGGGGGGCGACTTTCAAAAATGGTTTTTACTTTACCGAGCCTCCTCTATACGAATCCGTAAAAAACAAAAAATACGGGTCTCGTAGTTTCCGAGATACGATAGGGAAGGGAGAGAAGGGGGGTGAAAAGGGGAGGTTTGGCACTTTTCCCGTAGGTTTGAGAGTTACTTGTTTACGAATCTGTCAAAATATACCCACCTCCCCATCCACCATCTGGGAGAACAATTATGTCAATGAGTGAGTCAGTGAGTGGTAATTGAGCTTTATATAGTATAACTAGTATTTGCGTGTGCAAGCACCTCGCGTGCTTGTGTAAAAATGACAAAAAAAAAGGGGGGGGGGTGATGGGGGGTGGTTTAGTATTTGCGTGTTGCGCGAGGTGCAAGCACCTCGCGTGCTTGAGAAAAAAACTAAAGCATTGCCCCTCTAAATCAAGTATTTGCGTGTTGTGCGAGGTGCAAGCACCTCGCGTGCTTGTGAAAAGAAAAAGTGGGGGGGAGATGGGGGGGTTTAGTATTTGCGTGTTGCGCGAGGTGCAAGCACCTCGCGTGCTTGAGAAAAAAAAAAAAAGTGGGGGGGGGTTGCAGAAGTATTTTGACTAAAGCGTTGCCCCTCTAAATGAATCTAAACAAAAAAATGTTCCAAGTCTCTTAGATTCCGAGATCCGCCTAAAGGGGGGGAGAAGGGGGGCGGGGGGGGGGACTTTGAAAAATGGTTTTTACTTTACCGAGCCTCCTCTATACGAATCCGTAAAAAGAAAAAAATACGGGTCTCGTAGTTTCCGAGATACGATAGGGGGGGGGGGAAAGGGGAGGTTTGGCACTTTTCCCGTAGGTTTGAGAGTTACTTGTTTACGATTCTGTCAAAATATACCCACCTCCCCATCCACCATCTGGGAGAACAATTATGTCAATGAGTGAGTGAGTCAGTCAGTCAGTCAGTGGTAATTTAGCTTTATATAGTATAATAACTAGTATTTGCGTGTTGCGCGAGGTGCAAGCACCTCGCATGCTTGTGAAAAACAAAAAAAAAAACAAAAAGGGGGGGGTGATGGGGGGGGTTTAGTATTTGCGTGTTGCGCGAGGTGCAAGCACCTCGCGTGCTTGTGAAAAAACAAAATAATGGGGGTGGGGTGATGGAGGGAGATGGGGGGGTTTAGTATTTGCGTGTTGCGCGAGGTGCAAGCACCTCGCGTGCTTGTGAAAAAAAAAAAAGGGGGGGGGGTTGCAGAAGTATTTTGACTAAAGCATTGCCCCTCTAAATGAATCTGAAAAAAAAATGTTCCAAGTCTCTTAATTTCCGAGATCCGGCTAAAGGGGGTGAGAAGGGGGGTGGGGGGGGCGACTTTGATAAATGGTTTTTACTTTACCGAGCCTCCTCTATACGAATCCGTAAAAAAAAAATACGGGTCTCGTAGTTTCCGAGATACGATAGGGAGGGGGGAAAGGGGAGGTTTGGCACTTTTCCCGTAGGTTTGAGAGTTACTTGTTTACGAATCTGTCAAAATATACCCACCTCCTCATCCACCATCTGGGAGAACAATTATGTCAGTGAGTGAGTCAGTCAGTGAGTGGTAATCGAGCTTTATATAATACTAGCTTCTACCCGCGACTTCGTACGCGTGGGAAGGTTTTCCCGCGCAAATCCCGATCCCGTGGGAAGGTTTTCCCGCGCAAATCCCGATCCCGTGGGAATTTCGGGATAAAAAGTAGCCTATGTGTTATTCCAGGCTGCCAACTATATACTTTGCAAATTTCATTCGGATCCGTTCAGTAGTTTTTGCGTGAAAGAGTAACAAACATCCATCCATCCTCACAAACTTTCGCATTTATAATACTAGCTTTTGCCCGCGACTTTGTTCGCGTGGGAGTTTTTTCCCGCGTATATTCCGATCCCGTGGGAATTCCGGGATAAAAAGTAACCTATGTGTTATTCCAGGTAGTCAACTATCCACTCACCAAATTTCATTCAGATCCGTTCAGTAGTTTTTGCGTGAAAGAGTAACAAACATCCATCCATCCTCACAAACTTTCGCATTTATAATATTAGTAGGATTAGTAGGATAGTAGGATAGGAAGTAGGAAGTAGGACTAGCTTCTACCCGCGACTTCGTACGCGTGGGAAGCTTTTCCCGCGCAAATCCCGATCCCGTGGGAATTTCGAGATAAAAAGTAGCCTATGTGTTATTCCAGGCTGCCAACTATATACTTACCAAATTTCATTCAGATCCGTTCAGTAGTTTTTGCGTGAAAGAGTAACAAACATCCATCCATCCTCACAAACTTTCGCACTTATAATATTAGTAGGAAGTAGGATAGTAAGTTTAGTAGGATAATGAATCGCTAAATGTGTTGCTAAGCGCAAAACACGAAAACGGCTGGACCGATTTGGCTGATTCTTTTTTTTGTTGTGTTTGGTTTTGTCAGGAGAAGGTTCTTATGAAAAAAAAAAAGTAGGAAAGGTCTCAAGAGTAGGGTAGGGTAGGGTAGGGGTAGGGTAGGGTAGGGGTGAGGTTGGGTAGGGGTAGTGTAGGGTTTGGGTAGGGTAGGGGTAGAGTAAGGTATGGGTAGGGTATCGGTAGGATGGGGTAATAGTATCGGTTGGGTAGGGGTAGGATACCACGCGGACGAAGTCGTGGCGGGTCAGCTAGTAAAAAATAAATAAAAAAATAGCAAAAAATAGAAACTTCCATATCAAAACACTACAAGGCCAAAAATAACTTTAATTTCTACTAACTAACTAACTAAAAATAAAATAAAAAAATGAGATGTTGAACGGTATTATTTTCATGATTTTTAGCATAGCCACAGCCACGCATCGCCACTACGATGCGTTGCTGTGGCTATGCTAAAAATCTATAAAAGAAGAAGTTTTTGTGTTTTTACTCCGCCGCATGCCCTGTCATAATCCTATGCACGCGCCTGCATGCGGGCATACTCTATACCACATCCACTCACTTCAATTCCACACCACACATGCACACACACTAACACTAACATACACACGGACACAAACATACACACACGCACACACATAATACCGTTCAACATCTCATTTTTTTATTTTATTTTTTTCTTTGTTATTTTTATTATAGTTTGCACCTAATTAAGTTCACTAACCTTAAAGCTCAAATGTCTAACTAATATAAGGCCGTGCGCGCACTGCGTTGCGTTTTGGAAACGCAAAATCTGTGAAGTATGGAGTGTCATAGAAGTGCGCGCACTGCGGTGGAATAAACGCGTGCGGTAGAGTCACCGGTGGCCCCTCGCTGCAAAATTGCGGTGAGTCTACCGCAAATATTTTGTATCGCATAAGAATGTATGTAGTACCGCGCACTGCGGTGAAATAAACGTACGTTTTGTCTGATAATGTTACCATACATACAGCTTTCTTTGTATTTATATATATTTTTGATGTGTGATACAGATTAGCACTCGATACAGATTTTTATCTAAATTTCACACTGTATTGATAGATAGACAACCTTTGGAAGGACTTTAAAAACTTTAATTAAAGTGGGGAGGGCAAAATTAGTGTATTTACTACTCATAAAAACAGAGAAAAAAATATTTTCAAAATATATATGCAGATAACTGTTACAACTAAAACAGAACTTAGCAAAATAAATTACCTAGATACCGCATTTATTATGTTACATACACCGATGAACAGAACAGAATGATTGAACATTATTCTTTAAACATTTTAAACCCATACATGACATCTATACAGGCGACATATTGACCGTTGAACGAATCTATTCTTTATGGCTATTTTTTTATAAACAACGTTAATTTAAATATTCTAATTATTTTAATTTATTATTTTAATTAATTTCCGTAGTACATTATTTTAACATAGGCTGGTGTCTATTGACGTAGTACTTGCAATGTAAGAGCTTGAAATCGTTTTTTTGGCAGCATCATCACAAAATATATGGAATTTTCTCTATAATACAAATACTTAAGAGGGTGTCGAGCCTACGAGACGCGCGGAAAATAGGTATTTACTGCAGCGGGCTAGTCGTGTGCGTTGTCACACACACAATGACAAGTTCGCTCGAGGCCCGCTTGCCGTTGCACGACGAAGTTTGCTAACTTTGCATTTTTTAATTTTTTGTCGTTATGTTGAATAAACTTGAAAAACGAATATTAATTATTTAGATGGTTTTATTTATCACGCTAATATTATAAAGGCGAAAGTTTGTGAATGAATGTGTCTGTTTGCATGTTTGTTACTTCTTCACGCTCAAACGGCTGGATGGATCTAAATGAAGCAAGTAGGTACGTAAATAAATCACAAAAATAAATTTAATAAATTATACCTATTATATAAAAATTAACGTTTGTTTTTACATTATCCGTTCCCTCACTATTCATCATATTACAATAAAACTTTGATTTTATTTATTAAACTCCTCAGATTTTTTTTTAAAGAATGCTAGCAATGTGGGTACATTTCACATTACTAGCAATCTTGTTAACCCCTCCAACTAAGCTAAATATGCTTGTGTCTGGAGTGGGTTCACGTCAATAGTGTACTGGGTGGGGTTCGAACCTGCGACCTCTCGATCACAAGTCCGACACCTTATCCATTAGGCTATTGACGCTTCGAAACTGGGTAAGTAGCAAGTTAGGGTAGATCGGTATGCAGTGCTTATTTGAATAATAAAACCAGTATGAAATAAAAAAAAATATTATGTAATGTCATAATAAAACCAGACTGAAATAAGTTTTGTTTATTAAAATTTCATTTAGTGCTCGTTTAAATTCTGATGTACAGTCATATTTTTAATAACATTCGGTACTTTATTATATATACGTGGGGCCATACCTAAAAAACATTTTTTCATTAATGCTGTCTAGCGAACTTACTTCGCAGAAAATATAAGCGTAATTTATTTCATAACAATATATGTATCAAGTGTAACTTAATTTAAAAGAAAAAATAAATAAAAGAAATCTATAAATCTAATGTTATATTGCTTATTATAATATTTTACATAAATTGGCCAAGTGCGAGTCAGACTCGCCCATGAAGGGTTCCGTAGTAACTATAATAATATAATATAATATGTATATTTACTTGACAAAAAACTAAAACTTACAAATTTCTTAAAACTAGCTTATTTACATTTTTTGCAACTACGCCAAATAACTTTGTTTTTCATAGTATTTGTATGAATTACAAAGTTATATTTGCGGTTTTAGAAAATATGCTGTATCTCAAAAACTGCTGACTCGATCTCTTTAAAACCAATTTTGATTGAAAGTTTACATTAAGATCTATAGATATATATATATATATATATATATACAACGTGTAATTTAAAGGGTATATACATACCAAGTGCATGGCTTCTTTGGATGATAACAAACGATATGGCAAGGGTTTTGTAATCCTAAGTCTACATGTGTAGAACTTATTACAAATTCCAGTACACTGATACCAGAGACCGAATTTTTCAAATTAAGAAGCACGAAAAGAATTATCGTGTTATTGGCAAGTGACGTGGAAAGTTATTGACCCTCGTAGTGCTGTGACACGTTTGTTATGATTGGTATTCAAAAAATATGTGAAACCAATAATTTGGTGTCAATTCTTTAAGTCAGTTATTTTGTGCTGAAACTGTGCATAGAGACTCCATACCAAATGTTGTCTTCAGCCCTTTTGGTTAGATATGGGGTTTCCGTTACACGTTGTATATATATATTTATATTTTTCACTCCACTATTATAGAAGTTAGAGGGAGGGATACACATTTGACCACTTTGGAAGCTTATATCTTTTAAACGATTGACTTTATGAAAAAGTGGTTTCAGAAACCCCCATGTCATTTTTAAAGACCTGTCTATAAATACCACACACGCATAGGTTTCATGAAAAAAAAATATTTTCAGTTTTAGTTCCATGTATGGGGTAGTAGTATGTTCCTTTATTTTAAATGATTTTTAATTTTTTTTCTCAATATCGGAAAGCGTTTCATAGAATACATCTACTTACCAAGTTTCACATGTATAGTCTTAATAGTTTTGGAATAAAATAGCTGAGACATACGGACGGACGGACAGACAGACAGACAGACAGTCAGACAGACGGACAGACATGACGAAACTATAAGGGTTCCGTTTTTTGCCATTCGGCAAATGAACTCTAAAAAACGAGTAATTTCTTTAAATATATATTTTTAATTTTGGTACACTATACATATCACAGTATAGTAAGAAAAGAAAAAATGACAAAAAGATACTATACTTTGTAAGAAATAAAAAGACAATAAAACTTATTTCGAATTTTGAAAATACAATCGTAGAAATATCAATGCATCCAAGGTTTGACTTCCAAGCCTGCTTCGTTTATTACCAACATAAGCAGCAGCTGGAAACGCTCGTTTAGGTTTTACACTGGTTGGAGGAATAGACAATAGATACTTATATGCTGTTTCTAAGTGATATCCACTAATTCCTCCATTTTCAAACAGGATTATTTCACGTCTATTTTGCCAACCCCGATTAATTTTGTATTTGTACTTCACGATCTGGGTATTTCATACTCTTATCAATTTCCAGCTATAACTTTTCCTTTAGTGTCAATTGGGGTTGGGATTGGGAGGTTTGTGGCATTAACTCATCATCTGTTTGTGATCCTGATCTTCCTTCTTCTTCTTCCGTGTCATCTCGACTTTTAAGTTTTTTAACAATATACTTTTTAACAATAATGTAACAGACTCTGTTACATTGTTCTGAGATCTCAACTACAGTTTAATAAATAGCAATAGGATAATCGCTAATTGCAAGACTCTTGCGAGACTCTCGTTTGGGCAACACTATATGGTTTATTGGATGTTGAAGTCCACTTGTCGAAAGAAAGACTAAATCTTTCACCTGCACTTTTCAAATGTTTCAATTCTGCAGTTACTTGCTTTCTGATTTTTTCACTGTAATTCATGACACGTTTTTGAATGGTGACGGCTGACTTTGGTAAATCCGTGTATTTTGCAAAGACAAATTTTCTCGAATCAACTGAAGTTATGAATATACTGAATGGAAATCCATCTAATGCAATCATTCTTGCCAAAACATCATCGAGGCTATCGTCGGCACTTTCAGTAAAATAATCATTTAACTTTCGCTTGGCTGGCGGCGGTGCTGTGTTCAGATTATCAGAATCTAGACTTGTTGAAGCTGATATAAGCTTGATGTTATGTTTTGATGACGAACGTGTATGTAATCCCTTAGTCGATCCATCCAAAGTCTTGAGAATGGCTGAGCATCGGTTACATTTGGCACTATTCCTATCCTTCGCAACTAAAAAATAGCTCCACATTGACGTCGTATCACTGTGTTTTTTATGTTTAACAAAATCTCCCGCCATTTGAAATACTTAATTTCAGATAATTGACTTTTAAATTTAAATGACGTAGGTCGTGGGTTTAAATTTAGAAAATATCTTGTAATGACCAAAGTTTTAAATATAATTAAGCATATCTTAAAACTGGAAACATATCTTACATCTATACAATAATATAGGTTATCCATCAGAATTCAGACAGGCTTTAATGTCCTCTCATAGGTATAATACAGGTTAATTAGGTAATTAACCTGTATTATAGATACATTGTAAGAATGATATTTTAAAAGAGTAACTGTGGAGTTTCTTGCCGGATCTTCTCCATAGAAAACGACCAATTTCGAACCGTGCCCTGCGCCAAACTGCTGACGTTTTATAAGTGCCCATGTAGGCCTATGTGAAATAAAACATTTTGAGTTTGAAAAAATCACAAGAAACAGTAGTAGGTATCTCTACTACTAAGTAGAGATACCTACTACTGTTTCTTGTGATTTTTTTTTTATTTTTGGCTCGCGTTTGAATTTTAAGAAAAAAATTAATTCATTTCAAATTAATTCAATTAAATAATTAAATTTCAATTTGAAATTAATTTTTAAACTGGCATGATTGCTCTATGTTATCTCTTAAAAAATAGTCTTTTTAAGAGATAACATAGAGCAATCATGCCAGTAGCGTGCAACCAGCGCACCACGCACCATGAGACCATAAGTCTAGTTTAAGCATATACTAACGGGAACCCGTGTGAAATTAGTACTTCCCACAATATGATTATAAATTAAAGCCTGTCTGAATTCTGATGGATAACCTATATTATTATATAGTTGTAAGATATGTTTCCAGTTCTAAGATATGCTTAATTATATTTAAAACTTTGGTCTATACTGTCGTATAGACCAATTAATACAGCACAATGGAATTACAAATAAAAAATATCCGATAAGTTGGTCATCATGTATGTCATTGATATACACTATAAAAAGGAAAGGGCCAAGAATTGAACCTTGCGGAGCACTCATCTTGGCTAGGGATCCTGCAGATGTCGCTCCATTAACAATAACTTTTTGTTGCCTGTTTGATAAATATGAAAGAACAAGGTCAGCAGAACACGAATCCACGAACTCCGTAATGGTGTAATTTACAGATCAGTGTTTTGTGGTCAACGCAATCAAAAGCTTTGGAGAGGTCACAAAATATGCCAATTGCATCCTGAGATTTCTCCCAAGATTCCAGAATGTGACGGATGAACGCTACTCCTGCGTCTGTTGTTGACCTACCTTTCGTGAAACCAAACTGCCGACTATGCAGAATTCCATTTGAGTTAAAATATGATAGCATCTGGTCCAGCATGATTTTTTCGTATATTTTGCTTAATGCTGGAAGCACATATATCGGTCTATAGTTAGAGGGATCACTCTTACAACCCGACTTAAAAATTAGTACTACTAATTATTAATTAAATTAATTAATTAGTAATTAGTCATTATAATTGGAAATCATCTTGGATCTCACGTGAGATTAACATATTAATTGTGTTCAGTGCTTGATTAAACCTTGTATTCTCGGATTATCAAGAATCCACTGATATTTCGTGAAACATATCGCCTTATTGTGTCTACCACGCGTAGCGCGCGTTTGTTGGGAACGAGTTAAGCTGTGATTGCTGTTGTGACCGCTACCTGGATATCGGCGCCTTGGGAACGTTCATCCACACTTGTCTTTCACCACACGTTACAATTACTCACCCTCATATTACATACAAACCACACTTGGAGCGTGACCTTGGAAGGTCGAAGTTGGCGTCCCCAGCATTCAGGTTAGTGGTACATTTTGTTTATCGAAATAAGGCCTAAGAGCCTACCACAACGTAGGGCTCCGCGTAATCGCGGACAGTTCGACATACCAGTTACCGTTGGCTGGACTTGGGGTCGAACAACCCCACCCAAGCCCCCAAGTCCAGCCAACGGTAACTGGTATGTCGAACCGTCCGCGATTACGCGGAGCCCTACGTTGTGGTAGGCTCTTAGGCCTTATTTCGATAAACAAAATGTACCACTAACCTGAATGCTGGGGACGCCAACTTCGACCTTCCAAGGTCACGCTCCAAGTGTGGTTTGTATGTAATATGAGGGTGAGTAATTGTAACGTGTGGTGAAAGACAAGTGTGGATGAACGTTCCCAAGGCGCCGATATCCAGGTAGCGGTCACAACAGCAATCACAGCTTAACTCGTTCCCAACAAACGCGCGCTACGCGTGGTAGACACAATAAGGCGATATGTTTCACGAAATATCAGTGGATTCTTGATAATCCGAGAATACAAAGTTTAATCAAGCACTGAACACAATTAATATGTTAATCTCACGTGAGATCCAAGATGATTTCCAATTATAATGACTAAAACTCAATCTTCCAACCGGAGGTTAGTTTTGCAAGAGAACGGAAACGTCAAAGAGAAAAAAGTTATAGACAATAGAATGTTGCCAACCAAAAGGTGCGTTCGGTTTCACGTTGGACTAAACATCTACCCCCCCCGGACGGGCCTACCCGTCCGCTAATCAATTGGAAGTCTTGACAAAGTTGCGACCGCTCTCTTTATGATGGATCCGTCCACCAAAACTTCAGCAAAACGAGGGACCCCGTCGGTGCCAGTCAACAAATTGAGAATGCGCCCCATGCGCCAATACAAAGGCTTCAGGTTGGCATCCTTAATCAGGACGAGGTCTCCGATCTTGGGCGGATGAGTTTTATCCGTCCACTTGACGCGTTGCTGGAGGATGTGCAGATACTCTAAGCTCCAACGCTTCCAAAAGTTCTGAGCGAGCTGTTGCACCAACTGAAACCGCGAGAGCCGATTTTGGCTCACATCAACAAAGGGGTACTCCGGCAAGGCGACAAGTGGCTGTCCAATCAAGAAGTGGCCCGGTGTTAGAGCCTCCAAGTCATTCGGGTCCGAAGAGAGCGGGCACAATGGGCGCGAATTCAACACAGCTTCAATGCGGCAAAATACCGTAGCTAGTTCCTCAAAGGTGAGAACGGTGTCTCCCAACAATCTCCGCCAGTGTCCCTTTGCCGCTTTCACCGCGGCCTCAAAAATACCCCCCCAATGGGGGCAGGCTGGCGGGTCAAACAACCAAGTGACCCCTCGGCGGGCCAAACTGTTACCAATGTCAACCTGGCTCTCATTAAGGAAGGCGTATACCTCCTTCAAATAGTTACTTGTACCCTTGTAATTCGTACCGCAATCAGACCTAATCAAAGAAGGTAACCCACGGCGAGACACAAATCTGTCCAAGGTCGCCACAAAGGCCTCTGTCGAGAGGGAGGTCACCAGCTCCAAATGTACTGCCTTGGTTGACAGGCAGACGAAAACACACAAATAAGCCTTGACGATTTTACTATTTCGAAGTGTGGACGTCTTCACCGAAAAGGGACCAGCAAAGTCCGTTCCGACGCCAGCAAAGGGCCTCGCCTCATTGACACGATCAGCCGGCAAATCTCCCATTAGGGGCTGCATAGTGGAGGCCTTAGTCCGATAACACGGCATACAGCGGAAGACAATGCTACGAATAGTACGACGAGCCGACAAAATCCAAAATTCTCGCTGCAGAATAGCCAACAGCGCATTGCAACCGGCATGCGAGTTTTTAACGTGACGATCAGTCACCAGCAATTGTACCAAGTGGCCCTCCTTGGGCAACAAAAGGGGGTGACGGGCCCCATAAG
Organism: Tholera decimalis; assembly: GCA_943138885.2. Classification (NCBI taxonomy): domain Eukaryota; kingdom Metazoa; phylum Arthropoda; class Insecta; order Lepidoptera; family Noctuidae; genus Tholera; species Tholera decimalis. The sequence continues at coordinate 34,711,874 of OW964567.2, forward strand.
GAAGGCTAGAGTGCCTCAACCGTCCTCCAACACGTAAAAGACCCGTCTTATCCAAGAAGGGATTCAGCTTACTAACAGCTCCCGACAACTTAACCCTACCAGACTTCAGAACCTCGATCTCCTTCTCAAAGTGTGCAGCCTGCACAGAGCGGACCCAAAGGAGGAGTGACTCCTGTCGCTCTTGAGGAGAGAGAACTGGTGACAGGTGCTTGTCCCCTGGATTCCTAGAATTATGGCCAAAACGCCTGATCCACGAGGTGACGTTCAACAATTTGTCGAGGGAGCTGTATCGATTCAACAAAAGGTCAGGATCAAACGGAGGATCCTTCGTTCTAACAGCGAACACCTTAAGTCCGGGCAAAGGATCCGACATCAAGACTGGCGTTCGAGGCCAATCGTCCTCGAGGCGAGTCAGCCAGTCCGGCCCCCACCAGAGGGGGTGAGCAATCAAGTGGGGGCCGGACTGGCTGACTCGCCTCGAGGACGATTGGCCTCGAACGCCAGTCTTGATGTCGGATCCTTTGCCCGGACTTAAGGTGTTCGCTGTTAGAACGAAGGATCCTCCGTTTGATCCTGACCTTTTGTTGAATCGATACAGCTCCCTCGACAAATTGTTGAACGTCACCTATGTTTCATTAAATCGGAAAAATTACCGCTGTCTATACATTAATTAAATGTGCCTGTTAGGATAGCAGCAATTGAGTGAATAATATTACCAAGAACTCTAACAGATGCACTCCATAAGTCATCAGTGTTTGTTATGTTAAGACTTTGGAATGCTTTTTAATTACATCAATAGAAATGGGCTTAAATGAAAATGTTGGTATATCCTTATTGAAGTTTTCCTTTAAAAAAGATTCTGCTGATAATGGCGAAGAATATAGATAGAGATTTAGTAACCTCTACTGGAATATTGGTAAAGTAATTTTCCAACTTCTCAGCCACTTTTGACTTATCTGAGATGACCTGATCATCGATGTTCAAAGTCAAATCATTCTAACCCTGTTGGTTTGTGTTTCCAGTTTCTTTGTTTATCACCTTCAACACAGTTTTTATTTTATTGTTAGAAATGCTAATTTTATTACTTTCTGATTTAGATTTAGCTTAGGGCGCATACTATTTTAAATATCTTTGAGTAGTTTCTTACATAATTATGGAAGGCTTCATCGGAAGTCAATGATTTTTCATGGTATAAGTTGTATAAATTGTCTCAGCTTATTCTTATTCCAGCAGTGGCCCATTCATTAAATTTAGATTTATTACTCATTTGAAATTTTTTAACTGGACATGCCTTACTAAATTCGTGGCATGGTGAAGAAAAAATATCCTGTAATTTTCATTGGGGTCATGGGAGTCAAAATTGGCCATTGAAAGATTACTTTACATGTTATCATTAAAAACATTAATTTCTTTTTAGTTAGTGGCCTAAACTTAATAGTCTTATTTAATTGCCGCTTTTTAACCAACTCAAAGGATACTAGTTGACCTGTATGGTCAGACCTAACTCCACTAATTTGAGACGAGTATTTTATGGCACAATTAGTATAAATATTATCTATGCATTGAGCTGATGTTGCTGTTATTCTTGTTGCTTCCTTGTATGTGCATTTTAAGTTAAATGAACCAAACAATGAAGTAAGCTTGCAGTGTTCAGGTGAATTTACTAACAAATCAATATTTAGGTGACCACAAACGAAAACTAATTTATTATCTCTTATAAGCTTAGGTACTTAAAATTTCTCCCATTATCATTAAGAATGATGACAAGTTTGATGCTGGTGGTCTATAAACACTTAAGAAAGTTTGGTCTTCAACTTCTGTACATGCTACCTCACACAAGCAATCAACAGAGCAAGCGGTGATATATTTTTGTTCCTTATATCTAAGAGAATTATTACGTAATATTAAAGTACCACCTCCTACTGAGGACCTGTTGTATGCACTAGTAACAGAAAAATATTAATTTTAAACAACATTCTATATGGTTTTAGCCAGGTTTCACAAAAACATAAGATATCTATATCATATTTATCTATTAACATTTCCTCATCTAATATTTTGCCGGAGAAACGATTTATATTCTGATGATATAGTAAAATTGTGTTATTATAACTCTCCTTTGTCACATCTAAGGGTTTAAACAATTAATTTCAGTATTATTAGATACCCTAGATAATACTGAATAGTCACTTAACCTAGGATCAGTTAAATTGTCAATAACCCAGTGTAAATTGTAAGCTAACAAAGTAGCCAATGAACTTTCGTCGTAAATTCTAAAATGAATGTAAGGATTGCAATCGGTATGCCCAAAAACCTATTACACGATGTTTGATGCAATATTTTGCAATCGACCACGTTTGCTGAGCAAGCGATATAATGCGGTCGCACTAAGTTCGCCGCGAGCTTAGTGTATTTCGAACAGCAACCGGGTACACTCATTTTCATCATTTAGCGATAATTTTAGCCCTTACGTTACTTTGTTAATTATACTTAGCAATAAACCCTTGAAGGTTATCAGTGTATTTAACTTAGTAGACACACACGATATCCATATTGAATGTTGGAGAAAAAGTTGCATCCTTGGTGGATGCAACTTTTTCTCCAACATTCAATATGGATATCGTATGTGTTTTAAATTGGATTTCAAAATGAAAGCCAGATTTGCAATCACCACCCCCAAAAACCCATTATACGATACCCATATCGAATGTGTGAGAAAAAGTTGCATCCGCCATCTTGGATTTTAAAATGAATGCCAGATTTGCAATCACCACCCCCAAAAACCCATTACACGATACCCATATCGAATGTTTGAGAAAAAGTTGCATCCGCCATCTTGGATTTTAAAATGAATGCCAGATTTGCAATCACCACCCCCAAAAACCCATTACACGATACCCATATCGAATGTTTGAGAAAAAGTTGCATCCGCCATCTTGGATTTTAAAATGAATGCCAGATTTGCAATCACCACCCCCAAAAACCCATTACACGGTACCCATATCAAATGTTTGAGAAAAAGTTGCATCCGCCATCTTGGATTTTAAAATGAATGCCAGATTTGAAATCACCACCCCCAAAAACCCATTACACGATACCTATATCGAATGTTTGAGAAAAAGTTGCATCCGCCATCTTGGATTTTAAAATGAATGCCAGATTTGCAATCACCACCCCCAAAAACCCATTACGCGATACCTATATCGAATGTTTGAGAAAAAGTTGCATCCGCCATCTTGGATTTTAAAATGAATGCCAGATTTGCAATTACCACCCCCAAAAACCTATTACACGATACCCATATCGAATGTTTGAAAAAAGTCTTCATCATCACTTTCACTTCCTCAAATGGTGCTTTTCGGGAGCAACTGCACAAGGTACTATTAGAAATACCCAAAACGCTATAGGTGTGCCTATAATATTTAAAGAGTTCCCTCGCTTTCTCCAGGATCCCATCATCAGATCCTGATTTCATAACAATGGAACCAACTAGAAAGTATACCCTTTCAAACGAAAAAAAAATTCCAAATCGGTCCAGCCGTCTTCGAGTTTGAGGTTACATACATAAAAAAAAGTTTAAGACGAACTGAGAACCTTCTCCTTTTTTTTGAAGTCGGTTAAAAAGCAATAATAACATCACAAAATAGAAATACGTACTTTTTATGAGATTTTCGAAAAAAACGCCATCGTTTTTTTCGAAAATTTGCGCCAACTTTCTTCTAATAATATTTTTTTTTTACATTTTCCCATAATAAAACAAATATTGAAAAAAAAAATGTTAAAGAAATATATATTGAACAATAAAAAGTAATTGTTGGGTATGCATAATAAATCGTACTCAAAAAACAAAAAATTAGACTTATGTTATTCAACGGATTGCTGCAATACATACGTACACAATAGATCGCGAATTATCGTTACCGGCGAAACGCTCCACGATGAGACGTGACCCCTCTCTGAGCTCCCGTGGACGACTGAATTTTCGACCGGTGTACGTTGCGTATGGTTCAAAATAGCGCGCAAATTAGAAGAAAAAATTAAAATTAAAACAACCAAGCGACATTTTTGAAATGTTAAAGCTGTAAATGATAGTATGATAATTAGAGAATAATATGAATTGAAGTTTATGAAAAAACTCAACAGTTTACTATCAAAATTCAGCGACGCACGAGCATGTTTTGTAAGGATTTTTGTCCAACTTTATGTATTTTTGTTTAATAAACTATAAAATATTTTTAAATTTTGCCAACTATGTTTGCTAACACATTTATTCTAGTGTTCATTACATATTTTTGTCTGGTAATTAAAGTACTATTATAGGTTATATTCCTTTAGTAGTGAAGACCGTTTTAAGTTATTTTACTCGGCGCAGCCTTAATTAGAATGTTTAAATTAACGTCGTTTATAAAAAAATAAAAATAAAAAATAACTATAAAGAATAGAATCATACAATGGTGTGTGTAACGTAATAAATGCGGTATCTAAGTAATTTATTTTGCCAAGTTCTGTCTTTAGTTGTACCAGTTAATTTTATCAATACAGTGTGAAATTTGTATAAAAATCTGTATCGAGTGCTAATCTGAATCACACATCGAAAATATGTATAAATACGAAGAAATCTGTATGTATGGCAACATTGTCAGACAAAAGGTGCGTTTTTCTCGCCGAAGTGCGCGCACCTGAGATTGCGGTCATTCTACCGGTGCGGTAGAATTACCGCAATTGCGGCCACCGCAAGGCAGTGCGCGCACGGCTTTACGAGGGTGGGCGCTAATACCTATAAATACAAGATATTAAGTTATCTTAGCTTAGGTATTGACTGCAACTCTTACATAAACATATGTATTACCTTAAGGCCTATTTACATTATTACATTGCCATTTCACTTGAAGGTGCAAAATAAACTATTTTATTTTTAACCGACTTCAAAAAAGGAGGTTCTCAATTCGTCTTGAACTTTTTTTTTATGTATGTTACCTCATAACTCGGAGACGGCTGGACCGATTTGGAAAATTCTTTTTGCGTTTGAAAGGGTATACTTTCTAGTTGGTCCCATTGTTACAAAATCAGGATCTGATGATGGGATCCTGGAGAAATCGAGGGAACATGACCGAATACTCACAAAAACTTCTTCTTTTATAGATTTTTAGCATAGCCACAGCCACGCATCGCCACCATGCTACGATGCGTTGCTGTGGCTATGCTAAAAATCTATAAAAGAAGAAGTTTTTGTGTTTTTACTCCGCTGCATGCCCTGTCATAATCCTATGCACGCCCCTGCCCGCATGTATGTGGTATAGTGTGCCTGTGGTTAGATGTGGAGCTGATTCCAACATAATTGGTAAAAAGCTAAACAAATGTTAATGATGAAACTATCACTCAATTTTCAGGACTGGACCAATCCCTGCCAATCATCCCTGAAGACCCATTAGACTCCAAGTTCCTAGAGACCGGCATAGCTCGCCTCAACGTGTTCGACGGAGATCAGTTTGACATCATGACTCGCGATGACGTTGACGTCACAAAGATCCACGTGGGCAAGCGGCGCTCCAAGTACAAGGACCTGAAGGACATGCTCGATGATAAGACTGAAGTTAAGCAGATGGTGGATATTTATAGTAAATATAAGTGAGTATTCGTTTTACTGGTTAAAATATAAGTTTAAAATTAAATGGATGAATATCTATACTAATATTATAAAAGCGAAAGTCTGTTTGACTGTCTGTTGCGCTTTAATGGCTAAACCATAGCATCAATCACTCAGTAAAAGACCTTGCTATTTGTATTGATAAAGATTTGTCTTGGGGTCCCCAGTTGCAAGAAGTGAGCCACAAACTGTTTGCCTTTGCAGGGTCTTTACGCAGATTGCGCAATTTCCTGCCGACTGCCACTAAAACTGCGCTTGCCCAATCTCTTCTTCTCCCTATCCTTGACTATGCTGTTGCAAGTTATCTAGATCTAACTGAAGTTCAGCTAGATAAGCTTGAGCGACTCCAAATATTTTGTATCAGATTCATATTTGGTTTGCGGAAATATGATCATGTTTCTGAGTTTCGCATCAAACTCAAGTGGCTGCCTATCCGCCTTTGCCGGAATGCACATATTTTATCATTACTCTACAGTATTCTTTTCAATCCAACGACTCCCTTTTATTTCAAAGAACGTTTTAAGTTCCTTCATGACACACATGTTAGACATTTTAGATCATCAGAGAATTTGAGACTTTTGATGCCTACACATTCCACAAAATTTTACGACCAGTCTACTATTCGGTTGTGGAATGCATTGCCGGTGTCAGTAAGACAAGCTCAGTCACTCGCTGCTTTTAAAAGCTCGGTTGCCAATAATTTTCTTTCAAACTTATGATTATTCCTTTGTTTTTGTCCACACGTCATTCAATTATTGGTCTACAATTATACTATATAAAGCTAAATTACCACGGACTCACTGACATAATTGTTCTCCCAGATGGTGGATGGGGAGGTGGGTATATTTTGACAGATTCGTAAACAAGTAACTCTCAAACCTACGGGAAAAGTGCCAAACCTCCCCTTTCCCCCCCCCCCCCTTCTCTCCCCTCCCTATCGTATCTCGGAAACTACGAGACCCGTATTTTTTTTTTTAAGGATTATTATAGAGGAGGCTCGGTAAAGTAAAAACCATTTATCAAAGTCGCCCCCCCCACCCCCCTTCTCACCCCCTTTAGGCGGATCTCGGCAATTAAGAGACTTCCCAAGTAACACAGACGTGCTGAATAAAGATTGAGTAAGAGCAATCATCTAGAGCATATGCTGAATACTAAGCTGAATAACGTCTGAGTACCATCTATTCAGCAGTTATTCAAGCAAAAAGGGCCCCAATTTTGAATGCTTAACTCTGAATAACAGCTGAGCAACATCTGAGTAGAAGCTTAATAACGTTTCAATTAGCTTAATAACTTTTGAATAACAGTTCACATTGTTTTTATTAAGCTCTTACAACTGAGTTATTCAGCTTAGTCGAATTGGTTATTGTATTCAGAATTTATAGAGCATTTAAATTATTGTTTACATTTTTGCAAACAATATTCATACATATTGTCAAAAAAAATATGGAGTAAATATTATAATGTCAATGTCGAATGGTGTTGATTTAACATGGCCGGTGAAATTATAAAAGCTGTAAGTAAATTTTAATTTACAAATTAGTGGTCTGCTACATGTTAATTGTTAGTGCGCAAGTAATTTTGTCGTGAATAGTATGTGATTTTTTTAGTATTTATTACGCGCCGCGTGAATAATCAAGATAACTGATAGTAAATAGTATTTTTATACATACAAACTAGGTCTAACAAAAGTACTTGCGACGAAATAGCTAATACTAGCGATTATAAACCAACAAAATAACATGAATCGAGTTGAGAATGTTGTAGTTGTAAGATTAAGCATTTTGGTGATCTCTTAAATTCCTTGTAAGTATAAATTACAAAGATTTTTAATGGCGATCGAAGTTTTGCTTTATAATGCTGAATAAAAGTGCACACATGTCTTGTTACTGAGCTATAACTTGAAAAAGAGTAGTCTCATTGCACTAACTTCTGAATAACAATTAGATAGTTGGCCACATTTCTACATTACTCAGATTTTTAGGGTTCTCTAATCGAACGCGTCGGGCCTACGTTGTCCACTTACGTAGGTACTAATGCTGTAACAAAATAATCATGTCATGTGATGATGTGACTCATGTGAACGAAACTCGGATTGTAAACAAAAAAATCTATGAACTGATTGTAACTGAATCATACGATATAGGTATCAAATTGTTCGTAAAAATTTTCAGTGTAAGGTACGGAAAGACGCGCGGTGCGCGGGAGTGGTGGCGGTGGCGGTGTGAGTGGAAAAATGGAATAAACGGCCCGCTCACTCTCACTCTTGCGCCCAGTCAAACTCCGCGCTCGCCCCCGCCCCCACTCCCGCACCCGCGCGCTCGCTACGACTTCACAGTCGTGCGTCACACCAACTCGACCGACTGCCAATTTCAAATCAGTCAGTCGGTCGCGTTGGTTGCGAGCTTTCGGTGACATTCGCTCACGCGTCATGCAAGTCCCTACCAAACGGTAAACAATAAAACTAACGACGCAATAGGCTAAACTTTGCAGTATGTGTTCCGTTTTTTATCGAGGAAGTTTATTATGTTGAACCGACATTAGAATAACTACGTATCATTGCATCGTAACGATAATTTACATTCATTTCGTTTCAGGATAATGTCTTTTAAAATAATTTCAACACGTCGCGTGGTAAGGGTCGCACAGAATTGTGTACTGTACCATCCTTATGGGAGAACAAAGGACAACTTCGATGGCCAAGATATAATGCGGATTTACTAACTAAAGACAGCAGGGTCCAACCTCGCGCAGATTGACGGCTTACAATGAGTTGTACTCTAAAACGAAAAAAATATAAAACTTATGAAGAAGCTGAAGAAGAATTATCGAAAATGCTAAACTTAACGGATACTGACACTGATCTTGATCAGATTGAACCTTCATTTTGTAACTGTGATTTGTAGCTGTTGATAAACAATTTTGTAGGTGAAATAAACGATTAAACTTTTTGACTTAAATTATTTATTTTTAATTAAACTTCGGACTTAGCCTATATATATAGTGTGCAATTAAGATACGAAATACAACTCATTCCTATATTCATTACCAGTGATCGGTGTAGGTAGATTGAAATGGGGTCATTGATCCGAAACGTATATATTAATATGGACATTCCTCCGGAATTGGTGGATTATTAAAAAAAAACCGGAACTTATGTAGGAATTTTATTCTGCCAGAGTGGAAGGAGTCATTTGATGATTTGCCATCCTCAAAAAAAAAGGTAGGAATTGTAATAAAATGCCAAAAATAAAAAATAAAAATTAAAGCTTCGATCGGAATTAGATTGTTTTTATTATTCAACAGATAAATAATGAATTAATTTAGTTTTTATACCTTCCTTTAAATTTTGAATTGAGTAGGAATAATATCACTACCAACATTAACAATGTTTAATTGAATCCGGAAATACCGGAATTACTTTCCGGGAAAATGGCTTATCCATGTTATTCTTTCTGTGTGCATTTATGATACAAGTACCAAAAATCAATCTACCTACTCCGATCACTGTTCATTACACACAAACTTGAATTTTACATCTTGAGGAGATAGGCATATTGAGGCGCGTGTTTCAGTTGGCATTTTAGATTTAAATATATTAAAGCAACTTGATTTTACTGGCTGATCAAAAACTTCAGTCAAACCTGAAACTTTGAAGATGTATAAAAATATATTGTCATTTTATTTAAGTATTTTCTCAATTTCCATAATGTCATTTTGGTATATACCAGTCAGAAAATTTGATAGGCTTTGCTAATTGATTTTTCTGGGGTACGGAACCCTCTTCATTGCATAATATTTTAATAAAGCTGGTATTAAAATAAAAAAATAAAAATCATTTAATTCAGATTCCAAAGATCCATATTACATTGTTTAAAATTAAGCTATGGGCGCTATAACAATACAAATGTGGTCTTTAATTTGAATAAGTTAGTTTTAAATTCTCTATTAAACCGAAAAAAGCTTAATAAAAACATAAATAATATTGTTTATTCAGCAGCTGAATAATTAGTAAGACATAGAATCTTATCCAGTTTAAAGATAAAATAAAAACAATTATTCAGTATCAATCTATATAATAGAATATTTAACGATATTATTCAGAAGGTGATACTTTATTCAGAAAATAGCTGTTTCAAACGCTACTAGCTTAGTACTGCTTTAATAAGAGCAATACAGATTATGGTTATTCAGATAAATGCTGCCGGCGCGGGCTGTTTTTCAGCTTTAAGAAGGGAAGCACAGAAATACAGAATTTATTAAGCATTCAGAATTTTAAGGATCCGAACTCAACCTAATCCAGCATTTGGCTATTCCCAAACCTCTTATACAAACTATATTCATCTTTGAACTGTAAAATGTTCTAAATGTGTACTGCTATCTTGCTTACGTGTTACTTGGGTTGGAACATTTTTTTTTTCAGATTCATTTAGAGGGGCAATGCTTTAGTAAAAATACTTCTGCAACCCCCCCCCCATCACCCCCCCCATTATTTTTATTTTTTTTTTTATTTTCACAAGCACGCGAGGTGCTTGCACCTCGCGCAACACGCAAATACTAATCTCCCCCCATCACCCACCCCCCCTTTTTTTTTTCACAAGCACGCGAGGTGCTTGCACCTCGCGCAACACGCAAATACTAGTCTATCTATAAATTTGGTTGAAATTAGGAATGGAAATATTTTAAGACCCAGAGTCAAACATGCTAAATTTGTTTAAAAAATCAACCCTTAAATGATGATTAAAAATATAGGTGATATAATAATAATAATAATAATAATAAACGTTTATTTATCATCAAAACAGTACATGGTTGATTCATACATATTGTTACATGGTCAGTTCATCAATACATGGCTATTACCTATAAATACAACATTTGTACTCAAAGTCGGTGAACCCTGCCTCTTAAACTAGGGTTACCTGTGACTTAAGAGGCAGTGATCGGCTTAAATGTTTCATAACATAGTACATTACTTGTGCGAAGTGTGTCGGTCTACCATGTGAAGTAGATATTAAACTAAAGGACTAAATCGTAAATATTTATGATAAATAGATAAATATTAAGCAAAATATGGAAAAAAGGAAGGGTAACTCGAGGATGTAGAGCGGTGTGTGTGAGTTTGTCTAACTGTGTGAGAGTGTGTGTGTATATGTAGAAGTATGTGAGTGGTTGTGTGTAACTGCACAGGAGTATATAATGTGGGTGATGGTAGTTCTAAGTGTGCAGCAAAATACAATAAATATCATTAAGCAATGAGGAAAACAGGTGTGTACAGTGTTAAGCAATGAATGTAAGTAGGGACTCAGTTTTTATGTAATCCAGTTGAAGGAGCCATTCTGTCACTTTAGATTTGATATGGTATTTGTTGAGGTCACGGATGTTAAGGTCTTTGTGAGCTTTTTTATAAATATGTGCACTGAGTGTGGAAAATTGATGTTTGGCGAATGAGGTTTTCTGACGTGTGCCAGGGGGGATATTGGTACGTTTATTAGGATCAGACGGGGGGACGCAAGCGTGTCTTCTGAGTACTGATCGAAGAACAAAGAGCTGGCGAACTGTTAGCACCTTACATTCCGAGTATAATCGTGCTGTAGGATAGCGGTATGGCTTGCGTAATATAATTTTGAGTATAGCCCTTTGTGCTCGTTCAACTCTGAGTAGACTGGTTTTAGTTGCGCCACCCCATACTGTTATACAATATCCAATCACGGATTGACACAGAGCATGAAAAACCATTTTCAAGGTATCAGGGTTGGCAGATTCTCTAAGAGACTTAAAAATGTGAACCAGTCTCATAGTTCTGGAGGTCAGGACATCGATCTGCTTATCCCATCGCAACCCTGCATCTATCTGAATACCTAGATATCTTACACTCTCGGTTCTTGTTAGTGTTCGACATTGACACGGGGATGATAGCTGTATATGATTTAATATTACACTTACGCGAACTAAATCGCCGGCAAGTAACTAACAAGCTAGTAAACTATAATTCAACCTATTAAGTTCCTACTATTGGGACACAGGCCTTCTCTCTATGAGAGCATATGGGCCGTAATCCATTACCGCGGACCTAGTGCGGTTTGGTGGATATCGCATGCCTTCATAATTTTTAGTTCTAGGACATGACATTTCTCACGATGTTTTCTTCCACCGATTAGAAAGCTGTGGTGATGGTATAAATTACACAAAGTAATGTGTTTGACAGAGGTCGAACCCACAACTTGCAAATTGCGGGCCGGGCGCGTAACCACTGATTCACCACTGCAAAACTAAATGGGAGTGTCAGAACTACTGATTAAAAACTCACAGCAAGAGTCATTTGATGTATTTCCACCCAGAAAAATAAAACCGGCCAAGTGTGAGTCGTACTCGTGCACGAAGGGTTCGCACGGCAAAAAAAAATCATGTCTGTTGTATGGGAGCCCCCTTAAATATTTGTTTTATTTTAATTTAACTATTTATTTTTAAAGTGAATATATTCTGTGAATATTTAAAGCGTCTACCTGTTGCCGTTATCAATATCGAGCAAAAACGAGCAATAAAATCACGTTTGTTGTATGGGAGCTCCCTTAAATATTTATTTTATTCTGTTTTTGTTTTAGTATTTGTTGTTAAATCAGCCAAAGAAATACATCATCTGTGAAAATTTCAACTTTCTAACTATCACGGTTCATGAGATATAGCCTGGTGACAGACAGATAGGGGAGCTTTAGTACTAGGGTCCCGTTTTTATCCTTTGGGTACGGAACCCTAAAAATTAATTGAATATGCGATATTGAATTTGATTCCGATTAATTTATATTGATTTTATTTGTAATTGTAAGTTTGATTGTACTCTGTTTGTGGTGATTTTTTTTAATTAGAATGTAGGACCGGTATGTATACAACGTGTAACGGAAAGGGTATATACATACCAAGGGCACGGCTTCTTTGAGTGATATCAAACGATATTTATTGGAAGGGTTTTTTAATCCTATCTCTACATGTTCGGAAGTAATGAAGTCACCGCCTGGACGGTAGGCTACTACAGTACTAGGCGCACAGAATTAGGGAAGAGATTTATCGTGATATTTGCAAGTAATGTGGAAAGTTATTGACCTACGTAGTGCGGTGACACGATTGTTATGATTTCAATTTAAGAAACTTCCGAAACCGAAAATTTGGTATCAATTTTTAGAGTATTTTATTTTGAGTTGAAACCCTTCCAATATCGTTTGATATCATCCAAAGAAGCCGTGCCCTTGGTATGTATATACCCTTTCCATTACACGTTGTATAGTTGTGTGATATAATTTAATGATATTTCAACATTTTTCCAGTCTGGTGTGCGAAGAAGTAGACATGTACTCGGACGAATACGACGATACGTACGATTCGGACGGCGTCACGCCCACCGCTGACGTCACAGAGGACGCGCGCCGCCCCTTCGTCACGCCCAGAGCATTGCGAGCGAGTCACAAGCACGACACTGAGGTAATTACGAAAAACTATAGGGGATAAAAAGGGGGGAAAGGTTCAAAACTGCCACTCGAATATTTAATCTACACTAATATATCTACTACTTGACAGGCCCGTTGGTATAGTGGTCAGTGGCCCTGACTGCTGTGCGCAAGGTCGTGGGTTCGATTCCCACCTAGGACAAATGTTTGTGTGATGAGCACGGTCATTTGTTCTTTGTCTGGGTGTAATTTATCTATAATATGTATGTATTTAGAAATATATATGTATGTTTATCAGTTGTCTAGTACCCATACCACAAGCTCTGCTTAGTTTGGGACTAGATGGCGTTGTGTGAAAAGTTGTGGGATTATTATTATTATATTATTATTACTATTCTACCCACATTGCGAGTAATCTTTAAAAAAAAATGCGAAAGTTGTTCGGATGGATGGATGTATGAATGGATGTTTGTTGCCAAAACTACTGAACGGATCTGAAAAAAATTAATAAGTAGATATTTGCCATTGACCCAGAGCGGAAGAAGTCATTCGATGATTTTCCCAGCCCAAAAAAAAGAAAAAGTTAGAAGCTAGTCTTTATATATTTGTATCTCGTTGGTCTAGTGGTCGTAAGCGCGACTGGTGCGCATTAGGGCTCGGGTTCGATTCATTGGTCAGGCAAAAAATGCTATTGAGTTTTTCAACCGACGACCAAAAGAGGAGGTTATCAATTCGACGCGTATATTTTTTTTTCTCTTTTTTTATTTTTATGTATGATCACCGATTACTCGAAGACGGCTGGACCGATTTGGAAAATTCTTTTTTGTTTGAAAGGGTATACTTCGAAATTGGTACCATTTATCACCAAGTCAGGATCTGATGATGGGATCCTGGAGAAATCGAGGGAACTCTTCAAATATTATAGGCACACCTATGGCGTTTTGGGTATTTCTTATAGTAACTTGTGCAGTTGCTCTCAAAAAATACAATTTGGGGAAGTGGAACTGATGATGAAGACCACAGATGGCCGCCGAACCTACTCAATAATAAGTATTTCGTGGATTGCGATTCGAATACTTGAATATGGATGTTAAGTACTTTATGTTCGTCACAATGCATATGGTGATGTAGAGCTGATGGTGAAGTACCAGGAGAACTCCTCAAAAATTAACGGCCCAGCATTGGGAAAAGCAATATTTTGTAAAAGGTTATAAGTAGTTGACATTTAGGCTCTTTTAACTAGGTAAATTAAAAATCGACCAACTAAAAAGAGTGAAATAAAAACATTTTACCAAAAAATTAAACCGACTCCCAAAAACACTGCAAAGTGAAAAATAACTTTAATTTCGGAAGTCGGTGGCAAAAACGAAAATACAAAACTAAAGACACCGACTACCGAAATTAAAGTTATTTTTCACTTTGCAGTGTTTTTGGGAGTCGGTTTAATTTTTTTGTAAAAAGTTTTTTCTAATAGGATCTTCTGTATAGTAGACCGAAGCTTGGAAGTTGGGGTTCGATTCCAGGTTAGGCTAAAAGTGCTATTGGATTATTCTAATAGCAATTTCTCAGTAGTAGCCCGGAGTGTAGAAGTTGGCGGTGTGTTACCCTATGCCTCGAAAAACACGTTGAACATTTTTAACAGTAATAGGGTATTTGCCTATTTTTCACAAATAGTTTAGATTTAATTATTGATAAATTTTAAGCTACAAAAATGATTTTCGTGAAAAATAACTGGGTAACATTGGTAAAACTTTAAAATAAAATTCAAATTAAATATTTTCCCGCCCCAAAACCCATCACTGTCACGAACTCGCTTGACGTCATATTTCTCAAACAACAAAGTGTTTTTGAGATTAGGATTTCTGTTATCTTATGTTGTTTGACAAGTCGATACGTTTGACAGCTTTGAGAAAAATGACGTCACACTACTTCATGATTAGCGTTTGCGGTCACGTGACACACAGATTAAAAAATACAATTTTCATTTCATGAAAATATAAAAATGTGGAATTATTTTTAGAAATAAAAATGTTGTTTATATTTCCTGGCATCTAAACTAACTATATGCAAAACATCGTTTTATTTTACTACTACAGGCAAATACCCTATTAAGGTACTTCAGAAAATTGACACTGGTTTGGCAAAGGGGTATTGCGTTTCCCGGTTATTGGTTTGTGGAGGTTAAATAGGCAATCGCTCCATGTAAACAACTAATACTAAGCTAATATACAGTATGTTAACTAACAGAGGGCGTTCCCGTTAACCCGCAATAGTATAGCATCCATACATGCTAAAAATAATATTACCATTCGAAAACAAAATGTCTTTTTTTTTTAATATTAAAATATTCACTAAAAATGTTAAATTGATACGTAAAAGAAACACTGTACACGCGTACGCATTCATAAATAAATTGCGACGTTGCCGTCCTTCAAGTACGCGTGTACAGAGTGTTTCTTTTACGTATCAATTTAACATCTTTAGTGAATATATATGTATATAATATTTAAAAAAATATCATTATAATTTGTTTTCGAATGGTAATATTATTTTTAGCATGTATGGATGCTATACGTTTGCGGGTTAACGGGAACGCCCTCTGCTAGTTAAGATACTGTATATAATCATTTTAGACTGGAACATATTTGGGAAAAGGCTGTCAAAGATGTACAGACGCCAGCACATGAAGCTACCCGAAACTGTCTAATTTTCGCAATCAACCTTGAACCTAATTTCTATAACAATAAAGTTGAAAATCTATTAAAGAAATTTGACAGATTGTTGTAGCTTGATGTGCTGGCATCTGTACAAAGGTCAGTCTGCTCGGTTTCCGAGGCACGGTGGGATCTTGATATGTTTAGATGGCCCTTGTTCCACCTAGACGATCGACCCGTGTTGTTCTTATTATTTCATCACGAGCTTTTTAACTTTTTAACCTAAAATGTTCACTAACAGTATCGTTAGAACTTAAAATGGGATATGTACCATGATTGTGATATTTATATAATGATGTTAGGCAGTTTGAGTACTTGTGTGGCCTATCCGAATGTCCTTACTTAGGTATTTTTCATCAAATCTTTGAGCTCCTTAAGTTTAAAGTTGAGCTACACTATAAAAGACAAATGCTTGCACTGTCTGGACAGGTCCACTCAAATCTGTGTGGTAATTTCCTCAAAAGAGCATCACAGACATGAACCTACATGCTTTTCATATAATTGGACCAATACGAATTGTAGGTACTTTAAAAGAGATGTTGATCTCTGAGTTTGTTTCGGTGTTTCTTCTCAGAATAGTCAGTTAGGAAACACCGGCCTCATCTAGCTAAACTAAATATAACACGTAAAAAACATGACGTGTAAAAGTGTTATTTATAACCAACTAGCTGATCCGCCCAACTTCGTACTGACATATTTTTTTATTATCCATTTTTTCTCACCTTTTAAACCTTCTCTGTATTAGAAGGAACATAATACAAAAATATTAATGAAATCGGTTCTCCCGTTCTCTAGTTTTAGCGATACTATCGAACAGCAATAAATTTTTATATATAAGATTTACAAAATTAATATTTCATTTTATTTATGTTTGGAGTTTCCGATGTATATTATAATAAAAAATATTGTTACAGGAGGAATCAGAAGATGAACCAGAGCCGGAGGAAGCTCATCCTAGCAGTAGTCGAACCAGGATGGACTTCTGTGTGAACCCTGAAGAGATTCGTGCTAGAAGGGAAGCCAGTTACCAAGCGCGGCGCGGCAGGGGAGGTACTAATAGACCTGCGCCACAACCTAGGTGAGAGATGATAAAATAATAAATAACAAAATAGTTTTTTAAGATAATTTAATATCTTGTATTTATAGGTATCAGCGCCCGCTCTCGTTATGTTAGTTATTTTTTAATTGATTTATTTCAGGCTTCTAATACATTTATCATTTAATCTCTCAAGGACCGCCATTATTTACGTCAACCATCCGTCAAGCACCGCGGGCGGGCTCTAATCGTATGCGTAATCTGACCCCGGTCACAAACGATTTTAAGACTTATCTTTACTACAAATACAGTTTTAAATCGGTCGGGGTTTGGTGGCACAAATTTGTGCCAGCGGGGCTCAACTAATACTTGTTTACTGGCACGTTTATGTGCCGCTGGGGCTCTAGAGGTTAAAATATGATTATGTTTGATTAATAATAATAATTAATTATCTATTATCAAGCTCTGAGCAGCAGCAGGGCCCGACTTGACAGTTGCAGGTTGTGGGTTCGAACCCAGTCAGGCACATTACTTTTTCTATTGTATATCATGCTCACTGCTCTCAAATCGATGAAGTAAAACACTGTGAGGAAACGTGAACTAAGACCAAACATGTTAAGACATGTGACTTCCACCAAACCGCAATGGGCCCGCGTGGTGGATTGCGGCCTATTTTCTCTCATAGAGAGGTGGCGCCTGTGACCCAGCAGTGAGAACGTAATAGGTTGAATTATAATTATTGTTACGAGCTGGGGTTCGGGATAGAAATAATTAACGCCAATTAAACCAAAATTAACACTAATTAATTAACACAAAATAAAAATTTAACACAATTATTCGCACCACAACACTTGTCACTTAACACTTAAATCGCACTGAAATTCACTTGTAAGCTTCGATTATATCGCGTATTCGCCTCGTAATAAGACTGACTCTCTGCGCCCCTTTGCGATCTATTTATACCCCGGTCTATGAGTTCCAGAACATTCCTGTAAAATCGACTCACTGTTTATACTGCTAAGAATATTCCAGAGCTACTTGAGATAGCCGCTAGATGGCGTTAGTGTCTCGACTAGATATACTCAGTACTGCTATTAGCCGCTAGATGGCGTTATAGTCTCGAACATTCTAAATTTCTGTCGAAGTTTCTCGACGTAATTCACTAAGCGACTGGCGTAACTTTATTATCACACATTTGTGACCCACAGATGAAACTTACAAAAAATAAAATCCAAATCTAATTCCCCACTTCTAAAAAGTCACGCTTTTAAAAGTATGAGCCTAAAAAATATTCTCATCTGAAACCGCTATACTTTAAGCCGTGGTCGTATGCCACCTATCCTAATAATAAAACAACACGAGTTGACTCATTTTAGATCGATCAGTGTGGTATGCTACAGCTTATTGCAGCAAAATTTAATCTTTGCGGATAGTATTAATCTCTGTTGTATTAACTTTACCAATAAGAATATTGGTAGTCTCCGCATTAAGAAATTTCATTGTTTTGCATCTGATCTTTCTTTAGGTAATATTAGCTGAGTGTTAGTGTTTTACATGGTGCAAAGGTTAGTCAACGTGTTACAGGACTAACTTTTGGGTTGGTTGACATTTATTTAGGTTATTAGAATGGTTATGGTTCGACAATTGGTTTAAGATTATTGGTTTAATGATACAAATTAATTTGGTTTAAAACTGTATTGTAAACTACTATTTACATTAATTTATGGTATTATGCTAAGTTAATAGAACCTGAAAAGATGGTTTGGTTTAAATAGTTGAGTTACATGGTTGGACGTACTATGACAGGCCCGTTGGTATAGTGGTCAGTGGCCCTGACTGCTATGCGCAAGGTCGTGGGTTCGATTCCCACCTAGGACAAATGTTTGTGTGATGAGCACGGTCATTTGTTCTTTGTCTGGGTGTAATTTATCTATAATATGTATGTATTTAGAAATATATATGTATGTTTATCAGTTGTCTAGTACCCATACCACAAGCTCTGCTTAGTTTGGGACTAGATGGCGTTGTGTGAAAAAGTTGTGGAATATTATAAAAAAACTGGTAGTAATTCTAATTTCTACTATTTTTTTATAAACTCTCTTAATTATGATCGAAATATTTAAGAAGCATAAGTGCTGAGTTGTTTGGTTGCAAGTAGGTATTGCACCGAACAGCCTGTCTGACCGCCATAACCCTATAGTTGGGTAATACGATACCCCTAGGTCAGATTTTCTTCCGACTACCCGTGATGACTGTGAAAGAGCTGTAGAGTTAGCTGTACGCACAATGCAAGTATTCCCAAAACGTTTTGTGCGTATGGGTGGGATGTCCTCCATGTAACGATGGCGCATACAAACATTTTCCAGTTTGTGAGGAATACTTAGCTTATTTAAAAAGTCTAAAAAATCCGACTGTTCAACTGAAATGGAAGAAACAAACACATTTTTATTTTAAAAAGTGACCATTTCAGTTGAACAGTCGGGTTTTTTAGATTTTTTAAATAAGCTTTTTTATTTTCAGCTTTTACGATTGCACAAAATGTAAAATGGTAAAAGAAACCTCAATATCATTTTTAAAGATCTGTTTAATGAAACCCCATTTGACATACTTAGTTTGTCGATTTTTGAATTTTTATTTTTGACAAATATGGCGCCCGATTTTCGTTGTGGTGATTTGGTTTTATTTTAATCTATCTATCCTATGACACTCGCGCCATCAAGACAAATCTAACGACGTATCATTTATCCAAATGCGTTCACTGGTTTCATAGTTACGAGGGAACAAAGGAACGGACATACATACATACACACGCGGTAAAAACATAACCCTCCTCCTTGTTTCGCTGCAGTCGGGTAAAAAAGAGCACTCAAACAACCACTTATACTGTATCCCTTGACAGCGTGACATATTTAACACACGTATTAAATATTATTTTTACCTTTTTCCAGGAACATGGACGTTACAGGCAAGCCCAAAGGTCAAGGTCAAGAAAAAGATGTCCTCCACAATAGAGATAAGAAAGAGAAGCACAAATCTGCGAGAGCCAATCACAACCGACGATCCGGGGCCCAGTGGAAACGGAGTCAGGGCATGATGCCATCTTAGTAACGCCCTGTATACAGGGTAGGGAGCAACCTGTATAGTGAGGTGGGAGTTTGTGGATTATTATGCTGTTTATTTTAATGTTTTAAGTGCGCTAGTTTTGTTTTTGTTTTTGAGGCGAGTGATGAATAAAGATGTATTTAATTAAAACCAAAATATTTGTTTACTTAAATTATAAAAAAAAATTACTCATTTAAATGTCAAAAAAGTTTGATATAAGAAATCTTTGACATTGTCAGGCTTATTTGAAATGATGATGATATTGACTTTTATTGTGCAAATATGTTATAAATAACACTTTTACAAGTCATTTTCTTTCGTAAATGTAAACTTGTGAGGCTGGAAAAAAACGGCAGCCAAGATTATATTCTTTGTTTAATTTCTTTATGGATGATTTGAATCTATCAATCAGATTTTAAATTAAGCATTTGGTTAAAAATAGTCCATTTTTTAATTATCCCATCGTTGTCTTTGTTTTATGGTTATAAAATCACATACTTGTTAAATGAATTTTTTAGTCACTATGTTGCTTGATACAAAAAATAGATAAACAGCAAAATAATCCATAACAACTTTACTACAAAATGACCCGATTACTAAAAAAATAAAAATTGGCTATGTCATAGACACAATTAGCTTTATTGTGAACAGTATAGGTCGAATCAAACTTAATGAAGCCTGTGAAGTTAGTTTTTGCTATGTAGTACACCACCCCATTTTGAGATACCATTAAGTTTGATTGTACTTGTATGAAGGAATATTTATGCAAAATGTATGAATATGGATGACTAAGTATTTATAATTGCACATTATTTATATAAATACAATTGAAAACTGGTTGTGTTCTAAACATCTCCATTTTCTATACATTATTGCAGTGTACTCTCCAAGTAATTAGTTAGTTTCTTCAGGGCCTTACTCTTAGTGAAAAACTAGCAAAACTGTCACATGCAAATAAATATGAAATAACGATAGAAAATATACCATATACTATAATAACTTATCATGTGTTCATGAGAAGTATCCAGTAGCTATACAGTATGTTAACTAACAGAGGGCGTTCCCGTTAACTCGCAATAGTATAGCATCCATACATGCTAAAAAAAATATTAGGGCAAAACTTGGCTAATTGGTGATAGTTTAGTAATTCGACCACAAAATTTTAGTGTTCCAGCAAATCATTTGGAAAATTTAAAGTGTTAGTCTTTATAAAGTTGCCTTTCATAATTAATATCTTAAAATATTACTAATACTATATTGTTCATATAAAATGTACTTAAACAAGAACATCATAAAGTTAGGTAATTCAGTGATTATTTAGTTATTTTGTGATATAGGCTTGGTCAATTTGTGATATCATTCAGGTCATTATGTGATATAATATAAAATGTAAGTAAAACACAAAAAACAGTAATCAAATGTTATATTTGGACTCATCATTAAGACAACACTTAAAAGAAACTATAATGCACAACTAGCTTTGGTATGTGTTATTTTTTTAGGAACTTAAATGATTAAATCAATTTTACTTATATTATGACTAAAATTAGTCTGATATTTCACAATTTGAACACAAGAAAAAGACACGATTTATAACATTCTGGCATGTTACATGATACCATGTCTTACAAAACTGGCATTCAATCCACTCTGTGCCATTTTTAAGTTTAACAACATGTTCTACAGGTGTTCAAGTCAATATTGCTTTGTAATGGCTTGGCTGGATATTGGACCTTGATTGAGATGGCTGTGGTGCATAAACATGGCCTTTTTTAGCTTGACCCCTCTTGCTTGGTTTCTTTTTCTTTGCTTAAGGAATCTGCAACACATCCTGAACATCATTTAAAGCCCTGGAACAGGATGGTTATGGTATAACAAGTAACAATAGCAATAGTAATCACTTTTAACTTCAAATATTAAAGAAAACTTAGTATTTCGCGCTAAATCTCGTTTAGACAAATTCTTACAATTCGTTAAATATGCTTATTTTGTGATAGTAAAAAAACGTTATTTCAGGAAAACACGAAAATTTTACATACAGAACTTATATATTATTATTAATAATAAATAATGGTATTTGCATTATAAATAACGCCATTTATTAACATTTCAGTACATAAATATGCTTAAAAACTCTTACCTTATCGTGATTTATAGAAGGTTTTACCATTTTTAGTTATTTTCAACGATATTTTAATTATTAATCCACCCTTTCAATTGACAAGTCAATATTAAGGTTAGACAAGTGTCAATGTCATCTTTTTTTATTTTTGTTAGTTTCTTCGACATCGTTCGGAAACACAATCTAATTCATTATTAACTATACAACTAGCGCCACCTATCGTTAATGTTTTACAACTGTGGATTATAGAGTAACTTTGTTATAAAGGGGAAATGAACTATCACCGAATTACTGCATATCACCGACTAGCCAAGGTTTGCCCTACCATTCGAAGACAAAATGTTTTTTTTTTTTAATATTTACTTGAAGGACGGCAACGTCGCAATTTATTTTTGAATGCGTACGCGTGTACAGAGTGTTTCTTTTACGTATCAATTTAACATTTTTAGTGAATATTTTAATATTAAAAAAAAAAAATTTTGTTTTTGAATAGTAATATTTTTTTTAGCCCGCAATAGTATAGCATCTATACATGATGCTATACTATTGCGGGTTAACGGGAACGCCTTCTGTTAGTTAACATACTGTATAATTACAATTAATAATATAGCCTTAAAAATATCTTAACATAGCCACATATGACCTATCAGCCTTTAAAGCAAGAGTGAGCGGGCATCTTCTGTGCTCGCTCGTTCGATCGTAGACCTCATCTTACACTTACCATCAGGTGTGATCGAGGTCAACGAGCGGGCTAATTCGTAATAAAAAAAACTAATAATTAAAGACATTGATAGCAAAATTTAAAAGCACCGCCCTGTTGCTGCGTACGCGCAAAGGTACAATAGATATGTGTTCTGGATTGAAAATCATAATTATTTGTTAAGGGAACTTGGAACAAGGGATGCACGATAGTTAATTTTTTTTTAAATTTTAAACTCGCGTTTGTCCACCATTTCACCTAATGCTAAGTGATGATGTGGTTGAAGATGAAGCACGCTCACCTAGAAGTAACCTATTTACTTGACTTAAAGACCTCCAGGTTATCCCCAGCTATCAGGAAACGTAGACTCCGGTAGGGAATTCCACTCCTTAGCTGTACGTACAATGACAGTATTCCCAAAACGTTTTGTGCGTATCTGTGGAATGTCCACCATGTAACTACGTAGACTGGTCATAAGTTTTGTCACATATGGAAAGTTAAATAAATGACACATTGAGTTACGCAATACAACCATTTATATATCAAATGAAAGGGTATAAATTACAGATTTCAACCACATTAGAATTATTCGAAATGTCCTCCTCTTGCTTCGATACAAGCCTTTAATCTGCAAGGCTAGTCATCAATCGAAGCACGCACGACGTTCATGTCAATATCGGTG
Organism: Tholera decimalis; assembly: GCA_943138885.2. Classification (NCBI taxonomy): domain Eukaryota; kingdom Metazoa; phylum Arthropoda; class Insecta; order Lepidoptera; family Noctuidae; genus Tholera; species Tholera decimalis. Next base: position 34,735,316 of record OW964567.2, read on the forward strand.
ACTGCTTTAAGTGACTCCAAGTTGCGATGGGGTTTAGCGCAGACATTCTCCTCTAAGTGCTGCCATATTTTGTAATCCAAGGGATTCAAGTCTGGACTGGGTGAGGGCCAATCCTCATTCCTGATAAAGTCGATTCCACGGGTCGTGAGCATTTTTTGGGTACATTTCGCCTTATAAGCGGGCGCAGAATCCTGTTGAATACCCAGTGCCTGTTTTCGAACATTGTGAAAGAGGTTCCACAATGTTTGTTAGCATTGTGTTTTGATATACGAGGGCACTGGTTTTCACTCCTTTTTCATAAAAAAAAAACACCTCCGTTGGACCCAAATAGGACACCCCAAGCTAAACCATGAATGCTGAAGGGTGATGACCACGCTGAACACGTGGCACACGTCTGCTCGCTTCTTCACTAAAGTGTGCATACACTTTATCATTTTGTTTGTTGAAACTGTCCTCAACATTAAAAATTTTTCATCCGAAAATATTTCGCGGTATTTTTTCCCTCGTACCGCCTTAACAAAACTCGGCTTCATTAGAGTCTGATTTTCTTCAGCCGTGCATTAAGATGTGCTATTTTTTGTTTCTATAAGCACGCAGTCCTAGGTCTTCATTTAACACCCTTTTAACAGTAGTTCTGCTTAGTCCCATCTGCAGAGCCAACATTTTTGCTTGCGGACAGGGTTTAGTTGGATTCGCGCCTTTACTGCTTTGATGACCGCTGGAGTCCGAACAGTACGAGGTCGACCGCTCCTTTGTTTATTTTCTAATCTTGAATCTTCCTTGAATCGTTTGATAGACGATAAATAAATCTCAGTGGAATTTTCAAATATTTCAGCAGTTTGAAAATCTCAGTTGGTGCGTGACCACAACGATGCAATGCAATCACTCCATTTTAGAAAATGAACAAAATTCCAGAAACTCTTTGTTTTTATTTTATTTAAATATTCAAATTTCGAATGCCCATAATATTTTCTTCAGCTTGCATTCTAAATTTTATTACGGATGCGTCTCGGTATACGGACCACTGTCTCTCGACAGTCAGTACTACCCGGTTATTAGATGTGGAACAATGTCTCGGACATTTAGTACGATCCTTATTGCAGTGGGTGCACGGAACACTGTCCCTGACAGTACTGCCCGGTTATTGGATGTGGAACAATGTCTCTGACATTAAGTACGATCCCTATTGCGGTGGGTGCACGGAACACTGTCTTTGACAGTCAGTACTGCCCTATGTGACCGCCTGCACTGCCATCATTAGTTGTTTAAATTATTTTAATTAATTGCTATAATTTCTAGTTTGATTGAAAGAATTACATGGATATGTATTGCCTATATCTGAGTATTACTTCTGATGTCTCAGCCAAACCCGACATATACTTTATTGTACACCTTACAATACATTTAAAGATACCAATAATAAAACTAGTGTAGAATGGGCGGTCTTATCGGTATCGCACAGGGCAATCTCTTACAGACAACCTTTGGATGGACAGAAATTAAAAGAGATAGTTTTAGGGATGTCAGTGTACAACATCATACATAACACTAATTAAACATAATAATAGAATAATAATAATACATACCACAAAAATAATATATAAATATATACTAATACATTTCAAAGTCATGATAGAGAAACGAGGGGAAAAAATTATAGTGTTTTAACTATGTGACAGAACTTATGGCCCGACTCCGTATAGTAGAATTATCTATTCTTGATAGGCAGAGTAAGGCAATATTTTATAGAATGGAATCAGGCGTTACTTTGCGGAAATCCATACCATACTAATACTTTAAATATCTAGTGTTAATTCGTGGCGCAGCAGTAGACGAACCAACATTCATTACAATTAAATTTGATTGCCATCACATGTGTTAACAAGATCTTAATTTATAAGTAGTAATTATAATAACATCTGATGATGATCCGTGGAGGGGCGAAACACGGGTTGAGTGTGGTTTGTTTGCATGTGGTATGTTTTCATTGCATCCCTTCTGCATATAAATATATTTATGGGCGGGAGGGTGGTGCTGCATACTACATGCAAGATTAACCATCTAGTTTTTCTCTCTTTTTTTAATTGATAATAGTCTCGCGTTTGCCCACCATCTCACCTGATGGTAAGTGATGATGTAGTCGAAGATGGAGCAGTTCTTGGGGAAATTAACACTAGATATTTTTTCTGAAGTATAAGTTTAAAGTAAGGAAAAATAAAAAATCAGAATGAGATATCTTGGTAAATCTTTATTTGTACTTATTTATCGCTTAGAAGGAAAATAATATTTTTTTTTTAAATAATCACCCCTAAAGTCTGAAATAGGGGAGGAAATTCGTGTGAAAAATTATATGAAATAAGTAGCAGGAAATAGCTAGTATTTTATTAAAAAAATCGATTATACCTATATAAAAAAAATTATAATATGGAATCCGATCGTCTAGGAGTCCGAATGGAACTAACCCGGTGTAACTTTTTTCGTTATATCGAGACCGGCGTGGAGTTAGCTAGCCAATTAAATTTGTCCCGTTTTTTATAAAATGTATGTATAAATATGTACTGTATTAACGAAGACAACGTGATACAAATATGTGATTAGTTTAATCTAAGTATAATATTGTTTATAATACTGTAACGTACTATAAATAGTGGTTTTGTTATTTATTGTATTACGAAAGAAGTTGTATTTATTAAGACTTTGTTTTATTTGTAACCTTGATTTACTTCTGTGTGTGTCTTGATTATCTGTCCAATATCTATACTAATTGTATAAAGTGAAAAAGTTTATTTGTTTGTTTAAACGTGCTAATTGAAAGTACTGGGCGGATTAGGTATGGAACTAGCTTAAAGTTTGAGGAAGGTTATAGGTTTTTTTACCCCACTGCAAAAGAACGTAGAATGCAAAAAATATTTGAACTTAATATTGAAAAGACAGCCCTTTTATAAATATCAAACCGTTTCTACTTGCATGAAAACTGGCTCTTATTGCCTTACTTTCAGAATGCTTTTGTTTGTAATCAATGTTTTATTAACTCAGCACTCGAAACTAATGTTCCCTTCCCGCTTATACTTGTTCCTCGAAGGCCCGCCTATAAAGCCTCGTCCGCACTAGGAACATTTGTCGAGCGACATGTGTCCCCGGAGACATCGGGCGATGTCGCCCAACATCGCCCCACGTCGCCCGATGTCTTGTCTCCGTCCACATCAGTTCAGTCGAACCTATCATGTCTCCGGAAGAGGTAGTGTTGTACAGTGCGGCTTATATAATGATGAATGCATCAAGAACAAAAAAGAAGAGAAGATGGTGGATTAAACAGTACTTGCGAAACAAAACAAGTGTATTTAATGATTTCAGTGTTCTAGACTGCTCATTTCATAATTTTACTCGGATGTCATCAACAGACTTTGAAATACTCTTGTGTAAAATATCCCCATCAATATCTAAACAAGGAACAGTTTCAACAATGTCGTCCGACGTCGCCCGACATCGCCCGATGTCACCGGGGACACATGTCGCTCTACAAATGTTCCTAGTGGGGACGAGGCTTAAGGCGTCACTTGGTGAGGCTATATCCAGCGGATGATGCCTTTCGAATGAAATGATGATGAATGAATGTTCACTTAGTGGTTGCAACTGGCCGCATTGTTCTTAGCGACTCGATACGAACTTTGCTCGCTGATACAGACATAGGATCATCAAGAATGCAGATGACTGAGCATGCGGAGCAATAAACAAGTTGGGCCATTGTCTGGGATGCAGGGAAGGAGCCTCCCCAAGTTATGTACCATAATATCATTGTTACGTTCGGCAGACTCTAGGCAATCAACTCCTGTTAATTGGCTAATCATTGCCTACGATGGCAAACAGTGGCTGCGTTAAAGTATTTAAGTATTCGTGCAGTCCCGGCGCACTCTGCGAGGGAACACAGGGTGGTTTTACTCAGTTATAGTCTGAATTACCCCCTTCGCCCGCCTCTGGGCGGAGTACCTAGGTAGTACCCCAAGTAAAAAAGTATTTTCAAATTGGTGCGGCACTCCCTGGCTTGGCCACGAGTCCTGGACCTGAAATCTAACTACAACCAGATTTAGTTGTTAAATAATCGCCAAAAATCAGAATTAGTCGGTTCGTAGTTTAAAAAATATAGGGGGAATCCTAATTGTGGTGATGATGGATGTACATCAGAACGTTCGGCCAGTCCAGGTAGGGAGCTGGCTGCTACTTCAGTTTTTACTGACGATTATGTTACGATGTTACATAAAGATGCCAGCCAAAGAATATGTGACAGAACAGTTCGAAAGTTAGAAGCATTTTTTTATGGCCGAACGACCTGATATCAGAACGTTCGGCCAACCTGAATCTCCATAACTGAGGACCTCAGAGAAACTGTTACTAAATAAAGATTTAGCGACGATTTGCTGACAAACAACCACTGCTTTACTTTTACTCATAATGCCACCGCTTAAAAGTAAAATGAATTGTGTCATGCTCTGCCGCAGAGCCACCATATTAGAAGTCGATTACTTATATCTTAAAATGATGTACGTGTAACGAACATAATGTACGCATATCGTCATTACTGTACGTGCATTAGGTAAAGATAAAATAGACATTGATTGTGGCTCTGCTACAGAGCATACTCTCTAGCAGAGCCACACGGAACTTAAACTCAGGAAAGACAAACGCGACTGTGTTTTGATAAAAACTGTTATACGAACAGTGTTTATTGCGTACGTATTGAAAAATATCATTATTATACAGTGGTTTTATTTTCCTCGATCATAATATTTATAGTTTTGCGCCTAATCACAAATATAGCACTGGCTGCAAAACATATTGCAGACAGAAAATAACCAGGCGCTTTCTATTAAATATTAAAAAAGTGAAATAAATAACTGTCCGGTGATGCCACCCAGGCCTGCACGATCGAGGCTTCCAGGAGAAGCTTTCGGTCCAGCTGTTTCAGCGCCCACCGCGGGCCACATGGGGCCTGTCTGACCGGCGCGTCTAGGGTCTGGGCGGAGACGTCAACGCATCCGCACGCACGTGGGGACAGAACCCCGGTTCAGGACGACCAGGCCTGCCTCCAGAGCCCAGTCCTCCACCATCCTGCCCGTGTGTCCGTATACCCCAAGCCAAACCAAATTTTTGGCATTGAAGTCCCAGAGGACGAGCACGGGAAGGGAACGGAACCCGGCGACGACGATCCCCAACCCAAAAAAAATACCTCTTTTTACAATTTATGCGAAGAAATTCCTTATAATTTGGAAAGGCAACAACTTTTTTATACAACAGCGTCTGACTCAAATCGTGCAGGCGTTCTTTTCGACTTAATACGATGATGATAAAGAAGTTTTAATTAAAATCATGAAAGGAGCAATTATTGAAAAGATAAACCTTAAGAAATTAACAATATTTGAAACTATTTTAATTAGAAAGGTGCGGCACTGTTACTCTTTAATACAGGCTAATCTGTAGCCTAGCTAGGAGAACAGCAGTTCACACACTGAGTCGGAGATTTTGTTTTATAGTACATACTTACCTTGCACATGTAATTTATGGAACGATTTGTCTCTTTTTTGTGAATAAAGATTATATTATTAAATTCTGTGTCCTTTATGCTATAAATGTCTCCATTTACCATCCACCTGACAAAAGAATTGATGGGTCAAAAAATATTCATATTTCTCCGAGTGTATCATATGTAACAGTTATTGAATGATTAAAGCAAATATAAGAGAAAATGAAAAAAATATAAGTAAATATAATATAATTGCATAGCCTATACACTTCCAGAGTTCCCAGAGAGAGGTAACCAGCTATTCTGGCGCAAAGAAATACTCTTGTATCGTGAAGAAATGTCTGTAGGTCAAACAAACATTTGTTCTGCTGCGGGAATCGAAGCCCCGACACACAGCGTAGAAGTCCATCGCTCAACAACTGCGTCAAACGTGTCTCAATCTCTTTTCTGTTGCTACAATCAAAAATAGAATGGAGATGTTACAAAATCTCTAGATAAATACTTATTTTCAGTCGTGAGAATAGTTAAAAGGGATCGGATCCTCTTCGTGACATACGCATGAATCATGATCATGATTAGTCCAGCATTCTCTTTAAAGCTTCGAGACTCATTTGGAATTCCGAATCAGAATTTGTAACTTCTGGGAACAAGCGAATTCTATACTACCCAAAGGCGACATACATACCTACTTACTATAGGTATCGAACATTTATATTATTCTTAACTAGCTTCTGCTCGCGACTTCAATCGCGTGGGAGGGTTTCCCGCGTAAATCCCGATATCGTGGGAATTCCGGGATAAAAAGTAGCCTATGTGTTATTCCAATATGTCAACTATCTACTTACCAAATTTCATTCAGATGCGTTAAGTAGTTTTTTTTTTAAATTGATAATAGGCTCGCGTTTGACCACCATCTCACCTGATGGTAAGTGATGATGTGGTCGAAATGGAGAACGCTTGCCTAGAAGTAACCTATTCACTCTTGACTTAAAGACTCCCAGGTTGTAGCGATCAGGAAACACAGACTCCGGCAGGGAATTCCACTCCTTAGCCGTACGCACAATGAAAGTATTCCCAAAACGTGTGCGGGTTGGGTGAGATGTCCACCATGTAACAATGGTGCATCGCTGTTTGTCTTGTAGTCCGATGATGATGATGATGAATGAGTAACAAACATCCATCGATACATCCATCTATCTATCCAAACATCCAAACATACACATCTATACTTATAATAAATCTGTAGAGAGGTCAATTCTGTACATTAAATATATTTACAAAATAACTATCAGTGGGTGATTAGGGATCGATACTGATACCAAAAATGCAATCAGTAAAATTTTTGTCTGTCTGTCTGTCTGTCTGTCTGTATAACCGTTATAGAAACAAAAACTACTCGACGGATTTTAACGAAACTTGGTACAATTAATATTCATACTCCTGAGCAAGTTATAGTATACTTTTCATTACGCTACAATCAATAGGAGCAGAGCAGTGAAGGGAAATGTTGGAAAAACGGGAGAAGTTACTCCATTTTTTAAGCTTCCGTCGCGTGTGCAACCTTAATGGTTAAAGCTACACAGAAATCATTTATGACGGAAATGTTCTCCTTAAAATTATATAAAAAATATCCCACGACAGCATATGTCTATCTTTTATGGTTGACTCACAATAACACGTGTAACTCCCGATAGCTTAGCAGTTCGAAGCTTTCTGATTATAATATTTGTCTACTCTTACGTTTATAACACTCTCAGTCACCCCTAATTGAAAAAGTTAACATTATTAACTATTCCATAAAACAGAAGCATATAAATCGGTATAGAAACACAAAAGTTATACATGAAATACGCTAATAATAAGCCATCGCGCGTGAATACTGAATCATGCTATAAGGATTATTTTTGAGAATCGGTCGCCGCGCTCGACGCGTCTCGATTGGCCAAGTGCGAGCTAGACTCGCCCATGAAGGGTTCCTAAAAACCTTTAAAATTTCTAGAAACCAGCTTATTTGCATTTTTACAACTACGCTAGATAACTTTGTTGTTCATAGTGTTTGTATGAATTACAAAGTTATATTTGCGGTTTTAGAAAATATGCTGTATCTCAAAACTGCTTACCCGATTTCGTTCAAACCAATTTTGGTTGAAAGTTTACATTAGGATCTACAGACATATATATATTTTTTTAGATTTTTCACTCCATTATTATAGAAGTTAGAGGGAGGGGGGGACATTTTACCACTTTGGAAGCTTAAATCTTTTAAACGATTGACTTTATGAAAAAGTGGCTTTAGAAACCCTTATATCATTTTTAAAGACCTGTCTATAAGTACCACACACGCATAGGTTTCATGAAAAATAATATTTTCAGTTTTAGTTCCATGTACGGGAATCCCCCTTTATTTTAAATATTTTTTTAATTTTTGTCTAAAAATCGGAAAGCTGTTCATAGAATACATCTACCTACTAAGTTTCACATGTATAGTCTTAGTAGTTTCGGAATAAAATGGCTGTGACATACGGACGGACCGACGGACAGACAGACAGACAGACGGACAGACATATCGAAACTATAAGGGTTCCGTGTTTTGCCATTCGGCTACGGAACCCTAAAAAGGCGGGGTGTCCGAGCGCAAGGTTCGCGGTTGAGTAGTGACCAGCCTTAGTGTGCTGAACTACGAGAGGCCCTATCTAAAAAAAAGTGCGGGCTTCATACAATTTTTTAAAATAAGATTTGACCTAAAGGTCCAGTTACCAGGTCATAAAATCCTAAAAAAAAAATACAATTTTTGCCTGTTGATCCCATTGAGATAAAAGTATGGTTGATCCGAATAGACATTCAGAGCGTTCGACCTTATTGACAGACAATACCACAGAGTACTTTCATATATTGGACAATACTTATAAGACAGATATTAACAAACCGTGCTTATCAGCGCGACTTTTAGTCGTTGATAATTTATTTTTAGATTCCTTTTGTTGTTATTTTATAAAATAGGTATTAGTTATTTTAGTATAACGATAGGTAAGTTTTGGCTAATTTACGTTCACTTTTTTTATATTAGTTTTATTTTCACCCAGTTGCAACAAAATATAACCGAGGCTCAAATTTGAACAGGTTGCGGTGCAGGAGAAACCGTCTTTATTCCCAGAATTCCCATAATACCAAATAATTTCCATTCGAATTTAAAAGAACGCAATTCCCAGTATCGGTTTGTTATGCAATGACAATTAATAAGGTTCAAGGGCAGACTTTTCGTGTTGCTGGAGTAGATCTCGGTGTCAGTTGTTTCTCACATGGTCAGTTGTACGTAGTGTTGTAAAAATACCGTATAATACCAAAAGGCTATGTATTAAACAGGTATTTTATTATAACTTACGGTATTATTGGTATTTTATGTATTTTATATTTTGATTCACTTTTTAAGATCTTGCAATATTACGAAGAGTTTTAGTTTAATAAATTAAATATATTTTAAGTTTCGATTGTATTCTATATTTTAGAATGACTAATTCTAATTTAATGATTACTTAGTAATTAAACTTCACAGTATTCGTCGCCGTCGACACCACGGCGCTATTGACGTGATTTTCTAATTGGCTTCTTCTTTTTCCTTTAATATTTTCATTTTTTCTGTGCTTTTCCACCGTATTCAGTACTTAGGTATTTTAATGATTACTCAGATAATTTACATAAAAAATATAGAAACAATCGATTTATACATAAAATACCGTAGCAAATGGTATAATACCGTATTATACGGTATTTTTCGTTTAATACATTTCAATACAAATGGTATAATACAGCACTTACATCTCTAGTTGTACGTCGCTCTTTCCCGGGTTAGCAGTTCTAGAAATCTTTATATTCACGTGCCGGACGGGTCAACTTTCAACATAGTTTACCCGGAAGCTTTGCGCTGAAGTATTTTCGTTCTATAGGTACTTAAGCCTCATGTGAACGTGATTTAAACAATATTACCAATACATTAACTTAATAACACATAAGGAGTTACACGCTGACGGAGTCGCGGGCACAGTTATTAACAATAATATTGTGCGGTTCCGCATTGCGATATTTTTCAACAGTATTATAGACTGACATATTATATTTCCCTACTAAATTACGAAAGTTAATCTGTCTGTTACATCAAAATCACTGAACCGTGAGGAAGGACATAGGCTACTTTTTACGAAAAACGACGGAAACGCGGACGAAGTCGCGGGCAACAGCTATCTATACTAATAATATAAGGCTGAACAGTTTGTTTGTTTGGTTGAACGCGATAATCTCAGGAACTACTGGTTCGAATTGAAAAAATATTTATTTTTTAATTAAATAGTCAATTTATAGAGAAAGGCTATAGGCTATATATCATTACGCTAAGGCCAATAGGAGCGGAGCGCCAATGAAGAATGCTTCAAAATCGGGGTTAAATTTAACGTTAGCCCAAAGTAACTATTCCACGCGGACGAAGTCGCGGGCAAAAGCTAGTTTATAATATTAGTATAGATACACATGACGTATCCTACATAATTATTATCTGTATCCTTTTTATCCATAATTCCCAGGGGATCTGTATCTACGCAGGAAAAAAGCGTAGATATCTAGATAATATCGACCAACGAAGTCGTGGATATATACATACATACAGATCTAGCTAGTTGCCAGTAAGGTTACGAATTATGAATAATCATCATAAACATAAGATAATTATGAATATTTAACGTCTCTATTAAGCTCGTGTTCAGTTAATGTCACTGATTCACTGCGCCATTTATCTGGCGCTCCGAGAGGATGTTTCAAGTTGGATGTATGAGTGTTACGAGTAACTAACATCAATGTGCTTGCCGCCAACGAAGAAGAGGATTGGAGTTCTGTGAGCATTCTTAAAATTTAAAACGTTTACGTATAATTGAGAACAGAAAACGGTTGGTGATAAAGTTTGTTAGAGTCAGGCTGGAGGTTTTAAGTGCCTTGTACAATCTATACTAATACTTATTATAAAGCGGAAGAGTGTGTTTGTTTGTTTGTTTGCTTGAACGCGCTAATCTTCGAAAGTACTGGGTGGATTTGGGTGCAATTTGGTATGGAAGTATCTTGAAGCTTGAGGAAGGTTATAGACTACTTTTTACGCGACTGCAAAAAAGGAGAGTTATGTTTTTACCGTGATAGAATCCACGGGAGCGAAGCCCCGCGTGAGTACTAGTTTAATTATACAACGTGTAACGGAAACCCCATATCTATCCAAAAGGGCTGAAGACAACATCTGGTGTGGAGTCTCTATGCACAGTTTCAGCTCAAAATAAGTGACTCAAAGAATTGATACCAAATGATCGGTTTCATATGTTTCTTGAATACCAATCATAACAAACGTGTCACAGCACTACGAGGGTCAATAACTTTCCACGTCACTTGGCAATAACACGATAATTATCTGTGTTCTTCTTAATTTGGAAATTTCGGTCTCTGGTATCCGTGTATTAAAATTTCTAATAAGTTCCACACATGTCGACGTAGGTTTACAAAACCCTTGCCATATCGTTTTTATCATCAAAAGAAGCCGTGCACTTGGTATGTATATGCCCTTTAAATTACACGTTGTATATTTTAGATAACAATATATGTTACCATGGAGTGTCACCGTTCTACCGACTAAGAATCCACCCTGTACTTACGAAGTAACTATTTAGTTATCTGTTCCTGTACCTTCAACTGCCCTTACGTTCCGGCGCCAGGGTACCCTGTCGGACTCCGTCAATACTGCTTGTCTGCTCTTTGATAGGCGCATGGAATTAGACGCGCCGTGCGTCTGCAGTTATACTACAGTATAACCCAACATAGGGAAAGGCCTAGCATATGATGACTGACTGATACTGTTAATCTGCAAAATCCCACTGAGGAGCAAAGGCCATGATATCTAATCTTTTTTTCTTTTTTTTTCTTAAAAGATAACTAGTAATTTGGGTAGAATTCACATTATTAGCAATCTTGTTAACTTGTTACTTGTGAACTAAGCTAAATATGCTTGTCCTTATAATTATTCTGTCCAGGGCCAAACCACTGGTCGTTAGTCCAGCTCGTCCCAGCATTTTCTACGACGCTTCGATCTGAAGCGACTGTGTCAGGGCTTCAGAAAGTGGTGATGTGGCAAGACCAGGCCGACTTCAACTCTTGTACAACATCAGCAATTTGCGTCTAGGACCGCAGTGTGGTGTTGCGTACATGATCCAATAAGAAATAAACCCTGGCTGGTGATATTATCAATTTTTTCTTTGACTAAAGCTTATTTTCGGAAAAAGAAGAGCAGTAAATCAAACAAATCTGTACATTATCAATAAAAACCTATTAAAAAGTCTAATGAATACGTTAAGATCACATGAGTTTGTACTCTCAATCGGTATAAGCAATATTTAATACAATATTTTTTTAACTATACAGAACCTTTTGGTTTAAATTGCAAATAAAATACATGAAAGGAGAGACGATTATAAACTGTCGGGCGGTGAATAGCGGAGGTTGAATCGCACGCGTGTCCGGAATTACAATATCTCATCTTTGTGATACGCTTGCGGCGCACTGCCGGAGATACAGTGACGAGCGGAGCGGGGAATCAAGCGATTTACGTTTTATAGAAAGATTTGAACATCATCAATGGTGCTGTTGACAGTCGTTACAGATAATCAGAAGGTAGAAAATCTGAGATCAGTTTAGCCATGAGAGCCGTGTTTCCCTTATACAGGGTTGCAGAGGTCAGATAGGATCAGAGGTAAGCTACATTCGGTAAGACTGGTAGCCGACGAAGGTAACGTGCTTGGAAAAAGGCTACGCTGTTTTTTTTTTAAATATAACTAGCAATGTGGGTAGAATTCACATTACTAGCAATCTTGTTAACCTCTCCAACTAAGTTAAATATGCTTGTGTCTGGAGTGGGTTCATGGCAATAGTGTAATGGGTGGGATTCGAACCCGAGACCTATCGATCACAAGCCATTTGGCTATTGTTGCTTAAATTATTAATGTAATTTGTAAATATCTCACTGCAATAACTTTGGTTATAAGTGAATATGAAGTACAATAAGCTGGTTATCCACGATACTTATACACAAATACTCATACCAACTCTGTATCTACCGCTGTGTGAGTGAGTAAAATCTTGTGAGACGCACTTGTGTAAATAAAAATTGACAAATCATGAATTCATGATGGTTTTTATAGGGATGAATCTTACCAGTCTAGATGACTAATCACCTATCAAAAGTCGCTTGCTCTGATTTGATTAGGCTAAGGAATTTTGGCAGCAGGTGCCCGTCCACTTATATCATCTTCAGACTCTAACTATTCACCAAAAATTTGCCATTATTCCACAATAATACTTCGAATACCTCAGAAATGGGAATGCTGTGCTGGTCAGCAGGCGTCACTAAACTGTATAGGATGCAAAACTTACACTTAAAGCCCGATTTACACTTCAACAAGTACAGTAGCGAGTTAACTTGCGTCATTGGCGAGTTAAGTTGTTAATGTAGTTTGAACGGTAAAAGCGAGTTAAGTAGTAAGTTGTTGATTAAGTTGAGCTAAATAGATCGCGATCCTATTTTTCGGCGAGTCCAGTGCGAAGTAGCCCCCTCTCTCGCGTCTCCCGCACCCCTCCAACTTAACTGGCTGGCATGTAGACGGGCGAGTTTAGTACAGTCTAGGGATGTGACATTGTACATAAAAAATCAATTTTTAACTAATCGATTATATATTTAGCATGAAAAATCGATTAATAAATAATTGATTTTTCTTAAGAAAATAATCGTGTTTGTTATATTTATCGATTTTTCTTTTGATAAAAATCGATTTTAAATCGATTATTTCCATAATTGATTATTATTTCACATCCCTACTAGGGATGTAACATTGTACATAAAAAATCAATTTTTAATTAATCGATTATATATTTAGCATGAAAAATCGATTAATAAATAATCGAATTTTCTTAAGAAAATAATCGATTTTGTTATATTAATAGATTTTTTCTTTTGATAAAAATCGATTTTTAATCGATTATTTCCATAATCGATTATTATTTCACATCCCTAGTACAGTCCATAAATTTGTAGGTTGCGGCCGCGTACACGTGTTATTTTCTTTTCTTCTTCTCGGGCAACTTATCACTACTCACTCGCCTACGTTTGGACGCTACTTACAACTTACTACTTATTACTTAACTGTCTGAGTTCTTACCTCGCTACTGTACTTGTTGAAGTGTAAATCGGGCTTAAGGGAACATTTCAACCAGCGAATTCGCGATTCCAACATTTCTTGTATTTTTTGTGTGCCTTAAACTGGATCAAATAAAGTTATTTTCTTTTCTTTCACAGACGTAATTTTTAATCACTGACAAAGTCAAGGAAATCCGTCTCAGATGCTATGATTTTATTTTGTGTGGATAATTTAATTGACTTATTATTTATTAATGTAGCCTGTGTTTAATATCGTATACGGGGGCCGAACCAAAATAAATAGGATCCGGCCGCGAGTGAAGAAGAGTACCTCAAATACGTCACATCCGGCACTAAGCCACCGTCCTAACCACAAAGGCTGACCGCGCTCATAAAAGCGTCGTAAGCATAGCCCTAACTTTGCAACGATGTCTTCATGCAACTACATAAAATTCGATGCGGCTGCGCCGCGCCTGGCTTGAAAGACATCGGCGCACGGTGGGCTGAAAAACGGCTTTCATAGACTTAGGCATTTTATTTTGCAAGTGCCAGTTTTTGTGCCGGATATCACTTCTATTTGTTATAACAATATACAAAAATGACACCAGAATTGATTCTGCACAAAAACGAAGGAATTATAATTTTTTTACGAAAATTTTGTATGGAGCTAGTATGAAAAATCGAAATATCTCTGAAACGGCAGCGATAACCGTAATATCCTTATAGGAGGTTTTAGTACTAATTATTTATGATGTTTTGACATACGTTACATAATGGTTGTAGATGCCTTTTTTTTTTTTTAATCGTCAAAATATTTTTATTTATTTTTACATATTAAACGTTCCTTTTAGTGTTTAAGTTGAAGAATTCAGAGCTTTAACAACTCTTAACATAAAATAGCATCACCCCTATAGACCTGAAGGACTAGACAGAGGTGTGTAGTATCTTGTTGATCTTGTAAGATTTCCAACAATACCAAATAGTTGAATATCAGTGTCAAAGTGCCCATGCTGTCGCTTCTTTTAGAAAGATAGGGGAATGAAATTGTTAATTGATCATACCATAAAAGTATGATTACAACATAACCGGACACATAATAATATCGACACAAAAGGAATTTTAAAACCTTGCATACGTTCAAAATACAAAATAACATATTGTGTAGTCATCTAATGAGTCTGATGACAAGTAATTAAGTAATTAGAATGATGGTTGTAGTCTTCTGATTCTAATGAGCCTATTAAGTGATTAAATGATTTGAAATATCTCGCAACAATACCAACTAAGAACTGCATTCACCTTTTTATAATTAGTGAGCTAATGTGATTTGCTAATGTTGATTAGTTCTACTATGAGTTCTACGAAATGTTTTTGACGATTATAAATTTTTATTATCATATCTTTTATAACTTTAATGAGGGTAGTTAACTAATTATTCACTTTATACAATAAAAGGGCTATAATTTTGTTCCATAATTTAGATTGTTCACAACCGTGTAACTGCTAACACTAAAACTATTTGCTTTGCGACTACAAAATCTTAGAATGGAAAGTTTAATCACCAACTTAGATTTGTTTGTTTTTCTAAAAAGTGAGTGTCCTTCATTTAATCATGAAGTATTGTTTAGTGCAATTGTGTCCCGCATAGGCGATTGCCTTTCTGCCGAAGATCAAGTAACTCTCAAAGAATTTTGCCGGAGATTCACGCGAGCTGCTTTAAACAGGTGGCAGAAATCTAAACGATTCTTTGATAAGTTTAGAAATACGTACGGAGAGTGGTTGCAAGCAAATATTGATTGGCCGAGTTGCGTGCAAACTTTAATAAATCAAGAACCAACTGTTGATGAGATACCAAGAGCACGCTCAGTCTCTCCAGAACCTTCGACATCATCGACTGTTGGAACAATGACAAAAAGGTCCCGAAAACCATTCAAAGATCTGGGAAGCAAACAGAAAAAGAGAAGATCTAGTGAGCACATAGGCGAGGATTCCTGTGAATTGGCATATGCAGCTGCAGCACGTTTAAAAGAAGAAGGTTATGAAGATATCGCATCTGTAATCAATTATATGATCAAAAATCCAGAAGCTGCCGTTAAAATCAAGGAAAGCATTAAGAAAACAGTAATATTTACACCAGAGAAAGCACTTGGATTGCTTCTTTCACTTAAGCTTTCAAAGTGGCAATATATTACGTTGCGAGAGACTGCCATTCGGGAAGGTGCTAAGGATATTTACCCATCCTACTATAAACTGCAACAAACTAAGCTTGCATGCAAGCACAAAATCAAAATGTAAGCCAATTGTAAGTAAATATTTGCAACAACTTAATTATGAAGAAACTGAACTATTACTTAATGTTGTACAGTAATTATAAATTAGGTTTAAATGTAAATTATAAGTAAAATAACCTTTTGTGATAAAACCATGCTCACACAAACACACTCGCACATGTATACCTCAATCCTCAACTTACCCAAGCCTAGTCACACACTCACACACTCTAACACACACATACATCCCACCACTCACACACATACTACCACTTACATACACTTCACGCATTCACACTTAAATCAAACTCCACAGATACTGCACACACTCTCATAATCACTTCCGCTCTTACTAACTCTTAATTTGTGTAATTAATGTTATATTCTAATCTTAGCAGATAAGTACTCCATACTATTGCAAACACTTTGTTGGCGATTTTATTAAAACTCCTGGGAAATGGCATTGATAACTGAAACACAGGCATTGCCTAGTTCGGTTACAAAAGCTACATCCAGTTTACAATGTTATACACTGCCAAATTATAATTTATGTAAACTAGTACTAAGTTTTTTGAGAAATAAATTACAAATTACAATTACAATTACAATTATGCTACCCTCCTAATCAATCAGTATCAGTTACGGATTCATCAGCTAGAATTACACTTCAAGCTTTACTTGACATCACGGTGAAGCGGATTCTTCAAAGTCTTTCTGATAATGTGGAAAATAAGCAGTTAAAGCTGATATCGAAGTGGGGATTTGATGGTGCTTCCAATCAAAGCCGATACAAGCAGAAAATGGACGGCGAGCATGATGATTCAAGCATTTTCATGACCTCCTTGGTGCCACTGAAACTGACAGATGGAGATAATACTATATGGACAAACCCGAAACCATGCTCAACTTTTTATTGTCGTCCGGTTCAGTTCACTTTTGTAAAAGAAAGCCATGCAGTTGTCATTGATAACAAAAGAAAAATGGATGAGGAAATTGAGGCCCTTAACCCCACAGAGTGCATTAATAGTAACAGGGTGACTCATAAACTAATGATGACAATGATCGACGCAAAAGTCTGCACGTACCTTTCTGAAGCTAGATCAAATGCATCATGCTACCTGTGCTTAGCAAAACCAACAGAAATGAACCACTTAGATGCTGTAACATCAAAAACTGTGTGTTCTGACATATATGAATTTGGCCTATCATCCCTACATGCCCGTATAAATTGCATGGAATGTCTGTTACACATTGCGTACAGACTTGACTTCAAACAGTGGGCAGCAAGAAGTAATGAGCATAAAGATATGTTACAAAACAGAAAAAAAAAAACATTCAAAATAAATTTAAAGAGGAGCTCAATCTGTTAATTGATATAGTAAAACAAGGCTCGGGAACTACCAATGACGGGAATACCGCAAGGAAGTTTTTCGAGTTTCCCAATAAAACTGCAGCTATTACTGGGTTGGATCAAAACCTGATAAAAAGATTTGCTGTTATTTTGCAAGCAATAACATCTGGTGAGAAGATCGATGTCATCAAATTTAAAGATTTTGCTCGCAAAACAGCAGAAAAGTACGTGGAATTATACGACTGGTACTACATGTCATCAACCGTACATAAACTATTAATACACGGAGCTGACATAATCGAAAAAAATGATATTGTCCCGATTGGGACTCTCTCGGAAGAAGCCTCAGAGTCTCGAAACAAAGATTTTAGGAGGTTCCGGGAACATCATTCGCGGAAAAGAAGCAGGCAAGATTCTAATCAAGATATCCTAAATATGCTTGTTGTTTCTTCGGATCCTTTTCTAAGTGCACAAAGGCCGAAGTTAGATGCCAAAAGGAAGACAACCTTTTTTGCTGAAACTCTCGACCTAATACAGTTTCCGGAAACTGAGTTCGAGTTTGTAGGTATATCCGATCTGGATTCTGACTCGGAATTGGAGTCCGACAACGAAAGTTGTAAAGAAAATTTGTAAAATTTAATTATTTTTCTTTATGTTCTTTTGTTATTTATGTTAGTTTATTGTACCAATATGTATAGTTAATAATTTCATAAATTATAGTTTCAAATATGTATTTTGTATAATTGAATTTATTAGATATTATTTTTGTTACTTCTGTTTTATTTAAATTACCTATCAATAAAAAGTTTATATACAGTCTTTTTTTTTCACATATTCTTAATATTTGGGGAAAAAGCATGCTTCCTAACGATGTTCTTAACTTTGACACAGTTCAAGGATCGTTTTGAACAGTTTCATATGTTAAAATAAATAATGTTAGTACTATAATCCCCTATAAGGATATTATTATTATTATGTGTCCGGTTATGTTGTAATCATACTTTTAGGGTATGATCAATTAACAATTTCATTCCCCTATCTTTCAAAAAGAAGCGACAGCATGGGCACTTTGACACTGATATTCAACTATTTGGTATTGTTGGAAATCTTACAAGATCAACAAGACACTACACACCTCTGTCTAGTCCTTCAGGTCTATAGGGGTGATGCTATTTTATGATAAGAGTTGTTAAAGCTCTGAATTCTTCAACTTAAACACTAAAAGGAACGTTTAAATATGTAAAAATAAATAAAAATATTTTGACGATTTTTAAAAAAAAAGGCATCTACAACCATTATGTAACGTATGTCAAAAAATCATAAATAATTAGTACTATAACCCCCTATAAGGATATTACGGTTATCGCTGCCGTTTTAGTGATATTTCGATTTTTCATACTAGCTCCATACAAAATTTTCGTAAAAAAATTATAATTCCTTCGTTTCTGTGCAGAATCAATTCTGGTGTCATTTTTGTATATTGTTATAACTAATAGAAGTGATATCCGGCAAAAAAACTCGCACTTGCAAAATAAAATGCCTAAGTCTATGAAAGCCGATTTTCAGCCCACCGTGCGGCGTGCCATTGCCAATAATAGTTGTTACAGGCTTATGGAAGAACAAAGAGGTTCTGTTCAGGGTTTTGTCTGTGATGAATATTTTGTCTAAAAGAGAAATATTGCATCCTTGGAAGTTCCACAATAGGAAGGTACCTACACTACCTACCTACATATGATAGATATGTAGATTGACATCAACCTTTCTATTGTGATCAAAGTTTTCACAAATGACAGTAGGTAGTACAGTTCTTCGTGTTGACGTAAATTTACTGAAAGACTTCTGGTTTAAAAAAAACATTTTCTGCCAGGAAATTGATACTGTCCATACTTATTCTTCAAAATGCGAAAGGCGTCAAAATGGAGCACTGCATCGACGTGAATTTTGGGGTAGTTTTTTTGCGGGACCTATTTCAAATCTATGGGAAAACAGGTTTGCATCAAATTGGCACTATAGATGGCTTTATTGGTGCAGTAACGGTATGATGGCCGATTTAAGAATTTTGAATTAGGGATGCAATGATTACGCAAGTACCTAATATATACGTCAATGTACGAATGCGTCAAATTAAAATGTAATTTTTTATTTTGTAAACGATTGTTTATCACAAACTTAGTACGATTGGATGAATGACTTTGAATTATTATCTAAAGCCAATCGCTTCAAAGCCTTGAGTTAATTTTTTGCAAGAAAGAAAGAAAGAATATTGATTTATTTGCGCGTGGCGATAAAAATGAGGAAATGCGAATTGACATATTAGGTAAATGTTTTTGGCTGAGATGACACATGCAATGTCAACACCTTTGTTACCTATCATTTACTTCACGGATAATAGAAGCAATCTTCATTCTTCAGTCTCCATTTCTACTTTCCACAGACTTCTAAGTTGGCCGACCTGACTGAATAACGGTATAGATTACGCGATCATTAATTACTTTTGCATTAAATACATAACATTAATCGGCTGTTTAAAAGCAGTGAGTTGAAAAACCGATTCTGAAGGTATGTCCCGCTATTTATGTAAACGTAGCTCAAGTAATAATCATTATTAGGGCTATTAATGTTCTCTTAGTGCTTTACCGCCAGAATTAATAGTTATGGTGGTTTAATGCTGCAATCAAGGCTTCTTGATGAGTGCCGCTTGCGCAGTTGGCTATGTGTGTGAGTGTCACGTTTGACCACCATCTCACCTGATGGTAAGCGATGATGTGGTTGAAGATGAAGCACGCTTACGTGTTCCTGTTGTTGTTAATTGCACAATTAAATAATGTGCGTACGGCAAACGAGAACCATTATCAATAAATATATATATATATATATATTGTAATGGCATATTGTTCTCAAATCAATGCGGAAAGAAGTGTCAACAGCCTAATGGATAGAATGGATAAGGTGTCGGCCTTGTGATCAAGAGATCGCGGGTTCGAACCCCACCATTACACTATTGTCGTGAACCCACTCTAGACACAAGCATATTTAACTTAGTTGACCCCTCCAACTACCAGGATTGCTAGTAGGTACTGCGAGTTCTACCCAGATTGCTAATAATCTTTTTAAAAAAAGACAAAAAAAAATAGTAGAAGTGTTTATTTGCACCAGTACCTTCAACTTCAACACTATAAGTGACTTTTATGGAGATGCTATCCCAATTTTTAGGGTTCCGTAGCCGAATGGCAAAAAACGTAACCCTTATAGTTTGACATGTCTGTCCGTCTGTCTGTCTGTCCGTCTGTCCGTATGTCACAGCCATTTTATTCCGAAACTATTAGGACTATACATGTAAAACTTAGTAGGTAGATGTATTCTGTAAACCGCTTTCCGATTTTAAGAGAAAATTTAAAAAATATTTAAAATAAAGGGGGCTCCCCATACATGGAACTGAAACTGAAAATATTTTCTTTCATGAAACCTATACGTGTGTTGTATCTATAGACAGGTCTTTAAAAATGACATTAAGGTTTCTAAAATGACTTTTTCATAAAGTTAATCGTTTAAAAGATATACGCTTCCAAAGTTGTAAAATGTGTGTCCCCCCTCTAACTTCTATAATAATGAAGTGAAAAATCTAAAAAAAACCATATGTTGTAGATCTTAATGTAAACTTTCAACCAAAATTAGTTTGAACGAGATCGAGTCAGCAGTTTTTGAGATACAGTATATTTTCTAAAACCGCAAATATAACTTTGTAATTCATACAAATACTATAAAAAACAAAGTTATTTGGCGTAATTGTAAAAATTGTAATTAAGCTAGTTTTAAGAAATTTTTAAGGTTTTTTGTTTTTTTTTTTTCAATTTAATATATTAAGTACTAGCTTTTGCCCGCGACTTCGTCCGCGTGGAATAGTTACTTTGGGCTAACGTTAAATTTAACCCCGATTTTGAAGCATTCTTCATTGGCGCTCCGCTCCTATTGGCCTTAGCGTAATGATACAATATAGCTGTGCCCGCGACTCCGTCAGCGTAAGTTAATGTATTGGTAATATTGTTTAAATCACGTTCACATGAGGCTTAAGTACCTAGAGAACGCTTCGACCGCGAGACGCGTCGAGCGCGGCGACCGATACTCAAAAATAATCCTTATAGCATGATTCAGTATTCACGCGCGATGGCTTATTATTATAAGCGTATTTCATGTATAACTTTGGTGTTTCTATACCGATTTATATGATTCTTTTTACGGTTTCGTAGCCGAATGGCAAAAAACGGAATCTTTATAGTTTCGACATGTCTGTCCGTCTGTCTGTCTGTCTGTCTGTCCGTCCGTCCGTCTGTCACGGCAATTTTATTCCGAAACTATTAGGACTATACATGTGAAACTTGATAGGTAGATGTATTCTGTGAACCGCTTTCCGATTTTGAGAAAAAAATTAAAAAATATTTAAAATAAAGGGGGGCTCCCCATATATGGAACTAAACCTGAAAATATTTTTTTTCATGAAATCGATGCATGTGTGGTATCTATAGACAGTTCTTTAAAAACGACATCGGGGTTTCTAAAACCACTTTTCCATAAAGTCAATCGTTTAAAAGATATAAGCTTCCAAAGTGGTAAAATGTGTGTGTGGCGGACACAACCTCTAACTTCTATAATAATGGAGTGAAAAATCTAAAAAAAATATGTCTGTAGCTCTTAATATAAACTTTCAACCAAAATTAGTTTGAACGAAATCAGTTCCGCAGTTTTTGAGATACAGCATATTTTCTAAAACCGCAAATATAACTTTGTAATTCATACAAACACTATGAAAAACAAATTTATTCGGCGCAGTTGTACAAAATGTAAAAAAGCCAGTTTTAAGAAATTTGTAAGGTTTTTTTTTTCAAAACAAATTTATTTGGCGCAGTTGTAAAAAATGTAAATAAGCTAGTTTTAAGAAATTTGTAAGGTTTTTTTTTTCGTCAAATAAATTTGCATATTATATTATAGTTACTACGGAACCCTTCATGGGCGAGTCTGACTCGCACTTGGCCAATTTTTTTATGGAATAGTTAATAATGTTAACTTTTTCAATTAGGGGTGACTGAGAGTGTTATAAACGTAAGAGTAGACAAATATTATAATCAGAAAGCTTCGAACTGCTAAGCTATCGGGAGTTACACGTGTTATTGTGAGTCAACCATAAAAGTTAGACATATGCTGTCGTGGGATATTTTTTATATAATTTTAAGGAGAATATTTCCGTCATGAAATGATTTGTGTAGCTTTAACCATTAAGGTTGCACACGCGACGGAAGCTTAAAAAATGGAGTAACTTCTCCCGTTTTCCCAACATTTCCCTTCACTGCTCTGCTCCTATTGATTGTAGCGTGATGAAAAGTATACTATAACCCGCTCAGGAGTATGAAAAATAATTGTACCAAGTTTCGTTAAAATCCGTCGAGTAGTTTTTGTTTCTATAACGGTTATACAGACAGACAGACAGACAGACAGACAGACAGACAGACAGACAGACAAAAATTTAACTGATTGCATTTTTGGCATGAGTATCGATCCTTAATCACCCCCTGATAGTTATTTTGGAAATATATTTCATGTACAGAATTGACCTCTCTACAGATTTATTATAAGTATAGATATTATATTTATTATAGTTACCACGGAACCCTTCATGGGCGAGTCCGACTCGCACTTGGCCAATTTTTTCAAAAACACGTCCGTTGGCACATACAATGTCCAAAGACCATTAAACGCAGGAGTTTTTTTTGGTGAATTGTAGGTAATTAAGACAGAGAAAATTGCCTGATAAAGTAAATTAAAAACGGATTTATTTTCTACACAGATATGGATGCGTGTCTTACTGGTACAGTCGGCCAAGAAAGTGGTGTACCACCCTAAGGTTGAATATCGCTTGCAGATTCATAGGTGATAAAGATTAGTTTCGCTTGCAGATCGATCTGACAACTTCTATTGCTGTCTTTATCTGATTATTGATAACGACTATTACTGTTTGTAACGTGACAGCTGTTCTTAGTTTGAACTTGATGGAACCAATGACGTCGTAAAATCAACGGCGGGGGGCTGTAGATTTTGATGACAAAATTGTATCTACAAATTCAGAATTGTAATCAACAAGTTACATAAAATTGTAAAGGCACAAGGCGAGTCCACAAACCTACAATTTCTGTAAACTTGTAATTACAATATCAATAAAAAACAAGCTAAAAATAGATTTATCCTTTTATTAAATTTCTACAATCAATTTTAAAATACTTATAACAAACAAAAACATAGCATATATAGTAATATTTAGAAGATATTGAAAATTTTTAAAAATTAGAAACGGGTGTAACCGCCGTTGGCCTCTATAACCTCTAAAAGACGAGACCTCATTGAACCAACAAGCCGTGAGCAAATATCGGTTCCCCGCATTTCCTCCCAGATATAATTACAGTGACTAATAAGAGCTTGTTTGGTTCTTTCATTTTGATGCGACCATCGTTGGACCATAAGGCCCCAAAGATTTTCTATCGGGTTGAGGTCCGGCGATCTTGAGGGCCACTGAATTACCCTTACGTCAGTGTGTGAACGAAACCAGGCTCTTACGATCCTCGCATTATGAATTGAACAATTATCTTGAACAAAATCAAATTGTGGCACTTCGTTCTCCGGGTAAACATTACGGACTGTCGGTAGCATTGCATTCTGAAGCACGTCGATATAATTTACAGCCGTCGCTCGAGGAGATAGAGAACACAATTCTCCTACACCATCCGTACTCATCCAGCCCCAAATATTTACGGAAATTCGACCTGATTCTCTATTTGGGATTACATGATCATCTTTATACCGTGTTGAATTATATCGCCAAAGGTGAAGACGTCCATGCTGACTGGATTTAAACGTTTTTTCATCACAAAACACTGTATTAGACCAATCAAACTCTAAGTGCTCTCTGGCGAAGTTCAGACGAGCAAGTCTGTGAGCATCCGTCAAATATATTTTCTTGGCGTAATGCCTGTGGTGCAACCCCATGTAATGTAGATGATTCCTTATTGTTTGGGCACTCACATCGAACATCTCCGCAAAATGTTTTATGGGCTTAAAACCATTGATTTCATATTCCCGTCTCATGAATTCTCTATCGTTATTGGAGAGTGCAGGCCGGCGACCACTTCTTCTGTGATCCAACAAACTTCCCTCCTCTCCTTCACGACGAATCCAAAAGCGGACAGAACGCCTCGATATATTCAAATTCCGGGATATCGCACTGATACTGCTTCCCTCATTAAATTGGGCAATTATTTGTGCTCTTTCGGCAATGGTCAAGTTGGCAGGCATTGAGATGATTTTATATGCAGTTGATTGAAAAATAACACGGAAAATATATCGATTTTTTGCATATATTTGACAAAATGTCAATTGTCAGTTTTCTTTTTCAAATGGAATTCGGTTGTCTAAATAGTTTTTATTACTTTTGTTTGGAAACATTTCAATTGCTTTGTAGAAACTAATGTCCTTTTCATTTATACTAAAGGTTAAAATGTCATGTACTTATATGTGACATATGACGTATGAATACTAAATACATAGGTTTACGTCATGATAATGTTGTCTCTTTCAGTAATATCTTTTTATAACGAACCTTGTTGTAATTTTCGATGACCGGGAAACTAAATCAAAACTGGTACACCACTTTCTTGGCCGACCGTACCTATTAAAACATTTTTTTCAGAGTTTTGCGTCACATCAATTTAATTCAAGACCACTAGTTAATATCTGTACCTCAGAGGTATAAAATAATAACTCCACTTTTTTTGAAAATATGTTTCCTGCACCATTCAAATCGCAAGAACTAGTTCTGCATAATGGTATACGACATTAAGTCCTATGACTTCTATGAAAAGAAATATCAAATCGTATATGACATTAAACCCACTAATGTCGAATGGGTATTAGGACCCCAAATGATACTAAGCTTTGTGCGAAAGAAGATAAGTGTAATTATGAGTAATACATAATAATTCCATTTAATAATAATAAAAAATACTCTTGAGTTTGTTTCAATATCTTTAAAGCAACTATGTCAAAATTGCATTTAAAATTTCACCCCGCGCATTTTTGCCTCTCTCTTTTCAACCGACGACAAAAAGAGGAGGTTATCAATTCGACGCGCATATATAAATAGTTTTTTTTTATGTATGATCATCGATTACTCGAAGACTGCTGAAACGATTTGGAAAATTCTTTTTTTGTTTGAAAGGGTATACTTCGAAATTGGTACCATTGTCACCAAGTCAGGATCTGATGATGGGATCCTGGAGAAATCGAGGGAACTTTTCAAATATTTTAGGCACACCTATGGCGTTTTGGGTATTTCTTATAGTAACTTGTGCAGTTGCTCTCAAAAAGTACCATTTGGGGAAGTGGAACTGATGATGAAGACCACAGATGGCCGCCGAACCTACTCAATAATAAGTATTTCATGGATTGCGATTCGATTACTTGAATATGGATGCTAAGCACTTTATGCTCATCACAATGCATATGATGATGTAGAGCTGATGGTGAAGTACCAGGAGAACTCCTCAACAATTAACGGCCCAGCATTGGGAAAAGCAATATTTTGTAAAAGGTTATAGGTAGTTGACATTTAGGCTCCTGTAACTAGGTAAATTAAAAATCGACCAACTAAAAAGGGTGAAATAAAAACTTTTTACCAAAAAATTAAACCGACTCCCAAAAAACACTGCAAAGTGAAAAATAACTTTAATTTCGGAAGTCGGTGCCAAAAACGAAAATACAAAACTAAAAACACCGACTACCGAAATTAAAGTTATTTTTCACTTTGCAGTGTTTTTTGTAAAAGTTTTTTTGTCTCTCTATCTGTAGGTAAAGTTATGGAAAGGTGTTTTGTTATGAAAATAATTCCGCAATTTGTGCTTTAATGCTTACCTACTCACTGACAATACCTATTATGGTGGAAACTTGTTAAACCAAAGACTGACTGGCTAACGCTTCCTCACTTAAGACAAAGCCATGTAAAAAAGGCTCGGGTACGATGGTGCGCCAATGAATTGGATACCTACGGAAGTAAAGTTAGCACCTAAAAGCACCCATTAAATTCCCACACCCAACACCAAAACTCAACTAAAATGCATTATTAATTCCACATCAAACATAGGTGTACAATAAAATAAATAAAATACATTAATGTCGCTATAATGACAAGACCCGGCTCGGCTCGTTTTATTATATTACCTGTAATAGGAGGCATTAGGGCGGGGCGGAAGGATTTAATAAGTGAGCGGCGCGCGCACGGCGAAATTGCGATGTTCGATGCGTACGCGCATCGCTCCAGGCGGTGGTAGGGAAGGGAAACTTTGTTGGTTGTCGATAGTTTTAGGTGGAAATTTTTTGTTTTGTACTACATACGCATAAATAGTTTGGAACGAAATTCAGTTATAAAAGCTTTTCAGTCGTTTTATTTGATATTTACGAGTAAATTATATTAACAAAATATGTTTTTAAAGTTCCCAGTCCTGGGATACCACCTACTTTACCACTATAAAGATACATTTTGTGTTGCATAAAGTTTTAATAAATAAATAAATGTGACAGTAACTGAGTCATACACAAAAAAAAACATTAAAAAAATATTTTTAATAAAACTCTGCGATTTTTTTGAAACGTTATATTTATTTAAAGTTAGGTATTAATATTCTCACAAAAATATCAGAAGAGATCAGTCTTGGATATTTTAGACATAAATCACGTTTTTAGTTTTATTACGTCTACAGAAGATATTGTGTTGTCTACAGAAGAGAACAAAAATTGGCCTACATAATCATATTAATGTGAACAAGAATAGAAACAATGGAGAAAAATCTTAAATTGGGGTTCTCTTGAACCCTTAAAAAAATCATAATAAAATCTTTACCGATTCAGCACAAAAAAATATTCTAAATTTGTCCACAGAACAGACATTATACTTCTGTAGACATATAAAAGAACGGAATATTAAAACATATTATCCTCGTCAGAACCGTCCCACATGAAATTCTTCGGCCGTTTTTTCTGTGGTGAATCTTTGGAGGCTTCAGAGTCACCTAAATAGACTCTTCTTCTGAGTTCTATGTCTCTGGTTCAATATTTCGATAGAAAGATCAGGTGTCGTTCTATCTGAGAGTCCTGGTGAATTTGGCTTAGTCGGAGCCTCAGGAGTAGCTGGAGCCACATGAGAATCGCGAATAAGCATAAGGAGTCTGGTGATCTTGATCTTCCTCGGGCAATCAGAAGACAAATAGTACAAGGATGAATTAGGAGTAACTATGGTTCTAGATGTAATAGGAAATAGGCATACTAGTCTTATGCAAATTTAAAAGTGTGTTATTTAAAAAGCAAATTTGTTTCTTGATCTTTCTTGTTGTGACTGTGTTTTTTTTTTCAGATGTCAATCTACCATGTTATGGATTGCTTTTCTTATCTTTTGAGTCTTCATCGTTTTGATCGTTCTTTTAGCACATTCTTCTTTATTTTCTAGTTTACTACGTGTTCTTATATATCGCATTCAATATTTGGTCATTTTGTTTTCTTTATTATTTTTTATCGCTCCCTAACCTTTCTTCTTCGAGGGCTGCGTCGTCCATTTTTACCCGAGCACGAAGTTTATTGAGTTTTTTTCTGCTTGCGGATGCGTGGCATAGTGTCTGAAATAAAATACCCCAACCATCATGTGCTGCAAGCGACACAATGAACAATAAATGACAAGCAGCTTTTTAAGGTCTGCATTCCAAAAAAATAATAAACAACTGAAAGTGAGCCAAATAAATTATGAAATAATTATATAAGTTAAGAAATATAATCTAATTAAAAACCTGAATAGTTTAAAAAGCGAGTAACACAACTGTTTTTTTTTTTTCAAATGTAGTGAACATCCATTGCTTATTACAAGTCTACAGTAAATATGTCTACAGGAAAGAGAAATTTTCATAAATCAAAGATGGCATCCTACAATTACGAGTTAAGAACTTAAGCAAGGTGATATTAGCATACCCCGCCCATACGCACATGCGATCATGAAGTTTTTATTTATTTGCAAAGGCTACTTACTCAGGTATCCTTTGCACAGGAAAGAAGCACTGATCTCGACCGAAAACTTGTGTAATGAAATAAAATCGGGGATATTCACTTCACTTCACACGCTCTTTACGTAAAACAACAACCGAGCAAATGACAGAGAATACAGTGCTAGCAACATAAAAAACAAAATAATAACGATGCGTTCATCTTTGGCAAATTTTGGCTTATTTTACGCGTCTACAGGAGTAGACCTAAAATCTCTGAACAGCATGTTTATATGATTTATTTCAAAATTTGGAATGATATATTTTTTAATAGGTTAACTTACGCATATTTGATGATATAACTGGTGTAATGAAACGAAACAAAACTATCGAAACTATGTTACACGCTTAATCCAATACTGTCACTATCCAAAATTTTGCCAAATCGACTTTTTAATGTCATCTGTTGGGAAACGTAGAACTACACGTAATCGCGCTTACACTAGTCTAAAAGTAACAGAAATAACCGCTATACGGGCAGTAGTCCGCTTCGTCACTAAACAAAAATGTTCCCGGTCTCATTCCGTTTTTTGCCTCTCCTGAAAAGTTGACTTTTTGGGATAGTGACAGTATTGGTTTAAGCGTGCGATGTGTATATATTTTTAATTGCTGCATGAACATTTTTTTTTCGTTTTTTGTGTATGACCCAACGGTCTGTTACACTTTCGAGTCAAAACCATTTGACTTTGGTACAGAGATAGATTAGGCCTTGAAGAAGGACGAAGCCTGTTTGGATATATATATTTATCGCTGAAAATGTAAAAACTTTTACGCGAGCGACCGCGGGCAGAAGCTAATATCTTATGAAAATAAGCCATGGAAATAAGCTTTTTGTCGATAAGTCGAATGTTTCTTATAGCACACAGCGTCGCATCCCTACTGGCGTCGTGAGTAATTTATTACCCATTCAGTGTACTTGCGTCGATTATTATTATTATTGTTCCACGAACCGCGCCGGCGCACAACATATAACATTATAGCAATATGTCGCTCCGCACAATGTTATTGTTTCATACAAATTGCTGGAGGGAAGATGTGTGTGTTTTGGTTTGCAGCACTATAAAGCTGTGCTGGCACATGATTTTTCACTTCAGTAGCTCAAACATGTAGGTTTTGCTGCCTGAAATCAGTGAGCAAAATGCGATTTTGCTCACTGAATGAGACAAAGTAACTTTTTAATTTATGTTTTCAGAAAGCCACGAATATCTTATTCAGCCTTGCGTTAATCATACAATTCGAAACATTCACACTCTATCTTTTTCCCGTCATTAGATAGAGAGAGAGATCATCTACAATGTGGAGTATTTACTCAATGTTGAAAGCTACTTTAAAAACAAAACATAACGTGCATATTGAAACATACGCAAAACTCGTATCTTTTCTAAAAAGAATGTCAGTTGAAACTTAACATAGAAAAATTTGTTAATGAAGCTCCGGACTGCAATTTTCTTGCCGCTAAAGTAAATGGTACCTATAAATCTATGTTGTTAGTTATTAAAATTTGTGTGTAGACTACATATATGTATAAAGGTACTTACTGCCTACTACTAATTTTTGGAGGCGCACATTAAATTTAACCCCGATTTTGAAGCATTCTTCATTGGTGCTCCGCTCCTATTGGCCTTAGCGTAATGATATATAAAATAAATAAATAAATAAATAAAATTCATTTATTTCAGGTCCAAGACCCATATAAAATAAAATAAAAATACACAAATTAAAACAATTGCTCGGCTTCCTAATTTAAAATACAAAGGGAGAAATTTACATACAAAAAGATTCAAAGATATATTAAAAGTCAATTAAGTTAATAATAATAAATAAAAAAAAATCATGTCAAATTATCAAATTAAATACAAATTAAATGTCAAATTAAATTCCAAATTAAAAGTCACATTAAATTACCAAACTAAAGCTATAATAGAAAATGTCAAATTATTATTATTTTTTATTTACATTAACAATATGCCGGTCACAACAGTGCCTCACATAAAGACAATCAAGCCTCCCCGCAATCATTGCCAGGACAGAGTTGGAGCTGTCTATAGCCTATATATAGCCTATAGCCTTTCTCTATAAATTGACTATTTAATTAAAAATATTTTTTCTATTAACCGAACCAGTAGTTCCTGAGATTATCGCGTTCAAACAAACAAACAAACTCTTCAGCCTTATATTATTAGCATAGATAGCTGTTGCCCGCGACTTCGTCCGCGTTTCCGTCGTTTTGCGTAAAAAAAAATTAGCCTATGTCCTTCCTCACGGTTCAGTGATTTTGATGTAACACATAGATTAACTTTCGTAATTTAGTAGGGAAATATAATATGTCAATTTATAATACTCTTGAAAAATATCGCAATACCGAACCGCACATATTATTATTAACAGCTGTGCCCGCGACTCCGTCAGCGTGTAACTCCTTGTGTGTTATTAAGTTAATGTGTCAGTAATATTGTTTAGATCAGGTTCACATGAGGCTTGTACCTATAGAACGACAATACTTCAGCGCAAAGCTTCCGGGTAAACTGTATTGAAAGTTGACCCGTCCGGCACGTGAACATAAAGATTTCTAGAACTGCTAACCCGGGAAAGAGCGACGTACAACTGACCATGCGAGAACCAACTGACACCGAGATCTACTCCAGCAACACGAAAAGTCTGCCCTTGAGCCTTATTAATTGTCATTGCATAGCACACCGATACTGGGAATCGCGTTCTTTTAAATTGGAATGGAAAATTATTTGGTATTATGGGAATTCTGGGAATAAAGACGGTTTCTCCTGCACCGCAACCTGTTAAAATTTGAGCCTCGATTATATTTTGTTGCAACTGGGTTACTTTTAGTCGAGTTCCATTGCAAAGTTGTGGTGGTTTTAAATTTCGGAGCAGAATAATAATCAGAAAGCTTCGAACTGCTAAGCTATCGGGAGTTACACGTGTTATTGTGAGTCAACCATAAAAGATAGATATAGGCCGCGTGTCCACGGCAAGAAAAATCGCCGGGTCTATGCAAGAATTCGTGTCGTTTCTACACACGACTAGTGTACACTGCGTCGGCGCTGCACAAGACAAAAATCTTGTCTGCGCCAGACACTACGCGATCTGTAGGGGGCGGGGGGCGGTGTGTACAGTGCCCACAGAAATCAAAAATACAGAGAAGTGGTAAGGGGGCGTATCGGTGTCCGCGCGACATGGCCACAGGGCTCATGTCACAGGCAAGTGGCCGTCTCCGCGAACTAGTGCGCTTTCGACGGCGATCGTGATAACATATATGAATGCCAAGTTGTTCTGTGGTATCTTGTAAAAACCGAAGCCAAAATCAAATCTATGTGAATCATGGAATCACTTACCATATGTAAGTACAAGTATTTTACAATATTTGTCTTTAAAATCATGTAAAACAATAAATCGTAAAATATTTCTTGGTTTTACTATGTTATTTTTGTTTTCAAATATCAGAGCGACTGTACTCCTTTTGCTATAAATACATTGCTCCTTAACCACTACC
The DNA here is from genome assembly GCA_943138885.2 of Tholera decimalis. Taxonomy (NCBI): domain Eukaryota; kingdom Metazoa; phylum Arthropoda; class Insecta; order Lepidoptera; family Noctuidae; genus Tholera; species Tholera decimalis. Next base: position 34,767,298 of record OW964567.2, read on the forward strand.
TGAGTTCGTCACTAAGTAACTGGACAAGCAATGTAAACATAACATACGAAACTGTATTACGCGGATTCATCGCGTAGTGAGGCCGCCACTTCTTGCGACGAATTAGTGATGTGCTTGTGCAGATCCACTAACGTAGGCTATCGACAGCAATGTCGATTGACGAATGAAATATTGCTATTATAGTTTAGGGGTTTTTCAACCGATGACATAAAAAAGAGGAGGTTATCAATTCGACGCGTATATTATTATTATTTTTTTATGTATGATCACCGATTACTCGGAGACGGCTGAACCGATTTGAAAAATGCTTTTTTTGTTTGAAAGGGTATACTTTGAAATTGGTCCCATTGTCACCAAGTCAGGATCTGATGATGTCCCATCATCAGATCCTGACTTGGTGTAATTTTTTGGTAAAAAGTTTTTTATAACATACGGAAACCTCTAAGAAAATATGTTTAACTTTTATTTTACATGAGATGACAGAAATAAAAATACGTTGAAAAGTCAAGTGTACAAAAAAGTAAAAAATTCGTAAAGTAAGTTACTTTAATTTTAGGTTAATAATCGGTGGTGTTTTTCGGTTTAGAATTATCGTATGTTATGCCTTATCCTCATGCTGTTTCTTTATTTTTTATGGTTTTTGTATTTTGCTTCCATTGAAGCTTCGAATGCGTTATAATAATCGGCATGATTCAGATAATATATTTGTGAATTGAGCTTAAAATAAGTCAATATATTCATGCTATTTATTTGTTATGCATGGATGTGTGTTTGTTTTCATATATTTAACAATTTCTCTACTAACTAGGATTTTTCTTATAACAAAAACCTATTATAACCTACTAAACTATTACCTGCGGTTACCCCGCAGGTAATAGTTGCGTAACACACTTACAGTAGGAATCGGTTTCATTATGCTAAATCAACAACACTCACTGCGGTATTTACGTTGTTGAGCAGACCAATATTTCGAACATATGAAGCAATGGATTAGCAATATACGTCAAAATCATTCAGATCTTGATTTATAGTGTGTTACGTAATTATTGCGATGCTTATTATATGGTGACGTTTAGAAGTAGCTTAGGATGTATGTAAATGATAAATAAGTGCTTTTCGTACTTTTCAGCTTCCCAAAAGATGGTAACATAAAAAAGGAATGGATTGATGCCACAGGCATGCCACCTAACTGGTACCCTACAAAAAATAGCACCATATGCTCGGTTCACTTCAACGCAGAAATGTTCTAGTCTCTAAAGAAAAGTCGCAGGCTTTTTGAATGGACAATTCCAAAATTAAGAGTACAACTGATATTTGCAGAAGAGTGTTAAATTTTATTTTATTACTGAAAGCTATTCTCATGATTTAGGGTATTCATAAAATCAGTCAATCAACTTTTCAGGATTCTATACAACCTATACGGCTGGTATGTTCCGATCAAGAGCGTAATGTAAGTTAACATCGACTTCTATTTGACCTATCACTATGATAATTAAATATTAAGATTTAAGTCGAAAGCGCCAGGGTAGCCCTTAATACTTAGTAGGTAGTACTTAATAATAATTATGTAATGTTATGTTCTTAATAATATGTTTATTGTTATTGTAATATTTTCTGGACATGCCATTTTTTATATGGTTCATTTTCAGGTGCCCAAAAAAAATTGTACAATAATAAATGGAAGAATCGATAACTTTCCGATTTAGTCAATCACTAGCGTATATGTAAAATAAATTGCTTTTGCACAGCACAACGATAGCGACCGATGTTTTTGTGTGGGTAAATTCTACGGTGCACGCTGTGATTGACGGAATAAGGTTTATTATTCATTGTATAGTACGTTCTGATTTAAGAAATGCGGGTGTGTGCGCGAGTGCGTATCTATTGATTTTATTAAACTGCATGTGTAGTTGTTGCCCCGCCCAGCGCCTAACTGGAGACACACGGTTCCGATATAATTTCGTCTGTTGACCAAATCTATTTATTTATTTTATCTATGACAGTGCCCATGAGAACGTTTAAGCGTGTGGACCTGTGTTGTTTACGACAGTTTGTTTACGTTTTTATAAAAGAAAAACGAAGTGATTTTCATACGAAAATAAAGGACGAACTTTTCCTCATACTGTCGCAGTTCAAAGTAGAAGTTAGCAAACTCATGTTTTTGACTTAACATAGGATGCACCCAGTATTTTCTCTTGGAGTTAGTTTTCTTTTTCAATTTTCTATACATATAATAGGCAATCATCATTTTTTTTTGCGTGTTAGTCAACATTATTTCCCACAGTTCACAACACAACACGAAGCGATGTACACCCTACAATGTCTAAATCATGACTGAACGAAACAATTCGTACCGTGTACATACTAGATTTTTTCTTGTCTGCTGCAGACACGACATTCTTTCGTGCACAGACCTGACAAAATTCTTCTCATGTACATGAATATTTTCATCTTGTCTGTAGCCGACACGAAAAATTTCTTACCGTGGACACGCGGCCATATGCTGTCGTGGGATATTTTTTATATAATTTTAAGGAGAACATTTCCGTCCTAAATGATTTCTGTGTAGCTTTAACCATTAAGGTTGCACACGCGACGGAAGCTTAAAAAATGGAGTAACTTCTCCCGTTTTCCCAACATTTCCCTTCACTGCTCTGCTATTGATTGTAGCGTGATGAAAAGTCAGAGAGTATTTAACCTAGAGAGCTTATAGGCCGATTTCTTTGAAGAACACAACTCACCAATACGGGTTGGGAGGCGAGGAAAAAATGCGCTACTGCAATTGGTCAGTTCAAAGTCAAGTTTCATAGATATGCCGAGTTAGGGATTGCTCTACTTGATTGAGGGAAAGTTATCGATATCGATAAAATTAACTTTAACATTATAAAATTACTCAATAAAATCACATAATAATATTTAATCATTATCAGTCTCAATTACAAAAAGAAAAACAAGTATGCTGTTATTTATTATTGATTTTTACAATGAATTAATTTGGTAAATGTTTTTCGAATTAAAGTTTTAGGGTCCTGATTGTTTTTGCTAAAAAATGATAACCGAGCGTCTACATATTTCTGAATTATGCATCTTGCTAATTCAATCAAATGATTGGTAGTTTCTATTTCATTGATGAAAATTAATATCCGGGAATAAATTATACCCAATCAGTGATTTTAAAACCGATCTCATAAAATAATTGGAATTATATTTCTGAGACAGCACTTTCGAACCACTCTCGTTGATCGCCCTTTTAATATAAATTTCACAACAACGACAAATTTCTATTACTGTGGTGGATCCGTACAATAACTTGTTTTAGTGTCTTTTTGAAATTGTAAGGCGTTTTGATTTGTAACACCAACGCTCCAATACAAGTTAGGCATTTTATTTGCTTTATCAGAGCATGGACAATGTAGCCGGCCATATATTATTTTTATATTTTATATTTTTATATTTATTTTATATTCCATAATAAATATATTTTCATTAAAATCAGATGTGTCAACAACTGTAGCTTCAGCAGGCACTAGGTAATAATTATTTTTTGGTGGTACTCACCACCATTAGATGATTTATCTAATGACTCCTCCCTCCTACATACACTTAACCCGTGGACTCGACATCGAAACAAAGGAACCTGTTTCTTTTTCCTGAGTGGGAAAATCATCGAATGACTTCTCCCGCTCTGGGTAAAGTGGAAGGGAGTGTCAGTCTCCTACTGACTAAAAACCCACCCTGTTCCTTCAGCTGCCCTTAAGTTCCGGGGCCGCGGAATCTCATAGAGACCATTACCGCATCCCCGGAACCAAAGTAACTAACGAGGGCGATATTGTAATGCAAAGGTCCAAGTTAATTAATATTAGACTCCGTCATACTATTTGAAGCCTAGAAAGATTGGATATAGGTATCTTATATTATTTTGACTTTTCTCAACATTATATCGATAAAAACCAAACTAGAAACCAATATTGCCTAGTAACCTTATCCATCCAGTTTTCTTTTTAATATGGAATCTTGGGAAATCTAAAATGAAAACATGCATGTCACACAGAAGAAAAAATATCAGAACTTTCTCCTTTTTAGGGTTCCGTAGCCGAATGGCAAAAAACGGAACCCTTATAGTTTCGATATGTCAGTCCGTCTGTCTGTCTGTCTGTCTGTCTGTCTGTCTGTCTGTCCGTCCGTCCGTATGTCACAGCCTTTTTATTCCGAAACTATTAAAACTATACATGTGAAACTTGGTAGATAGATGTATTCTGTAAACCGCTTTTCTATTTTAAAGAAAAAAAATTAAAAAATATTTAAAATAAAGGGGGTCCCCATACATGGAACTAGAACTGAAAATATTTTTTTACATGAAACCTATGCGTGTGTGGTATTTATAGACAGGTATTTAAAAATGATATAAGGGTTTCTAGAACCACTTTTTCATAAAGTCAATCGTTTAAAAGATACAAGCTTCCAAAGTGGTAAAATGTGTGTCCCCCCTCTAACTTCTATAATAACGGAGTGAAAAATCTAAAAAAGATAAATGTCTGTAGATCTAATGTAAACTTTCAACCAAAATTGGTTTGAAAGAAATCGGCTCAGCAGTTTTTGAGATACAGCATATTTTCTAAAACCACAAATATAACTTTGTAATTCATACTAACACTATGAAAAACAAAGTTTTTTAGCGTAGTTGTAAAAATGTAAATAAATAAGCTAGTTTTAAGAAATTTTAAGTTTTTTTTTATTCGTCAAATAAATATACATAATTATTATATTATATTATTATAGTTACTACGGAACCCTTCATGGGCAAGTCTGATTCGCATTTGGCCATTTTTTTTAAAGTCGGTTAATGTAGATAGGTATTTTATGACAACTATCTGAATTGAATTACAAAAAAATAAGTTTAATTTTATAATTATCGATATCGTATCCAGCCGTTATAGGTAACAGCACAGATTTTTACGATAAAAATACAGATGAAAAGACAGGGATAAAAGAATTAGAATTTCTTCATGTATGAAAGAGACATTTCCAAAAGACATCAACGCGCGACACAATTTTGTCCTTGACCACCCAAACCACCATTTTAAATGGACCTCTGCGGTAGCTTATAATCGGATTAAATGATAAATAATTTTCATATTATTTCATTACTGATGAATCCTCCATCCATTTGGTATCTAGATGTCTGGGAATGTTTTCCACACCACTTCAACGTGCATGAAAGCATTATTATGCGTTATAAATTGGATACAAAAATTTAAAGTTTGTAATTGTTTAGCATGCACATAGGCCTAATACTTGGTCACAACTAAAATGGTTCGTGTATCGTAGCCAATATATAGGAGCAAAAACTCGCATAGTTTTCGTGCGTCGGGGCAATGTATGTGCGATCAAGTGGTTTTCAAATCAGTGTGAAAAGTATACTATAACCAGCTCAGGAGTATGAAAAATAATTGTACCAAGTTTCGTTAAAATCCGTCGAGTAGTTTTTGTTTCTATAACGGTTATACAGACAGACAGACAGACAGACAAAAATTTTACTGATTGCATTTTTGGTATCAGTATCGATCCCTAATCACCCCCTGATAGTTATTTTGTAAATATATTTCATGTATAGAATTGACCTCTCTACAGATTTATTATAAGTATAGAAGATATAGATTCAGTAGAGCTCATTAAAGATGTCCATACCCGAAATTTGACATAAAAATCGACAGAGTATAAAAAGTAATTATCGTATCATTGTCGAATAAAAAGTATGATTATGATGGGTACTTAAGCTATTATATTGAGATATTTTTTTAACAAATATAGTTCCTTAAGGCTGTATTATCGGACTTACGGTTCTTTAACTTTGAAGCTTTACTAGACATCTTATAGTATGACGGTACTTACGTCTCTCCTGTATCAATAATGTATAGTAAATTTTATTATTTTATAAGTTAGGTACGATACAACATCATAGAAATATATATTAAAAAGTTTTAATGACATTAAAAATGAAATAACATTATTCATGATATGTTTTATTTAATAAAAATAAAAAATCTTTGTATTTTAAAATCTTTAATAAAATAAATGAAATTAAACAAAACACTTAATGTTATTCTGGTAAGTCACATGCTGTACCCTCGTGGGCTAATGTATTATAAAAATTATGAAAAATGGGTGGAATCTATTGCAGAGCTTTCTGTGAATCCTTAAACTTTTTAGTGCTTATAGGTTTGTGACCTAATCGAATAGGCTGCAATGAAGGCATGGCAAATTCTTCTAGGGATCTCCTTCTATTTCTTATTAAGGACACCTTTTCGAATTCTTGTTGATTAAAAGATGTTATGTGACTCATTGTGCCATACTCTTCGTTTTCAAATTTCATTTCCTGTTTTTTTTTTTATAATAGTCTCGCATTTGACCACCATCTCACCTGATGGTAAGTGATGATGTGGTCGAAGATGGAGCACGCTTACCTAAAAGTAACCTATTCACTCTTGACTTAAAGACCCCTAGGTTATAGCGATCAGGAAACACAGACTCCGGCAGGGAATTCCACTCCTTAGCCGTACGCACAATGAAGGTATTCCCAAAACGTTTAGTGCGTATAGGTGAAATGTCCACCATGTAACGATGGCGCTTCGCCGTTTGTCTTGTAGTCCGATGATGGAACGGGCTTGACGGAATTAGATTGTATAATTCCATCGCACACTCCCCGAAATGTAACCGATAGAAAACCGATAGACTAGCAACTCATCGCCGATGTTCAAGGCTCTGGAGCTTTGATTCGACCAGTGTATCGTTGCCAATTAGTCTTTTGGCCCGTTTCTCAATAGACTCAAGCCCATCTAGTTGGTACTTGGCAGATCCATCCCAAAGATGAGAGCAGTACTCCATACACGACCGAACCTGGGCTTGATAGAGATTTAGCAGCCGTTCGGGTGTGAAGTACCGTCTCACCTTTGCTAGGATTCCCAACTTTTTTGATGCTAGTTGAGCCGAAGCCTCGATAAACGGGCCAAAATTGAGGGTAGAAGTTAGTGTCCTCACGGAGAGACTGGATCTGTGACCCACCAGCACGCGCGTTGGACACATATCTCTCAGCAATTGTGCTGTCGTCTGAATACCCAAAGGTACCGGGCATAAGCAGATCATTAAAGTGCAGCAAGAATAAAGTTGCTGAGAGAACCGACCCCTGAGGGACCCCGGCATTAATTGCCAATTGGCCAGATGAGCAGCCATCAATGACCATTCGAATGGACCGATCTCTCAGGAAGTCTTCAATCCAAATGCAAAGTTGGGTGGGTAAACCGAAAGAAGGTAGCTTAGCAATAAGGCTATCGTGTCAGACCCTGTCAAAGGCCTTAGAGATGTCAAGGGAGACACCAAGTGCTTCCCCGTGCTTCTCGATGGCCTCACTCCAGATATGAATAGCATACGATAGAAGATCCCCAGTAGACCGGTTTTTTCGGAAGCCGTATTGTCGGTCACTGAGGAGTCGTTGGCTTCTAGGTATGCCAGGAGCTTACTATTGAGTACACGCTCCATACTCTTACAGAGTATGGACGTGACTGAAATAGGTCTGTAGTTGGCCGGGTTAGCACGACTGCCCTTTTTGGGCACAGGAGCACGTTAGCCAGCTTCCATGCTTTCGGCACCTTTCCAGTCTCAAGCGAAAGGCGAAATAGGCGCGTCAAAATTAGAGACAGTTCAGGCGCACAAGTTCTAAGAACAATTGCTGGTATCCCGTCGGGGCCACTAGCTTTGTTCACGTTCAGATTACGCAGCACTCTACGGACGTCCTTTTGATGGATGCGGATGTCCGACATACACGTCCCGCATCCACTAGGAGAGTCAGATGGACGCACGTCACCACTAACAAGACATGAAGATTCCGCAAAAAGAGCGGCAAACAAGTTTAGTTTGCTTTCTCCTCAGCGGTGTGGGTTAGTGACCCATCGGGTTTAAGCAGTGGTTGTATTGAGGGGCGACAGAAGTTCGCTTCAACCGTTTTAGCCAGGAACCAAACTGCTTTGCTGCCAGCAGGGTATGAAGCAAGTTTGTTCCCGATTCGGCTAACGTGGTCAAACCGAGCCCTCCGCAAAATCTTTTTACAGGACTTGGCAGCCCTGTTGATAGCTCTCTTCTTCTGAATCAGGTCATTTGCTTTGCAGTTTCGAGCATCGACCCATGCTAGGTATGCCACGTGTTTAAGCGCTTCAGCGCGATCACATTCGGCGCCAAACCAAGCTTTCGATCGAGCTTTGCCGGACATTGTTAGGTCAGAGAACGGAATGTAGTATTCCATCCCATGTCGCAAAACATCCACCACGGCGTCTGCGATGAATCATTTGAAGAGAAGCAAGTAGGCTGCCAAGGATAACATGCAAAGAAAGATCGCATGCCATCCCAATCCGCTGACTTGTATCGCCATACCCGCCGTGTGCCATTAAGGCTGGGATCGTGCGGGGAGTAGACGGATACAGACTTCACCAGACAGTGGTCGGAACTACCTAATGGTGAAGATATCGTTACCGAGTAGCGGTCTGGATCTGTACAACATCCAGCACCCTCGTTGCTCCCTGGACCAGCTGAGTGAGATTTAATGCACGCGCAAGATTGTGCATCTCTCGCCCAGCATGATCCGTGCACTGGTACGGGACGAGCCACTCCTGGTGATGGGCATTAAAGTCCCCCAGTAACACGAACTGAGCTGAAGGGTACCGCTGCTGGGCCGCATCTGCCGCCTCACTGATGTACTGTGTGAGCCTGGTTGTCTCCTGATCTCCACTGTGCGAGCGGTAGACACAGGCATAAATAATTTTGTCCATGCCCGTGTCCACCAGAGCCCAAAGCGTCGAGAACCTGGAGTCCTCAAGGTTACGGAGACGCCGATAGCAGATGTCGTCGCGGTCGCATACACCCGCACGTGGTTTGAAATTGTGCTCCAAGGTGAACCCTGGGTATGAAAGATACGACACGTCTGACGGACTTCTGATCTGCGTCTCCGAAAGAAACAAAAGTGCAGGTTTTTCAGTCTCGAGGTGGTGGTGGACTGCAACGAGATTTGCAGACCCCGGATATTGCTGAGGTGCACTTTGAGAGAGAGGGAGTGCAGCCGCGAGTACGTCTAGTATTGCACAAAACACAAATCAAACTAAACGGAGGGACGGCCTGACCCGAGCATGCGCGGGGGCGCGGCGGCAATCGTAGGTACGATGCACCTGCGCAAATCTAACCCGCGAGCGTAATGGTAAAGAACAGTAAGTCTTACATACAATCTTTTAACATTTATCTATATTTATTGTTTAAATAGTGAACAATATTAAGTAACCATACGATCATTTACTTTTTCACGTCTAGGGACTTAATGTTATTTATAATTTTTCAAATGCGAAATTAGCGGCTGTAGGACTTTATGGCTTTTACCATTTTATCAATTGGGGTATTCTGAATAAGTATCGTTTAAAATATAAAAATGTCAAAAAATGGACTTAAGGTCATTTAGCTTTCACCTAGAGATTTGTTAACTAGTATGGGGTTTATGGACTTCGAAAGTGACCTCTGATTTCGTTTCGTTGTTTCTTCTCAGGGTAGTCAGGAAACAACGGCGCGCGGCGTCATCTAGATTAAATTTACGAAAATAAAATGACGGGTAAAAGTATTATTTCATAAACAATTTGCAAAATAATAATAATCATTTAATAATAGCCCTCTGACTTCGAAACGATTTCGGCCACGACGGTCAATGTCACTGGAGACTAGCCATCTGTTCAGGAGATATTGTAGTTCGCTGCAAGTGTGCGCAGTTACTTAGGTGCACTGTTTCTTTACTCTCATAGTCCGACACGGCCGGAGAAAGATCAGGCACAGGCCCGTGCTTTCCGAGGCACGGGGGTAACTAACACCGTCAAATTCCAAACTCCGGACTGAAAATAATAGAAAAACCCAATTGCACTATTTGCCAAACACGGGACATGATTCCCGAGTACATGGGTATGAGGCCTAGGGTTTGAACCCTAGACATGCTCAACCGTCGCACTTGGTGGGACCACTAAGTTAACGAGGCTGTTATAAATATCATTTAGGCGCAGTACCAAGGTTCTTACGTGATTTTTCTATTCTGGGTGTGACCTACCACTCTGTTCCATACTTAGGGCCATTGATGTATTCAAAAGGAGGAAGATATATTGACGGTACTAGACACAGCGTTTGGTCCTACTAAACTAAGTGATTGCCCGTAGTTGGCGCTCAGTCGCGCACGGAACGTTGTTGATCAATCACACAGCTCAAGAAATTCTCGTTGTTTCGTGTTTTCAAAGATTTTTTGGAATAAATACGCATCAAAATGACCTCTATTGTAGCTAAACATTGTTTTAATTACACCAGGCAATGACACCAGGAAGAAAAATAAGAGACATGGGTCATGGGATCACTTACTACTTACTTACCTAATATATTTTTATACTGTGCCTAATACATGCAATCTCATTTCATTCATAATCGCAAACATTCGGCAGCTGAGGCGATTTCGCTCGCACTACAGCGCCGTGTCCTATCTCTGTCCTAGTCTATCGGCAACTGTAGGTTTGGGGCTGATGATGCCACTGAACACAGATGTGTGAGTTTCCGTGCATGTATTCGTGCGCCGAGCCCAGGTGGCAGGTTTACTGATTGCGATGTTAGAGAGTAACATATCTTCCTCTTTTTAATACATCAATGCTTAGGGCAATAATAACTGGCTTGTATATCAATGACTGGGTTTTGGATAGCAGATAGGCAGTGGCTCCACGTCAAATGCTAGATCTTGGCCTGCAGCCGGTTAGCATGGACGCCGATCCCGACATATATTATTCGTGGAAAGGCTAGGCAGACTCTAATTTTGTCCTGAAAGCCGTCTTATTGTCACCGACTGTCCTTCAACATTGTTTCTTTATTTCTTTTTTGTTTCTCGGGGGTATAATCATCAACATACGCTTCCCGCTCTGGTTGGAGCAGAAGGTCGTATTAGACTTTTAGTGACTAAAAACCCAACCTGATCGTGATCAGTGATCATTCGTCCGCCCTTGCGTCCAGTGTCGCGGTATCTCGAGTATATTTCCGAAACCCGCCGGAGTTCTACAGTTCTACATCATTCGTCAAATAAACATCCATCTTTTCTTGAACCTCGCTCTCATATATGCAAATTGTCAATATCGGGGATTGGAAATTCCAAGCAGCAACAGGCAGGTTTACGGTTAGAAAAATTAACTCATCATTTTTTTTTTCTACAGTTCTACATCATTCGTCAAATAAACATCCATCTTTTCTTGAACCTCGCTCTCATATATGCAAATTGTCAATATCTGGGATTGGAAATACCAAGCAGCAACAGGCAGGTTAACGGTTAGAAAAATTAACTCATCATTTTTTTTTCTCTACATGTGTCTATTCATAGGTAACGAAAAAGGAATCTGTCCAATCATTACACCCAATCTGTGTGGCCGCGGTTCTATTTCACGGGATATTTAACTGAGAGGGATAGAGCTATATTCCGGTTCATGTGAGAGAGGGATGGTGCTACGGTTATCTTGGCAGGGCAGGAAATGAGACATCAAAGCGGTCGCCAATGACCGCGCCAATTAGATAGGCCTCGACGATGGCCAGGATGTCGGCACATTTCTTGGAACTACACAAAAGATTATTTTGATGATGTAATTGTTGGTGGAACACGCATTTTAGAGGGCTTGCAAAGGCGAAGAAAATTGACTAATATAGGTAATTTTTTTAAACCAAAGTGGTTTAAAAATGTTACCTATATAAGTTTGTATCCCAAGTTTATAATTGTACCGTGTGTTACTGTTGCTGGGTACCTTTATACATTTTTGATTTTATAGATTTAATTTTTGGATCCAGGCATTCACATTACTTTGTGTAATATTCATCATCAACACTGGTTTCAAACGGTGAGGAGAAAGAATCAATTGAGGATAAAAAAATCCGACGACAGGCGACATGGTGTTGTATTTCCTAACACGATCATGAACGGATTCATTGTAACTTTAGTAGTAATAAAATCCTTTTATGTTGTACTATTTTATACCACTAATTAAAAATTTTATACCTCTCAATTATTGTAGATATACAGTATGAATGCGTTCATTTTAACGTGATCGTGCTGAGAAGGAATCTTGCCAGCACGACCACGTTATAATGAACGCATTCATTATAACTTTAGATGGTAATAAAATCCTTTTACATTGTACTATTTTATACCTCTAATTAGAAATTTTATACCTCTCAATTATCGTAGATATTCAGGTCGTGCTGGCAAGATTCCTTCCCAGCACGACCCCGCTAAAATTCCAGCTGGCATAGAAGTTGATGAAACGGGAGCATGCCTAAAAATTTGTACTCATTATGTACTCCTATTTCGTTACTGGTAAATTGTCGTAAATTGTTAGAAAAGCAAAAAAACAAAACATTTACTAAAGCAAAGGATTTTATTACCATCTAAAGTTATAATGAATGCGTTCATGGTCGTGCTACGAAGTACAACACTGCGACATGTGCAACAGGCTCGCGTCGTGGATTAACGGCACATTCCCTCTCATAGAGAATTAGGTATAAATAAATAAATAGAGAGGAGGCCCACATCCCAGCAGTGAAAACGTTATAGGCTTTTTTCTGGGTGGGAAAATCATCAAACGACTTCTCCCGCTCTGGGTTACTGACTAAAAACCCACCCTGTTCCTTCAGTTGCCCTTAAGTTCCGAGGCCGCGGTATCTCGTTAGAATATTCCGCAACCCCGGCGGGCAATGACCTTATGGGGCCCCGTGGGAACGTTATTGACTGCTATATGGACTGATTTAAGCAATGTTCCAATCCACACAAACATCTTTCCGAGATAATTGCCTTTAAAGTTTTTTTCAGACAGCTGTGGGATGGATCATACGGATTTTCGTCAATTATGTCTTTGATATGTTAAAATATAATACCTTATTTGGAGTACCTTCACAGATCACAAAAAATCGAAATAGTCGAGGTTGCAGGTTGGATCATTTTTGCTTAATCATCAATCAGTCCATATTATCTAAGCTATATAGCTGCTATGTTATATAAGTCTTATTTTAGATACACTATGTATACTAAGTATAGCATCATAGTACTTTGTCTGACCTAATTACTAATCTCCCACACCAATTTCGCCATCAACCGCGCCATCGCCCTTACCAATTGAGCGACTGGTAATCCTATCGGTGTCATCTCCCTAGGTTCAAATGTTAATTGACGTCTGGCTCGCTGTCTGCTGTACTATAATTACGCAATCAAGTGATATGGCGCTCTGCCCAATGGATGCGATCTGACAATTGTTGTGTCTTATTGTGGTCATAAATCAATAAAGTTTGACATTTGTGAGAATACTGCTTGTAAAGGAGATAGGGAATGTTGGTAGGTTATCGGGGGCTGATTGTTGTTTTGAAGAATGTACAGTTTGATGAATGAATCATATCTTTTCTTTCATCATTTTCATTATTAGATAGGTACATAGATATACTCTTTATTGTACACCATAACAGAACTAAATAAGGACATAACAACTACAAAGGGTGTTACAATGGACGGGCTTATCGCTAAGTAATTACATTTTTTTTTATTTCTTGAATCTATTACGTACGGGGTTATGACATCATTGTATTATTTTGGTAGCATGATTAAAATATTAATTTAAAGAAAGTAATTCATGGGCTTTGAGAGCTAAAATTTTGGCCAAGCCTAGTCGAACGCAAATGCTTGTACTATTCAGTAGGTAGTTAAAGTTTAGATCAAAAAAAAAAAAACAAAAAATTCATAAATATAAGTATTTAATATTATAAATGAGAAAGTGTGTTTCTTTGTCCTTCTATCACGTCAAAACGAAGCAACAAATCGATGTATGTAGTTCCAGGGCTAAAGAGTGACATAGGTACCTATTTTATCTCACTAAAAAAAAAAGAACAAGCCAGCGAAACTAAGGGCAGAAGCTATAGTTTAAAAACTATATTAATTATACAATAACAGTTTGTTTTTTTCTAAAACTAATTGCGTTACGGTTTTGTTTTCAAAAAACATAGACGTGCATGGACGTGCAGTTAAGTTGTGCAGAGTTAGAGAGTCAACGTGGTCGAAAGATGAGAGAACGAAGAAGAGACCGTTTATTGTCACGTATTTTTCGTAAATTTTGCGATTTCACAAGGGAGTATAGTGTACTTCCCGTTGACCTAGAATCATTAAATTTTACACAAACACTTGTAAACAAATGTGTAAGACATTGCTCATTTGCCTTTTTGCATTTTTTAATTTCCTTTAGGATAAAATCTGAAAACAGTAAATATGATGTTAGTTAGGTACCACTTATATAAGTGCATTTTTTAAGTATAAGTTTGTACACAACCCTCGGCGTTCTAGTCCAACTTGTACTTGGCCGGTTTATCAATTAAATCATGGTGAAGACGTCGCTTAAATGGTTGATCAGAAAACAGGTACTTAAAAATTTGTAGACTTACTTAAACATGCTTTCAGTTAGTACAACATTCAGAATTCGCAGCAAGCAGCTGAGGTGTCCGAGTGGTTAAGGAGTTGGACTCGAAATCCAATGGGCACTGCCCGCGCAGGTTCGAATCCTGTCCTCAGCGATTGAAATTTTGATAAATTTATGCAATTTTTGGACTCGAAATCCAATGGGCACTGCCCGCGCAGGTTCGAATCCTATCCTCAGCGATTGAAATTTCGATAAATTTATGCAATTTTTAATTCTTGTAGATATATTATAAGTCTTCCTAACTCCACTAGGCAGAAGAAATAATTTTTGACTAGTTGACGAATTGAACCAGCACCTATGACAAAAGAAGTCTATGTCAGGAGTCATTTTCCTTCTTTTTAGTTACGGTGGTACCAGATTGTACAGGTAGGTAGGGGCTGTCTGACGTACTTTTCTGAACTAGTGCGAAATATAATTCATTGCGTACCTAAAACCCGTTGGGACAGGAGCAAGCTTATTGAAAATACTTTTCGTTTTTGAAAGACAGCTACGGTTCTTATTCACCTGTATTGCTATAAACTACACTGATGTTATCTTAGCTAGTAAATGATTCCTTACTAATGATGATAATTAAATGATATTTATTTTTGCAAATTGGTTATTAAATAATAATTTTACACGTAAGTTTGAGATGAGGCCGGTGTTAGACCTAAGTGCTTTCCTGAGAAGAAACACTGAAAAGAACTCAGAGGTCAAAGTCTCTTTTTGAAGTCCATACAAGCCGTATTGATCAAATCATATGAGATAGCTTAATGTCTCAGAAGATTTTTTGAGGAAAGAAGCACACAGATTTGAGTGAGCCTGGCCAGACAGTGCAAGCATTTGTCAAGTATCGTGTAGCTCAAGTTACAGCTTTATGGATCTGAACGATTTCAAAATTAATACCAAAATAAGAACGTTTGCGTAGGCCACATAAAGTAGTCAGTGCTAGACAATGACGACTTTTATCCCTAATATGATAACCTACATAGTTTTACACATTTATTTATTTATTTTAACTTTATGTACAATTGTGTTACATGGGCGGACAGCAGCAAGGCATTCTCTATCAGTCAACCTTTGGGTTGAAAAAAAAAACACATTGTGGTAGGTGTACGAGAAAATGGAATTAAATAATATATTTAATACTAATAAACATAATACTAATATATAATAATACTAATAAAATACACTATATGCAATAATGACAAACTAATAGATACGGTACTTTATAATATTCGAGAGCTCATAATAATTATGACGAAGACCAAACTAAGAACAACTTTTTAAGAAAATTTTGACTCAGCCTTCTTGATGTCAAGGGGTAGCATGTTCCAGAGTTTAATAGTAGAAATAGCGTAAGAATTAGATAGAAACTAGTGAGAAGTGAAAAAATTAGTGAGAAGGAATGTGAAGAAGTAAGTTTTTGGATGCGCGAAGGTTAAGATCATGAGATAAGTGTCTGTAATAAATAGCATTTTGAGGTAAGAACCTCAGAGATTTGAGTGTATCTCACCAGTCAACAATTTAACTTACAACTAAATAAAATGAATATGTAATGTATGTGTGTTTTATCTTACAACTAAAATCTATGACAAGACTTCTTCTCCTTTCACACATCGTGGTGGTATCGGAAAGTTCCCAGCGACGTAGCGTTGACCCCGGTGCCCGGTGGGCTATGGCCTATGGCTATCGACCAGCTGTCTGGCACGTAGCCTATAGCTCACTACACGTACAGTACTCCCGTCGGACAGAACAGGCAATAATTTAGGATGATTATCCTAACTGTTGGTGGTAGGGCTGGTAGTATTCGGATGAAATGGGAGATGATTTCTATCCCTGTGGTTGGATTATTGTGATCTAATGGATAGTGGTCCCATAATTGAATAATAGTTGGCCTGTTAATTTATATTTTTGATGAAATGTTGCAGAGATAATCTATAAGCTACCTACTTTACTAACAAATGATGGATTGAATGTCTGATTTTTATAACTAGCCTTTGCACGCATATTCGTACGAGTAAAACGATTTAATTTTAGCGAATAAAAAATATATTCCTCATAAATTACTCGCAAGAAAATAAGTAAAGTAAAATAACAATTCTGTTTATACTTAAAGCTATAAAAACCACATTATGGGTTTGTCACAGTTAGCGGCTAACTGTTTGCCTCTAGGTAGCCTTCCTGTATAACATGTTACGTGATCAGTTGTAACTTGTAGAGTACTTCGCAAGCCATTGGCATTAAGCCCACCCATGTACCACTATTGTACATTTTTTTTAATTGAAAATAGGTACGCGTTTGACCACTATCTCACCTGATGGTAAGTGATGATGTGGTCGAAGATGGAGCTCGCTTACCTAAAAGTAACCTATTCACTCTTGACTTAAAGACTCCTAGGTTGTAGCTATTGGGAAACACAGACTCCGGCAGGGCATTCCACTCCTTAGCCGTACGCACAATGAAGGTGTTCCCAAAACGTTTTGTGCGTATGGGTGGGATGTCCACCATGTAACGATGGCGCATCGCCGTTTTTCTCGTAGTCTGATGATGGGACGGACTTGGTAGAATTCGCACACTCCCCGAAATGTATTAACCGATAGAAAACCGATAGACTTGCAACTCGTCGTCGATGTTCAAGGCTCTAGAGCTTTGACCAGTGCATCATTGCCTATGAGTCTCTTGGTTTAAATAAAAAAATATATTCGCGGCTACGCTCTCAATATTGAATTACCAACAGTCAGCCGCTCACTGTGTGAGCCTTATGATGACAAGCCCTACAAGACCGCCACACTATTCTCAACGATTGCGCCCGATAGAGATGGTCGTAGCAGTCGGTTGTCGAGGAAAACATATGATTACTATACAGGGTTATTGGAAATATGTCCCGATCCTGTTAAGGGCGTGTAGATGAGGTCAACTAACAAATAAAATGTTCCGCCATCAAAATAGATTAGTGATTTTTAGGAGAAAAAAAAATATTTATTTTATTTTTATGATTTTTGCAACGTCTTATCGTTGCAAAAATCA
Organism: Tholera decimalis; assembly: GCA_943138885.2. NCBI lineage: Eukaryota > Metazoa > Arthropoda > Insecta > Lepidoptera > Noctuidae > Tholera > Tholera decimalis. Next base: position 34,784,856 of record OW964567.2, read on the forward strand.
TAAAAATAAAATAAGTATAGGATCTCTTTTTTCAAAAGTGCGGAGGTTTTTAATTTTTTTATGTTTTCTTATTATGCGCAACTTAATTTTTTAGCTATTTAATAAATAAGAATGCTAAAACGTGTTTTCGTTTTTTTTTTATACATTTTTAAAAGAGATAAAGTCCTATTTTATTTTAATATTAAAAAAAAATCGATAATGGTATACTTTAGGCCTAGAAACTTAGGGTTGATTTGTTAGTTAATGACCTCATCTACACGCCCTTAACAGGATCGGGACGTATTTCCAATAACCCTGTATAAGTTACCCTTCTGTTTTAAAACGGCACAGCCCTAACCTACTTACTACGCAGATCGTCTCAAGAGATACGATGATACGATCCGGAGCCACACTTGACCGTACGTACCTACATTAGGATAATTACGAACACCGTTATGTCTACTTTATGTTGAGGTGTCTTCCAGACTATTATGTAAATCAATAGCTATTTTCAGCGGTATTACAGTGGTATTAGAGATGATGGCTAAATTACGATTCCAATTTATAAGCTTACGTTACATAAGGTCAAACAAATTTTGAAACCATGGCTTCAGTCTTTAAGCTATGACGACACTGAAAAATTAATTTCGTCAGTACAGTAAATTAAGCTATTCAAAACACTGACTCATACGTTCAGACACACATACACACACACACAAATACACATACACACTCCCAATTACGCACATACACTCAAACTTACACACACATACACGTTTCGCTTTTCTTTCAGTTATTCTCTATACCTTCTAATGTTACTTTTTGTTTGAAATTTGTAACATAAAAATTAAAATGTGTATTCATGTATAGCGGTAGGACACTGATTCCTGTAACACAGGTTCGCCTAGCACAGGAGTCAGGGGCTTCACTTGAAATATGTAATATTTTTAAGTTCAATAAATTATTATTTATTATTATTATTTATAACGAACGCCGCACGGGTCGATCTTCAAGGTTACGCAGCGCTTGCGAGGTCAGTACATGGATGAGTGACTATCTTAGTATATTCATGATTCATGGTCAATTTTTTTCTGGGTGGGTAAATCTTCGTATGACTCCTGCCACTGTGGGAGGAGTGTCAGACTTTTACTGACTAAAAACCCACTCTACTCCTTCAGTTGCCCTTGCGTTCCGTGGCCGCGGTATATCGTTAGAACATTCCCGCAACCCCGTAAATACCGCTGACTGCAATTTGAGGCGTGATTCATGGTCCTGGCTGATATTTGTACATCTTTTTCAGTCGTAACGGGTACTTAGAAGCCCAAGGGGAATCCTGATACAAGTCGGTTTAATACTTTTGTGCAACGGTTTTTATCGATGTTTTCAGACCTAACCTGGCTACTGGCCGTGTTTAAGCGTTCGTACTTACGCTGGGGTAATCAAGAAGACTCGTAAACAATATCTCACCGGCTCACTGGCCCGTTATGTCTGCTGTATGCTAAGATGCCTTGTTGCAAGTGGGGGATTATGAATGAGGAATTGGTGACGTAAGTCTTGCTGGTCAAGGTTATGGGTAGTGGTATGTTTTAAAGGTTGAGATTTACGGGTAATATAAAATGTGCTTTCAAACAACGAAAACGCGATTGAAATCGGATCAGTTGCGTTCGAGAAAATTGCGGACATACACACATACTGATCGAATACAGAACCTCCTTCGTTGAAGTCGGTTAAAAACTAGTTAACAAAACTCTGTTATTGTTTTCAGAACAGCTTCGACGAGCTCATTGTGCGTGAGAGGTCAATTTGATATTAATATCTCCAAAACATCAATGCTGTTTACATTGTCCAAAACAACTATTTCTCAAATCAATGTAATTTTATTCGTTTAAATGAATTTGCAAACTCTACGTAAGTAGTAATTGTTACGGGAAACTAATTAATGTAACTGTATTTGCATCGATACATGCCTTTCAAATACCTTCTCTTAGATGATCAATGAACTATTATTGCTATTTCCATATACCTGTGCTAACAGCATAGGTATATAGAACTATTTAAGACAGCTCAGTGTAGGTATCATTTGGAAATATTTAAGACAGCTCAATGTATCAGCTATTGGATGGATATAAGCTTATTTTTATGATGTTTGGATGATGCGTAGGTAATTCAACCTAAGGATTAGATATACCGACGAAAGTGAAAAAATTAGGAGATTTTTTTATTAGTGATATGCTTATATCACCAATAAAAAATCATGTATTACAGTACAGAACTTAACCCTTTATGGCGCAAGGTAATTTTTTTTATTAATTATACAGAAACTAGGTAACAAATGGGGATTTATTAATGGGAAAAATTATTTAAAAAATCTCATTAAAAAAATATATTTATTATTCAAAGAAAACTACGTGTTGCAGGAATGCAACATTGCTTCATTATGCTTAAAAATGTAAAAGAAAGTTATGAGAGATGAACATTTTTAAAACAGTTGTTTTGTTTATTGTAGCATAAACTAACCCCACATTTTTTGCAAACTGTTTGCATATACCCTGTGCGGCCTGGAAATTTGCATCTCATTCTTTTATCTACCCAAACTGGCCAGTGCCCGTATTGGTCCAACCTCACATCTTTCGGAGGAAAATATTGAGCTGGACCCTTCTTCTTTTTATCTTGAATGAGACATTCAATATCACTTTTGCGCTTTGTATGGTTAATTGTCTTATATTTGCATAACGTCTCTGCTATAGTTACTCTAAATTCGGCAGAGTTGAGAATTTTACTGAAACCACTCTTTGCAGCATTTATTCTTCGGTATAAAAGCCATGAATTACACATACCCATGTCTAAGAAGTGATAAAAAAATCGTAAATACCAACGTTTACTACGGAGTTTGAATTTATAGTGGCCCATCACACAATCTAATAGATCGACACCACCCATATGTTGGTTATATTCTGCTACGACAAAAGGACGATCAACAGGAATGTATTTCTTTTCAGACTTATCCCACCTTCTTACTATCGATGTTGGGTGTTTTCCTACGAAATTGGATGCTAGAGTGACAATTTTGTTATCTCTCCATGCCACTACAGCCACATCAACGTCATTGCAGTTACCGACCTGTTCCTTTGACGTACCACGTGGTTCTTTTTTAAAAACTTTCATCTGCCAGCTTGTAATTGGGAATTCGGTTGTTTCTTATTGTTCCTAAAGCTAAAATGCCGCGACTGGACAAGTATTCGATAAGCAGTATCGAGGTGTAATAATTAGAGTGTAGAACTAGTACTAGGAGCCGCTGCAGAACTAGTACTAAGAGAAATGATGTCTGGACTTTCATCCGTTGCAGTACTATCGAACTGAGTATTTATGGATGTTGTTTCTAGAGTTCTGGCAGCCAGAACTTCATTTTCTAAGTCAAGGGGCTCCTCTGGGTCCTCCTCAGAACTTTCGTGGTCATTCGGCTGGAAGTAATATTTTGAATCGGTGACTTCATCGTAATCAGAAAAATCTAGGCCATCTTCACTGTCATTCCGTTCTCCTAGTATATTTTCCAGCTCTTGAGTAGTCAAAGTACGTAATGACTCATTTTGATCCTAAAAACGAAATATGCAAAATTCAAATAAACGGCAAAAATCGACCACAAACGCGCAATGTTGCATTCATGCAACAAAACAAAACTAAAAAAAAAAGTCCAAGAAATACTTGAATCTGCAAAAAAAATATTGTTGATTATTGAAATACATCAACTTACCTTTTACTCACATCAATTTCAATACCCAAATTTATTTCACCAATAAATCACTTTTCGTAAACCAATTCAAAGAGAGAGAAACCGGTTAACACACGTTCATAATTTAAATGCGAATTTAATAAAAGTGTCGCCATCTATTTAGCCGATATGTTACTAAATCGGTAGAATGCTTTGTTGCCGGTGTACAACACCGAGTTAAGTCGATCTATCGGGATTTGATACAATTTTACGTCTATTGGAATGGTATGTTGCAGAAGTACAACATGGCTCCATAAAGGGTTAAAAATAAAGTAAAATATCTTAACAGGTACAAGCAACTGAATTATGGCATGCTGTAGAACATTTCCCCAGCACCCGCAGATAAATTTATATATCTATATATTAATAAGTCAAGCAAAAACTTTGTACACCTTTTTACGAAAAATACTCGGTCGGAGGAATATGAAATTTGGTACAGTAAAACTAAATTTGAACTAAATTTGAAAAAAGAAGGAGTGCAGAATGCTAATATTAATGAATAATGCTTAAATAATACATCAGATAAAACATTACACACACTAAGTGTATCTTTTGTTGATGGTCAAAGTCTGATTTTTTTTATTGATTATAGGTTCGCGTTTGACCACTATCTCACCTGATGGTAAGTGATGATGTGCTCGAAGATGGAGTACGCTTACCTAGAAGAACCCATTCACTTGAAGATTCATTGACTTAAAGACCCCTAGGTTATAGCTATCGGGAAACAGACTCCGGCAAGGAATTCCACTCTAAGCCGTACAATGAAAGTATTCCCATTACGTTTTGTGATGATTATACACGTGTCGTCACGTGTTGTGAGATTATTATCATAAATTTGAGTGTAATTTTCTTGTGTCTAGTCTTACTGAATATAAAAAAAAACATTATCACTATTATGATAATGTCATAGTCATAGTTTGTCTAATAGATATTTGTGCACCGTACTTTTTTACTTTACGTTTTTACAAAACAATACGAGAAAATTTTCACTCTTATTTTAAAACTGGATGTGATTAAAACCTTTTCCTTCATGACTATGTTAAAATAACAACCTTTGCTAGCTCCTTTCCCCATTGGGTTAATAGAATTTTACTGGCGATTTTTTAGGGTTCCGTACCCAAAGGGTAAAAATGGTACCCTATTACTAGGGTCCGCTATTTGTCTGTCACTAGGCTGTATATGTAAAAACAGAATAATATAAATTTAAGAGGGGCTCCCATACAACAAACGTGTTTTTTTTTCGCTTTCATGGATAATGGTACGGAACTTAGTGCGCGAGTCCGACTCACACTTGACCGGTGTTTGTACTTCATGAGTATTTATTTCATAATTTTAATTATTTATTTACTGGATAGCTGCATCACTCTTATTATATGACCACATACTTCTGAAAGAACATGTATAAAAGATCTCAGCATGGAAGAGGAATAATGCTCTTTGTCAGATTTTTCTAATAGCTTTTTGTAGCTACACTTTCCCCGACTTCGATTCATAGACTAGTCTCTGAATGGCACTCTTTTATGACATTACTTATACCATTATTTAAGATGCATACTTCATTATCCAAGCTATTCGAAAGACTAGCTAACAAAACGTAATTTACTGACCATTAAAGAGAAGTTCTATTGGCAATACCATATAGGACTATCTAGCTAACGTCTTCGCAGCGAAGTGATTACCTACTCCTTCAATTCTAGCTATTTTATTACAAAACACCAATCGAATACGGTATATAATTACTCTGCTGCAGGCTACACCGCCACAGTATTGCCAGCGAAATAAATTGCACTCGACATGGGGTCCTGAGCCACTCGTACTGATCGAAGAAACATAACGTTTTGTTTTCATTATTTTAATATGAAGGTTTTATTGTGATTGGAAATTGCTTGGCGGCGGTCCGGATTTTATATGATGAGGAACATAATATTCTGAATGTCCTATTCTTCCTAAGCATGCATGTGGCGGTGTCTTTTATTTCTTTCTCTAGTTGTGGTATTTTATAAAATACAAAATCTCACTCCATTTTCCTTCCACGCTTGCACCTGCAAATATTTTCGCTTAATTTACTCAATTAGGCGAAAATAGTTATTCATCTAAACTATAGTATTTATCAGTGGCGAAGGATGAATTTTCATAAAAGGGAAGCCGGACTAAAAAATGCTTACCATGCTCAAGTGTGATGCGTGAATTCCAGTAACTGTGGCCCTGTGCCTGACTTCGAAATCTTGTAACTTCGTAAATAATTATTAGTTTAATTGAAAATAATAGATTACTATTTATATATTCATATATAAAATAATAGACTAATATTTGCCATATTTCAAAAGGGAAGCCGATAGGAATCGAGTTTTATGGAGCCTTCGCCACTGGTATTTATAATAGGTACCGTCCTTACGGGGAGTAGATTCCAACTGGGACGATTTGCAACTTTCTTTTAGGCGGAGCCATCGGCGGCAGCTTGTTAAGTATATTCTATCTATGTATCTACATCATATGAAAATATTAGATTCCGGGAGCGTTAGCGTAAAATCAAAGACAAGACTTAAATTCTACGAAAGACATACGCGAAATAAGTAAATTATAAGGAAGCGTAGCAAAACCATCGGGGGGCTAAACACTCCTCATCCTGAAATCGCAAATAAATAAATTGAATTTAATAGGTACTAATATTATGAATGCGAAAGTCTGTCTGTCTTGTACGCTTTCACGGCAGCACAGCACAGCACCGATTTGGATGACATATGGAATGGAAATGGCTGATGAGTGATGACCTAGGGTCAAACAGTCTTTATTTTTCAAGATCAAACCCCTAAAAGGTGTAATAAGGGATGAAAGTTTGTATAAGAAATATGTGAAACACAAACATGATTTAATTTACGCGGGTTGTCCCGAGCAACAGCTAGTTTTCAATAATAGCCGCTTACTAGTAACTGTGAGTTGGGAACAACTAGTAAACGCTAGGATGTACTCGTGTTAAGTCGTGCCGGTAATTGTTTAATGTCACGAATTCACCACGAGATGGTCACGAGCTCGTGACACTTCCACGAGGATGCTGAGACGGCCAGGGAACCTCACCTTCATGAGGTGGTCCGTAAATTGATTCGCGTATCCTGTCTTTCATTGACATATCGTGAGAGATAAGGAATATAACCTCAAATAAAATACAATTTATTATTATTATACAAAGTGGAGAAGACAATACGACCATAATTTACCATAGCCTAAATGATGATCTCCTTAGCCTGTACAAAAAAAATTCAGCATATTTTGTCTATTTTCTTATTTTTCCACAGGCTCTATTTAGCTACTGTGCTTCAAGGTAGGGTCAAATATCCTGCGTTTAAGCACAAAAAACTCCCACAACATAAAGGTTGTAAGTCAATTCAAAGCATCTTCCACTACAAAACGGCAATTTCATACTTTTACTCGTATTATTGCGATTATTTGAAAATATATTTATTTATTTATTTTGATGTCACGTTTTATTTTATCCTCACTATGGTTTCTTCGGGATTAGTATAGTCGGTGTTTTCATTTATGGTCCTATTATCTTCTCCACCTTATATAACCTTTTTTTTTCTCGGGTAGGAAAATCATCAAATTACTTCTTCCGCTCTGGGTAGAGTGGAAGGGAGTGTCAGACTTCTACTGACTAAAAACCCACCCTGTCCCTTCAGCTGCCCTTGCGTTCCGGGGCCGCTGTTTCTCGTTAGACTATTCCCGCAACCCTGGCAGGCAATGGCCCTATGGGGCCCTGTCACTAGTGCTGACGACTCTGTGAGGCGCGCGTGGAACACAACGCGCCGTCGACCCGTGTCTGGTACTTACAGCACGGTGAGCTAACCCCGCTCGTCGTCCGCAAGCCCGCGCCTACGATGGCTAGAGATCGGCTTGTGAATCTAGGGGATAGGACAATGACCTGAAAATGGCAGCAGATGTAATGTGCTGAAGAAAAACACACAATCGGGAGCTCCGGTCTTGACTCTTCCCTGTAGGCCCCGATGGGGAAGGATTGTTCTATAGTGTTGTTTCCCCTAGGCTGGTGAGACGCAAGACCGGTACCTAATGGGGAAATGTGGCGAAATTTGGAGAAGGTCTATGCTAAGGCGAAACTATCTTTACCGATGTCTGGAAAAAAAATAAACATATTCAGTCTTACTACAAAAAATGATTTAAACAATGGTCTAACACGTGTTTAGCTAAACACTGTTCAAAGCGCTAAACACGCGCTTAACAGCTGTTTAATTTTCGTTACCACAAAACCAAGTTTAATGCGTGCCTTCTTAGACAACGTCGATCACATTCAATTTTTTTTTGCTCTTGCTAAAACAGTATATAATTCGTTCATCCGTACCATTCTATGCAGACAGCTTACAAGTAATTGCATACTTTTTTGTGATGGATTAATTTTAAATAAAGGTTTTAACACTTCAATAAAATGAAGTTAAGGTATTATTTGTAAATCATGTAATTAAATCGTCAATTTTACTATTTTGGTGCAAAGTCGTGTAGAAACAGAACAAACGGTAAAGTCCATTGATGTCAACCGGAACGCTGTCTAATGTCATTTTCTGATTCGAATCGCAGACAACTTGGACATTGATGGAGTAATAACCCTTTCGATTGACATATGCTTCACTCATATCTCCACCCACTTTTCTTATCCTTATGTGAGTACAGTCTATGGCTCCAATCACTGTGGGGGAATGACATATGCTTCTGAATCCTCTCATGGTTTCCTGTTGTTCCTCTAGTGTTGTTGGCATGTTAATAAATAAATGGGCTTTTCTAGCCAGTGCTTCTGCGACATTTCTCGCGATTTTACTGATAGATTGCTGAGAAATTCCTTGCATGTCCCCACTGTCATCTTGGATCTGAAACATAACCAAAGATTTATAGCATAGGTACTTAGGTATTTGTTTACTTATAGCAAAAATTATGATTCAACCAATCTTACCTGATGACGAGCCCAATGGCGTAAAGCACAGGCTACTTGAATGGCTGGTATTATGGTATTACCACGAGAACCCTAGGAAGATCGTCTACAGCTAGATCCAATATTTTATTAGCAAAAGCTTTGCTGAATCTGTATTTTTTTTTAAATTGCACGTCGTCATATTATTCGAACGGATTAATTCTCACGCGGTTTATTGTATTGTCACGAAAAGTTTCCATGTATTCGACATTCAATTCGTCGATAAAGTTTACAGAATCTAGAAAATCCATTCTACACGAGTTAACAGTATCTATAACAGTCGCTCTGTCACAAAATTTCGAGGTTAGACACTTGCAAAACAAGGGTGTTCGGGTGTTTAAATTTAAAACCGTGTCTAAAGCGTGTCTATCTCTAAACAATCATAAAACGCAGTTTGGTGGTAACATTTTTTTCAAACACGTGCTCAACAGATGTTTAACTTTTTTGTAGTAAGACTGATTATAATTAAATATTTTGTAGATTGTTAATAATGATTTACTATTGTAATTTATTGTGTGATATTTTCGACTTTAACAGTCTTTACGGGTAGCCAGAAGCCAGTAAATCTGACGCCAGCGTTGCCGAGGAGTATCGTGTTATCCAGCTAATGGATTATGGATATCAGATAGGAAGTCGCTCCATGTAAAACACTAGTACCTACTCAGGAAGTATAACGGGATTTAGCTGATTTATAACGGGAGCTAGCCATATTATAGTCTGGTCCGTAGTACCCTTGAGTACTGCAGTGTTGCTTGACGGCCACATTTCGCTGTCCATTCAATAAGAATGGAAAGGGTTCAAAAACAGCTATTGAATCACTTAAGAAGTAGAAGCCTGAAAAGAAAACCTTACAGAGCAAAACTAGAATTCTTCAAAATGAAACCTTTTGAGGAACGGGACATTTTAGATCTTAAGTTTTTCTTTAACATATTTAGGAGTAAAATTGACTGCCCGCATCTCCAAACCTCCCCGAAAACCAATCACGCCCTTGGTCCCCCCCTTTCGTAGAACTAAATTTGGCGCAAGCTCCCTGATATCACGGTTATGCAAACACATAAATGAGCACAGTGGTCTAATAGACATCCACACAAACGGCCTGTCTGAATTTATCCGTAACGCCAATCAATGAAATTTGTCACAATATAGCATGTAGAAGCACATAGCAATAAGTAATAACATTTAGTCTAAGCTACTAACACTCATAATTACTAGTCTGTTTATCTCTTTTTGTTACCTGTCAAACACGAAGCATGCGGTGTTTACCTGTAATTAGGTGTGCAGTATTATTAATATTGTAATCTAACAAATATCAATCATGTTTAGCTGTAACACTTGTTGGTGAACCATAAATAAATAAATAAATAAAAGCAGACTCTGACATAGTTGGGATAAGTATAACTAGATGATAATGGTTATGATCTAAGTCTGTTCCCGTTGATCTCAATAGGCTCAGATTATAAATAGGCTAGTCCTTATCTAATAGAACTAAAACTAATTTTCAAAATTAAAATCCAGATCAAGCTATGTGGCATAACTTTGTGGAGTCGCACGCACTCAGCGGTGAATACCAAACAAAATAAATTAAATAATTGAATCTGCACAAAACCAAAGAGCTTTATAATAAAAGGTACTTTCATACGGGCAGTAGGTACATAAATATCGCATCAAAGTAAATACCGCGGCGGACGTGGGTCGCGCCCGATCGTCGGTCGGCCTGCTAGGCTGTAGGGTTGTCAACTCCCAAGATCTGCGGCCGTGGTGACGGCTTCGCATGAATTCAGCGCCTTGGCCGAAGGTAGTTGCAGATCACCTAGTGCTTTAATACAGTAAGAGAACTCGAGAACCTAAGTCGACGGCACTTTTTGTTCCAGTTGCGCCTTAAAGACAACAAGAACAAGAGAGGTACATCAATGACGAGACCCAATTGGGCTTTTGACTGCCGGAGTTGCTGAAATATTATAACGGAGTACCGCGGCTCTGAAATGCTAAAGCAATTGAAGGAATAGAATGGGTTTTTAGTCAGTACTTCAATAGTAATTATGAATGCAAGGTTTATTTCTTCTGGCACGCAGGCCATATGCGTACGAACAGCATTTAATTTGGCGGGTCATGCAATAAAAAACCAAAACTTTGATAATATTTACCATATTTTATGGTAAACGATAGTTGAAGTCTGTTTTGTAGTGAATACAGATATAATGGCAAAAAAACACACTAAAACTATTGGAACAATAAGTGAGGACGGAAAGCGCTAAGCGCGACTAGTCGGTATAAATCGCTTATCTATATACAGCATGTAACAAAAACCCTATTAGTCGGCATCATACTGCGTACACATATACGTAGCCATTTAATGGATTTGAGATTATTATTTTTCCCCAGTGAATATAATTAAATTTAAATAAAAACTGATCAAAGGCAACACTGATCGCTCGACGTTCACATGTTACTACCAAGTACTACCTATAGTTTTTTGTCAAAGAAGCTGCCTGAACGGGTAGAGTGTTGTCAACTTATGAAAATTTGCCAAATTCAGTGTTAAATTTCGCATGGATTATAAAAATATAAAATCAATAACTTTTGGTTTTTATGAGTTACATTTTTAAAACATTTTTTTGTAGTACGTATGTTGAACCAGGAATACGCCTTTATTGGATCGGACAGGGTTTTTATTACATATTGTATATGCCGAGTTGCTTGAAGCCTGAACTATCGAAAATCATCATTTGTGTAGCCTTTTCCCAACAATGTTGAGGTCGGCTTCCAGTGTAACCGAATGCAGCTAAGTACTAGTGTTTCACATAAAGCGTAGGCAGTCGTCTGATCTCCACAAACCAGTAGCTGCGTAATCAGAGCCGGATTAACCCTGTCCGAGGCCCTTAGGCAATGGCATTCTCGGGGCCCCTTGTCTTACCTTGACTGATCAAATCGTGTGTGAACTGAGGAAACGCACATTAAGGGCTGTGGCTTTTAATATATATGTTCACTTATTCCCAGATTTGTTCTAAAATTGTTTTAATTCTCCTACTAAATCTAACGATTTTTATTTTGTGAGATAATAGTAAGATCTCTAAGTTCACACGCACATCAAATTCTCGTTCGCAGAAACATGTTTTCTTGGTGCGTGGTCTGGGCCTGGGCCCCTAGTTGATGCGGGGCCTCTAGGCAGTTGCCTACTCCGCCTAATGGTAGATCCGGCCCTGTGGGTAATCTTGGCAAGATCAGTGTAGAAGACAAAAAATCTGACGGAAATTATGTGGCCTGTGATTACCCTTAACAACTGTCAAAGATGTACAAATGAGAGTCAGGACCAACGGCTTAACGTGACACCCATCTACAAACCAACCTCGGCAAGAGTTGCTTAACCTGGAATTTGGCCACGAGCTCCTCAAATAAAGGAAACAATAGGTTTATTTTATTTAATACTTTATTGGGGAAAACAAACGATATTTACATTATCTTACTTTTCTACATTTGAATTAAAAAAAAAAATGTAATAACCACTACATTTTCCACAGATTACTATTTACATTGCTATGCGGTGGACGTGACACTAACAATGAAGTCACCCATAATTAACTTAATACTCAAAGTACTTATTGAAAATTATTATGTCTCAATTAGTTTTAATTTTCTTTATTACCTGCTTCTTATATAATTTTTTTGGTAACACAAAAATATCAACCTCCAAGAAATTTTTATTATACACCTGTACAAGACGTGTGAGTGAAATGCGCGCGCCGGCATTCGTCCGGTACGAGTCTGTGGCAAAGAGCGGGTAGTCGCGCACTCCACGTCGGTGAACCGACCTGGGTACTGCAAGTTTTATATATTTTGTTTAAATCAATACAGTCTAGTTTATTATGTATTAAATCATGGAGTGTCAGTGTCTGAAGAAGCACTAGTCGTTTCTCAAGAGAAAGCTGTAATATGCTGAAAATAATATTAAAACAATTGAAAATCAACCCTTCCAGCTCTCAGTACTTACACCCGAGTGACCGCTAGTCAAAGAGAAATGGTAGAACCAGTAAGGTTGTGTAATAAATAATAATACGTAAGTTTTGTCATAGCAGTCGCGATCTTTGCGTGTCTCAAGGTAATGATGCCTGTAATATTTTTTTTTGAAAGAGACCCTGCTATGTTGGTAGAAATCACATTACTAGCAATCTTGTTAACCCCTGCAACTAAGCTAAATACGCTTGTGTCTGGAGTTGGTTCACAGCAATAGAGTAATTCTCAATTCAATTTCAATTCTCCACCTCCACCGGTCTATACGATTTAAAAAATTAGTTTATGAGTTCCGTAAATCAACGTTCTGGCCTCTATCCGAACGCCTGGCAACCCTAGTCGCGCTCGATCGTCGTCGTTCGGCTGGCGGGCTGCGCAGGAGTCGCCGGACGCCGATAAATTGCCGCGCTATCGCTTTGACATTTATCGCTATTTAATTATGCGCGGCCAACGCTGCAGTGCATGACGCGGATTTTCTTACGCTTTTAAAGCTTTTTGTTGTACCTAAGTGGTATTATTGATTTTTTCACTTATATAAGAATAAATTAGTAATTTGTAGTTTAAGTTAATTATTATCGAAGCACAAAACTATAAGTAAATAACTTATAGTTTAAATTGAGGTTTTATCAACAAAATTAATATAAAATACAGTCTTTCAGTAGCTATGTATATACCAACTGAAAGTACTTTCTATCTAATACAATTATTTTAAAGTTACATGAGCATACAACTTGCAGACAAACCCTACATATTCTACATTAGTATACGTACTAATTGAAACATCATTCTACATTTTCACACGGCTCATTTTCTTGAAAACCGACCACACATACTAAGATGGCGTACATATTTTATTAAGCTGCCAACATTTGCATTTCCTTTCGTGACACTAGATTGTATCAGTGGTCGGCGAGCTTTTGACGCGGCCACACCTGCACGTTTTGTACACGTTTAGGCATTTAGTAGACCTATCAGGAATTAAATGGCTGTAACTATGTGCCTACTATATGTTTATTCATCTGCCATTAAAGTAAACCTGTAAGTTTCAAATTTGAAATGCAAAGTACACAAAGAACAAACCATAACCGTTCGAAAAAATAACAGATTTTTTTTTAAATATTGCCCCATCCATATATCGCCTTACACCCAGACCTGGAACAGTTACCTATTTATAGATCATAAAACATTTGTTCCGATGCGGGAATTGAATCCGCGATAAGCAGTGCGGCAGCCAATCGTTCAACCACTGCACCAATCGTGTCGTATATTTGTTGTTATTAGAAGTGCCCACACATCCTGTGAAAATTTCAACTATCTACCTATTTTATGATTTAGGTTTATGAGAGCCTGCTGAGAAACTGACGTATAAACAAAGGAGGCTTAGAAGTCGGATTCCGCTAGGTACCCTTCAAGTAAGGAGTCCTGAAAAGTAAGCTTTGAACTACTCTAGGTCACATGTTTCATTTCTAGGACATGCCGAATCCCTCACGATGTTTCCTTCACAATTTTGAGAGCTGTGACAATGATGAAAATTATACTAAGTAATGTGTAACGCTTGGCCGAAACTGCTCTGTCCATTCAGCTACATCATATTGAAAAAAAAAAAACTTTAACTCCTAACTAATGATCAATAGAACTGATCCTCTATTATAACTGATTTCCCATCCCATGTCACATAAGTGTCTCTTGTCACGCAATAACAAAAGACAGTTCCACTTGAAGACATGCATCATGTCTGGGGTACCAATGTTCACAACGGTAATCAAGTATAGGAAGGGTATCAGCGCTTTCAAGATGTGATTATTTGTTTCCATGCATTTTAGCGTTGTCACATTACGTTACTACTGCTGGGACATAGTCCTCCTCTCTGCGATAGGGCTGTAGCCCGTAATACAACACGCGGGCCTAGTGAGGATTGGCATCGGATTTTTCGGTTCTAGGGCATACTGGCTTGTGGAGGTGTGCCCTGCTTGAGCGAAACACCGCCGTGTCCTCGTAGAGGCGATCCACGGCGGCGACCTCTCGCGCCCGTCATTGGTTCGGACCATGGTGCGGAGCGAGAGGGAATGGAGTGCAGTCGCCTCCTTCTGCGAAGCAGTTATGCTAGCTAAGGAGGAGGCCAAACGCGCGAGGGAGAGGCAACTTTCTTCTTCACACTCCAGCCGCCGCGGGAGACGCCCCGGGCGTCGGGGATCGCGAGCCGATTTCCGGCCACCGTAGGCGCGGGCCTGCGGGCGGCGAGCAGGGGTCGCTCACCGTCCGGTAAAGACAAGGCCCGGTTCAGCGGCGCGTCGTGTTCCACGCGCGCCTCAAAGAGCTGTCAACACCAGTGACGGGGCCTCATAGGGCCATTGCCTGTCGGGGTTTGCGGGAAAGTTCTATCGAGATACCGCGGCTCCGGAACTTTAGGGCAGCTGAAGGAACAGGGTGGGTTTTTAGTCAGTAGAAGTCTGACACCCCCTTCCGCTTAACCCAGAGCGGAAGAAGTCATTCGATGATTTTCCTACCCAGAAAAAAAAAGAAAAAAGGCATATCGACTTTTCCTCGATAGTTTCCTACACCGTCTTGTTAGCAATGATAATATCAAAATTACTAATATGTCTACCTGAGTTCGAACCCATGATCCGCAACTTGTATGGCGTAACCATTGTGTCACTACTGCTCTATCCATTCACCAACTTCCAATATTAAAAACAAAATAAAAAACTTTAACTACTAGATTTTTTGTATATCTATTAATGCCGCTAACTAATGATGAACAAAACGGATCCCCTATTTAAAACTGATATCTTTCCCATGCCACATAAGTGCCTCTTGTCACGCAATAACAAAAGACAGTTCCACTTGAAGACATGCATCATGGCTTGGGTACCAATGTTCACAACGGTGCTTCAGTCGCAATTCAAGAATAGGAAGTGCATCAGGACTGTCATGATAGGACTTTTTGTTTCCATGCATCTCAGGGTTGTCACATTGATCGTCATGGTGGACTGCGTTTGTATAAAGGCAGGGCGATGTTGGTAAATTATTCTGTAGGGTTGACGCTTGTCTTAATTCAATAAATAGTTTGTTTTTGTGCATTGAAAAATTGTAGATGATAAGCTGACCTGCATTGATTTATCGAAATACAAGCACGGATGAAAGTTATGTACGGGTTAGATTTCACGGTTCTAACAAAAACTGGAGTTTTCAGTTCCTACTGTGTTATAACTTTGAATTAATATACATTTACTTTTTTAGGGATTTCCCATCCAACAGTAAAAACCGCATCGGAATTTGTTGCGTGGTTTAGGAGAAGTTAAAAGCCTGATAAAGACAGCAAATGATAGAGGCGGAAGAAGTTTAATTTAAATTAACATGAGCAGCTTTCCGTGGTAGCCGGAAAAAAACTGATACCGGTCAAAGCACAAATAATAAAATTACCCCACTTTCACATATTTCATCTGATTAATAAAAAAGAAAGCTAAAATAACATTTCTCATAAAAGAATAAACGTTAATATTAACTACCAAAACTAATAATAAATTTTAACATTGCCGACAATATACGCATGGCAGTCATAAAATAACCGAATTAAATTCACAAATATATGGGCGGACGGTGGGAAATAATTTATTTCATCGAAACAGCGTTAAAACTGCATTTTACTAACATAATGAGCAGTTTAAAAAAATATTCGAGTCATTAAAAGTTAACGGGAAGTATAAAAGTGCGCATAAAATGATTGAACTTGAGATAATTAAGTTGTAATTAAAAATATGTAGGTGCAGTGAATTTATCGCTCGGAGCAGCCCTAGCAGACATGTCGTTCAAAGAGCGCCGCTTGCGCATGAGCAAGCCTTCGGGACACCGCGACGTCTTCATGAACGTGAGTTGCAAAGTTTTATTTAATTTATTTTACACTTGAGAGCAATAAAATCGCATACCTTGACTTTTTTTTTGTTAAGGCAGTTTTTTTTTCATGAATCTGAATAAATATTTAAAAAAACACACACACTAATTGAAAGTCTACCTCATTACCTTTCTAATGATATCAAATACAGTGTAAAAAATACCCATAAGAGGTCTTACGGCAAAAAACCCAACAAACGTAAAATTACCCAATTTCGCTTAAGAAATAATGAAAATCAAACTCAAAATTCTTGATCAAATTGTTTATTAATAAGGTGTATTTCCTCCCCTAGTTTTAACTACAGCTCTTAATCGGTTTTTCATGGACCGTATTAATTTTATCATGAAATCTTGTGGTATAGCGTTCCACTCCTCTTCAATGGCAAGTTGAAGCTCTCGGAGGCGCGTAGGCGCAGGGCTTTTTGCTCGAACTCTTCTTTTTAGCTTACCCCAGACATGCTCAATCGGATTGAGATCAGGACTACGAGCTGGCGACTCCATCACGGTGATTCCAACGTCTTCCATGTAGTCGCAAACTGTTCTAGCGACATGCGGTCTCGCGATGTCATGCATTAGGAGAAAATCTTCTCCCATAAGCCACGCAAGCGGCCTCACATGTCCTTCGAGCACTTCTTCGACATATCGTGCAGCCGTCAAACCTCTCGATCTCGGGCCGGTATTCGCTCCAGTGATGAATACAATGTCAGCTTTAGTGTCGAACATTATGCCACCCCAAAACATACACGATCCACCGCCAAAAGCCACACGTTCGCTTATGCAGCATTGTGAAAATCGCTCTGATGACCTTCTGTAGACCCTTGAGCGTCCATCATGACCATGTAATGTCATTATGCACTCATCAGAGAACATAACAGACCGCCATTGGTCATACGTCCAATTTAAATGTTCCCTGGCAAATTGTAGTCGGGCTTGTCGGTGAGCTGTGGTCAATTTGGAACCATTTGCTGCGATGTGAAGTCAGTCCTGCTTCACCAAGTCTTCTTCTGACTGTCCACCGACTTATACTGACATTGCGAACTTCTCGAAGCTCTTGTCCCAGTTGAACCGCATTCAAATGCCGATTTCTTAAAGACCTCGACACAAGAAAGCGGTCATCACGCTCTGATGCTCTTCGTCGCCGGCCAGATCCTGGTCGCCGAATGAAGCCACCGGTCTCTTGAAACCTCTGGTACACACGACGAACAGAGTAGCGGCTCAAATTTAGGCAACTTCACTTTGATTAAGGCCTGCTTTGAGCGGCTTTTGTGGGCGTGGTATCCATATTTTTCCGTATGCTTTCAGTAGAGATGTTATCACGTTGACCTTCGGTGTGCAACTGATTAGAATTCCAAAAAAAACAGTCCCTTTTACACCTGCGGGTAAGGGGTGCAAGTAGTGACAATGCTAACGGGTGAATTTGGGGAATTTGGTGTACGGCTGGTTTCTGTAAGTTACGTGAAGGTCAATGATTTTAATTTTATGTTTTTTTAAAGCTAAGCTTGTATTCTTTATTTTGCCTAATGATTTGTACCCAATATATTTAGATTAAAAAAAAAACAGTTATAAACCAGATTACAAGAGGTGTGCGATTTTATTGCTCTCAAGTGTAGTTTAATTTAATTTTATTGGCGAATATGTTTTTATTGAGAGAATGTGAACGGTGGCAGTTGATCTGGTCGGGGAAATATAAAGTGGTCGTGGGGTTAATAAGTGCCTTTTAAGTGTGCAAGAGTCCAGCAACGATATTCTGAACAGGTATCATCGTGTTTCGTTTTTCTTTTGATTTTACCATGAATAGTTTGTCGTGCTAATCTCTGGATCTGCTGAAACTATTTTAATGGGACTTTTCCTGAAAGATAAAGGAGGTTATAGGGCAACGTAGAGGTTAATTTTTATCCCGGAATTCCCACGGAACTGGAATGTATGAGGAAATTCCTCCTACGCGAACGGAGTCGCGGACACAACTCGTTTTTCAATAAAGTACTTACAAGCCATCAAACCATGAAATCAATAAATTAAGAGATTAAAATTAAGCTGTAAGATAAAACGATGGCCATCAGGCAACTTTCATTTCCCGTGCTCCTAATCTCAGATGCTATCGCGCTTTTTATCTGGAGGTGACAGCCGATCGTGTGGTATACCTTTGATTCGATTACGGCTAAGTCATGCTCCGTTGAAAGAGAACCTGTTATACAAGTTGGCGATGACTATTTTGGAACTATACTAAGTTAGGTAGGTATTGTAAATGAGAATACACAGCTTTTAAAGTGACATGGTGACTAACAGTATCATTAGAACTTAAAACGGGATACTTACCACAGAGCAGATAAAAGAGGATAGAAAGGAAATAGTTCCTGATTTGTATGAGAACGCGTGTCACCGCTTGTCTCCCACTCTTTAGCTCTGCTACAAGCAAGAGGCCCGTTACGTATGCGAATTACGCACACAAATAAATTACACACACTTAAATCGAGAGCTTGCTACTGATTGTAACTCACTGTCGATAAACATGCGCCGTGCATCACGGCCAATCAGGACAAAGGACAACACGTCAATGGTTGAAGTGTTGAGTACGCGACGCATGCAGTACATTGTAAGCGGACTTGGTCATTACGTTGATTAAGCGAGTACACATCGGGCAATGTATATTTTTTGTAACTTGTTGCAATAATGTTGTCAATGTTTGGAATTTCATAGTGATCAGAATATTTTTATGTTTTTTAAATAAAATATAATAAATAAAGTTGTAATTAAATGTTATTTCGACTTACCGATGAAAAGATATACCTCCTCGCTCTATACTTGCGGTTTGACTTTTTGTTTTACAGGTATATCGGTGAGCTATGATTTTCGAAACATAGTTGTGGCGCGCTCGCCACGCCCACATTACCATTCCAACCTTATTCGTCTATTCCGTGATATTTACCATGTGTATTTATTGTTTCAAGTTTCCGATATTTCGGCACTGCTGCAAGCGCCATGATTACAATTTACGTATGAACTGCTCATAGGTAATTATGCCGTTTTAAGTTTAAAAATTTGGTAATACAGAAAGCTCTGTATTATTAAAATTACATAATAAAATACTGTGATTGTGATTGCAAAATACACACATCAAAAGTGTCTAGGGATCAAGCATTTTTATGCGGATTTCTTGAGATTGAGATGTGGCTTTGTAATAAATTTATGATTTTATAAATTTATATGGATCCTTTTTGGTGCATTTCATAATTTGAAACAGGAACTGTTAATCAAATTCGAGTAAAAGATGAAAATCAGCTGTCAATATTTTCCCTATAAAAACATACAACGCATTGAAGACATTATTAGTGCTACTGTTTCCCTACTACTGATTAAAACCAACGTTATTATGGAGCGGCGACGTCATTTAAGCAGGGAAGAAATGCTCAGAGCCGTGGGAATGATAGAAGCTGGTTACCGGCAACGTACTGTGGCTTTAGCTCTGAATACAAGTCAGAGTGTTATCAGTCGACTTTGGACACGTTACCGAAGCATTGGTACCGTGGCTGAGCGCCATGGAGGACGGTATCGCTGCACCACACGGAGACAAGACCGATACATTCAAATCTTAACTCGAAGAGCTCCAACAATAACCGCCATGATGTTAGCCGTGAGGCTTCATCACTCTTCAGGGAACTTAATTAGCGACCAAACAGTCAGAAACCGCTTGCATGAAGTGAACCTTCATTCCCGAAGACCGCTACGGGTACCACCTATAGCAATGCACAATCGTAGGATTCGATATCAATGGGCTCTTGAACACAGAAATTGGGCAGAAGAACAATGGCGTTTCGTGTGCTTTTCTGATGAGTCTCGTTTTGGTATGAGACCGGATACAAGACGTATACGACACTGGAGAACCCCTGGACGCCAACAGCGATTAAAATCCTGCCAGGAAGTCCATCCTTATAGTGGTGGAACCATCATGGTATGGGCGGGTATTTGGATCGGCGGAAGAACTGAGTTGATTTGGATCAGAGGCAACCTCAACGATCAAATTTATGCTGAGACGACAGACTCTCGCCGCAGCTAACATCAATGTCCTGCTCTGGCCTGCTCAGTCGCCAGACTTGAACCCGATTGAGCATGCATGGGATATGCTACAGAGAAGAGCTCTGCCGAATATGGAGGGTAACCAGTCGCAAGAAGACCTTTTTTTGTTGTTGCAACGAACATGGGCGGCCATTCCACAGCGTGATTTGGATGAACTCATTTTGAGTATGCCAAACCGATGTTCTTGTGTTGTTAGTGTTCGCGGTAGAAACACGGATTATTAATTGTTTAAGTTACCCAATAAAATTTTAAAGAAAACTGTTATTTCAGTCTTTTTTTCTAACTATAATGTTAGTGGTTCAAATGTCAAAAATCCCTTTATTAGGAAAATGGCAAATTTCTTTATTAATGCAAAGGTGACTTGGTTTATCGTTACGGTGACAAACGAAAACACTTTATTTGATGAATCCTTAAAGAAAATTTTAATTAACATCAATCAGGAGAAAAGTTATTGCAAAAATATATGTTGATCCCTAGACACTTTTGATGTGTGTACTTAATTGTGTTTTCTCAAGTGCTTATTAATATCACAGACTGAAACTTCACTTTTATTTACATAGTAGATTGTTATAGTGTTTTATTTAATTTTTTTCGGATGGGTAAGTCACCGAATGACTCTGAAATCACTGAATCTCCCGCTGTGGGTGGAGCGAAAGGGAGTGTCAGACTTCTACTGACTAAAAACTCACGCTTTTATTTCAGCTGCCCTTGCATTCCGGGACCGCGGTATCTCGTTAGAACATTGCCAAGAATTTTCATTTCTCAGCTAAAACCTTTTACCTTTTTTTAATTTTCTAAGTATCAAGAATGACCAGAAGACGACTGAGAACCTACCAATTAGAATATCTGGGCAATCACCCAAACTTTTTGTTTTTTTGGGGACCAATCTCAAAAGATTTAACTCATCATTAAAGATACTCAAAAATGTCATCTATGGACAAAAAAATAGCGTTTATCTATTTAGTTGGTAATCCCGACGGAATGACAATGTTCGTAGCACAAAAAACTTGCGTCCTCTGACTAAATTACACCTATAATCAAGACTTGTTTTAACTTCACGTGACGATTCCGACTGGACAGGTAAGGTATTGTTACGAGCTGAGGTTCGGGATAGAAATAATTAACGCCAATTAAGACAAAATTATCACTTTAATTAAATAAACACAAAATAAAAATTGACACAGTTATTCGCACTACAATACTTATCACTTAACACTTAAATCGCACTGAAATTCACTTGTAGAGTTTCGATGATATCGCCTTGTATCTTCTAATAAGACTTCCTCTCTGCGTTCCTTTGCGATCTATTTATTCGCCGATGTATGTGTTCTAGAACATTCTTGTATAATCGACTTACTGCCAATACTGCCAAGAATGTTCCAGAAGCTACTCGATATACTTAGTACTGCTACTCGCTGCCAGGTGACAATAGTTTCTCGAACATTCGAGATGTCGATCGAAGTTTCTCGACGTACTTAGCTAAGCGACTGGCGTAACAGTATTATAGTAATTCAGTCTATAACGTTTTCACTGCTGATACATAGGCCTACTATATACAATGTGTTAGGTTAAACGAGGGACTTATTGAGGGAGGGTACTCAGTATTCGATTCTCGTCCCAAATATATGAAAAACCTATAACCTAAATTGTCCAATATAATAAATTTTTCATGTACACTGAGCCGCAAGATGGTGAATGAACTTGTAAACAGTACCTAAAGTAATCACGTGGCAAAACACGGTCCGATCCTGCCAAAAACGGAAGATTGTGTGTAAACTCCGCCCACGCGGGAGTCCCCCCAAGGTATTCTGGTATGGTTCTGTCTGTTATTTATCACTGTTTTTATTTTTTTTTCATATTATAATTCCATAGTATCATGTAAGCATACACTATTGTAGGTTTGAATATGTCCCTCGTTTAAACTAGCATACTGTATATGAGTGAGAATGATCCATAATCCACCACGTGAGTCCAGTGTGTGTGGATGTCACATGCCTTCCAAGTTTTGACCCTCGGACATGACGGTTTCCTCAAGATGTTCTTTCACAGATTTGAGATCAGCGATGATGATATAAATGACACAAGTCATGTGTCTGAGGGATTTCGAAGCCAAGACCTGCAAGTCATACTTCGGATCCGTAACAATGGTTACGGATCCGAATCGAATCTGGTCGCCGAATGCGGCGACCAGAGTTCAAGAAAATATAAGCGGATGTCAATTGACATTTATCCTGCCATGATCAAGAATGTTTATCTTATAACATACTATGACAATAATATGACTTCTGTGGCACAATCTAAGTATATAATATTTTGTATTGCAAGTTCAGTGATCGACTGCCGAACCACGATGCTTTAGTAGAGAATTACAATTAATTAGACTTCATGCACATAACTAAAGTTACTGTTGGCTAAACATAGATTGGACAGTTACTATGTCAAATTACGCTGGTGCTGGTAGAATAACCCTATGCATTGCAACGATTGGCAACATATAGTGCTTAATAGACGTATTGTATCGCTAAATTGATTAAGATAGATAGAATAATCTTTATTGCACACCAATAATTTAAACACACCTGATTCACAATATTGCTCAACTTACGGTTACAATGACGTTCTTATCGTTGATAGCGATATATTCTAGACAACCTTTGGATTAAGTTTTGAAAAGTGAAACTGTGGACTTTCTTGTCGGTTCTTTTCCATAGGAAACGATCAGTTTGAACCGTCAACTAGCTTCTGACGTTTTATAAATACCCATGTGTAATATCTAAAATGTTTTTGAGTTTGATTGGTGTGCTAAGTTATAAGCTATGTTTTATTGGCAGTTACTGTTCTCTGGTCAGTAGATCTCCCAAAATTTCTAATATTATCTTATACATATATAACAGAATTAAAGGTGTGACCAATTCATACACTGTGGAATCGGATCGTAATAGTCTCGTAAGGGCTAATATACCGTATTGTCGGCAAAGTGGGGACACAAGGCTAATTATTTTTTTAGTGACGCCAAAGTTTGGCTTATTTTGATGACACATAATAACAATAAAAGGTAGCTTCGCATCGCGTGGGATATTTTTGTATGAAATTACATACGTTTTTTGTATGACTGGACCTGTTTTATATTGAACCATTTTCATAGAAATTATTGGGTTGTTTAAATACCAGAGAGACATCAGCTTTAACTCATCAAACCTGTAATTGCAATTAAAATAGTTTTCTGTTACTTAAAAGTGGATTTATTAAGTGAAGAACGGTAATGTTTTCATGGAAAAGTAAAAATTATCGACGGATTAATCTTTATGAGCGCTCCGAAATGAAAATCGAACGACGATAGGTATCAGTCAGTGGCGGTACCTTCATATAAGCCCAAAAGCCCGGCATGCCTTACTAAAAAATGCTCGATAGAGAATCAATGTCAAACCCGAACTATTTAAAAGTTCGCGCGCTTAATTCTTATCAAAATAACACAATGAATCTACTAAACTACTACGCATCGCGATTGTTCGCGCGCAGAGTTTCGCATTTGTAGCATCTAATGATCTAAATATTGCTATCTCGCTTACACGCACCGGCTTTTACCGGGCTTTCAAATACTATATCTGTCACTTTCGCACTTATAGCGATGTGCCGTATAACGAGTTAGGCCTTAGGCATAGAACAAATCAGTCACTATGGCAGATATAAGCAGGGCATTCGTATGAAGTTGCATGCGTATGCGTGACCTTGTCAGCTTGCCAACTCTGCAGTGTTGCCGTTTTAGCCACACGTTGAAAGATCTTGGAGATTTTTAACGTGTTTGGAAACTTTTTTAACATTTATCAACAATAAAAACTAGCGACTTTTAAAATAACGAAATTAAATACAGTCAAAACCGTTTACAACAACATCATTTAGAACAACATACCGGTTATATAGACCAAAATCATAGGTACAAAATACTTTGTACCTTGAAAACATCACCGGTTATTACGACTATCGGTTTTTACAACCAAATATGAGTGGTCCCTTGGATGTTGTTATAACAGATTTTGACTGTATTCAAGCAATATCTTAAAAATAAAAAAAAATTAGGTAGATTTTTCATATACCTGGCGACTTTTTTTGCCTAAATGACAACACTTGAGTAGTTCCGACATCCCAGAGTGCAACTAACTTCACTTCAGTTTCATTTGTTTGTTTTCTAAGATTTTCTCAGTGATACAATTGTTTTGGTGATTTACTATTATTTAACAATGGAGGTAATTGTACCTTGTGAGGATTTAAAATGCGTTCAAGTTTTGATTGGCGAAGATAAGGTAAAATCTTTAAACTTTGCTCAGAAAAAACAGTTAATTTCTTCATTAAAACCGACGCCTAATCTGTGTATTTCTCAGACTAGTAAATCGCATAAACGAAAATTTAATAGATCAGTGTATAAAACTAGTTGGATTGTTGGCTGTTCGCACACTAATAAGTTGTATTGCTGGAGCTGCATATTTTTTTTGAATGAAGATTCCGTTTGGAATACATCTGGTTATATTCATGAGAATAACCTCGAAGATGCCTTTCCCGAGCTGTTAAAGTTAGCGTATCTTGTTGTAACTATTCCGGCTACAAGTTCTTCCGCGGAACGTGCTTTTTCGTCTCTTAAACGTATCCATACCTATCTGAGAAATACACAAGGTCAAGAGCGTCTTTCCGAATTATCAATGATAGCTATTGAAAAACAGTTGTTGGTAGAATTAAAACGATCACCAACATTTTACTCTGATGTAATTAAATCATTTCTTAAGAAAGATAGACGATTCCAATTAGAATATAAATAATTTATTTAAATTCCTTATTACATTCTATCTAGCTATTTTTTAACTTTCGTTTTGTAACATTTTGTTTTTTTTTTTTTTTTGTCTGTAACCTGGGTTCTGTTACGAAGGAAGCAACTACTTACCATAACTTTGTTCCCTCAAGCAATGAAGCAAACCAAACCAAACGGCTTTTTTCAAAGCCACCGGAGGTATGCAATTGCTGATATGTTTATTATATTCAATCTAGCACTAGCATGCCTTCAGTGTGCTTTGGTTACCTCATTCACCGCGCACGACAAGCAAGAGTGAAATTGAAGAAAGAAGAGGAAAGAAGAAGATGGATGAATTAACTTTTAATTTATTGTACCTAACCAGTAGTTTATGAGAAAATTGCGATGATACATACGGTAGGTACCTACATACTCAGTCGAAAACTGAACTTTCTTTTTTTGAAATCGGTTAAAATTTTATTGGGCTTGCGTTATTTTGAAACCCTAGGCACGCCACTGGTATCAGTAAAATCAAAAGATTGGGTAATAAAATTCAATTAGTAATTTCCGACGCGGTTAATTATTATAATATTCAGAGAAAGGTCTGTACCAATGGGTTATTTTGATGATCTGCATTTTTGTGACTAATCGCTCAAGTTACCATGCCACTCGAAAACTGAGTTGAAGATGAAAGAAACTTGTAGGTAAGTAATTTCAAATCACTGTTTAATATAAAATGTATTGTTTTAGTAGCTATTATTGTGCTACTATTGAATCGAAAAGCAAACGTATTCTATTTGGATACGAGGCAAATTACTTCTTTGTATATGGCAATTAATATTCCAGCCACAATAATTATAATATATTTATTAGTCAATGTTAATAACATACTACATTTATGTGTATCTTTCCGTAGGTTATTGTTTGTATATGGGTGTATTCCTACAGTAAATGATTATTATACTATTCAGTAGTACAACATTTGCATAATTTTCGCCAAAACAATAAAATATATCGCGTTCTCAACTACGTTTTTATTCCTCAAACAATCAAACACACACCACACAAGGATGCCAATGCAGGGATATTAAAAGGCAATATCTTGTTGGTCGTAATAGTCGATGGTCGGGAGCGAGCCCACCTCTAATGACTCGTAATTACGAGCCACGTAATGGACCCAGTAATGGCGGCTCGCCACAAAGCGAGCCTCCATTTTGTATTTTATTTCTTTTTTTTTCGAGATGATGTCTCGACCGATGCGTTTCGATTCAGCCAGTTTTTGATTTTTATAAAATGTGTGAAGGTTTTTTGTGGGTTATTATTTTTGATGTGTTGCTGTATTGTCGGGTCTGTTAGATGGGAAACTTTGAGTTTTGTTACGGTAGGAGTTTATTGTGACGATAGATTTTATTAGATACTTTTAGCTGACTTTTTGTACATACTTATTCCAACTTTCTACGGCTTCTTAAAAATTGGCTATGGACGTACTGTACACGTAAACGTTTCTCAAGCTATGTGCTTTTTTATTTATGTGTTATGTGACTTCTCCCACTTTGGATGGAGCGGAAGGGACTGTCAGACTTCCAACTTTCTGACTAAAAAATCTCACCCTGTTCTTTCAGTTACTGTTGCGTGTCGGGGCCGCGGTATCTCGTTAGAACATTCCCGTACTTAAGGGTACTACCCCGCTCAAATCGTAAAAATAGCGTAACTTTAAAGAAGTTTGCTGCTGAATCTTCTTATACTTTCACCAAACAAAATATACATATTAAAGCTAAGATCATTACGATGCGAATGCATTGTTTACAAAATTGATAAATTTACCCAAATTAAAGTAATAAATCGAAATAAAAAGGCAATTTCAAGCCTAAATTGCAAATTTTACTAATAACCGGTTATTAGATACATATGATTTATAAACCAAAAAAAGGTAACAATGTCCTTGACGGTTTATATTGTTTAATTTATTATTTTGTTTAGTATTTTTTTTATAAAAAAATAAAAACCAAAAATACTACGTATAACCCGCGTGAAATGCCCCCGCAACGCCTGTTGCGCATAGCCGGAACGCGTCTCGTTAGTGTCTTGACGACTCTTGTGACGGGAGGACTGTGCGTGCGATATTTTTTCCGCATAAATAACAAAAGTGTAGGAATTTGAATGACTTTTCAATCAAATCATATTGCTAATAGTATAGATATATATAACATGTAAATTAAAATATAAATTAAGTTTGTAAATTAACATAAAAGTGTTTGTAAGTTTCTTTATCTTTTCAAGTTGGTCATAGATTAAACCTGATACATTATGCCTATATACAAAAGTTAAAGTAATATGAAGTTTGGCCGAGCTCTTCCAAATGATTGGTATGTAATAAAATAATTATCTATACTAATATTATACAGTGGTAAAGTTCGTTTGTTTGTTTGTATAAACGCGCTAATCTTTGAAAACGCTGGGTAGATTTGGATAAAATTTGTATGGTAATAGTTTGAAGCTTGAAAAAGGCTACTTTTTACGCGACTGCAAAAGGAGTACATCATATTTTTATCGTGATTAAGCGCAAGTGCTAGTTTTATTATTCTTTTTTTTTTCTTAAAAAAAGTTAACTAGCAATGTGGGTAGAAATCACATTACTAATCTTGTTTACACCTCCAAATAAGCTGAATATGCTTGTGTCTGGAGTGGGTTCACGGCAATAGTGTAATGGGTGGGGTTCGAACTCATGACCTGTTGATCACAATTCACAAGTCCGACACATTATCTATTAGACTATTGACGCTTTTGTTTTTATTATAATGACAATATTTATTAAATCCTGTTGATTTTTATTTTATTACTATAACAATTTTATGAATTTTCGTAAAATTAAAATACCCTACCTGATGATGAACTCCGAATATGAGAAGAGTATCTCAGCCCTGGTTCTACTTAGACCTTTCATGTCTGGACTCATTTAACAGGTCTCGACGTGACCAAGATGACTATGATGGTCTCGCCTATCTGATCATGAACCACCACATATTGAATGCAAAATACTTTTTCAGTTCATTCTGTGCTTTATTACTAGACCAGCTTAACTACAAATATATTATGTTTCTAGGCAACACAAAAAATAGCAGAACACTCGAGCATAAAACCGGGATAAGCAAAACCAGGAACACCAGAGTCCTCAACCCTTTGCCAACATTTCAAATATACTTCTACCACGTATACCAGAACCATTGAAAGTATTGCAAATTGTGCCGGTGAGTTTTCTGTCTTTTTCTATTTATTAGAATTTATATTTTTTTTAGCCGTGTAAGTACGACTGTAATTTATCTTTAAAAAAATTGGCCAAGTGTGAGTCAGACTCGCCCATGAATGGTTTCGTACGCAAGATAACATTGTTTTTCATAGTGTTTATATGAAATACAAAGTTATATTTGCGGTTTTAGAAAATGTGCTACTTATATCTCAAAAACTGCCGATTCTGTTTCGTTCAAACCGATTTTTATAGAAAGTTTTCATTAAGATCTAGACATAATAGCAAATATTTTGTTTAGATTTTTCACACTATTATCATAGAAGACTAGCTGTGCCCCACAGATTCACCCGAGTATAATCCTACTACTAATAATACAACATGTAACATAATTAACGCACATCCTAGAAGTAGTTTGTTCGGAATCGTTTACTGAGGCGATTAGTATCATTTTTAATATAGGTAATTTTTAGAACTTAAAACGGGATATTTACCATGTGTATTTATTGTTTTGAGTTTCTGATATTTCGGCACTGTTGCAAGCGCCATGATCACGGATGAACTGAAGTCCAGTGGTTCAAATGTGTAAAAACCGAAAAAGTTCCGTAGAAAGTTCGCGAGTCGACCCGGTGAGATTTGTGTGTCGGGAACAGAATCAAGTGTTTAGTAATACATGTGACAGTGGTAGCGGTGTCGCTAACAGAAAACAAACGAGAAAGTGGGTAGACCGATTTGTCTGCTCATAAACTTCCACCCGCAATTACTTCAGTTCATCCGTGATCATGGCGCTTGTAACAGTGCCGAAATATCGGAAACTCAAAACAATAAATACACTTGATAAATATCCCGTTTTAAGTTCTAATGATACTGTTAGTGACCATGTTAGCTTAAAAACTTATACAACGTGTAACGGAAACCCCATATCTATCCAAAAGGGCTGAAGACAACATCTGGTATGGAGTCTCTATGCATAGTTTCAGCACAAAATAACTGACTCAAAGAATTGATACCAAATTATTGGTTTCATATATTTCTTGAATACCAATCATAACAAATGTGTCACAGCACTACGAGGGTCAATAACTTTCCACGTCACTTGCCAATAACACGATAATTCTTTTCGTCCTTCTTAATTTGAAAAATTCGGTCTCTGGTATCAGTGTATTGGAATTTGTAATAAGTTCTACACACGTAGACTTAGGATTACAAAACCCTTGCCATATCGTTTGTTATCATCCAAAGAAGCCATGCACTTGGTATGTATATACGTATATATACCCTTTAAATTACACGATGTATAGGTAATTTTTATCTCAAAAATAATTAAAACTACGTAAATCACAGTCACACTACGTTTTTACAGTCAAAACCAACTGAAATGAACCGTAACTCAAGGCAATAAGACTTTTAAAAGTGCAGTTTTTTTGTGTTAGTACAAATTCCGTATTGAATGATACAAAATAAAGAAAAATGAACCTTATTTCAAGAACAAGTCTTTACAAATACACTTATACATGTTTAGCTAAAAATTCAGTGTATTTATTATGATTATAACATCATATACTAATTGGAGTGTTTGAGGGTGTGCGTTAATTATGTTACATGTTGTATACACGATTTTCATTCTGAGTATAGATGTTAGAGTTATTTAGTAACTCCTGTCCCCGCGCGAGATGTCAACACAGACGGACGTACTTCTAATAACTCTGTGTTAATTTTACCGTGATTAAAATGCATAAATATTATACGTAAAAACTGAGAATCTACATTACGATTATTACAAGTAATAATCGTGTGTAAAATTTTCGTGATTTTAATTTAATATAATATAATAATTTTAATTTTAACAGCGGTTTTAAATAAAAACAAACTCAGATTTTTAAAAAGTGTACGCGTTCTGTACATTGATCTAATTAATACACAAAGTAAATAACACAAAGAAGTCATAGAAACCTCACGAGTTACCCATTCTACTGAATCAATAGTTCACCAATTTCAAAACTTTGCTTGAGAAGTCTGTAGCGCAGTTGCGAAAAGTGCGCGTTAGCTCTACGAATATCAGAGTAACCCAAGTTCGAATCTAAACCCGTGACTTGACTTTTTGTGCTTTAGGCTTTTTTCTTTGCATTTGTAAAATATAATTTGTATTATTTTTTTATAAATAATATAATATTTAATTACTTAGGACTAAATATTATATTATATAAAAGAAAATGTGCCGACAAATAGATCACCGTCATTGACGTTCACCCCATCTACATCGCTTGCAGCACCGTTGCCAATTCCACTTCAGCACTGCTCCTCGGAACCTAACATACTGAATACTGACTCGCTCAGTAAATAATGCGTCTTTTCAAACGCTCCTAGCAAAAAATGTTCCGAGTCAAGGATAAATCAGGATAACGAATTATCTATTTTCATGGCCGGAATTAAAACCATGTTCCTGGAATTTAAGTAGAGACAAGTAAAGAAAATTGGGAAATAGTGTGAATCAGTGGAAGAGATAAAGATTCAAAACTCACAAATCCAGGCTACAGTTTTTTTTCTATCACAGGATTATGATGACCTCAAAAATGAATTTATTAAATAAATTAAAAATAAAATCGCAAATATAACTTTATATTTCATACAAGCTCTATTAAAATCAAACTTACTTTGCGTAGTTACTACGAAACTTTTCATGGGCGAGTCTGACACGCACTTCGCCAATTTTTTGAAGGTTATTTACTAAATCGCAAATATGACTGTGTATTTCATATAAACACATCACAAAACTGACAATGACACTTGGTAGTATGCGGCAGGTAAGTACATACGCATAGCTATCCATCGCCGCGCGCGCCATACAGCGCGGCGGCTGTCGATGCGCTCGAGGCACCCCGAGGCGATCTACCTTTCAGTCTTTCCACCGCTGCACCATCGCGCCGCTAAGCCCGCGTTGATTTTGTATGCAATCAAGAACGTTCAGTTCTTATAGTATGTTTACTATTGTTTCATAAATCTGTATCTTCTCTTAAATCCATCTTACTAGACTGTAATTTCTCCTTCCTAGACGAATCTAATAAACTATACATGTTAAGTGGGTGTTTATATTTCAAAACCAATAGACATTCTACAAGCTATACAACGTGTAACAATTTTGTTTTCCTATTCTATTTGTAAAATGAAACATAATCATAAATAATCCGAATATGTTTGTTGCAGCCTGATCAGGGTGAAGAAAAAAGTAAGCAGAATATTCTAGCTCGACGCGGACACTATCCAATTAGAAGAATGTTATATTATTGACGGCCAACATTCACCGTCAACAACAATCACATTTAATAATCAACCGACTTGTCCTGAATATTTACAAATTGACCAGTTTTAGTCGAGTTTAAGTTAAGATTTTGTTGATTAAAAAATTCATATACCTACCTACTTACACACTTATTTTTTATTTTTATTTATACCAGTCTATCATCATTAGATATGAAACTTTACCATTATATTTTATAAATATGTAATGAAACAACGAATTAAAACTAAATACCAAATCCTACTCTTCTTCTTCTTATCGAGTGGGTAAGTAAGGTCTAACGACCCCATATACCCTAGTTTCAGAGTTTCTAGACCACCTCAAGGGCCTCTGACGTAGTCTATTTTGTCCATCGCCATTTGGCGACCAGAACCACCAGCTTATACGTACCTTCTAAAGCACGGAACCATCTTTTTATCAGACAGTCAGGTGATTCAGGCCTGCAATGTCCTAGCCAAACTGGAAACAACTTTACAAAGTATGCTTCCTACGGGAATCGAACCCACGGCCACCGGGTCACAAGGTAAATTCCACTCGACCACGGAGGCAGTTATTAAGTCTTATTACCTATATCCGGTAATTTATTTCAAAATAAAACGGAATTGTAAAAATGTAGTAAGCCTCTCAGAGAACAAAATTAAATCGGCAAAGACGACAGTGACGCGACGCGCGACGCGTCTGTATTCTTAATCTAATACGCTTTTCGTATCTTTCGTTGTAGTATAGATATCAATCGGCAGAGGGCACTAAAATAACAAATGCTAGTACAGTTTCCAAATCCCCAAGGTCGTTGGGCAATGTAATCCCCTTAACTCTGGCTCTCAAACCATGCCCGAAGTCACAGTTAACGACATTTTACATTTTGAAAGGTGCGCGTGTATCCATTTGTATAAAATGATCATTAAAACTTATGCGAAATAACAATAAAAACAATTAGAAAGTTTTGATTACACGATACAATAAAAAGTGTAAATTAACTTTACACCTATCACGAAAGGAATAAGAATTTATTTCTATATTTTTTACATTCGCCTCCTAGTTCCGAGAAGTCGGGCGGCCCGCACCCCGCCCCGGAGTGGAGTGGCCATGATGGTAGCTTTAAAATAGACATTGTAGATTTGTTGACAAGAAAACTCAACAAATCGTTACTTGGTGAACATCCCACCCGTACGCACAAAACGTTTTGGGAATAGTTTCATTGTGCGTACAGCAAAGGAGTGGAATTCCCTGCCGAAGTATGTGTTTGCTGATAGCTATAACCTGGGGGTCTTTAAGTCAAGAGAGAATAGGTTACTTCTAGCCAAGCGTGCCTCATTTTCGAACACATTAGGTGAGATGGTACTCAAACGCTAGCCTATCAACAATAAAAAAGTCTTTTTAATACTTACACTTCTTTATTTTCTTCTTTAAAACTGGTTGAACTGTGACCATTGGTCATCTATTGTCACTTGCTCGGTAATTACAATTGTCATAAAATGATGTAGGTAAACTGTTAAATGAAAATAAGGTTTTGCTTTTCTTTTTCGTTGCCTTTATAAAACAACGCTACCTTAAATATCTTAACAAGACTAACTACTTAGATAATATTAACGGGTTTTGTTTTGTGTTTGGTTGGGGGAAATCCTCCCCCCATCCTCTAACTTTGAACATGTAGAATTTTTGGGAATACAAGGATATAAGGTTAGTTAACACCTGTAAATACATAGTAGTTTAATAATTATAATTTTTTGCCGCTTTGCTAAACTCTTAATTTAATTTTGTATGTCAACACAGGCTTATATATAATTGGTTCTGAATTGCACAATTTGAATGAAATGGTACGTTAAAGAACGATACCATTATTTCTTGTTACAACTTTAATATATTTTTTGTGTAACCATAGGGGCTAGAAGCTCTCTGAACTAAGAAGTAAGTTCCTCTGTAGATATTTTCGAAAATCATTCCTCGTGATAAGATGAGAGGAGGTAATCCTTTATTTGCTTAATCATTAGTAACAATCAGTAGAATACATTCATAAAACATTGTCAGCATGCAAAAGATGTAAAAAAATGCTCAAAGTATCCTGCCGAGACAGTAGAAGCCTGGTCACCGTCAGCCCCGCCTCCCCGCACCTCATCACCGATGATTTCGAATTTCTATGTTTTTTGTGAGTTATTTGATTACTGTGTGCGCCTGCGCCGGTCTCGATATTAGGCCGGCTTGTAATGTTCACGCTCCGCATGCTTCGTGTTAGGGCTTCTGTTTATTATGTAACTCTATACTAACCACAATTTTTAGGGAGTTCTTAGTTTCTTGCGCAATAGTTTCTGCTAATATTTTGCGTAGTATCAATAGTACCAAATTATTGATATTTACGCAAGTTATTGATATATGTTGAATATATATAATATCCTTTTTATCTTACCAGCTATCAGAGCTTGAAATTATAACGTTTCCACTGTTGGGACACTGGCCTCATCTTTATGAGAGGGAATGGGTCCATAATCCATCACGCAGGCCCTGTGCCGGTGGGGTTGCGGGAATGTTCTAACGAGATACCGCGGCCCCGGAACTTAAGGGCAGCTGAAGAAACAGCGTGGGTTTTTAGTCAGTAGAAGTCTGACACACCCTTTCGCTCCACCCAGAGCGGGAAAAGTCATTCGATGATTTTCCCACCCGGAAAAAAGGCCCTGTGCTGGTTGGAAGTTTATATACCTACCCAATATTCTATTGATATTTTTTACATTGTATATTATTACAAAGTCACAGGTCCGACAAATTCAAGGCTGTTATGAAGTTTCTTTCACTATTAGCCTAACAATAAGACCATTATTTGTGCTTGAAACATCGATTAGGTTCTCAGCCATGCACAGCAAAAACGGCTTTCGAAGCTCAAATTATTTAACCCGATATCGATATTAAACCCACCGAGAGATGTTTTTTATCGATAAGAAAAAATATGCCGACGTCACTCTGTCTTGACCACGAACTTACAAGATTATGCTGCCGCTGGATAAGAAGTTTTGTTGTATGTACTGATTTTCCAATTGAAAATTATTTGCTTTAATGACATATGTGTTAGGTCAGCTGTTTTTAGCGCTCAATTTCAGAATCACAATTCATTAATTTTTCAATCAGTCGGTTCAGAATATTTGGAATTTGGAGTTGAAAACTAGCAATCAAATACAAAGTTTATGAAAATATGATTGGTTTTTATGCCATAGTATAGTTGGAAGTAGAACTTAAATCAAGCTTTTAAATGCAGGTGATAAAACTGGTACATTTAATTATTTTAATCAGATTTATAGGAAAAAAAGAATAAGTGTTCTATAAATTTAAATTAATTACCTAAATTAATTATTATTAACCGAACCGTAATGTTAAGTAATTTCATTACTAACCCTTAAAATAAACATTGCAATGTTTACCAATGGTCGGGTATCAAAGTAGTTTCTAATTCAATTATAAAACTGATAAGTGATAATAGAATCAGATTTTGCTATCGATAAGCTTATCAATGTTTATAATCAGGGTACTGCAGAAATGCATCTGCGTTATCTGAGTATTTAGATATCAAACAGTGATACTGATTAGTGAAACTGGGTTACGGTTTAATCAATTACACCTAAAAGGATTGTTGTGTTAAATATAAGATTTAATTCATATAATGATTTGATTTTAAGTTTCATTAGGTATGTACTTGAAGAAACCTATAAATTATTAGGTAGGTATATGAAAAATATATTGTAATAAGTAGGTTGTTAGTATATAGTATTGGCAAAATTATATTTTAGAGTACATTGTATCCTTTGCATAAACAGTGGAGTCAAGTAGAATATTCGGTATGAGGTTTTTTTTATGTGACAATATCGTTTTACAAGGAATCATAATTCTAACGGTACAATGGCGGTCTTATCGCTTTCTACAATGGATATTACCAACTCCACTGCAAAAAAAAACTCTGAATTAGTCAAAGTCAACATGCCTCCATAAACAATCAAACAAAGTAAAACATCGACTAATTCTTACTTATCCATAACATATGAGTCTAATACATCAAACAAAAATAAAAAACCCCGCGGCATTCATTAGACATCATATTGAAAGCTTACTCGGACGCTTTTAATACATTCGACATAGCTTAGTTTTGTTTTAAAAATCACCTAATTACTCGACTCCTTTTATAAGCACCTATATCCAAGATGGCGGGTTTTGTGAACCGCGTTTAGGGTTGCCAACGTAGAAAAACTAAAACAAAACATGACTTTAGGTAGAATATGGTACACTGCAGACATTTCTCCTTTCGGGTTAGTTGGGTAAAAATGTATAGAATAGATTTGATAGGATAGATTTATTAAATTGCTCTCTGAATGAATTCACAAAGGTAACATTGTTTGTATTATGTTACGCTAATATATAACTAGTAGCTTTAATTGTAATTTAGAATGTAACTAAAGACCACGCTACCGCATTAGGATTATTGCCTGTAATGATAGTTGTGTTTGTGATAAATAAAAAATAAATTAATAAATTTTTCAGTTTCAAAACTAGCATCCTATCTGTCAAAGGGATTGGGCCCTAATCTATTACGCGGGTCGAGTTGGGTTGGCAAATGTCCCATATCTTCGGCCATGTTGGTTGCAAGGTCTAAGGCCATGCCTCACGATGTTTGACATCACTATTTTTAGGGCAATAAGTACCAATTGTATTATGGACTTTAAAATATCTCTGAGTTGGTTTCTCCTCTTAGACTAGTCAATTAGGAAACACCGGCCTCATCTAGACTTAAAATGGCAAAAAATTACGTGTAAAAGTGTTATTTATAGCCAATTTACAAAATAAATATTTCATTTAATTTAATTATACAATTTATGTAAGATCCATTAAAAAAACGGACAGGCCGGTCTTTAATTTTTGCAGTTTGAGAGTTGTGAAAGAGGATAAATTATAGGCAGTCGCTTCATGTAACATAATAATATACTGGCCTAGCCGATCACAACAATGTTGTCCGTCTTTATTTTTTCGAAAGTCTGGCAACCCTAACCGCGATGATGGTAGGTACCTATTTAATTAAGTCTATTAATGTTAGAAGCATTGTGACGGACAAAGGATGAAGATGATTATTATTAATATTTTTCAAATTACATACCCGGACTCATCTTACTATAGGAATTCATACTTATTATAGGTGTCCATGTCCATACATATCTGCTTAGCCTTTGAATCAAATACGTTAGGGTCGGCCACTAGTATAACCATATACAGTACTAATGTTTTACATGGAGCGAATATCTGACCTCCACAACCCAGTGGCTGGGTAACACAATACTCCTTGGCAAGACTGGCTTCTGACTACCCGAAACGACTGTCAAAGATGTACAGACGCCAAGTCATGAAGCTACCCGAAACTGTCAAATTTTCCCAATCAACCTTGAACCTAATTACTTTAATAATAAAGTTGAAAATCTATTAAAGAAATTTGACAGATTGTTGTAGCTTGATGTGCTGGCGTCTGTACAACGACGAGTTGCGAGTCTATCGGTTTTCTATCGGTTACATTTCGGGGAGTGTGCGATGGAATTACACAATCTTATTCCACCAAGCCCGTTCCATCATCGGACTACAAGACAAACGGCGATGCGCCATCGTTACATGGTGGACATCCCACCCATACGCACAAAACGTTATGGGAATACTTTCCTTGTGAGTACAGCTAAGGAATGGAATTCTCTGCCGGAGTCTGTGTTTCCCGATAGCTATAACCTAGGGGTCTTTAAGTCAAGAGTGAATAGATTGCTTCTTGGCAAGCGTGCTTCATCTTCGACCACATCATCACTTACCAACAGGTGAGATGGTGGTCAAACGCGAACCTATTATCAATAAAAATAAAACAAATATCTGCCGGGACAAATCAACAAATGGCTCAACGAGCTTTCCGAGAGACGGAGTCAACACGATAATTCAAGCCGCGAGCGCAAAAACAGCCTAAGTAACATTTTATAAAAAAAAATAGTTTGTGGACCTATCCTCTTCAAAGAGATTTTTGAAGAGGATAGGCCTCAATTATGTTAAGATGTACACCCATCGTCGGTACGAGCTCGGCCAGTGTTGCTCAACCTTTAAGATCAACCATTGAGACAGTTACAAATTAGCCACGAGCTCCAAAGATAGATGTTACGTTATTTCTGTTGTTAATATTGGCCGTTACATCGGTAACTTGGATGTTACCGCATGATTAATCAACTTAGCTTGTTTATAGACGTTCGTTAGATTTCTAAGGTGCATATGCAAGCGTGCACGCCATTTATGCCCGGAAGCTAGACGCTTTTATGCTTGAGTTTCACTATTTAAGTTTTTATTGTTGTTTTATAAGTTGTAAGTATAAAGTATAAAAAAGTATATAGGGCAGAAGAGCAGTGATGGCCAAGTTTGTAAGTCGTGGCTTAAACTTAGGCAGGTAGGTACATTACTGTGTAGTTTTCACCATCACCACAACTCTCAAAACGTTGAATTTAAACATCATGTGCAAACCGGCCAAAGTCCAAAGACATGTGGATGTTGCATGTCTCTGTCCAAGGTAATAGCTAGACTTTGGGTCACGTAAAATGTCAACTGCATTAGCATAGTTTGAATAAGTGACTTTTAGATTTTGATCCTAATCCTTAAACAAATAATAACCCAAGACTTGATTATAAGAATCTTTAAACAAACGTCTTTTTTCTGATGTAACCCCGTGTTTTGGATGCCTATAGTGGTGCCTTGTGGCATCAGAAACATAGTCATCATCTTTTTTAATTCACACCTTCGCTATCCAATCGCTTTTTACCTAATAACTAATTAAGTTCTACGTCTGAACCGCAATTTATATATGATATGATACATTAGAAACCTGTTCTATTTTTTTGTAGAACATTTTTACTCCATAATTTAAAAGTTACGACGCGACGGTATGAACCCCGCGGCCCAATACTTAGAATTAATTAACTAAACATAAATCAAATTTCGATCTATTTTTTAATTTTTACTGATCACAGTAATTCAATTACGATTTAATCTCGTTTTTTAACTTGGTATAATAAAAACACAACTACAGTTTGTATCATTTTGATTATATTCAATTCTGTAGCCACATCATTATGACCAATCTAAAAAAATATATCCGCCATTTTGGAGTCTACACTAAAAATAAAGATTAAATCGTAAACATTTTAAATGTCCCACGGAGGGCAATAAAAACGAAATTTTAACATACACTTTATCACCAATAGGTACCAATTAAATCGAGACTGCATTACTTTTGTCTGTTCTCTTGATAGGGTTCTTATCATATGCAGTCGGCATTTTTAATTAACGTTAAATACTGACCCAGAAAAAGGTTTGATTGCTCATTTAAAAGCGTTTATGATGCTAAAAGTTTGCATCGTCCCGTAATATTTTAATATGTCCGTGGCTAATCGGTTGGGAATCGATTTGGCTGAGATAATATAATGGTGTGTAGATAGCTTTATATTTTTATTCGCTGTGCCTCGTCGGACCTCCTTCAATTTTTGAATTGAGAACATGAGATTTGTACATGCACTCAACATATTTTTGTTTTGTATTTTATGCGTTGTAAACTTGTAAGCAATTTGTGATTAGATTTTTCAATCAATTTCCAAAATTGACTGACTAAAAATAATTCAGAATACCTTTTTCTACGTATGTATAAAAATCTATAAGAATATTCTGTAAAATTACACAACTTTAAAGAAATTTCTTTATTACCGCATCTGCCGCTATACCAAAAAAAAACTCCAACACTCGAGCAACATAATAGTCAGTTGCCGGGGAATCGAACCCGGACCGCGAAGTTGTAACTGAATTGATTGGACACACCTCACCGCGGTCAGAAAGCAAATCGCTTGCGGCCAGCGACAAAGAAAAAAAAAAAAAAGTTGGAAGAATAAAGCTCTGTGGAGATAATTCATTGATTATGCTGTGCCTCACGTATGAATTTTATAAAAAACGATTTGTCAATAATTGTCTGTGCTTTCAACGGACCACATGGCCTATTTTTCCTGTCTCTCAGTGCCGAACTTGATAAATTGAAACAGACGTCTTTATTATTTTTTCTTGAAGTTAAATCATGGTCCCTTACAAGGGTAACACAGCCAAGATCTTGGTCGTAGGATCTAAGGCCGTGCGCGCACTGCCTTGCGGTGGCCGCAATTGCGGTAGTTCTACCGCACCGGTAGAATGACCGGGGCCACCGGTGACTCTACCGCACGCGTTTATTCCACCGCAGTGCGTGCACTTCTATGACACTCCATACTTCACAGATTTTGCGTTTCCAAAACGCAACGCAGTGCGCGCACGGCCTAAAACGTAGTGAAAGCTTCATCGAGGTATAGGCTAAGAAAAGGAAGCCTACTTGTCGTAATAAGCCACTTACTGCTATACTTGTGATGCCGCTATACATTACTACAGTCTAGGTTGCAATATACTCTACAAAAACCGAGGGTACATCAGAAGAATCAAGACCAAGTTCTCGCTGGCCATCGAACACAAGAAAGAGGTTGAATCTCGCCACATTAGGAATTTTAATTCCTTTGTGGCGAGAGTTCCTACTGATCGTCTGTTGACCTACATACATATCGACGCTGGAAAGGAAAAATTATCCAAGCGACATCAGACTAACTTTACAGTCAGTGGCGTAGCGTGCCTTGTCGGGGCCCCGTATAAAAATTTTTTTGGAGGCCCTTATATGGAGGTAAAGATTTTTCACAAAAGAAAAAAAATATTGTGAGAAGTAATATTTATTTATCACATAATTTACCCATTTTACAAATAAAAATCGAATTTTAAATATTCACTCTCCTTGCCTTTTTATCGGCAAACTGATTTATTAAATCATTTATGGCTGATGATGATTTTAGTTTTTCTAAAGTTTCTGCCTCTATGGACAATAGTGAGATGTCTGACAGCCGTTCTTGTCCCATCGAAGTTCTTAAGTAATTTTTTATTAGTTTTAATTTTGATAAACTTCTTTCTGCCGTTGCGGTTGTAACTGGAAGGGTCAAGAATAAAAAGCATGCTGTGATTACCTCGGGAAAACTGGATGCAAGACTATTGAATTTTACTAGCAATAATTCAATGAGTTCTTTAATGGAATAATTTTTTTTAATTTCAGAATTTAAGCATGTTTTTAGAGCCTTTAATTGGTCACAAAGATTAAGTGAGATGTCTTTACTGTATTTAGCAGACAGTTTTCCGGAAGCGTTTAATATCTCTTCGCTTGAAGAAGATAGGAGTTTCTCCGGTTGTAATATTTCGAATATACTACTCAGGTTGCAAAGGCTCTGAAATCTTTCTTTAGTTTGAGAAATTAATATATCTAAACAGCAATAGTATACATTGACTTTGAAATAGGATTCCGGGTCGGAAATTCTCTCATCTTGTGATAACTCATCAAAAAAACGCTTCGTTATCTTTCGCCTACTGTTTTTAAAACAGTTGTTACCCCCCACTTTTTTGCTAAATCTTTGGATTCATTTAGCAAACTATTAAATGAATTCTGATTTCTTAATTGGTACAGTCTATTTAAAAGATTACTTAATAAAATACTAGATTTCTGTAAGTCATTATTATCATGCTGTAGAGCTTTAGAAACAGGATTAATAATTTCAAATAGTGAAGAAAAAAATGTAACGAGCACTAAGAAATCAAAACTCTCTAAAATATTAATTATACTTTTACATTCTTCACGTTCATCTTTTTTATTTGAAATTAAATTTAGTTGGTACAAAGTTTTCATGATTAGTAAAAAATTTTTCTTTACTGCTAATAAAGCGTCGTTCCTAGAAGACCATCTGGTAGGACATACCTTTTTAAGGGTAATCAAATATTTTTCAGATGAATCGTCACTTAGCATAGCCCAGCGTTTTATACTATTGCCAAAAAAAGTATATATTTTTTCTAAATTATCGAAAAAAGTCGATACTTCACGAACATGTCTCGCAGCATCGTTCAAAACCAAGTTTAAAGCGTGCGCAGCACAATGAACATAATCGGCATTTGGAGCATGCTCTTTTATTAGGGTTTGTAATCCTCCATACACACCCAACATAACATTTGCTCCATCGTATCCCTGTCCTCTACATTTAGTCAAATCAATTCCATATTCTTTAGTCAAATTTAAAATGACAGTTTTCAGACCTGCAGCACTGCAATCGGTTACTGCTATGAATCCTAAAAAGGACTCACAGATTTTTATTTCTTTAGGCAC
Organism: Tholera decimalis; assembly: GCA_943138885.2. NCBI lineage: Eukaryota > Metazoa > Arthropoda > Insecta > Lepidoptera > Noctuidae > Tholera > Tholera decimalis. The sequence continues at coordinate 34,827,117 of OW964567.2, forward strand.
ATTATCATCATTTTCTGTAACCGAGATATATCGAAAAACTACAGATAGTTGGTCAATTTTTGACAAGTCTTGTGTTGTATCCAGAATTATTGTCAGAAATGGAGCTTTTTTAATTTCTGAGATAATACTGTTCCTAACGTTAGTACCAAGCAAACTAATAATTTCGTTTTGAATCGTAGGGCTTAAATAATTTATTTCACCTTTCGGTTTTAGAAAAAGTTCTTTTAAAGTTGCATCATAGTTAGATAGCAGACGTGAAATTGCCATAAAATTGCCAGAATCAGAATCATGCCCCCTCAAAGGTAGATTACAAGATACTAAAGTAATTATAACATTAATTATACGATGCAGTACATCTCTCCAGAATGTAATTTTACTATCGATTTCACTTTTCAATAGAGTATCGATGGTATTTCCTTGCAACCAATTATTATAAGAGAGTGAGGCACTAATATGCTGCTGTGACTTTTCATGGTCAAGAATAGTTTGTGTGAAATTGCTTCTAACCGAAACACCGTTAACCCAAGCAGAGGAGTACGATTTGTTTTGACGATCTGCTAATAACCAACAGAAGTGACAGTACGGTTTGTTTAAAACGTTAGAATAACATAACCATGGTCTTATAATTTTTATGCCTGCCTGATTGAAATATGAATAATAATAAGCTGAAAAAGGTCGGTTATTTTCTGAAACTTTTGGAAATGGTCCTTGTGGTTTAAATGGACCCAATTTAAAAATTATTTTTCGTTCGCATTCAGTTAAATTGTCACCAAAATTTCCTCTATCTGATGAAATTATATTACAATCTGCATTATCTGCAGATATATCAGAATCGTTGACTTGGGGTTCCTCGATTTCTGGATGGACATCCGATAAAGTATGTGCTTGGCTTTCTTCTATTTCCGGATGGATATGTGACGAAGAACATGCTTCAGAAGAATCTAAAAATAAACGAGTAATTGTTAAAAAATAAATACGAATGCTTTGATACTAAACTAAAAAGAGTTATATATAAATAAATAACGTTACTAAGGGTCACAGTTAGAGAGTGTTCAGTTCAGACGCACACAGATTCTACGCGGATTGTGCTCGTACCTATTAGTAGATACAAAATCACCTGCAGCCCGTCCGTGCATTACTATACACCTGCGTGCTATTTAAACGCAGCGCGTAGTGTAGTGGCCATACAAAACGAGAACCCGAAAGCGAGTCTGCACATCTGAAGTTCTCAACACGCAATTAACGATACGATACGGACTGATAAACAAACAACAAAACAAATCGATCCTATAGATAAGTTAGAATTTTGTTTTTTTTATTCAAGGCACGGAACCCTAAAAACAGTATAATTGTGAAAATCGAGGGGGGAGACAACTTTTTGTGACGGACAGATGGACAGACCGAAATTAAAAGATTTCCTTGTTTATCACTACGGGCCCCTAATAAATGGGTTGGGTAGTAGTGTAGTACTTACCTTTCCAATCTAAATCACTCACAGTATCTTGTCTCTGAAAAAATGAAGAAATTTTGGGCACTTTTTTTATAACCTCGTCCCTTTTCTGTTTAATTTTTCTTTTCTCAGCGCCGCTGGGATAATCTCTTTTCCTTTCACTCATTTCTTTTACAAATCGTTACTAATACTGCTAAACCAGAAGAACAATATTGTTTGTACTGAATTACAATGTAATGCACATTTATATAAAGCGCGTAAATAAACAGTGCACTGCACTCCGTGGTTTAACATCCAATGCAAAGTACAACAACGTACACGTACATCGCGATATCGATGAAGGATTCCCGGGGATTCCCCGCTGAGTTGAAGATGAAGTAAGTAAAACGGGGAAGTCCCGCAGCCCGCCATAACGATGTAGTGTTGCCAACTTTTGAACGCACGCTTAAGGCGGGAAAAAAAGGAATTGCTTTATAGAATTTTGTCATTTGTAAAATAAAATAAATTAGAAAGTTTTTATTCTTTTTCCTTACACACTTTGGGGGCCCCCGTGGCCCGGGGGCCCCGTATAATTGATACGGCAAATACGGCGGTAGCTACGCCCCTGTTTACAGTAGAGCTGTTTAAAGTTTGAATTTTCAGAAAAAAAAATCGTGTAAATTCTTGTAATGGTCCAAAAAGCCCAATTCTTACAAATTTATTTGGATATTTTTTTATCTACATTATAGTATACGTAACTATTAAAAATAATGCTTAGTTTTAAAGTTAGTGTCGCTTAGTAAAATTTTCCCTAAAAGTAGAAACGGGAAAAATTGACTAACCGACAAGCTTTGACTAAGGAAGGTATGGTAAAAATGTAATATATATCTTTTTTAGAATTTATATCAGAGTAAAAGTTGCCTCACCAAAATAAAAAACATGTGGAAGTTGAGGCAAAACAACCTAAATGTTAATTTAATATTAAAAAAAAATCCTAAAATTTCCTAAATAAAAACTTCATACGGAAAAGGTTCTTTTCTTGCCGTAGCAAACACAGTGTACCATTGCGAAGGCGCATGAATTATAGTTTTTTTTTTAAGGTTGTTCTCTATAACGTGGTGTACACTGTCAACAGGCATATATGTGTGTCCTGTTAGTAAATAATTAATTTGTATCGTCTGAAGATTATTACACTCCTGCAAAGTAGAATGTATCATGGCTAGTGTAGGACCCATTGGTAGTCCTTCAGGTAATAACTGTCACTGGCTCACTCCAACCATCTAGCTCACAGGCCTGTCTGATTCGTACCGCTACTACTATGCGTATCGCGTCCGTCACCCGACTGACGTTTGACAGCTAGCCCCCTCTAGAGTGGTTCGTGAGACAGTGTAAATATCTACTTCATAGATACAAACGCTACATCCCTTCCCTTTTAACAAATTTTTACTAATTGACATTCTGAATCCCTATTCAATAATCACTGTTACAGAATAATTTAGTTTACATAGGTTTATACCTCAAATGATTTTCTATTTTTAATTGTACACTATTTCTGTTACTTTTAAGTTAATCTTTTATATTAAATCATAGTGTTTTTCTCATTGTTGATTGGGTTATCTCTTGATGTGTTCCCGTCTTGTATATATTTCCATTCTCGCTTTTGGTGTATCACATTCCTTCGTAGCCTCTGTCTCGTTTCTTCATTCCGTATTATAACATCACTACCTGCAGTTTTTCCAACTACATGTGTGGATTAAACAGCTTATTTGTTTTTACTAATTCTTTGTTTGGACTTCGTCACCTATCTATTCTGGATCCTAATTTTCTTTTCCTATTTCCATACCCTTTCCTTTTTCCTTTTTTGATAATTTTCTGTGTAGATCTCTTTAAAAGTTGGTGGTTTAACTCTCAGTTTGTCAGTCCTTTATTATTGGCTGCATTCTTATCGCACGTGGTCTTGCGAGTTCATCAATTTGATCAATATAGTCTCCTGATGGCGGAAAACTTGAATAATCTGAACACTTATACATATAATCGCGATAATGGGTCCGCAAGATTGGTCCTTCCCCGTTTGTATTTAACAGCATAGCGGTATGCTTGCAAATCGATTCCCATGTGCAATAAACCTCGGCCCTCTACTCAGCAAAGGTGTCCTTGAATTTCGGAAATGGTTTATTTGTTTCTTTATTTGTTTGGATTTGGTTCATTTCCAACCCCAAATTTCTCATTTCCACTTCTATGTATGAGGGAGCAAAATTTTAAACCTCTCTACCAAAAGATATAAAAATACAAACTTATTTCTATTTAAAAATTATTAAAATGCTACATTTTAAAAGGTAATAACAAAAATAATTATAAACAAAATTAATTTTGCACCCAGTGTAAACCAGTCCTTATTTCGCTAACATAATGTGTCATCGCACGGCGGCCGCGACTACGCGACGCGCGACGTCGGTAGGCAATACAATTAATTTGTGAAACTTTTAAAAGTATCTTAATTTTTCGTATGCTGTATAAATCATTCACAATAAGCTCGTATTACTCCTGGATAACGCAAATGTTTTACCAATTAAGTAATATTAAGTATTTATTTCTGTGTAAGTGATTTGTAATCTTTAGAAACAAATTAATTCTAACCGTATGTTCTTCACAAGCTAAAAGTCTGCGCTCTTCCAATAATGTGCTCTTACTCTGTCCTCCTCATACTTTTGATTTTGTATTTTCTTCTCCTGTTTATCTTCTAGGGAATTATTTTTTTCTTCCATTGTCTTTTGTTATAGTTCTTTTGTTATTTTTCTAGTTATTTTTTTTTCAAAATAAGCAAATTTTCCACAACTATTATCAACACACACTCACACAACAACAACACAACACACACAACTATTATTCTCATTTACCGAACACGAATATTCTTGGTCAAATGTGCTAGTGTTACTTCTAGTGCAACTTGATGCTCTTTTTTGCTTTAAATCTTATTTCCTTTGTCATTTCCGTCTTGATTTTCGTTGTCTCTACTCTATAGCATTACATTCATTGGTCCTTGTCTTTTTTATTCTTGCACTGCTTTTCAGTTGATTATTGTCAATTTTTAAAGCTACTATTGTCAACATCTTCTCCCTTAATTCCAATGACAGATACTTCCCAATTTTTTATTTATTCATTAATTCAAAGGAGAACCAATGGCTAATATGCATTAATTGCAGTAGTATACGTAACTTGAAGCCGATTCTCACAGATTTTCACGGATAAAAATAAAAGGTAACAGAAGTGCACTAACAAGCAAAAATATTATGTTCTTCCGGTCTATCAAATTTCATTTTCCTGTTGGTCTCCGAGTTTAATATGTAGTAAACTTTCACCTATCTCTATATGTGCTTGATAGGATGAAAAGTGTCCTTTTATATATCTTATTTTGTTTCGGAAGGAATTACTTGTCCAATTTATTGATTCAAACTTCGAAAACATCTACATCATCCGTTGGTTCATCGCTTGCTCCCGGCAAATTATTTTCCTTTTTCTTGAAGTTGCGTTTTCTCTAGTACAAATAAAGTTGCTCCTTTTATGGAGTTTAAAATATCCTCGTGTGGGTAGTAAGGTCTAACGACCCCATGCACCCTAGTTTCAGAGTTTCTAGACCCCTCAAGGGCCTCTGATGTGTCTATTTTGACGACCGCCATCTATTTTGGCGACCGGGACCACCGGCTTATACGTGCCTTCCGAAGCACGGAACCATTTTTTTTTCAGACATTCAGGTGATTCAGGCCTGCAATATCCTAGCCAAACTGGAAATAACTTTAAAAGTATGCTTCCCGTGGGAATTGAACCCACGACCACCGGGTCACAAGGCAAACGCCTAAACCACTGGACCACGGAGGTAGTTCGGCAGCATCCAATCAAATGGATATACATTCAATTTAATGAACGTCCGATATACCTTCAATTTAATGAAAGTCAATATACCTTCAATTTAATGAAAGTCTGATGTACCTCCAATTTAATGGAAGTCAAATTTACATTCAATTTAATGAACGTCCGATGTACCTTCAATTTAATGAAAGTCCGATGTACCTCCAATTTAATGGAAGTCAAATTTACATTCAATTTAATGAACGTCCGATATACCTTCAATTTAATGAAAGTCCGATGTACCTCCAATTTAATGGAAGTCAATTTTACATTCAATTTAATGAACGTCCGATGTACCTTCAATTTAATGAAAGTCCGATGTACCTCCAATTTAATGGAAGTCAAATTTACATTCAATTTAATGAACGTCTGATATACCTTCAATTTAATGAAAGTCCGATGTACCTCCAATTTAATGGAAGTCAAATTTACATTCAATTTAATGACCGTCCGATGTACCTTTCAATTTAATGAAAATCCGATGTACCTTCAATTTAATGAAAGTTATATCCATTGTGAAATACCTCTTATTTAAAAGAACATATCATTCGATCAACCAAATCATTCACTTGTCCAACAACTCGATTTCAATTTAGTGAAATGTATTTTTATATGGTATTATCATTATTGTTATTCCTTTAATTTAATAAAAGATCATGTGAATAATTTAAATTAAATATAACCTAAATTCATGGTTATAGCTTCCAATTCAATGAAAACTCACCAACAAAATATGAATATCTAGTTGGCCAAATCTCCAATTTTAAATTCGTATGTATATTTCCAATTGGATAGAATTCCAAAAAATACCTTTTATTTGTAGTTACAAAATGTATTATATTATAAATCACTGGTGGGGACAACTGTAAGAAAAACCAACTTTATAATTTATGTTCAGCTAAGTGCAATTTGAATTAATGTTTGTATTTTCTATGGCACATGATGTGTTTGTATTTTTCCAAATAGATCACATTGAGTACTAATACATCAATTCATTTTAAAAAGTTAAGATGTGTAGGTAATACCAGCATGCACATTATCATGATCCATAATTGTCTTTACCTTACTTTCCAAATCAATAAAATTCATCAGCCCTCTCCAAAGATAGAACTGCGGAATAATGGAATAATGTACAATCAAATTTTATTGTATTACTTTTATACTACAAGCATAAAAGCAAGAAAGCAGATGTATTAGTTTATTATAGTATTAGACAATTTTATACATCTTGTTTACTTAGCATTGGTTTTAGTTAAGTAATATGTATTAGTTTCTTTATAGTTATTGTTACAGTATGTAAGTGTTTCATTTGTATGGGCCAAGTTTGCTTAAATGAATGAATTGATTGATTGATTGTTAAATATTGTAATTTTGCCACATTCAATAATTATGAATTCACATTTTGTATAAACTTTCCTTCACAGAGAACTTCAAGTACCTAGGTACCAACCAATTAATTTCATAAAGAAGGTAGAAGAAAGTTACTTACACCCAGTGTTGTTTAATCCTGTTCTATCATGTAAAATGAACTCTGACTTAAATTTGCTTACTTATTTTCTGTAAAGTCACAGTATAAATATTTAGTATTGTGACTCGGCCCTAGCTTTGAAATAATTACCTACAGCTACTCGAAATAACATTTATTTGGTCACCCATCTGGTGTCAAATACAGCAAATGTTACTAAATTTCAATTTCCTCATTGCATTTGTGCTGGTTTCAACAATCAAACTATCTATCTATCGTTCTTCAATCTCAAAACATCATAATGATTTTATGTTGTAGCCATCCTGAATACCGCTTTTGACAAACTGCTGATCATAAACAATCTCTTTCTATATTCTTTCTAAGGAACAATCATAGAGACTCACATGTTGAACAGAATAACACATGTGTAAACAGTTATATGAAACTTATGTAAACACAACAATTTAAATAATATACACAAATATCTTTCAAAATAAAGGACATTCATCACTGGGACCCCAGGCCTTGCCATTAATAAATATGAAATATAATCTCTTAAGTTAGATTAATATAATATGTAAGTAGCAAGTACCTACATACATGAGTATGTAGATAGCCTAGACTAAACTACCTATTGGTATTTTTTCTGTGAGGTTTTTTACCTAATTCACCCTTGTGTCACATTTCTTCTGTAACCCTATCTACTTATTTATTGATTCATCCAAATATTCACTCATTGGAAAAATGGAATATAACCTATCTTCAAAAGAAATTACGTATCTACTTGTGGGTACATAGATATATCAATTCTTTTACAGTCTTTACCTCTGGATACGTTATTGTTTAGAATCTTCAATAAGTAAACATACATCTCTGGCAGTAATAGGTGTGTGAAATTAAAACATGACAACCAATTACTAGAACAGTAAGTACAATAGCGGTAAACAGGGTAAACTACCTAGCATCCCCAAGTCAATTTTATGCGTAAAAACTCGAGAAAATGATCTAGCGATTACGTTAATCGTTATAAATTTATATCAACAAATATGCATTAATTTTTTCATATAATGAAACTAGAATCATTTTCATAACCTAGTAACTTCCTTCCTTCCTTTTTTAATAATTATTTTTTTACGGACCTTTTTCCTCGTCGCCATATGTAGGACCCATTGGTAGTCCTTCAGGTAATAACTGTCACTGGCTCACTCCAACCATCTAGCTCACAGGCCTGTCTGATTCGTACCGCTACTACTATGCGTATCGCGTCCGTCACCCGACTGACGTTTGACAGCTAGCCCCCTCTAGAGTGGTTCGTGAGACAGTGTAAATATCTACTTCATAGATACAAACGCTACAGCTAGGACAGTGCGATTTCTATTCTGCCCAGGGCAACAGTCGCAGTATAGAAGAAGGTGTTTTATATTTTCTCTTTCATCCACAGATTTTATGTAACTGTGGAGAATACTTGCGATTTCATTTGCACCCGTTTCAACTAAACGCCATGTAGGAAAAAAAACCAAATAAGTCAAAATTACCTAAGTGATAAAAGAACAAACCCTTTCCAAGGAAAAAATATACTATGCGCCTAACACTATATTGCCAGATACTGGAAAAATTAACTAAGTGGAGTAATTACCGTACGAACAGAAATGTCAAACTTGACCAAAGGCAAATTTAGCATTTCACAATTACGACAACCACCAAATTTTCAAAAATGCTCGAAAATTTTTCGTTTGGTAAGGAAAAAAAGTGAACTCTCGCGTCCTTCAAAATGTCGAAGCGACATCAAAAGTCGTCGTAGAAGGATGTGAGTAAGACCAAACGACGCAGAAAAATCAGGCGATTCCAACAATGTATATAACTCAAATGGCCAAAAAAATGTAGCTTGAATAATTTTGCCTTTCCAGCGACGATATATATACGAAATATTTTGGGTGAAAGGTGTCCAGCGGTTCCAGATAACCGATACTGCGAGACACTTTTATCAAAACGTCCAGAAATTATGGAATTGACAAAAGCGGTTGGTTTGGCACGTAATCAATCCTTTATACATATTTTGACATTAGGCAATTGTATTTCTTAATATAATGGAATTTTGAAGAGTTTCAGGTTCATACCGATGACCATACATTAGAGAAAACAGACCGGTGGTGGATGTCCCTATCTAGTAATGAATTGTAGGTCACGGGTTTGCATTCGTGGTAAGTAGACTAAACATATTACTTTGTATAATTTTCATCAACACCACTGCTCTCAAAACCAAAATTCAAAGAAATGCCACATCCAACCAACCCACACTGGGCTTGCGTGGTGGTTTTTTTTTATACTAGCTTCCACCCGCGACTTCGTCCCCGTGGAAAAAAAAAATCCCCCGATTTTGAAACATTCTTCATTACTGCTCCGCTCCTATTGGTGTTAGCGTGGTGATATATAGCCTATAGCCTTCCTCGATAAATGGGCTATCTAACACTGAAAGAATTTTTCAAATCAGAATGGTAGTTCCTGAGATTAGCGCGTTCAAGCAAACAAACAAACAAACAAACTCTTCAGCTTTATAATATTAGTATAGATTTTTTATTACGGAAGAGCCTGCTCTTGACCTCGATCTCGCCTGATGGTAAGCGATAGATGAGGTCTATGATGTGACGAGCGAGCCCAGAAGATGCCTATTTAAGGCTGAAAGGTCATAAGTGGCTGGGAACACAGTTTTTTTTTAAGGAAACTAACAATGTGGGTAGAATTTACATTACTAGCAATTTTGTTCTCTTCTAAATAAACTAAATATGCACAAGCACACACAAGTCGTGAGTGGCTTCTCGGCAATAGTGTAATGGGTGGGGTTCGAACCCATGGCCTCTCGATTACAAAGCTATAGATTTAAGCTATTGAAGCTTAAATTCGACGGATTACCGGTACCGCTCATCCTCTCTCATAGAGACAAGGACCATGTATGGCCGTTGCATAGAGAGGTTTCCCAGCACTGTGAAAGTGAAAGTTATACTGCGTAGGTACCTACAAAAAAAATGGCAAATCATGTTGGCAAAGTTTGAGTTTGGACTTTTTGGTGTTCATTGAATGTGCATTCCATAAGTCAACATTTAAAAGCATGTAGGTATATTTAGTTTAGTTGGTGAGGTTAACAAAATTGCTAGTAATGTGAATTCTTCCCAAATTGCTAGTTCTCTTTTATTTTAAAAGAAAAAAGAAAGAAAGGTTGACTGGTAGAGAATGCCTTGCTGCATTAAAGTCCGCCCATGTAACACAATTGTACCTACATAAAGTTTAAATAAATAAATAAATGTATCTATGTAGGTAAAATTAATGAATAACTTTTTGTAGAAACATTCAATTAATCTCTCCTAGCTTTGATTTTATTCTGTAAAGATCTTAAGTCTAGATTAGACAGAGCTATCGCAGTTAGATCTAGAACGTTAGGCAATTTAATGTAGTCAGTCTGGTATTTTGAAAGTATCTTGTTCATTTTGTAATACACCTGTCTCTGTTTGCTGTGATAAATTAAATTTGTACTGCTAACAATTTAAACTGTTGTACTGCTAACAATTTAAAACTTCTTCTGTTTTAATTAATAGACAGATAATATTTAGCTGTGAAGTTTATTCTTCTCCCAGCTAAAACACTAAGAAATAATTACGAGCGAGCGTGTGGGAGACTGGCCTTTTTTGGGAGGAAAATCATTCAATAACTTCTCCCTCTATGAGTGGAAAGAAAGAACAATTTTGCAACCCCGGTTGGAGACTGTCCTTACTGTGAATTTTAACGTGCTAAATAAAACCTTATTGGACATATTGTTTATTTCCAATCTTCATTAAAAATGATTAATTTTGATTTATTACGTTTGATTAAACTGAATATAAAAGTTTCAATGGCCGTCGACTTCAATAGGAACCTAACAAGTAACACTTACGGCTACTATTTTTTTACTTAACGACTACTCGACATTTCGAAAGGAAATAATTTAAAAAATGCTTTCGCGGTCTTAATCTTTTATTTTTCATGTGAATTTAGATACTGCAGCTTCTAAATTAGTCCCTTCATAGAAAAAGTAATGTAATTGTCTATGTTAAGAAAATATTTAGGTTAGTATGTTTAGCGAGCTTAACAAAAAATTACCCAGCAGAAGCAATAAAGAATAATAATTAAAAATACAACCCGTAATGTTATACAACAAGGAAATTACAGTATAACATAGCTAGATATAAAAATAATAACTTATATAACAAAATTAAAAGTTTTATGGACAGTGATGTCCATTACGTTTGAAGCAATAAAGTTTTTTTAATGAAAATAATTAACTTCCACATAATTAAGAGTGAAAGTGTTGCCAGGTAATATAAATGATTGCCAGTTGTATTTCATTTAATGATTCTTGCTATTGCATTTATTTATTCAAATGGATGATGACGTAGATGCATTGTAACTTTTTTATTCATACCACAAAACTATTTTTAGGAATCTGGAAGTCTCAATGAAAATCAGAGGCTTAAAGTTATCACACACGTACACAGAAATCAATTTATTTTATCTATGCACACGTACGTCTGTCTATCTATCCGTCCGTTGATCTGTCTGTCTGTCATAGCCAATTTGCCCCGAATCTAATGGACCAGTTCAAAGAAGTATATGAAACTAAAACGAAATACATGGTGAGGAAATCTTCATTCCAAAGCGACATCCACCAACTGATCGCCGCGTGGTGGATTACGGCACATGAGAGATCTCATAGCCTGTGACGAAGCAAAGGGAACTAAATCTTAGGCTGGTTATATTACACAGGGAAATCTATAAGAAGTCTGCGGTTTAAAAATGGCCAGCTTTTCAAACAAATAAGTACTTAATTGTACCAGAATATAAAGCTATGTGTATCATATTCTTAATTGTTTGGTAAAGCGCTGTAAAATGGTTTTGTTGGAATATATTTTTATTTATCAGTAATCTTCGCATTACTTTGTAGTGAATAAAGTTATGAACAATAAAAAATTCACGATTGTCTAGTATTATTTTTATTGGTCTTCAGGGAAATTAATTCCGATATTTGACTGCCTTTAAATAAGCTCTATGGTTTGATTCATACATTTTCACGCATACTTTTGTAGACACGTAGGTAGGTAATTCTTGCTGAAATTCTAATCTTTTTGGAAACTGGCATTCTTAGGAATCTATGTATAATAATTAAAAATAATTTTGTAACCATTCGGATGAAATTTGGTATAGAGATAATAAGCCCTTGGAGAAGGACATTATGTAATTATTTTTATGCTGAAAATAACATTTTACTCAAGCAAAGACGCGGGCAGAAGCTAGTTAACCATAAATAACATTTTCTATTCACATCTTAAGTTTACGCAGATGTAGGTACAATATAGGTATTTTCATCTAAAATCATTAAATCACATGCCCAGATCCACACACACCTTGAGAGCCGAGAGCACAATGTCCGTATCCCATCCCACATAATGATAATGAACTCAAAAATACTCCCAGACAATAGTAATTACCTCAAAAAGACCATAGAAAAAGAGAATGATACCAACTTCCGTATTAATAACAACTAAAGAATAGATATTGGAATTATAGGTATAGTGCAGAAGGTTCACTTATTTTTCATGTAAAAGTTTTGAAGGATATATACATATATATAAATATAAAAAAAATTAAATAACATTGAAACAACAATAAAATTAAAGAGCACAAGTTTGGAGCATTATACTTACATATAAAATGTCAACATTTATGCAGTCTGTGATGCAAGTGCCAAACTAGATTTAGAAAACACTAAACTTATGTGCTTTTTATGAGATGAATAATTAAGTTTCTATATTAAAAAAAAATATGAAAAAAAAAACAAACATTAATAATTATGTGTTGCGTTACGGCATTTATTTTATTATTTTTATTTTTATTTTATTATTTAAAAGGTACAAGTTATTTTTATAATTTACAATAATGTCCCACAAAACTGAACAGACAGTTTGACTGTGGGATCAATCAAACATAGTTGGGTTTGGCAACGAAAAATGCTAGGCATATCACTCTGCAAGGTTCATGCAATCCTATGCATTTTATTTGTCTTGCATGTTGCTACACTTGTTGTAGTATCTAGCCACAGTATAAAAATAATAGACAGCGATGGATGCATCTCTCATCTTCATAACCTTTACGTTCGTGTAGTTTCGTAGCTTAGCTTCGCCGCTTACCTACCTTTCACATCTCGATGATACAACTTGATACAAAATAGACCTTCTTTCTATTCTTATATCATAATTGACTATACAATCACGCGACTATTATAATAATAAAAAGTAATTTGTGTGGCGCATGCGATGCCGGGGGGCGTGCGGGGGCATGAGTGGTCCCAGGGGGCGGGGTACGGCGCTAATGCACATTGTTGTGCGCCTGAGCATAGGATGTAGCATGGTGCTATAACTTAGAACAAAAGTGACGAAATGATAACCGACTAGTTTAGGTAGGGTTCTGCTTTTGGATATAAACTACTCAATTCAATTGATTTTTAATTTATTCGTATAGCAATAATCAAAGTTTAAGTTACGTATTGATAGATGGCATTTTTCTCAAAATATTTACACATTTAGTTTAAATTTGTTCTCCGTTTTACTCAGATATTCTAAATTATCTTTAACAAATAACCATTTTATTTTATATAAATTAAAATATTAGGGATATTAGGACACCTTTTAAATTTCACACCTTTTATAATATATTAACACAAGTATCTTCAAATTAATAAAATCCTCCAAATACGCAATCCTATTTTTACTTTAACTTATTTAATTTTATACTAAAATGGTAACGAAACTTGCGTAAATGCAGTGATGCCAGATTGGAGGGAATCCCCCCAAATTTGGGGAGTTTTTAAAGTTATAGGGACAATATTTTTGGGGGAATATTTGGACTGATGATGTCTGAACGCGATCAAACCACTAACTAATCTGTGAAAGCACACACACGAAAACAAAATGCTGTGCACGATGATAGCCGAGTGGCTCCGAAGTTGCCGCAGAATGGAATGATTTGCATCGTACAACTTGGAAATCCACGCAACACACCGAAGAGTTCTGGGTTGAAGTTTATAATTTCAAAAATGCAGTCGGTGATAGAACATACTCGTGGAAATGTTAGCAAATTGGCACTAGGAATTTTGTCTTTATCTTTTTCTAACGTAATTGCGGAAAGAGCCCTATCTCAAGTAGCTATTATTGAAGACAAACGTCGAAACAGATTGGCCATTAACACTGCCGAATCCATCTTGAGAATAAGATATAAATTGCTAGAAGGATGTGTTAATTTTAAACCCAGTTCAAAGGTGCTAAACAGGTTTAACTCAGAAAAAATGTACGGAACTGCAACCGGCGCGAGTGAAGAGGCTAATTTAGTCATGGACGCTATTGCTAAAATTGTATAAAATTGTATCAATAATAAAAAAGAATAGCCATTTATGAGTTTTTTTTACAAATTTTGAATTTTGGGGAGATTTCGGGGAAAGTTTGGGGAGAACGCGAGTCGGTCACTTGGCAACACTTTGTAAATGTCAAAGGTTTAAAAAAAGTTAAATAATTTGTCAAATAATAAGTCAATAATTGCAAATAATTCAAGAAATTTAAGATATAATATATTCTTATTTAATTGGTGTGTACCTAAGGATACTTCTAAGTTATTGTGTGGATCACGAAACGGTTATGGAAGATAAAATTCAGATGGTCATCAAATATTGTAACAGAAGATTTTAATAAAGTATTTGGTGTTGTAATTATATTGTTTTATTGTAAATCAACATAAATTACTAAGTACTAAATAAAAAGGAGTAAATAGGACGGCCTATGCAGTGGTACCCTGATTTGTAGGTAGCTATATCTATATGCTATATATACATATGCTTCATACATTGTTGTTGTTACTTGTTGCCAGAGGGCGCGGGCGCTCTGGAATCTTTGAGTGACGGCTCTATCTCAGTATATAAAATGTACTCTGTGGGATGTAGTGCGTGCGAGTAACACTATCGTAGGAGATGGGGATGGGATTACGTTAAAATAAGTAACGAAATTACCCATTTGTTGTTTTTTTCGTAAGTGATTATTAAATAACTAGGAGTCGCGCGGAGTTTCACTTTCGTGGACTTTATCACGGTAAAAAGTAAAAACATAGCCCTCCTTTTTGTAATCGGGGGAAACATAGCTTAGAACTTTCTAAAGCTCCAAATATTTCCATATTAATCCACCCAGTATTTTCGAAGATTAGCGCGTTCACACAAACAAACTTTTCGCTTTATAATATTAGTCCTCCTCCTTTAAGTTGAGGAAACGTTGCAACAGGCTCCTCCATCTACTGAGGTCTTCAGCTTGATGGAGAGCCTGGGACATCGGCATCTGCAGTACTTCGGACACCTGGTCAGCCCATTGGCTGGGACTGCGTCCTCTTGGTCGTTTACCATCTACGTTGCCCGTAACAATGAGCTTTTCTAAGTTGTCTGAACTTCGACGTGCTATATGGCAAAAGTACTACAGTATTCTGTGGAGACATATTGTGGAAAGTTGCTGTTGCGTGTCTTGCTTGAGCTCCTGTAAGAGCGAGATGTTAGTGCGGCGCGCTATCCAGGGGATGCGTAGCATTCTTAGCCGGCACTACATTTCGAAAGCGTCGACTCTTCTCCTATCCGTCGCTTTTAGAGTCCAGCCTTCACAGCTGTAGAAGAGAATAGGAAAGACCAATGTGTGGATAATGTAAATTTTTGTGTTCCTTCTGATGTTGTGGTCTTTCCAAATCTTGCTGAGCTGAGTTATAGCGGTCTTGGCCATTCCTATGCGTCGTCTGATTTCTTGCTCTATAATATTAGTAAAGATATACAACGTGTAACGGAAACCCCATATCTATCCAAAAGGACTGAAGACAACATCTGGTATGGAGTCTCAATGCAAAGTTTCAGCTCAAAATAAATGATTCATAGAATTGACCCCAAATTGTTGATTTCTTATGTTTCTTGAATACCAATAATAACAAACGTGTCACATAAGTTCCACACATGTACACATAGGATTAGAAAACCCTTGCCATATCGTTTATTATCATCCAAAGAAGCCGTGCACTTGGTATGTATATAGTTATTGAATTACCAACAGTCAGCCGCTCACTGTGTGAGCCTTATGGTGACAAGCCCTACAAGACCGCCACACTATTCTCAACGATTGCGCCCGATAGGAATGGTCGTAGCAGTCGGTTGTCGAGGAAAACATATGATTACTATACAGGGTTATTGGAAATATGTCCCGATCCTGTTAAGGGCGTGTAGATGAGGTCAACTAACAAATAAAATGTTCCGCTATCAAAATAGATTAGTGATTTTTAGGAGAAAAAAAAATATTTATTTTATTTTTATGATTTTTGCAACGTCTTATCGTTGCAAAAATCATAAAAATAAAATAAGTATAGGATCTCTTTTTTTCAAAAGTGCGGAGGTTTTTAATTGTTTTATGTTTTTCTTATTATGCGCAACTTAATTCTTTAGCTATTTAATAAATAAGAATGCTAAAACGTGTTTTCGTTTTTTTTTATACATTTTTAAAAGAGATAAAGTCCAATTTTATTTTAATATTAAAAAAAATCGATAATGGTATACTTTAGGCCTAGAAACTTAGGGTTGATTTGTTAGTTAATGACCTCATCTACACGCCCTTAACAGGATCGGGACGTATTTCCAATAACCCTGTATAAGTTACCCTTCTGTTTTAAAACGGCACAGCCCTAACCTACTTACTACGCAGATCGTCTCAAGAGATACGATGATACGATCCGGAGCCACACTTGACCGTACGTACCTACATTAGGATAATTACGAACACAGTTATGTCTACTTTATGTTGAGGTGTCTTCCAGACTATTATGTAAATCAATGGCTATTTTCAGCGGTATTACAGTGGTATTAGAGATGATGGCTAAATTACGATTCCAATTTATAAGCTTACGTTACATAAGGTCAAACAAATTTTGAAACCATGGCTTCAGTCTTTAAGCTATGACGACACTGAAAAATTAATTTCGTCAGTACAGTAAATTAAGCTATTCAAAACACTGACTCATACGTTCAGACACACATACACACACACACAAATACACATACACACTCCCAATTACGCACATACACTCAAACTTACACACACATACACGTTTCGCTTTTCTTTCAGTTATTCTCCTATACCTTCTAATGTTACTTTTTGTTTGAAATTTGTAACATAAAAATTAAAATGTGTATTCATGTATAGCGTAGGACACTGATTCCTGTAACACAGGTTCGCCTAGCACAGGAGTCAGGGGCTTCACTTGAAAGATGTAATATTTTTATGTTCAATAAATTATTATTTATTACCTATTATTATTTATAACGAACGCCGCACGGGTCTATTTTCAAGGTTAAGCAGCGCTTGCGAGGTCATTACATGGATGAGTGACTATCTTAGTATATTCATGATTCATGGTCAATTTTTTTCTGGGTGGGTAAATCATCGTATGACTCCTTTCACTGTGGGAGGAGTGTCAGACTTTTACTGACTAAAAACCCACTCCACTCCTTCAGTTGCCCTTGCGTTCCGTGGCCGCGGTATATCGTTAGAACATTCCCGCAACCCCGTAAATACCACTGACTGCAATTTGAGGCGTGATTCATGGTCTTGGCTGATATTTGTACATCTTTTTCAGTAGTAACGGGTACTTAGAAGCCCAAGGGGAATCCTGATACAAGTAATAATAATAATAATATAGTAATAATAATAATATTCCACAACTTTTTTCACACAACGCCATCTAGTCCCAAACTAAGCAGAGCTTGTGGTATGGATACTAGACAACTGATAAACATACATATATATTTCTAAATACATACTGTAGCGTAAAACCGCTACGGTTAAAACTTCCTCCAATCCTAATTCAAACTTTTCAATAAAAAATTTTTTCTTCATAGCTGTTATTCACATTTGAACCAGGAATCGTGAAAAAATCCTCGGTTGTTTGCCTTTTGACGGCGTCATTACATTTTTGGGACCCGATAAGTGATGGTCGACCTTATTTTTTGTGATTAATATCGAAATTATGAAGTGAAAGTTTTTTTTCTGTTGGTGTAAACCCAATAAAAAATATAAAGTGTCCTAGCAAAAGTATAGTCTGTGGGTGATTTTCTGGTTAATTTGGTATGTATTGTCGTCTTTTTTCTTTTCGATCCATTTCGCACTAGTTTCATAATTAATCAAAGATTCAGCTTGCATCGGTGGTCTGAAGTTTCTTTTTTGTTTAGATCCCGTTACAAGCCAATTTTTGGCTCCACCCTACGGGCAAGCGACGTCGGTTATCGACGACGGAGGTCGGGGCGCTCTCGCCCGATATCCGAGCACATCCTGTGCCTGAGACGTCCATCTCAAAGGCCTGAAGAGAGTACGAGGTAGATGCGGACTCCGCAGCGCAGTGGCTCCGTGATTTCTACGTTACTTCCCACAGTCGTGTTCAGCCGTCCAGGAATTACCGAGTTTTCGCAGCAGGAGTTCTATTTTAAATAGTGCACCTAATTTGTATATTTCTAATCTAAAAATTCTCACGTCAAAAACTCTTTCTAACCTAAGGCCTATCAAGACGCGTTGGATGCTCTTAGTGTTTTTGTAATTAAAATTACTAATAATGCGTATTCGCCTAGCTATAACCGATTGCAATCGATTTTTTTGTTAGGTAAGTTAAAAATATTTGCATAATACTTTCGATAACATTCTTTTTCTTTCCGCTAAGTTAACCCACGCCATCTCTGAAAGGTTCCCAATAATAACTAATATTTAACTTTTTTATATTTTTTAATTAAGTACTTGTTTTCTATCTTTTCCCTTTTAATCAAAATTAAACGTGTTAAGTAGCGGTTGTGTTTTACTGTGCACTTAATTTTATTTACGCTACAATATGGCGCCCGAATTAAAGTAAGTTTGCATATTAATTATTACTAAATTACCTTTTTTTTGTTATCTCGTGTGTGGTTGCTCTTGAGAGCAATCTTTAATTTTCATCTTTCTTATTGTGAGTTTCAGGTTTTAGAATTGGTCAGATACCCGTATGGAAGTTAAAAGGATTACCTGTCTTGAATGTTTTCCCGATTCATACGACTGGACTACGGAATTGCTAACTGAATTTATGTTCTTTGCTTAATTGTGTGATGTTTGTGAAATTCAATTTTAAAGATTAACTTTGTAACTATACCCAATTTCCAATTCTTTTATTTTCTCCCAAAATATACGTATCTATCCCGAGTTTTATTTTATCCCAGTAGGTAGCGGTAGTTAGTTTCCCGTAGAGTGTGTTTGATGTGTGGATGGTTAGGCATCGTGACCAAAGGTAAGCTTTTTGAATGGTCGTGTGCTAGTGTCTACCTTTTTTATTTTTTAGCCCGACTGTTTGCTTTTCTGCTATTTGCTAGTATCTGTTTTTGTTGGATTCTTAGCCCAGCGGATTCCTTTGACGTTCATTTTGTTGTCTTCTTCCCGTATCGATATTACGGCACGATATCTAACGATTTCCTGCTAAGTCCCGCTCTCTTTCATTTAATCTATTTCTATTTTGTGTTTAAAAATGTCCGAAGAAGGTTCTATCGGTGAGACTCCTTTACACGAAAGTATTATTATTTCTAGACCTCCTCCCATTCCACCTAGGCCCACTCCGGGTACTAGTCGTTCTAACTTACCTTCTCCTATGAAATCCGAGGACTGTCCCGGTTACCTTCTAAAACGATTTTCGCTAAGAAAATGGAACATAAATTATACTGGAGATACCAGTGTTCGAATTTTTTTTACCAGTATCGAAGAAGAGAAGGATTCAGACGACATAACTGACAGATATTTGCTTAAACGCTTCCACGAAGTGTTATCCGGTTGCGCCTTGAATTATTATAGGTCAATCCGTCGACCTGATATGACTTACCCCGAATTAAAAGAAAATTTCTTCAATACATTCGGAGAAATTGATTTCGAGTTTAAAACCGGTCAACAAGTTAGAAATACAAAACAGAAATCAGATCAACCTGTTTTACATTTTGTGCATCAGATTTCTCAATTGAATGATACATTACGTAAACCAGTCGATAAATCTGAACTATTAGAAATTATCACTCACAACATGCATCCTAGATATTTTCCATGCTTATCGATACATAAATTTACTGACTTAGATGCGCTCATTGACACTGCATCGCATTTTGAAAGTTTTTTCCCCAAATCTACAAAATTAGTTTCAACCGCAACAAATCAATCACAAATCTGTCCAAAATGCAATAAAACGGGACACCCCTATCGTACTTGCCCTGATTTCCCTGGTATGCTATGTTTTAAATGCCGCACACCTGGTTTTATAACTCGTGATTGCCCAAAATGCAATCCAAAAAATGTTTAGCCCACCGGCGACACGCATTACTCCGTACAGTGTCACCGGTGATAGCGTCCGATTCGTCTGATAACCGTCCTTTCATCGAGATCATATTGTGTAACCGGGTCGTTAAAGCCCTACTTGACTCTGGTGCACAAATGTCCCTTATTAGTGATTGTTTAACCCAACAACTGGGTATTTCTTTAAAATCAAACGTTCAGTGCCCACGTGTTATTTCCGCTAATAACTCTCCTATTGATATTTTAGGAACTATCTTTCTCCCAGTTAAGTTTAATGGTACGACTTTTGTCCACGAATTTTTAGTAGCACGTTCTATGTCTTCTTCAGTTATTTTAGGTATCGAATTTTGGAATAAGTTCGCTTTGACTTCAGTTTTTAGTCAAGCTTTTAACAAAAATATCAAAGGTAATATGTACCTTCCTCCCGACTCTAATTCCCTACCTCCTGACTCACATACCCTTCCCTCTGACTCTCAATCCCTTCCTCAGATTAATTGCATTAGCGAGGTTCGATACATTTGCCCTCGTAACGTTTTATTACCAGACCAAGAGCTAAAGTTACAACGGGTCATTGAGGAATTCGATGTCATTTCATCCGATAAAGTTGGCCTTGGTAAGACTACTTGGCTATCACACAAAATAAACACTACTGGACCACCAATTAGACAACGTTTTTACCCTCTTTCACCTGTTAAGTTAAAGTTGCTCAATGAGGAAATCGATAAGATGCTGGAGATGGGTGTCATTCGTCCCTCACGTTCTCCATGGGCCAGTCCTGTTGTGATGGTTACCAAAAAGGACGGTTCTGTACGTTTTTGCGTTGATAGTAGGAAATTGAATAGCGTTACTACTAGATTCTTATCCGCTCCCCCGTATTCACGATATTCTTGACAACCTTCGAGGTGCAAGGTATATAAGTTCTCTTGATTTTAGGAGTGCATTTTGGCAGATTCCCCTCGCTGATGATGAGAGTTGTGAAAGAACCGCTTTCATAGTTCCACAACGAGGTTTATTTGAGTTCGTCAGAATGCCATTTGGTCTCACGAATGCAGCTTCCGAGATGCAGCGCCTTACTGATATGATCGTCAATTTTGAATTCACTTCGACCAGTGATAATTGCGTTTTCGGTTACGTCGATGATCTAATCATAATATCAAAAGACTTTGATAGTCACCTCTCGCTCCTTAGAAAAGTACTAGACCGTCTCAAGGAGGCCGGTTTAACTATTAACCTAAAAAAATGCGAGTTCTGTAAAAGCGAATTGAAATATTTGGGTTATATCATTAACGAAAAGGATTTACAAACTGATCCCAGCAAGCTCGATGCTATTAGGGATTATCCCGCTCCTACTACAGCTAAGTCACTACGTGGTTTTATTGGGTTATGCTCATATTATAGGCGTTTTGTTGATGGTTTTTCTTCTATAATAGCTCCACTCACTGCCCTTATAGGAAAAAAGAAGGGTCGTGACCCTATAAGTTGGGATGATGCCGCCGATCAAGCATTCCTAAAATTAAAGGATGCGCTCATCAATACTCCCGTTATGGCATGTCCAGATTTCTCGAAGCCCTTCATTTTGCAATGTGATGCGTCAGCTGTCGGTCTTGGTTCAGTTCTTTCTCAAAAGTTCGATGGTGTTGAACATCCTATCGCTTATTATTCACGCTTATTCTCAAAAGCAGAACGCAATTATAGTACAACTGAACGTGAACTTTTATCCGTTCTTGATTCCATTAAGCATTTTCGCTGTTATTTAGATGGAATGAAGTTTTCTGTTATAACCGATCATATGGCCTTGAAATGGCTCCTCACACTATGTAATCCCTCAGGGCGTTTGGCGCGATGGTCTACTGTGATTTCCCAATACACGTTTGATATCATTCATTGCAAAGGGTCGCAACACGTCGTTCCAGACGCTTTATCTAGAATGTACGCGAGTCCGGTTACATTCGATCAAGGACCTGACCATACCAATGATAGATGGTATAAAAAGGTGTATTTAGGGGCTCGTGACTCCCCTCAAACGTTTCCAGCTTACGCCATTCGGAACGGTGTTCTGTTAAGACGCATGCCAATCACTAACCCATTGTGCTCTGATCCTTGGCGCGTAGTTTTACCCGTTGAAAAAGTTAAATCCGCTATATGGGAAGCTCATAATAATCCTCTCTCTATACATCCTGGAGTTTCAAAGACTTATTTTAAGCTCAAGGATAACTTTTACTGGCCAAATATGTTTCGAGATGTTTCTGAGACTTTAAGGCAATGTGAGGTTTGTAAAGCTTATAAGATCGCGAATTCCCAACCACGTGGTCATATGTGTTATCCAAAGGAAGTTTCTTTACCTTTACAAATGATTTCTATCGACGTTATTGGACCGCTTCCAATCGCTTATTATGGGTTCAAATACATTTTATCTATGGTCGATGTTTTTTCTAAATACGTTTGGTTAGTGCCCCTTAAAAGGATTGACGCCAATTCAGTTATAAAAGCTTTGGAATCTGAAATATTTTTTAACTTCGGAGTTCCACGGTCTATTCTCTGTGATAATGCTACCGTTTTTCGTAGTAATCAGTTTTTAAACTTTCTTAGATCGTTTCGCATTGAATCCCCTACATATACCCCTTATTACACTCCACAAGCAAACACGGTAGAACGTTATAACCAAAGTGTCGTTACTTGTTTGAGCATATTGGTTGGCGAGAACCAAAGGAATTGGGCTAAATTGTTACCCAAGGTCAAACTTTACCTCAATTCATGTATTAATTTAGCCACAGGGTTTACGCCAAACTTTCTCATATTCGGTAGAGAAGTTTGTATGGATTCATCGCGTGCGAATAACCAGACTCTAAGCACTAATTTAGCTGAAAGTCGGGAACAACACGCGAGTAATCTGACTTCGCTCGCCGAGATTTACGCAAAAGTAGCGGACAATCTTTCTTCTGCTTTTCTCCGTAATTCACGAAATTACAATACGAACCGGACGGCTATTACACTTAATGCCGGCGACATTGTATGGAGGCGTAATTTTTCAAAATCGTCAGCTGCTGAATACTTTACAGGAAAGCTTGCTCCTCGTTTCATTAAATGTCGTGTGATCAGAGTCATCTCCATGACTACATATGTCCTACAAGACTGTGATTCTCATCATATTGGACAATATCATATAAAAGACATACTTAAATGAATTAATTTGTTCCATATTCTTAACTTAATCAGCATTACTTATGTTAGGCCATTAGTTTTCAATTAACGACACCTCTTTTATTATTTCGACCCTCATTCCTCCCTGGAGTTAATATTTATTCATAACAATTTCCTCTCATTAGGCGTCGTATTTTTGATTTTGATTTAAGGTCCACCCTCTTCAACTTAACCCTCTCTCTTTAACTTAACCTTCTAACTTATCCCTCTATAACTTAAGCTCTTAAATTCAGTTTTGAGTCGTGTTTGACTTTGAGTCGTGTTTGACTTTGAGTCGTGTTTGACTTTGAGTCGTGTTTGACTTTGAGTCGTGTTTGACTTTGAGTCGTGTTTGACCTTGAGTAGTGTTCGACTTTGAGTCGTGTTTGACTTTGAGTGGTGTTTGACTTTGAGTCGTGTTGGACTTTGAGTCGTGTCTCACTTCGAGTTTTTATCTGACTTCGAGCTTTTGTGTTCGACTTAGAGTTTTTGTTTGACTTCCTTTGAGTTTTCGTCGTATTTTTAAGTTATTTCTTAATCTCGACTCTTATTTGTTTCGTGTTGATTATTGTTCTTTGTTCCTATATATATTTAAGAATATTACTCTAGATCTATCGTTTGTTTTTCTATTCTAATGTAGGTTTAGGAGACGCATCTGAAGCTCGCACTGTTAACGTCTAAACTGGAGGCCGGCTTTCAATTTTATTCAGTATCAGCTGCACTTCGATGTTGTTGATTTGATGTATTTAGTTTAAAGTTAGTTAGGCTAGTTTATTTAATTTGTATATTATGGTTTTCACTCTTGGTTCATGCTATCCCTTTTGTGTTGTCAGTCTGTTATTGTGTTTTCAATCTGTTGTTGTGTTTTCAATCTGTTGTTGTGATGTCAATCTGTTATAGCGTTGTCACCCTCTCACTGGGTTGATACATTCACTTGGGTTGATCTCTCACCTTTCTTTTAGGGTTGTCAACCACCTTTCTTTTAGGGTTGTCACTCACCTTTCCTTTAGGGTTGCCACTCACCTTTAGGGTTGCTACTCTCAATTTTTTTTTACTGGAAATGGGGTACTGTAGCGTAAAACCGCTACGGTTAAAACTTCCTCCAATCCTAATTCAAACTTTTCAATAAAAAATTTTTTCTTCATAGCTGTTATTCACATTTGAACCAGGAATCGTGAAAAAATCCTCGGTTGTTTGCCTTTTGACGGCGTCATTACATTTTTGGGACCCGATAAGTGATGGTCGACCTTATTTTTTGTGATTAATATCGAAATTATGAAGTGAAAGTTTTTTTTCTGTTGGTGTAAACCCAATAAAAAATATAAAGTGTCCTAGCAAAAGTATAGTCTGTGGGTGATTTTCTGGTTAATTTGGTATGTATTGTCGTCTTTTTTCTTTTCGATCCATTTCGCACTAGTTTCATAATTAATCAAAGATTCAGCTTGCATCGGTGGTCTGAAGTTTCTTTTTTGTTTAGATCCCGTTACAAGCCAATTTTTGGCTCCACCCTACGGGCAAGCGACGTCGGTTATCGACGACGGAGGTCGGGGCGCTCTCGCCCGATATCCGAGCACATCCTGTGCCTGAGACGTCCATCTCAAAGGCCTGAAGAGAGTACGAGGTAGATGCGGACTCCGCAGCGCAGTGGCTCCGTGATTTCTACGTTACTTCCCACAGTCGTGTTCAGCCGTCCAGGAATTACCGAGTTTTCGCAGCAGGAGTTCTATTTTAAATAGTGCACCTAATTTGTATATTTCTAATCTAAAAATTCTCACGTCAAAAACTCTTTCTAACCTAAGGCCTATCAAGACGCGTTGGATGCTCTTAGTGTTTTTGTAATTAAAATTACTAATAATGCGTATTCGCCTAGCTATAACCGATTGCAATCGATTTTTTTGTTAGGTAAGTTAAAAATATTTGCATAATACTTTCGATAACATTCTTTTTCTTTCCGCTAAGTTAACCCACGCCATCTCTGAAAGGTTCCCAATAATAACTAATATTTAACTTTTTTATATTTTTTAATTAAGTACTTGTTTTCTATCTTTTTCCTTTTAATCAAAATTAAACGTGTTAAGTAGCGGTTGTGTTTTACTGTGCACTTAATTTTATTTACGCTACAATACATATTATAGACTAGCTTTTGCCCGCGACTTCGTCCGCGTGGAATAATTACTTTGGGCTAACGTTAAATTTAACCACGATTTTGAAGCTTTCTTCATTGGCGCTCCGCTCCTATTGGCCTTAGCGTAATGATACAATATAGCTGTGCCCGCGACTCCGTCAGCGTAAGTTAATGTATTGGTAATATTGTTTAGATCACGTTCACATGAGGCTTAAGTACCTAGAGAACGCT
The DNA here is from genome assembly GCA_943138885.2 of Tholera decimalis. Lineage (NCBI taxonomy): Eukaryota > Metazoa > Arthropoda > Insecta > Lepidoptera > Noctuidae > Tholera > Tholera decimalis. Next base: position 34,852,889 of record OW964567.2, read on the forward strand.
TCGACCGCGAGAAGCGTCGAGCGCGGCGACCGATTCTCAAAAATAATCCATAAAGCATGATTCAGTATTCACGCGCGATGGCTTATTATTATAAGCGTATTTCATGTATAACTTTGGTGTTTCTATACCGATTTATATGATTCTTTTTACGGTTTCGTAGCCGAATGGCAAAAAACGGAATCTTTATAGTTTCGACATGTCTGTCCGTCTGTCTGTCTGTCCGTCCATCCGTCTGTCACAGCAATTTTATTCCGAAACTATTAGGACTATACATGTGAAACTTGATAGGTAGATGTATTCTGTGAACCGCTTTCCGATTTTGAGAAAAAAATTAAAAAATATTTAAAATAAAGGGGGGCTCCCCATACATGGAACTAAACCTGAAAATATTTTTTTTCATGAAATCGATGCATGTGTGGTATCTATAGACAGTTCTTTAAAAACGACATCGGGGTTTCTAAAACCACTTTTCCATAAAGTCAATCGTTTAAAAGATATAAGCTTCCAAAGTGGTAAAATGTGTGTGTGGCGGACACAACCTCTAACTTCTATAATAATGGAGTGAAAAATCTAAAAAAAATATATGTCTGTAGATCTTAATATAAACTTTCAACCAAAATTAGTTTGAACGAAATCAGTTCAGCAGTTTTTGAGATACAGCATATTTTATAAAACCGCAAATATAACTTTGTAATTCATACAAACACTATGAATAACAAATTTATTCGGCGCAGTTGTAAAAAATGTAAAAAAGCCTGTTTTAAGAAATTTGTAAGGTTTTTTTTTTCAAAACAAATTTATTTGGCGCAGTTGTAAAAAATGTAAATAAGCTAGTTTTAAGAAATTTGTAAGGTTTTTTTTTCGTCAAATAAATTTGCATATTATATTATAGTTACTACGGAACCCTTCATGGGCGAGTCTGACTCGCACTTGGCCAATTTTTTTATGGAATAGTTAATAATGTTAACTTTTTCAATTAGGGGTGACTGAGAGTGTTATAAACGTAAGAGTAGACAAATATTATAATCAGAAAGCTTCGAACTGCTAAGCTATCGGGAGTTACACGTGTTATTGTGAGTCAACCATAAAAGATAGACATATGCTGTCGTGGGATATTTTTTATATAATTTTAAGGAGAACATTTCCGTCATGAAATGATTTGTGTAGCTTTAACCATTAAGGTTGCACACGCGACGGAAGCTTAAAAAATGGAGTAACTTCTCCCGTTTTCCCAACATTTCCCTTCACTGCTCTGCTCCTATTGATTGTAGCGTGATGAAAAGTATACTATAACCCGCTCAGGAGTATGAAAAATAATTGTACCAAGTTTCGTTAAAATCCGTCGAGTAGTTTTTGTTTCTATAACGGTTATACAGACAGACAGACAGACAGACAGACAGACAAAAATTTAACTGATTGCATTTTTGGCATGAGTATCGATCCTTAATCACCCCCTGATAGTTATTTTGGAAATATATTTCATGTACAGAATTGACCTCTCTACAGATTTATTATAAGTATAGATAAATTACACCCAGACAAAGAACAAATGACCGTGCTCATCACACAGACATTTGTCCTAGGTGGGAATCGAACCCACGACCTTGCGCATAGCAGTCAGGGCCACTGACCACTACTATACTATAATACTTTTGTGCAACGGTTTTTATCGATGTTTTCAGACCTAACCTGGCTACTGGCCGTATTTAAGCGTTCGTACTTACGCTGGGGTAATCAAGAAGACTCGTAAACAATATCTCACCGGCTCACTGGCCCGTTATGTCTGCTGTATGTTAAGATGCCTTGTTGCAAGTGGGGGATTATGAATGAGGAATTGGTGACGTAAGTCTTGCTGGTCAAGGTTATGGGTAGTGGTATGTTTTAAAGGTTGAGATTTACGGGTAATATAAAATGTGCTTTCAAACAACGAAAACGCGATTGAAATCGGATCAGTTGTGTTTGAGAAAATTGCAGACATACATACATATTGGTCGAATACCGAACCTCCTTCGTTGAAGTCGGTTAAAAACTAGTTAACAAAATTCTGTTATTGTTTTCAGAACAGCTTCGACGAGCTCATTGTGCGTGAGAGGTCAATTTGATATTAATATCTCCAAAACATCAATGCTGTTTACATTGTTCAAAACAACTATTTCTCAAATCAATGTAATTTTATTCGTTTTAATGAATTTGCAAACTCTACGTAAGTAGTAATTGTTACGGGAAACGAATTAATGTAACTGTATTTGCATCGATACATGCCTTTCAAATACCTTCTCTTAGATGATCAATGAACTATTATTGCTATTATATTTCCATATACCTATGCTAACAGCATAGGTATATAGAACTATTTAAGACAGCTCAGTGTAGGTATCATTTGGAAATATTTAAGACAGCTCAATGTATCAGCTATTGGATGGATATAAGCTTATTTTTATGATGTTTGGATGATGCGTAGGTAATTCAACCTAAGGATTAGATATACCGACGAAAGTGAAAAAATTAGGAGATTTTTTTATTAGTGATATGCTTATATCACCAATAAAAAATCATGTATTACAGTACAGAACTTAACCCTTTATGGCGCAAGGTAATTTTTTTTATTAATTATACAGAAACTAGGTAACAAATGGGGATTTATTAATGGGAAAAATTATTTAAAAAATCTCATTAAAAAAATATATTTATTATTCAAAGAAAACTACGTGTTGCAGGAATGCAACATTGCTTCATTATGCTTAAAAATGTAAAAGAAAGTTATGAGAGATGAACATTTTTAAAACAGTTGTTTTGTTTATTGTAGCATAAACTAACCCCACATTTTTTGCAAACTGTTTGCATATACCCTGTGCGGCCTGGAAATTTGCATCTCATTCTTTTATCTACCCAAACTGGCCAGTGCCCGTATTGGTCCAACCTCACATCTTTCGGAGGAAAATATTGAGCTGGACCCTTCTTCTTTTTATCTTGAATGAGACATTCAATATCACTTTTGCGCTTTGTATGGTTAATTGTCTTATATTTGCATAACGTCTCTGCTATAGTTACTCTAAATTCGGCAGAGTTGAGAATTTTACTGAAACCACTCTTTGCAGCATTTATTCTTCGGTATAAAAGCCATGAATTACACATACCCATGTCTAAGAAGTGATAAAAAAATCGTAAATACCAACGTTTACTACGGAGTTTGAATTTATAGTGGCCCATCACACAATCTAATAGATCGACACCACCCATATGTTGGTTATATTCTGCTACGACAAAAGGACGATCAACAGGAATGTATTTCTTTTCAGACTTATCCCACCTTCTTACTATCGATGTTGGGTGTTTTCCTACGAAATTGGATGCTAGAGTGACAATTTTGTTATCTCTCCATGCCACTACAGCCACATCAACGTCATTGCAGTTACCGACCTGTTCCTTTGACGTACCACGTGGTTCTTTTTTAAAAACTTTCATCTGCCAGCTTGTAATTGGGAATTCGGTTGTTTCTTATTGTTCCTAAAGCTAAAATGCCGCGACTGGACAAGTATTCGATAAGCAGTATCGAGGTGTAATAATTAGAGTGTAGAACTAGTACTAGGAGCCGCTGCAGAACTAGTACTAAGAGAAATGATGTCTGGACTTTCATCCGTTGCAGTACTATCGAACTGAGTATTTATGGATGTTGTTTCTAGAGTTCTGGCAGCCAGAACTTCATTTTCTAAGTCAAGGGGCTCCTCTGGGTCCTCCTCAGAACTTTCGTGGTCATTCGGCTGGAAGTAATATTTTGAATCGGTGACTTCATCGTAATCAGAAAAATCTAGGCCATCTTCACTGTCATTCCGTTCTCCTAGTATATTTTCCAGCTCTTGAGTAGTCAAAGTACGTAATGACTCATTTTGATCCTAAAAACGAAATATGCAAAATTCAAATAAACGGCAAAAATCGACCACAAACGCGCAATGTTGCATTCATGCAACAAAACAAAACTAAAAAAAAAAGTCCAAGAAATACTTGAATCTGCAAAAAAAATATTGTTGATTATTGAAATACATCAACTTACCTTTTACTCACATCAATTTCAATACCCAAATTTATTTCACCAATAAATCACTTTTCGTAAACCAATTCAAAGAGAGAGAAACCGGTTAACACACGTTCATAATTTAAATGCGAATTTAATAAAAGTGTCGCCATCTATTTAGCCGATATGTTACTAAATCGGTAGAATGCTTTGTTGCCGGTGTACAACACCGAGTTAAGTCGATCTATCGGGATTTGATACAATTTTACGTCTATTGGAATGGTATGTTGCAGAAGTACAACATGGCTCCATAAAGGGTTAAAAATAAAGTAAAATATCTTAACAGGTACAAGCAACTGAATTATGGCATGCTGTAGAACATTTCCCCAGCACCCGCAGATAAATTTATATATCTATATATTAATAAGTCAAGCAAAAACTTTGTACACCTTTTTACGAAAAATACTCGGTCGGAGGAATATGAAATTTGGTACAGTAAAACTAAATTTGAACTAAATTTGAAAAAAGAAGGAGTGCAGAATGCTAATATTAATGAATAATGCTTAAATAATACATCAGATAAAACATTACACACACTAAGTGTATCTTTTGTTGATGGTCAAAGTCTGATTTTTTTTATTGATTATAGGTTCGCGTTTGACCACTATCTCACCTGATGGTAAGTGATGATGTGCTCGAAGATGGAGTACGCTTACCTAGAAGAACCCATTCACTTGAAGATTCATTGACTTAAAGACCCCTAGGTTATAGCTATCGGGAAACAGACTCCGGCAAGGAATTCCACTCTAAGCCGTACAATGAAAGTATTCCCATTACGTTTTGTGATGATTATACACGTGTCGTCACGTGTTGTGAGATTATTATCATAAATTTGAGTGTAATTTTCTTGTGTCTAGTCTTACTGAATATAAAAAAAAACATTATCACTATTATGATAATGTCATAGTCATAGTTTGTCTAATAGATATTTGTGCACCGTACTTTTTTACTTTACGTTTTTACAAAACAATACGAGAAAATTTTCACTCTTATTTTAAAACTGGATGTGATTAAAACCTTTTCCTTCATGACTATGTTAAAATAACAACCTTTGCTAGCTCCTTTCCCCATTGGGTTAATAGAATTTTACTGGCGATTTTTTAGGGTTCCGTACCCAAAGGGTAAAAATGGTACCCTATTACTAGGGTCCGCTATTTGTCTGTCACTAGGCTGTATATGTAAAAACAGAATAATATAAATTTAAGAGGGGCTCCCATACAACAAACGTGTTTTTTTTTCGCTTTCATGGATAATGGTACGGAACTTAGTGCGCGAGTCCGACTCACACTTGACCGGTGTTTGTACTTCATGAGTATTTATTTCATAATTTTAATTATTTATTTACTGGATAGCTGCATCACTCTTATTATATGACCACATACTTCTGAAAGAACATGTATAAAAGATCTCAGCATGGAAGAGGAATAATGCTCTTTGTCAGATTTTTCTAATAGCTTTTTGTAGCTACACTTTCCCCGACTTCGATTCATAGACTAGTCTCTGAATGGCACTCTTTTATGACATTACTTATACCATTATTTAAGATGCATACTTCATTATCCAAGCTATTCGAAAGACTAGCTAACAAAACGTAATTTACTGACCATTAAAGAGAAGTTCTATTGGCAATACCATATAGGACTATCTAGCTAACGTCTTCGCAGCGAAGTGATTACCTACTCCTTCAATTCTAGCTATTTTATTACAAAACACCAATCGAATACGGTATATAATTACTCTGCTGCAGGCTACACCGCCACAGTATTGCCAGCGAAATAAATTGCACTCGACATGGGGTCCTGAGCCACTCGTACTGATCGAAGAAACATAACGTTTTGTTTTCATTATTTTAATATGAAGGTTTTATTGTGATTGGAAATTGCTTGGCGGCGGTCCATCCGGACCGCCGCCAAGCAATTTATATGATATTTATATGATGAGGAACATAATATTCTGAATGTCCTATTCTTCCTAAGCATGCATGTGGCGGTGTCTTTTATTTCTTTCTCTAGTTGTGGTATTTTATAAAATACAAAATCTCACTCCATTTTCCTTCCACGCTTGCACCTGCAAATATTTTCGCTTAATTTACTCAATTAGGCGAAAATAGTTATTCATCTAAACTATAGTATTTATCAGTGGCGAAGGATGAATTTTCATAAAAGGGAAGCCGGACTAAAAAATGCTTACCATGCTCAAGTGTGATGCGTGAATTCCAGTAACTGTGGCCCTGTGCCTGACTTCGAAATCTTGTAACTTCGTAAATAATTATTAGTTTAATTGAAAATAATAGATTACTATTTATATATTCATATATAAAATAATAGACTAATATTTGCCATATTTCAAAAGGGAAGCCGATAGGAATCGAGTTTTATGGAGCCTTCGCCACTGGTATTTATAATAGGTACCGTCCTTACGGGGAGTAGATTCCAACTGGGACGATTTGCAACTTTCTTTTAGGCGGAGCCATCGGCGGCAGCTTGTTAAGTATATTCTATCTATGTATCTACATCATATGAAAATATTAGATTCCGGGAGCGTTAGCGTAAAATCAAAGACAAGACTTAAATTCTACGAAAGACATACGCGAAATAAGTAAATTATAAGGAAGCGTAGCAAAACCATCGGGGGGCTAAACACTCCTCATCCTGAAATCGCAAATAAATAAATTGAATTTAATAGGTACTAATATTATGAATGCGAAAGTCTGTCTGTCTTGTACGCTTTCACGGCAGCACAGCACAGCACCGATTTGGATGACATATGGAATGGAAATGGCTGATGAGTGATGACCTAGGGTCAAACAGTCTTTATTTTTCAAGATCAAACCCCTAAAAGGTGTAATAAGGGATGAAAGTTTGTATAAGAAATATGTGAAACACAAACATGATTTAATTTACGCGGGTTGTCCCGAGCAACAGCTAGTTTTCAATAATAGCCGCTTACTAGTAACTGTGAGTTGGGAACAACTAGTAAACGCTAGGATGTACTCGTGTTAAGTCGTGCCGGTAATTGTTTAATGTCACGAATTCACCACGAGATGGTCACGAGCTCGTGACACTTCCACGAGGATGCTGAAACGGCCAGGGAACCTCACCTTCATGAGGTGGTCCGTAAATTGATTCGCGTATCCTGTCTTTCATTGACATATCGTGAGAGATAAGGAATATAACCTCAAATAAAATACAATTTATTATTATTATACAAAGTGGAGAAGACAATACGACCATAATTTACCATAGCCTAAATGATGATCTCCTTAGCCTGTACAAAAAAAATTCAGCATATTTTGTCTATTTTCTTATTTTTCCACAGGCTCTATTTAGCTACTGTGCTTCAAGGTAGGGTCAAATATCCTGCGTTTAAGCACAAAAAACTCCCACAACATAAAGGTTGTAAGTCAATTCAAAGCATCTTCCACTACAAAACGGCAATTTCATACTTTTACTCGTATTATTGCGATTATTTGAAAATATATTTATTTATTTATTTTGATGTCACGTTTTATTTTATCCTCACTATGGTTTCTTCGGGATTAGTATAGTCGGTGTTTTCATTTATGGTCCTATTATCTTCTCCACCTTATATAACCTTTTTTTTTCTCGGGTAGGAAAATCATCAAATTACTTCTTCCGCTCTGGGTAGAGTGGAAGGGAGTGTCAGACTTCTACTGACTAAAAACCCACCCTGTCCCTTCAGCTGCCCTTGCGTCCCGGGGCCGCTGTTTCTCGTTAGACTATTCCCGCAACCCTGGCAGGCAATGGCCCTATGGGGCCCTGTCACTAGTGCTGACGACTCTGTGAGGCGCGCGTGGAACACAACGCGCCGTCGACCCGTGTCTGGTACTTACAGCACGGTGAGCTAACCCCGCTCGTCGTCCGCAAGCCCGCGCCTACGATGGCTAGAGATCGGCTTGTGAATCTAGGGGATAGGACAATGACCTGAAAATGGCAGCAGATGTAATGTGCTGAAGAAAAACACACAATCGGGAGCTCCGGTCTTGACTCTTCCCTGTAGGCCCCGATGGGGAAGGATTGTTCTATAGTGTTGTTTCCCCTAGGCTGGTGAGACGCAAGACCGGTACCTAATGGGGAAATGTGGCGAAATTTGGAGAAGGTCTATGCTAAGGCGAAACTATCTTTACCGATGTCTGGAAAAAAAATAAACATATTATAATTAAATATTTTGTAGATTGTTAATAATGATTTACTATTGTAATTTATTGTGTGATATTTTCGACTTTAACAGTCTTTACGGGTAGCCAGAAGCCAGTAAATCTGACGCCAGCGTTGCCGAGGAGTATCGTGTTATCCAGCTAATGGATTATGGATATCAGATAGGAAGTCGCTCCATGTAAAACACTAGTACCTACTCAGGAAGTATAACGGGATTTAGCTGATTTATAACGGGAGCTAGCCATATTATAGTCTGGTCCGTAGTACCCTTGAGTACTGCAGTGTTGCTTGACGGCCACATTTCGCTGTCCATTCAATAAGAATGGAAAGGGTTCAAAAACAGCTATTGAATCACTTAAGAAGTAGAAGCCTGAAAAGAAAACCTTACAGAGCAAAACTAGAATTCTTCAAAATGAAACCTTTTGAGGAACGGGACATTTTAGATCTTAAGTTTTTCTTTAACATATTTAGGAGTAAAATTGACTGCCCGCATCTCCAAACCTCCCCGAAAACCAATCACGCCCTTGGTCCCCCCCTTTCGTAGAACTAAATTTGGCGCAAGCTCCCTGATATCACGGTTATGCAAACACATAAATGAGCACAGTGGTCTAATAGACATCCACACAAACGGCCTGTCTGAATTTATCCGTAACGCCAATCAATGAAATTTGTCACAATATAGCATGTAGAAGCACATAGCAATAAGTAATAACATTTAGTCTAAGCTACTAACACTCATAATTACTAGTCTGTTTATCTCTTTTTGTTACCTGTCAAACACGAAGCATGCGGTGTTTACCTGTAATTAGGTGTGCAGTATTATTAATATTGTAATCTAACAAATATCAATCATGTTTAGCTGTAACACTTGTTGGTGAACCATAAATAAATAAATAAATAAAAGCAGACTCTGACATAGTTGGGATAAGTATAACTAGATGATAATGGTTATGATCTAAGTCTGTTCCCGTTGATCTCAATAGGCTCAGATTATAAATAGGCTAGTCCTTATCTAATAGAACTAAAACTAATTTTCAAAATTAAAATCCAGATCAAGCTATGTGGCATAACTTTGTGGAGTCGCACGCACTCAGCGGTGAATACCAAACAAAATAAATTAAATAATTGAATCTGCACAAAACCAAAGAGCTTTATAATAAAAGGTACTTTCATACGGGCAGTAGGTACATAAATATCGCATCAAAGTAAATACCGCGGCGGACGTGGGTCGCGCCCGATCGTCGGTCGGCCTGCTAGGCTGTAGGGTTGTCAACTCCCAAGATCTGCGGCCGTGGTGACGGCTTCGCATGAATTCAGCGCCTTGGCCGAAGGTAGTTGCAGATCACCTAGTGCTTTAATACAGTAAGAGAACTCGAGAACCTAAGTCGACGGCACTTTTTGTTCCAGTTGCGCCTTAAAGACAACAAGAACAAGAGAGGTACATCAATGACGAGACCCAATTGGGCTTTTGACTGCCGGAGTTGCTGAAATATTATAACGGAGTACCGCGGCTCTGAAATGCTAAAGCAATTGAAGGAATAGAATGGGTTTTTAGTCAGTACTTCAATAGTAATTATGAATGCAAGGTTTATTTCTTCTGGCACGCAGGCCATATGCGTACGAACAGCATTTAATTTGGCGGGTCATGCAATAAAAAACCAAAACTTTGATAATATTTACCATATTTTATGGTAAACGATAGTTGAAGTCTGTTTTGTAGTGAATACAGATATAATGGCAAAAAAACACACTAAAACTATTGGAACAATAAGTGAGGACGGAAAGCGCTAAGCGCGACTAGTCGGTATAAATCGCTTATCTATATACAGCATGTAACAAAAACCCTATTAGTCGGCATCATACTGCGTACACATATACGTAGCCATTTAATGGATTTGAGATTATTATTTTTCCCCAGTGAATATAATTAAATTTAAATAAAAACTGATCAAAGGCAACACTGATCGCTCGACGTTCACATGTTACTACCAAGTACTACCTATAGTTTTTTGTCAAAGAAGCTGCCTGAACGGGTAGAGTGTTGTCAACTTATGAAAATTTGCCAAATTCAGTGTTAAATTTCGCATGGATTATAAAAATATAAAATCAATAACTTTTGGTTTTTATGAGTTACATTTTTAAAACATTTTTTTGTAGTACGTATGTTGAACCAGGAATACGCCTTTATTGGATCGGACAGGGTTTTTATTACATATTGTATATGCCGAGTTGCTTGAAGCCTGAACTATCGAAAATCATCATTTGTGTAGCCTTTTCCCAACAATGTTGAGGTCGGCTTCCAGTGTAACCGAATGCAGCTAAGTACTAGTGTTTCACATAAAGCGTAGGCAGTCGTCTGATCTCCACAAACCAGTAGCTGCGTAATCAGAGCCGGATTAACCCTGTCCGAGGCCCTTAGGCAATGGCATTCTCGGGGCCCCTTGTCTTACCTTGACTGATCAAATCGTGTGTGAACTGAGGAAACGCACATTAAGGGCTGTGGCTTTTAATATATATGTTCACTTATTCCCAGATTTGTTCTAAAATTGTTTTAATTCTCCTACTAAATCTAACGATTTTTATTTTGTGAGATAATAGTAAGATCTCTAAGTTCACACGCACATCAAATTCTCGTTCGCAGAAACATGTTTTCTTGGTGCGTGGTCTGGGCCTGGGCCCCTAGTTGATGCGGGGCCTCTAGGCAGTTGCCTACTCCGCCTAATGGTAGATCCGGCCCTGTGGGTAATCTTGGCAAGATCAGTGTAGAAGACAAAAAATCTGACGGAAATTATGTGGCCTGTGATTACCCTTAACAACTGTCAAAGATGTACAAATGAGAGTCAGGACCAACGGCTTAACGTGACACCCATCTACAAACCAACCTCGGCAAGAGTTGCTTAACCTGGAATTTGGCCACGAGCTCCTCAAATAAAGGAAACAATAGGTTTATTTTATTTAATACTTTATTGGGGAAAACAAACGATATTTACATTATCTTACTTTTCTACATTTGAATTAAAAAAAAAAAATGTAATAACCACTACATTTTCCACAGATTACTATTTACATTGCTATGCGGTGGACGTGACACTAACAATGAAGTCACCCATAATTAACTTAATACTCAAAGTACTTATTGAAAATTATTATGTCTCAATTAGTTTTAATTTTCTTTATTACCTGCTTCTTATATAATTTTTTTGATAACACAAAAATATCAACCTCCAAGAAATTTTTATTATACACCTGTACAAGACGTGTGAGTGAAATGCGCGCGCCGGCATTCGTCCGGTACGAGTCTGTGGCAAAGAGCGGGTAGTCGCGCACTCCACGTCGGTGAACCGACCTGGGTACTGCAAGTTTTATATATTTTGTTTAAATCAATACAGTCTAGTTTATTATGTATTAAATCATGGAGTGTCAGTGTCTGAAGAAGCACTAGTCGTTTCTCAAGAGAAAGCTGTAATATGCTGAAAATAATAATAAAACAATTGAAAATCAACCCTTCCAGCTCTCAGTACTTACACCCGAGTGACCGCTAGTCAAAGAGAAATGGTAGAACCAGTAAAGTTGTGTAATAAATAATAATACAGTAATTAAAACATTTGACTTCCGTTTTATCATAGCAGTCGCGATCTTTGCGTGTCGCAAGGTGATGATGCCTGTAATTTTTAAGTTATTGCATAGCTTTTATCGCGGGCTTTGAGCGCGGCGACCGAATCAAGAAATTCCGTAACGAAAATAAAACCTAATACGGTCGAATACGGTCAGGTATTTCAATTCGGGTTACTATAACGTTCTATTAGCGTGTTTAGTAAAGAATCGGATTGGTTCATCTCATCATATCTTTTTGTGATTTGTTGTTTATTGAAAGTACTTTTATATTATATTTAGATATTTTTGTAAATATTTTGTTGAATAAAATAAGAAACATTTACATTCATACGTACATGGTGTTCATTTACATGTCAACGCCGCGAGAAATAAAAAACTAAAAATGTGGTATAAAAAATCTTGAATTAATATCAAAGAAAAAAAACTGCATAAATAAAAAATAAATAAACAATTATAATTGCATAAGTTGATAAAAATGCTATGCAATAGCTTTACCGCGGCATGGCGGCAGTCCCCGATTGCCATACGTGTTTTTTTTTATGAAAGAGAACTTGCTATGTTGGTAGAATTCACATTACCTGAAATCTTGTTAACCCCTGCAACTAAGCTAAATAGTACGCTTGTGTCGGGATTTGGTTAACAGGAATAGTATAATGGGTGGAGGTCTATAGCTATACGATTAAAAAAATTTGTTTATGAGTTCCGTAAATCAACGTTCTGGCCTCTATCCGAACGCCTGGCAACCCTAGTCGCGCTCGATCGTCGTCGTTCGGCTGGCGGGCTGCGCAGGAGTCGCCGGACGCCGATAAATTGCCGTGCTATCGCTCTGACATTTATCGCTATTTAATTATGCGCGGCCAACGCTGCAGTGCATGACGCGGATTTTCTTGCGCTTTTAAAGCTTTTTGTTGTACTTAAGTAAAGTGGTATTATTGATTTTTTCACTTATAAGAATAAATAAGTAATTTGTGGTTTAAGTTAATTATTATCGAAGCAAAATCTAAGTAGATAAGTTATAGTTTAAATTGATGGTTTATCAACGAAATTAATATAAAAGAGAGTCTTTCAGTAGCTATGTACATATATACTTTCTTTCTAATACAATTATTTTAAAGTTACATGAACATACAACCTACAGACAAACCCTACATATTCTACATTAGTATACGTACTAATTGAAACATCATTCTACATTTTCACACGGCTCATTTTCTTGAAAACCGACCACACATACTAAGATGGCGTACATATTTTATTAAGTTGGCAACATTTGCATTTCCTTTCGTGACACTAGATTGTATCAGTGGTCGGCGAGCTTTTGACGCGGCCACACCTGCACGTTTTGTACACGTTTAGGCATTTAGTAGACCTATCAGGAATTAAATGGCTGTAACTATGTGCCTACTATATGTTTATTCATCTGCCATTAAAGTAAACCTGTAAGTTTCAAATTTGAAATGCAAGTACACAAAGAACAAACCATAACCGTTCGAAAAAATAACAGATTTTTTTTTAAATATTGCCCCATCCATATATCGCCTTACACCCAGACCTGGAACAGTTACCTATTTATAGATCATAAAACATTTGTTCCGATGCGGGAATTGAATCCGCGATAAGCAGTGCGGCAGCCAATCGTTCAACCACTGCACCAATCGTGTCGTATATTTGTTGTTATTAGAAGTGCCCACACATCCTGTGAAAATTTCAACTATCTACCTATTTTATGATTTAGGTTTATGAGAGCCTGCTGAGAAACTGACGTATAAACAAAGGAGGCTTAGAAGTCGGATTCCGCTAGGTACCCTTCAAGTAAGGAGTCCTGAAAAGTAAGCTTTGAACTACTCTAGGTCACATGTTTCATTTCTAGGACATGCCGAATCCCTCACGATGTTTCCTTCACAATTTTGAGAGCTGTGACAATGATGAAAATTATACTAAGTAATGTGTAACGCTTGGCCGAAACTGCTCTGTCCATTCAGCTACATCATATTGAAAAAAAAAAAACTTTAACTCCTAACTAATGATCAATAGAACTGATCCTCTATTATAACTGATTTCCCGTCCCATGTCACATAAGTGTCTCTTGTCACGCAATAACAAAAGACAGTTCCACTTGAAGACATGCATCATGTCTGGGGTACCAATGTTCACAACGGTAATCAAGTATAGGAAGTGTATCAGCGCTTTCAAGATGTGATTATTTGTTTCCATGCATTTTAGCGTTGTCACATTACGTTACTACTGCTGGGACATAGTCCTCCTCTCTGCGATAGGGCTGTAGCCCGTAATACAACACGCGGGCCTAGTGAGGATTGGCATCGGATTTTTCGGTTCTAGGGCATACTGGCTTGTGGAGGTGTGCCCTGCTTGAGCGAAACACCGCCGTGTCCTCGTAGAGGCGATCCACGGCGGCGACCTCTCGCGCCCGTCATTGGTTCGGACCATGGTGCGGAGCGAGAGGGAATGGAGTGCAGTCGCCTCCTTCTGCGAAGCAGTTATGCTAGCTAAGGAGGAGGCCAAACGCGCGAGGGAGAGGCAACTTTCTTCTTCACACTCCAGCCGCCGCGGGAGACGCCCCGGGCGTCGGGGATCGCGAGCCGATTTCCGGCCACCGTAGGCGCGGGCCTGCGGGCGGCGAGCAGGGGTCGCTCACCGTCCGGTAAAGACAAGGCCCGGGTCAGCGGCGCGTCGTGTTCCACGCGCGCCTCAAAGAGCTGTCAACACCAGTGACGGGGCCTCATAGGGCCATTGCCTGTCGGGGTTTGCGGGAAAGTTCTATCGAGATACCGCGGCTCCGGAACTTTAGGGCAGCTGAAGGAACAGGGTGGGTTTTTAGTCAGTAGAAGTCTGACACCCCCTTCCGCTTAACCCAGAGCGGAAGAAGTCATTCGATGATTTTCCTACCCAGAAAAAAAAAGAAAAAAGGCATATCGACTTTTCCTCGATAGTTTCCTACACCGTCTTGTTAGCAATGATAATATCAAAATTACTAATATGTCTACCTGAGTTCGAACCCATGATCCGCAACTTGTATGGCGTAACCATTGTGTCACTACTGCTCTATCCATTCACCAACTTCCAATATTAAAAACAAAATAAAAAACTTTAACTACTAGATTTTTTGTATATCTATTAATGCCGCTAACTAATGATGAACAAGACGGATCCCCTATTTAAAACTGATATCTTTCCCATGCCACATAAGTGCCTCTTGTCACGCAATAACAAAAGACAGTTCCACTTGAAGACATGCATCATGGCTTGGGTACCAATGTTCACAACGGTGCTTCAGTCGCAATTCAAGAATAGGAAGTGCATCAGGACTGTCATGATAGGACTTTTTGTTTCCATGCATCTCAGGGTTGTCACATTGATCGTCATGGTGGACTGCGTTTGTATAAAGGCAGGGCGATGTAAATTATTCTGTAGGGTTGACGCTTGTCTTAATTCAATAAATAGTTTGTTTTTGTGCATTGAAAAATTGTAGATGATAAGCTGACCTGCATTGATTTATCGAAATACAAGCACGGATGAAAGTTATGTACGGGTTAGATTTCACGGTTCTAACAAAAACTGGAGTTTTCAGTTCCTACTGTGTTATAACTTTGAATTAATATACATTTACTTTTTTAGGGATTTCCCATCCAACAGTAAAAACCGCATCGGAATTTGTTGCGTGGTTTAGGAGAAGTTAAAAGCCTGATAAAGACAGCAAATGATAGAGGCGGAAGAAGTTTAATTTAAATTAACATGAGCAGCTTTCCGTGGTAGCCGGAAAAAAACTGATACCGGTCAAAGCACAAATAATAAAATTACCCCACTTTCACATATTTCATCTGATTAATAAAAAAGAAAGCTAAAATAACATTTCTCATAAAAGAATAAACGTTAATATTAACTACCAAAACTAATAATAAACTTTAACATTGCCGACAATATACGCATGGCAGTCATAAAATAACCGAATTAAATTCACAAATATATGGGCGGACGGTGGGAAATAATTTATTTCATCGAAACAGCGTTAAAACTGCATTTTACTAACATAATGAGCAGTTTAAAAAAATATTCGAGTCATTAAAAGTTAACGGGAAGTATAAAAGTGCGCATAAAATGATTGAACTTGAGATAATTAAGTTGTAATTAAAAATATGTAGGTGCAGTGAATTTATCGCTCGGAGCAGCCCTAGCAGACATGTCGTTCAAAGAGCGCCGCTTGCGCATGAGCAAGCCTTCGGGACACCGCGACGTCTTCATGAACGTGAGTTGCAAAGTTTTATTTAATTTATTTTACACTTGAGAGCAATAAAATCGCATACCTTGACTTTTTTTTTGTTAAGGCAGTTTTTTTTTCATGAATCTGAATAAATATTTAAAAAAACACACACACTAATTGAAAGTCTACCTCATTACCTTTCTAATGATATCAAATACAGTGTAAAAAATACCCATAAGAGGTCTTACGGCAAAAAACCCAACAAACGTAAAATTACCCAATTTCGCTTAAGAAATAATGAAAATCAAACTCAAAATTCTTGATCAAATTGTTTATTAATAAGGTGTATTTCCTCCCCTAGTTTTAACTACAGCTCTTAATCGGTTTTTCATGGACCGTATTAATTTTATCATGAAATCTTGTGGTATAGCGTTCCACTCCTCTTCAATGGCAAGTTGAAGCTCTCGGAGGCGCGTAGGCGCAGGGCTTTTTGCTCGAACTCTTCTTTTTAGCTTACCCCAGACATGCTCAATCGGATTGAGATCAGGACTACGAGCTGGCGACTCCATCACGGTGATTCCAACGTCTTCCATGTAGTCGCAAACTGTTCTAGCGACATGCGGTCTCGCGATGTCATGCATTAGGAGAAAATCTTCTCCCATAAGCCACGCAAGCGGCCTCACATGTCCTTCGAGCACTTCTTCGACATATCGTGCAGCCGTCAAACCTCTCGATCTCGGGCCGGTATTCGCTCCAGTGATGAATACAATGTCAGCTTTAGTGTCGAACATTATGCCACCCCAAAACATACACGATCCACCGCCAAAAGCCACACGTTCGCTTATGCAGCATTGTGAAAATCGCTCTGATGACCTTCTGTAGACCCTTGAGCGTCCATCATGACCATGTAATGTCATTATGCACTCATCAGAGAACATAACAGACCGCCATTGGTCATACGTCCAATTTAAATGTTCCCTGGCAAATTGTAGTCGGGCTTGTCGGTGAGCTGTGGTCAATTTGGAACCATTTGCTGCGATGTGAAGTCAGTCCTGCTTCACCAAGTCTTCTTCTGACTGTCCACCGACTTATACTGACATTGCGAACTTCTCGAAGCTCTTGTCCCAGTTGAACCGCATTCAGTTGCCGATTTCTTAAAGACCTCGACACAAGAAAGCGGTCATCACGCTCTGATGCTCTTCGTCGCCGGCCAGATCCTGGTCGCCGAATGAAGCCACCGGTCTCTTGAAACCTCTGGTACACACGACGAACAGAGTAGCGGCTCAAATTTAGGCAACTTCACTTTGATTAAGGCCTGCTTTGAGCGGCTTTTGTGGGCGTGGTATCCATATTTTTCCGTATGCTTTCAGTAGAGATGTTATCACGTTGACCTTCGGTGTGCAACTGATTAGAATTCCAAAAAAAACAGTCCCTTTTACACCTGCGGGTAAGGGGTGCAAGTAGTGACAATGCTAACGGGTGAATTTGGGGAATTTGGTGTACGGCTGGTTTCTGTAAGTTACGTGAAGGTCAATGATTTTAATTTTATGTTTTTTTAAAGCTAAGCTTGTATTCTTTATTTTGCCTAATGATTTGTACCCAATATATTTAGATTAAAAAAAAAACAGTTATAAACCAGATTACAAGAGGTGTGCGATTTTATTGCTCTCAAGTGTAGTTTAATTTAATTTTATTGGCGAATATGTTTTTATTGAGAGAATGTGAACGGTGGCAGTTGATCTGGTCGGGGAAATATAAAGTGGTCGTGGGGTTAATAAGTGCCTTTTAAGTGTGCAAGAGTCCAGCAACGATATTCTGAACAGGTATCGTCGTGTTTCGTTTTTCTTTTGATTTTACCATGAATAGTTTGTCGTGCTAATCTCTGGATCTGCTGAAACTATTTTAATGGGACTTTTCCTGAAAGATAAAGGAGGTTATAGGGCAACGTAGAGGTTAATTTTTATCCCGGAATTCCCACGGAACTGGAATGTATGAGGAAATTCCTCCTACGCGAACGGAGTCGCGGACACAACTCGTTTTTCAATAAAGTACTTACAAGCCATCAAACCATGAAATCAATAAATTAAGAGATTAAAATTAAGCTGTAAGATAAAACGATGGCCATCAGGCAACTTTCGTTTCCCGTGCTCCTAATCTTAGATGCTATCGCGCTTTTTATCTGGAGGTGACAGCCGATCGTGTGGTATACCTTTGATTCGATTACGGCTAAGTCATGCTCCGTTGAAAGAGAACCTGTTATACAAGTTGGCGATGACTAGTTTGGAGCTATACTAAGTTAGGTAGGTATTGTAAATGAGAATACACAGCTTTTAAAGTGACATGGTGACTAACAGTATCATTAGAACTTAAAACGGGATACTTACCACAGAGCAGATAAAAGAGGATAGAAAGGAAATAGTTTCTGATTTGTATTATAACGCGTGTCACCGCTTGTCTCCCACTCTTTAGCTCTGCTACAAGCAAGAGGCCCGTTACGTATGCGAATTACGCACACAAATAAATTACACACACTTAAATCAAGAGCTTGCTACTGATTGTAACTTACTGTCGATAAATATACGCCGTGCATCACGGCCAATCAGGGCAAAGGACGACACGTCAATAGTTGAAGTGTTGAGGACGCGACGCATGCAGTACATTGTAAGCGGACTTGGTCATTACGTTGATTAAGCGAGTACACATCGGGCAATGTATATTTTTTGTAACTTGTTGCAATAATGTTGTCAATGTTTGGAATTTCATAGTGATCAGAATATTTTTAAGTTTTTTAAATAAAATATAATAAATAAAGTTGTAATTAAATGTTATTTTCCACTTACCGATGAAAAGATATATCTCCTCGCTCTATACTTGCAGTTTGACTTTTTGTTTTACAGGTTATAATTGCACAACACGGCATTTTAAAGTAGAGCTCAGTGTTCCGAAGTAGTCCGAAGCGCACTAAACGCGGTACATGAATTAATCGGTGAGCTATGATTTTCTAAACATAGTTGTGGCGCGCTCGCCACGCCCACATTACCATTCCAACCTTATTCATATATTCCGTGATATTTACCATGTGTATTTATTGTTTCAAGTTTCCGATATTTCGGCACTTGCAACAGTGCCATGATTACGATTTACGGATGAACTGTTCATAGGTAATTATGCTGTTTTAAGTTTAAAAATTTAGTAATACAGAAAGCTCTGTATTATTAAAATTACATAAAAAATTGTGATTGTGATAGCAAAATACTTAATTGTGTTTTCTCAAGTGCTTATTAATATCACAGACTGAAACTTCACTTTTATTTACATAGTAGATTGTTATAGTGTTTTATTTCATTTTTTTCGGATGGGTAAATCACCGAATGACTCTGAAATCACTGAATCTCCCGCTGTGGGTGGAGCGGAAGGGAGTGTCAGACTTCTACTGACTAAAAACTCACGCTTTTCCTTCAGCTGCCCTTGCATTCCGGGACCGCGGTATCTCGTTAGAACATTGCCAAGAATTTTCATTTCTCAGCTAAAACCTTTTACCTTTTTTTAATTTTCTAAGTATCAAGAATGACCAGAAGACGACTGAGAACCTACCAATTAGAATATCTGGGCAATCATCCAAACTTTTTGTTTGGTTGACCGCACATATCTCGGTGCTTAGGGGACCAATCTCAAAAGATTTAACCCATCATTAAAGATACTCAAAAATGTCATCTATGGACAAAAAAATAGCGTTTATCTATTTAGTTGGTAATCCCGACGGAATGACAATGTTCGTAGCACAAAAAACTTGCGTCCTCTGACTAAATTACACCTATAATCAAGACTTGTTTTAACTTCACGTGACGATTCCGACTGGACAGGTAAGGTATTGTTACGAGCTGAGGTTCGGGATAGAAATAATTAACGCCAATTAAGACAAAATTATCACTTTAATTAAATAAACACAAAATAAAAATTGACACAGTTATTCGCACTACAATACTTGCCACTTAATACTTAAATCGCACTGAAATTCACTTGTAGAGTTTCGATGATATCGCCTCGTATCTTCTAATAAGACTCCCTTTCTGCGTTCCTTTGCGATCTATTTATACGCCGATGTATGTGTTCTAGAACATTCTTGTACAATCGACTTACTGCCAATATTGCCAAGAATGTTCCAGAAGCTACTCGATAAACTTAGTACTGCTACTCGCCGCCAGGTGACGTTAGTTTCTCGAACATTCGAGATGTCGGTCGAAGTTTCTCGATATACTTAGCTAAGCGACTGGCGTAACAGTATTATAGTAATTCAGTCTATAACGTTCCCACTGCTGATACATAGGCCTACTATATACAATGTGTTAGGTTAAACGAGGGACTTATTGAGGGAGGGTATTCAGTATTCGATTCTCGTCCCAAATATATGAAAAACCTATAACCTACATTTTTGAGGTAATCTATACTTATAATAAATCTGTAGAGAGGTCAATTCTGTACATGAAATATATTTACAAAATAACTATCAGGGGGTGATAAGGGATCGATACTGATGCCAAAAATGCAATCAGTAAAATTTTTGTCTGTCTGTCTGTCTGTATAACCGTTATAGAAACAAAAACTACTCGACGGATTTTAACGAAACTTGGTACAATTATTTTTCATACTCCTGAGCTGGTTATAGTATACTTTTCATCACGCTACAATCAATAGGAGCAGAGCAGTGAAGGGAAATGTTGGGAAAACGGGAGAAGTTACTCCATTTTTTAAGCTTCCGTCGCGAGTGCAACCTTAATGGTTAAAGCTACACAGAAATCATTTATGACGGAAATGTTCTCCTTAAAATTATATAAAAAATATCCCACGACAGCATATATCTATCTTTTATGGTTGACTCACAATAACACGTGTAACTCCCGATAGCTATGCAGTTCGAAGCTTTCTGATTATTATTCTGCTCCGAAATTTAAAACCACCACAACTTTGCAATGGAACTCGGCTAAAAGTAACCCAGTTGCAACAAAATATAATCGAGGCTCAAATTTTAACAGGTTGCGGTGCAGGAGAAACCGTCTTTATTCCCAGAATTCCCATAATACCAAATAATTTTCCATTCCAATTTAAAAGAACGCAATTCCCAGTATCGGTGTGTTATGGAATGACAATTAATAAGGCTCAAGGGCAGACTTTTCGTGTTGCTGGAGTAGATCTCGGTGTCAGTTGTACGTCGCTCTTTCCTGGGTTAGCAGTTCTAGAAATCTTTATGTTCACGTGCCGGACGGGTCAACTTTCAACATAGTTTACCCGGAAGCTTTGCGCTGAAGTATTTTCGTTCTATAGGTACTCAAGCCTCATGTGAACGTGATCTAAACAATATTACCGATACATTAACTTAATAACACACAAGGAGTTACACGCTGACGGAGTCGCGGGCACAGCTATTAACAATAATATTGTGCGGTTCGGTATTGCGATATTTTTCAACAGTATTATAGATTGACATATTATATTTCCCTACTAAACTACGAAAGTTATTCTGTCTGTTACATCAAAATCACTGAACCGTGAGGAAGGACATAGGCTACTTTTTTTTACGAAAAACGACGGAAACATGGACGTAATATAAGGCTAAAGAGTTTGTTTGTTTGTTTGAACGCGATAATCTCAGGAACTACTGGTTCGAATTGAAAAATTATTTTTTAATTAAATAGTCAATTTATAGAGAAAGGCTATAGGCTATTATTACGCTAAGGCCAATAGGAGCGGAGCGCCAATGAAGAATGGTTCAAAATCGGGGTTAAATTTAACGTTAGCCCAAAGTAACTATTCCACGCGGACGAAGTCGCGGGCAAAAGCTAGTTGTCCAATATAATACATTTATCATGTACACTGAGCCGCAAGATGGTGAATGAACTTGTAAACAGTACCTAAAGTAATCACGTGGCAAAACACGGTCCGATCCTGCCAAAAACGGAAGATCGTGTGTAAACTCCGCCCACGCGGGAGTCCCCCCAAGGTATTTTGGTATGGTTCTGTCTGTTATTTATCTTTTTTCATATTGCATTAGTATCATGTAAGCATACACTATTGTAGGTTTGAATATGTCCCTCGTTTAAACTAGCATACTGTATATGAGTGAGAATGATCCATAATTTATAATCCACCACGTGAGTCCAGTGTGTGTGGATGTCACATGCCTTCCAAGTTTTGACCCTCGGACATGACGGTTTCCTCAAGATGTTCTTTGACAGATTTGAGATCAGCGATGATGATATAAATGACACAAGTCATGTGTCTGAGGGATTTCGAAGCCAAGACCTGCAAGTCATACTTCGGATCCGTAACCATTCGGCGACCAGAGTTCAAGAAAATATAAGCGGATGTCAATTAATACATTTATCCTGCCATGATCAAGAATGTTTATCTTATAACATACTATGACAATAATATGACTTCTGTGGCACAATCTAAGTATATAATATTTTGTATTGCAAGTTCAGTGATCGACTGCCGAACCACGATGCTTTAGTAGAGAATCACATTTAATTAGACTTCATGCACATAACTAAAGTTACTGTTGGCTAAACATAGATTGGACAGTTACTATGTCAAATTACGCTGGTGCTGGTAGAATAACCCTATGCATTGCAACGATTGGCAACATATAGTGCTTAATAGACGTATTGTATCGCTAAATCGATAAAGATAGATAGAATACTCTTTATTGCACACCAATAATTTAAACACACCTGATTCACAATATTGCTCAACTTACGGTTACAATGACGTTCTTATCGTTGATAGCGATATATTCTAGACAACCTTTGGATTAAGTTTTGAAAAGTGAAACTGTGGACTTTCTTGTCGGTTCTTTTCCATAGGAAACGATCAGTTTGAACCGTCAACTAGCTTCTGACGTTTTATAAATACCCATGTGTAATATCTAAAATGTTTTTGAGTTTGATTGGTGTGCTAAGTTATAAGCTATGTTTTATTGGCAGTTACTGTTCTCTGGTCAGTAGATCTCCCAAAATTTCTAAGATTATCTTATACATATATAACAGAATTAAAGGTGTGACCAATTCATACACTGTGGAATCGGATCGTAATAGTCTCGTAAGGGCTAATAGACCGTATTGTCGGCAAAGTGGGGACACAAGGCTAATTATTTTTTTAGTGACGCCAAAGTTTGGCTTATTTTGATGACACATAATAACAATAAAAGGTAGCTTCGCATCGCGTGGGACATTTTTGTATGAAATTACATACGTTTTTTGTATGACTGGACCTGTTTTATATTGAACCATTTTCATAGCAATTATTGGGTTGTTTAAATACCAGAGAGACATCAGCTTTAACTCATCAAACCTGTAATTGCAATTAAAATAGTTTTCTGTTACTTAAAAGTGGATTTATTAAGTGAAGAACGCTAATGTTTTTATGGAAAAGTAAAAATTATCGACGGATTAATCTTTATGAGCGCTCCGAAATGAAAATCGAACGACGATAGGTATCAGTAAAATCAAAAGATTGGGTAATAAAATTCACTTAGTAATTTCCGACGCGGTTTATTATAATATTCAGAGAAAGGTCTGTACCAATGGGTTATTTTGATGATCTGCATTTTTGTGACTAATCGCTCAAGTTACCATGCCACTCGAAAACTGAGTTGAAGATGAGAGAAACTTGTAGGTAAGTAATTTCAAATCACTGTTTAATATAAAATGTATTGTTTTAGTAGCTATTATTGAGCTACTATTGAATCGAAAAGCAAATGTATTCTATTTGGATACGAGGCAAATTACTTCTTTGTATATGGCAATTAATATTCCAGCCACAATAATTATAATATATTTATTAGTCAATGTTAATAATATACTACATTTATGTGTATCTTTCCGTAGGTTATTGTTTGTATATGGGTGTATTCCTACAGTAAATGATTATTATACTATTTAGTAGTACAACATTTGCATAATTTTCGCCAAAACAATAAAATATATCGCGTTCTCAACTACGTTTTTATTCCTCAAACAATCAAACACACACCACACAAGGATGCCAATGCAGGGATATTAAAAGGCAATATCTTGTTGGTCGTAATAGTCGATGGTCGGGAGCGAGCCCACCTCTAATGACTCGTAATTACGAGCCACGTAATGGACCCAGTAATGGCGGCCCGCCACAAAGCGAGCCTCCATTTTGTATTTTATTTCTTTTTTTTTCGAGATGATGTCTCGACCGATGCGTTTCGATTCAGCCAGTTTTTGATTTTTATAAAATGTGTGAAGGTTTTTTGTGGGTTATTATTTTTGATGTGTTGCTGTATTGTCGGGTCTGTTCCCACTTTGGATGGAGCGGAAGGGACTGTCAGACTTCCAACTTTCTGACTAAAAAATCTCACCCTGTTCTTTCAGTTACTTTTGCGTGTCGGGGCCGCTGTATCTCGTTAGAACATTCCCGTACTTAACCCTGGCTCTCAAGCCATGCCCGAAGTCACAGTTAACGACATTTTACATTTTGAAAGGTGCGCGTGTATCCATTTGTATAAAATGATCATTAAAACTTATGCGAAATAACAATAAAAACAATTAGAAAGTTTTGATTACACGATACAATAAAAAGTGTAAATTAACTTTACACCTATCACGAAAGGAATAAGAATTTATTTCTATATTTTTTACATTCGCCTCCTAGTTCCGAGAAGTCGGGCGGCCCGCACCCCGCCCCGGAGTGGAATGGCCATGATGGTAGCTTTAAAATAGACATTGTAGATTTGTTGACAAGAAAACTCAACAAATCGTTACTTGGTGAACATCCCACCCGTACGCACAAAACGTTTTGGGAATAGTTTCATTGTGCGTACAGCAAAGGAGTGGAATTCCCTGCCGAAGTATGTGTTTGCTGATAGCTATAACCTGGGGGTCAAGAGAGAATAGGTTACTTCTAGCCAAGCGTGCCTCATTTTCGAACACATTAGGTGAGATGGTACTCAAACGCTAGCCTATCAACAATAAAAAAGTCTTTTTAATACTTACATTTCTTTATTTTCTTCTTTAAAACTGGTTGAACTGTGACCATTGGTCATCTATTGTCACTTACTCGGTAATTACAATTGTCATAAAATGATGTAGGTAAACTGTTAAATGAAAATAAGGTTTTGCTTTTCTTTTTCGTTGCCTTTATAAAACAACGCTACCTTAAATATCTTAACAGGACTAACTACTTAGAATATTAACGGGTATTCTTTAGTGTTTGGTTGGTGGAAATCCTCCCCCCTTATCCATCCTCTAACTTTGAACATGTAGAATTTTTGGGAATACAAGGATATAAGGTTAGTTAACACCTGTAAATACATAGTAGTTTAATAATTATAATTTTTGCCGCTTTGCTAAACTCTTAATTTAATTTTGTATGTCAACATAGGCTTATAATTGGTTCTGAATTGCATAATTTGAATGAAATGGTACGTTAAAGAACGATACCATTTCTTGTTACAACTTTAATATATTTTTTGTGTAACCATAGGGGCTAGAAGCTCTCTGAACTAAGAAGTAAGTTCCTCTGTAGATATTTTCAAAAATCATTCCTCGTGAGGAATGATTTTTATTTGCTTAACCATTAGTAAAAATCAGTAGAATACATTTATAAAACATTGTCAGCATGCTAAAGATGTAAAAAAATGTTCAAAGTATCCTGCCGAGACAGTAGAAGCCTGGTCACCGTCTGCCCCGCCTCCCCGCACCTCATCACCGATGATTTCGAATTTCTATGTTTTTTGTGAGTCATTTGATTACTGTGTGCGCCTGCGCCGGTCTCGATATTAGGCCGGCTTGTAATGTTCACGCTCCGCATGCTTCGTGTTAGAGCTTCTGTTTATTATGTAACTCTATACTAACCACAATTTTTAGGGAGTTCTTAGTTTCTTGCGCAATAGTTTCTGCTAATATTTTGCGTAGTATCAATAGTACCAAATTATTGATATTTACGCAAGTTATTGATATATTATATTGAATATATATAATATCCTTTTTATCTTACCAGCTATCAGAGCTTGAAGTTATAACGTTTCCACTGTTGGGACACTGGCCTCATCTTTATGAGAGGGAATGGGTCCATAATCCATCACGCAGGCCCTGTGCCGGTGGGGTTGCGGGAATGTTCTAACGAGATACCGCGGCCCCGGAACTTAAGGGCCGCTGAAGAAACAGGGTGGGTTTTTAGTCAGTAGAAGTCTGACACACCCTTTCGCTCCACCCGGAGCGGGAAAAGTCATTCGATGATTTTCCCACCAGGAAAAAAGGCCCTGTGCTGGTTGGAAGTTTATACACCTACCCAATATTCTATTGATATTTTTTACATTGTATATTATTACAAAGTCACAGGTCCGACAAATTCAAGGCTGTTATGAAGTTTCTTTCACTATTAGCCTAACAATAAGACCATTATTTGTGCTTGAAACATCGATTAGGTTCTCAGCCATGCACAGCAAAAACGGCTTTCGAAGCTCAAATTATTTAACCCGATATCGATATTAAACCCACCGAGAGATGTTTTTTATCGATAAGAAAAAATATGCCGACGTCACTCTATCTTGACCACGAACTTACAAGATTATGCTGCCGCTGGATAAGAAGTTTTGTTGAATGTACTGATTTTCCAATTGAAAATTATTACTGACATATGTGTTAGGTCAGCTGTTTTTAGCGCTCAGTTTCAGAATCAGAATTCATCAATTCTTCAATCAGTCGGTTCAGAATTTGGAATTTGGAGTTGAAAACTAGCAATCAAATACAAGGTTATGAAAGTTTGATTGGTTTTTGTGCCATAGTATAGTTGGAAGTAGAACTCAAATCAGGAGCCTTTAAATACAGGTGATAAAACTGGTAGGGTAGACCGGGTACAATA
This sequence comes from Tholera decimalis, assembly GCA_943138885.2. Taxonomy (NCBI): domain Eukaryota; kingdom Metazoa; phylum Arthropoda; class Insecta; order Lepidoptera; family Noctuidae; genus Tholera; species Tholera decimalis. The sequence continues at coordinate 34,879,863 of OW964567.2, forward strand.
GTAACACGGGTCAATAGTACCATCATCGATATTTCTACTACTAAGCTAAATCGTGCATGTGTGAGTGCGCCAGCACACGCGCTCCTTACGTCCCGAGGCGCCCCCCAGTCGCCGGCGCGCGTGCTGTGATACGGACGTGTTAGTGGAGAATTTTAGATTTTCGGCAAGCCACAGTAAGTTTTTACGTAAAATATTATTGACTGTAACTCGTACTACCAGAGCTTTTTCGGTAAGTAATTGTTGTTTCCGGTTTAAGCAGATATTAAACTTTTGATTTATGATAAATTTGGAAACTATAAGTTTAGAATTATGTGACTATGAGATGGTTTTTCTAAATTAGTTACTTTGGGGCAATTGTACCAACATCGCTGGGGTCAATGTTACCGGTACAATTGACCCCATGGTAGAAATAACCCCGTAGTGACAATAATAGATTAAAACAATAAATACTTAAAATATGCAATTACTTATTAGACATGTTCTTGTTTTAGATGCCACGAAATAGAATAAAAAGACGGAACGTGGATAAGACATACTTTGTTGTATGAACAGGCATATGATGAGATTTTAAAAGGGCGTAGCATACGCGCTGCTGCGAATATGTTCAACGTTTGTCATATTGCATCAGAAGTAGCCAATTTATTGCGTGAAATCATGCCTGTAGACACTGGCTTTAGTTGATCGTTTGGATATAGAACAGGAATCTCAACAAAATACATCCCACATTGAATCTATGGAAATATCTCCAAGGTTAAGATTTGGCACACCACTACGTGAAGTATCAAATAGTTCTTCCCATTCAACTCTAGTACTCGACCCCAAACCATCTACATCTAAAGGAACTACCCTTCATTTTCTCTCCTGAAGTAGTTTGCCCACTGCCCAAGGCGCCACCACGCAAAACTACCAACCGTGGAAGCAAAAAACGACAAACTGCTATATACACCGATACCCCGGAAAAAGATGCTATACAAAAAGAAGCGGAAGAAGCTGAAAAAAGAAAGCCAAACAAATTAAAAAAAATCTATAGAACCCAGGAAAATCTAAATGGATAAAATGTGATTCCAGGCAGAAAAAGAAAACTGCAGCAAAAGATGACTCTGAAAGCTGTGAAGAAGAAGAAGAATGGTTTTGTGTTGTATGTATGGAACCTTATAGCGCCAGCCGCCCTAATGAAATGTGGATTCAATGCACTCAATGCGGATTTTGGGCACACGAGGAATGTACACCTCAGTAGTCAATTTATGTTTCTCACAATTGCGAATCTGACTATTTTTTTTAATAAGTAAATGATATCCTATGAGGGTCAGTTGTACCAGGGGTCGATTGTACCTCCATACTAAAATATTTTTGCTGATTATTTCTATTTTCTAATTGTTATAAAGCTAGTTAATTGCAAATATGCAACAGTAGACCAAAGTTGATTTTATGTTAATAAAAACTTATTTTATTTGTGCTCGATGTGAAGAATTGTAATGTTAACTTTAATACTTCACATTTGTGTTGATTTAAAACACCGATCTCATGATATTTTTGTTCCTAATTTTTAAGACTGATTGTAAACCCATAAGACTTCAAATAAATGACGGAGAAAATGTGATTAATACCTGTATTCGCGTTTTATTACCCTAAGCAGTTTTGGTACAATTAACCCATAAAGGGGGTCATTTGTAACACAAGCCATCATTTGATTCAAAGTCAATTTTGACCAAGTTTTGTTCAATCTACGCCAACTTTAGATATTTTCTTCGGTAGATAATAAACCAAGGCTATAAAATAATAATATTTAAAACAAAAAGCAACAGTAAAATTTGTGTAATCAACCGATGTTTCTGAAATGGTACTATTGTTCCGGGTCTACCCTACTACAGTTAATTATTTGAATCAGATTTATAGGAAAAAAAGAATAAGTGTTCTATAAGTATAAACCAAAATTAATTATTATTAACCGAACCCTAATGTTAAGTGATTTCATTACTAACCCTTAAAATAAACATTGCAATGTTTACCAATGGTCGGGTATGAAAGTAGTTTCTAATTCAATTATAAAACTGATAAGTGATAATAAAATCAGATTTTGCTATCGATAAGCTTATCAATGTTTATAATCAGGGTACTGCAGAAATGCATCTGCGTTATCTGAGTATTTAGATATTAAACAGTGATAAGTGAAACTGGGTTACGGTTTAATCAATTATACCTAAAAGGATTGTTGTGTCAAATATAAGATTTAATTCATATAGTGATTTGATTTTAAGTTTCATTAGGTACTTATATGAAAAATATATTGTAATAAGTAGGTTGTTGGTATATTGTATTGGCAAAAGTATATTTTAGAGTACATTGTATCCTTTGCATAAACAGTGGAGTAAAGTAGAATATTCGGTATGAGACTTTTTTTTTAATGTGACACTATCGTTTTGCTAGAAATCATAATTCTAAGGGTACAATGGCGGTCTTATCTCTTTCTATAATGGATATGACCAGCTCCGCTGCAAAAAAAAAAATACTTTGAATTAGTCAAAGTCAACATGCCTCCATAAACAATCAAACAAAGTAAAACATCGACTAATTCTTACTTATCCGGCACATATGAGTCTAATACATAAACAAAAATAAAAAACCCCGCGGCATTCATTAGACATCATATTGAAAGCTTACTCGGACGCTTTTAATACATTCGACATAGCATAGTTTTGTTTTAAAAATCACCTAATTACTCGACTCCTTTTATAAGCACCTCTATCCAAGATGGCGGGTTTTGTGAACCGCGTTTAGGGTTGCCAACGTAGAAAAACTAAAACAAAACATGACTTTAGGTAGAATATGGTACACTGCAGACATTTCTCCTTTCGGGTTAGTTGGGTAAAAATGTATAGAATAGATTTGATAGGATAGATTTATTAAATTGCTCTCTGAATGAATTCACAAAGGTAACATTGTTTGTATTGTGTTATGCTAATATATAACTAGTAGCTTTAATTGTTATTTAGAATGTAACTAAAGACCACGCTACCGCATAGAGATGTAAGTGCTGTATTATACCATTTGTATTGAAATGTATTAAACGAAAAATACCGTATAATACGGTATAATACCATTTGCTACGGTATTTTATGTATAAATCGATTGTTTCTATATTTTTTATGTAAATTATCTGAGTAATCATTAAAATACCTAAGTACTGATTACGGTGGAAAAGCACAGAAAAAATGAAAATATTAAAGGAAAAAGAAGAAGCCAATTAGAAAATCACGTCAATGCGACGACATTAACACGGCGCTAACGCAGCGCGGTGGTGTCGACGGCGACGAATATCTGTGAAGTTTAATTACTAAGTAATCATTAAATTAGAATTAGTAATTCTAAAATATAGAATACAATCGAAACTTAAAATATATTTAATTTATTAAACTAAAACTCTTCGTAATATTGCAAGATCTTAAAAAGTGAATCAAAATATAAAATACATAAAATACCAATAATACCGTAAGTTATAATAAAATACCTGTTTAATACATAGCCTTTTGGTATTATACGGTATTTTTACAACACTACTACCGCATTAGGATTATTGCCTGTAATGATAGTTGTGTTTGTGATAAATAAATAAATAAATTAATAAATTTTTCAGTTTCAAAACTAGCATCCTATCTGTCAAAGGGATTGGGCCCTAATCTATTACGCGGGTCGAGTTGGGTTGGCAAATGCCCCATATCTTTGGCCATGTTGGTTGCATGGCCTAAGGCCATGCCTCACGATGTTTGACATCACTATTTTTAGGGCAATAAGTACCAATTGTATTATGGACTTTAAAAGATCTCTGAGTTGGTTTCTCCTCTTAGACTAGTCAATTAGGAAACACCGGCCTCATCTAGACTTAAAATGGCAAAAAATTACGTGCAAAAGTGTTATTTATAGCCAATTTACAAAATAAATATTTCATTTAATTTAATTATACAATTTATGTAAGATCCATTAAAAAAACGGACAGGCCGGTCTTTAATTTTTGCAGTTTGAGAGTTGTGAAAGAGGATATTATAGGCAGTCGCTTCATGTAAAATAATAATATACTGGCCTAGCCAACCACAACAATGTTGTCCGTCTTTATTTTTTCGAAAGTCTGGCAACCCTAACCGCGATGATGGTAGGTACCTATTTAATTAAGTCTATTAATGTTAGAAGCATTGTGACGGACAAAGGATGAAGATGATTATTATTAATATTTTTCAAATTACACACCCGGACTCATCTTACTATAGGAATTCATACTTATTATAGGTGTCCATGTCCATACATATCTGCTTAGCCTTTGAATCAAATACGTTAGGGTCGGCCACTAGTATAACCATATACAGTACTAATGTTTTACATGGAGCGAATATCTGACCTGCACAACCCAGTGGCTGGGTAACACAATACTCCTTGGCAAGACTGGCTTCTGACTACCCGTAACGACTGTCAAAGACGTACAGACGCCAAGTCATGAAGCTACCCGAAACTGTCAAATTTTCCCAATCAACCTTGAACCTAATTACTTTAATAATAAAGTTGAAAATCTATTAAAGAAATTTGACAGATGTTGTAGCTTGGTGTGCTGGCGTCTGTACAACGACGCGTTGCCAGTCTATCGGTTTTCTATCGGTTACATTTCGGGGAGTGTGCGATGGAATTACACAATCTTATTCCACCAAGTCCGTTCCATCACCGGACTACAAGACAAACGGCGATGCGCCATCGCTACATGGTGGACATCCCACCCATACGCACAAAACGTTTCGGGAATACTTTCCTTGTGAGTACAGCTAAGGAGTGGAATTCTCTGCCGGAGTCTGTGTTTCCCGATAGCTATAACCTAGGGGTCTTTAAGTCAAGAGTGAATAGGTTGCTTCTAGGCAAGCGTGCTTCATCTTCGACCACATCATCACTTACCAACAGGTGAGATGGTGGTCAAACTCGAACCTGTTATCAATAAAAAAAAAATCAAATATCTGTCGGGACAAATCAACAAATGGCTCAACGAGCTTTCCGAGAGACGGAGTCATCACGATAATTCAGGCCGCGAGCGCAAAAACGGCCTAAGAAACATTTTATAAAAAAAATTAGTTAGTGGACCTATCCTTTTCAAAAATCTCTTCGAAGAGGATAGGTCTTCTAACTAATTTTGTTTAATAAAATTTTACTTAGGCCGTTTTTGCGCTCGCGGCCTCATTTATGTTAAGATGTCCAGCCAAGGGCGGATCCAGGGGGGGGGGGGGCTCATGGGGTCATGACCCCCCCCCCTGGGCTGGGTCCAGGACCTAGATAGACCACTAATTAAAATTGTTAAACATTGTTACTAGATAATACTCCAGTTTCTGTCGTTGTAAACGAATATCGGAAGTGGTTGGCCAAATGGCAGCGGAGTCAGGAAATACAAATTATAACTTCTTGTGACTTGACCACGATTATGTGACCCCCCCCTGGTACCAAAGCTGGATCCGACCTTGTGTCCAGCCATCGTCGGTCCGAGGGTCCGAGCTCCGCAAGAATTGGTCAACCTTTAAGATCAGCCATTGAGACAGTTACAAATTAGCCACGAGCTCCTCAGATAGATGTTACGTTATTTCTGTTGTTAATATTGGCCGTTACATCGGTAACTTGGATGTTACCGCATGATTAATCAACTTAGCTTGTTTATAGACGTTCGTTAGATTTCTAAGGTGCATATGCAAGCGTGCACGCCATTTATGCCCGGAGGCTAGACGCTTTTATGCTTGAGTTTCACTATTTAAGTTTTTATTGTTGTTTTATAAGTTGTAAGTATAAAGTATAAAAAAGTATATAGGGCAGAAGAGCAGTGATGGCCAAGTTTGTAAGTCGTGACTTAAACTTAGGCAGGTAGGTATATTACTGTGTAGTTTTCACCATCACCACTCTCAAAACGTTGAATTTAAACATCATGTTCAAACCGGCCAAAGTCCAAAGACATGTGGATGTTGCATGTCTCTGTCCAAGGTAATACTGTCCAGGCTAGACTTTGGGTCACGTAAAATGTCAACTGCATTAGCATAGTTTGAATAAGTGACTTTTAGATTTTGATCCTAATCCTTAAACAAATAATAACCCAAGACTTGATTATAAGAATCTTTAAACCAACGTCTTTTTTCTGATGTTACCCCGTGTTTTGGATGCCTATAGTGGTGCCTTGTGGCATCAGAAACATAGTCATCATCTTTTTTAATTCACACCTTCGCTATCCAATCGCTTTTTACCTAATAACTAATTAAGTTCTACGTCTGAACCGCAATTTATATATGATTTGATACATTAGAAACCTGTTCTATTTTTTTGTAGAACATTTTTACTCCATAATTTAAAAGTTACGACGCGACGGTATGAACCCCGCGGCCTAACACTTAGAATTAATTAACTAAACATAAATCAAATTTCGATCTATTTTTTAATTTTTTACTGATCACAGTAATTCAATTACGATTTAATCTCGTTTTTTAACTTGGTATAATAAAAACACAACTACAGTTTGTATCATTTTGATTATATTCAATTCTGTAGCCACATCATTATGACCAATCTAAAAAAATATGTCCGCCATTTTGGAGTCTACACTAAAAATAAAGATTAAATCGTAAACATTTTAAATGTCCCACGGAGGGCAATAAAAACGAAATTTTAACATACACTTTATCACCAATAGGTACCAATTAAATCGAGACTGCATTACTTTTGTCTGTTCTCTTGATAGGGTTCTTATCATATGCAGTCGGCATTTTTAATTAACGTTAAATACTGACCCAGAAAAAGGTTTTATTGCTCATTTAAAAGCGTTTATGATGCTAAAAGTTTGCATCGTCGCGTAATATTTTAATATGTCCGTGACTAATCGGTTGGGAATCGATTTGGCTGAGATAATATAATGGTGTGTAGATAGCTTTATATTTTTATTCGCTGTGCCTCGTCGGACCTCCTTCAATTTTTGAATTGAGAACATGAGATTTGTACATGCACTCAACATTTTTTTGTTTTGTATTTTATGCGTTGTAAACTTGTAAGCAATTTGTGATTAGATTTTTCAATCAATTTCCAAAATTGACTGACTAAAAATAATTCAGAATACCTTTTTCTACGTATGTATAAAAATCTGTAAAATTACACAACTTTAAAGAAATTTCTTTATTACCGCATCTGCCGCTATCACAGAAATCAAAAACTATGGCCGCTATACTAAAAAAAAACTCCAAGACTCGAGCAACATAATAGTCAGTTGCCGGGGAATCGAACCCGGACCGCGAAGTTGTAACTGAATTGATTGGACACACCTCACCGCGGTCAGAAAGCAAATCGCTTGCGGCCAGCGACAAAGAAAAAAAAAATAAGTTGGAAGAATAAAGCTCTGTGGAGATAATTCATTGATTATGCTGTGCCTCACGTATGAATTTTATAAAAAAAGATTTGTCAATAATTGTCTGTGCTTTCAACGGACCACATGGCTTTTTTTCCTGTCTCTCAGTGCCGAACTTGATAAATTGAAACAGACGTCTTTATTATTTTTTCTTGAAGTTAAATCATGGTCCCTTAAAAGGGTAAGCACAGCCAAGATCTTGGTCGTAGGATCTAAGGCCGTGCGCGCACTGCCTTGCGGTGGCCGCAATTGCGGTAGTTCTACCGCACCGGTAGAATGACCGGGGCCACCGGTGACTCTACCGCACGCGTTTATTCCACCGCAGTGCGTGCACTTCTATGACACTCCATACTTCACAGATTTTGCGTTTCCAAAACGCAACGCAGTGCGCGCACGGCCTAAAACGTAGTGAAAGCTTCATCGAGGTATAGGCTAAGAAAAGGAAGCCTACTTGTCGTAATAAGCCACTTACTGCTATACATTACTACAGTCTAGGTTGCAATATACCCTACAAAAACCGAGGGTACACCAAAAGAATCAAGACCAAGTTCTCGCTGGCCATCGAACACAAGAAAGAGGTTGAATCTCGCCACATTAGGAATTTTAATTCCTTTGTGGCGAGAGTTCCTACTGATCGTCTTTTGACCTACATACATATCGACGCTGGAAAGGAAAAAATATCCAAGCGACATCAGACTAACTTTACAGTAGAGCTGTTTAAAGTTTGAATTTTCAGAAAAAAAATCGTGTAAATTCTTGTAATGGTCCAAAAAGCCCAATTCTTAGAAATTTATTTGGATATTTTTTTATCTACATTATAGTATACGTAACTATTAAAAATAATGCTTAGTTTTAAAGTTAGTGTCGCTTAGTAAAATTTTCCCTAAAAGTAGAAACGGGAAAAATTGACTAACCGACAAGCTTTGACTAAGGAAGGTATGGTAAAAATGTAATATATATCTTTTTTTAAAATTTATATCAGAGTAAAAGTTGCCTCACCTAAATAAAAAACATGTGGAATTTGAGGCAAAACAACCTAAATGTTAATTTAATATTAAAAAAAAATGCTAAAATTTCCTAAATAAAAACTTCATACGGAAAAGGTTCTTTTCTTGCCGTAGCAAATACAGTGTACCATTGCGAAGGCGCATGAATTATATTTTTTTTTTAAGGTTGTTCTCTATAACAGAAGCTCAGAAGCTCTCTTTCACGTGTTAGTTTAATCGGAATCCACCACAATTTTTCTCTCCACCTACACACACACACACTCAACCACCCTTACACACATGCACACACGCACACATACGGTCAGCCACCGCCACACACACACATATACACACTCAAACACCCACACACATACACACATACAGTCAACCACCGCCACACACACATGTTTACATTTATAACAATCTCCCAACAAATTTTATTTTAGTATTCTTAATTAATTAGTTTTTAGTTTTATTCTGTTTCATAGTGTTATTTTCTTTTCTTTGTTTTATTATTTGGAAACTATACTTCGTGTGATAACTGATGTATAATATGTTACAATGAATAGGTGGGGACCTGGTGACCTGTATTACAGGTGTTTACAACCTACCACAGGCACCAGCGATCCACAACCAAAAATCAATTGACTACTTCTTTTATGAAAAATATTGTTTGTATTTTTTTTTTTGGCTTGTGGTGAGAAATAAACACTTTTTATTATTATATTATTATTATTATTATAACGTCGTGTACACTGTCAACAGGCAATGACAGGCATATATGTGTGTCCTGTTAGTAAATAATTAATTTGTATCGTCTGAAGATTATTACACTCCTGCAAAGTAGAATGTATCATGGCTAGGACAGTGCGATTTCTATTCTGCCCAGGGCAACAGTCGCAGTATAGAAGAAGGTGTTTTATATTTTCTCTTTCATCCACAGATTTTATGTAACTGTGGAGAATACTTGCGATTTCATTTGCACCCGTTTCAACTAAACGCCATGTAGGAAAAAAAACCAAATAAGTCAAAATTACCTAAGTGATAAAAGAACAAATCCTTTCCAAGGAAAAAATATACTATGCGCCTAACACTATATTGCCAGATACTGGAAAAATTAACTAAGTGGAGTAATTACCGTACGAACAGAAATGTCAAACTTGACCAAAGGCAAATTTAGCATTTCACAATTACGACAACCACCAAATTTTCAAAAATGCTCGAAAATTTTGTCGTTTAGTAAGGAAAAAAAAGTGAACTCTCGCGTCCTTCAAAATGTCGAAGCGACATCAAAAGTCGTCGTAGAAGGATGTGAGTAAGACCAAACGACGCAGAAAAATCAGGCGATTCCAACAATGTATATAACTCAAATGGCCAAAAAATGTCGCTTGAATAATTTTGCCTTTCCAGCGACGATATATATACGAAATATTTTGGGTGAAAGGTGTGTCTCCAGCTGTTCCAGATAACCGATACTGCGAGACACTTTTATCAAAACGTCCAGAAATTATGGGATTGACAAAAGCGGTTGGTTTGGCACGTAAGCAATCCTTTATACATATTTTGACATTAGGCAATTGTATTTCTTAATATAATGGAATTTTGAAGAGTTTCAGGTTCATACCGATGACCATACATTAGAGATAACAGACCGGTGGTGGATGTCCCTATCTAGTAATGAATTGTAGGTCACGGGTTTGCATTCGTGGTAAGTAGACAAAACATATTACTTTGTATAATTTTCATCATACACCACTGCTCTCAAAACCAAAATTCAAAGATATGCCACATCCAACCAACCCACACTGGGCTTGCGTGGTGGTTTTTTTTTATACTAGCTTCCGCCCGCGACTTCGTCCCCGTGGAAAAAAAAAATCCCCCGATTTTGAAACATTCTTCATTACTGCTCCGCTCCTATTGGTGTTAGCGTGATGATATATAGCCTATAGCCTTCCTCGATAAATGGGCTATCTAACACTGAAAGAATTTTTCAAATCAGAATGGTAGTTCCTGAGATTAGCGCGTTCAAGCAAACAAACAAACAAACTCTTCAGCTTTATAATATTAGTATTAGTATAGATTTTTTATTACGGAAGAGCCTGCTCTTGACCTCGATCTCGCCTGATGGTAAGCGATAGATGAGGTCTACGATGTGACGAGCGAGCCCAGAAGATGCCTATTTAAGGCTGAAAGGTCATAAGTGGCTGGGAACACAGTTTTTTTTTTAAGGAAACTAACAATGTGGGTAGAATTTACATTACTAGCAATTTTGTTCTCTCTTCCAAATAAACTAAATAAGCACAAGCACACACAAGTCGTGATTGAGTTCTCGGCAATAGTGTTATAATGGGTGGGTTCGAACCCGTGGCCTCTCGATCACAAAGCTATAGATTTAAGCTATTGAAGCTTAAATTCGACGGATTACCGGTACCGCTCATCCTCTCTCATAGAGACAAGGACCATGTATGGCCGTTGCATAGAGAGGTTTCCCAGCACTGTGAAAGTGAAAGTTATACTGCGTAGGTACCTACAAAAAAAATGGCAAATCAAGTTGGCAAAGTTTGAGTTTGGACTTTTTGGTGTTCATTGAATGTGCATTCCATAAGTCAACATTTAAAAGCATGTAGGTATATTTAGTTTAGTTGGTGAGGTTAACAAAATTGCTAGTAATGTGAATTCTTCCCAAATTGCTAGTTCTCTTTTATTTTAAAAGAAAAAAGAAAGAAAGGTTGACTGGTAGAGAATGCCTTGCTGCATTAAAGTCCGCCCATGTAACACAATTGTACCTACATAAAGTTTAAATAAATAAATAAATGTATCTATGTAGGTAAAATTAATTAATAACTTTTTGTAGAAACATTCAATTAATCTCTCCTAGCTTTGATTTTATTCTGTAAAGATCTTAAGTCTAGATTAGACAGAGCTATCGCAGTTAGATCTAGAACGTTAGGCAATTTAATGTAGTCAGTCTGGTATTTTGAAAGTATCTTGTTCATTTTGTAATACACCTGTCTCTGTTTGCTGTGATAAATTAAATATGTACTTGTGCAACTGTTGTACTGCTAACAATTTAAAACTTTTTTTACTAATACTTGTTTTAATTAATAGACAGATAATATTTAGCTGTGAAGTTTATTCTTCTTCCCAGCTAAAACACTAAGAAATAATTACGAGCGAGCGTGTGGGAGACTGGCCTTTTTTGGGAGGAAAATCATTCAATAACTTCTCCCTCTATGAGTGAAAAGAAAGAACAATTTTGCAACCCCGGTTGGAGACTGTCCTTACTGTGAATTTTAACGTGCTAAATAAAACCTTATTGGACATATTGTTTATTTCCAATCTTCATTAAAAATGATTAATTTTGATTTATTATGTTTGATTAAACTGAATATAAAAGTTTCAATGGCCGTCGACTTCAATAGGAACCTAACAAGTAACACTTACGGCTACTATTTTTTTACTTAACGACTACTCGACATTTCGAAAGGAAATAATTTAAAAAATGCTTTCGCGGTCTTAAGGCGACATTATATGGCAGCGACCTTGAGCGACTGGGGAGAAGCTTGCGTCACTCCCCGCGACCGCGCAATGCACCCCCGCAACGCAAGCTCGAAATTTCGTAAGGTAACCATACGTTTCAAATAGTAAAGACTGTACTGCCTGATTTATTATCACAATCCAAATTTTTTCTGGACTTTAATTGTCTGGTCATTGAAAACTACTATGTGTATTTAGACAAGTAAATCTATCTATCTATATATATAAAAATGACTATGTGGCTACGCTACTTAGACTCATTTGATACTCGTAAATAATTAAGTTTTAATAACATTGAAATCGGAATATTGAAATAAGTATGAATTTACTTGTCAGCAATCATGTCCTCATTTTCGACATGCTGAGTTGAGTTTTTCCCTTTTTTATACAGCCAGAGCAGATTTTTTTTTTTTAATTGTTTATAGGCTTGCGTTTGGCCATAATCTATATATATATATTCCACAATATATTCCACAACTTTTTCACACAACGCCATCTAACCTGATGTTAAGCGATGATGTGGTCGAAGATGAAGCACGCTTGCCTAGAAGTAATCTATTCACTCTTGACTTAAAGACTTCCAGGTTATAACTATCAGGAAACAGACTCCAGCAGGGAATTCTACTCCTTAGCCGTACCCATAATTAAAGTAATCTCAAAACGTTTCATGCGTATGGGTGGGATGTCCACCATGTAACGATGGCGCATCACCGTTTGTCTTGTAGTCCTATGATGGAGCGGGCTTGGTGGAATAAGACTGCAATTCCATCGCACACTCCCCGAAATGTAACCGATAGAAAACTGATAGGCTTGCAACACGTCGCCGATGCTCTAGGCTCTGGACCTTTGTCTCGACCAGTTTCTCGTTGCCGATGAGCCTTTTGGCCCGTTTCTCTATAGACTCAAGTGTATTAAGCTGGTATTTAGCAGATCCGTCCCAGAGATGAGAGCAGCACTCCATACACGACCGAACTTGCGCTTGATAGAGGTTGAGCAGCTGTTCCGGTGTGAAGTACCGTCTCACTTTTGAAATGAAATGAAATTAAATATTTATTTTGTAAATTGGTTATAAATAACACTTTTACACGTCATGTTTTTTTGCGTGTTTAGTTTAGCTAGATGAGGCCGGTATTTATTAACTGACTACTCTGAGAAGAAACACCGAAACAAAATCAGAGGTCAAAGTCTCTTTTAAAGTCCAGACAATTTGTATTTGTATATGAGAAGCATGTAAGTTCATGTCTGTAGTATTTTTTTGAGGAAATAACCAAGCAAATTTGAGCGGGCCTGTCCAGTCAGTGCAAGCATTTGTCAGTTATCGTGTAGATCAACTTAGAATTTAAGGAGCTCAACAATTTGACGAACAATACCAAAGTAAGGCCATTTGGGTAGGCCACACAAGTAGGGCGTCCAATCCCGCAGCCTGAATTCAATCCCGGTATTTGCGGGACTACGAATTATCAATCCCTCGGGATCTCGGTATTTGCGGGATCCCGCATATTGAAAATATTCACATTTATATAAGGCAAATAAAACAATGAATTAATCAACTAACTCCACGTTTATTTACGTATTACTATTAGTATGAGATCAATCAAATTACACCGTTTATTTATTACAAAAAACAATGAATTAATCTATTAACTCCACATTTATTCCAGTATTACTATTAGTATGATATCAATCAAATTACACCGTTTATTTATCACAAAAAAAACAATGAATTAATCAACTAACTCCACATTTGTTCAATCAAATTACACCGTAATACTTAATAAAAACCTTTACTTAGGCTACCACTGACTGAAATTCGGCTATATTAGGCTACATAAGCTGTGAAAAACGGGCGACATCGTTGCTTGCAACACTGCCAGCCGCCAGTCACCGAGCGATCGCGCTCGCGAGAGGTCGTATGCATGCTTTTTTCAGTCTCGCAAATCCCGCGGATCCCGCGCCCGTAAGGATTGGAAAATGATGCGGGATCCCGCAAAACCGAGATCTCGGTATTCCGGGATTGGACGCCCTACACACAAGTACTCAAACTGCTTGACATCATTAAAGAAATTATAGTGAAAGTAAAAACTACGAAGATAGAATAACCTACATTGTCCTCACAAGTACAATAATGAAATAATTATATTTATATACAACGTGTAATTTAAAGGGTATATACATACCAAGTGCATGGCTTCTTTGGATGATAACAAACGATATGCCAAGGGTTTAGTAATCCTAAGTCTACGTGTGTAGAACTTATTATAAATTACAATACACTGATACCAGAGACCGAATTTTTCAAATTAAGAAGAACGAAAAGAATTATCGTGTTATTGGCAAGTGACGTGGAAAGTTATTGACCCTCGTAGTGCTGTGACACGTTTTTTATGATTGGTATTCAAGAAATATATGAAACCAATAATTTGGTATCAATTCTTTGAGTCAGTTCTTTTGTGCTGAAACTGTGCATAGAGACTCCATACTAGATGTTGTCTTCAGCCCTTTTGGATAGATATGGGGTTTCCGTTACACGTTGTACATAAAAAAAAACAATAAACAAAAACAAAATTAATAGGTATATACAATACTTGAGAACGCAAATATTCTAATCAATCAAAAATAAATCATCAATCAAAATTTTAAAACTAAATAGAAAAGGCACACGTATATCACTGGAGCATCTCATTCCCAGGCCTTCTTGTCCTCAATATAATCTGTAACTGTGTAAAAAGCTTTCTGACATAGCTTACGTTTTATAAATAATTTGAATTTATTAATACTAAGTTCTTGAATATGGCTAGGAATTTTATTATAAAAACGTATACATTGGCATCTAAACGATCCACCAATCTTTTTTCCTTGTTTTAGGAATGACATATGTGTCTTTGTTCCTTGTAATTACACTATGAATATCACTGTATTTTTTAAAAAGATTAATATTTGTGTGTGCATACAAGAGATTCTCATAAATATACTGAGATTAATATTCATAGTCAGAGTCATTCAGAGTCATAATATTAATCTCTTTAAATTTGTCTCTTAAGGAGTCCTTAGGACTTAATTTATAAATTGCACGAATGGCCCATTTTTGTAATACAAATATTGTATGAATGTCGGCGGCGTTCCCCCAAAGTATAATGCCGTATGAGATCACTCTGTGAAAGTAACTAAAGTAGACTAAACGTGCTGTTTCGATATCAGTTAATCCACGTATTTTTCTAACGGCATATGCTGCAGAACTTGGCTATTTTGACAATTTATATGGGGGCCCCACTGAAGCTTCGCACCCAAATTTATGCCCAAGAAAACTGTGGTATCTTCGGGTTTCAATATTTCGCCCTTTATTGATACACTTGTATTCACTTGTCTAACATGAGGTAACGTAAATTTTAGGCATTTGGTTTTTTTCTCATTAACAAGAAGATTATTAACATTAAACCAGCTAACTACAGTTGCAAGGGCACTGTTTACTTCTTCAGTAACCTGCTGTTAACTTTGATTTTAAATAAAAGATTATTGATAAACTTGTATTCACTTGTCTAACATGAAGTAACGTAAATTTTAGGCATTTGGTATTTTTCTCATTAACAAGAAGATTATTAACATTAAACCAGCCAGCAAAAAATGCCCAACACTTACCAACACTTATCTTCCCATGCATTATAAATGTGTCCTAAAAGTTCAACACCGGCCATCAGTTGTTGAACGTCCTTTTGTAAAACCAAATTGTTTATTATGTAGCAATTTGTGTTTATTAAAATATCTTTGCATCTGCATTAAAATAATTTTCTCAAAAATTTTACTGAAAGTGGGCAATACAGAAATAGGTCTATAATTAGTAGGGTCAGATGTACTAACTGATTTAAATAGTGGGATTATTTTACTATATTTCATTAAATCAGGAATCTCACCGCAATCAATACAATTATTAAATATAACAGCTAATGTAGGAGCTATAATGTGTATAATGGACTTAGTAACATGAACAAAATTACCCCACAGATCTGCAGCCTTTTTAACATTCAAAGAATTAAAAGTTTTGATGATGTCATTAGAAGTAACATATTGGAATTTAAACTCTGAACTACAAACTGGAACACTTTTTTTAAGTAATGTGTCTGCAGCAATGGCAGATAATTTTAGCGACTTGATTGTCGATACGGGTATGTCAGTGAAAAAATTTTCAAATTCTGTGGCGACTTTGACAGTTAGGGTGTAATTACTAGGATTCCTAACTTTTTGGCAGCCAATTGAGCCTTAGCCTCGATAAACGGACCAAAATTAAGGGTGGATGTCAACGTAACCTCAAGAAGTTCGATGCGATCTATATAATATAAAGCGAGTTTCTTCAATCATTTCTTCAATCATTTATTTCATTTTCACATTTGTCTTAAACAATCTATCTTACGCAGGGGTCTCCTTTTAAGTATTTAAAACACCTGTGCTAGGAGGCCCCGCTCTTCATAACTGATATAGTATGAATGACAAGGTTTGAAACTATAATTAATAAGAATAAAAATAAAAATAAAACTAATTACAAAGTGAATAAAAGATACTATGATAATATGTTTGTTTGTGTGTGTGTGGGTGTATATGAATGTAAGAGTGTGAGTGATAGTGTGCATGTGTGTATGTGTGGCTATGTTTGTTACATGTAAAGTGGTTGTATGTTGTCTACATTATTTAAGTGTTTGCAAGAGAACTTCTAGGTCGTGGTAGGTCTTGCTTTGTAGCCACTGTACTAAAGTTTTTTTGCAATCTTTACTAGTCATAGGATAAATGTTTAATATCTTATTTATTTTATTGTATAGATTTGCGGATAGTCTAGTATACTGCCTTTTAGCGTAAATTGATTTAGCTGATACTACGTTTGCCACTAAATAATTCCTTCTCTTTTTTGTAGAGTCAGAATCATATGGAAGTATTTTGTGAAGTTTTAAAATAACCCTTAGGGTATACAACTTCCTAACCGTTAGTAGTCCACTTATCGTGTATAGGTTTTCAGTGGGGAATCTCCATGGTTTGAAGAACATAACTTTTAGGAGAGATCGTTGTGTACGCTCCAGTTCGAGAAATTTCATTTTGGTAGCCCCTCCCCATACTGATATACAGTAAACTAGGACTGACTGAGCTAGTGAGACGTAAATCTGTTTTAAAAGGGTTTTACAGGTAACGTACCGTAAGGTCTTGAAGATCCATATGAGTTTTCTAATTCGGGTCATGACTGTTTCTATGTGTGTATGCCAAGATAGGCGTTGGTCGACAATAACACCTAGATATTTAATGTTAGTGACTTTTTCCACTTCATTGCAAGAACAAGTGTTATTTGTGCTCAAAGGCGTGTGACAACTGTGAATCCTAAGAGAATTATCAGCCCCCGGTTGAGTATTATTATATTTGGTGAAAGCAATGTATTTTGTTTTGGATGTGTTTAATGACAATAAATGGGAGTTCAACCAATCGGCAATCCTGACGAGACCCTTTTCAGCAGACCTATACACAGTTTCCCATGTGTCTCCAGTAAAAACTACGGCTGTGTCATCGGCATAGGAGAATACACGGCCATTGTCAAGTCTCATGTCACAGAGGCTATTAATATAAATTAGAAATAGGGTTGGGGCTAACACACTGCCCTGGGGCACACCGAAACACATAATTGCCTCTTCACTCGTATATTTTCCTATCCTAACACGTTGTTTCCTATCTTTAAGATAATCTGTAAGCATAGACAAAGGGATTCCTCTAATGCCTACAGCATCTAGACTCCGCACAAGAATGGGGACTGAGACAGTATCAAAGGCTTTTTTTATATCAAGGTAAACAGTTAGGCACTTTTTACCGGTATCCACTTGGTTAACAATATGAGACGTCAATGCTAAAACTGCATCTTCAGTCGATAATCCTTGTCGAAAACCGTACTGTGAACTGGATATTATGTTATATTTGTTAAGGTACTTTATTAATCGAGTGTTTATCAGTTTTTCTAGGATTTTTGATATACCAGGAAGAACAGATATTGGCCGGTAATTACTTACATTGTCTCTGTCCCCACCCTTGTGCACTGGTGTAATAAGAGCTTGTTTCAATACATGTGGAAAGACCCCTTGTCTAAAACACAGATTTGCTAATTGAGAAATTACAGGTACAACAACTTCATGACTCATTTTAAGAAATTTTGTAGGTATATTGTCCCATCCTGGCGCACTTTCGGATTTGAGACTCATTAATATGTCATATACTTCTGTTGGGTCTGTTTCTAAAAGCCCAAATGATGAAACTTGGGCAGTAGCCCCATTCAAGCTATCCTGAACCTGTGATGTATTATTATTGGCGAGAATATTTTCTGCAAGTGTTTTTCCAATATTTGAAAAATAATTATTTACGTAATTTACTGAATCATGTGGGGTGGACGTTGTTTCTAAAAGTTCTAGAGTTTGAGATTTATTCGATTTACGATGAGTGATGTTGTTTATGGTTTTCCACAATTGTTTAGTATTTTTGCCAGCCTTTGATAGCTGTTCTTTATCATACTTTCTTCTTAGTTTTTTAATTAAATTATTGCAGTAATTTCGGTATCTTCTATAGGTAATTTTTAGGATATCATTTGTAGGATCAGAGCGTAACTTTATTTGCATTCTATTTCTATTTTGTATACAGCGCAATATGCCACTTGTTATCCATGGTTTAATTATGCGGTTGTTTCTTGGAACTAATGTAGTAATCGAATTTTCTGCTAAACAGTTTTGTATTTGACTAATTAGTTGTTCGGTTAGTGCAACGGGGTCATTAATTAGGGTTAGTTCTGAAACTTTACTATCTTTTAGGGCAATAAGCGCTTTTTCAAAATTTGTTACAGTTTGGACTTTGAAGGGCTTACATGAGTTTTTTAGGTCACTTAATTTAAGTAAAAGCATATTGTGATCAGTAATTGATGTATTTAGTACGGCAATCGAAGCTGTTTTGTTAATTTTATTTAATTTTATTATAAAATGGTCTAGACAGTTTGCGCCTCTAGTTGGCAGAGAATGTCCTGGCAGCAGCCCGTGTATTGACAACATGTTTAAGTAACTGAGCCTATTATTACGTTCATAACTTAGTTCGGTAGGTTTACATATAATGTTTATGTTTATGTCGCCTGTTATAATTATATTTGGAACCGACTGTAAAGATTCTAGGTGTTTATCGAGGGAATTTATAAAGTTTTCGGCATTATTATTTGAAGGAGATCGATAAATACCGAGTACTATAAGATTGGGCAGACTGATTTGTAAGCAGGATGCCTGGGCTAATTTGACTTCCTTAACATTTACTTTATACGTACTTCTTACATACGCCACAACGCCATCGCAGCGGTTTAGGTGGTTAGTAGTGGAAAATGACAGGTAGTTGTTAATGTTAGGGATGGATTTTATTGCGTTCAGCCTACATTCACTTAAGACTATTAAGTCTATATTTGATCTAAATTGAGATAAAGTAATATGCAAGTCGTCTAAATTGCTATAAATACTTCTAATATTTTGTGACACTATTGTAAAATCAGAGTTTCGAATATTGAATTGTTGAGTAAAATCCTCGATTTGGTACGCGCTAGCTTGCGCTATAGCAACTTCGTCTATAGCCTGCACTATTGTGTGTGTACTATCCATGAGATAAGATTAACAGTCCATGATGCAATAACATAGCATTCGGGATTACAAAATAAAGGTTATAAGTAATGATTTTCATTTTAGTGATTTTGCCTATTTTATTATGTATTCTAATACTACAAAGCATTGTAACTTTGATGAAAAAAGAGTGAAGACTTTTTGCAAATAGTATCATTTGTTTTCGTGTTAGTGTAAATATGCAACTGCGTTTATAAGAGCAGCGTTTATTTAGGAAATAGTGACTAGGTTTGTATGTAAATGTAAAAATGCGCGTGTATAAGCAGTTATTATGTAGATAATAGTGACAAGATATGTAAGTAAATGTAAAAATGCGTGTGTATAAGCAGTGAATATGTTGAGAATAGTGACAAGGTGCATATGTAAATAATGTAGTTTGTGTGTGAGTGTTACATGCTATGGTTTGACTTATAATACTAGCAAATGGTAGCAAATTAACAAATATTAAAAAGTTACTGCAGTATAAATATCTTTGCACTAGTCATACCTCTTCTTTTTATAGAGTTATATAATATAAATTAAATTTAGGTAAGTATGGGCACGGGCGCGAAAGTAGGATTGACCATATGGGCGAAAGTTGGCATATTGGAGAGTTGTGCGTAAACAAAACATTAGATCTCCGCATTCAAGGTTATGATACTTTCGTACCATAGCTAGCTATAAGTACCTACAACTATGTCAAAAACCGCACTCAAGTATTTTTTAAACTAATCTGGACTGTCCTTACTACGCTGTAGTATGGTTACATTATAGTTAAATACTCACCTCGTACTCACCACAAAAAAACACTATTATTTCAATGAAATAAAAAATTACTAAACATTAGATCTCCGCATTCAAGGTCATGCTACATAAGTACCTACCCTAGATCTATACCTACAACTCGTGTCAATATCAGCTCTCAAGTATTTTTTAATACTCTAATCCGGACTGTCCTTAGTACCTACGCTGTAGTATGGTGCTATTACATTGCAATATTTACCTCGTCTCTGCATTTTCGCGGCGAGAATTTAAGTTATTTGATATACTCCAAAAAAAAACATAATTTGAATAAAATAAAAATAATTTTAAGTAAGTACCTACTAAATATTAGATCTCCGCATTCAAGGTCATGCTACTTACGTATCAAGAGCTATACCTACAACTATTCCAATATCAGCAACACTCAAGTATTTTTTGAAACTCTAATCGAACTGTCCTTACTACGCTCCAATATGGTTACCTACTCGTAAATTACATTACAATACTCACCCTGTCTCTACATTTTTGACTCAAGAATCTTTACTATTTGGTGTTCTCCTAAAAGGAAATAACATAATTATTTCAATAAAATAAAAGTTTGTTTACTACATTTAAATCACATTTATTTTATTCCAATATGCTAATTTAAACTATTGATAGAGATTATATAAATAATCTTCTTCTTATCGTGTGGGTAGTAATGTCTAATGACCCCATACACCCTAGTGTCAGAGTTTCTAGACTGCCTCAAGAGCCTCTGATGTGGTCTATTCTGACGACCGCCATTTGGCGACCGGGACTACCGGCTTATATGTGTCTTCCGAAGCATGGAACCATCTTTTTATCAGACAATCAGTTGATTCAGGCCTGCAATGTCCTAGCCAAAGTGGAAACAAATTTACAAAGTATGCGTCCCGCGGGAATCGAACGCACGACCACACACAAGTTAAACCCCTAAACCACTCGACCATGGCGGCAGTAAATTATATAAATAATTAAAATTCGTTACTTCATTAATCTATTTTTAACATTGTAAGGCGTTTCTTTCTTAGTGTTTTGGGTTTACCAACCATTTTGGCGTTAAACTTCTATGCGAATAAAATCATTTTGTATTTTTTGCGCGGAGCGTTAGCGTCTACTCGTGACAGTGGTCAGCGATGCAATGCCGCCCGTCGCCCGCAAGAGCCCCCGATTCATTGCGCACCTAGATTATTCGAATAATAATACACCATGACTTTACCAAACACAATATGAAGAAAAGCCGTATATTAAAAGATTGGCAATTAAATTATCTTTTAGACTGTGAAAGTTTCATAAAAATACACCCAATGGTTGTTGCCTGATCTTCGCTTTTATGCCCGCGTTAGACGTACTTTTAAAAATAAATTACACAATGTTTTACAAAAAAATATTTAAATATTCATATATCAAATTATTAAGGAAATAGTCTAGTTTATCATTATTTTTTTTCAAAGCATACCGACTAGCCGTTTAGACGTGATCTTGGATTAAAAATCATCGAAAATCGAATATCTGCTCTTTTATTTTTCATGTGAATTTAGATACTGCAGCTTCTAAATTAGTCCCTTCATAGAAAAAGTAATGTAATTGTCTATGTTAAGAAAATATTTAGGTTAGTATGTTTAGCGAGCTTAACAAAAAATTACCCAGCAGCAGCAATAAAGAATAATAATTAAAAATACAACCCGTAATGTTATACAACAAGTAAATTACAGTATAACATAGCTAGATATAAAAATAATAACTTATATAACAAAATTAAAAGTTTTATGGACAGTGATGTCCATTACGTTTGAAGTAATAAAGTTTTTTTAATGAAAATAATTAACTTCCACATAATTAAGAGTGAAAGTGTTGCCAGGTAATATAAATGATTGCCAGTTGTATTTCATTTAATGATTCTTGCTATTGCATTTATTTATTCAAATGGATGATGACGTAGATGCATTGTAACTTTTTTATTCATACCACAAAACTATTTTTAGGAATCTGGAAGTCTCAATGAAAATCAGAGGCTTAAAGTTATCACACACGTACGTCTGTCTATCTATCCGTCCGTTGATCTGTCTGTCTGTCATAGCCAATTTGCCCCGAATCTAATGGACCAGTTCAAAGAAGTATATGAAACTAAAACGAAATACATGGTGAGGAAATCTTCATTCCAAAGCGACATCCACCAACTGATCGCCGCGTGGTGGATTACGGCACATGAGAGACCTCATAGCCTGTGACGAAGCAAAGGGAACTAAATCTTAGGCTGGTTATATTACACTTAGATTACAGGGAAACCTATAAGAAGTCTGCGGTTTAAAAATGGCCAGCTTTTCAAACAAATAAGTACTTAATTGTACCAGAATATAAAGCTATGTGTATCATATTCTTAATTGTTTGGTAAAGCGCTGTAAAATGGTTTTGTTAGAATATATTTTTATTTATCAGTAATCTTCGCATTACTTTGTAGTGAATAAAGTTATGAACAATAAAAAATTCACGATTGTCTAGTATTATTTTTATTGGTCTTCAGGGAAATTAATTCCGATATTTGACTGCCTTTAAATAAGCTCTATGGTTTGATTCATACATTTTCACGCATACTTTTGTAGACACGTAGGTAGGTAATTCTTGCTGAAATTCTAATCTTTTTGGAAACTGGCATTCTTAGGAATCTATGTATAACAATTAAAAATAATTTTGTAACCATTCGGATGAAATTTGGTATAGAGAATTATCTCTATACCAAATTTCATCCGAATTAAAGCCCTTGGAGAAGGACATTATGTAATTATTTTTATGCTGAAAATAACATTTTACTCAAGCAAAGACGCGGGCAGAAGCTAGTTAACCATAAATAAAATTTTCTATTCACATCTTAAGTTTACGCAGATGTAGGTACAATATAGGTATTTTCATCTAAAATCATTAAATCACATGCCCAGATCCACACACACCTTGAGAGCCGAGAGCACAATGTCCGTATCCCATCCCACATAATGATAATGAACTCAAAAATACTCCCAGACAATAGTAATTACCTCAAAAAGACCATAGAAAAAGAGAATGATACCAACTTGCGTATTAATAACCACTAAAGAATAGATATTGGAATTATACGTATAGTGCAGAAGGTTCACTTATTTTTCATGTAAAAGTTTTGAAGGACATATACATATATATAAATATAAAAAAAATTAAATAACATTGAAACAACAATAAAATTAAAGAGCACAAGTTTGGAGCATTATACTTACATATAAAATGTCAACATTTATGCAGTCTGTGATGCAAGTGCCAAACTAGATTTAGAAAACACTAAACTTATGTGCTTTTTATGAGATGAATAATTAAGTTTCTATATTAAAAAAAAATATGAAAAAAAAACAAACATTAATAATTATGTGTTGCGTTACGGCATTTATTTTATTATTTTTATTTTATTATTTAAAAGGTACAAGTTATTTTTATAATTTACAATAATGTCCCACAAAACTGAACAGACAGTTTGACTGTGGGATCAATCAAACATAGTTGGGTTTGGCAACGAAAAATGCTAGGCATATCACTCTGCAAGGTTCATGCAATCCTATGCATTTTATTTGTCTTGCATGTTGCTACGCTTGTTGTAGTATCCAGCCACAGTATAAAAATAATAGACAGCGATGGATGCATCTCTCATCTTCATAACCTTTACGTTCGTGTAGTTTCGTAGCTTAGCTTCGCCGCTTACCTACCTTTCACATCTCGATGATACAACTTGATACAAAATAGACCTTCTTTCTATTCTTATATCATAATTGACTATACAATCACGCGACTATTATAATAATAAAAAGTAATTTGTGTGGCGCATGCGATGCCGGGGGGCGTACGGGGGCATGAGTGGTCCCAGGGGGCGGGGTACGGCGCTAATGCACATTGTTGTGCGCCTGAGCATAGGATGTAGTGCGTGCGAGTAACACTATCGTAGGAGATGGGGATGGGATTACGTTAAAATAAGTAACGAAATTACCTATTTGTTGTTTTTTTCGTAAGTGATTATTAAATAACTAGGAGTCGCGCGGAGTTTCACTTTCGTGGACTTTATCACGGTAAAAAGTAAAAACATAGCCCTCCTTTTTGTAATCGGGGGAAACATAGCTTAGAACTTTCTAAAGCTCCAAATATTTCCATATTAATCCACCCAGTATTTTCGAAGATTAGCGCGTTCACACAAACAAACTTTTCGCATTATAATTTAGTCCTCCTCCTTTAAGTTGAGGAAACGTTGCAACAGGCTCCTCCATCTACTGAGGTCTTCAGCTTGATGGAGAGCCTGGGACATCGGCATCTGCAGTACTTCGGACACCTGGTCAGCCCATTGGCTGGGACTGCGTCCTCTTGGTCGTTTACCATCTACGTTGCCCGTAACAATGAGCTTTTCTAAGTTGTCTGAACTTCGACGTGCTATATGGCAAAAGTACTACAGTATTCTGTGGAGACATATTGTGGAAAGTTGCTGTTGCGTGTCTTGCTTGAGCTCCTGTAAGAGCGAGATGTTAGTGCGGCGCGCTATCCAGGGGATGCGTAGCATTCTTAGCCGGCACTACATTTCGAAAGCGTCGACTCTTCTCCTATCCGTCGCTTTTAGAGTCCAGCCTTCACAGCTGTAGAAGAGAATAGGAAAGACCAATGTGTGGATAATGTAAATTTTTGTGTTCCTTCTGATGTTGTGGTCTTTCCAAATCTTGCTGAGCTGAGTTATAGCGGTCTTGGCCATTCCTATGCGTCGTCTGATTTCTTGCTCTATAATATTAGTAAAGATATACAACGTGTAACGGAAACCCCATATCTATCCAAAAGGACTGAAGACAACATCTGGTATGGAGTCTCAATGCAAAGTTTCAGCTCAAAATAAATGATTCATAGAATTGACCCCAAATTGTTGATTTCTTATGTTTCTTGAATACCAATAATAACAAACGTGTCACATAAGTTCCACACATGTACACATAGGATTAGAAAACCCTTGCCATATCGTTTATTATCATCCAAAGAAGCCGTGCACTTGGTATGTATATACCCTTTAAATTACACGTTGTATAATAATAGTCTTCGACCACTTCATCGCTTACCATCAGGTGAGATGCTGGTAAACGCGAGCCTATCATGAATAAAAACAAATACCTAATAATAAAAACCCACCTTGTTCCTTCAGCTCCCCTTAAGTTCCGGGGCCGCGGTATCTCGTTAGAACATTCCCGCAACCCCGGCCGAATTTTGGATCCTAGGACGATTTCTTCATTATGTTTTACTTTACTGATGAAAGTCTTGTTGGAGTGATTATTATCGGTGTTTTATTCAAAATTGATTAGTTGATGTGTTTTCTTCTTAGAATCTGAAATCTACATAGATCAACTGTTAAACTGCTTTAAGAGATTGTAGTTTTTTATAGTCTCCACTTTCATGCAATCGTTAATCGTCGTCGATTATATCATTATTTATTATCCGGTTAGAAGGTTGTTAAACACAAGACTACTAAAGATATTTACGTAAGTAGTAAAACAAATCTGTGTCATGAAGATCTTATGTCGTTGGCGACTATTTGATGTTGTTTAATGTCTTCAGACGAAATAACGGCTAGAGATAGATAGAACATCTCTAGCCGTCGTTCCGTCTCTTTATTGCACACCAATAATTTAAACACACCTGATTCACAATATAAAACTATTCCAATTTTCATTTTTCTGTGTCTGGGTTGGCTTTCAGTCCAACCGAATACAGCTCAGTATCTGTATTTTGAACAACTCAGTAACTGGGTACACGATACCTCTTAGCAAGACCGTTGTCAGATTTTATTTATTTAAGGACAACCAACAAAGCATACACCAATAAACATGTTAAAAATTAAAATATCAGACAAACAATAGTGTAGCCTTAATTAAAGGCTGCCACGGCATGCATTAAACAATAAGCGTGGAAGGAGAGATTAAAAAAAAAAACTATAAATAGAACCGACTTCCATATCAAAACACTACAAAGCCAAAAATAACTTTAATTTCGGTAGTCGGTGTTATTGGTTGTGGGTTTTCTTTTTTTTTCACACCGCCTTCCGAAATTAAAGTTATTTTTGGCTTTGTAGTGTTTTGATATGGAAGTCGGTTCTATTTTTAGTTAAAAAAATTTTTTCTTGCTTTTTAGTGGGTCGGTTTATCTAGTTACAAAAGCCATAATATCAACAACTTATCACCTTTTACAAAATATTTCTTTTCCCGATGCACAGTCGTTAATTTTTGAGAAGTTCTCCTGGTACTTGACCATCAGCTCTACATCACCATACTCGTATGTATTACGACGAGCATAAAGTGTTTAACATCCGTACTCAAGTAATCGAATCGCAATCCACGAAATACTTGTTATTGAGTAGTTTCAGTGGCCATCTGTGGTCTCCATCATCAGTTCAACTTCCCCAAATGGTACTTTTCGAAAGCAACTGCTCATGGTACTATAAGAAATACCCAAAACGCTATAAGTGTGCCTATAATATTTGAAGAGTTCCCTCGATTTCTCCAGGATCCCATCATCAGATCCTGATTTCGTAACAATGGGACCAACTAGAAAGTATACCATTTCAAACGCAAAAAGAATTTTTCAAATCGGTCCAGCTGTCTCCGAGTTATGAGGTAACATACATAAAAAAAAAGTTCAAGACGAATTGAGAACCTCTTTTTTTTGAAGTCGGTTAACAAAACAAAAAAAAATTACTAACATTTCAATGGCTAGCTAGGGATTACTAATTGCTAAAGCTATTTTCTAGTTTCAGACTACCCGTAACATCTGTCAAAGATTTACAAATGGCCGCCGGGAAACGACTGAACATAGTTCCCGAGGTAGGAAGCAAACTCGATAACTAAAGATAGTCGTCCTCGAACTGACCTCGAAAATCAATGCATAACCTTGAAGATCCCATACGACTGTTATTATCTTTTTGACAAAATGTTATTGTTTTACATAAATCCCTTGTAAGTTAATGTCTCTGGTTTAAAAGCCTTAAAACAAAAAATATCCTAAGAACCATCGAACACAAATTCGCAATCTAAATAAACATTAAAAATGTTTATATCAGCATAAATTAATTGATTGCCAAACATTAGTGTTATCGACGCAAAGTGAATGAACATCGGAATTTGTTACAAAAACGTACAAAATGTCAATAAGCATTAAAGCTAAGATATCTCGAAGCTTGGATTTAAATTTTATTGCTCTTTCGGCCGTAAAAAGCTCAGTCCAAGTGTTTGTAGATCGAGAGCTAGCGTGATCGAGTAAACAGTCATCGAAAATATAAATGCAATTTTTTGTTTTGGATCATTACACCTATAAAAATATCCATACTTACCGCTTATTTTTATATGATTTTACAAATATTTATCATGCAGTGTGGTTACTAAATCAAGGTTGTTTGCGAAAACGTCGTATCCACAAACGTCAGTTTTATAACATACGCATAAAATCTAAATTTTTGAGTACTGAGTCATACCAAAATATTGAAATATTCCAATGCTACTGAAAAAATTATTAGTACCTATCTTGGCATATTAGCCTTGTTCGTTAATGGTTGGTTTGCAGTGCATATTAGTATTTAGTTTAATTTTAAGGTCAAATGAGTTCATTATTTATCCAAATAAAATACTTATGATCTTGACTTGAGATCCAGTTTTGACCTCTTCCAAATTCTTTGAACCATTTATGTGACCAAAGCGCTTATTCAAGAATACACAAGCATTTAATGAAATACATAACTATGTATAATTATGTATCTCTAGTAGGTACTTATAGTGGTCAACATTTCGTAGGATATTATTAAATACATTTGTATTCATATCACGAATTGACATTTTAGCTTGAGATGTTTACAAAAAAAAACTCAGAAAAACCATTGCGCCTGCTATGCCATAACCATATCGTAACGTGGTTAATAATTGACCAATTACATAGTTCTCATTAAAATGTCTCGATTATGAATTTTATAAGACTAATTATTGTTCTAAAGTAGCTGTATTAAAAATGTCATACGTAAGACAGGAAAAAAATGAGGACACAAAATATCCTCTTTATTTAACTATATCTCTATGATATTTTCATTCTATGATTTATGCTAAACAACTTAAATCATCGTGAAATAATGAATATACCTACATCAAGGATCTTCTACAAGTTCCTTGACCTACATACAGCTACCTATTTTACAGCTCAATTAATTAACATGTGTGACATAGGTATAAGTGTCAGCGGCAGAAAAGACACCTTTTTACATCAACTGTCATCAAAAAGAACGTTTAAATTTAACAATTTCGTTACATATTTGGGCTTAAACATTTCCGTTGCTCGTTCACTTAGCACCGACAGAACATTTGCTTATCTTTAAAGGAAAAACAGTTCGAAAGACTTGCACGTTCAACGCTTAAAAACATTAAGATCCCCTTGTTAAGTACAATTACTAAAATAAAAAGATAGTTTTAAATGTTTCGTCGTTCTAATTATCCGGTTCTAATTACATCAATTAAGTATCGTGAGCTCATTGTCGCGTCTTTAGCTCGTAATTACTTTGATGCGGTTCTTAGGAAACAATTAAATATATTAAAGTTTTTGTGTTCGCATTGCTGCGTGCTGCCAGTTGCTTAGTTCTGGGAGTATTTTTGTGGATTGTGTTAAGGGTTATTAGGTAAGCGTGCTCCATCTTCGACCACATCATCACTTACCATCAGGTGAGATGGTGGTCAAACGCGAACCTATTCTAAATAAAAAAAAAAAAAAAAAAAAAAAAAATGATTACAAAGTAATGTTTAAAAAAGCAAAGTTAATTTTGGTAATAGTCAAATAAAGAGGTACATAGGTATTGTTTGTTTGTAACTGTATATTTCAAAAAAGGTATGCTCCTTTAGTTACGACAGTCTTAACTTGGCAAGGGGAGTAATATTTCGAAAATCTTCATTAATTTTATCACCGAGGCTAGCTTTTACTGCTACTTCAATAGCTGTACCAACAACAGCATTTTGCAAATGATTGCATCCCTTAATGACTGCCCTACTCAGGCATACTTAATCGGGATCGTTACGGGGAAGTAGGTATTTTTTCTTGAACTATTTCTTTTTATTACTGATGGGCCCACTCTTGACCTCGATCTCGCCTGATGGTAAGCGATAGATGAGGTCTAACGAGCGAGCCCAGAAGATGCCTATTTACTCGTGATTTAAAGGTTGAAAGGTCATAAGTGGCAGGGAACACAGAAGCCGGCAGAGAATTCCACAGCTTAGCTGTGCGCACAATAAATGTGGAGGAGAAGCGACAAGATGGTATATCAACCAAGTATGGATGGTAGCCAGCCGTGCGTCTGGTAGACCGGTAGTGAAAGGGAGATGGAGGAATCAGGTCATGGAGCTCCTGCGCACACTCCCCGAAGTACATTTACTAGAATAGATCGTAAAAAAACATACTAACGCTTTTATGAACCTCAACCGAAATGAAAATAGTAAAACCCTACACAAAACTATTAACAATATTTTTTTTTAATACATCGACATTTTCACATCCTTACCCCGGCTCCCGGACTACACGGCCGACACAAAGGGGCCGGATATAATCACATTGATTCGTTAATTACTGGTTTTATCTGCGACCGCCATTACCGACCAACCCACGCCGCATACACTTAATTGATACCGATGCGGGGAATAGATGACGCGGCCGGAATTATAAGGAGACCCAGAGTCAAGAATGAAACGAACCGCGATTTTGTAGCAGATTTGTCCTTGATATGTCTTCATTTGATTAGATTTTTTGGTGCAGGTAAAGAATTGTACAAGGAAAATGCATTTTGAATTTCCCTTTGCTTGTACATCAAAAATAGAATTTAAATCATCGTTCTACGTTTTATAATTGTTGCAAGATATGTAAAAGTGCGAGTCGTTGGGTAAAGATGTTATAATGTATATAAGATGTGTATAAGAGGCCTTTGTTCAACAGTGGTACAGTAACCACTAAATAAAAAAAATATATACATGGATATACATATTCATTTATGTACTTACAAAATCGGACCTAATTGTAGTAGCATCAGAACCGGAATCATTTTTATCTCAGTCCGGAGCCGCGGAAGTCACATCCGCATCCGCAGCCCCGGCCGCAAGCGACCGAAGGAACATCAGGGTTATTTTAGTCAGTACGAGTCTGTCAGACTCCGCGGCAGGCAGGGGACATCCATGAGAAATTTCTACCTCAAAGAATAAAATAGGAATAGAATTTGTCTAAAGTATGTTTTTGGCCCTTTCTACATTTTGCGCTGTGATGAATGATGCATCCACACTTTCGACCCGATATGATGTGGTTTCTGGTAATTGCATTCAATTCTTTCTGCCTTTAGGTACAAAACGGAATTCATTTTGGAAATAAAAATAACAAACTGATCTAAGAGACAATCCGATCTATTTACTTTAGAATAGTCGACGTAACTTGATACTCTTAAAAACCTGAACTTCTGTGAAGAGGAACTTGCAATAAACTCCATATAGACACTCACTCGCTTTGAATTTACGCGTAGCGTATTATGAGTTTGTGATTTGATGACGCGTCGTGTTCCACGGGGGCCTCAAAGAGCCCGACTGGGATAACTCCTGCCGGGACAGCGGTAATTTTATAAGGCGCGCGGCCCCAGTCATTTTTAGGGTTCCGTAGCCAAAAGGCAAAAAACGGAACCCTTATAGTTTCGACATGTCTGTCCGTCTGTCTGTCTGTCCGTCCGTCCGTATGTCACAGCCATTTTATTCCGAAACTATTAGGACTATACATTTAAAACTTGGTAGGTAGATGTATTCTATGAACCGCTTTCCGATTTGGTTTGAACGAGATCGAGTCAGCAGTTTTTGAGATACCGTATATTTTCTAAAACCGCAAATATAACTTTGTAATTCATACAAATACTATGAAAAACAAAGTTATTTGGCGTAGTTGTAAAAATTGTAAATAAGCTAGTTTTAAGAAATTAGTAAGGTTTTTTTTTTTCAAATAAATATATTAAGTATATTATATTTACTACGGAACCCTTCATGGGCGAGTTCGACTCGCACTTGGCCAATTTTTAATATATTTTTTTACTTATTTTATTTTTAATATTAATCTTCTAAATTATTATGAATATAATTTATTATGAATTTTTAAATTTTACTTGCTTGCATAAATAATATTGTAACGAATTTATATTTTAATTTAATAGTATAAAATATTTTTTCGTAATAATTTGTATGTCAATAGACAAAACATAGCGCACTACCTAATTTTTTAAGATCTTGTATATAATTATCACCTATGTTTACGAATAAATGATTCTGATTCTGATTGTGATTCTGATTCTGATTCAGAACGCAAGGTCAACTGAATGAACAGGTTTTGTTTTTAGTCAGAAGGAGTATATAGCCCTTCTACTCCACCCAGAGTGGAAAAACTGATTTGATGAATTATCAGAATCTAGAGGGCCGTTATACCTACATGTAAACATTTTTCTCACAGTTTTCCGTTTAAAATCGGCTCTTGGCTTTACCTATCAAACGCAATTCGAAACACGACATTAGATTTAATGAAACTATTGAAATGGAACTATTTCCAATCGAACCTTAATTTACATGCATTTAGAAAAGATATGGAAATGAGTTGTGACTAATTTGTTATACTTAGATCAAAATTAATCAAGAATTCCTCAAGTTAATGTTGGAAACTTTCAAGTAGGAAATGAATTAGATAAGTAAATTATAATAAATTGATTGTAGTTTCAAGTATTTGGGTTGTTCAATATTTTCATCAACGAAATTAATTGAAATCACGTTTTTCAATCTGGATTTAATAACGCATTCTTCTGTGGGTATCTAAGGAATGTAGTTAATCTAAGTAACTCCAAAAAGAGAGCGTACGGCATTTCTTTATTTCAATAGAAGATGGGTAGGCCATTAGTGCGTGGCACTATTTATGTCAATACTACACTATCCCTAGTTCATCGTGCTGTGTTGGCGCTGCCGCTGCAACTGCAGAAAACTTCAAGCCGCGGAAATTTAATAACCTCTTTGGTACATTATATTTTCGAGCTGTTTAGGATTGAAACTCTTGGACCATGGGGTCCGGGGACGCACGCATATTATGCTATTTATAGATCTTTCCAAATGCCTAGTTGACACTTCGCGTGACCTATGGGTTGGCTTTTACTTTGTACGTGGCAATTTCTCCAGCCTTTTGGGCACATTACTTGTCAACAGCGATGCGTATGAATTTTTCGACGGTTTATTTTTTGTTAGAACTTATTAGCGATAGTCGATATTTATATAAATTGTCGTGTTTTGAGTTGTTTGCTACTTCCAAATCTGTTTTAATTAAGAAAATAGATACGCAATTTCCTTTGAAATGCATAGCGACTGTTAGCCGTCCTGATCCCGAGAGGAAGTGCATTCCAGAAGAAAACCGTCGATATGTGAAATGGAGAATGAACAAAGTCAAGTATGAGAAGAACGTAGATTCTTATCGTGAGAAGTGGAACATAATAATATTTATTTCGCAAAATCGTCATAACTAACACGTCGTTTTGTCTTGCATATTTAGACTAGATGAGGCAAACTCAGAGGTCAACGTCTCTTTTGAAGTCCATGAAATTCGTACTGATCAAATCATATGAGAACATTGTTGGTTTGTGGTGCTCACGTGGAATTGGGACCTTTTTCGAAAAACTCAAAATATTTCAGCGGGGGACCAAAGATATTGAAAGTGATTCATTCCAATTCCTTTCCAAGCTACAGCATCTACCACAGTTTCCATGACCACCAGACCACATGCATGCTGATATCTCTGTGATTAATGACATTTATCTCATGCCTCTTACCGGTACAACAAAAACGACGTCCATTCATTAAGACCACTTTTAATATAATTTAAAATAAAACAAAAACGGTTGCAGAAGGCTGGCTGTGCGGTTACATTCTATTTCTTATAGCGGTGACCATTTTGTGGAGAGCTATGGACTATAACTAATTTTCTTGCTGTTGTGGAGATACATACCTACTTATAAATATGTAGAGCTATACTTTTTTCATCAAATGACTCCTTCCGCTTAGAGTGAAGTGTCAGTCTTCTACGGACTAAAAAGTTACCCTGTACCTTCAGTTACTTCTGTGTTCCAGGGCTGCGGTATGTCGTGACAATATACCCGCAACGCAATGTAGATCTATATTAAGTTCTAAATCTATTCTTTATCCATTATTGCGCATGCGGTGCGGTTGTGGGACACTGCATCCTGACATTAGGGACCGCCGGACTGGCAATTCACCCCTTGATGTATTATAATTACTTTGTAGAATGGTAAATGATGGAAACATTAATTTGAAATTTAAAAAAAAATTTAATAATTAAATAATTTAATAATTAAATAATTTGAAAAATAATGGAAAAAATTGTTCACAATTATGTCTATCCAATATTATCGAAATTAATTCCGCAACAACAACACGGGTTTATCAAAGGCCGATCTACTAACACCAATTTAGCAGTATTAATTGAGAGTGTTGGCCGAGATATGGATGGTGGTGGACAGGTGGACGTGATCTACACGGATTTCGAGAAAGCGTTCGACCGTGTGGATCATTTCATCCTTCTGCGCAAGCTGCAAGAGCTTGGGATTCGGGGTAACTTGCTTAGATGGTTTGAGTCGTACCTTAGGAATCGATCTCAAATTGTTATAATAGGTGGAGTAAGGTCTGACTGCGTAACCGTACCATCTGGTGTGCCCCAGGGCTCAACTTTGGCCCCTCTGTTGTACTCTGCCTACCTATACGATATAGGGGGGCATGTCCTGAACGCACGGTTTCTAATGTATGCTGACGACACCAAGATTTTTATGACCATTAAAAATAAGGATGACTGTGAGAAGCTACAGCAAGACTTAAATAGACTATCTGAATACTATAATATCAATAGAATAAATGTTAACGTTAACAAATGTCAGATCGTAACATTTACTAGAAAGCGAAACTTCACTAAATACAGTTATAATCTTAATGGTGGCAACATTGTACGTTGTGATGTTGTTAGGGATCTTGGTGTCGTCCTGGATTCAAAACTGTTGTTTTCGGAGCATGTGTCTCATATCGTCGGTAAGGCATACAAAAGTCTGGGATTTATTATGCGAATATGTAAATTATTTACCGATATAGATTGCATTAAAATACTATATTTTGCATTCATACGCAGTATTTTAGAATACTGCAGCTGCATCTGGAATCCACATTACTTGGTTTATATGCAGCAGATTGAATCTATACAATCTAAATTTGTAAAGTATATTAACTACCGCACTGGCTTTAAACAAAAAGATTATCTTCTATCATGTAAACATCATAACATTCTTCCTTTGCAGGACAGACGTACGATTTTGGACATGCTGTTTCTTTATAATATTTGTAGTGGAAATATAGACTGCGCTGATCTAAGTAACTTAGTTTTGAGATTGAGCACACCGTCACGACGGACTAGGCACACTCAGCTTTTCGATGTACCACATGCCAGTACAAACTACGCTCAGAATTTAGTTATTAGTAGAATACTAAGGACTTTTAACAAAAACTTCTCCCATCTGGATATATTTAACTCCAAAAAAGGTATGTTTAGGAAGCAACTTTTATCCTCTGTACATGTCGATTTACCTAATCAGATCCTAACAGAAGTAAAATAGTACGAGATTAAGTATGTACACTACATGTATGAGTATGGTACACTACAGGCATTCATCATACACCATATACCTACACACACACATACACACACACACGCGCGCACGCACCAAGACACAGTCATTTAATACTCCCCATGCACACTTCTTAATACTGTATAATAATGTTAATCTTATAAAAAAAATATTTCCTACATGTTTGTTACTAGTGAATAAATTGTAAATCCGTAATTGGCTGTAAGATTAGATTTAAGTTACTATAAAACATTGTTTTAAGAGCTGTGGATTTTGTTATAAATAAATAAATAAATAAATAAATAAATAAACAAGATGATTTTTTTATTGTTGATAGGCTTGAGTATGACTACCTCATGGTAATCGATGATGTGGTCGAAGATGAAGCACGCTTACCTAGAAGTAACACCTATTCATTTAATATAATTACAGCTATCAGGAAACACAGACTTCGGCAGGGAATTCCACTCCTTAGTAGCAGTACGCACAGTGAAAGTACTTATTCCCAAAACGTTT
Source organism: Tholera decimalis (assembly GCA_943138885.2). Taxonomy (NCBI): domain Eukaryota; kingdom Metazoa; phylum Arthropoda; class Insecta; order Lepidoptera; family Noctuidae; genus Tholera; species Tholera decimalis. The sequence goes on from OW964567.2 coordinate 34,915,473, forward strand.
TGTTCGTATGATTGGGATGTCCACCATGTAACGATGGCGCATCGCCGTTCGTCTTGCCGTCCGATGATGAACTTATTTATTTTTGAATAGTGCTCTTGAATATGAATTTGACCTGATTGAACGACTGCCACCTTACTTAACATTCTAGATTTAGATAACTAAAAATAAGGTTATAAAAAATCTGCAAAATATTTCAACTTAGTTCAAAAGTGATCAGTGATCAATCCCATCAGCTCTAGTCTGCTGGGTCTACACAAATTGGTTGCTGGGCACCAACGGGTCACAATTACGCGCAATTAAGCTATCGTTAAGCGATGTTTTCCTCGGATGCGCGGGCGCTGCAATTTGTCACGCACGACTCTAGTGATGGAGGAAAGGCTAGAAGGCCCACTCTTTACGGATCCCTGTGGGGGCGAGGAGCTTAGAAAAACTGGCATTAAGATCAAAGAAGATCTATGTTGATGTACTACGAAAAGATCATACTACTATAGGTATATATGTATAAGATTTACATACAAATAAACATTTGCATGGTTCTCAAAAGCTTGAACGATGTGAGAGCAATGTAGGAAAATGACGATTATTTTCAGTTGATTACCGCACTTTCTGATCATTTGAGTACCTCATACGGTCTACCCAAATATCTTTACTTTGGTATTGTTCATTAATCGTTCCAGCTCAAAGTTAAATTTCGCGGTAACTGACAAATGGCAAACTGACACGGTAACTTACACAGCTTACACTGCACTGTTTGGACGGGAGAGCTCAAATCTTTGTGATTCTTTCCGCAAACGAGCACCACAGACATAAAACCACATAGTTTTCATATGATCTGATATGATTTTGATCAGAACAGATTAAACGACAAAACGAAAAAAGAACGGATAAAGACTAACATTTTTTTATTGATAATAGGCTCGCGTTTGACCACCATCTCACCTGATGGTAAGTGATGATGTGGTTCTGAGTTTGTTTCAGTGTTTCTTCTCAGGGTAGGCAGCTAGGAAACACTGACCTCACGACAAAAATTACGTACCTATAAGTATTATTTATAACCAATTTGCAAAATAAATTTCATTATTTAATTATGTCCCATGGACTTTTCATGTTTGATTACACAAACTGTTTGTTCGTTTTCATCAATTACAATGAAAACTTATTTAATTCTCTCTGGATCTTACTTTGACAGATGTGCTTTTCCAGAATGTGGTATATTCTAATCTCGAAAATCTATACACAGATGGTAGCCTATACCTCATTACCAGCGATTGTGAGACACGTACAGTCCCCGGATCAAAACCACTTGACTCCGGCACACAAATTCGTATATCCTTTTACTATCTAAGGCAGTGCGCGCACGGCCTAAAGGAATTTCAGATCCATTGCTAATATTGATTCATTTAGAGTTACCAATATTTGATTACACTAATACAATTACATAAAAATAACAAACAAAAGGGAATGAAACACAAGTGTAACAAACAGTTATAGGTAACTACAACATTAACAGATACATAATACAGTTAAAAACAGGTAAAATTACTTGATATCTACGCAATACGGAATACGATTTCAATGTCCAATTGGAAGCATATACGACCTATTTACATTCAGTTTGGTATTATGCAATAAGGATACTAATTGCACGAAGCATTAAATTTCTTCACGATCTCCGTCCATGAAAAATAGCAAGAAAATTATCAAATTTCAAAAAAGAAAATTAAATTTTCAAGCAGCCCTGCTAACTGCGCAGTTTTAAAGTGTATGTAAAAGCGTTTAAACTTCTGTTTTTCTACGCGTTTGATGTGTTCCCGCGCACACAACGATGAAGACGGAAGGAGGAGGGGAGGGGATTAATTGTGTGGAGCTTTAGACAGCCATTAACTGCTTTTAGAGGCCGCACCGCCCGGAATATCTATAAAATTACACGATGGATTGCAAATATCTCAAGTTAGGTAGGTATATCTGCAAATTAGATGCGCGTGAGGCTATGTCGGTGCGCTTCGCCCCCAAGCTTACGTGCCTTTGTGCTATTAGTATCGGAAAAAATGCATGAGATATACTCGAGTTATCCCCATAAACCGTTGGTAATCCTGAGAGCCAGGCGGAATAGCAAAGATAAGCCGACTGTATGTAGGAAATATCTAATGTGCGCCTCGTAGGGCATTTTTCAAGCCCTTATTCTTAAAACAGAAAGAAGCGATTTTTAAACAAAATAAAGATACCTAGGAACAATATAACAAGTTGGTTAGAACTTTTTCAAAAAAAGATTTCAGAGTAAGGCCGTGCGCGCACTGCCTTGCGGTGGCCGCAATCGCGGTAGTTCTACCGCACCGGTAGAATGACCGGGGCCACCGGTGACTCTACCGCACGCGTTTATTCCACCGCAGTGCGCGCACTTCTATGACACTCCATACTTCACAGATTTTGCGTTTCCAAAACGCAACGCAGTGCGCGCACGGCCTAAGGTAAGCGACGGTTGTCGAGGTTAGTCCGTGGATGGGTTAAGCCATTGGACCGGGTAGTCATTGTAGTCATTTGTACATCCTTGACAAACGTTTAAAAGCTAGAAAATCTGACACTAGTCTTGCTAGGGAGCATCACATAGGGTTGCCATACGACCGGAATTTTCCGGACATGTCCGGTAATATAGGTCTTTGTCCGGAATGCAGAGGGAATCTTAAACCATCCGGAATTTCTACAATTGAATACAAGAGTGAAACAAAAAAATATAGGAAATGCTTTTATTTCAAACTAGCTTTTGCCCGCAACTTCGTTCGCGTGGGAGGTTTTTCCCGCGTAAATCCCGATCCCGTTAGGATTTCGGGATAAAAAGTACCCTATTTCCGTTTCCTGGTTCTAAGCTACCTCCCTACCAATTTTCAACCAAATCGGCTCAGCCGTTCTTGAGTTATAAATAGTGTAACTAACACCACTTTCTTTTATATTTGTGTTTTAGATTGAAAGGAAAATGTGTAGCTATGTGTTTACGTTCGAATTTGTTCAGCAGAAATTGGTTTGGGGTGCAAAATGTTATACAGTTTTTAATCGGAGTCAGGAATTTTCATCAAATGTCCGGAATTTACTCCGGATTTTCGAGACTTGCGAGACTCTCGTTTGGGCAACACTAGATACAGGGTTATGGAGGTCTGATAGGCACACGCTCCATGTAAAGCACTAGTGCTCAGCTGCGTCCGGTAAAACTGAAGCGGACCTCAACATAGTTGGGAAGACAGATGATGACATACTACAAAATGTCGCTTTCTTATCTTTTTTTTAATTTTTTATTACTGATGGGCCCACTCTTGACCTCGATCTCGCCTGATGGTAAGCGATAGATGAGGTCTAAGGTGGGACGAGCGAGCACAGAAGGTGCCTATTTACTCGTAAGGCCGGCAGAGAATTCCACAGCTTGGTCGTGCGCACAATAAATGTGGAGGAGAAGCGCTTGGTACGACAAGACGGTATATCGACCAAGTGTCGGTGGTAAATCATGTCCTTTATTTTTATGTGGGCTTTATTATTTTGGTAGGCGAGGTACCCTCAATTGAGTATATATGCGTACCTACTTCAGGCACAGATACTGACTTATCTAGATATCAAGATGTTTATGCTTATCTTGTTATATTTATCCATATAGGTAATATTAAGTAGTAGGTATTAAGATTTCTTGAACGGTGGTGGAATAAATAATTTTTGTTATTTTCTCATACTTAAAACCAACAATGTCGGGACGCTGTTTCATCTCTACCACCAAAACTGTAACAAGGTACCTAATATCTTTAGTTCGCAAAACACTCACACAAAGGCGGCCGGTATCCGGAAACCAATTAGCAACAATTGTTTTAAAACAATGTTACTTTTTAAACCAGCAATGTAACGAGTGAATGGAATTTGCAAGAACCATTAGTGAAATAAGCAAACAAAAGAGGTTACAGGCAAAACATTTTTTTTTCTAAATTCGAATGAATGAACAGTTGAATGAGTGAGTGCTTTCTTTTTAAATGTTTTTGTATGAATTGAATAGTTCGTTTGTATGTATTGTTTTGATTACGATTAACAGCAACTTAATAACTGGTGTAAGTTTGAATAGTATAATGGAAACAGCAACTTCTCTATACAATTTGGTTGAATGCCCCTAAGACGACCCACTGACCTCACTTTCTGAATGTGCATATACATACATAATTATGTAGGTATTTGCGGACGAGAGGGCTGCAGATTGCTTGCCAGCAGAAACAACTGGGTTTTGGCGGAGTTAAGAATAGTTATTTTTCTGTAGAAATCCTTAATTTCCGCAAAGTAATACCTGTGTATAGATAGAGTTCAAGAAAGTTAAAAGCAGTGTCGATGAGTTTTTAAATTCCTCATCAACACAAATTCTTATAAAGATTGCGCAAACCTCCATTGACTTACTACATTGTATACTCGGACCAAGTAGGATTTTAGTCAATATTTTTCTATCCCAATGTTTTTCAAACCAACCTAGAAGCTTCCTAGAAGGTTCTTGGCTGAAAAGTTTCCAGCCCTTATGATAATGTTGATCAATCTAATCATACTAAAGTCTAGCTTTCCTTGCGACTAGGGTTATCATATGACAGGCGTTTGCCGCATTTGACAGACATTTTAAGGTTTAGACAGGCGTGCGGCCGGCATTGGTCTGAGACACGCATTTTTAAATTTCGCGCCCGCGCTCGATTCGCGCTTGCATTTGAATGACACCGGCGGGCGGCGGCGGCGGCGGTGAGCGTATCTTGTGAAGATTTTTACGTTTATGTATTAGAAAAGAAATAACTAATAAAAAATATAATGTCCTCTGACAAATATCAGTAATAAATATCCTTCTTCATTATTATCTGTTCTTATTTATTGGCTTTTACTTATTACCTACAGCGTTTTACTTTAGACAGGCAAATCCTGAAAATTCAGGCGTTTTAGGTACCATAGACAAGCATCCCTCAATTTACATATCGCACCCTCAGTAATGTAAGGAATCAAGTCAAAATTTTTGAAAACTGAGGTTTTAAATGCTAAGGGCTCAAAATTAAATTCGCTACCGGTTAACTAACCAGTTAACTAACCGATTAACTAGCTTACCGGTTGGCTAACTTAAATAATAAGCATGTTATATGAAAAAATATCTGTAATGTAGGAATCCAGAAACTTGAAACGCGAGTAGTCAAAAATCTACTTTTTTGAGTTGTGCCCTTATATTACTAAGGGTGCGATATGGTAACCCTACTTACGACTCTCTTGGAGTGAGAATCGATATTATCTAAATTCCGATCCCGAAAAAAATCCGGGATATGAAGTAGTCTAATATAATATGTTGCTCTGCCGTCCTACAGTCCCATTAAAAGGGTACAGAGTCCTTTCTAGAGATTAACCCTGTCTGGGTTAATCTCTAAGACAGAAAGTCATATAGACTGACAAAATTTAAAAACAGTTTTTAACGTGTAAAAAACTATAAGCACTTGAAAAAACACAGTTATTTCGAAATCACAGACAGACATTTAAATGTGACCGACTTCGGTGGAGGTAGGTAACTAGGTAGGTAGTTAGCTATCTGCAGAATGAAACACGTATGAATAGCGCAGCATATACCTACATACATCACAAAAGCAGCCTATGTTAATTGCTCGTAATGAAGCTTAACATTTTTCAAAGAATTTTCTATCACGGTCCTTCCTTTAAAATTTATTTATACACACAAACAAAGAATCGAAACTTTCTTATTTATAATGAGTGTAAATACGTGTAATTGTCTAAAGATGTATAGATAACATTAACAATTAACTCACATATGAAGAATAAGGCAGTTTTTTCCACGCGAGCAACCTTAAGCGTGCCACCCTAATAGCATAATTAGCCATAAATGCATTACCTATAATATTTATAATAATATTCACCCTATCCCGCATTTACATTCATTTTCTCTGAGGGCATTAAACCGCTATAATATTCATTGTTAATTCATTAATTAGCCATTAAGTCAAGATAAAGTATCTCCTATCAAACGTGGGGATATAAAGCGGTCATATTTTCTTATGCTGTTGTACTGCCCCTTACCGGATGCGGTGTGGAGATAGGGCCACATTAGCGATAAAATAAAGGTATAATTAAAATGCAGTATCTATATAAGCTGTGGATACGGTCTGGCAATCACTAAACAGGAATATATTTAACACTAAGCGTGTTATGTTATCTACTAGTTTGTTGATATTGTGAGGAAATTATTGCTATGTGCTTCAGTAGTGAATTGTTACCGCTTGGGTCCCCTTTGACCTGTTGGTACCTAACATGAGCCCTCTGTTTGGTGGGAAAATCATCGAATTACTCCTCCGGCTCTAAGCGGAATGGAAGGAATGTTAGACTTCTACTGACTGAAAACCATCCTGTTCCTTCTGTTGACCTTAACGCGATCTGGCGCAGTCATACTTTAACCTCAATCCGCTACAATGCGAATAGCCAGCTATCTAAAATCAGATACCAATTTTTGTTTAACCAAACTAAGAAACTTACGTATACTTAGGCTCTATTCATTAATTACGCCACACGTTGACAAGACACTTCTTATCAACGTGTACCCACCGGTACACCTTGAGCTACATAAAAAATAAATGGCTGATAGAATATTGCATTTTTATAGTAAATTAATAATTTACTTCAAAATAAAAAGAATTTCGGAAATTCTTTTATAATATAATAATTTTTAGGATTCTGTGTCTCTTTAAAATTTCACCCACGGTGAAGCTAAAATTCCTAGTGTGGAGAAAATGTCCCAATGTATCTTTGAAACTAAGCCTCTTTTCTTCGACATCTTTTGAACAGCTGAGAGCTTTTGAGAGCTTTGATTTTCTTTTCAAACTATAATAAAAGTTGTGAAGTGCGGTGGAAGTGGGTCGGGCTGATGGGCGCTAGCACAATGGAGAGTGTCACGGCTGGCCGCCTGCGCCCGCGCCTTCCACAGGAAGCAACAATACACGCCAAAACAAAGACGAGTGTCCAACTCCAGTATGACCTATTCCACTGGCGATAGTGAGAGACTGAAATGGTCTTAAGAGGACCTATAGAGTTTTAAAAAAATTGTGAATGAGCCATGTTATGAGCCCGATCACGCCTGATGGTAAGTGTTAGATGAGATCTACGATTGAGCGAGCTCTCTTTATCGTAGACATATTTTTTACTGTATCGTGAGTGCATTTACAAACACATAGACCCGGCACAACTATTTTTTGGCCATATAAACAGTAGTCTCGGTGCGGGAATGGAACCCGCGTAACGCAGCGTAGCAGCCACAGATCATATAAAGTGTTTTATATGATCTGTGGTAGCAGCCAACTGTTATCTTTGAATGGGACTTTTTATTTACTAAATCTGGCAACCAAACTTGTAAGCAGCCAGTAGGCAAAAATTCCAAACAGTGATTAACATTCTTACCAAGACTTTCGTATCCACCAGCGATGGTGCATGACCTTTGCCCGCTGGAGTTGCTGGAATGCAAGTCAGTACCCTGGTCTGACTTTCCTTACCGCTCTACCCAGATCGAAAAAAATATCACAAAGAATAACACTTATTACTAAGAATAAAGTGTTAATGGTAAAGCTAAATAAATTGATTTGATAAGGTTTCTCCTAACCTTTTTTTTTCCTAATCTAACCTAACCCCGGACATTTGATTAAAATCGCAATTTTTCCCCGGACACCGTAGAAAAATAAATTTTTGTAGGTACTTAAAACTAAAAACAATGATATTATGGTTTTTATTTTAAGTTTATTTATTATAGGCTTTCTTTTTAATTCATCAACGTAACAAACACAATAAGATGAAATACATAGGTTTTACCCGGACGCTGTCCAAACTAGGACAAATCCGGGGAAACCCGGACGGATGGCAACCCGGGAAACATCCCCATTTGATGCCTAAACTAAATATTTATAGAAAAAAGAGTAAGCCCATTATCTCACATAAACAGCTGTTTGCTATCTAAACACGTATTGTATGTTGGTAGACCCCTTCTAAAAACTGATTATGCAATCACTTCTAATTACTTTCTATTGCTAAAACACAAAAGAAAATACAATCAGCAATTGAACAATACGAGGAAACGTTCAGTAAAATCTTAGTTAATGTAACAAAAGGGTAACACAATAGTTTATTACGTTATTACGTTTAAAGGGTGCACAATAGTTAGTTGTACAAGCTGCAAGCCCGCCGGGGTGTGGCCACCAGGCCGCAGTTAAATTAACCGGCCCAGAGGCGACTTCAAAGGTACCGCCGCCCTTTGGGCTCGCCGCTCCATTGTCTCACACATGTTGTTTTAATACTCTTAATTTCGTGTTGTCATGTTAAAAGTTTATTACACCTAACTATGCTACGTGAATTTAAACCTTATTTTAACCAAGGTAGATGAAGATTTTGATTAGATTTCAAAATTATCACTGAGATGACTTTATTTCCTGTGTACGTCAACCTGTATTCTACCTTTTGCTGTTACGATAGAGTTGATTTTTCTGGGTGTAGTAATAGAGGGTATTTTTTGTCATTGTTTTTAGTAGATTTTATAGCGGATGTGTTAAAATTAAAAGGGTTCTCTTAGAGTTATTGAAACCGGAGAGGGTGTCTTTTTGATGAGTTGTCTATTAATATGTGTGAGGTAGGCAGTTAGCGGGCACACGTCATGTTTCAAACGGAAATATTATGTTTATTATTTAACAGTTTAGTTATTTTTATTGTTTCTTTCATTTGTTAGGACAATCTTGATGTTTCTTCTGTTCTTGATCTTAAAGGGAAAAGGCTGCGTTGAAGCGTTTTGCCGTATGAACTATGAACCTATGCATCATTGGTTTAACGGTTATTGGCCTGTCATTCAAATATACCTGAAGAACCCAATAATCCTTACTTTCCTACTAATATTTCAAATGCGAAAGAAACTATCCGTCTTTTACTCTGTCACGTCTAAACCACTTAACCGATTTCGTCGAAATTTGGTACAGAAATAAATTATACCTTGGTCATTGATATTTTTTTGCTGAACTGAAACTTTTCACACGAGCGTAGCCGGGTATACATACCTATACAAATATCACCAATATCATAAGTTTCAAATTCAGCGGCAGCACAACCAGTACCTACAAATCGGTAGAAATTCAGCTGTGTAGGTATACGCGCTCGGGATTTTATTTGGGACAAGCTCACCATCTTTTCCCAGCGGCTGCAACGCTTGAGAACCAGAATAAACAGTGGCGACCACCAGAAGAATGCTGAATTAATGAAGCTCGACGAAACTGGGGCAAATAATATGTTTTACCATATCTGTCCTGCCAATCCAAAACACTGTAACTTCCGAAAACCACATTTGAGATATTTAACGAAATAGGTTTTTAACGTTATTTTTCTAAGGTTTTTAATTTATTTAATTTGAAAGTGATAGTGTTTTTTAGCTTGCCTTATCTTGCAGAATATACATTGTAATGAAAAAAAAAATGTAAGTCAGGGGTGTTAAACAGACTTCAAGGAACTAATATAAAGCTTTTAAGCAAAAACACTGTAAGTCAATTTACTGTATTTTGGATTGGCACGGCAGATGTGCTCTTCTATCTAGATACATATAAATAAAATTGTCTATTTGTGATTTCAAAATACCAGATTTACACGATAGTAAAACACAAACAAACTTCTTTGATGTCTTTGTCTGTCTGTCTGCCTAACATTCTATTGGTCGGGGCTAATCTCAGAGATAAAGAGTTCTTTAGGTAGCATATAGGCTAATTTTTATCCCGGAATAACTGCGGAGTCTGGACTAACACGGGAAAAACCCAACTACGCGAAAGAAGGCAGGGGCCCAGCTAGTGACAAAATAAAATGACTCTTGTAACCAGAATCCTTACAAATATTTCTCTGGAATATACACCTGGCTTTTGACCTTAACAGCTAACAAATAGTTGCCACTTGTAAGGTCCATTCATCCATTCAATCGCCTTTGGTATCCACGTTCTAATTGGCCATTTTTATTTATTGTTCTATAATAGGGTGCCTTCCCACAAAAGATTTGCGGAGCTAAGCGATGCGATGTTGTAGCGGAGCTATGAAACGGACATTCCGAAGCGTAATGAGGATGTTGAGTAGGATTTGGATGCGTAGCTGACTTTTTTGGTCGAGGATAAATTATTGCGTCTCGTATATATCTCTGATACATAAAACGTCACTATTATAACTACATAAATTACAAAACCCCTATCACGTCTACTATCGAGTGGATTTCCACCAACAGGCGCAGTGATCAATGAGAAATGTTTACGTGTATAAAAGACTATTTATGACGATGGCTTCTGAAGATTTCAAAAGGCGAGCTCCGTGTAAACTACTAAATTAGAAGAAAATGATCTTACTAGAAGATTATGCTTAAGGCTTACAATATAAATAGGCTTTTGCGAGGGCAAAAACGCTCCACCAATATAAAAACAACACGCGGCATATATAAAAACTAAAATACCAGCACTTGAAGTTATCCTATGTAATACCCACCCGCGTGTTGCACATATTTATCGCTACCATAGAAAATCGCTACGCATACTCGCTGAGCTCCAGTAGAAACACAGCCTTATATTTCACCTAAACATTTTATTAGTTGGAGCGTTTTAAAAGCCCTGACGAATGTCACACTCTAGCAACAAAACATTGTCTGTTCCAAACATCTTTTGTTAGATATGTATAATGATCTGATAATTTACATAACAATATCTTGAGAACTTTGTCGCAGCAGCATTTTATAGTCAATTTTCGGTGGAAGATTTTTGAGTTGAATTTCGATTGTGTGCTTTCTATGAAGTGTCCAGAATCTTGCTTAATATTGTGAAATTTTATGTGGTGTTAGACGATGAAAACCTGTGAATGCACTTTCGTAACCTATGGGGTTCTTTTCCGTATTCTGAGCCTATGGGTTAGCTATTAGCAGCATACGTCAGTAACCTTTTTTTTTCTATTTATTTTAGGAATTTGATAGATAGATAGATAGAATATACTTTATTGTACACCAAAAATTGGAACACACTTACATAACCTTATTTCTATAACTTTGGTTACAATGGCGGTCTTATCGCTGAGAGCAATATCTTCCAGACAACCTTTGGAAGGACTTTAAAAGCTTTAATTGAATTTTTATAGATTAAGTATATGCCAATTCCATCATAACCTAATTAAACTAAAAGTACACTTACAATTAAGTATTGCAATTTAAAAACCTATACATAGTTTTAGCAGCTTCCGATGAAGAAGACGAAAGTATTTCATGAAAAGCGCCTAAACGAATTCTACTTAAGTTAAAATTCCTCATCAGAAGCTCTCGATCTGTATCGTACCTGACATATTCCATTACCAGGTGGTGCACGTCAGTAACCTTCATGTGTAACATGCCTTCAGGATGCTGTTAGAGCTGCCTCGGTACTGTAGTGCATCAGCCATGTTTGCGGCTGCTGACGAAGATAAATCTTTGACATTCGTCACAGGTAATCAGAAGCCAGAAAATTTGACACTAGTCATGCCAAGGGGTATTATGTTACCCAGGTACTGTGTTATGGAGGTCAGATAGGTTGCTTGCTCCATATTGTAAAACATTAGTAGTAAGATATTAAGACAGTATTAGTAGTAGGATATTAAATTAGTATTAACATTTGAAACTCAAGTAACTGATTATGACATATTTTGTACTAGCTGTGCCCGCGACTTCGTCCGCAGCAGCATTTTTAATTTTTTAGGCTAATTATTTTGAAACTTAAACTCATACATAATTTGAATGTCGTATTTACTAATATCTAATCAAAAGTCTAAAAAATAAGGTTCAAGCTGCTAGCTTTAAAAATGACGTAATTTCCTTACAAACTTTCATCCCCTATTTCAACCCCTTATAGCCTTTTTTCGCATTAAAAATCAGCCTATGTCCTTTCTCAGGCTCTAGACTATGTCCGTACCAAATTTCATTAAAATCGGTTCAGTAGTTTAGGCGTGATTGCGTAACACACAGACAGACAGAGTTACTTTCGCATTTATAATATTAGTAACGATTTAGTTGTTATTTTAAATTAGACCTTGGTATTTTAATTTAGACATTTTTTTTACTTTTGTATTTTAATTTTGACTTTTGTATTTTAATTAGAGATTTTGTATTTTAATTTTGACATGATCTTAACATTTATTGTATTTAGATTAATATATTTTAATTGAATTCTTGATTGCTAATTAATCCACATTGAACTGATTATTATAGACTTATAGCACAGATTACTAATAAGTTACTTGCTTATAGAGTTAGTTTCTTCTGTGTTTAAATGTAAATTTGCATGTCTTTTGAGGTAGATTGTACAAGGGTCTAAACAATTTTCGTAAACATCTTTTTATTTATGTACCTACTATCTGAGCAAATAAATAATTATTCTATTCTATTCTATATTCTATTCTGCCGGTTCCGGTTAGACTGAAAGCTCCTAACATAGTTGGGAAGAGGCAAAGTAGCCTAGATTCTTCCTTCTCTCGAGACTTCGTTCGTGTAGCCAATCCCACGCGATACTTGCATTTTTAGGGTCAAACAGTAGCCTACGTGGTTGATAATCAGTTTCAGGTCTCTGGGAGTAGTATTGTCACTGTTTTCTGACATTTTCAAGTTATTTGTGATTCGAAGGGAAACTGTAATTGGGTGGATATTTACGTTCGTATATGGTAGAGGACTTATACCAATAATGATGTATGGAACAGGTCTACCCGGCCGGAATCTCACTGTCAGACCATGCATTATGCAGCGTGACACTTCGTCACATTGTCAAGGCACCAACACACTACCGCTCCCATTTCTCTCACAGGGCTGTCACGAAATAGAATTAAGTAGTTCATCATAACATTATCTGCACATAAAAATCTTATATACAAAGTTCAATTGCTGTTCGTTGGTCTCTTTAAAACTTGATAACGGCTGGACCGATTTCATTAATTGCTTTTGTGTTATCTCAAGAAAAAGGTGAGCAAATATCGAAAAAATAAATATTGCGGTGCGAAGTTCGCTGGGTCAGCAAGTAAGTAATATTATTAATTAAAATTCATTAAAATCTATTGTAGGATCCATCATTAATTTTTCTTCAACTCCGTCAGCTGGTAATTTGGTCAAAGACTGGCGGCATTGCATTGTTATATGGCTAGTCTTAGCAGGCTATGAATTGCCTAAATACTTACTAATAATTACTCTGTTTGTCTGTTACACTTTTGTGTCTAAACCAACTGACCGGATTTCATGATATTTGATACAGGGATAGATTCGACTTTGGAAAACAACATAGGCTATATTTTTTGCTGAAAATCAGAACTTTTCACGTGGAAGAAGCCGCGGGCAGAGTTTAGTAAACTAAAAAGTTCCGCCAAGCGAAAACCTTGAAGAATAGAGCAGTCCTAGATTACCATAAAAGTACGGGTGGCATGCCTCCCTCCCCCTTTCCCCTCTGCGGTCCCGCGGCGGCCATGACACCATTAGAATTACAAAACAAGGTATTGTGAACGGGAGCAGGCAGCAGGTACCGTACGCTCACGATACGACGCCGGGGCTCAAACCTGTTGGAGGAGGTGATGACGTGATTGATCTGTGATACTTTTTACGAGAGGAGCTGCGGTATTTAAAGTCCTACCGCTATTGTAGATGTGATATGTGACTGAAGAGGGACTGATGGAATTTTTTGACCCCGGTTGTTGATAAAACTTTAGTGTTTGGTGTTTTCACCGACCGCCTTAGTCTGTAAGATGCGGCGTGACACGCTAACCTAATTAAGAATTACTTATAATAAGCATTTAATTTATATAAAATTCAGTGCATTTTTGCCTACCGCGTTAGCCGTGTGGTTTCATCAACATTCATTATCTTTATGTTTTAATAATAGTTTGAGAGTGGGTAAATAAATAGTGTTAAACATAACGTTTCTTTCTTCTCAATAACACCGACATCTTGCTACGTACCTCGACTTACCTCTAATGTGTCGCGTACTTGGCTACCACAATCGCAAAATTTTACTTTCCTTTTAGTTGTGACCTGTCATCGATTCGTTTAAAAACCAGTTGTTTAATTTTCTAAGTAATAAAATCTAATTTTAGAGCTCTCATTTTGTTTTATTTCTTTTTCAGACCTTGTCATAAAAACTCTTCAAAAATATATATGTTTTGATAAGCGTGTGAATATTTAAGCCCAATTACTTGACTTCAAAGGTCATGTAATGATAATAATTCCAACATTAAAAAACAGTTAATTACAACACCAACTCATCCTGCCACAACAAACATTAATGATCATATTAAAAAACGCAGCAAGAACTTGTAATTACACATTCAATACCACAAAAAGACGAAAACAGTTTGAATACAAGTCACAAACAGCATCAACAGGCATTGTCTGGTGACGTATAAAGCGCGGTCGACTCCTGCGCAGCGGGGGGCGGAGTTAACACCTACTCGCGCTGCAGGGCGCTTACCAGTGAAGTGGTAATAAAAATGGTAAGAAACGCCGCGTGCGTGTGACAGACTGGCAGCTTATCAAACTGATATCAGGAGCTGTGATTTACAGGTTTTTAAATTCGCCAATAAACTTAATGTGACAGTTACGAGACTACTAGTATCTAATGACAAACTGTGTTATGTAATTAGGAAAGGAATAAATGTTTTCTGAGATACAGGCTTACTACCTAGTTCAGGAGCTTTTATGTAGCAGTGTAATTATGTTTGCAAATAAATGAATTTATCATTATAGCTTCTTCAGCTTCTTCTTTATATAGCTTCCGCCCGCGATTTCATCCGCGCAGGTTTTCCCGGTCCCGGGGGAATTCTGGAATAACAAACGCCTATGTGTTATTCCATGATTAAAAATTTCACTTAGATCCGTTCAGTAGATTGTGCGTGAAATAGTAACAAATATCCATACACCTATACATCCATTCTCACAAACTTTCTCATTTATAATACTAGTACTAGCGTCTGCCCGCGATTTCGTTCGCGTGGGAAGATTTTTTTTATTGATAATAGGTTCGCGGTTGACCACCATCTCACCTGATGGTAAGTGATAATGTGGTCGAAGATGGAGCACGCTTGCCTAGAAGTAACCTATTCACTCTTGACTTAAAGATCCCCAGGTTATAGCGATCAGGAAACACAGACTCCGGCAGGGAATTCCACTCCTTAGTCGTGCGCACAATGAAAGTATTCCCAAAACGTTTTGTGCGTGTGGGTGGGATGTCCACCATGAAACGATGGCGCATCGCCGTTTGTCTTGTAGTCCGATGATGGAACGGGCTTGGCGGAATTAGATTGTTTAATTCCATCCCGTTTTGCTGCGTAAATTCCGATCCCGTGGGAATTCTGGGATAAAAAAATATACCTATGTGTTCCAACCAGGTATCCACACACCAGGATTTCATACCGAATTTCAATATATCATAACCAGCCATCTCTCCTGAAAGAAAGAAAGAAAGCCCAGTTATTCCGCCAAATTAAACGTACAAAGAAACAAACATAAACATTAAAATAAAAAAAATACTTCGTTGTATGTTACAGAAATATCCTCATTTTACACTAAAACGGCTAAAATACTGGCGCAATGGATGCCTTGTTTAAACAAACCATTTGTCACCGCAAGTAATTAAAGTCATGAAACATTTTCAACGAATAAAAAATTCAGGCGTTGATATATTGTTAAGACTAAAGTTCTGTAGATACTATTCGGTATTTTAACTTGCATTAGTACTTGCTTTTTGTTTTAACACCTTGCTCTACACTAGAAATATCTTTTAAAAGAAAGAAAAAGTATTTATTTCCAACAAACAAACGACATGCAAAGAATATTAAAAACTTATTAGTAATTGGTACTTATAATTATGTTAGTAAATGGTGGTGGAAAATAATAAAATAACGTCGTGGCCATGGCAACAAGACTCAGCATTATGCTAGGCTATGGGCGGCGCTGTTTTTCAGTGGTTATTAAAATCCGGGGTCCAACTAGTGACGTACAGCCGCTAAACGCTCAAGCATTGTATCGATGTTCATTCTAGTTTGATTCCCATCCTGGGCAGCTGTGGCTCAGTGCGGTCTAGTGGTCAGCCTACCGCCCCAGGCCGACAAATGTACATGGCAGACTATGATACTAATTATATAAGATAAATTATCTAAGATAATTAAGGACCACTTAGAAAGAAGTTTATGAAAGTGTGGTTACGTATTTAGTTTGGTGTATTCAATTAATAGACCATTCATTGGCATGTGATTAAATATTAGATACGTGGTATAATTCCCTCTTAAATCTCGGTATAAAATTAGCCTATATGTTGCAACTCTCAATCTTCCAGTGATAATGCCATTAACTCGCCATCAAACGTAAAAGTTTGGCGAGTTTAGATTTAATTGATACCTCTGTATATAAATTAATTAACTAATTAAAAAAGAACTCTTAACTTAAATACCCCAAAGTGATAGCTATCAGGAAACAGACTCAAGCAGTACGACGAGTAGGTTTATACCATAAATATTTATCAATAAATAAGTAAATAAATACCATACTGGATGATTTTTATTTAACTAATGCGGAACCCTAGGTAGGTTACTACTAGTTATACCACGTTATACCTACGTAGGTACTATGTTAGAAACTAGCCCATCGGCCGTGACTGTTCGCGTGGGAGGTTTTTCCCACGTATAACCTGATCCCCTGTGAATTCTAGGTCGAAAATAAGCCTATATGTTGCACCACATCCCCCTCTATCTTCTAGTGAAAGTCACTATAGTGATAGGCAAATAACTTGGCAAGAGTCGTTCGATGCGCAGAAGTCAATTTTTATGACGTAGCGCTGCACTATGGGCCAGAACCGTGCGTACCGTCTCAAAAGTAGGTTTTCGTAATGTTCTATATTGAATATTTTGTTAATGCACATGTCTAACTGAATGTCCAATGCATATTATATAGTAGTTAAAATATACTATTTCTTATTTTTACTATTAGACTAAGGCTTGCAAGTTGACGCTCAAAATTATGTCAATTATGTAGAACACAATTTCACCAGTTCACATGGTCATATTTTCATTATTTTCACAGTAAATTTGTAAGTGTGATATATGGTTGGAATGGTTATGAAGTACTCTATTTAAAAATAATTTAGTTAGACCATTATGTAAAAACTGGGGAGGTATAGAACTTTTATTTCAGGACCTAATATTCTATCCTTATTAGAAACTTTACATAGACTTTTGACAGTTAGCAATGTCTGCCCATGTCGTAATTTTAATAGCATCACATAGAGCATCTAATAAAGAAGTCAGGGCAAAAAAAAAATTGCCCGAATCTGACCCCTTGAAATGAAACGAAAAATGCCTGATGGGGGAAAATACAAAATATACTAAAAATTATTTTTATTGTGATTGATGAGATTTTTGGATATTTAGATTACTTTTGACCTTTTTTTATTAAATAATATTATCTATATACTTAATATTTAGGTAAGGTGGGAGTATTGGGTAATGTATTAATTTTTTTTTATCGTTCGGTCAGATGTGGTTTATGTTTTGTAATCACTGTGTGGATTACATGTTTATCAGGTAGTTTATGTATTTCTCTATCGCAGTGAAGGAAAAGGGAGGAAATGGTAGTTAAAGTTATTATTGTACATTATATCAGTACTACTAACCACCTTCATAGATAGTGGTTAGGAAAGTGATAATGACACTAGATAATACTATTTTTTCACACAAAGTTTCAGTATAAAAGTTATTGATTTACGTTGTCATTTGCCAGTACTTTAGTGTGCTTTGACATAATGTAGTCTTCACCAACCTCGGGAAAAAATTAGTAGTTAGAAGTAAAAACAAAATGAGTGAATTTGTTGTGCCTTGACGAGTATTATGCGAATTTTTCATTGATCATGGAACAAAATCAGAAGATATTCAAAAATACTTAGAAGAACACCACCATTTGTCGTCTGAAAAAAGTGAATTAGTTGTAAAACTTATTCAAAAATGGCTTATAACAGTTATAACAGCGTTTAACGATCGGTGGACCAAATCTAACTGAACTAAAGAACGATTCTTTAATAAAATACATCGTGGTTAGACGGTGAGTTTAAGGTATAATTCGAAGAAGCACCGATAGATATTATACCTACAATACCTATCTGGAGAACGTGGACGTCCGCAAAAGTCTTATGAAGATCTATCAGAGAAATCGAAAAAAGGAAGAATATGGAGTTGGTAGATGAATATGGACTCGAGTATATACATAATGCATACGTTCAAGGATTGCAGTCTGAAGGAGAACTCGAAGAAGCTAATGTTGTTTCAATGATGCGGAGTTGTGATAGAAATGAAAAAAGGATCATGAAGGAAAAATTATTGCATGAAAGTCGCAATGCAACAGATTTCACGGTGGGTGAAGCTTTAAGTATATTTGCAGATTTATATCTTTCGAAATAACAATACGGATTACTTCGAGCAAGTCTAATAGTTTAATCTAATAGTTTTATTAATCAACAAAAACTTCGACATATTGCTATCATATAATATACTGACGAACGCCGTTACTATGTTATCCTCAACCATCCAGCATTCAAATAACCGATATAAGTGCCAAAGTAAATCTACAAGATTTGCTGGATCTCATTTCTTCTCACTTCTACATAAAATCTTAATACATAGGGAAAGTATAATAAGACATCTTGCTGTTCTGCCCATTGGAAATTTATCTGAGGGTGCCCAAGAATCTCGTAATAAAGATTACAAAAAATTCAGATTGCATCACGCTAGAAAATGCTCTAGGTCCGCAACGAATCAAGACATATTTCATGGTCTTCTATTTACGTTCGATCCATACATATCAAGTATCAGAAAATCATCAGTCACTATTTCCAAGGAATTGTTAGACGAAGCTAAGAACCTCTTAGCTATTTAAATAGAAGTAATTACGTAGGTACATTAATTGAAAAATATATTTTTGGAGTGGATTATTATATCATATTTGTCATTTATTTAAAGGGGAATGCCCATCAGCCACACAAAAAAATGCTTAAAATGAACAACAATGAAATAAACGCCAAATTGCACTACAAATCGTAGGGAACGCATAACAATTTCAATAATTATCAAAAGACTAGGTAGAAACCAGTTCCAACCATTTTTCTAAAATATAGGTTAGGTCAAGGTTAAGAATTAATATGCAACAAATAAAGAACAAAACAACATTAAAATGTTTTAATCATCATTAGAAACCACTAATATGTCATCAAGAAACTGTGCAGGAGGATAGATATTGGATTGGTACCGGGCCCATGCTAAGTACCATATTATTGAGATAGTATGGGCACAGGTACCAACTGTTCGCCGTCCCACTAGGCAGTTACAATAACGATGCTTTAGAGTTTTACTTCCAGACTAAGAATTGTTAACTACATATGGGCTCCGCATGAAGCTAAATACAGTCTCATGCTGGAGCGTATACAAAATAAATTTACTAGGTTTCTGTACCTAAGGTGGTATGGTGTATATCCATTTTATCCATTGATGTATCCAACTTTGTTTGTTATAGGCATGGTGGGATACAATAAATTGGAAACAAGGAGGGACATAGCTCTTGCTACCTATATTTTGAAATTATTACGTGGTAAGACTTCAAACCCAGGTATATTAAAAGAAATTAACCTGTGTGTGCCCGACAATTATGTATTCCGAAGGCGACAGCCTCGTCTATTGGCGGTGCCCAGCAGTAGGACCAATCTACTGGGTAAAGCCCCTATAACGCGCACCTTGCGTGTACTTAATGACGTAGCAGACAGCATTGATCTTTTTACTTGTTCTCTGAGTGAGTTCACAAAAACCACGATGTACAGAATATGTTATGGTCAATAATAAAACTGTAATTATGGCCACACTATTGAATTAGGAAATTCCTGTAATGAAAGTGATGTTGAGTTAATAAATAAATAAATAAACTATTATATAAACAAAATATATTTTTTGAGAAATATGCCTACTTTGTATTTTTCCTCGTAGTAAAAACCAATTACCCGGAAGAGCTAAATCCTTAACCAATGCATTATCCATTTCTCTGCTTCTCTCAATCTTATAATAATATTAATGGTATATCTCTCGTGTATGCTCGCCATAGTATGAACGAGCCTGTTTTATTTGGTAAGTTCCACATGCCAACATAACCATTTCGCTGTATATCACTTGTGGAAAATCAGCAACATTGTTATTATTTACATTAATACTTTGGAATCGCGCTCTGCGACGATTCAAATTATTATGTATAACAGGTTCAGGTCCGTCGAAAAGCCGAGTCGCTGTTTAGGCGGGTGCAAAAGTCCGTGTTGAAAAATGGGTAACGTGTGCAGAAGTCAAATCAAAATACTTAAAAAATGGCCACAGTCGTCGTTAAATATCCTTAAAAGCAATCTGTTTAAAACTCAAGTCGCACACGCAAAACCATAAATTAATCAAGTAATCAATCGAAAAAATGAAATGCAGTAATGTCAAACTGTCAGACGTCAGGAAGGCAAAGGACATACCTAATTATGATTCATACAGTCTACGATACGATTTCCATTTTGAAAATAACTTGATTATAATTAATATTGACACACATATATTATTTTAATTACATTTACGGTATAAATAGGTCGAATTATATTAAATTCATGATTACTGTGCAATAACTACAAAATAGTTCACTAACAATTATTTGACGATTCTTGTTTGGCTGAATGTCGATCACTCACGTCAAATAAACACTGACCGCTATCAAAAAAATAAGAATGGATTAGACGGTTATCAAGTTAAATATTTTTATGATCGTGATATTTTCTCCCTAGGTTTACAAACTTAAGAATTATTTCATTATTCATATTTTATTCTCAATAGAATTAAGGACTATTAGTAGTTTCTGTCCATTTCAAGCATTTTTTAGGCGTTCCCCTTTAAGATTTATATGTACTTAATATAAAATAAAATAGGTTTAATATCATAAAACTGTAAAATTATAATTTAATAAGTTAAACAAACTATGGTTTAATATTAAAAAATATACATTTTTATTTTTGTTTTATTTTTATTAATATTATTTATTAAACATTTGACAATAAATGTGTAATTATTGGATTGTATATACTCTAGAGATACTACGTGCCAAATTTCAGTTGTTTACTTCAATAAACAAAAAAGTTACAGATTATTGAGACGGTACGCACGGTTCTGTCCCATAGTGCGCCGCTCCGAGCGCGTGATTGGTGCGTCAGTAGTTCTCGTTCACTTTGCTCCCAAATACAATTGCGTACACGAAAGTTGTACCCTTTGTTTTTGTTACGACATGCTGTTTTAAGTTTAGTTTTTGTTACGTTGATTACAATGCCAGGATCAAATACCGTTTTACGCAGACTATTAAAACGTCAGAAAAAACAGTTAGACACTATAGTTAAGGCAGGTTAAAATTTCGAATTCGTCACTGTCTTTAGGACACCGCGAAAAAAGAAGAATAAAAGGGGTAGCAGTTTTATTAACTAGTTGTGACGACGAGAAAATATTATTTTTAATGTTTTTTAAATACATTTTTATCACTTTTAAATGTAACGGGTCTTCCAATAGGCACGTCCGATCTTTGACAGTTAGTAGCGGCCATCTTGTTGAAGCTACATCTGTCAAATTGGTTGCCATTAATCATTCTATTTTGCCAAATCATCATGGATAGCTATAGCATCCAACAACACGTGCAAATGATAAAATTGTTTTATTAAAATGAGTGTTCTGTTCGGGCAACGCACCGCGCGCTTCGCCCATTTTACGGTCGCTATAATCGTCCTACCGAGAGGACTATTCGTCGTGTGGTGGATAAATTTGAGTCCACTGGTTCGGTAAATGATCGACCAACACCCGTACGTCAACGAAACGCAAGGTCTGCCGAAAACATCGCCGCTGTGTGTGAGAGTGTGCAGGAGAATCCGAGGCAGTCGATTTCGCATCACTCACAAGAACTCGGCCTTTCACAGACCACAACTTGGCGAATTTTGCGTCGTGACTTGGGCCTGCACCCGTATAAAATTCAACTCACCCAGGAATTGTAGGTAAACGACCATAGACAACGACGTGTGTTCGCTGAATGGGCACTGGAGCAGTTAGAAACTGACCGTAATTTTCACAGAAAAATTATCTTCAGCGATGAGGCCCATTTCTAGATGAATGGGTACGTAAACAAACAAAATTGTCGAATTTGAGACGATGCCAATCCACATGAGATCCAAGAGCGTCCAATGCATTCCGAAAAAGTTACAGTTTGGTGTGGGTTTTGGGCTGGCGGTGTCATCGGGCCATATTTCTTTGAGAACGCGAACTTTCTTTTGGCGAGCGCTATAGGTCGATGATTACCAACTTTTTTTTGGCATGAACTGGATCATCTGAACACCAACGACATGTGGTTTCAACAAGACGTCGCTACGTGCCATACAGCTCATGCCACATTGAATATTCTGCATGAGAGATTTGAGGGCATGGTCATCTCACGTGGAGCTGATGTGAGCTGGCCACCGAGATCTTGTGACTTAACCCCGCTAGACTTTTTCTTGTGGGGTTTTCTTAAGTCGCAGGTCTATGCGAATAAACTACAAACCACAGCAGCCCTCAAAGCCAACATAACCTATGCCATAGGTCGAATTCAGCCTGATTTATGCGCAAAAGTCATGGAAAATTGGATATCTCGCATACGCTCCACCCAGAGAAGCCGTGGCGGACACTTGAATGATGTCATATTCGACACATAATGGCATCACTACATCTTTCAAATAAATAAATAATTTCGATAATATCTCACACACACTTTGTTTTATTTAAATTTAAAGATAGGACACGCTTAATGAAAGACCCCATATTTATGTATTATATCTATTTTATTAATAATACCGAATTAACTAATGAATTCCTCTTCTTTCTTTGACATTCTACTGAACAGACATGATTAAAAATAAGTGATGGCAATAACGATAGAATAATGGCAAGCAATAAAAGTGACCACTTTTTTGTTCCACTAAGTGCACGATGCGCGAACTTAGCCCCACTACGCCAAAACCTTGCCAACTTACGTGCCGAGGATTATAACTGTAAGTTGGTTAAGCGTTCAAGAGACAAAAAAAAGTCAGTCCGACTACGGATTTTTTTATTTTTGTTTGTGTTTTAGTACTTATCATGTAAACAACTCGACAAGTACTTAAGTAAACACAGTTATTTTTAAATCAGACAGACACTAATGTTAGTGTGTCTATTATTTACTTGATTATTACCTCTTCACTTGTTAACGGCTGAACAGACTAACATGAAACTTGGCATAAGAGTAGACCATGTCCTAGAATATGACAGTTTCAAGACATCGTCGTGGGTGAAACCGCTCACAAAAGTTCACACGCTATAAAATTTAACTTTCGTCATACAAAAAACCATTTAATGGTGATATAACTTTCGGCACTGTTGTTGTTAGTTGTTACTGCAGTGAAATACTTAATAACTTACGTGTCCCCTAAGGCGTTATTAGAGATTGGTCTTCAAGACCTAAGCCTAGGGGTCTGTTTGAAGAGAAAGTGCGTCTGGTGAACGTCACACAAAATATAGAAACGTGTTTAAACATTACCGCATACAGCATATTAGAAGAAATTATGATCAACTTAGTTTATTTTTTTATGCACCTGCCATGTCACCACCCATAGTTGACTGGTAGTGAATGCCTAAGGCATTCAATCCGCCTTTGTACATTTTGTGTTGCATAAAGTTTTAATAAATATATAAATTATACACGCAGACGAAGTCTCGGGTAAAGAAAGTGATAGTCATACATAATTTATATGTCATAGAAAAACGAAACAAACAAAAAACTAGCTGTTGCCCGTGACTACTAGACCGTTAGTTTGCGAGGATAAAAAGTAGCCTGTGTTAATCCAGTACTGAAGGAACATGGTGGGTGTTTACTGTTTACCCAGTAGAAGTCTGACACTCCCTACAACCCCACACAGATCGACAGAAACATTTGATGATTTCCCACCAAAAAAGGTTGTATTCTTTACATATATTATGTCTTTTGCATAATTAAATCCCAAGTATTGAAGATTTCGCATTCATAATATTAACTGGATAATATAGGGTACCGTAGTCACATGAAATATCGATTTAGAGTGTCAAATCGATACCTATAACTGTCAATTCTGAACATAAAAGAGCTGCAACTCTGCAAGCCTATCATGAATATCAACTAAAGATATTCATCAGAATATTATAGAGTGAGGCACACAGTCTCGAATTTTCAGCTTGTGATGTACAGTATACGCAGTGGTCAGTTTTTCTGCGCAGAAGTCACTCCAGCGTGCGTTCGTCATAGTTTTTACGTCAACGCTGCGGCCGTCAGCATTCCGCTCAAATTATACCGACCGAGTGTAGTCACCATCACATTGGAGATTTCAGGGACACGTTGGGTTTTACCAGACTAAGTATTAATAAAATCATACAAAGGCACAATTTAAAAATCATAGAATAGATATGTAACCATTAAGAGTGGCAATGCCTACAGATATTTCACCTTTCAAGATTCAGATTCAGATAACTTTATTTGCTCAAACATGAGTGTACATACATCTTATAAACAACAAAAATGCATGCAAGGTGTTACAAGTACATGGAGTCGTGCTAACATGTTTACCATATTGTCATGGTGTGCAAATATTAACAACAGTTTATGATTAAAAATAAATAAAATATTACAATATTCATTAAAATTGACAATTCTGACAATATCAATTAACAAATTAATTATTATAGAACGTTACAATAGGAAGATGTCAAACATTCAATTATTTAAAAAATAAATTAAAAATTAAAACAATAATATAAAGTCAGTGTTGGTAAAAAAAAAACGTAAAAGTACTTAGTCACAAATCATTATTACATTACCATATATTTAAATTAAATCAATGTATAAAGGGCAATCTATGTCAATTTAAACGACTTCATTAAAAAATCATTTACATCATAATATGCTTTACTAGCTAAAAATGATTTTACTTTTCTCTTAAATTCTTCTGAGCTTAGCTCTTTCCAGCTTTTAGGAAACTTATTGTAAATAATGGGAGCCATACAAAAAACATTCTTGCGCAGTGCAGACCTGTGTTGACAGAGTTGACTGTTATCACGTCTATTTCTAGGAAACACATCTGTCATGCGAGAAAATAGATTAGGGTTAGTTTTAACAAATAGCGCGATTTCAAAAATATAAATTGATGGTAAAGTCAATATTTTGTGGCGTATGAAAAACGGTTTGCAGCTATCAGTTGGGTGAATTTCCCAAATGACTTATTTTTTTGTCTTCGGTGAAATTGGTGTTTGAAAAAAGGAATATGGTTCTGAATTATTTTTTTTAGTATTCAATAGGTAGTTATTGGGTTGTGGCAAAAATATAATTTGCCTAGGACTATTACAAAGGTAGAAATAAATACATAAACCTCTATTTTTTTTCAAATCGGTGCTGTCCCTCTACTTTTTTAACAAACAAAACAGCTTATACACTAAAAAAAATAAGTAAGTTAAGTATATAACTTATTCTATTTCATAGAATATTAGTTTTGTTATTAATATATAGCATATTTTAATACATAATTAACGATTATTATTACTGAGAGGCACAAACGTATTGGTCCTGCAAAATGTTCTCATATCGCTGGACAAAAGTAATTTAAATCTAACTTTACATCGACGAGTCCGACAGCGTCCCCACCCCAATTGTATTTCCCTCGTTGGTGTGTGCTAGTGCGTAGTCAGGATGGACGTGTGTGAAATCGCTGCATATTCCCGCTAATAACGTAAGTACGCCATTTCAGTTGCTCCCGGACAATTATTTTATATTATCGGTGGTTGCATTTTTCTAGTGTAATGAGTAGTTTTATTATTGTTGTTTGGTTCTAACAGAGGTAGTGAGTGAATTAGCTTCATTGTCTGTTATTGAATTTATCGTAGATATTATGCATTTTTTCTAATTTTCTAAAAAGTGTGTTATTTCTCACGTCGCTGTTCTCATATCGCTGTAATCGGTGGTCTTTATTACCACCGATGTGATAATTTACACCGAAATGATAAGAAAAAATCAAACGGTGTCTTATATATCTAATATCGGTGTTTTGATTCATGATCAACGCACAGATTTGTCACATCGGTGGATTGCTTTATCATATCGGTAGATCGTTTTATCATCTCGGTGAGTCGTGAGTCGTTGAGATGGAGCAATTGAACGCATTGAAGGTTTCTCTAGAAAATATTTTCTACTTAAAAAAATAGTAAGTAGGTACATAATAAGAAATAACAAAATAATAAATAGATAAAAAGAAAACATAACAATAGCTTAATTTTGTTTAAGAATGCCGAGGCCAAAACTAAAAGATGAGGAGAAAAATGAGAAAAAGAGGTTGCTGGAAAGAATAAGAAAAGCTAAGATCAAAAGCGATCCTGTGTTAAGAGAGGAGCATTTAAGAAAAGACAGGTAACGTTTAGCTAGACGAAAGGCAGCCGGACTTATCCCAACCCGAAGCCAAATGACTGCACATTCACGTCGCATTGCACAATAAAGAACCGAATCAGTGCCCGTGCATATTATAAGAGGAAAAAAGCTAAGGCAAATGTTGCCCTAAACAACCAAACAAGTGTTTCAGTGACAAATGATGTAACAGAATCGCTACCGAAAAATAAGCCTGGTATTTCAAGAACCAATAAGACCTCATAGCCCACGGCTATTGCGACAGAATGTTCGATGTAATAGTCCTAATCTGCGTATTGATGCCGTAGTAGCGCGTAGTTCTCACTATTTACGTGCAAGCAGTCCTCTAGATTTGTCAATAGCATCTTCTTTACGAATGCCAAGTATTAGTTCAATAAATTCAGAAGAATCAACTACAAAAGTAGTAGTAGCGTAAAGATTTTTTACTAGATGTAAGATATAAACGATCTGTAATCTATTTACGTTTTTGTATACTTCATTTTAATAAAGACAATGATAATAAAAATAAACATTCTTTTTTTAAATTCTAAGTATCTATAGTAAATATAATAAAATAGGTACATAATTTCAAAAAATATATTTTAATTCGATTTCTAAGAACTCAGTTCTCTTTGGATGTTATCTACTTACATAATACCCTAAGTCTTCAGTTCTAAGTCACCCTTGTAAAAATATATTGATACCCATATATACTAACTATTTCCTTTTTGATGTTCAAAGGTGGATAGATTATCATATCGCTGGATATGTACATCATTTCAGTGGATAAACTTATCATATCGGTGTACAGAAAAAAATAATCAGTGCCGGTTTGCCATATCGGTGGAAACC
Source organism: Tholera decimalis (assembly GCA_943138885.2). NCBI lineage: Eukaryota > Metazoa > Arthropoda > Insecta > Lepidoptera > Noctuidae > Tholera > Tholera decimalis. The sequence goes on from OW964567.2 coordinate 34,942,876, forward strand.
AGAATACAAACTGAATTTTCTCCTTAGTCTTAAATGATACGTTGATTATATTAAATTTGGGGATATTTGATATCCTAAAGATTACATAAAACCTGAAAAATATACAAAAAAAAAATATAATTGAAAAAGTTCACCGATATGATAAGAAATATGGCATTTGTTGAAATTCACCCAGTTGTTTTTAATTTAAATATGGATCTAAGGCATTTTTTTTTAGCTTTAAAAGCGATTTCTCTGTCTGTAGAAAGTCCCCAATATATATTATGATATAATGCAGTATCTGATAATAGGCTCTGCTATGCCGTAATAAGCGGTTAATAGAGCATTAGTATTTAGTGTCCGCGATAGTTTATAAAGTGCGAATGCGCTGCTACTAAGTTTTTTGCTAATGTCCTCTATGTGTGGCTTCCAATTTAAGTTTCGATCCACCGTTAAACCTAAAAACTTAGTGGAATCTACTGCGTCAATTATATTATTATAATATTTTATTTTAAAATTTGGGTATTTTAACAGCTGTCTTTGACTGAAGTGCATTATTACCTACTGTTTTATTTAAGTTGATTTTAAGGTTATTATTTTCTAACCATAGTATAGCTTTATGCAGTGTATTATTTATATCAGTTTCATACATAAGTTTATTTTCACAAGGAATGATTATTGTGCTAAAATCTGCAAAAAGTGTCATGCTGTGTTCTATATATTTAGGAAAATCATATAGGTATGTAAAGTGTAAAAAGCGGTGGCCCTAATACACTTCCTTGCGGTACGCCATAGTTGACATTTCGCTCCCTAGATGTAAGAATTACTTCTCGTTTAGTGTTCGCATTAATCGTAGTTATTTCTGTGATTTGCTTCCTTCCTTGTAAATATGATTGTAAGAGTTTTTGAACATTTCCTCTGACACCATACGCTTCGAGCTTTTTTAATAGTATACTGAAATATAAAATTGCATAGATGGGTGTATTTTTATCCATAATGATCATGATTTTGTGTAAGAAATCATAAACCGCCATATTAATTGTTTTATTTTTCCTAAAGCCGTATTGCTCATTGCAAATAATATCATATTTATCTATATATTTGCTAAGTTCTCGAGCAATATATTTCTCAAATATCTTAAGAGAAAATAGATATTAATGATATTGGCCTGTAATTTTGCATCAGGTCTTTTTCTTGCTTTTTATGTAATGGCTTTACTATAGATTTTTTCAAGGCATTAGGGAACATTCCTTCAGAAATACACAAACACAAGTTCATTATATGACACAGTGGGCCACATACAATGTCAGCGATAGTTTTAATAATTCTTGTACTAACACCATCATAACCTACACTATTCGTGTTTCTGAGGGCTAAAATAATTTTGAATATGTCTGTAGGCAAGCTGGGAGCCATAAACATCGAATCTTTTCTGTTCAGGATATCGATATGGTTAGTGGCTTTTGTCCCTGCTGTAATTGGTTTTATTTTGTCAATAAAAAAATCATTAAACAGGTTTGTAATTTGTTTAGGGTCTGATATTATTGTATTATTGATATGAATTTACCCACCCTTTAGACAAATTCATTATTATGGGTGATTTTAATTTTGGTAATAATGTAGAATGGATAAGTTTTGAAGGTAATGAACTAATTCCGCAAAATGTATCATGTCATTACTTGAGGGACTTTTTTGATGGAGTTCTTACTTCTAACCTATCCCAATATAACGGTGAAAGAAACAGAAATGCGAGGTTATTGGACTTAGTTTTTTGTAACGATTCTGTCAATGTTAATGAATGTCACGACCCTTTAGCATTACCTGTAGACCCGCATCATAAACCACTATTGATTACTGCCGATTTCGTTGAGATTCACAAATTAAGCGACAAACTGACTACGAAATATGTATTTTCTAGGGGTGACTACGCGGCTATTAAATCTGAACTTGACCAAATCAATTGGAATGAATTTTTAATTCATGAATCGTTAGATAGTGCTGTGGAACTTTTTTATAATAAATTATATGAGCTTAGAGATAAACATATCCCGATTAAATCAGTTAGACGGTCATCGTATCCGCCTTGGTATGATTCGGCGTTGGTTAAAGTATTAAAAGATAAAAACTTTTTACCAAAAAATTAAACCGACTCCCAAAAACACTGCAAAGTGAAAAATAACTTTAATTTCGGTAGTCGGTGTCTTTAGTTTTGTATTTTCGTTTTTGGCACCGACTTCCGAAATTAAAGTTATTTTTCACTTTGCAGTGTTTTTGCGAGTCGGTTTAATTTTTTGGTAAAAAGTTTTTATTTCACTCTTTTTAGTTGGTCGATTTTTAATTTACTTAGTTAAAAGAGCCTAAATGTCAACTACTTATAACCTTTTACAACATATTGCTTTTCCCAATGCTGGTCCGTTAATTTTTGAGGAGTTCTCCTGGTACTTCACCATCAGCTCTACATCACCATATGCATTGTGACGAACATAAAGTGCTTAACATCCATATTCAAGTATTCGAATCGCAATCCACGAAATACTTATTATTGAGTAGGTTCGGCGGCCATCTGTGGTCTTCATCATCAGTTCCACTTCCCCAAATGGTATTTTTTGAGAGCAACTGCACAAGTTACTATAAGAAATACCCAAAACGCCATAGGTGTGCCTATAATATTTGAAGAGTTCCCTCGATTTCTCCAGGATCCCATCATCAGATCCTGATTTGGTGATAAATGGTACCAATTTCGAAGTATACCCTTTCAAACAAAAAAAGAATTTTCCAAATCGGTTCAGCCGTCTTCGAGTAATCGGTGATCATACATAAAAAAAAAAAGAGAAAAAAATAAATATACGCGTCGAATTGATAACCTCCTCTTTTGGCCGTCGGTTGAAAAATATAAATACCACCGCAAGTACAAAACTTATGGCAATATGTCAGACTTTCACTCTTTTTCTATTTTACGTAATAGAGCAGCTAACTTGGAGAAAACGTGTTTCAATAGATATATGGATAGAATTGAGTCTTCGATCATTCAGAACCCGAAATCCTTTTGGTCGTATGTTAAGAGTAAAAGAAACTCTGGTACTTTTCCAAAAGTAATGCATTATGGTGATAAGACAGCAAGTACAGGTGAGGAGATCAGCAATTTATTCGCAGACTATTTCCATTCAACATTCCAGGAACCGAATCCCGTGCCTGTGACTACTTCCGGTGGCATTAGCGTTGAACATGATTTATCGTGTATCGGCTCAATTCGTGTGTCTCATTCTCAAGTTCTAAAGTTATTAAAGACCATGGACCTTGCCAAATCTGGCGGTCCTGATTACATGCCTCCATTATTTATAGTAAATTGTGCGGACAGCTTAGTTGAACCACTTTGTATTTTATTCAGGCGGTCACTGTCCGAAGGCATAGTTCCAAAAATTTGGAAGTCTGCGTTCGTTACTCCAGTATTTAAAAAAGGTAATAAGTCGGATATCTCTAATTACCGACCGATATCCAGGATATGTCTGTTCTCAAAAATCTTAGAACGTATTGTGTTTACTGACGTATACAATGCTTTGAAGTGCTACTTTGGTGATGAGCAGCACGGTTTTCTCAGGAAGCGTTCCACTACATCTAACTTAATCTTATCCCATGAATACATATCCGAGGGTATGGGAAACCGCGCACAAGTTGACGTCATTTATACTGATTATAGTAAATGTTTTGATCGTATTGACCACGCACTGCTCATGGAGAAGTTATTTAAGGCCGGAATACATGGAGATTTATATCGTTGGTTTTCCTCGTATATTGATAACAGAACGCAAGCTGTAGTGCTTCAGGGGTACACCTCTGGATGGTGTTTTGTCCCCTCGGGAGTTCCTCAGGGTTCCATATTAGGGTCCCTATTGTTTACTATTTTTATTGCCGATGTGAAATATTGTTTCGAAAATCGTTATATTTTACTTTATGCCGACGATATGAAGATTCATAAAACTATCCGAAATATAGCTGATACGTACCTGTTACAAGCTGATTTGAATAGATTTGATGAATATTGTAGACGTAACAGGCTTGAATTGAATGTATCAAAATGTTATCACATGACTTTTACGCGCCAGAAGTCGTTAATTGATTCATCATACACATTATGCAATATCGGTATAGGGAAGGTCAATACTGTTAGAGATCTTGGGATTATACAAGACAGCAAGCTGCTCTTCGATAAGCATATTGATGGAATAGTAAAAAAAGCATCGAGAGCACTTGGTTTCATAATTAGAACCTCGGTTTCTTTCCGATCGCTAAAACCGATCAAAGTTTTGTATTGTTCGTTCGTACGCAGCCATCTTGAGTATGCATCACAAGTCTGGAACCCTCAGTACGGGATCTACATCTCTCGCATTGAGGGTATTCAGAGAAAATTTCTTAAGTACCTGGATTACAGGGCGAAACAAGTATCTCTAGATTACAATCACCGATGTAGAAGGTACCATTTTCTGACGCTTGACCAAAGGCGTAATATTAATGAAATATGTTACTTATTAAATATTGCAAATGATTTAATTGACAGTACTGAACTGGTTTCTAAGTTAACGTTACGCACTAATCAAATGGGGCTGCGACAGCGACCACTTCTACGTGTACCTTCTGTAAACACTAACTATAGGCGTAATGCCTATTTCTGTAGAGCGAGTCGCAGCTTCAACAAAATTTGTTGTGAACATGATGTGGATTTGTTTTGCACCAATGCAAACACACTAAGGAAGCTCTTAGCAAAGCCATTTTTTGAACCTGTTGCACCTACTTGCATTTGAATTGAACTGCACACCTGAACATAAATTAATTGTTTTAGTTAACTTGTGTAGTCGAATAGAACACATCAGTCTATTTTGTATTAGGCTAGTTCAGTTTGAACATAGTCTTTTTTTTACATAACTTTATTTATCTGTGAGGGCTTGTAATTAGCAACTTAGTTTTTATATATTATTGTTATAATGCTATTAGTCTGTAAGCCTTCCGAAAATAAAATAAATAAATAAATAAAATAAATAAATAAATAAATTTGATTAATGCTATTCTTAGGACTATTTAGTTTATTTTCATTAATAATTTGCCAAGTCGTTTTTGATTGATTTCTAGACGTTTGTATTTTATACGTATTCTGTGCTTTTTTCGTTAAATAGATGACCCTTTTAAATGTATTACAATATTTCTTGAATAGGGTTTTTTTTCGCTGCGTAGGTTTTGAACGATACTGCCGTAATAAATGTCGTTTATTTGCAGTACATATTTTAATACCGCGCGATACCCACTTATAACACTTACCCAAGGTAACGATAGACTTTGTTTGAAGCTGGTTTAATACGATATCATTGAGATTTTCTTTATTTAGCCGTTGATGTCCCAGTGCTGGGCAAATCCCTCAAATCCTTCCAGGTTCTCTTTTCGAGCGCCACCTCGAACATGTAACAAAAAAAGAGTTGTTTTTTACTTTACAGCAAATCCTTTCATTTGTTACGTTATTATGGCAGTTCACTAAAAATAATTAGTCCGCCATCCATGTCCTGTCTATGCCATGTTGGATTTAAAATTACATAAATAAAAGCCTTAAATAGCTTCTGTCAGTCTGTAGTGTAATAGTCAAGAAATAAATATCTAACTTGCTTTCTTTTCACAATAAATACTGTTTAAGTAACTAGAGATTTAGAATAAATATTGTAAAGTACATACGTAAATCCTGATAATTATAATCACTCAGCATTTAATATCGTCAGCTGTAATGCTACAGCTGGCGTGGACATTATCTTCATGCACTCATTAATTCTAATTCTAATAGTTTTAGTAAATATGGATAGTTATACCTAATATATAGCGGAATTAAACAATCTTAAGTCCCGATATTCAGTGCATTTGTTTTAAGTCTCAATTTAAACACGGTATAAGTTGTAATAGATAGTTTTTTTTTATTACAAAATGATATTAATTAAGTTTCATAAAATAATTTAAAAATGGCATGTGTTTTTCAATAAAACTATATTCCACCTAGTGCCCTAAAGCGTTACTGAACTTTTGGTATAATACACTGTTTACCCCGTAAACCCCGTTTACCATTTATGTCCGAGTTACAATTAATAGAGACATAATTATCCCCATGCAAGTCGTACCCAATCTGAACCAGCCAACGTCACACCATAGAGACCACCAACAGACCATTTACATGACTCATATTAAGTGTCCTGTGTCTTTAATTATGGTCGCCCCAGTCCGCAGGCCCGTCCTCAGTTTTTGTGGTCCCTGGCAAATTCACTTAATTGTGTCTACGACCCCACGACACGCCAGACTCGCGGTAATTACTTGGAGCACAGGAGCAGGCTTGGAAAATAGCCTTTTTGGCGTCCCGCGACCGGCCGTAGCGAATGGGGGCAGAATAGCCGCAGAGATGTTTGACAATTGAACTTTTTGTTTGTACGTGTTTAATTGTTAAAATTTAGGAGTGAAGAGCAATTAGAAATTGCATTTTTGAGTTTATTTCCCTCCACTCTGCAAGTCGTGAGCTCGTGGTTAAATACAATAGCCGCACGGGATGATTTTCAAGGATAAGCAATGCCAAGTCGATCTGTGGAAGGACCATCTAAACATATCGAAATTTCTCCGTGGTAAGTACGTTCAGTCGTTGGTCCCAGCTTCCGGCTCTTATTTGTACATCTTGGATTGTCGTTACGGGCAGTCAGAAGTCAGAAAGTCAAACACCAGTCTTGCTAAGCGGAAAGTGTTTTTGGGTTCATTAAGGCAGTTTTCAACCGACGACCAAAAGAGGAGGTTATCAATTCGACGCGTATTTTTTTTTTTTTTTTACGTATGATCACCGATTACTCGAAGACGGCTGAACCGATTTGGAAAATTCTTTTTTTGTTTGAAAGGGTATACTTCGAAATTGGTACCATTTATCACCAAGTCAGGATCTGATGATGGGATCCTGGAGAAATCGAGGGAACTCTTCAAATATTATAGGCACACCTATGGCGTTTTGGGTATTTCTTATAGTAACTTGTGCAGTTGCTCTCAAAAAATACCATTTGGGGAAGTGTAACTGATGATGAAGACCACAGATGGCCGCCGAACCTACTCAATAATATTTCGTGGATTGCGATTCGAATACTTGAATATGGATGTTAAGCACTTTATGTTCGTCACAATGCATATGGTGATGTAGAGCTGATGGTGAAGTACCAGGAGAACTCCTCAAAAATTAACGGCCCAGCATTGGGAAAAGCAATATTTTGTAAAAGGTTATAAGTAGTTGACATTTAGGCTCTTTTAACTAGGTAAATTAAAAATCGACTAACTAAAAAGAGTGAAATAAAAACTTTTTACCAAATAATTAAACCGACTCCCAAAAACACTGCAAAGTGAAAAATAACTTTAATTTCGGAAGTCGGTGCCAAAAACGAAAATACTAAACTAAAGACACCGACTACCGAAATTAGTTATTTTTCACTTTGCAGTGTTTTTGGGAGTCGGTTTAATTTTTTGGTAAAAAGTTTTTATTGGTACACAGTACCGCAGGACTTGTACCTAGTAGGTACAGGACATGTAGTGTAGGCATACCACAGAACAGAAAATATTCCGTGAGACATACTAAATAGGAGTTGTTTTGATATTTGTTATTTGTTCATGGTTGGAACTAGGCTGCTTGACGATTTATCTTCTGTGGGTTTCTTCAATATCACGCCATTAATCACTAAGTTTCTGATTTTGAATTGGAAGGAAGGTTATAGACATAAAAAGAAATTAAAGGCCAGATCACCAGTGTCCATACCTTATTATCGTGTTAATAGCAACGGTTAATAGTAATATATATCGTCCTAGTAACTATTCAATTTTTTATTTTATTTTTTATACTTTTTAATAATAATATGATGTTATTTGTTTTTTTTTTTACTGTGGCAAGTGTCAAACGTTTAAACGTTTAAACGTGTGAAAGTGATAAACGTTTTTTCTATCTTTTTTTCTGTCTTTGTTAACAAGGTACGAGCCGAACAGCCAGCCTTTTATCTTTTATCTTGTACTTTACTTAATCTTATGGCTAAAATCAAATTACAGTACTTGAATAAAGCTACCTTTGTATTACCAGGAGATCTAAGTTCTTCATACCAACGAGAAGTACAACCAGCCCTTCGCACCTTCGCAGCCAATGCTGGGCCGTTAATTGTTGAGGAGTTCTCCTGGTACTTCACCATCAGCTCTACATCACCATATGCATTGTGAGGAACATAAAGTGCTTAACATCCATATTCAAGTATTCGAATCGCAATCCACGAAATACTTATTATTGAGTAGGTTCGGCGGCCATCTGTGGTCTTCATCATCAGTTACACTTCCCCAAATGGTATTTTTTGAGAGCAACTGCACAAGTTACTATAAGAAATACCCAAAACGCCATAGGTGTGCCTATAATATTTGAAGAGTTCCCTCGATTTCTCCAGGATCCCATCATCAGATCCTGACTTGGTGATAAATGGTACCAATTTCGAAGTATACCCTTTCAATCAAAAAAAGAATTTTCCAAATCGGTTCAGCCGTCTTCGAGTAATCGATGATCATACATAAAAAAAAATATATATATTTACGCGTCGAATTGATAACCTCCTCTTTTTGTCGTCGGTTGAAAACTAGTATACAATAGAGCATATCAAGTAGCATTCACTGTTACAGCCAACCTTAAGATGGACAGAATAATTATTAGATGGATGGGAGCATATATTGCAGTAAGTGGTACTGCCCATACCGTAACTATGAGGAGCGACTCCTACCATTAATTTTGAATCTAAACAAAAAAATCAGATGCCATAAGCCAATTAATTAATTCATCAAAATAGCTCCAGGTATTTATGAGGTGTTTACGAGCGTGTGAGACATCATATTATTCATGATTGCGTTCCAACTACTGTCATAAGTAATGTAACCTGCTGTTTTCATATCTTTTATCCGCCTTTTTTCTTAAAATTATTTTGGGTTTATTACAAATTAAAACTTCATTATTATTTGCTCTTTCATTTGATACCCAACACACAATCATAAAAAAAAACATTCAATTCATGATTTTATGACCTTTTAGACACTTTTTTTCATATTAGGCACTTTAATGTGACGTCACCTGGCCTAAACCAAAGGACAATCAAAACGCTTCCAACGATTCATTTTCAAATTATGTCAAGTCGTTTAAGAGGTATGGTGAAACAGATGAACAGATTATGTGTATCGGTCCAAATTATAAAACTCATTTTTGTTTTGCCTTGTTATGCTATAAGTCAAGAGTGAATAGGTTACTTCTAGGCAAGCGTGCTTCATCTTCAACCATATCATCGTTTAACAGGCCTATCAACAATTAAAGGTATCTAGTGGGAAGGAATTGCCTAGTTTGTGACTTTGTTACTGTGAACGCTTTGAGGTCTTTCCTTTGAACTTATTAAGTTGGTTCTACTTAAGGAATTACCTAACAAAATACACATTAGGTAGGTAGGTATACTAAAAATAGCTAAATGATTTTGTATGAAATTGAATTTTAAAAAAGGTGTTAAATTTTGTTTATCAGCCATCGCTTTTATTTTTGTTTATTTGTAAAAATAAGCTTATACATTCTGGACCAAAAAAACGAGGGTTTAACGTGGTGTGCTATGGCCGCGTCAAGTCATTGCCACAACGTCATTTAAAGATACACTTTCTAGATCGTAGTACGATCTAAAATTTCTAAAACAGAAAGTTCTAAATCTTTCTAAAAACAAAAAGTTCTAAAACAGAAAGTATCTGTTTTAGAACTTTTGAGCAGTTCATTATCTCTTTCTACAGTTGATTCTTCATGGCTGAAGATCACGATCACCATTATTCAGCATCCAGCAGCGGTTCGATAGGCTTTTCCACTTGTTTTTATCGGTGGCCATACAGAGAACTTTTCGAAACTGTGAGAGCTATTTGTATTCAGTTGCTCCGACCACAGTAAGGCTGCGTTTCCACCAGAGATGTGCGAGGATGCGTAGCGAGGGATGTGTTTGTAAAGAACCAATAGAATCGCTTCATTTACTTCGCCTCGGTCAGCACAACTCTGGTGGAAACGGCTCAGCGGAGCTAGATTTTTGCGCATACAAAACAAGCGAGGGATGTGTGTGAGAGATATGTTGCAAGGGATGTGTTGCGAGGAATGTGTGTTGAGAAGGATGTGATGCGAGGTTTGCGCATCCTCGCACCACACATTAATGCGCATTTTCACAGCTCCGCTACACATCCTCGTAGGCACATTTTCATCGCACAGCTTTGGTGGAAACCCCCACACATTTTCACAGCACAGCTAGACATCCTCGCACGACACATTTCCATCGCACATCTCTGGTGGAAACGCAGCCTTACGGGGACCTCCCTGCTCTTTCGCAATTCCGGACTTCTCACAAGATCAGGATTTACACGCCGAAAATCTTCCACACGAACTAAGTCTTTTCACAGTTAGTCTTTTCTTGTTACGGATGAGCCTGGTCTCCACCTCGATCACGCCTTATGGTAAGTGATTGATGAGCTAGCGAGCCTAAAAGATGCCTATGCCGGTTAACTCCAAAGCTGAAGGCTTTTAAGTTTAACAATAGATGTTTTGTTTGTCTATCAAGTGCTAGCTTCCTCACCATACAATTGACTGTCAATCACATACCTGCCATATAAGACTCAGTAACTGATCAATAAACCACACGTTGTCCATTGTCATCACACTTCACAGCTCCTTGTAAGTCATCACCATCAGAGTCGGCGACCGTACCGTCAGCAGAAGATATAAGCAGATCCGCAGACCTACCTACGGAAATATAAAGAAAACATATGAGTTTTTTCCTTTGTTTGACTGTCGGTTACTGCATCAATTTTATTTCCTATTCTTCATACCTGAAAAAAGGAATGGTTATGGAAAATAAACCGGTCAAGTCCGAGTCGGACTGTCGGACGCTCTCGAGATTTTCGAACAAAACTCCTAATTGCGACAAATTGTGTCTGGTTATTAAGTTTTCAGCAGCCAATTAATTATTGGAACATTCGATTTGCGTTTAATTCGTAACAGGTCGATATCGTATTATAGAATCTTTGGACTTTCAAAATTCAAATCGATTCCTTTATTTGGTTAATAAATGTAAAATACAGATCCTAATCTTAAATTAGGTACCTACTACTTAGAGGCCATTTTCAGGCATTACAAATTTGAGAACGTAAACTAAGAATTATCATTAATTCAATCAAATAATTTAAAGATCGCCGTATAAATAAATCATTCATTTCCGACATTATATTATTAATTCAAGTTTAACAGAATAATTGAATTAGAAATGATTGTAACTATCAAAAATTAAACCAAACTTTAAACGAAATTGAATTTGAAATTATTGTAATTTCTAATTCAATTTTGTTTAAAGTTTGGTTTAATTTATAATATGTAGTTTGCAAATTTTTTGTATACATCCTAATTGTCATATTGTATCCAATAGCTGAAATACTTTTTATGTTGACGGTACCTCTGTTGGCAGTCGGCGTTAGACATCAAAGCGACATTAATATTCGTGCAATAGTTATGTGTCTTCCTGTGGAACAATTGGGCGATATTAGCATTTGGCGTGAATCGCGGTACGATCGGCTGCCGCGCCGGCGCAACGCCGCGCCGCCTTATCTGACGTTTTAATTACTATTCTGTAGTGTATACGGGTTGTTTGCGGTGTGAGTGTGAGCGATTTGGTAGTTTTGTAATAGCAGTTTATAAACTGAAATGTAAATAAAAAATTAAATACTGTAAATTTCGGATAAGTAACATCACAGAAGAGATAAAAGAGGTTAGAAAGGAAATAGTTCCTGATTAGTATGAGAACGCGTGTCGCCGCTTGTCTCCCAATCTTTAGCTCCACTACAAGCAAGAGGCCCGATACGTATGCGAATTACGCACACAAATAAATTACACACACTTAAATCGAGCTTGCTACTGATTGTAACTCACTGTCGATAAATATGCGCCGTGCAACACGGCCAATCAGGGCAAAGGACGAAACGTCAATGGTAGAAGTATTGCGGACGCAACGCATGTAGTACATTGTAAGCGGACTTGCTCATTGTGTTGATTAAGCGAGTACATATCGGCCAATGTATATTTTTGTAACTTGTTGCAATAATGTTGTTAATATTTGGAATTTCAAAGTAATCAGAATATTTTTATATTTTTTACAAATAAATCTGTATTCATTAAATGTTATTTTCGACTTACCGATGGAAAGATATACCTCCTCGCTCTATACTTGCTGTCTGACTTTTTGTTTTACAGGTTATAATTGCACAACACGGCATTTTAAAGCAGAGCTTTGTGTTCCGAAGTAGTCTGAAACGCACTATACACGGTGAATGAATTAATCGCTCGAGCTATGATTTTCGAATCATAAATGTGGCGTGCTCGCCACGCCCACATTACATTTCCAACCTTATTCATCTATTCCGTGAGTAACATCCATAGTTAGTTAGTAACAAAACAGACAACCTTATATCTATATTAGTTAAAAAAATATCACAAATTATTTTAAGACTTTTCCAGACGTCTAGTCGACACTTCGCGTAACGGCGTGACCCAAGCAAGGGTTGGCTTTTAGGGTGTAAACATAAAGATACAGGTTTTTCGGTCCCGATATGCCAGTACGGGTCGGTACTGATAGGTAAGGGTTCAACCACATATAGAAACAGGTAAATCTGTTCTTAGTGACCATCATGTCTTCGAGTTCGTCGGACATTACAAACATATTTATTGAAACCCTTTGGAGGCCGTGAATTAACAGAGGAGCAACGTAACATCAACGGGCGGTTATCTCGAGCAAGAAAAATAGTGGATTGTGCTTTTCGCAGATTATATTCCAAATGGCATTTACTATCTAAGTACTCCTGTTCAACTCGTAAGACAAGGATGGCACAATCAACGACCGGGTCGACCTTTGAATTTAGCAAAAAACGTCAGAAACATTTTTGTACAGTATTTCACAACATAACCGATTGTTGTACACTAATATATAATACTAGCTTCTGCGCGCGACTTCGTCCGCGTAGAAGTCGAAAATATTCCACGGGAAAGATAATTTATAGCACTCAGGGATAATGCAGCTACATGTAAGTGAAAGAATTTTCAAAATCGGTTCGGTAGTTTCAGAGATTACCCCCTACATACAAACTTACAAATTTTACCTCTTTATAATATTAGTATAGATAAGTAATAAAAACAAAAAATAATCTATTTACATACCATCATGTTTCATTTCTAAACTAATCTCCTTCCAATATTTATCAATAACATTTCTGTTGCTGTGTAATTATGTCTTTTGTCCCACAAAGGACGGCGAAGACGACACACTACACTGGCAAATGCTTAAACCCGTACGTATCGATGCAGATAGTCGGTACCGACAAGTTTCCACCTGTTTCTTTATGAACGGGCGCATACTGATTGTATGAACTATTTTACCCGTACCGATCGGTAATGATCTGTACCGATCTGTCCGTACCTGTAACCTGCTTCTTTATGTTTGCACCCTTACCTTGGACAGAGAAAAAGCATTGCCATACAACGTGGCAATACAGCCAGTCTTTTGGGCATATTACCAGTGGACAGCGATGCTCATGAATTTCTGGACGCTATATTTTAGATTATTTTTAGATATATGTAGTTTAGAGCTTTTATTTAAGTGTATATTTTCAGATTTGAATTAAAAATTTGAATTATTTAGTAGATACTTTGTCACAAGTTCGCCATTGGATATGCAATTTAGAATTATGTATGAGTAGGACTCTAAAATGTATTTAATAACATTTTCGGTAATTATGGTGTTCAAGTGCATTTGATTTGAATGGAAACCGACTTCATCTTCATCTTCGACAACATCATCGCTTACCATCAGGTGAGATGGTGGTCAAACGCAAGCCTGTGAACAATAGAGGAAAACAGTTCGGAAACAGCTAGGTTGAGGACTCAGGGGATAAACATATTCAGTGAGGACTCAACACCGCAGTTCTCTTATAGCTGAAGTTGGGGGGTGATCTCTCATTTCCCGCCATAACCACAATTACGCAAGTAGATGCTGTCTTTGCCGAACATGACAAGCAAATGAAAGAGGACAAAGGGAGAGGGAGATGCCCTTCACACTGATTTGTGTCCAACGGACTGGGCGGTGGGGGCTAACGCCGTATACAGAAAGAAAGCTGGTAGCGATCGTAGCGAAGCCGATCTACAAGCGCTTATTGGCGCTGGTCTATTTTGGTAACAGTTACATCAAGCAAGCAGATTGAAGCAGAGAGAATTTATGTAACTGTCATCAGAATGGACCAACGCCGATAAGCGCTGGTAGATCGGCGCCGGCTACCAGCTTTCTTTCTGTATACGGCCTTACAGTGCAAAGATATAATAAACTATACAGTGCTATCTTCTTTCACCCGTGAAGTTGCCTGCTAGTTACAGCCTTGGGGTAGTTTGCCCTTCGTCATCCCGTCATATAGGCCCGAGAAGGTATCGCGAGATGTTTCCGCGTACCTTTTACTATTTTTAAAACGATTTGGGGCTGCTCACTCCTTCCTCATTAAGAGAATAACATATCTGTGGACTTATGAACCGTCGTTGTCACAGTATTGATATTGTAAGAGGTTGTTCTCTTTTTACACAATGTTACCGCAGAGCTGAGGCTGAGAGTACTTCATATTGTATGAGGGTTTTAACACTTTCGCTGCCAAATCCAAATATTTAATACATTTTACTTGTATGCCATAAATTATTTGGGAAATTTACTTAACAATGATCTTTTTTAAACGAAAAAGAGGATGTTTCTATTGACACAAAATAATAAATACTTCATAAAGTGCTTATTTTCGAAGCCATATTTCTAGGTGCAGTGCTCCAAAAATATTGAGATCCTTTCTTACTGATTGTTTTTACCTCATCATAGGAATACCAGAGCCGTTATAAGTCAGCCCGCTAGTCGCTTTTACTGGGCGCATAACCCTCTCCCCACAGTCCACGCATGCGTTCGTAATTAGGCATTCCCTTGGCGTCCGGCCGCCGTACGCGCACTGCGGCGGCGTCTTTGACACGCCTCGCGCCGTCCCGCTCGCACAATGCAACTATTCATGCCGACCCACCAACGTAAGGAGACCTGTTCAACTCTTTCAATATCAAACGACTTCTCAAACTAACAGAGATCTGGATATATTTGACCAGATAGCCGACGAAGATACTGAGACTGTTTTTGGATTTTCGACTCTGTTATATTTCTGTTAGGTTGCTTTTCGTTTGTATGTTTTGGAAGTATCAAAGGTGTTATTGGAGTGATGTAATGAAGGGACCTAATTGTGTATTCTACTTGGGACGCCGCTATACTGAAGATAAAGGCACGAGCGGAAAGGATAGCGCTGTCTCTTTTACGCGTCACTTCAGTATCATTGACATAATGAAACATGAAATTGAAATCTTTACGATATCTTTAAAAAACCTGCAGTTAATTGAAAAGTCAATCAACGGACGTAATTATAGCTGACTGATATTTCCAAATAAACGTTAATGGATTTTTAATAACAAAAAACTTAATCGACTTAAAAAGTATCGAATCTTACAAAATATGTAATTGAATTAATTAACTATCATAAAGGGCAGTTATTTTTATACCAAAAAAACTTATCTATTAGGTACTAGGTAGGTAGTCTTCCTTACACAATATAAAACATTTACCATCGCATTTTGTCTATCCGTCTGTTAGTTCGCGATAAACACAAAATCTACTGAAGTGATTTTCATCCGGTTCCCACCGCATCTGTCTATCTGTCTACCAGTTTGCGATAAACTCAAAAACTATTGAACTGATTTTCATCCGGTTTTCACGAATGGATAAAGTGATTAATGACAAAAAATTTAGAGTTTAAATTATTAACATTTTGGTTGAATGAGCAGAATTACACTATTCGAACTTCGAAGCCAAACTGGGACGTTAGAAAAATAAACAGAGTTCTAAAGAAAAGTTCTAAGTTTCAATAAAACATGAGTTGCAACTTGCAACCATTACTCAATTTCACGGCACTAGCAAATTAAATTCAATAGGATAACAGCACAGTAGGTGGTACCTACTTAATCAACTGTTGTCGGTGAATAAATTACTATAATATACGTCTCTTAAGCTGAAGGAGGCCTTTTTTTATTAAATAGTTAACTTTAAAAGTTTAAGGGATAGACCTGTCCTAGATATCTGTTAACTAGGACAGGTCTATCCCTTAGGATAGGTAGAATAGTTAGTATAGGATTAGGTAGTGACCAATGTTACATTTGTCACTACCTCAATGTGTCTTTATTGTAAGGGAAGGTTGTTGAACCAAGTTTGTCTAATAGAGCTGGTTGTTTCTACCCGTCTCCACAAAAGCTGAAAGTTTTAAAGATATTTTTTTTAAGATATTTCTTTTCTGTAGAAATGTTGTCAGCTATTGTCTGACCATGATCTAATCTAATCCTCTGTCTATAAACTCTCACCAAGGGCATATTGTGTATTATAGCTTACCTACATCAAAATCATACATGTACCCACAATGTAGTAACGTCGAAGCTTTGTAATAAAATTTTAGAACCTCTCAATTACCAATACTTTTATTGCAGCAATTTCGTAAAATAAAATCCAACCTCATGGGCAGATACACTTAATTTTATACGTTCTTCATTGTTCTTTCTATCCCTCTTGCCCCCGAATGAAAGACAGAGACGACTAAAATTACTCCCACTGATTGCAGTGAGCCGTACACGAATTAGGCCCTTTTCGTTTTTTCTTTTCATCTTAATGCCCTGTTCATGCGTTCAGACCTTTTATCGAAACATATGCATGTTTCTGAACGCACCGGCCGACCGGTTTCGTTCCTTTGCCTTTGAATTGAAACGCCGCACCGCGCCGAGTTCGAATTTTGAATTAGTCTGCGCCGAGGTATAGACGAGGAAGGACGCGCGCTTATTTTTATTTCGAATAAAATATGTTTACGATTGAACAGTGTTTACTAACAGTGATTTTGTGACTGAGTTGGTTGAATATGACATGTTATACTAGTGCTATTTATTATTTGTGAATAATATACTATGGCTCGGATTTTTTGTTTTCTCCTGCTTGTTTGGCTGGTATCTGCTGACCAAGAAGAGGTCGAAGGTGGCAAGTGCGAGAGGATTAAGCTTCCACTATGTCAGGATTTGGGCTACAATTGGACTGCCATGCCCAACCTGATGGGACACAAGGACCAGAAGGAGGCTGAGGAAGCGGTAAGAGCAACTTCTCATAAACTAACAAATATTCTAGAAACTGATCTTAGAATGTAAAAAGCCAATAGAGTTCTATGAAACGTGGAACACGTAAATAAGCTTTCTGAACGAGAATAACACTAAACTGAAATAGCAGCACTCGTATTAAATTTTAATGATAACCATAAAGTTAAAGAAGAGCAATTTGTAATCGTAAAAAATCCTGCGAGCTCTTCTTTGAAATTATTAAATTTATCATTTACACCACCTTCACAAAAACATAATTTTGAAGCTAGCAAACAAAGCACAAGTTAAAAGAATTAACGTTCGTGCCATACAAAGTAGAGGGTCGGGCACTTTGGCCGTGTATCAAGTTTTATGGTACCCTGTATCATATGTTAAGGCCACCCCATTGTTATCTGTTGATTTACGATATATATGGTAGAATAGATTTTATGGTTTGTCAAACTGATACTGAACATGTAATGTGCGATGTTTCCGAGGGTTCTATTGTTGACTCTCGCTACAACTTTGTCTACTGTATGAAGGGAATATTTCCAATTGATGTCTATTTTCACCCTTGCTTCACAGTTTCACACGAAAGCTTCTTTTACGATTGTTATTTAGTATAGCTACTTAGAATATTGTTTAAAATTCCGTTCAGGAGTAGTTTGCCATTTAAAACCAGATGTTTTATCTCATCAACATCATCAGCGGCTACCTCAATTGTTACCTCTTTTGGCATTATGACATCAGGAAAAACAATCTCAAGTTTAAAGTAACAAATGTCTGTTGATAATCTAATTTTTGTCCCATATAAAGTCCTCGCCATTGTTTACGCGATAAATCCTAAAGTGTGGGCGTCGAACGACAGACGTGAGCGATAAGCGGCAGCAAATAGCGGCCTCTTATCACGCGGCACATCAAAGGCTCGATCTTGTATCGCCGCCGCGCTAGCAGCTCGAACCGGCTCCGTCCGCACTGCGCGGCGCACAACACACCTGTTGAACCACATAAATCGACTGCAAAAAATTCAACGATTGAAGTTTCTGTATATAGTGAAGTGTAATCCATGTCCATCTGACCCTCTCACCAATAATCCCGTTTTCAAAGCTGTAAATACGCGATATTGCAAATTACACAGGATTAACAACGCTAGTATGGCCGCATTAAATCAATAAACACACTACCGGCATTTTCATACGTGTACTATCGCTGATAGCGATATCTTTACAGCGGCATAACGCAAGAGCAACCATTTATTTTTATTTATATCCCTTATCGAATCGCTGCTATCTTTGCCTTAAGTGCCGATGTGTATCGGTTAATGCCACCTTATCGGCGGCATCGCTTTAAACCTCAATATATCTGATATCTTTAGTTATATTTGAATTTTGCTAAACCGATAATGCAAGACGATTGCTGATGTTTTGTCATTGCAAATAGTATTCTACTACTCCATCCAAATAGTAAATTTACGATTTAATTGGTATCTGGCGTTCTAGTCATGCTTTCAACTCGCCGCTTTTAAATTGTTCGCTAATTAAGTGCCTTATTAGAATTCTAATTGGCCGCGATTATCTCCAACCCCGATGCCGATCGGCTCTTATGAATAATCATTACGATTTTGATCCAAGTTAATATCAGTTTGTGCAATTGATTGAACTTTTACCATTATCTTAATTGATAAATTCTTTTGATCTATGGTATCTATCTTCTACAGTAAAAAAACAGGCGGATCATTCGTTCCAATTATGTTACTTCGCTCTTTGCGTTTCGACATTTCTAGGCGGTCACGTTTTCTTCTTTCCTTACCACATTTTTTCTAAAATTTCACGACCCGCGATATTCACAATCACGCACGGAATCTCCTCCCACGTGTATTTTTTTATCTTTGACAAAATGATCTCAGTTTTGTCATTCTTTAGGTCGAGAATGACTTCGTTCGGTACAAACAAGTTTAACGTCTTTCTAGAATTCTGTGGGTCTAACGCAGCTTCATCTATATCTTGGTAAGAATCTTGGAGCTACCCAAGTGGGCCGGTCCATTCACGAAGAGCTCCATCAGATCTGGCCGCGTCGGCGCCGGCCGTTCACCTTTAGATTGGGCAATTAAAGTCACATTTCTGGGCCGATGATTTGTTACGTGTACTGTCTTGGCAACATAATACCACAACGCCGTATGTTTGAAATCTAAATCATTTCGTTGTCGAGATAAAACATCTTCATCTAAATGGGCTCCGCAAACAGTTTTATTTTTCGTTTTACTTCAACAAATACAATTTCCTCTACATTTTTGTGGTAAAAAATTCTAAATCCCGTACAAACAGTCGTCCAAGGCCAACAGAGACCGGCTTTTAGCTCTGGAAGGTGGTAATGAGCCAATTTTAAGGCACCCACACCTTTACCTGGCTATTAACACTGCGTTAAACTAACAAACCGCACCGGCTCTAAATTCCAACATAACATGTAGAGTTTATGATGTACTATTGCGATTAATTCTGAGGTTAAGGTTACCAAAAACTCGTCTAGAAATGTTGATTTTTTACTAGTAGGTTTAATTTGAGTCGCTAAATGCAATTCACGTACCTCATGCAAGAGCATGAGCGCGAGATTTGTTTCACGAAAACAAAGAGCTTCTTTTTAACTATTCATAAACCTTTCTTATTTAACAATGTTGTTTTTGAAAGCAATATCTCTGTACTAATAAAACAATAAAATATTCTAATTGCATTAAATGAGTTGCGTACACCTTGATAACCTATTTCCCCACATTTGCGGCACCTTTGTGAATTGTGTTAAAATTACTCGTGTTTTTACCGGTGATCGTGGCAGGTACAGCTGTTACGGTGTTATTGAGAAGTCCCCAGCGTTATTCTTTGAACCGGCACCCTATCATTAACGCAGGTATGCGCGTATAATGTCGGATCATAAAAGGCCCGGTGTCTCACGGATGAAAGATGAAAGTTTTTGATGTTTTTAAATCCTCTTTCGTTATTGTTGAGTTCGTTATTTGCGTCCGTCGTTGCTTCCTTCAGACCGATTTAATGGATATCTTATCTGTTTCTTAAATTATCTTTTCGCCTTTAATCTTTTTTCGTGTCATAATTTGTATATTTGCTTACTATAACAACGTTTCCTGCCATATAAAAGTCACAGAACAAAGGCGCGCATGAGTTATAGTTAATGAATTCTGCAAAAACTTGATCGATTTTTTCATGATGTTATTTAGGAAATGCGAGGTTAAATCTTAATTTATACATCTGATGGAGCTCGGACTCATATTTATTGCTGCGCCGGACCTGTTTTTGAATAACTTAGCACTTTTTATAGTAAAAAAGGCAGCACTTTGTGCGGCCGCCTACCTGAGGTAATTAGGGGGGCAATTTGTGAGTTCTCCGGTTCGTTTTTGCCGTTTTAAGTGCGCAAGCGCCGCGGGCCTTGTCTTCGGCAGTGGCGGACTCGTGGCCATTCTCAGCCTTGGACTCATACTATCACAAAGTGAAACACAACTATAATTATGGGCCCTAGTGTGATGCAAAAAGTTATGATGGATGCTTTCTGGTGTTGGGATTTTCTATGAGTATATATTAGTTTGAGCTCTTATTCTTCTTTTTTAAAGTGTTAGTGTTTTAAGATCAACTCTTAACGTTCTTAAATTGTTAAAACTCTTTCAACATTAATTAAAGCTGTCAACGGAGTTGGTACCTTTCTTTAGTTGTATTGTGATCGTTGTAAGCAGATCAAGAAATTTTTTAATAGTTTTCTCAATATAAAAATCCACGATGAAAATTGTTAATTAATCCAATCTCAAAAGCTGCCGCGAATTCGTCTCACATACCACAACCGATCAAAGGGCAGCCGAATCCCATATTACTTCCGAAGAACCGTCTTTTAATTGTGCTTTAATTATACCGTTAACAATCACAAATTACTTGTAATAAAGTCGTAGTTAAGTGCGGGGCGGGGAACGTGGGGGGAGGGGTTGGCGGCGAGATCAAAGGCGCGCGATTACCGCACGATGCGCGGGCGCATTCGTTTTATTGCGCTTGCGTCGCCCGGTGCAACGACCTGATGCGATCTGGATGCGTGCGATTCTCTATACTATACCTAATTGATGGCGGTTCGATGTCTCCTTTTTAATTGTTTTTGCCACTAATTGTTGAGTTACGTTTACGTTTGAAACGTTAGGTAGGTATTTCG
Source organism: Tholera decimalis (assembly GCA_943138885.2). Classification (NCBI taxonomy): domain Eukaryota; kingdom Metazoa; phylum Arthropoda; class Insecta; order Lepidoptera; family Noctuidae; genus Tholera; species Tholera decimalis. The sequence continues at coordinate 34,964,345 of OW964567.2, forward strand.
TTCAGCAAAAAACTAAAAAATATCAAAAGATTTATAACGCCAACTCTTTTTATGTGTTCGTTCAAGACTCACATCATCAGACGTACTGCCAGTGATTGAATCTTAAAAAGCTTTTATTACATCAAAAGCTCCAAGAAGCCTTTACTTTGAATTTCTCGGAATATTATTAGCGAAATGTTTCCCTAAACAAACCTTAAAACCTTCAAGATAGAATAACTTGCCAATGACGTATGTATACAATTCTTTTCATCCATTATTGAAATAGCCAAACGTGCAAAATTTCGTGGAAATGCCTTGTAAAGCCAGGCGTATCCCAGAAAAGGTCGAGTCATCGCCAGATAGGCGGGAGCCTAAAGGAATGCAGCCCAATTAGATAGATTCCGAGTCCCACCCGACACAACCGGCCCAAGTCATTATTATATTGCCATGGATTATACGAGATACCATGAGTGTAAGACGAGTCATTGGCGCTTTTGAAGCGTTTCGACCATGTAGGAAATGGAATAAATCTTAAAAACATATTCTTTGTATGTCCTGTCTTAGTAACTGTACCAAACGTTGATGAAGTCTAAAGTTTCACACCAAAAGAAATGTATTTTGATTTCCTGCAAATCGTCCTAAATGGGCCGTAGTAATAATAACTAGCCAAAGAGCTAAGGAACAGTCCCCGTTTTGGCAAAATAATAATTCATTTATTTATTAAAAAAAAATTGCCACGACTTGACGAATTAGGTACTCCGATACCTAATATCTATAATCAATGAGCTTTTAAAGGCGCCACACAGCCTTGCATTATCAATACTCTAGCGTCGCAGTATCAATGTTTATAGTAACATTTAGGTGATGAGATACTGTGATTGATAAAATTTATCGTAGATGGCTCCGATCACTATCTAACATGATTTTTTTTTTAAATTTCTGATAGAGCCACGGAAGATAAGTTTTTGGTAAATATGGGTGGGTTAGCTAAGTGTTATATTACCTTGTTTCTTTATTAACAAAATAACACAGCTAAAAATAATAATTAAATAAAAAACTTAATGGATATGTCCGTAAATATATTCTGATAAAAAATATATTGGATCCATTTCGATATAGCTACTGTATTATTTGATATTTAAACATTAGGTATGCACATTGTTCTGCTTTATCTTTTTATTGAATTTAAAAGCGATAATTTACTCGTCTAGAATCAATAAGTGGTGATTATGTTAATATTATTAAGCGGCGCTTTTAATATGACAATCAATTTGATGTTAATCTCACTTGGCGACATTCTGAACAGCTATTCATTAGTGATACGCCTACACACTCTTATCCAAGTAAAGTTTGTATCGGTATGCTTATATTTTCAACAGGTTCGATACATCGATTTCGATATCATTGTATACAGAATCGAATCAGAATTGGATCACGGAACGCTAAACTCGGGTCAGTGCTCGGTACCTTACAATGTAATCGATTAAAACAGTTAAAAAGGTCGGCGGTATTGGCGAGTATTTAACTCAACCCGTGCCTTTTAGAGGATGCTCGTCGAGCCGGCGCACGCGCATAAATAACCATTAAAAACTGTTTATCTCTGCTCACGACAACGCCGGCTCGTTCTCTTGTCAATTACACTTCCACCGAGGACGCATACGTTAACTGCCATACCAGTTGAATGGCTAAAACCTTTTTGTTTGGCGGCATCGAGCTTTACATGTGTTTAAAAATAAATTAACTATCAAATGAACACTAGAAATGCGAGGACACGCACACAGCGGTTAATTTATTCGCCATAGTTGTCAATTAACGAGAACTTGTGTCGGGAATTAACATGTTATATCTTTTGGTATAAGTTAATGTCCCGACATATAGTAGAACTTGGTAGTCAATTATTTATCTATAATAATATAAATAGTTAACGGGTATCATGAAAGCACATTAAAAAAAAAGATAAACGTAAATGTGTTTTATAACCACTTTTACATAAGGCTTATAAGGTGGTGTATAACTGAACAATTCGTTGTGAAAGCAACTAGCTAACAATTAATTTTCTAAAGGCTACATACAAGACACAAGAATCTACGTAGAAATGTTGTTTTTAACTGCTATCTATGATAAGTTATCATAGATAGCAGTTAAAAACAACATTTTACAGCTGGTAAGTTACCAGCTGTCAAAAAACCACAGGCTATATAAAAACCAGCCAGAGACATATTTTTTTTATTTTTTTTATTAAGTTTGAGCCCGCTCTTGACCTCGATCACACCTGATAGTAAGTGTAAGATGAGGTCTACGATCGAACGAGCGAGCCCAGAAAATGCCTATTCACTCTTGCTTTAAAGGCTGACGGGTCATATGTGGCAAGAAACACAGAAGCCGGCAGAGAGTTCCACACCTTGGCTGTGCGCACAATGAATGTTGAAGAAAAGCGCTTAGTACGACAAGACGGTATATCGACCAAGTGTGGATGGTATCCTGCGGTACGCCTGGTAGACAGGTAGTAAAAGAGGATGAAGGGATTAGGTCGTGGAGCTCCTGCGCACACTGTATAAGACATCATCTGTAGAAGGTAGACAGGCAAGCAACGTTTCGCCGGTGAGCCAGGCTGTGAAGCGTGCCTGCCAGAACCTCGTCACCTATGAGCCTTTTAGCTCTGCGTTCGATCGAGTCAAGTGCAGCTAGATGGTATTTGGCTGAGCCATCCCACAAGTGACTGCAATACTCCATACAGGAACGGACCTTTTCTTTATATAAATTCAAAAGCTGTCCAGGTGTGAAGTATCGATTTAGACTCAATGGTTGAGCCGAAGTTGAGGTCAGACGTCAACTCCATGCCCAAGAGCTCCAGGTGGTCGGTAATAGGTACAGATGCACCTCTGAAAGTAGGGAACCATTCAAATTGGCTCCTTTTAGCAGAGAAAAGACAAGCCTGTGTTTTTAAAGCGTTGAATTTGACCAGATTGTCATCGCCCCATTGGAAAACGAGATTTAACGTCAAATTCGTTCGCTCTACCATGGCCTTTCTAAGAGCGGCTATTTCGTCCCTACCAGCTCTAACCTAACCTTCGATCAACAATTGTTGAACCTAACAAAATACATACACGGTACTATTAGTTATCTGTGCCGACTATATCGGATATGCTAGTGACCGCCAGCCATGAAAATAATGAGAAGAAAGCGATAGAAAGTCATTAGCCACAGTAATGGCTGCCGGTAATCGCGTTAAAAAGTAATAAATTCAGATTAGTATCTCACTTCACGTATTTATGAGATCGTGAGATCTTTTATTATGACGATTGAAATTATCTGTGAATATTTTAACTTTAATCTCTTTTTTTGTGAGCTTTATGCTTTGGCTTTAAGTTTCTGCATAAAAAGCGCGCGATTATGCAAAATAACTTTTAATACAGACGTTACCGATTTGTTAATAGCGTGACTGCTTTTAAATAGCCTTTGTTGAATATTTTATTGTAATTTGTTGATCGTGTGGTGGAATAAGTTTAGTACTTAGTTTTTATCAGCATCTAGTGGGCAATAAATTATATTTTGATAACAATAGACACTATTAGGCGGAATTGCTTTTGTTTTATTATGTTTCACTTACTGTTCTAATTAATCGCCCGCCAGTTGAACTATATCTTTAAAACGTCAAACTCGTGACAATTGGCCGCCATTTTGAAAAGTTATAGCTTTTTTATGTCTTTCCCGTAATTTTTTTATGTATTGCGAGTATTATTGGCAAAGGTATTTGGCAAGCTTTCCCAGACGTTGTTTGAAAACAAATAAAGGATGTCTGTGTGCGCAATGTCGACATAGACGATTTTATTTGAGGTCATAGCTGCGCGGTATTTTTGCGCACAGAGAAACGATTGCTGTAAATATTTAGGTTTCGACGGTTATGTACCATCGGTGGTATTTTCACAACAAACTCTTTGTTAGCTTTTATTATGGCAGTTTAACTAAATAGTTGCGGCACCAACTCTAGTTTGTATATAAAATAACATAATATTTTCCCCAGTAGCTGCTGCAAAGCTAAGCTCAAACATACAAGAAACTTATAAACTATACAAACGTATCTATAAGATAAGCAAGTCATACTCTACTCTCCTTCCTTATGTGAAGAAATTAATCAAGGAGACCTGTATCTACCTACCTAAACTTTATTATGTTTACTAAAAAGAAACAAGAATTTAAGAAGTAAATGTATCTCGAAAGCTTGTAGACGTCCGTCTGTCCTAATTAAACCTTATCAGTTGATAACTGCCGGCGCCATCCGGCTGCACCATTCACTATACGACTTTATACTATAACTATAAAACATAAATTGTCTAGCACAGCTGCCGATATTAGCCTCTATTTGCTTACTAATTGCAGTTTGTGTACTATGAAATAAATGGTGCAATTACACTTTTATAATTGTTTTTATGGGTGAATGTTTAAGTATCGTAAATGTTGAGAGGAATTCGAAAGGTTAGCTGTGTACTGTGTATGTAACAAATTGGCTGTACAATAGAGCATACCTACACAACTTTAAAGTATTACTAACACGATTTGAGAAGGGAAAGTAAAATCACTATTTTATTTCATCTCAAGACAACTTCGAGTTTCCATAGACTAGGTACTAGATCCTGCCTGGGCTTCACTCGCGTAAAAAATATTTTTAACGAATAAAGACCTGTGTTTATCCTCAAGTTCTAATTTCCATTCCGAAATGTAACTTAATTACCTACTCTAGAAATTACGATACACCTGGGATCATATCGCTTTGCCGACATTCATTTAGTCTTAGCCCTCTGCGTCTTGCGCTTAATGAATGAATGTCTCACCGTGAATAGCGAGCTTTCCTCTAAGAGATACGCTAATTATCTTCATGGCAGCTATAAAAGCTAGATGTGAAAATTGTGAAATATTTCGTTTTGTAGCACTTTACTGCTGATTGCACTCATTAAGAATATTTTATTGTGCTATAAAGGTAGACTTATAGGTCTTAAAGACTGTTGGAGCTTCGAATCGAGGCCGCCACTAAATCTCTTACTTGTGTAAGGCATTGACTTTGACTTAAAAAATAGTATTTAAGGCTTTGGTGTCTTGCAAAGACTATATATTATATTCTCTGTGACAGGACATACGATACTGTTCGTTGCAGTAGACTTGGTAGGTAAGTTTAGATTTAGTTTGGCGTCTGATTCAGGTCGTTCTTTAACCCACTTGTTACTGAATATACTTTTTGTGTCAGATTGTAATGAAATTCAGATATGTACGTACATGGCAAAATATTAAAGAAAAATACAAAAAAAAATATTCGGCTATTGGAAAATGGTGTTCTTTTAAAAGGACGCTAGTAATATATAATGTACCGTACATAAAAAAATAATGAAGTACCTCTATTGGCGTTTATTTATGCATAAAATAAAGTAAAAAAAAAACCTTATTAAAAAGGTTATTTAGTGTGGTATAATTCAAAACAATCCTTTTTCGTCAATCTGTTTTTTTTATGGCAAATAGCACACCTCAGCCTCACCTCAGGTATTTGACTAAATTATGTTTCAAGAAGTGAAGTTGCAGTATTCTTCCGGAATTGTAAATGACCAAGTTCTCCCTCATCGCTATGAAATAGTTGCCAAGCATTTTGAACTGCCATATCCAAACAGTGACAAATCAATCGGAAATACCATTTTTCGTATCGATGTGCGATAAAGTCCAATATTTTGATCTGCATCTCCCATATTTTCATTACAATTTTTTATGGTGGCTAGTTGGTCGCCTTAAAAGTACGTGCATACTTCTTTTGTTGCTGTGAAAAGTGTCTTATTTTATTTACATAACGGGTACACTATTATAGTTCCATTTACATACAATAATTTCTTCAGCTCTTGTGTTCATAATTATTCTGTAAACTTATAAGGGCATTCCACAATCTGCTGCATCTGCAACATAACCACTGAATAAAAGAATCCTATGAAACACTTTATTTCATCATATATTATGTTCCTATTTTATTTCTTTGGTTTATAAACTTGTTTGTATGTTCTGTTAGCAAATCTATTATGATATCGTCAAACAATTGTTCAAAATAATATAGTGCACTTTGCTATCTTGCCACTTGTTACATATTCTTCCACAGACCAACGTAGGGTGTATATCTCGTGTGGTCCAGTTATGGTTTTTGGTATGACCACAATTTTTGAATTTGAAGGTAAAGACGAGTTATTACTAATAAGAAAACGTCTTCGTTTGGCAACTTCAGCTGGCATCATTTTCATCATCACTGACGCTATCATCTAATTACAAAAAGTCGTAAATAACGTGTGCCGTCGTAACTAATGTCCTTAGTTGACTGCCAGGTATATTTTGAATTTGTACTTGATTTTCGTCCCCGGAATCCTTGTCAGTGACATCAGCATTACAGTTTTCGGGTGGTAAAATGTGATACTGTCAGGGATAAGTGCTTCATAATCAAGTTCCAACTCTTTGATGATTTCATGGAGTTAACATTCCCATTATTTTCCAAATATTTTTCTAATAAAATAAATATAAAACTTAGAATAACAACGCATAGAAGAGGCGTCTAGAACAAAACACGAGCGATTTCGTGTGTCTACTTTATTTTCTTTGTGTGCGTGAACCGAATGTGTCTACGTTCTTCAAATGCACACAAATATAGCTTTCAGTGATACCATTACCAGTACCATTACCACAAAAAACTTTTTTGCAAAAAAATAAAACCGACTTCCATATCAAAACACTACAAAGCCAAAAATAATTTTAATTTCGGTAGTCGGTGTTATTGGTTTTGTATTTTCTTTTTTTTCACACCGCCTTCCGAAATTAAAATTATTTTTGGCTTTGTAGTGTTTTGATATGGAAGTCGGTTTTATTTTTTTGCAAAAAAGTTTTTATTTTCGCGCTTTTTAGTGGGTCAATTTGTAATTAATCTAGTTATAAAAGCCAAAATGTCAACTACAAAAAACTAAAAACGCGCGAACAAAAAACACAATATAGAGTAATCGAAAAGATCATCAATGTAAATATTTTTTTTAGACTTTTGTTGATGTTTCAGAAACGGCTTGTTCGATGTCGATAAAATTTTCATGGGACCATTTGGGAAGTATACCCTTTCCAACAAAAAAATAATTTTTCAAATCGGTTGGCGAGCGACGGAGCTATGCCCGAACAAACATAAAAAAAAAAAAAAAAAAAAAAAAAAACAAACAAACATCCGAATTGAGAACCTCCTCCTTTTTCAGAAGTCGGTTAAAAATGGGAAAACGCACTATTATGTTGCTGGTTCAAATCAAGTATTTTATGTTATGAAACTACACACATCAAAAGTGTCTAGGTATCAACATATATTTTTGCAATAACTTTTCTCCTGATTGATATTAATTAAAATTTTCTTTAAGGATTCATCAAATAAAGTGTTTTCGTTTGTCACAGTAACGATAAACCAAGTCACCTTTGCATTAATAAAGAAATTTGCCATTTTCCTAATAAAGGGATTTTTGACATTTGAACCACTAACATTAAAGTTCGAAAAAAAGACTGAAATAACAGTTTTCTTTAAAATTTTATTGGGTAACTTAAACAATTAATAATCCGTGTTTCTACCGCGAACACTAACAACACAAGAACATCGGTTTGGCATACTCAAAATGAGTTCATCCAAATCACGCTGTGGAATGGCCGCCCATGTTCGTTGCAACAACAAAAAAAGGTCTTCTTGCGACTGGATACCCTCCATATTCGGCAGAGCTCTTCTCTGTAGCATATCCCATGCATGCTCAATCGGGTTCAAGTCTGGCGACTGAGCAGGCCAGAGCAGGACATTGATGTTAGCTGCGGCGAGAGTCTGTCTTACAACTCTTGCGGTGTGCGGTCGTGCATTATCATGCATTAACTGAAATAAGGGACCGATTTGCACTTGTAGAGGAACGATGACGTCAGATACAATCGTCTCAGCATAAATTTGAGCGTTGAGGTTGCCTCTGATCCAAATCAACTCAGTTCTTCCGCCGATCCAAATACCCGCCCATACCATGATGGTTCCACCACTATAAGGATGGACTTCCTGGCAGGATTTTAATCGCTGTTGGCGTCCAGGGGTTCTCCAGTGTCGTATACGTCTTGTATCCGGTCTCATACCAAAACGAGACTCATCAGAAAAGCACACGAAACGCCATTGTTCTTCTGCCCAATTTCTGTGTTCAAGAGCCCATTGATATCGAATCCTACGATTGTGCATTGCTATAGGTGGTATCCGTAGCGGTCTTCGGGAATGAAGGTTCACTTCATGCAAGCGGTTTCTGACTGTTTGGTCGCTAATTAAGTTCCCTGAAGAGTGATGAAGCCTCACGGCTAACATCATGGCGGTTATTGTTGGAGCTCTTCGAGTTAAGATTTGAATGTATCGGTCTTGTCTCCGTGTGGTGCAGCGATACCGTCCTCCATGGCGCTCAGCCACGGTACCAGTGCTTCGGTAACGTGTCCAAAGTCGACTGATAACACTCTGAATTGTATTCAGAGCTAAAGCCACAGTACGCTACCGGGAACCAGCTTCTATCATTCCCACGGCTCTGAGCATTTCTTCCCTGCTTAAATGACGTCGCCGCTCCATAATAACGTTGGTTTTAATCAGTAGTAGGGAAACATTAGCACTAATAATGTCTTCAATGCGTTGTATGTTTTTATAGGGAAAATATTGACAGCTGATTTTCATCTTTTACTCGAATTTGATTAACAGTTCCTGTTTCAAATTATGAAATGCACCAAAAAGGATCCATATAAATTTATAAAATCATAAATTTATTACAAAGCCACATCTCAATCTCAAGAAATCCGCATAAAAATGCTTGATCCCTAGACACTTTTGATGTGTGTAAATAAGATGATGTTTTTTCATGTAATATGACTTATATGACATATATTTACGGAAGGTAAACGAAATGAGATATCGTTTATTGCGTTTAGAATGTTTGATGTGTAACGTGTTATAATGATATTATAGAAATGTATTAATTGCTTGAAAAATCTCGTTTAATATCAATTAAAAGTATGTGTTGTATTTATGAAATAGAAAAATATTATTGAGAACATTACTTAAAAGAAAAAAAATCTTAATCAATAAAATTGTCATCTTTATGATGCCACTCTTCGAACTAACAGTAACTTTTAGTTATAAAAAACTGTAGGTAGTAGCTGTAAATAAATATAGTTTAGTTTGACGCATACATAATTGCCGCCAAAACTATATTTGGCTAAACTTTCCTTTATGGCCCGTTGAGTTGGAAGTTCATAGTTTTACTGTAAATAGTACTCATAAATAGAAAGCTTTTTACGAATTGTTAAGTTGCGCAAATTCACTGTTTACGAGATATAAGTTTTTAAAGTTTCGTTTAAACGAAAAAATTTTTTGGTAAAAAGTTTTTTTCAGTATTAATACTGAAAAAAACTTTTTACCAAAAAATTAAACCGACTCCCAAAAAACACTGCAAAGTGAAAAATAACTTTAATTTCGGTGTCTTTAGTTTTGTATTTTCGTTTTTGGCACCGACTTCCGAAGTTAAAGTTATTTTTCACTTTGCAGTGTTTTTTGGGAGTCGGTTTAATTTTTTGGTAAAAAGTTTTTATTTCACTCTTTTTAGTTGATCGATTTTTAATTTACCTAGTTACAAGAGCCTAAATGTCAACTACTTATAAAATTTTACAAAATATTACTTTTCCCAATGCTGGGCCGTTAATTTTTGAGGAGTTCTCCTGGTACTTCACCATCAGCTATACATCACCATATGCATTGTAACGAGCATAAAGTGCTTAATATCCATATTCAAGTAATCGAATCGCAATCCACGAAATACTTATTATTGAGTAGTTTCGGCGACCATCTGTGGTCTTCATCATCAGTTCCACTTCCCGAAATGGTACTTTTTGAGAGCAACTGCACAAGTTATTATAAGAAATACCCAAAACGCCATAGGTGTGCCTATAATATTTGAAGAATTCCCTCGATTTCTCCAGGATCCCATCATCAGATCCTGACTTGGTGACAAATGGTACCAATTTCGAAGTATACCCTATCAAACAAAAAAGAATTTTCCAAATCGGTTCAGCCGTCTTCGAGTACTCGGTGATCATACATAAAAAAAAAAAAAAAAAAAATATACGCGTCGAATTGTAAACCTCCTATTTTGGTCGTCGGTTGAAAATAGCACGCCATTTGCAAATTTTTAGGTTGTTTATTGTCATGGTAGACGTCAAAGTTGACATTTCACGTTCCATTGACAGAAGAAGTGTATTTTGTTCAATTTTATGTCATATTTTTACGTAAAAATAATTTTATTTTCACATATTCACGTATTAAATTTGGTGTGTTAATAGTGGGCATTATAGCTGTGCTGTATTATGTAATTGCGTTGACGTTTTTACACAAAAATATTACGAATTTTTGTTTACACTGTGGAACGGAAAGTGAAGTGTGATAATAATATGAAAGTGAGATATAATATTTAAAGTTTCCATACAAATTGGGAAATAGTACGCAATATATGATAAATAATATTCATGGTAGTTCCAACCGTTACTAGGAGAAGTTAGGATGCAATAGCGAGCAAAGCGAGCTCGGGACTTGGGGCAACCCGACTCGGACAGATTAGGTTAGAAGGGGATGGCCGGGTCTAGTGAGCGAGCGCAGCGAGCGAACAGACCCGGCCATCACCTTCGTGGTTATTTTTTTTTTAACCATTTTGCCCCGCGAAGCGTGGCTCCGACTACACCTTTTAGCCAACTTTTGAGTTTTTTGAAAACCTTTTTGTTGGAGTAATGCCGGGGAGGAGAGGAGCACCCCCTGCCCCGTCACTCCACTCCCGCTGCCTTCCTCCTGCCAAACAATACTAAATTTTTCCGAAATTTTTATTCTAACCTAAAAACTTTAACCATGGATATCACTATAACCATGGGTTTGCGCGAGGGGGGATGGTACAGGGGAGTAGCACTACTCCCCCGCCACCCCTCACCTCCCACCCCGACCCAAAAATCGATGGTCCATAAAAGAAAGTTTTACCCTATATTTTTTTAAACAAAAATAAGCACAAATTAAAGAAATCAATATGGGTATTTTTTTCCTCACGGATAGCAACATTGAATTGTGATAATTTAGGTTATTAGAATTTTTGTTTGATGGTCGATTTACTTAAATATAATGTATAAAATGTAAGTATTTACTTGTGAAATGTAATTTAATTACACGTTTTTTGTTTTCCTGAAGGACTATGACATCCCTTTACGCTACAAACGGTCGTTTTAAATTATTTACTCGCGAGCTCTGTTCGGCAGAATGTGACCTTGAATACTGACGGCTCGTCGAGCAAAGTTAGCCAAAAATGGCTAAGTTTTAGTTGCCTCACTTTTTGCACTCGTACTATCCTTCTATGCGTTGTTATTCTAAGATATAAAATTTATAAGAAGTAGCAGTCGATATTACTACTGGGCTTTATAAAGAACACCAAATAAAGTAATAAACATTATAAAATAGTTAATTTTGTTTTTGTTATCACTTAAAAGACGGTTTGAGCTTTTATTATACACTGTCAAATAGTTTGAAAATGTAATAATAATAAAATAATTCACCTCATGTTACGTAAGGTAATTTTTACGTAAAATAAGTGCTAAAAACTTTTTTATAATATAATGATATTTCACTGAGAATACTTGTATTATACTGCCACATATCTCAGCTTTGAAATAGCATCTATAAAAATTGTTTATACTAACCACATAAATCACACGATTTTTGTTTATGAGCGGACCTTTTAAAAGGACCCTAGTAACAAGTGAAAAATCGGAAAATTATCAGAGTTATGTTCGAAATTTCAAATTGGTAAAGTAAAGTCCAGAGATGTTCAGACTCGGGCGGAAAGCACATATTCGTCACATCCTAGACATTGGCTACACTTGGGAAATACTGTGGAGTGTTTACGAGGTGCGTTATGACTGACTGTTACACTGTGCGTTTACAAAGCATTTGTTATGCGTTTAATATGTGTAGAAAATTATCTTAATAACATTAAGTCGGGTAGGCGAAATATCTCGGTCGGCAATAATTACAAAAATATAGACAAATTATGTATTGTAAAGAAACTTACTGGTTTCTTTATTTTCGAGCCATTTGGGGGTTGAAACTCCGTGGGGCCCTTGTAGCTTTTAAATTAAATTTCGAAAAGGCCACCATCCTTTTCTTTGGTTAAAGGATCAGCATTGCCATACAACGCCAATGGCGGTTATTTTAGTTCGCAGTTTAGTTTAAATAATTTTTGAAATTACTTGATTACAGTAAAGTTAAATCAAATATATTAAAAAAAAAATCTAGAATATCTAAAATTATTTCTAGACATAACTCTTACATATTATGCAACCTTTGCCAAGATCTTTTTATCTAGCGTCCACACTGTTTTACATAGAATCAAGCAATAAAAATATAATTCTCACTACATTATCTTTTACATTTACATATATTCATACTTAAGATGTCAACACGATACCTACTAAAATATTTTAAACATAAAAATCTGCGTGGAGTACGTGGCTTTTGCCTAACCTAAAAAAAGTTTAAGCTGTCACTATGTAACGTCATAGCCGACATTTTAATCTGTCATCTGTCAGAAAAAAGTGTAATAAAAACATGTGAAATATATTATGGAATGGGTTAGTCGTGAAATCTACGTGGGTTTTGAATCTAGATTAGACTGTAGGGCTGTGTTTGACAAGTCTTAAATGGAGCCGGCCTTTTACTGATAGAATAATTTTGCTAACCGCATTGCGTGGCTAGCTTGCTAATTAAGTTGTTTAGTTAGAGACAGAAGTAGATACGGTAAACCTGTGTATCTTCACTATATATAAGTTCTAAAATCACACGAATTTTCCTCAGTATATTTTGTTTGATCATTTACGTTAGGTAGTGATAAAATTTATTCATTTAATCTGTTATTGTGTCAATTTAACATGGCTGTGGGTTCTTACATATTATGTATGTACTAATAATAAATAATTGGTATTAATAAGCCATTAACATATTAAGAAACCTTACGTTAATTTATTTTTTGTTATGGCAACCCTACATAAGGTAAAGGCGCCAATGAAGGCCCGCTTAATTTCAAAACCTCGTAAAATCTTGCAGATAAGTAAAGTAAAGAAAAAACATAATGGAAGTTGTAATATATTTATTTGAGAAACAAAATATGTAAAATAGTAGTACAACTTTTGGCATTTTAACACAAATGTAAACACTTTTTTGAAACTTGGTATTGGGCTATCTTGGGAGGCTGGTCGCTGAAGATGGCCCGAAAAATATTAATGAAAATATAATCATTATAAACACTTAAACACTTTTAACATAAAACACCAAAATAAAAACACATCCTTCTCATAACATTATTCATAAAAGGTAAATAACCAACCAAAAATTTAAATATGGGCTATCTTAAATCTATCAAAATAAAAATCAACTATAAAATAAAAAAAAACTACTGAATAAAATAAAATGTAACTTTGAAATCAACTTTAAAAGTAACTTTTCAAAAATTAAAATAAATCAGTTCTTTTTACTGTTTATTTTTTTAAATGTCATTCGAATGGGTGGGCCATCTAAGGAATACTGAAAATTAACTTTGATATCAATCAAAATATACTTAATTAATTAAAACAAATTAGACGCTACTGTCTTTAATTGAGTGTGTACACTCCCAAAAAATTAATCTGTAAAGAATCTCAAAAGTGAATTTACTTAATAGCCTAATCAGAACTTTAATTGCCTAAAAAAGGTACCTAATTCGAGATTTATTGCAATCCAACACACTTTCCGAAACATGCACAGACAAACTTAAAAAAAAAAACAAACACGAAAATATACTAATACTACATTTCAATAATCCTAGAAAGGCCCGGCCTATGTTCGGGAATTATATTATGGGCCATGATAGGAAATTACACCCGGGTGGGGTATAATCACGTAAAAATACAAAAAAAGGAAATAAAATAATAACACTCACCAGTCATTCGCTGATAAATAGATTAAATATGAATTTTCACAGTTTACAGCAAAGAGATTTGTTTTAAATTTGTTAATTTTCAAAAGAATTTAGAAAATGGGGGTTATAAAACGTGCATCGTCTTGACATTACCGAGCAAACTGTCACCTATCTTCAAAATGGCGATGCGCCGGTAATGAAACTGACTTGCACTATTGTCTTAGGTACTAGTAGTTTAAACCCGTGAAATTTCAAATGTTTCGAATAATCATAACTGTATTTTTTTTAAAGTGGGCTATCCTAGGAGACGGGCCATCTTCGGCGACACTACCTTAATACATATATTATACAGGGTGTTGACAAACTCATTCTCACAGCACTCATGACGTGCTAAGTGCGCACACGCATAATTACCTAATACCTACGCACACTCGCTATATATCACACACACCGCCATTTATTGCCGCTTTTAAATATTTAGCACACTATGTAAATAGTTTCAAAGTTGACGTATCTATGTAAATTGAGTCGTATTTACATAGTTCAAATGGAGCAAATAATATGTGGGAAGCGGCGCCTTTGAGTAATATAAGTAAACGGTGTTGGGTTTAAAGTTTCTTGCTCGCAAACGGAAAATTGTTCAGGGAAAATTGATTTGTAATTTCAGGGTTGAGTGACAAAGAAGTAGATTTTTGTTTAAAAAATTGAAACTGGCAGACTGCCCGCTTCTAATTTACCGAGAATCGAAAGCGGTAAGAGGGCACACGCACACGATCTGACAGGCGTTGATCCAATTCAGATTCAGACTAAAAAAACATATCTACTAGAAATAAATTGCGTAGATAAGATTGAAAAGGACATTAAATCTCAACTTTTGTTAGCATTATGATGTGACTGGCTTTTATAATGTGCACATTATACAGGTCACACATACAGTAGCTCTTGGCTAAGTAATAATTTCATTGGCAATAGGCTAATGGCCATTAGCCATTAGGCTAAGGTGTCGGCCTTATATGATCGAAAGGTTGCGGGATCGTACCCGACCCATTACACTACTGACGTGAACCCGTCCAGACACAAACACATTTAGCTTAGTTGGAATGGTTAACAATATTGCTAGTAATGTGATTCTACCCACAATGCTAGTTCTCTTTAAAAAAATAACAGCTGCAAGGGTCGATTTTTAAAGTTTAGCAACGCTTGGTGACTTCTCGGTCCGTGAACAGGTGACATGTCTCCGTGCCTCGGAAAACACTTAGGCCGTGCGCGCACTGCCTTGCGGTGGCCGCAATTCCGGTAGTTCTACCGCACCGGTAGACTAACCGCAGTGCGCGCACTTCTATGACACTCCATACTTCACAAATTTTGCGTTTCCAAAACGCAATGCAGTGCGCGCACGGCCTTAAAGTTGGTCTCGGCTGTCTTTTGTACATTTTTGACAATCGTTACGGGAAGTCCGAGGCCAGAAAGTCTGACACTTGTTTTGCTTTGTTAGGGTATCGTGTTAGCCAGCTACTGCTACTACTACCACATGGTCATGAGTAGGCGATCGCTTCATGTAAAACACTAGCACTCAGATAAAAAAATGTAAGTGTAAGTATCAACAGCCAGCGCTTCTGCATATCAGAATGTGAGAACTTGTACATCATGTGGGTTTTATAGAAAACCGAAATCCCGTTTCTTCGGAGAACTATTAAAACATGTTTACGGGGAAATCGATGGCTTTTAATAGCAGTGTAAAAACTGTATAAATCCCGGTCGATTAAACAATTATATCGAGTAGGAAATCGATTATAAAACGATTAAGTCATGATTAATATCTCATCATTCTTAAGAACTGTGCGTTTCTGTAAATACAACTTCTTATATGCTCTCTTGGCAGTTAACATTTTACGAACAAGAAAAGATTATCAATGACGTAGACTTCTCCAACATTCAGCTAAAATTGTCAATAAAGAGAATAGCAATGAAAACTCCCGTCTTGCCCTTTGAAAACAGGTATATTGCCATTCTATGTGGCAATTATACTCAATGAAGTAACCCCGGCTATTGCCCTTTGTAAAGCCATGAGCTATCCCTAAGACTCAACATTCTTGGACATCACATAAAACTCTAAAACGTATTATTACTTTCTTGATGGGGTCATCACTCCTTACAGAATTTCCTTTAATATCTTCATGAATTAACACGCATCAGAGAGCAACCGCAATCACGGTACGATTGTCTTCTGTAGAGAAGCCGCCGCGACGAATCAGGCCATCCACAAGCTTACTGCACTTCAGTCAAGGAAAATCCACCTTTATGTATTTTGAATTAAAGTTCTTAGCCACCGCAAAAATACTTGATGGGTAAAAATTCTATGGTAAAGTGCAGCAAAGGAATTTGAGCTTTGTACCTTTGTTTTAAGGCTGATATGAGCAGGGATTAACCTTGGTTAATGGATACCATCAGAGATAGTCACGACCGGCGTACGATTATTATGAATTAGCTACGCTTCAGTGGGGAACCGAACACCGACCGGCGCGCGGCGGCGGCGCGGGCGCAGCGTACCCGAGCCTTTGACACACAAGTAGGAATACTGGTATTGACTCGGACGCTCTGACTTCTTAATTTATAACTTCAGCAAACTTTTTGAGGTTATTTCATGGATAGGTATAATAGTAAAGCATCTTGCAAATACATAGTTTTTTAAGACTTGGTAGAATAAGCATGTAAGATTTTTATAACTAGGTACTAGCATTCAGGAATCACATGCGTTCGCAGATGTTTCGAGTAAAGTTTGCATAATATTTAGTTGTAAGGCAATGGATATACAAAACGGGTGCCACTTTCTGTAGAACTGAATATTGACTGAAGCCAGTTGTTCATAATTATGGTCTTGCCTAAAAAAAATGTAATCTAGCCGAATAAAAGCATCATGCAAGAAATTAGAGGAGATCTCCTAATATTGTGACTTCGTGAGTGCGTTTACAAATATTTTAACTCCCATGCACAAACACACAGACTCGGAGCAACTATTTGTTGGCCATACAAACATTCAATGTGCCCACTTCTAGGCCAGTGGCATATTCTCATAAATCATAATATTTTGACAACAAAATCTACTTTTTGTGAATACTTGTATTCGTTATTTACTGGCAAGTGTATATTCCAAATTCCAAAAACTCCTACGCAGTTTTATGAACAATATAAATGCCGAGTTATAACAATCGCTTGAGGCAGTGACCTCTCTATATATCAGAGACAAAACACCGATTAATCGTAACAATAGTTTATCACCCGAACTTGGCTTGATTAGTTGAAAACCGAAACAATAAAAAGAACGCACGTCGCTCGTAAATCGGCGCGCGCGCACGCCCTCTCGATAGAATCCCAAAACAATAAAAAAGAGCGCAGAAAATCCATTACAACAATATTTATTTCATAAACAGGTATTGTATAGATTTTCTATTAATGAACGTACCTATATGTATAACAGCAGTACAATGTAAAATATTTGAAATGAATTGACAGATTTAAAACTTTAATCTTGCTCTACTCATGTAAGATTGACTACATAGTTAGTCAAAATTATCGGAGTCAGTCAAAAAAATACCGTCAATCATTTTAAAGTATAAGTATTATTTTGTTAAAGTTTATTATATATTTTGTTTCATAGTTTTATTAATTTAGATGACTGCAAAACGCAATCTAAACAAAGCGACTCAGTAAGGTACTCAGTGCTTATATCTGTCAATTGCTAAATTCAGTAGCCAAATACGTATGATATCACATATCACAGTTATCATGAGCCAACATCTTCCGATACGATCATAATTACAATTTAACTATAAATTGGGATTTAAATCAACACCACATTATCAACTTGCTTGCATGATATTGCACGAATTCTCCGAACCTGTGACATGCATCACGATATGATTAGAACCAGTTGGAACTTGAACATCAGTTAATTAACGTTCCTTATCCTTTACCATCTAGACTGGAAGTCAACCCTGTTTGAATACCAAGAACTTTCATAGATCCTGATTACATATTTTTGATTATTTTACTGATTCCATTCCAATCAATCTTCTTAACGCTTAAGCTTGAGGTGGAGTTTTTACACTTCCCTGGTTTTGATTAAAGCACCATCATTATCTGCTTACCTTTTTCCAAATTTGGGTCGTCATCCAGTCTGACTAGATCCAGCTAAGTACTAGTTTTTTACATGAAGCGACGGCCTATTTATTTATTAGTGACAAAAAACAGTTACATGTTAAAATATTACATTAATGTTCTTAAGATATACAAGCGCAATACCTCAGACATCCCAATTAGAATATTAAAATATAAGTCTAAAACAACGTCCGTAACTAAATAAATTAAAACCAAACCTAGACTTTTTTTATAAAATAGTTATCCTTATTAAACGCAAAACGTATGTGCGCCATACAATATCCTTACGCAGACGCATACACTCATGCAATGCTAGCGGCCGACACGCACACAAGCGCATCTCCTTGAATTAAGGATTGTATTAATTTCATGATACTGTGTTTCCATTTTAAGTTAAATGAAAGACTTTTCCGTCAAAATTTAACACGTATTTTTTATGACGGAAATCAATTCAGGAGCTAATTCTGTAACCACCTACTTCCAGGAATTGCGTTTATTCTGTTACACGTTGTATAGGTAAACACATAACCCACACTATTGTCCACGTATTAATCAATAGCATATTGAATGGAAAACGATAACAGAGTAATAAATGTTAGCTTCACAGATTTTTATTAGAATTTAGATGCTAATGCACTGATAGCGAGTGTTTTAATTTTTTTATTAGAAAGAGTAAATATCGATGTCTATGAAGTGTGGTTTCCACATAGAGGCACTCGTGCCCCGGCGTTAGTTTTGCATGGAACAAGGGTGGCCTCTACAACCCAATGGGTAGATAATACGACACCCCTTGCTTTTGACTACCCGTACTGACTGTTAAAGCTGCACAAGTGACAGCTAAATTTAACCTGAAAACCGACCCGACCCGTATGACTCTTATTATTTTAACTACGAGCTCCTCCCTTTTGATTAAATACTTGACCAGCCTAAACAGTTACTTGGCCTTCTGCATTTGCCTGTACCATGGTTTTGCCGTAAACCGCCAATTAATCCGTGATGGGGAACAGTGGGCGCTTTCACATGTTTCAATCCCGAGTCTATGGTGTCTGTGCCTCGAATATATCAGCTCAGCCGGAAATACGCCAAGAAATAACTCAGCTGTGGAAAGTGGGCCAACGGGATCATAGAATAACATAGTTGTACGTACTGGTTGGGAGTGGTTTGGGACGTTTATACTTTTTCCATGGTACGATTACACTATGGTCGAGCCTGGCGTGTTTATAGTATGGAAAGTGACGATTTGATACGATGATGCGTGAGCGTGATAGTCTTGCGTGCAGAGATAAAATGTTCAATAGTTACGGTGAAGTCTATCTTCAGAGTGTAACAGATTTTGTTAAAGAAATTGTTCTATTTTTAGTTCTGTAAATTTTGTCTTGATTCGTGGTTGATGAACTAGCCACTTAATGTTCTTTTTTTCTTTTCTATAACTTATCTGGTGCAGGTATGAAATAAAGAGTTGATATTCAATTCTATTCATCTATTCAACGACTTACTAATAATAATCGGAATAGTTTTCATGTAACGTTTTAGCAAGTGAAACCACCATTGCAATTAACGGAATGCCACCTGTCCTTCCAATCTAAACCTATGAATCGTGGGAAACTAATCAACCTCTACATTCCATGGACCATCACCTCTTAAAACACCGTAGAATCAACATTAATTGGCGTATTTTCTACTAATTGATCTGAGAACAGCTTTAATTGGCACGTCTTTGCTCATTAATCAGTGTAGTTTATGCCTTCGCTACCGGTCTACAAAAACTGACATTACCTATGAAACACAAACTATCTATTGACCTATGTACTAAAAAAATCAATTAAAGTTTGAACCAATTAGGGTTAATATTATGGTAATAAACTCGAGGATCGCTTTATCCGGATAGGTATAGGCTTTGCGTATAGCCTGTATGCCAGTATGCATGCATAAGAGATTTTCTGATATTATATGTGTGCAAAAACCTCGGTGCGGGCCATACGGTATAGGTATAAACTTGAACAGAAGGACATTCCTGGTCATCTGTGCCTAGGTTTTAAAATTATGGAACTTTAATAAAACTCGACCATAAAAATACTAAAATGGTACCTAAAAATAAAAACTTTTGTGACAGTCTGAATGCTTTCGGTAGCATTATTTTAAGATCAATCACAGAAATTATGCCATAGACCAGGAGTGTCAAACTCAACTCAAATTTTGCAGAGGGCCATATATTAGATTTAGAATGTGTAGGCGGGCCAGGTTCAAATGAATAAACTAAAACATACTTAATTATTTTAACATCTTTATTATTTAGCATCGAGTGCAGTCTAAAATCTCTAAAAAACAAGATTCATTTATCTGTCATATAGGTATTGTGATCGCGGGCTGTATCTTTGACATGACTGCCATAGACTGAATTGTTTGACGACCGTTTTGTTTGAAATATATTAGTGGCTTATTGCGATATTTTCAGTTGTTTCTCAATTGTATAACACGCACGTCTGAAATATTATGTAGGAAACGCTGGAATGTGATACGAACAGAGGCAGGAATTTTGTAGAGCAAAGCAATCAAGCTTTGGCCTTTCAATGCTAAACATTGAGAGGGTAGGAAAAATCTTTACGAATTCGCAAATACGTACCGATTCACTAAATTTATTTATAAACATTTTTTCTCATAACAGAACCCTACGTACAGTAGGCATATAAAAGCGATGGATCACAAAGGCTGGTTGTATTCGCGTGCGCGCGCGCCGCTACTGGTAGCGTAATCAAAATAAACGTTGTAGCGTTGTTTTTATGGTCCCGCGTCACTCGGCAAGCGCGTGTTTACGCGTCGGTGAACGCTTTGATGTTTACGGAATAGGGTTGTGGGTACGTGGGATGTATTGAATGTTATGACTTCGTAAAATTTAGAGACATTTTGTTCATGAGTTCGGAATTAATTGTGCTAATTTGTCATTTTAATTGGCGATCGGAAATATTACTAAAAATATCATTTCATATTGACAACTTCTTTGTATAATTCCTTTGTACTATTTAACTTTTTTCATATTTTTGTTACATAAAAGACTGCATCCATCAAACTACAGTTTCAATTACTTCTCAGTAATGATAAGTTGGAAAACTATGATTTGCTATTCACTTCTAAAAGCACTGATTTAAGTAAATTTATTTTTAATCCAAGTCAAATAAGGGTGATGTCTTGTATTTTTCTGTAACTTGTGTTTTAACCGAGAAGCAAAACACTTTTATTAGGTACACATTTACCCTAAAAAAACAGCTCCCACAATGCGACAACCCTACTAGGGTTATCCACGCACCTCAGATCAAAGGGCCGACAAAGCTAATGAAGTGATAAATAGCAGTGGAGCCATTACACTATATAAATAGATAAATAACTGTTGCATGTATATCGGAACACTGTGCTACCGGGAGACCGCACTCAATCATTTCAAAACGTCAGCCTCGAAAATGTTCTGTAGGGACAATCGTAGCACCCTATCGTTCGACAAATGCGTGGTTGAACTCAGCTGATCTATGTGATAAGGTAACCATTGTAAAGTGCCCATTATCAACGTTGTAATGACAATGTTTTGTTTTATGTAAGCTCGTGGGTCTATACGATAAAGCTGCGTTGACGTGAAGGACGGTAAAGCTTTGAGTTTTCATATTGATTTATCTGGAATTTTGAAATAGTCTACATTTTGTCTGAAATGTTTCTACATTATTTATATATTTAAAACAAAAAGTCGTGTACAACTTACTTAAAATACATGGATCAGATTGTCGTTGACGTGGTCAAAATTTGTTAGACTTAACTAGCATTATTTACATTTAGAAGGAACTTTACAAAATTACATAAATATTTTTGAATATTCACATATTTAATGGGGGCCTAGAATAACATAAATTATGATATAGGTATAATAAATTTTAACATATCTTTCCGCCTTCATGTTGTGTCCAATTTTATATTATTTGTCGCTTATCTAACCCTTAAAAGAAATTTGGTAAAAATGGACGCAAAACATAATAATTATGCTACACTTCGTAGCACTATATTCTCCTATTCCCTATTCTTGCATTCGTATCATTCACATTTCAGCTAAATATTGTTTTTATTATTTTCTAAAACAATTCAATAACATTCTTATCGTATCCCCGTCACATGTATGGTTCCTAATCTTACAGTGCCACACGCTGCTGTTGATTTGTTGAAACATTGTCATGATAATGTGCGCTATGATTAGTGTGTGTTATCACGTAGAACTTCTGTTTTCAAAATAGTCAACAATAATACGAAATATCTAAGTTTTATTCATGCAGTTTAAGTCCGTGAGTTTAGTAAGCTGTCGACAACAGACTAGTAGTAGGTATCATAAGATTATATTCAAGCCCTTTTCCCTACTGATCTCTCTAGGCACCAACACAACACAAAACATATTTAAAAATGTGGCCTAGCAGACACGACTAAAGTGTAGGCTGTGGTTTCGAGCCAATGAAAAAAAAGGCAGGCACAATTCTTATAATTTTCATCATCACAACTCCTCGCACAGCAGTGAAGGAAAACATTGTAAGAGAACTTGCATGCCCCTGGACCGAAAATCCGAAGACATGCGAATTTCACCAACCCGCACTGGGCCCACGTGGTAGATTTCGGCCCATTCCCTGTCATAGAGAGGAAGCCTGTGCCCAGCTGTGGGAACATTATAGGCTTGTTATGAGTGGCTACAATACCTAGTGGGACAATACCGTAGCTTTTGCAACTGCTCAAATCTCGTCTGACAACCAAGCTTTCGTATTTCAGAATGTTTGTCTATCGAGAGACTATTCAATCAAAATAGTGCTCTGTCAAAGCCACACAGACGGACAGACTCGAATATTTTAATGTGCCTAAAGCTTCCCACACAGGTTTCAGACGGGCGCTTTGTAAATTCTTTTTGAATCATCGCGTCGTCAAATCGGTCAACCAGAAAATTAAACTAAAAAGCAATTAATTACAGTCCTAAAGCGTTTCGGATTTTATTACATAAATTCATACTTAATAATTCATAACATTACATCATATATTACTGCCTATACCTAAAAACAACAAGTAAACTGACACAACTATATTCTAACCTGCTTGTTCAAAGTAAATGGATCACCGTGTCCTCGGCTCTTTGATCTATACGTCGCATGCGCAAGTCTCGCAACGAAGGCATGACATGCGCGCGCGCGCCGCCCGCCGCTGCCTTTGATGTACCGTCCGTACCTATACTGATATGTACAGAACAAATAGTTCTTCTTGGTTATATTAATAAAGGAAATACGAGGAAAAATGTATTTATTTTAAGATTATTAACGTTCTGAAGATTTGAACTTTGAAGTTTATTTTGCGGGTTATTATTTTTGTAGTTCAGTTTCTCTGAAGTTTAGGAATACCCTTAGATGTATCTTTGAGTTCCGGATTGAATATCTTTGGTACGAGTGCAAAATAAGGTAAGTAAAAGATCAAAGAGCGTAAAGAAAAATGATTTGGTATTTAAATCATAGTCCTTTCTCTATAGTATAACATGTAGGAGTACATAGGTAGGGTACCTATTGTTTATTCGCATGTAATATTTATTTATTTTGCTTTTTAATTAGTAACAAAGAGATCATCATGCTGCTGGAAGTAACAGTTACCTATTTTTGGTCTTTTGCAACTCGTTTCAATTATTATAGTAGCGCTAGCGACTAACATGGCTACCTACTGGGCACTACATACTTAATATTTAAACCATCAATTTACCATCGAATCGAAAAAGAAGATTATTATAATCAATTATTTTATTGTCAATCACAAGCAAATGACGGCTCTCATCTTCGTGAAGATTATTTTATTATGAAGCTAACCTTATATGTTAATTAGTAGCACAAAACTCCTACAAAAGCGCCCTAACTCCCTTCCATCAACTCATTATAAAGGATCCTAGCATCGCATGGGCCATCAAACGCGGTCGGTACAGCAAGAGCAACTGTCCCGTGAAGACATCAAAGCGTGCGCCTGCACAGAGTCTGACAGAGAGCGCAGTCGGGTGCACTCGGCTATTTTCGGATCTTGTCGGTAATTAATTTTTTGTCGTACCCGCTCCTTTGTTGTTGGTCGACGAAATTCTGTCGCGTTCAAATAATAGGATAGGTTTTGTAAGCGATTTATGGGAGAGATGAAAATAGCTCTCTATCTATTGTTTACTTTTTCCTTACGCTGTGTGTGCTTAAAAATATATCAAAGAAGACATCCATTTTTGGTTCAATTAAAACCAAACATCCTATACTAGCTAGACGCCTCAAGCCATCAAAAAACAAAGCTTCATTCTAATGTAAACATTTCTATAACAATTCCCTAAAAGCTCTATCAATTGTTCGGCATAATAAGTACACCTTTCATGACGTCATCACTCAATCCGCCGCCACTATCGAATGTTTACCGAAGCAAATAAATAATACGACTCCGAGAACTAAATAACTCAATGGATCAGCTAAAGTAAACAATTAGAACTGAAACACCACTCAAATCTCCACCTTGATGCAGCTACGTAAGATTGGTTACAGTATGTTTGCTGTTGTTATAATAATCTTGGTATTTATATCAATGGAAACCCTTGTATGTGATCCGAAAACATCCGATGCCACTCATGTGGGCAAATGTTTGTTAAGGAGTCGTTTACACATCTCTTAAGATCCATACGTGTAAGTATGTTAGTATGTTACGCTTTTACTGCTAAGAGATAGAACCGATTCTGATGATATTAGGTAGTGTGATAGCTTAAACCCTGTTTACTGTTAACTTTAATACTTATCTTCTCTTAGAGAACTTGGAATAATGTGGAGATATTAGCACGGGAAATTACGAAATGCGAGCGGATGGGGCCATTAGAAGAAGTTGTTTATTACACTACTTCGCGAATGGAGTCGGTAATATATGGAACTTAATGATTATACTGAGATTATGAGCTTTTTTCAAGATTATAAAGGTTGCGCTTTTAATTGCAATCAGAAACGAACCCGTTTCTTTGAAATAGCTCATCAAGAATGCATTGCATAAATTGGATTAATACACCGGTGTATACGTATTTAATGTCACTTGTTATAGTAATTAAACCCATATTTTATTGTTTAAAGATACTTAATAACAAAAGTACGTATTTATGACGATAATTTAACGAGTTCTGCTAAATATCACATTCTATTTAAAACTTTTTAAAAAAGCTTGTCAAATATTCTTAAAACTTCAACTATGTGTGACAAATACTTTAAAGTCTGAACGAGAAAATAAAATGTAACGTTAAACCAACATGGCCTTAACTGAAATATCTTAAGTGCCGCTTTAAACCTTTCCCGAAAGTAAACAAGCATGTTTGCTCACAATTGTTGGCTTAGAACGAAACGTTTGTCCAAGAAAAAACGCTAAAATACACTCCGTTTTGAGTGCAATCTACCGTTCTAATAGGATATGCGCAGGCGCAGGTAATAATACTGTTTGGTCCTTTAGTGTAATCCGTGACGGTGGATTTTGGCGGAAATGGATCGAGTGCAGCAAAAAATCCTCTTTTTATTAGTTTTATCGAGACTTATAAAAAGAACATGTTTGCTGTTATTATAGGGATTAATGTCAGTAAAGGTATTGTACTATCTAACAAAACATGCCATAATAAACTGATCAGGGTCTCGTAGAGAATACTCGTGAAACATATTCCTCCGTTCACTCTGTTGTCATTTCCGATACGATATGAGACATCAAAACACTGTTCTGTAAGAATAACCTGCTCATTAAATCAATAAATACACTGGCGATGATAATAATAATAGGTGAAAATTGTATTTTTCTATAACGTTCTTGCAGCTGGGAAGCAGGATTCCTCTCTACGAGAAGGTATAATAGGCACCATAAACCATCACGCGATTCCAGTGCAGGTTGTTAATAATGAATAATTTGGAAATCTCTACGTATTTTATAGAGATAGTTTTGTGCAGGTAACTAGGGGTCATCCATAAATTACGTCTGGCAACACTACGCGTAACACTAGTAGAGCGAGTGGTCGACAAAACTATTTGTAGGTATCTTATATTTACACGGATATAGTTGTATATGTTTTTGAGGTTTTCGTAAAGTAATAGTTTAAAGTTCGTGTTACACTTAGATTATAATAGATTTTGAAATGTGACGTCAGGAAATTTAGGACCCCTCCCACCCCCTTGTCACACAATGTCACATTTCGTCGACCCCCTCCCTCCCCCTTAACGTGTGATGTAATTTATGGATGGCCCCCTAGATACTACACTTATTTCAGTCTACTAACACGACAAACTCAGCTTCCAGTCCAACCGGTTCCAGTTGCTATTATTGTTTTACATATAGAACTCTCTGAACTCCACAACCCAGTAGCTGGGTAACTTGGCTAAACCAGCGTCAGACTTTCTAGCTTCTGACTACCCCGTACGACTGTCACACGTATTTGGTTCGAGGCAAATAGGGCTGAAGTAGGACAACTTGAATTTGTGCGAATTAATAAGTGCCATGTTTTGAGGATTACCTTATCACAGATTATACGGTGAGGTGCGATGACCTTTGTGTTATAACATCAATTTCACATTTATTTATAAATCAGCCATTATCTTGAAGTGCGATGACGATATGATTGGAGATGGATTCGTTAATTTACTTCCAAATTTCTGAAGCGCGAGTCGTCATTGTCGTCTAACCTAGACATGAATATGTATTAATTGTAAATTTCCACTGTGTATCTAGCAAAATGCCAAAATATATCTCCAATTAAAACATTTTGCGCCTTCAAACATATTTTTATTTTACTATTCTAAAATTAAGAGTTTTTGGGAAATCTATTTTTAGGAAGGCACGATTTTTGGCCAAAGGGCAACACCTTCATTTTTTTTAATTATCCCTTCTTCTTGCGCTCATCCCACAGGCTCATTCTTATTTAGGATCAGAAAACAAGTATGGAGTAGTCAATCACTCTCTGGATTTATTATATCATCTCACACCCAAGCAATTAATTTTTTTCTCAACTTTTACAGATATAGACGCATAAAACACATTCTACTTTCCTTTAAATTTAACTCCACAACGCCAGTAACCTAATAGATGTTACCAAGAACTGCCGGCATAAATTCGTGTCAAATATCCAGACCTATCAATTCCGATTACCGATTCCGTCATTATTCAATGTCGATAGCCAGAATCGGTATAAATTGCCTTTTAACACGATTGTAAACGACGCATCAGGGAACAAGTAATTACTTAAAAGACATTTGAGCACTTTCATGATGCCGAGTGAGATTGAATGGGTCAGAAAGAAAATTTAAATTTTAATGGTATCTATCTATACGTTTTAGGTAAAGTATTAAGAAGACAACTTAGACCTGAACACGCATACGGAAGTACCAATGTGTGTTCATGCTTAATTGTCTTGTCAACGAATGACAGAGACTACTGCTAAGTTGCTAAGCTCCAAAACTACAAAATCTATATCCGATCTCGATATCCCCATCTATCTATATATTGGACAGGTAAAATAAAGAGAAAACTCTTTCGGTCCTACAATAAAACGCAAACTTGCGTTGTGGATATCAGTTAAAAGTTAATTATTGTAAAAAAAATACTGGACCATTAAGGCCAGTTACTATAATTTCATCAAATCAAAAACGCATACTTCCTTTGTCCACCCATCTATTTGCGCTCATCATAACACATTAATTTACAATCAAAACCGCTTCCACCAAAAAACGTCATTTCAAATGATTCGAAACGAAATTAGTGTCGGAGTGTCTTGTAATCCGTCCCAAGGCCGGCTTTGAGAAATGAACGTTTTTTGCCCTGAGCAGGCCACCAAGGCAATTATCCTACAACAATGCGACAGACCTCCATTGAAAAAGTCTTTGGAAATGCGCAGTCGACCGAGATGAACGAATGTCTTGAAGAATATCGGGAGTTTGTGTTTTGAAGATTTTGCTTATGTATGTAAAGTTATACGTATCTATCTTGTACAGAATATAAACTTAATGATTAGGTGATACAACAAACCTACCCATTCGTGTCAGAATCTTGTTGTACCGGAATTAACATGCTTTCCCTTAGCTTCTAATGATACATAATCCTAGTCTTTATCCAAAAGTCAGTTAAAAGTAGTCTCAATTACCATATTACATTGTGTCTAACAGGAAATATGAAACTTGAGCTGAGAAGAACTAGACACCTTGTATCCGTTACATGGTACACGGAATTTAAATATGTAGATAGTTTGTCGAGGTACGCCTTAGCTAAGTACTGTGTGAGGTGGCCATAATCTGCTAGTGTTAAGTAACACGACGCAATTTGACCTGGGAATTGCACTCGGTGGCTTTATTAGCGCTCAGAAATGTGATGCGAAATATCCTCTTGTTCATTGCGAGATCCGCTTTTTTTCCAAATGAACCAATCCATAAAAACTGGTAGTTAGAGAGTTGATTAAAATTGAGTTAATTGAAGTTTGCGAGAACATTGCGGCGGAGATTTCATAAAGATTAATTGGCTTTTTACAAGACTATGAAACAAAATCTAAAAATAAGTACTTCCAGTCATCTTAGTCTTCGGCGTCGAACCCTCTTCAAGCGGCCTTTTGATTTGATTGCGTGACATCCGTTCTGGTTTCAACAAAAACAAGTCTCTCCGGCGACCTTGCTATTGTCTCCCAACCTGTCATTTGCTGCCTTTTTGCTTAAAGCTCAAGCCTGGAGGCGAATACAGCCCTTTGTAATCTTTTTACTACGGCTAAATAAAATAACATTTTAAAGACTGAGCTTTTACGATCGGCAAATTATATTTCATTGAAAGGTGCAATGTTAGAGAAGTTTGTTTTGCAATTGCAAGACGGACATGGCGTCTTGTACAGTTTACTCCGAGCAATGTTTTTACTTTTTTAGTTAAATAACAAATAATATTTAATTGAAAGAGTGCAATGTTAGGATAGTTCGTGTTATTTCTTGCAAGCAATCATGGCGTCTTGTAAAGTTTACTCCCTTAAACCTCTTAGTTTAAAAACGATTTTATTAATATTTTCTTTTCTGTTTTTCCAGATGGTGTCGTTCGCAGGCATTCTGTCGAGCAGGTGTTCGGTCCACGCTCGCTTCCTGCTGTGCTCGGCCTTCGCCCCGCTCTGCTCCGAGGAGGTCTCGGGTTCCGTCAGCGCCTGCCGAGCGCTGTGCGAGACTGTCATCGACGACTGTAAAGAGCAACTGAAACAGATGCTACCAACCATCGTGCTTGATTGCTCAGCATTCCCGCTTCGAGCTGATCGGAGACTGTGCATGCGACCACCTAACGCAAGCGACTCTGAACCTGAACCGCCACCAGCATCGCGCTGGCCGTTCCATGATCATGACATAAGGGAACACGGATGTCCACCTGCACACACCAGAGCGCCCACTGGAGAGTGCTGGCCAGCTTGTGGACAACACGCAAGATACAGTCAAGGAGACAAGAGAAAAGCTGAAATCTGGATGAATACACTAGCATGGTTCTCTTTGCTCTCAACATCCTTTGCGCTGCTCACATTCTGCGCAGAACCATCGCGGTACAGATACCCAGAGCGGCCAATTGTGTGGATGGCAGCGTGTCATGCGATTGTCGCATTAGCGCACGTCACTCGAGGATGGTTAGGACCCAAGATTGTGTCCTGTTCCGGTACCACGTTAGCCGTAGACGGCTTAGCATCTCCGACGTGCGTCGCCTTCTTCTCTCTAACGTACTACTTCACGTTAGCAGCAGATGCGTGGTTTGCGAACGCTTGCGTCGCGTGGTACCTGACTGCGGCGAGTGAATGGTCGACGGAAGCCTTAGAAAGAGCAGCTGCGTACCTCCACGCTGTTTCATGGGGCTGGGCAGGTGCATGGACAGCCGCAGCCTTGGCACTAAGAAGAGTAACAGCTGATGAATTGACAGGAACCTGTGGAATATCAGACGCGGCTGCGGCAGCGTTGGTTGGAGTGCCTAGAGGCGCTTTGTTGGTTACGTCTGTGGCTCTGGCTATTGGAGCATGTCCTGGTATTATGAGGGTACGACGTGCTTTAGACTCAAGAGGAGCTAAGAGGGTTGGAAGACTGGCGGCTCGCGCAGCGGCAGCTGGCTTATTATACTTTGTATTGGCCTCTTTGAGCACAGGTGCGAGAGTTATAGAAGCTCGAATGAGAGAGTCTCGAAGCGGCCTTGCTTTACTCGTAGCGTTAGACGCTGGGAAATTAGAAGAAGGTGCTGGTTCGAGTGGGCTATCGGTGTGCCTAGCGCTATCATGTGGTATTGCGGCGGGAGCCTGGGCATGGTCGAGAAAATCTGCTGCCGTCTGGCGAAGGGCGCTGTGCCCTCCTCGTAAAGCCCCGTGCTGTGCTCCTCCACTACTCCGCTCCCACCACCCCTACTACAAGAGACCGCTACACGTATCGCGAGTATAATGTGACACGTGCCTGTGTACCGACTCAGTATTTAAGTTATAGTGTGTAAAGTGCCTCATTATGCCTTCTGTGAAGGTACTCTCGATTATATTTTGTACAAATGTGTAAATAATGTAAATTTTATTAATATACTGTTGTTTTTTATATCATTTATTTGTTTTATTGTGATATCCTTGACCGAAGACAGGAAATGTTGAAGGTAACGTAGAGTAGGTATGGGTTCGATTCCTAGATCAAGTACTAAAAGTCTTAATGATAGCAACAATGCCTACTAGAAAGTTAAACATGTCATAACTCCAGAAAGGGCCACTGTATACAAGAAAAGTGTTTGAAAACTACGAGAGTCCCTCCTATTCAACATAATTTCAATTGAATTGAAAACCATATTTAGTTTGCATGCACAACTAAACAAAGGGAGACTTCTCTATTAACACAATAACACAGCATCGACAAATAAGTCCAATTCAATTAACTATGCCAGACAACTAGTTTTCCTGATGCTGGTTTCCAACTGAGCACCTTAGTTATGCTTAGTGCTTATGCTAGTTATGTTTAGTGTACAGAATCAAATCGTTTGCGAGATATAGTGTATTACATACTCTTTGTGCGAGATAATAAACCATAAATAATAGAAATGGCCATAGTGTAGTGAATGATTTCAGGAGCAAACTTATTGCCCGTTATACTCGAATTAGGCTATTCAGGAAAAAAACGTTAGTAGTTTGCGTCACTTAGGTTTTCTTCTATAACGTTATTTTGACGTGTTTTATTTAATCAATTAACTTCTTCAAAAAATTCAAATTTACTTCAGACAGGCAGAATAGTGGACATCGGCTTTGTTTGCCATTAACCAAATTAGAATAGAATGGAACGAAATACTTGTATTCTGACAAATTATGTACCTGACGCCTCAGTGTCGCCCTCTCGTGCAAGTCATTCCAGAAAATCCTCAAGTAAGATATCAAAAATGATTTGATTGAGAGAAGGACTTAAATAGAAAAAAAAAAAACAATAGTTTTATGTTAAACACGTTTTATTAATAAATTGTTAAACATTATATTACACTGATAGAATAGTTAGTATATATGACTCTCTATACAAAACGAAATGTAGATAATTACACAATTTACAGTACATGTTCCCTCACATCCTAAACTTTAGCCACCCTGAAGTACAATAATTTCAACTTCATTTACAGTAAAATCAATAAGTACGCCACATCGAGTTTAAGGAGAAAGTTTAGAAAATAATACTTTATAAAAATAAATTCAATCGTAAGCAATATGTCTAGTAGTAGTACAAACAAAGAAAAAATCGTTATTTCAACATAAGGTATGCCATCATTCTTAGGTATACTAGAGTTCCTAACTAACATGCACCTGTGAAGCTTTTATAAAAAAAGAGAGCAACAAAGGGCATCAACCACATAGCAATATTTGAAATTGATGTTGTTTTTTAAGAACGTCTCTTGACATATCTACAGATCCTGGGGTTCCAGGCTTTTGGGAAGAGAAGGAAGGCCGGTGTCCAAAAAACGACAAAAAGTTCGGGATTCAATGGCGTTGTTACTACTACTCTAAACATAAGCATAATATCTATAGGTAGCTAGATGTGTCACATTTATTGGTACTGTTTTGTATTATAACTAAGAATATAAACACTATGGAAGAAAGAACAGAGTAAGAGAGTTTACACGTCATGGTATTTCATATAAGCTCACAAGACCTTTAGAGCACATGGATGAAGAGAGTTATTTTAAAAAAGGTTGAAACTGTCTTTCTTCGGTGGTCACTTCACAATATTTCCTACAAAAACGGCAAAGTCCTTATTTCTAGAAATGAATACACCGGTTTTACTGAAAATTGATACCTAAGTCAAAATAGTTAGAAAAATTACTCAGAATGCAAATTTAAGTTTTCGATAGTCAGTGTAAATAAAATCACTCTTCTCTTCCCCTTTGGATACTCTCTCTCTTTCTCACTGTGCGTATGCTTACCGCATTTTATTAAGGTTACTTCATTCATTTGCTACAATACCTTCTATCCAGATTGTTTGAAACACTTTAATAAATGTTCGTTACTCTTTGGATCAATATATTTCACAGGGAATAAAAACTTCTCAAGAGTAGAGATATTAAGAATTTCTATGAAATGCCACGATATGTAAACGCTTTTTAGAAATAATTCAACTAAACTTATAGGCTCTGATTTAGCTAGGCGACAAAGCCGGACAAGCTGATTTTTGTTTACCAAATGGTAGACAAAAATCACCTTAGAACATTAGTGTGAATAACGTCCAAATTGGCCTGATCACAACAAACAATATATGTTTTTACGTTTTTTCACTACTGAAAAACGTAAAAACAAAGATTGTTTTAAAGTTCAGATTTTGTCTATTTAATACATCAGGAGCAAAACTGGAGTGCTAATCTTGGTATGAGAAGTAACTATGCCCAGTAGTGGGCAGAAATAAGTGACTTCTATTATGATTGCATTTCCAAAATCGTTACACCCAATAATAAACTTAAACACCAGTTCAAAAACCAGTTGTTATAAAAACTCATTAATTATGATGATAAACAGAGATAGCGGTAGTTTCGTGTGAAATTATTTGCAAGCCACACCATGGTGAAATTTCCTCAAAGGTAGAATAATCTTTAAAAGCATGATCTATTGTATTTTTTGTTTTGTTGTACAGTGTTGCAAATCTTAAGATGAAAAAAATTGTCTATGATTTTGAGGCAAATGCTGCCGCATGTTAGAAATATTGCGACACAACATTTTGTCGCCTAGTAAACACACGAAACGACGATTTAAATAAATGTATAAAAAATATATTGTCCTGGAATGTACATAACGTTATACATAATATATATAAAACAATAATTCTAAAATAAATAAAAGAAACCATTTTGATATTAAATTAGGCCGATATAGCATTACTATCACTTGCATTTAAAATCAATTTAAATAAATACTTAATAACAAAACGAACACAATACTAAATAGAAAGAATTCGGTAGCCCTAATAGTTAAAATGGACTTTGTAATTAAGTGACAGGGCTCATAATCCCGTGATAGTGAAGATATAGTTTCATAAAACTGTGTTTTATTTTTAACAAAGATAAATGTAATTTTTCTAACTAGGCTGTATAGTTAGACCAGAAATCTTTTGATACTATCATACAAATTGACGGTCTATCCTATATACTAAAAAAGTTCAATTAAAAAAAAAACTATTAAATTGCTCTCTAAAAACAAATAATTTTTCATAAAATTCCGGTATTACAAATCAACTATTAGGTTGATTTGTAATACCAAAACATGAACAAAACTCCTGTATTTTTTTTTACTGGTCTAACTACCCTCTTAAATTTAAAAAATCTACAACCACGTCCCAATATCTCGGTCTAGCTATCCTTCTTGTGTGGACATCAGAGTGTCGAAAACCTCTGAACCGGGTCCAATACCTTCACTAACTGATCCGAAGTAACTAGTAAAGTTAAAAATCCCCGATTCTTGTCTCACATTGTCACTCGAGCCAAACTGTGCCTTATTGTTAGTATGCATAGGGGTGGTATTTGCACTGTACGATTTCTTATCTAAGACTGATAGTAACGGATTTTGTAACTCATTTGTTTTTGGATTTTCAGGATCGTATAAAGTAGCTTCTTTAGTCACATCTTTAATTTCATTATAAGGATTTGTTAAGTAATCGGCATATAATTCGCTTTTTGTTTCGGGTAGGATGATATTTTCGTTATAGTGCATGTTTATTAAGTTTTGTGTGTTGTCTGACCGTGTGATATCTGGTTGGTTCATGTCCAGGTTTCTGTAAGGGTTGGTCGGTGGTTGTATGGATGGTTGTGTGATATCTGGTCTCTGGTCCATTCGGATGAGGTCTGGTCTGGTGGGCTGTGGTTCAACGTTCTGCGGGTACAGCATCGGTATTTGTGATTGGATCGACATGCCGATCGGGGTTGATATCATCTGTAACAGAAAATTATGAATAAGTACCATGTGGTTGACGTCGGAGAAAAAGCTATGTTATTTGGTGGTAGGTAAGTATTGTCAGGAAAAAAGGTTTGTTATCTCAGTCTACTTGTTTGTTCATGATATTGTGTCATCACTCTTGACTCTGCTAATTTTATACAGATTTGATACGACCGAGGGGCTTTCCTTTAAACTGCGTATACTAGGTACCATTTTCAAGCTTTTTACCAAAAATCAATTAAATAGGAGAAGTAGTTTAGTCGCAAATGATTTTGATGAGATGCACCTTAAAGCGATAAATCTGACCAAGACAAGAGATAACACACGCCGCGCTACGTTGCCACTTTGTTACCTAGGTACTTAAGGTCAGTCACATTTATTTACAAAGGGTGGTTGCGTTTTTCTCTGATTTGTAAGCTATTTAATTTGTTTGAAAAAAATTTTTTGGCTCTTTTTATATTATAACTGTATCAAATTAACACTAAGCACGTATAGTATACGTAGTGTAATTTAATGCCCCTCTGTCGTATCAACTCTGTATATAGGTCACTTTAAACTGTGATAAAATAAAATAAACGTTATATTTAGGGCATACTATGAAACTCCCAAAATCATCATTAATTAATTAGTTCGATTTTTCATTCATCTGGTTTTTGTTGTGTTATTTATAATAATCCGCTTTTTTATTTTCCTTAATAAAACGGGAACTTTATTAAATGTAAATACCTGTTTTGCCGTGATGTCAATACAAGTCATGAATTTTCAATAATAACTTAAAAATGAACTGGAATTTGAATTTAAAATTTTCTCTCTATATTTATCAATCAAGAGTTAGTCTATTTAAATACTTCTAGTTTATACGGTGTGCTGTGGGCCGATAGGGACGAGCAACAAAAACAGCTGTACCATAGCATATGCAATGACCACTTTCGAATGGTTAATTTTCCATTGGAATTGTCAGAGTGTTGTGATGACTTATGTCACAATAGAGAACACAGACTAGTTATAGACCGTATGTACAATGATATTGTTGCGATTATGTGTGAGGCGGCTGTCTTTAGTTCCAATTGTAAGAAAAACATGATAAAACGAAAGCGTGTATTGGGCTGGAATAAGCATGTTCGTGGTGCTCACGTAATAGCCAGGCAACATTTTCAAACTTGGTTACTATATGGTAAACCCACATGTGGACCAATCTATAATAACATGGTGGAGTCTCGGCGCATTTTTAAGTCAAAACTGAGATGGTGTCAAAATAATTCCGAGCAAATTCAAATGGATATTCTGGCAGCACACCATTCAGCTAAAAAGTTTAAAAGTTTTTGGAAAGGCACGAGAAAACTGAACAGCAAACCCACAGTCCCTTTAAATGTTAATGGAGTTACTGAGCCGCGTGACATTGCGAACATGTTTAAAGGACTTTTTCAACTGGAACCTCCTACCTATAGGCCGGGAATGCTCAATACTGATGAAATCAAGCCCCTTGGGTGTGCGGTACTTTTATTTTATTTTATCTTTTACTTCTAAAAATGTATCTGCCATTATAATGCATATGACGAGAGGTAAGTCCCCAGGGCACGATGGAATTAGTATTGAGCATTTGCAGCATGCGGGAATTCATCTGCCGAGAGTTCTAGCTATGTTTTATACATTTTGTTTAAGACACTCTTACCTGCCAGATGAGTGTATGAAGATCGTGGTTGTGCCAATAATCAAAAATAAAACTGGTGATGCTTGTAACAGCAGTAATTATAGGCCCATTTCATTAGCTACAACTGTGGTGAAAGTGTTAGATAGCTTGCTTGACCGTATTTTGAACAGTCACATAAAACTTAACGACGCTCAGTTTGGATTTAGGAACGGGTTGTCGACAGAAACTGCAGTATTATGCCTCAAGCACACTGTCCGTTATTACACAGATAGGAAAACTCCGGTTTATGCCTGTTTTTTAGATCTTTCGAAAGCCTTCGATTTGGTGTCCTATGATGTACTGTGGAACAAAATGCGAGCTGAAACCAGCGTTCCGGAAGAAGTCATTGGCATTTTTGATTATTGGTACAACAACCAACTTAATGTTATAAGGTGGGCGGGGGCGTTTTCCGATGCGTACAGGCTGAAGTGTGGAGTGAGGCAAGGTGGTTTAACATCACCTCGTCTTTTCAACCTGTATGTAAACGGACTCATCGAGAGGCTCAGCAATACACAAGTTGGCTGCTCTATTGACGGGAAACTCGTCAATAATATCAGTTATGCTGACGATATGGTGTTGCTGGGCCCCTCCATTAGTGCCGTTAGAAAACTCCTCGCCATATGTATGGAATATGCCGAGACTCATGGGCTCAGGTATAATGTTAAGAAAAGCGAACTCTTGGTGTTCCAATCCTCAGGTCATGAGGTGACGCACGTGCCTCCCCTTCTCAAAGACGGTGTTTCCATACCCAGAGTTTCGCGATTCAAGTACCTGGGTCACTGGGTCTCGGAAGACCAGTCAGACCATGATGACATTGAGAGAGAGCGCCGGGCGTTGGCTGTCCGATGTAATATGCTGGCCCGTAGATTTGCACGTTGTAGTAAAGCAGTAAAAGTTACATTGTTTCGGGCGTTTTGCCAATCATTCTACACGTGCAGTCTATGGGTCAGGTATACGCAGAAGACAATCAACGCCCTGCGCGTTCAGTATAACAATGCCTTTAGGATGTTGATGCGGCTGCCGAGGCATTGCAGTGCGTCGGGCATGTTTGCAAACGCTCATGTTGATGGCTTCCATGCCATTATTAGAAAGAGAGCAGCATCTTTGCTCAGGCGTGCCCGAGACAGTCGTAACAGCATTCTCAATGTTGTGGCAGGCCGATACGACTGTCCAATACTGTGGCATTGTATACGTGTACATAGTTTTAAAATATAGTTTATTTGGAACACACGACGCCCCACTTTTTATCTGTTTCCTAAAATTTATTTTTTTGTTTGGATTATTTTCGAAAGTGACATTATTGTATTTTATTTTATCTTATTGTTATAATTATTTAGTTTAAAAAAACCACCTGACATCAACTTGACCTTTCACATTGTAACTAAAATTATTTATTTTTAATTAATTCAACCTTGATTATTATTATGATTAATTCGAGTAAAATCATTTTGTGTTGCGTTGTGTGTGATTTAAATTTAAGGTACTAACATTTAATTCTAAGGCACCTACTAACGATTTCATGGATATTTTTTGTCTGATAAATAAATAAATATATATATATTTTTATAAGAAACAAATTTCAGTGTCCATCAGGGGGGTGAAACTCCCGAAGAAACTTCAGACACAAAATTTGCCAAAAAAACTAGTGACATCTTATGTCTGGGGTCAACTTAGTTTTGTACGTAATGCGTTTGTTTTGCTAATAGATGGCAGCAGCTACGATATATTTATACATATATGATAATCAAAATTAATAAAAAAATATAATTTGTATCGAAAAATTCATAAAGCATTATTTAATGTATTTAGGCACCTAATTCACTAAATCACTAAATTAAATGGCATTATAATTTTACTGCATCATAGACTCTATACACCTCGCTTGTTTATGAAAAACAAAGAAAAAAGAAAAATATAAAACTGTCAAAAATAGTTTGATAAATTTCGATTAATTAATAAATTAACAGAAAAACATGTGATAAGTAATAAAATACCTAAAATGAAGGAAAATATGCAGCACAAGTGTTCAGCCAGAGGGTGTCTAGCGCTTTACGTTTTTTATCGAGTTAGTATGTTTATAATTTCACATATTTGCATCATTATTGTTACCTAGCAAATTTTGCATAATGTTATTAACCAACATTAATATTTTGTTTCAGAACACAACATTCTGCCCGAAGAGTGCAGAGATTTATTATTTGATAAGCTCTTCGAATCATTTAATGGTCATTCTTACAAGGGGTCATCAAAAATATATAAGCAAATATATAAGCAGTGCTTAAAAATAACTCGCTCCATTTCCAATTGTGGTATGTTGTTGCCTATTTTAGACTCAATTAAATTTGAATCAGTAGTTCATTCGTTCGTTATGTTTCGTTGATTTATAATGAATCCAAAAAATCACAAATATAAAAAATAATTAAATCCATCTTCACCGTGTTTTAATTTTTGCCAGCCTCTAAAATCTAATCTTTAGATTTTAGAAGTACTAGATTGATTGAAATAAATATTTAAAATCAAAGATTTAATCTTTTGTCGATTAGAATATTTATTTTAATCAATCTAGTACTTCTAAAATCTTTAAAATAAGAAAATATTATTAACATGTCAGGTAGACGCCACCTATCGGATTTTTTCGGTATTAAACTACCGTTACGCTACCTGGCGATCAGGGTCAAAAACTCAATTTTCGAATCATAGAGTGGCGCATCTATCTCAGTATTTATATGTATCATCTATGGTGTCCATTTTATTTGAAAGACTATCTGCGTTTGAATACGAAGATGTTAGAGACATCAATTTAATAAACTCAAAACAATTATATCACAATGAAAAAAAAAAAAGTATTTTAAGGGTCAAAGTGTCAGCAAGACAAGTACTCTTCAATAATTTTGAAGAAACCAACCTCATTCAAAGGCTGCAGTAGCACGGAAGACGTCAAGCCCGCCTGATCATACAAGGGATTCCTAATAGGCACCATGCCGCTTATCGGCGTAGGCGCCACCAACGTTGGCGCGTTGGCGACCAACGGCGGCGTCTGCGCAATGTTCACGGGGGAATGGGCCAACGTTGGTGACGGTATTGGTGCTGGTAGGATAGTTGGTGATGGGATCTGTGCTGGTAGGAAGGTTGGTGATGGCATTTGTGGTTGTGGGATAGATGATGGGATTGGTACTAAGGTTGGCGTACTAGCGAGGCCTGGCGGGATGAGGGTAGGCAGGGGTGATGGTAGAGATTGTTGCATGTGGCTCGGTAGGCTTGCTGCGGGCTTAGCGTTGTCTTTCACTGGAAAGGGAAATTTTTACTGTGATTACAATCATAAAACACATGTATGATCTTAGCATTTTATATAGCTTGCACTACATAAAGGAATTGTCTACTTTCACCTAAACTGAGGCACTACAATTAGCCTATTAAGTTTCCACTGCTAGTACATAGTTACATCGCAGTTAGCGATAAGATTAACTAGACTAGCAAAGCTAACTAATTATTGGGTCTCTCTCATTCAAATTAGTTATTTATTCGTGTTTCTTTTTAGAAATAAATATGTATAAAATTAATAGGGTATGATGGGGTTGACATATCCATGTGGATAAAAACCCCGTTAAATTCATAGAATTAATAAAAAACAATAGTACATAGTTGCCTCCTCTCTATGAGAAAGAAAGGACCGTAATCTACGACGCGGGCACAGTGCGGTTGGTGATAAATGATATTTTAAAAATTGATTATAAATAAAAAAATTACACGACACTTCTTCCGTTTTAAATTCAATCAAAATGAGGCAGAGGTTTACTCGCTACCTACTAGACTACACTGAGAAGAAACATTGAACCAAATTCATATGAGATAAGAGAACCAATTCGGTTTAATTCTGTGGTGTTTTATACATTTAAATATTCGTACCTTGCGGAAAAAGTTCTTCTTTCAAGTTAGGCAGGAACTCGTTGATTTTGTCCCAAGTGATGTACCAGAGATCGTTGTACCCATCTCCGTTGCTGAATATCTGAAAAATACAAAACAAATAATTATGTTAGGTTGATCACAGAAAGCGATAAAGCCGCCTGTTATTTTTGTTTAAATATTCCAATATATGATCCATATAACATAATTATGTAAAGTGATTTGTTTGAAACATTTGAATCGTTTTATTGCAGTCTTAAAGTCAGTGTATTTTTTTTTTGTAATTATGTAATTCCTTTCTGTTTATCAGATATAAAACACCACCCTTAAATTTCCTACGCATTTACAAAACATCCTATATTACATAAATAAATTCATACTTATATTACAAATGCGAAAGTTTGTATGTAACCGCTGAATCAATTTTGATGTCATAAGGCACGGTGACACTAAAAAAATAGGGAAAAAATATATATAAGATAAAATATCGATTCCTAAGTAGCTTGAATAGAGGATAAAACCTTGTATAAAAGCTAATATTCACATAAATAAAGATTTCTTACGTAATGTTTTGAACTCCAAAATAGAGTGGTCAAGATAATTGCATTCAACTATATCGTGCATATTATGACATCATGACACGATTTTCCCCATTTTGACCAGTACTGTTAAATATGTTACAACACAACATACAGTTGATAATATGTTTAACCGATATACATACTTGCTCTAACTGGACTTGTCAAACTTATCTTAATTGTGACGGTACTAAATGGTTAGAAATTCATTGCATAATGCAGATGTTTGTCCTGCTTTAACGTTGTATCTCCACGTAAATCCCTAACCAGTGGCAATTTTGTGATAAAAGCCTCTATGTTGCCTTATATCCTTCTCTACCTTCTAGTGAAAGTCTCATACAAATCGGTTCAACCATTCCAGAGATTAGCATGAACAAACACACAGACAGACTAAAAAAAAACATTTATTATTGTTTTAATATCGTGAAAATAACTATAAGCACTTACGTAAATATAGACAGACACTTCAATTTCATGTTTATGTATTTAGAAAATTAAATCCCCTTATCTTTTGTTGCTTAATTTTGTGTATGCTGAATAAATATTAGCTTTCTTTCTTTTTTGTTATTGATGATGTCTTTAGAACCGACCGTTTCAGAGTCCTGGCTTTGCAACAATTTCTATGGCTACAAGACACAATAACTCACCCTAACAGAGTCCATAACCAGTATCATATTCTTTAGCGACTCCAAGGCCGCCTCAGTGAGCGGGTCATCGGGCGAGGCAGAGACCAGGGCTCGCGCCACCTCTACCACACGAACCCAAAGCGCGCCGAACGTAGGTCGAGGAGACAGGGCTGAAAGATGCTGCAGGAACACCTGAAGATTGATAGATAGATATACTCTTTATTGTACATGATAACAGGAAACAAATAAGGACGTACAACTAACAAAAGGGTGATAAATGATCATTAATTAAAACTATCTCACAGACGTTTTCTTTCTAACCTTATAAACCTAGTCAAAGAGAACATAATACTAAAAGAATAAAAATAAAATCGTCGTCCAGCCGTTCTCAGATTTTAGCGCGATTAAAGAACAGCAATTACGAGGAGTATGAAGGTAAAAAACAATAGTAGAACAATAAGAAAAAAAAAGTACCAGTAACAGAAATAAAAAATAGGTTTGGCATTTTTGCTGAATAAGTAAGGCATAGTGACATCTATACTAATATTATAAAGAGGAAACCTTTGTATTTTTGTATGTTTGTATTGAATAGGCTCAAAAACTACTGGACGGATTTCAAAATTTATTTTACCATTACTTAGAGGGATTCTTCCGAATCCGTATAGGCTATATTTTATCCCGGAAAATAGATAGGATTTTTCGTGGTAGTGAAAATTGTGGAGTAAGACGTCGAAAAAACTGCCGTACGTTAACGATTCTCGCGAACGCTGCCTATATTTAATATAAACATTGCACCCGTGCGAAGCCGGGGCGGGTCGCTAGTTTTTTTATAAATATAGAAATAATATTTGTTATATTAATTAGAAATATAATTAATGTACACACTAACAGAAAATACATAAGGACTTAACAACTAACCAAAGGGTGATTACAGAACATTTAAAACTAGCCGACAGATGTTTTCTTTCTAACCTTTTAAACCTGAGTCAGAGGGAACATAATACTAAAATAATTAATAAAACCATCGTCCAGTCGTTCTCTGGTTTTAGGGCGATTAACAAACAGCAATTGTGAGGAATATAAAGATAAAAACAATAGCAGAACAGTAAGGAAATATACAAAATTAATTAACAGAAGACACAAATAAGTTTGGTATTTTCACTGAATATTTAAGGCATAGAGATATTTTTTATAAATACAGAAAGGTTCACCTGTAAGAAGAAACAGAAATATAAATATTATGTAAAAAGATACAACTACGTATGTTACAAAAAATCGGCTTAGTTAGGTTTAAATAGTTAATTCGAAAACTTTAAAAGTAATTGTTTAGAACCAGCTATCTCGCGTATGTGTATTGTGTACAAAGTTTCATTGAAATCGGTTCCTATAGTAAAAACTTGAAAGTTTGTGTGATACAATGTGACAAGACCATGTCTGTAATTAATATAAGATAACGTTTGCTTATAAATGATTCATTTAAAATTAATACGTTT
Source organism: Tholera decimalis (assembly GCA_943138885.2). Classification (NCBI taxonomy): domain Eukaryota; kingdom Metazoa; phylum Arthropoda; class Insecta; order Lepidoptera; family Noctuidae; genus Tholera; species Tholera decimalis. The sequence goes on from OW964567.2 coordinate 35,007,240, forward strand.
CAAAGAAATTAAATGTAAAATGTTTTTGTTTCACACATTCTAGTTTAAGATATACAACGTGTAAGAGAATAAACGCAATTCCTGAAAGTAGTTGGTCCAGAATCGGCTTCTGAATCGATTTCCGTCATATAAAACACGTGTTAAATTTTGACGGAAAATCTTTAATTTAACTTAAAAAGGAAACACAGTATCATGACAAATTAATACAATCCTTATTGCCAATTCAAGGAAATGCGCTCGTGTACGTGTCGGCCGCTAACATTGCATGTGTGTATGCGTCTGCGTAAAATATTGTATGACGCACATACGTTTTGCGTTTAGTAAGGACACCTGTTTTATAAAAAATGTCTAGGTTTGGTTTCAATTTATTTAGTTACGGATGTTGTTTTAGACTTATAATTTAATATTCTAATTGGGGTGTCTCAGGTATTGCGCTTAATCTGTTACACCTTCATTGATATACAAAAACCCAAGATGCACAGTCTCGAAGAAAAGTGACGCTCGAAACTGTCGCCAAACACTCACCACCTACGTAGTAATAGATATGCTATAAGTACAAAATATGTTCTTGCAAATTCTTTCTTATGACAATTGTTTAAAGTTGTTTTTACAAAGCAGTGTGCGAAAGGCAAAGAAATTTTACGACTGACGTTGGTCGATAGGACAAGGCTCTCCACTTGGAGACTTATATACTAATTTTTTTATACAACATTTTTGTTAGTATTATAAAAGTTTGTTAAATTGTGTTCTAAAAACGTAATTATAGCGTAAATGTTTTTGGTTAGAATATGTGTATATCAATGAAACAAATATTAACTGTTAGATGTGTTTAACTTTTAGTGTACAATAAAGTTTATGTTCCGTCCGAAGAGAATATCTGCCCGCATATTTTTGGTATGGCAATATTCTATTGTTTATAACTTTTTTCACTTTGACGTTTCCGTTCCTTGTAAAACTAACTGCCTTGGTTGTTGAGATTGATTTATTGGTTCTTGTTAAAAATCGTGTTGAATCTGCGCAGTTAAAGACAGATTAATCGTGATCAGTGATTAATTGAACTCTAGAATCCCGAATTGAGTGGAAACCTGGGATATTTTGAACTACCACGCCGAATGTCGTCAGCCTGTCTGACTCGCGAGACTTTGCTTCCGTTGTTGAAAAATGTCCGCCCAAGGCGACTTTGATTTTATTGTAATTGGAAATATCGTGTCCAATCGCCCGTTGTAACCGATATTTGGGTCGCGATTGGCGATGAGTTGAAGTTGTAATCCCGAATTGACGAAAACCCTGGGATATTTTGGAACAATAACTCCGTATTGAAGTGAGACTGACTGACGCGTCAACCTTGTTGCAAGCAGTTGTTAATTTGAACACTTGACCATCATTACACATTTCACTTACTCACTTCATACTTACATACATACCACACGGACGTGATCAAAAAGGGTCGTAGCCTGTCGTCCCAGCTCAGGAGGTAAGTGGTTAGAAGTATTATGTATTGGCAAGGCCTAAGAGCCCATATTGTGTTTGAGAGACAACGGTATAGCTCCACGTACCGTGGACTGTTCGGACACACCAGTATCGTTGCGCTGGCTTCTTGTAGTCTTGAACAAATTGGTAAGCAGAGCGTGGCTTTTATAATATAAAATCCACATAGTAAATTGGAAGGTTTGAACATTGTTGAAAATGACTTTAGTTTAATTACTTAACATAACTTATAACGTAATAAGTTTTGAATATATTGTCTTGTCAGCCGGGCTCTCAAAGTTGTAATTTGTACTGTAGCCCCTGTTGTTGTATTGACAAGTGAGATTTATTTGTGAAATTAGGAATTATTAGGTTGTATTTTGGTACATAATTTGGTATATTTGTTGTAAAAGTTGTTTGGTATATTTGTTGTAATTAATGATTGAATGTCACTGATCTGAATTTAAAAGTTTATCTAAATATTAATCACACATTTGTTAACATAACAAGACTTGAATGTGTGGATTGACTTGTTGCTTATAGTATTTATTGGATTGTGCGTTAGAGATTGTCCGGCTCAATATTATACAGTCAATTGTTGTATTTAATTGGTGTTGATCCTGCACAATATATACATTAAATTGTTATTTATTTTGTAACTAGCCATCTGTACCAAGCTAGATTCATACTTGGAATAAGTACAGGGTCGGATTTGGACTTGAAATAATTGAATTTAAGTTTTATTTTGGTGAAATTGCTCGGTTGGCTAACAAGTCATTGTTTGTTTGTTTAGTGAATTTTAACCTATTGGTATAATATTTGATTGTTGCAATGGCCTCATTAAGGGCAGTCAGGGAGTCTGCTGCCGGATAAACCTCACAGTTGAGATGGTTCACATCGGCAGCGGCAACGGTTGAGCGTTTGGAATTGGAAGAGCTCACCCTTGCTCGGTATGGGTGCTTGAATGAGAGGATCAAGGCAGCTGATGCTGCGCTCACACGCTTCTGCGAGTTCATCATGGACGTGGATTTGGGGGTGATGGACCAGGCAGCCCGCGATAAGATTTTGGGTGACTATGACCAGATTGTCCACCTGGGGGATGTCATAAGTCTACGAGCGCGGGAAATTTTGAAGAGCCGGGTGCCTGATGCGGCCAAGCCGCAGACCCCCGTTGTTGCAGGCCCTGGACTATTGGGTAGGCTGCCCACCCTGGAGCTGCCACATTTTGACGGTCGCTTGGACCACTGGCTGGGCTTCCTAAATCTCTTTGAGAGTCTTGTCGATGCACGCTCGGACCTCGGACCTGCCCAGAAGCTGGCCTATTTATTGTCTGTCCTGGAGGGCGAAGCCAGAGCCTTGGTGCAGCACTTGCCGGTGACGGATTCCTCCTACCCGACCGCTCTGGAGCCAGTGGCGTGCACAGGTTTATGACACTGGGTATGCGGCGGAGTACTCGGTCACAAAAACTTTTTCTTTTATAGATTTTAGGCATAGCCGCAGCCACGCGACGGATCTCTAAGTCGGAAACCATGCCAACAGAACATGTCTTAGATGTACTACTATTCATGTACATCTTCTACGGCAACGCAGACAAAACGGCGATCGATCGTCGCGGCGGAAGAAATTCTAATACGTAAAATAATAAGCTAAGATATTACTACTCACCTAGTCAGCTTCAATTTTCACATATTCAAGGTTCCGGTTACTATATCCCGATGTAAACGCAAGATTTCGGCCACCTCAAATATCTTATCCAAGTGAGTGATAGTTACAGAACACGTCACTTGGAAGATATCCGATGTGGCCTTTAAAAAGGCCGATTTTCATGTGATTCGCAAATATATAAATAAACTTAATAATAAAACAACAGGTTAGTAAAAAAAAAACATACTACTCATTCATTTATAAATTAAATCTATGCGCCTATCCTTTTTTAAATATGATTTTAGGATATCGTCATAGAAAGTTGGATTGCGTTTTAATTCTATCATTAATGCCTTTTCTATAGAAATCATGGAAAGCTCTGTGTGTCTCTGTTGATTTTGTGTGTTTCTCAAATATGTGTGGATACGTTTTAAACACGAAAATGAACGCTCTGCCGATGCGCTGCTTGCTGGGATAGTCACAATGAATTTCGCTAATCGTAACACTTCAGAAAAAACTTTATTTAAATTGTCCTTATACAAATTTTGAATAATACTAAATACACAACTATTTGCAAATTGAGGTGATCTATAAATACAGTGCAATTCATTTTTCAATTTATCGAAATTAAAATTTGCCTGATAATTATTAGTGAACTCTCTGATTTCATTTTCAGGGAAACGTTCACTATATTTTTTAAAATTCTCACAAGAAAGTAGCTCAATAAACTTTAAATCTTTAATGTTTTTATAGCGATTTCTTAATTCACTGACTACATTATCAATTATTTCAACAAAAATTCGCCGATAATGTATTTTTACATCATCGACATTGCGCTTTCTTTTAGGTGGTCCGGTAATGTGAACGGCGGCATCATAAAAGATCTCGAACTTCTCTCTGAAACGTTCTAAAAATGACTCTAACTCTTTTATCTTTGTTACACAATACGCGATGTCACTCGTTTTTTTTTTGCAAAATATCATACAGAATATCCGTTTCTGCAAAAATATCTGCGAAAGATTTTAAAAGAAAATTAAATTCAAATTCTTTCATAATAAATAAAAATGAACTGACTTGTGTCAGTGTTTCACCATCCCAGTCTTGTGTATTTTCGTTCATATTTTCAAACAATTCTAGGTGGGTGGACTCATTATTAATTACATTAACCGTGCGCGAGTGATATGTCCACCTTGTTTCCGCGACACGAGGCAGCTTTTTCATATCGGCAAAGTTGTTGTAATGGGCCATTCGCTTTGTACTGCTGTGAAAAAAAGCCGCGATTGATTTTATAATACTAAAAAAGCGTTTTGTTTCAGCAACTCGTTCGAACGATTTCGATAAAACTAAATTTAATATATGTGCTGAACACCAAACGTACATAGCTTGTGGACATTTTTCTCTCACCAAAGCCTGCACGCCATTAATTTGTGAGGATAAAACTGCTGCCCCATCGTAAGTTTGTGCAACTAATTTGGATACACAATCGAACTCTTCTAAAATTTCCAAAATTATAGAAATCAAGGTTACAGCGGTCCGATCCGCGCTGACATCAACATATTTGATAAGTCGATCTACTACTTCAGAATCACGAAAATATCTCAAAACTAATACTAATTGTTCACGGCCGCTAACATCAGGAGTCTCATCTACCATGACGGCGACGAAATCGGACTGTTTAATTTCGGCTTTAACGCGATCGATCATCACAGATGCAACGCTCGAGATCAAATCATTCTGCGTACGGTTCGACATGTCCGTGAATGAGGTACTTGCACTCTGTAAATGGGTTTCTAAAACTCCATCATACTTGGCTAATAAATCTACTATTTCTAAATAATTACCCCTATTCAACGACGATACTGACTCATCGTGACCGCGAAAAACTAATTCTTGTTTTCCCAGAAAGCAAACAACATCGATGAGCCTTTGAAAAATGTTTCTATTGCGATCGACTTTAGCATTATGCCTCTCACTATCTAATCGTAACTGACTGTTGATACTCATTTCAATACGAGATTTACCAAAAGTATTTAATTTTAAGCAGGCCTCCATATGTTTTTCTGTATGGTCATGCTTCTTTGCCGCGGTATAAAAATTATTTAAATCTGAATATCCCGAATCAGTCCACACTGTACTAGAATTACTAAACAATATGCAAGGAAAACAATATAATTTAATCGTGTGTATACAACCACACAGCCAGTCATACGTTTCATAACTTTTAACATGAAACTTTCGAGTTACTTTCCCTTTTTGCTGGTTTAATTGTTGTAACTCGGGTACACACCTACCTTTAGAGACAATTTGAATCTTTTCATTGAATGATAATTGTGAGATTTTGTTATTTTTAATTTTTAATAAACACACATTTTCAACACAGACCTCACAATCAAATAACATTTTTTAAAAAATCAACAAACGCACTACCTAGTAAAAGCAAATAACTACAGTACAATTATTATAGAAACTCAGTAATAAACTGTTAAATGTACACACTTTCAAATGTTAAAATGAAAAATCTTTTAAGAAAACTATAAATATACTGGCGTAAACAAAATAGTAAACAATGCTCATCACATGAAAAAGCAATATGGCTCCCAGGCCCCGCGAACACAAAACCAGTGTTGCCAACAACGCGGGGTTCAATGTCGCCCGTTTTTCACAGCTTAAGTAGCCTAATATAGCCGAATTTCAGTCAGTGGTAGGTAGCCTAATTATGTAGCTTAAAATATCAGTAAAAATGTAGTTTAAATCAATTTATTTTTACCTACTTTACTTGCTTTAAATACTGGTATTTTTTTTATCCACTCATCGCGCATAATGAATCGCCAATAATTTTTCGTTAAACAAATACTTTGACACAAATGCTGTAGGTACGAAGCGAAATGAAAATGATAAATATTTAAATAATAACTGAAATTGGCCCGAACTATTCACTCAGTTTAATAAGATAATTGCGTTTACACTAATTTTTTTTTAAGTTATTGTTGATTGGCTTGCGTTTGATCACAATTTCAACTGATGTTAAGTGATGATGTGGACGAAGACGAAGCATGCTTGCCTAGAAGTAACCTATTCACTCTTACTCTTAGCTATAGCCTGGGAGTGTTCCGTACGAGTTATGAGGACACTATCAACCTCGTACAATTATGTACGAGATTTTAATAATATGGCCATACGAACATTTTGCATCACCATTTTATAATAGTAAAGTCATTTTAATAAAGACAGAGATAAGAAACCGGCTAACTGTGGAAACAGTGAACGGCACACTTCTTGCTGCAGAGAGTGCAAAAGGAAACTGTGTCAATTTTGAACCCACAAAAGGAGTGTATAGCCGCATGACAACAGATAAAATATACGGCAGAAAAAACGATGACAGTGAGGGTGTTCCTGACTAATATTTGGAGAGATGTAAACTAAGTTACCTTGCAAATTTTCATAATAATTTAGTAATAGTAGTAGTAATACATTTAGTTTTTTTATTTTTATTTTACTTGATTGATTAATAATAAAGATTTTTTGGAAATACAACACAAAGTGATGTTTTATTTAATAGGAAACTTGCAATAGTTTATTTCGAGTAAAAAGTCCTAAATCCAGAAATTCAATATGCCTTCATTTTGGTTTTAGCACGTTTTGCATGCATAATACCTAAATGTACGAGGTTTGAAATTCAAAATACGAGATTTTTAGCTGCATGTGTACGAGGGATTTTCTTTTGCGGTTGGCAACCCTGCTGCCAGTGTTGTTTAGGTTATGCCGTCTCAGTGGTGTAGTTGCTGAAAAGTATAAGCTCAAGTGCAACTAAAAATATATGTCACTAATATGAAGAAACGGTACTTTTGTATTGTACACCCTGACTTTAAAAAAAAACAAAAAAGGTTGATATCATACTACTACAAAATGACAATGAATATACATTTAACAACATTACTAACAAGTGTATCTTCCTTTTGGAAGCAATATATATATATATCCAATATTAAAGTGCAGTGCATCATTAAATAATGTCTAAAATTGTGTTTTTTATGAGAATAAATCAGTGATTCCTATTATTATTGTATTTATTAATCCAAATTCCTTAATAGTTAAACGTTAAAAGTTAGAAAACAGTAATAAAACAAGACGGCTGATTTCTTTCTTTTATTATTGGTATGCAATATAAATTACCAAAAAATAATAACACTTATTTATAAAGTATTGATATCATGTATGTATGACTATTTGTTTGAAATCATTATAACAAAGCTGCTCAACAGATTTTGTCTAATTTCTATTTTTATAAGCAAGTCCTGTAAATTAATAAGTGCACAGGCTATAACAATCACATTATCAAGTATTCTTAGAAAATGAAACAGTAATCTCTTTAGTCAAAATTTTTCTTGTCCGTATCGCCTTTGATCTATAATTAACTTTTTCTTTTAAATGAAATTGGTACCCTTTTCACTGGTGACAATAGGATCTGTTCATGTGCTTTTATTTTGTGTTGACTGTGATTCTGAAAATAAATAAAATTATAAATACAAACAAACGCACAGTTCACTTTTCAGTTACCTATTTTTATCCTTAGTTATGTCTACATACCTGTTGTCATTAAAACTACTTCTTGCACAGGTGTTGTAGTCGGTTGGGTGCTAGACGGGCTGGGTTCACTTAACACTTCCTGCATCAGTGTGTCTTGGCACTCTTGAATGAGTTGGGTTCTTTGTTTTTAAACAAATACATGTCTAGAAGTACTAGCATCACTCATCCTTTTTCTGCGGTCTTCCTGGCAATAAAATTTTGTAGGCACCATGATTATGCTCTTGCTTAAAGTTGCTTAATCCCATATTATATTGATAGCCATATCTTTTTCAATCTGAAATATTTTTAAATGTTATTTTAAAGCCATAAATGTTGATGTATTTAGTGGTAATAAATATAATTGAATATTGAAATATTTGTGGCTATTCAGGTATAATACAAAAAAAAAACATCTCAGTTATCTAACCTTAAAACAGAAGAATAACTATATTGTAAAAATGTTTTATTTTAGTAATAATAACATGTTTACTTACATCAAAATGATCCTGACAGACGAAAATTACCGAACTATCCTTTATTTCTTTAGTATTTCTGCGTGCAAGTTGTAAATACTTATTACGAACTTTAACATTTTTCGGAACGGTTATAAATAGCTTCTCCGGCATCTTTATCGTTGTATTTGTGCACCGTGGTACTGCACACCATTTATAACTCATTTTTTCCAGTAAATTACAGCCAGAAACTTTATTAAACTACATAAAACTCTCAATTTGACTTGCTCCCCAATATTTATATACAAACGTGAAACGTGTGACATCACTCCGTCATATTGTTCGTCCAACAAGCGTTTTGACAGCTTATATAATCACTATATTTTGTAATGCTTTTTTTTTTAAAACGAAATATTTATAAAATATGAAAATAAATATTATTTGTAGGGTCCTTATACGCCAATAAATAATATGAGATGGTTTTTAGAAACCATTCAAATAGCCTATTCTGTCTATTATTTTTACTCGGAACGGCAACGAACAACATTTCTGAACGTTTGTCTCATGGATACGTAGTATCTCTATGTAGTCTGTGGTATCATGCGGCAGGAGTCACAGAACACCCAGCTTTAGACATTCATGGGTGTGTGCGTAGGCGAATTGTGCACAAATAGCAAAAGTACTGCACACATGCGAACAAAAATCCTGCCGTAGAGGGCGGCAGGACTTGAGAATAATAGGTACGTTAATTTGCAGCGCCTGGCAAACAATGTTTGTGTGCTTGCAAATAGGTGCTATTTATAAACTATTAGGCGTTTTTAAGTTATTATATTTTGTTTATTCATTTATTTAGTATTAATTAAAGTCATCTAAAACGTGCGAACGTTTTATTAAAATATCTGTGAATGGCAAGTAATGCACTGCATTTATGCTTTCAAGGAGCGCACGCGCCTGTCTGGAGCTTCTCTCCCGACGGTATCAGAACAAGCGCTGCCTGGCTGATGTGCACATCGGCCAGATTTTGGGACTACCGGCCATTGCCAGCATGTCGACGTTGCGCACTGACTTGCTGAACCCGTTGGTCTCAGCGACCAACGCCTTGAGACGCTTGGAGTTACCGGTAGAACATTGGTCCTACTTGTTGGTGCACATAGTGCTGCAGTTGCTCCCCGCGGAGCTGAGGTCACGTTTTGAGCAGAAGTATGGTGGGGATAGTGCCACCCATCTTCCCTCCTTTGACGACCTCCTCAAATTTTTGGAAGACGAGTGTCGGTTTTCGGACAACACTCGTGGCGCCACGGGGTCACCCCCACTACCTTCTCGGCCTAGAGACCAGGGACGGACTAGGGCTCGGGGGCCTGTTGATGTTCGCCCCGTCCCCCGTTTTGCTGGCGCCCGGAGTCCTCGGGCTAGGGGGGGCCTGTTGATGATCGCCCCGCCCCCCGTTTTGCTGGCGCCCGGAGTCCTCATCATTGTGACTTTTGTAAGGCAACGGGGCATGTCATGGCGCGTTGCCCGGCCTTTTTGAATTTGCACGTAAGTGCCCGCCGCCGCATTGTCAACGCACGCCGTTTGTGCTTCTCGTGTTTGGGGGCCCACTTCCATCGGGACTGCCCCAACCCCCGCCCGTGTAGAATTTGTAAAGGGTCCCACTTGGAGATTTTGTGCGCCAACGCGAACCGCTCCAGCAGACCAGCTTCTGAGGGGGGTTCGCGCAGGGGGGGGTACCCCGGAGACGAGCATCGGGCTGAGGCCCGCAATTCTGTACGCCGCTCTCCACCCCCCGCGCAAGTTGAACGGGAGCCCCGCGAGCGCCATTTGGTCTCCCCTCGTCAGGGAGAACGCGCATTGGCTGCTAGGCAGCAGTGGCCGGGTCGGCGCCGCTGCCTTTCCCCTCCGTTGGCGGAACGTCCCCGGTTGGAGTCGCGCCCTCCGCCATTCGGGCATCCGGTGGGATATGCCCCTCCAGTGATGGCGAGCGGCTCGGGACACCGCGCGGACGAATATTTTGATTGTTGGCCTCGTCGTGAACGAGGGCAGCCTGGATGCGGCGATCGGTCGCCGCCCAGGCATCGCTAAGAAATTGTCGCCTGCCCCGCTAAAGGACCCCCCCCCGATCAAGACGGTTTTGTTGCCAACGGCCTCGGTCAAGGTCTGGGGACCCTTGGGTGACTCGATTTTGGTCTGTGCCATTTTGGACACGGGAGCCCAGGGTTGCCTTGTGTCGTCTTGGTTAGCGGGACAGGTTGGCCTGAAGGTGAACGACTTTTCAGGCAAGATTTTGGGAATTGGCGAAACGGCTGTCACCACTGTTGAGGGAAGGACCTGGTTTGAACTCACCCTTGTGAGTTGTCTTTACCCTAAAATTGGTGATCCTGCCCTTGTTATAACTGAACTTGGTTGGGACGAGCCACTTCGGGAAACCCTGTTGGAAGACTGGCTCCAACTTGTATCCGCACTCCCTGCGGTGTTTCTTGTGCGTCTTCTAAACCACATTGCGCACACTTTGGGTGGAACTGTCGACATTCGGGCTTCTTACGCCTGGACGGACAGTCAAATTGTTTTGTGTTGGTTGAAGACGTCCGTCCACCCTTTGGAGGTCCTTGTTGCGAACCGAGTGTCGCAGATTCAAGGTTCTGAAACGCCTTTGATTTGGAGGCACGTGCCTGGTGACCTGAACCTGGGCGACGTGGCCTCACGCGGGTGCATGGCCCCCCACTTGATTGCTCACCCCCTCTGGTGGGGACCGGACTGGCTGACTCGCCCCGAGGACGATTGGCCTCGAACGCCAGTCTTGATGTCGGATCCTTTGCCCGGACTTGAGGTGTTCGCTGTTGGGACAAAGGACCCTCCGTTTGATCCTGATTTTTTGTTGAATCGATACAGCTCCCTCGACAAATTGTTGAACGTTACCTCGTGGATGAGGCGTTTTGGCCATAATTCTAGGAATCCAGGGGACAAGCGCCTGTCACCAGTTCTCTCTCCTCAAGAGCGACAGGAGTCACTCCTCCTTTGGGTCCGCTCTGTGCAGGCTGCACATTTTTAGAAGGAGATCGAGGTCTTGAAGTCTGGTAGGGTTAAGTTGTCGGGAGCCGTTAGTAAGTTGAATCCCTTCTTGGACCAGACGGGTCTTTTGCGTGTTGGAGGACGGTTGAGGCACTCTAGCCTTCCTTATGGGACCCGTCACCCCCTTTTGTTGCCCAAGGAGGGCCACTTGGTTCAGTTGTTGGTGACTGATCGTCACATTAAAAACTCGCATGCCGGTTGCAATGCGCTGTTGGCCATTCTGCAGCGAGAGTTTTGGATTTGTCGGCTCGTCGTACTATTAGGGGGGGTAGATGTTCCGTCCGAAGAGAATATCTGCCCGCATATTTTTGGTATGGCAATATTCTATTGTCTATAACTTTTTTCACTTTGACGTTTCCGTTCCTTGTAAAACTAACTGCCTTGGTTGTTGAGATTGATTTATTGGTTCTTGTTAAAAATCGTGTTGAATCTGCGCAGTTAAAGACAGATTAATCGTGATCAGTGATTAATTGAACTCTAGAATCCCGAATTGAGTGGAAACCTGGGATATTTTGAACTACCACACCGAATGTCGTCAGCCTGTCTGACTCGCGAGACTTTGCTTCCGTTGTTGAAAAATGTCCGCCCAAGGCGACTTTGATTTTATTGTAATTGGAAATATCGTGTCCAATCGCCCGTTGTAACCGATATTTGGGTCGCGATTGGCGATGAGTTGAAGTTGTAATCCCGAATTGACGAAAACCCTGGGATATTTTGGAACAATAACTCCGTATTGAAGTGAGACTGACTGACGCGTGAACCTTGTTGCAAGCAGTTGTTAATTTGAACACTTGACCATCATTACACATTTCACTTACTCACTTCATACTTACATACATACCACACGGACGTGATCAAAAAGGGTCGTAGCCTGTCGTCCCAGCTCAGAAGGTAAGTGGTTAGAAGTATTATGTATTGGCAAGGCCTAAGAGCCCATATTGTGTTTGAGAGACAACGGTATAGCTCCACGTACCGTGGACTGTTCGGCATCCAGTTACCGTTGGCTGGCTTGGGACTGAACAGTTTATTTTAATCTATTCCTAAATACTAGCTTTTGCCCGCGACTTCATTCGCGTAGAGGTTTATCCCGCGTAAATCCTGATCGCGTGGGAATTTCGGGATAAAAACTATCCTTTGTCCTTCCTACGATCCTAAACTATTCCCATGCCAAATTTCATCTAAATCGGTTCGCGGTTTAGGCGTGAAAAGGTAACATACAGACAGAGTTACTTTCGCATTTATAATATTATTAGTATTAGTATATATTAGTATGGACAATATGGACAATAAAACATAAACTTATTAATAAAAAATAAATAAATACAATAAAAAAAATCGACTCCATTATTTGTTCAACAGGGTAACTTTTATTGCGACTAAAATAAAAAAGATGCCATAATACGTTGTTTTGACACTGAAAAAGCGGCCATTGAAATTTGCCGTATTACACTTTGACCGTTGAGTAAAATTTTAAGACTAATTAAATCCAAATCACATATTGCTTCCTATAATCAGTCATAAAAACAATAAAAACTAATCAATAAACTCTTTTACTTACCGAAAATTCTATATCCCATCCTTTTTTAGCCTTCTTTACGTTATATTTTTACAATTTGTCAAAGAAAATTTTGGCATTTTTGACGTGTGTACCTGACGCGATACTATTTGAAATGAGCGCATAATTTAGAATTAAGCACTCATTTTATGCGGACGGTTTTGAGATTTTGAGTGTGCATCTTGGGTTTTTAGTATATCAATGTACACCTTGTATAAACACATCTAATTTTATGCCAGTTACACAAATATTAGTCCTCTTATCTCCAACTGTCCATGGTTGTCCAGTAGACGCTAGACTTGGTAATAGTGTGTGTTGAAGTCGAGCCACGACTAGCCACGCGCTTAATAACTCCTGGTTAGTCGTGGCTCGACTTCAACACACTCCTATCAAGTCTGGAGTCTACTGGGCCACGATGGACACATTTCAAGCTTCTACGTCAGTCATTTGAACTGTCATTAATTGGTGACTGTACTATTTAATTGCGATTTCTTTATCCATGTTGAAAACCATATGTTTCATACACAACACTTTGTCACTAAGCCGATTTATTTTAACATATCTAGGTGTATCTTTTTACGGTCGTGGCCCGACCGCCAAATTGTTGCCGACGCGGCGACGCATTAATGACTTGCTTTTGCATACCTATATCGGATATTTTTTTACCATCTTGAAAAAATGGGGCATATGTGAACTGAGAAGAAGCCTATAGGATAGATTTTATTTTTATTTTTCAAGAACATACAAAAAAGGATCTATCAATAAGCACTATTCATTTGAAGTAAAGTTTTAATACTAGAATAGTCTAGTCAAATTAAAAAAAAACAATAAGAGTGAAGATACAATAATTTCCAAAAATCTGAAAGTTGGTAAAATTGTTCAAAACATAATTATAAATATATATTTTTTACCAAGTTCCGATGCAGCTAAACTGCTGTAGTCCAAAGTGATAGATAATTAAGAAGTAGTAATTTTTTTTTGGTATAAAACATTAGTATAAGGTACGATGGGATTTTCATCGTCATTTTTATGTGCAAAAATCCCTTACAACCAATAAAGATAAAATTAAAAAAAAAATTTATCCAGCCGATCACGTGGTAGCCAGCTCAGCTGCATTCAAATCTCCACGACGGTCGGTTCTGGGCAGATCCTCACCCCTCGCATGATGTGGCTGACATTACATACACAGTTACATCATGCGAGGGATGGAGACCTGACACATCTGACCAATCCAGGATCCAAATGCGTCTTGGCTATTTTTTTACAAAAAAGACAGGTGTCGTGACGTACGAAATAGTTGATTAAGCAATCTAAAATTTACACTGTACAATACAAAATAAGTGTAAATAAATTCAGAGCATCAAGGTGGCCTAAGATATACAAGATAAGTAAGATACAACTTTTAAGTCGTGTTTGATTCGAACCAAGGTACGCACAGTATAAAGATCGTATAGTAGGCTGACGCCTTTGATCTTGTGGAAAATGCCGACAACGTCTAGACAATCTCGCAGCGGCCAGGGTTGTCACAAGTAAACAATATTTATGAAATATTTTTTTATTGCAGATCGACTTCGTTAGCAATATTATTACTTAATATAATAATGAAAACAATTTTAACCCGCTCTTTACTGCACGTATTATTTAGGAGTTGAGGGTGAACATAAAAATGCAGATGAGGCGTATACAAAGAGATTTAAAATTTGAACTGATGCACGTGATAATTAGGTACTGTGACACTTACTGTACTGTAATGTTGCTTAAGTGAAGGTTTTTTAAATAAATAAATTATAAAAAAATGATGTCCGCCATTTTGGATTTCAAAAAGTATGGCATTTTCGTAACAAGCACCCCAATCAACCTCAAAATTGACACCCATATCAAATTATTAAAAAGAATGACGTCCGCCATCTTGGATTTAAAATACGATGACATTTTCGTAACAAGCACCCCAATTAACCTCAAAATTGACACCCATATCAAATTATTAAAAAGAATAACGTCCGCCATCTTGGATTTCAAAAACGATGGCGTTTTCGTAACAAGCACCCCAATTGACCTCAAAATTGACAACCATATCAAATTGTTTAAAAAAATGACGTCGGCCATCTTGGATTTCAAAAAGGATGGCATTTTCGTAACAAGCACCCCAATTAACCTCAAAATTGACACCCATATCAAATTATTACAAAAAATGACGTCCGCCATCTTGGATTTCAAAAAGGATGGCATTTTCGTAACAAGCAACCCAATTAAACTCTAAATTGACACAATATTTTATTTAAAAAAAATACGTACACCATCTCGAAATTCACCTTTATTAAATAATAAAAAAGTTCACCATCTTCAATTTGAAATTACTATTTTTCGTTATCTGTATTCGAATAATAGAACACCTAATAATATTAAGTAGGTATAAAAATACATAAAATGTCCAAACCCTCACGGTCCTGTGCGATTACCTATTAGATATTATTTTTTTACCGTCCGCCGTTCGGCTATTTTGTTAGCGTTATCAACGCGGCACGACATTGCAAATAAAACGATAGAGTCTGCCTAACGAAAGCGTGACCTGGAGTTTTCTTAAAAGTTTAATATGGCAACATTATTAAGCTGTCAAAGTCTGTGATTACAATTGTCAATAATTTGTAAACACAATTAATATTTAACAATAATCGCTGTAATATGGATAAAACAATAAAAAGTAACGTGCGAAAGCTGCTACATACTATGATCAGCAAGTTTAAACAAAAACAAGAAGGGAAATAAATTGTTTTTCAAGAAAAACAACAATGTTTAGATGCGATCTCGGATTTTTTAGGTTAGTACGATTTTGTAATGTTGATCCTTGGTGGCTGATTATTAGATATACCTATTTACGATATTATGATACTTTTTCTTATCTTTATAGATAATATTGGAGATATTCAAAGAATCTGCGACTTGTTGAAACGTTAAAAAATTTGGAGAAAAAAATCTTTAATAGAAACTCAGACTAAGTTCTTAGAAGAAATATATTCATTAACTGGTACGTATGTTACGGTTAAGAATGTTTTGTTGATGAGTTGTGTTATTTGACATTATCAAATTGTTTGGGTACCTTAATATTTTAATATGCATTTTATACTTCGTTTTGCAGAGGTTGGTGTCACAACACTAAAAAAAGGAAGGATCTGTGAATGAATGGATGTGGAGCACTCCAGGAAAAAAAACGCCCACACAAAAGCTCAGTGTTGGATTTAGACAGTTTTGATATTGATGCAATAAGAAATAAAATCAATGAATTTTATATTGTGAGACAGGAGGTCCCAACATTGCAAACATTGCTAGAAAAATTACATTCTAGCATTGGCTTTAGTGGATGTAGAGAAACTCTGCGTGAAATATTAATTGCTAATGGGTATTAGTTCAAGAAAAATAAAAATGAACGAACGGTTCTTGTCGAACGTTTCGATATTGCTGCTTGGAGACATCTTTATCTACAAGAAATTGCTGCTAAACGAACGGAAGGAAAACGAATCATCTATTTAGATGAAACATTATGTACACAAAAATTATAAGCCTAAAATATCATGGCAAGATCTAACCCTAAAATAAAATAAAACACTGATAAAAACCTCATTTGGCTGAATATCTGCAGAAGATTGAAAGAAAAATGACAAATCATGTAATAAATGTGGAAAATAAAATAATACAATAAGAGTAGGTGATGACGACTCCACTGATACAGAAGAATCCTTAGAGGTTGAATTTTTGGACTCGGATTTTGAGTACGATGATTAAATAATTATCATACTCAAACGCCTGTAGTTGATTAAAAAAATTGTTGAAGAAATTTAATAAACTACATGTTGAGTACGTTAATTTTATGTATATACTAATAAATAAATCTACACATTCGTTTCTTTAATCAATCCATGACAGTCAAGGCTCCGAGACACCAAACGGAGTCTTTAAAAACATTATGTGATATTATCTCTAAATTAGAAATTATTTCGTAAACAACTATTATATAAATTGATTGTCGTAAATACATAAAATTTCCAAGTATCAAAACATTTTTCTCCTACTATAGTCAGTAATACCACATAAAGATTTTTTGAATTTGCCGCGCTTTCTCAGGTCACGCTTTCGTTAGCCAGACTCTAACAAAACATTATTAATTATTTACGTTTCTTCTGTGCATGGAAGCTGATGAAACCGGAGATCTTTATTTAAACAAGATGAAGACTTGCAATCTCTCACAGCACACGTCGTATGTACCATATTAAATAAATAATTAAAAAACAAACACGTGCTAGCCCCGAATGATGTTTCCCAAGCTACTAACATAGTTTTGTTCGTAGCTTGGGATCGGCATTCCCGCGTCTCGCCCCTCACACCCCGCACGATTGCCCTGTCTAGACGTCTTCGTCGGACGACTGTATGATCTTTAGACTGTGGTATTAGTGTATCTTTCATCATGATGACTGCTCTGAAAATGTTGAAAGAAAACATCTTGAGGAAACCGGAATGTTGTTTGTATGTATGTCGCGTAGATATCCGCAACGCCACGATCAAGCGCGTATTTTACTGGGCCCAGGTGGTGGATTAGGGCCCATCTCATAGAGAGGTCTGCATCCCAACAGTGGAAACGTTATAAGCTGATAATATTTATTAAATAATGCAGATGCGAACATTACTAGCTACTTGGTTGACAAGGGTAGAAAAAGACCTGAAAGGGCTATGGTATGGCTCAAGGCCATGCACAGTGGAGACATAGGATAATGGAGAGCCGACCCCAAGTAAATGGGGCAGGTTGCGGGAATGTTGTAACGAGATACCGCGGATTCGGACCACAAGGGCTACTACTGAAGGAACAGGTTTGCTTTTTAGTAAGTAGAAGCACTCACAGCGGGAGGTGTCATTTGGCGATTTTCCCTACGAAAAAAGTAAAGAGAGAGAGAGTATTATGACCAGAAGTGGACTGCTGTAAATTGGTAATGGCGATGACGAAGCGAAATTGTAGTAATCTATACATATTATAAAACAGTAAAAAGTATGTCTGTATATTGAATATATTTACAAAAAAATAATTGAGTACCGATAAGAAACATTAATAGAACAAGACTTCAAAAAAGGTCTGTCTGTTCGTACCCGCTATTAGCGTCCATAGCCTAATGAATAAGATACCGGATTTGTGATCGAGAGGTCGCAAGATCTAACCCCACCCTTTACACAATCGCTGTGAACCCACTCCAAACACAAGCATATTTAGTTTAGTTAGATGGGCTAACGGGATTGCTAGTAATGTGAATTCTTCCTACTTTTTTTTAAAATAAGCTGATCAGTACCTTGCACATGATGGTGTTGGCCCGGGCCGTGACGTCGGCCCTGCGAGGCAGCTGCTCCAGCAGAGGGAACAGCACGCTCTGGAAGCACGCCTCCCAGCCCGCGCCGCCCATGGCTGACAGCCCAGGAACCAGCAGCGCTCGCTGAAGGTACGCTATGGCGCTGTTTGATACCTGCCCGAGGGTAAAGCAAACACTTTTACTTAAAATATATTATCTACTTAGTGTATTTTTCATGTTATTTCTTCACCACCTGTTGTTGTGGTCGATTGATAAAACCTTCGATAAGCAGAACTGCGTCCTTAGGCAAATTTTAGCCGTGCACAATTACATGGGAACCGGTTGGGAAATAAGGTATTCACAGGTATTCGTCGGTGACTTGAATCCCGTGGCCACTCTACTACACTGTTCAGGGGCGCCCCTTTAATTTATTTATTTATTTATGGCAATTCAGAGACGTATTCACTACAGCATTAAAAAAAAAACAAAAGAATAGATTATTATACATTGTGAATAAGTCTCTTACAGAAGTGCACAGCACTGCCAGATACGATAAAAAAGTCAAAACAAAATTAAAAACAATTAATGGTAAGTAAATAATTACATGAAAGTTATCAAAATTACAAAAACAATGATTAAACAACAATTATATCGCCAAAATACACAATTATAAAATATACAATTATTAAAGTAAACAATTATTATGATTTACAATTATTAAACTGAACAATTTTATTATTAAAATATAAAATTATTAAAGCTACAATGATCGAGTGAGTACTACAATTGCTTATTCTAATCTGTCCTGGGACTCAAAGTTAGTCAAAAGTACCGAACGAAAGAATGCCGTGGCCACTCCACTACACTGTTCAGGGGCGCCCCTTTAATTGCCACTTATCACTAACGTAGATTGATAAAGTAATAGGCTTTGTAGGTAGAAGTATGTTTGATAAAATGGGTTGATTATTAGAGCTGGTAAAATGACCGCGCCATTTTGTTGAGTGATTAGTATCAGACTGATTTATGGTGAAGGTTTTGGATTGTAAGGAAGTGAATGAATAGGGATGGGAATAGATTAGAATGAGGAAATGTGACTGTGCATAGACAATTTAGTATCTATTTATTTGTTTCCTTTTGGTACTTTAACACCACCCATGGTTGACTGGTAGAGAATGCCTATAGCATTAGGTCCGCCTTTGTACATTTTGTGTTGCATAAAGTTTTAATAAATAAAACATGTGCTTTTTCTTCTCCTTTCTAGTCGATGCTCAAACATCTTTGGGCAAATATGCAGCTATCTGCACAGCTTTTTCATTAGCTGATTGGAGATCCTGCTAGGGACATGACAAGAGGTGGATGGCTGTAAAATATGGTCAGATTAAGAATTGGTTGAGTTTCCGTGACCCATGAGGCTTTTGCTTTGGCTAGAGGATAAGCATGTCTATACGACGTGAACTAAAAAAAAAATACGAGACGAGGCAATGTCGCTAGTCGCTTGGGTACATTACCAGCCGACTAAAGCGCTGACGAGCTGCTCCGGCGAAAGTGACCGAATCGACATTTTATTCTATTCTTTCCATTGAATGTTTTCATTGATTGGACGGGTGATTTATACATCATTAAAAAAACGGCATTGACTTAAATTATTTCTGCCACGAGTTAACAACTGCACGATTTTTAAATTATAAATTTATATATTCAAACCCACCTGTTTCCGTCTATCTGTGCAGAACTGTGCGATTCCTTGAAGCAATGGTTTCCACGCCACCTCCCATAAGTCGTACTCTTCAGCACCTGCAATACATATTTACGGTGCAATAATACCAGGCTTTCATAAAAGCGGAGAGGAGAGCTATCTCAAAGACAACCAACAAGTCTTTAAGTCAAAAGTGAATAGGTTACTTCTAGGTAAACGTGTTTCGTCGAGATCTTCGACCACATTTGCACTTTCATTCAGATGAAATGGTAGTCAAACGCGAACCTATCGACAATTGAAAAAAGTAAGTTATAGGTATTTTGTTGAAGTATGTATAGTCTGTTATGTACAGACGCCAGCACATAAAGCTACCAGAAACTGTCAAATTTCCCCAATCAACCTTGAACCTAATTTCTTTAACAATAAAGTTGAAAATCTATTAAATAAATTTGACAGATTGTTGTAGCTTGATGTGCTGGCGTTTGTACAAACACCGCAGGGTATCACACCCTCCCGCTTCGCCCAGATCGGAAGGCAGTCGTTGGATGATTACCATCCTTAAAAATCTTCGTTCTCTCCATTAATTACGGCATAGTTAAGTGTGATCCAATCCTGTTGTTAAGTGTCAAGCTTGCCCGCTATCTGAGCCATGCCGCGTTGCGCACGAGTTGATACAATGAACCTTCTCCAGACACACGCATATTTAGCTTAGTTGGAGAACAAGATTGCTAGTAATGTGAATTCGACCGACATGGCTAGTTCTCTTTAAAAAAATGACAAAATTACTCACTCTGTCCCTGATCTGCTTCGTCTCGCCACCACTTGAATATCTGCGCGGTGCGACTGTGTAGGGTGTGCATCAGATCTAGTAGCTGAACATTAAGAAACATAGTTATAAACTTATTGTATATTATTTATTTTAGGGAAAATACACAGTAACATATTACATGGTTATAATAAGACTTGAATATTAAAATATGGTAAATATGCTACCCACTACGTATTCCACGGCTTACTAGAGAGATGTAATAGAGTCAGGCAAACGAAAGTAGACACTCGAATTATTTGCAAACTTTTTATATGGCAATGCTATACTAATGTCAAACTCAATTTTCCAAAACAAGATGGCGTGTTGTTGGTGATTTGTTGTGATCTTGTTAATAGCGTTTATTCAGCAAAAAATGAACAAAACTATTAAAAGTGGAGTATGGGAGATGTTGTTTCGCATGATGTCTAAATATCTGAAAAACAACAAGAGAAAGACGCCGAATTCAAACAAAAACAAGATTGTTTATGTGTGGTGTTCGATTTCATAAGTTAGTATGACGCTACTAAATTGATACTTTGTCGTAATTCATAATTTATATTTATCTTCTAGCGAGGAAAAATATTTATCTATTTTTATTCACATTCATTTTATAGTATGTTAAACACCTCCATAATAATGCATTATGGTTATTTAACATAAGATTAAATGTTTCATGGTTTTTAACAATTTTTTTCTTTTATAGAAAGTCTGGTGGATATAGCAGAGGTTGATGAGATAGTGAAAACTATTGAAAAACTTACGGATTTAGAGCAGAAAGATAGGATAAGAACCTTCAATCACTGGTAAGTTTTCACTAGGAGTACATAACTTTTATAAAGATGTGATTGAATTCATGATTTGCAGAACCTAATCATTCTGTTTTACCATTCTTTACAGAAGTGAGCGTTACTACAGTAGAAGAATTAAAAAGGAAGGTGCGCGTAACGGCCATATAAATCCACTGTGTCCGACTTAGATAGTTTCGACATAAATGCTATTCGTAACAAAATTAACGAATTTTATATCGTTAGAAAACAAGTTTAAAACGAAACACCAGAACCAGTATATGAAGCTGATGAAATTTTGAAGCAGAATGGGCACGAGGTATTGCGACTTCCCCCCTACCACTGCGATCTAAATGCCATTGAGTTAGTATGGAGTTTGGCTAAACGTAAAGTGGCAAGTAAAAATATTGCTCTGCCTGCCTGAGTTAGAGAAAGGTATAAAAGAGTCGTTTGAAAATATAACTCCCGAAGAGTGAAAGAAAATGACTGATCTTGTCATCCATGTTGAAAATAAATATAAAGAAAGGGACACAATTACAGAAAATTATTTAGAAAGTTTTATAATTAACGTAGGAAACAATGATTCCAGTGACTAAAGCTTTCTACATGGAAGTCATCATTATAGTGAATAAATCAGAACTATTTTAGAATACTGTTGGTTTTTTTTTTTAATTCGAATTAAGACACAATATCTAAACTATTACCTACCTAAAATACATCTTGTATTTTTATTCCGATGAAATAAAATAGATAATTCTAAAGTATCAAATAAGGTTATTCCAGGTATTTCATAGTAGTTTTGGGGTTGCTATGCTGATATTTTTTAAATTTGCCGCGCTTTTTCAGTCTCTACTTTCGTTTGCCAGACTATATTATGTTCTTATCGAACTAAAGTATTGAGAGAAATCTCACATCAAAATTTAATTTAATTCAATTACACAAATAAATAGTTATTTTTTTGTATTACTGTTGGGCCCACCCTTGACCTCGATATCGCCTGATGGTAAGCGATAGATGAGGTCTAAGATGAGACGAGCCAGCCCAGAAGATGCCTATTTACTCGTGCTTTAAAGGCTAAAAGGTCATAAGTGGCAGGGAAGACAGAAGCCGGCAGAGAATTCCACAGCCTGGACTTCGGAAGCTAGATGCACGGTTCCAATTCATTATTTCCTTTTCCCAACTGTGTTGGAGTTAACTGTAACCAGTATAACCGTATGTAAAGGTACACTGTACACGACTGCTCCCTTAGGAAAACTGGTGAAAGATTTTCATGCATCTGACTATCTGAAATGCCTGTCAAAGATGTACTAATGACAGCTGGAAGGAAAGGCTTGCTGTGTGCTTTCTAAAGCATGGTGGAGTTTTGGTATATAATGGATGGTTGCCCGCTTACTGATCGAACTTACATAGCAAGCGTCGCTTAACCCCAAAAAGCAGTTTTTTTAATTCAATGCTATTTTCATATTTTTCTGGCTTAAATTCTTATTTTTTGTTTTCCGGCTCATTATGCATAGCCGAGATTCGAGATAGCTCCGTGCCTAGGAGTCCACGTTAAAACATTGTTTGGTCTCTGCTGTCATTTGTACATGTTTGACCTTCGGATAATCGGAAATCGGAAAATATAACGCCAGTTTTATCGTGTTACCAAGCTACGAGCTGTAAAGGCCAGGTAGGCAGTCGCTTTTAGTAAACTCTGAGTACTAGTGACTCAACTGCATCTGGTTATATTGGGACAACGATGTTGGGACAACGCTAGACGGATGAAGAGATACCTAATGCGAATACTTGTTGCAGGAATATTCTAACGAGATACTGCAGCCCCTGAGAATAAGGAAAAGTGAAGGAACAGGGTGGGTTTTTAATCAGTACAAGTCTGACACTCCCTTCCGCTCCACCCAAGGCGGCAGACGTCATATTTTTGATAATTTTCCCACCCGAAAAATGGCATCTTTTGATTCTTCACTCTGCGTTAATGAATTTTTTCGTTCTTACCTGTATGCTGACCATATGATATTGGTCCAGGGTGTCAACTTCCTCGTCGCTGGAGTCATCGTAGCGTCTTCTGCCGGAGCTCGGACGAGATTTGCGTCCGGAACGCGTCTTGCCAGACTTTTTGCCTGTAACATTTATCACATTTTATTCAAATATTGTACTGTTACGCCAGTAGCTTAGATAAGTACGTCGAGAAACTTCAACCGACATCTAGAATGTTCGAGACACTAACGCCACCTGGCGGCAAGTAGCAGTACTGAGTATATCGAGAAACTTCGACTGACTTCTAATACGTTCGAGACACTAATGCCATCTGGCGGCGAGTAGCAGTATTGAGTATCTCACGTAGCTTCTGGAATATTCTTGGCAGTATAGGCAGTGAGTCGATTTTACAAGAATGTTCTAGAACTCATAGACCGGGGTATAAATAGATCGCAGAGGAACGCAGACGTCAGTCTTATTAGAAGATACGAGGCGATATAATCGAAGCTATACAAGTGAATTTCAGTGCAATTTAAGTGTTAAGTGACAAGTATTGTAGTGTGAATAGCTGTGTTAATTTTTATTTTGTGTTTATTTAATTAAAGTATTAATTTTGGTTTAATTGGCGTAATTATTTCTATCCCGAACCCCAGCTCGTAACAGTACTATTGAAGTATCTTGTCCGCTTATATATCCGATAATAATTATCTATTGACATAAAAAAAAAACATCTTTACAATAGAAATAAAACCCTGACACCTGCGCTAGGTAAAATCACCAGTATTATAGAAAGCAGTGTGTTCTAACAATTGGTTCATGATTATAATGAATATTATAGAAACAGAATCGATAATGGGAAAACACACGATACACATTGGTATGGTGTTAGGCTATAGTGTGTTTTTGGACGAACTTTTCTGGCTTTTGACTACAAGTAACGCCTGTCAACGATATCCAAATGGCAACAGGGAATAAGGACTTAATGTGCTTTCTAAAGCACGGATGAATCTTAATATGTTAAGATGTTCATCCACAAACCGACTTTTTATACTTTACAAAACTCCTTGTTAGGGTTTCGTAGTCGAATGGCAAAAAACGGAACCCTTTTAGATTCGACATATGTGTCTGTCCGTCCGTATGTCACACCCACTTTGAACCGTTTTACGATTTTTATACAAAAATAAAAACCATCTACTAACCGACCTCGGGAAGCAGTGGGGTTAAACATTCAACCACACATTTTTTTTTGCCAAGGGGAATTGTGATTGCTATCGAAGGAGGAGGCGGGCCGCGTGAGGGAGAGGATAGCGTCCTCCCTCCAGCACAGCCGCAGTGGTAGACGCCCACGGCATCGGACGTCGGCCGACGATCTCCGGCCACCGTAGGCGCGGGCATGCGGACAGCGAGTAAAGGGCAACGCGCTGTCCGACCATGGACCATGCCCGGGTCGACGGCGCGTCGTGTTCCACGCGCGCCTCAAAGAGCGTCAGCAACATGACGAGGCCCCCCCTGCAGAGGGCCGAAGCCTGCCGGGGTCGTGGGACTTATCCCATTACCGTGACCCCGGTGCGTAAAGGGCTATTGAGGGAATACCGTGGATTTTAGTCAGTACAAGTCTGACAGTCCCTCCGGCCCTGCCCGGGGTGGGAGGACTCATCTGATGATTTTACCACGTTAAAAAAAAGGGGGTATTGTGATATCCAGCTACTGGGTTGTAGCGTTCAGATAGGCAGTCGCTTCATATCAAACACTAGTACAGCTGCATCCTGTTAGACTGAAACAACTCAAACTCAAAATATTTTGTTTCACATAGGCCTACGTACATGGGCACTTATAAAACGTCACAAGTTAGAGCACGATTCGAAATTGGTCGTTTTTTATAGAGAAGAACGGGCAAGAAACTCCACAGTCAAAATATTCAAAATATGTCAAAGTATTCAAATAAGACAGGCCTGATGGTCTAGTGGTCAGTGGCCCTGACTGCTATGCGCAAGGTCGTGGGTTCGATTCCCACCCAGGACAAATGTTTGTGTGATGAGCACGATCATTTTTGTTCTTTGTCTGGGTGTAATTTATCTATAATATGTATGTATATAGAAATATATATGTATGTTTATTAGTTGTCTAGTATTGATAGCACAAGCCTTGCTTAGTTTGGGACTAGATAGCATTGTGTGAAAGTTGTGGGATATTTTTTTTTTTTACAATGTCTAAGCAGATAATGATGATTTCCTTACCGTCATGTAGCGTTGCCCTAGCGAAGAGTCGCACGGCTCGTACAGCAGCTCGACAGTTGTATGGTGTGACGTGTGCCACATCTCGCACCACGAGGGCTAGCGCTTCGCAGCAGCGCGCCAGAGCTCCTGCTCGGTGAGCGCGGAGGGTCACTGCACTCTCCGCATCACCGCTTGCCGGACTTTCCGCTTCATTCTTTACCTGTGAGGGAAGATTAAGGCTAAATAGATTAAATATTTATAAATAAAATCTTGTTTATTAGGTAAAAATTATATTTCTAAATTAAATTGTTAACATTTTAAACACTTAAATAAAAACCCTAAACTACATATACACCACCTAAAAATAAACTAAAATATAGCGTCCAGAAGTTCGTGCGCATCGTTGTCCACTGGTAATGTGCTCAAAAGACTAGCGGCTTTGCCACGTTGTATGGCAATGCTTAACCTCTGTCCAAGGTAAAAGCCAGCCCTTGGGTCACGCGAAGTGTCAACTAGGCGTCTGGATATATCTTTAAATAATTTGTGAGCAATCGGACCCCACGACCCCAAGGTTTCAACCCCAAACGGCTCGAAAATATAACTACCAACAAGGTAAATAATAGATATAATTATTAAAGTATAGATTAAGAGCTGTCAAACTTTGTACGGACTAAGCGTTCCAATGTACGCGTAAGCGTTGACAGCAAGGCTAGTCTGTACCCTCTTTTGTGTGTGAAAATCCCAAAATGAAGGTATCCATTGGATACCTCCATTTTGGGTAGACGCAAGGTCCTGTCAGTCTTACCGACTAAAACCACACAGTATTTCTCTTCTTCTTTTCTAGCTGGGGTGCGGGAACACGTTAGCATTCTCCACATTCACCCCAGCAGTAACGCTAGTCTGTTCCTGCAGCAACGGGTGCACGATTTGAGCACGTTCGTCGACTCACAGCGAGCAATTGCCAGTCGTTTTTTGATGTACAGGCGTTGTACTGTGAAATCCGGATCGGTCTCTTAAGAAGACCTAGGGCTTCCAGCCATATGCTGATGGTGCCCACTGGGGTATCAACAAAGACGAGAGGGAGGTTTTCCCCGTAATCAAAAATATACCTTCAACCGAATCTAGTATTCTTCAAAATATTATTACAGTCACAATTATATTTTGAAGAAAACTGGATTCGATTGATCGATGCCACCCATTTAGAAGTTGTGTGTATGCATATTCAAAATACCTGGACTAAGCGTACTTTGGGACGTTTAGTCCGTACTGGGTTATATGGCTATCTCACATCGTTGAGGTCCTTTAAATGTTAACTAGAGCTACGTGATAACTGACACATGCTAGCAGATACATGAATGTAATAAAGATAAGTTTTTTACACTTAAAAGAAGAAGTCAACAACAGAACTTCAATGTATTATTAGGGTAATCTTTATCTACACAGTATGCCAGTGTTTGCCAGTGACGATATTGGAACCAACTTTTGGAAACGTGGGGCCCGAAAGGGTCATTGACTCCCAGGGCGCGAGAATGTTCTAACGGGATACCGCAGCCGAAACAGAGTGTGTTTTTGGTCAGTAAGAAATCTAATACTCCCATCCGACTTTCACACCGAAAAAAGCTTTTTTAGTCGAATAAAACAATCATATTTTTTCAAACTCACCAGTATCCACCCTTGTGTTTGCGGCGAATGCGATAATTCGCTTTCAGAAGATGCGCTGGTAGGACGGCGCTCACTCTCGTCCTCGGAGCCTTCAGACCGACTGGATGCTGCGGGACCTGGCAATGGAATCATATTAATTGTAAAGCAGGCTTATAAGTTGGCCTGCTGGGGTTGTGGGAATATTTAACGAGATACCGCGGCTCTCTACAAGTTCAGTTCTTTCAACCAACCTTTCAAGAACTTGCTCTACAAAAACTGTACCACATTCCTTTTAACACTAAAAATATGTTCAGGCCAAGAGTGTGAGCAAACTTCCTTTAAAATCCATGAAATAAAGCATTATATAAAATTTAAGTTCGTATTTTAAACTGACTAGTAGGATGCGCATCCCTGGGCCATGCGCCTGCGCCGGCGGCACACAGCAGCGCGAACACGATGTCCCACTCGTGCGCGCTGTGCACGTTCTGTGCCGACGTCTTCACTATCTCGTACATGCCGCACGAGATCTGCACAGAAACCATACACGCTGTAAAATTAACAGCTAACAAGATCATCGTCATCATGTATTGGCAACAGTTTACAAATTTATTTTTAGGTAACTACACCACCAAAATGAAGTTCTCATGCACAAAAATTCCTTAAATAAATAAGATAAAAAAATGAAGTTCTTATACTTCACTAACGCATTTATCAATATCAATTATTTATTTTTAGTATGTTTCATACAATTACTACACACGTTACAAATACTTGTCGTTTTTGGAGAAATGGATACAAATTAAATGATTACTTTATAAACTAAAATAATAAACTTTGTATACATCCACACATAGGCAAGTCAGGAAAAGGGAAAGTCCATATACAACAAAATAAACCTCTAATTTTTTTATCATTTATAAAGTTACGTATTTATTGAATAAATAAATGATTTATTCAATATATAAAATAAATACTAATAATTTTTATTGCTTCTTAGTACATTGTCATGCAGCACGAAAATTTAGAAATCAATTATTAACTGTCTTTTGCAAGAAATGTCACTAGATATATTCTGAAAATAGTTTTTCTAAATAGATTCTGCAGCATATTTCGTACTAACTCTTAAACTTAGCTTGTTCGGAATTCCACGTCTTCGTGTTACTGAGATATGGGCTTACTTCAGCACGATTTAAATAAACATCGTCAGGTTTTCAGATTTATAATAATTCATTATAGTATTATATTCATTGATTTCAACGCTGACTATCTGAAAACTAGCGCTTTAGCTCAAAGTATAAAAGGCTTAACATTATGCTGAGCGATGTCGCGTTTTGAGCTTATGTGACGCCAATGCTTCTTCTTCTTTCCTTTTCTATTTTTTATTTATGTCAAATTGTAGGAAAATAAACCGTAGGTCGTGAACCACGCGGTTCAGTTACAGGCGTCACATGGCCCCCTAACGATTTACTCATCTTCTCTAAATAGGTTACAGTTGTAGTCTGCAATATACGGGAACAGGGAGCGACTGTCCGTCCAGGTTGTAGAAGGCAGTAAATAGACAAGACCTAATCTTCTTTCAACTAGATTGCAGTAGTCTTTCAACTAGATTGCAGTAGTAGTCAATATAAGAAAACAGGGAACAACTGTCCATCCAAGTTGTAGAAGGCAGTAAATAGACAAGACCTAATCTTCTTCCAACTAGATTGCAGTAGTCTTTCAACTAGATTGCAGTAGTAGTCAATATAAGAAAACAGGGAACAACTGTCCATCCAAGTTGTAGAAGGC
This sequence comes from Tholera decimalis, assembly GCA_943138885.2. Classification (NCBI taxonomy): domain Eukaryota; kingdom Metazoa; phylum Arthropoda; class Insecta; order Lepidoptera; family Noctuidae; genus Tholera; species Tholera decimalis. The sequence goes on from OW964567.2 coordinate 35,036,222, forward strand.
AGTAAATAGACAAGACCTAATCTTCTTCCAACTAGATTGCAGTAGTAGTCCATATAAGAAAACAGGGAGCAACTGTCCATCCAAGTTGTACAAGGCAGTAAATATACAAGACCTAATCTTCTTCCAACTAGATTGCAGTAGTAGTTAATAAGAACAAGGAGCAACTCATATTGTCACAAAATTTGAATGCCGAATTTAGTAGGCGGAATATGTAGAACTATTGTGTATCTTAACATAGTATAAAACAAAGTCGCAAGTTCCCTGTGTCTGTCCCTATGTATGCTTAAATCTTTAAAACTACGCAACGGATTTTGATGCAGTGCAGTGCAGTTTTGATGCAAGAGTTAGTCTATTTAAATTCTTCTAGTTTATCACTACATAGTATAAAAAAGTAGCTTTCTCTGTCCCTGCACATGTATGTATGCTTAAATCTTTAAAACTCCGCAACGGATTTTGATGCAGTTTCTTTCAATAGAAAGAGTGATTCAATAGGAAGGTTTTTAAGTATATAACATGCATAATATAGTAGAGGAACACTGATAATTTTTGAGGTTTCTAATGTGATGTCGCAAATAAACACATCTTTTGCGCTTGCATTGCAAACACTGGCTGAACCCTACGAGATAGATCAAAATAATGTACTAAAGTATTGTACACCTTAAAAAGGTCAACAAAAATGTCCTCGATGGCATCTGTCTATCTCTTATAGATAACCCACAACAACCATTTTTTATCCTTTACTTTTTACGAGAAATACGATATATTTTACGAAGCGATTTTAAGCAATACAGCATTAATCCTTATCCAATTAAGTACCATAAACACATTGTGCATTTAATACAAATCAATATTGCCCTTTACAGAATATAATTTAAATAAATAGTTTCGAAGATATTACAGATTTAAAATGCAAGGACATAGCGGTTGCGGCGCGGTGCCGGCGGAGGCACGGCGCGCGTGCCTATGTTGCTTAGATTTGAGCGTTGAATGTTTTCCCATGGTAAATTATGTGTCGCACTTTCAAGAGTAATTACTAAAGAGAACATGTATGTCGAATGACAAAAAGGCTGTCAACGATGTATATAAAGACATTTTATAGTATATTTAATACTAGTACTCTCGCGGGGCTTCGCTCCCGTGGATTCTATCACGGTAAAAACATAACTCTCCTTTTTTGCAGTTGGGTAAAAAGTAGCCTATAACCTTCCTCAAGCTTCAAGCTACTTCCATACCAAATTTCATCCAAATCCACCCAGTACTTTCGAAGATTAGCGCGTTCAAGCAAACAAACAAACAAACAAACAAACAAACTAACAAACTTTTCCGCTTTATAATATTATAGTATAGATAAACATTGCACCCGTGCGAAGCCGGGGCGGGTCGTTAGTCTGTTATAATATGTGAAAAATACCATATTTCTGGCAAGTAAATGAATCTATCTGTCTATCTGTCCATCCAAGTTGTAGAAGGCAGTAAGTATTAGTGATGCTCCGGATATCCGTGTCCGAATCTGTATCCGCGGATATCCGAGGAAAAATAAAGACCCGTATCCGTTACTTTTCTCCCGGATCTTTTACCTTATTAAAATGATTCCAAATTAAACTAGAAAAATTCTTAGTAAATATTATTTTGACTTTTGTACCATAACATACACAAACGTTATCGACACGGCCTAGTGTCACACTAAACAGTAAACAAAACAAAAGTAATACCCGCATAATGCAAGTCGAAACATGTCCTGCCTGTCGTTGCAGTGGGCGTGGCTTCAACTTTCGTGTCAAGGTCTCGCGCGCCGACAGGTATTGAGTAAGAAAATAAAGATCCGTATCCGTATCCGTATCTACGGATCTTGACAACAAATATCCGTATTCGGATCCGTATCCGCGGATGTACATTTTTAACGATACATGACTAGTAAGTATTCAAGACTCACGACATCAGCCTGCTGGTAGAACAGCTTGTAGGGCAGCTGGAACAGCAGCGTGAGGTGGAGCAGCACCGCGGGGGCGGCGGCGTCGCAGCGCATGAGGCGCGCCGCCGTGCGCAGCAGCGCCGTCACGCAGCGCCGCAGCGCGCCCCCCGCGCCGCCCGCGCCGCTCCCCCGCGCCGCCCAGCGCACGCAGCGTGCTGTGTGGGGACCTGCTTCCTCCCACACAGCTACTAGCCGGTCCCTGCCCAAACAACCAACATTTTTTATTTATTTCACATGTAGGCACATATAAAACGTCAGAAGCTAATGCACCCCCTCCTTATATTATTGTCATAAATGCTGAGGGCAGTAGCGAAGGCTCCATACAACTCGATTCCTATCGGCTTCCCTTTTGAAATCTGGCAAATATTAGTCTATTATTTTATATATGAATATATAAATAGTAATCTATTATTTTCAATTAAACAAATAATTACACACATCAAAAGTGTCTAGGGATCAACATATATTTTTGCAATAACTTTTCTCCTGATTGATATTAATTAAAATTTTCTTTAAGGATTCATCAAATAAAGTGTTTTCGTTTGTCACAGTAACGATAAACCAAGTCACCTTTGCATTAATAAATAAATTTGCCATTTTCCTAATAAAGGGATTTTTGACATTTGAACCACTAACATTAAAGTTCGAAAAAAAGACTAAAATAACAGTTTTCTTTAAAATTTTATTGGGTAACTTAAACAATTAATAATCCGTGTTTCTACCGCGAACACTAACAACACAAGAACATCTGTTTGGCATATTCAAAATGAGTTCATCCAAATCACGCTGTGGAATGGCCGCCCATGTTCGTTGCAACAACAAAAAAAGGTCTTCTTGCGACTGGATACCCTCCATATTCGGCAGAGCTCTTCTCTGTAGCATATCCCATGCATGCTCAATCGGGTTCAAGTCTGGCGACTGAGCAGGCCAGAGCAGGACATTGATGTTAGCAGCGGCGAGAGTCTATCTTACAACTCTTGCGGTGTGCGGTCGTGCATTATCATGCATTAACTGAAATAAGGGACCGATTTGCACTTGTAGAGGAACGATGACGTCAGATACAATCGTCTCAGCATAAATTTGAGCGTTGAGGTTGCCTCTGATCCAAATCAACTCAGTTCTTCCGCCGATCCAAATACCCGCCCATACCATGATGGTTCCACCACTATAAGGATGGACTTCCTGGCAGGATTTTAATCGCTGTTGGCGTCCAGGGGTTCTCCAGTGTCGTATACGTCTTGTATCCGGTCTCATACCAAAACGAGACTCATCAGAGAAGCACACGAAACGCCATTGTTCTTCTGCCCAATTTCTGTGTTCAAGAGCCCATTGATATCGAATCCTACGATTGTGCATTGCTATAGGTGGTACCCGTAGCGGTCTTCGGGAATGAAGGTTCACTTCATGCAAGCGGTTTCTGACTGTTTGGTCGCTAATTAAGTTCCCTGAAGAGTGATGAAGCCTCACGGCTAACATCATGGCGGTTATTGTTGGAGCTCTTCGAGTTAAGATTTGAATGTATCGGTCTTGTCTCCGTGTGGTGCAGCGATACCGTCCTCCATGGCGCTCAGCCACGGTACCAGTGCTTCGGTAACGTGTCCAAAGTCGACTGATAACACTCTGACTTGTATTCAGAGCTAAAGCCACAGTACGTTGCCGGGAACCAGCTTCTATCATTCCCACGGCTCTGAGCATTTCTTCCCTGCTTAAATGACGTCGCCGCTCCATAATAACGTTGGTTTTAATCAGTAGTAGGGAAACAGTAGCACTAATAATGTCTTCAATGCGTTGTATGTTTTTATAGGGAAAATATTGACAGCTGGTTTTCATCTTTTACTCGAATTTGATTAACAGTTCCTGTTTCAAATTATGAAATGCACCAAAAAGGATCCATATAAATTTATAAAATCATAAATTTATTACAAAGCCACATCTCAATCTCAAGAAATCCGCATAAAAATGCTTGATCCCTAGACACTTTTGATGTGTGTATTTACGAAGTTACAAGATTTCGAAGTCAGCCACATGGCCACAGTTACTGGAATTCACGCTTCACACTTGAGCAAGATAAGCATTTTTTGGTCCGGCTTCCCTTTTATGAAAATTCACCCTTCGCCACTGGCTGAGAGTTTAAGGTCGAGATCTCCACGTAGCACTTTTTTACGGACTATATTTCACCCAAATGGCTTCTGTCTGCAATATCGATGACATCACTGACAAAAGATTTTGATTGGACCCACGAATAGGTCTCCGTCCCCAGGACCTCTTTCCTTTTCTCCCTGACGTTTATTTGACATGATCCGTTTTGGACCTAGTAGAGCCCAGGTAAATAAATTCAAAATTTAATGCACCTGTGAGCTCCATTATGTCTGAACGGTCTACTATCATTATGTTTGTCTTAGCTCTATTAATGCGCTCTATTCTATCCAACAATATGACCATTTCAAATTCGAAGTAGCAGTTTTTACGACGACGTTTTGCAAACTATATAAAAAACATAGGCGCGTCGATTTGATTTATAAACATTAATTAGATATTCGTGGCGGTGGGCCACCGATCGAAAAAGCGGAAACTGGTAAGATTTATTTTAATTTAAGCCGTGCTTACACTGTCTGAAATCTCTGTGCACGCCACTGTTCTGCAGTATCGATGACATCACTGACAACCGATTTTGATTGGACCCACGAATAGGTCTCCGTCCCCAGGGCCTCTTTCCTTTTCTCCCTGACGTTTACTTGACATGATCCGTTTTGGAGCTAGTGGAGCCCAGGTAAATAAATTCAAAATTTAATGCAACTGTGAGCTCCATTATATCTGAACAGTCTACTATCACGATGTTTGTCTTAGCTTAGAATAGAGCGCTCTATTCTATCCAACAATATGACCATTTCAAATTCGCTGTTCGCGAAAAGCATCGGCGTATTGAAGACAAGTGATCTTCTTACCTCCAATTGTCACTTTACTGTTCCAGTTGTCATAATATAATCACTGAAGACCTCTTTGGAACCAGAATGACTTAGGCAGTTTGTCATGTAACGCCCAAATTACACATATTGAGAACGAGAACTATTGTTTTATCGGACTCATTTTATCTGTACTTAATCAATCCCAAAAATCGGTGTTTCCCGGAAATATCCGCCAAATCAAATCTTAATACGACAATTTCTCACGAAATTTTCAACTATATCAGCGGGCCTAGACAAAATCCATTTTCTGTAAGCGTTAACGCCAACGGAAAAAATAATTGTATGGAGTTGACATTTACTAACACGTGACAATCACGTGACATGTGGTTAGCAAATGTCAACTCCATACAATTTAATTTTTCCGTTGGCGTTAACGCTTACAGAAAATGGATTTTGTCTAGGCCCCCAGGACTTTTAATTCGATTCAGGAGCATCTGCCCCCCGGACGTGACTTGCAGTGGCCAATTTCGAATGCTATCAATCAAATGCCCACCCAAGTAGGCCGCTGTAAGCACAATTTAGCAAACTGGGGTATTATATGCCAAACTGACACCCAGTGCGATTGCGGCGTTCCTGATCAAACAATGTCACATCTGCTGAAGTGTCCTAATGGCCCAAGAACATGTACATTAGAAGACGTAATAAACGCCACTGATAATAAACGCGATCAGCGTGGCTACCTACTGGGCCCAATACATATAAAGTACGGGATTTACCATTCATAGCAAAAAGAAGATTCGATTCAGTAAGCTGATAGTTTCAGTGCTGTAACATAAATGTGAAATTGTGATTTAACTAAATTATTCAAGATTAAATCGAATAACGATTTAAACAATTTATTTAATAACTAGCTTTTGCCCGCGACTTCGTCCGCGTGGAATAGTTACTTTGGGCTAACGTTAAATTTAACCCCGATTTTGAAGCATTCTTCATTGGCGCTCCGCTCCTATTGGCCTTAGCGTAATGATACAATATAGCTGTGCCCGCGACTCCGTCAGCGTAAGTTAATGTATTGGTAATATTGTTTGGATCACGTTCACATGAGGCTTAAGTACCTAGAGAACGCTTCGACCGCGAGACGCGTCGAGCGCGGCGACCGATTCTCAAAAATAATCCTTATAGCATGATTCAGTATTCACGCGCGATGGCTTATTATTATAAGCGTATTTCATGTATAACTTTGGTGTTTCTATACCGATTTATATGATTCTTTTTACGGTTTCGTAGCCGAATGGCAAAAAACGGAATCTTTATAGTTTCGACATGTCTGTCCGTCTGTCTGTCTGTCTGTCTGTCCGTCCGTCCGTCTGTCACAGCAATTTTATTCCGAAACTATTAGGACTATACATGTGAAACTTGATAGGTAGATGTATTCTGTGAACCGCTTTCCGATTTAGAGAAAAAAATAAAAAAATATTTAAAATAAAGGGGGGCTCCCCATACATGGAACTAAACCTGAAAATATTTTTTTTCATGAAATCGATGCATGTGTGGTATCTATAGACAGTTCTTTAAAAACGACATCGGGGTTTCTAAAACCACTTTTCCATAAAGTCAATCGTTTAAAAGATATAAGCTTCCAAAGTGGTAAAATGTGTGTGTGGCGGACACAACCTCTAACTTCTATAATAATGGAGTGAAAAATCTAAAAAAAATATATGTCTGTAGATCTTAATATAAACTTTCAACCAAAATTAGTTTGAACGAAATCAGCTCAGCAGTTTTTGAGATACAGCATATTTTCTAAAACCGCAAATATAACTTTGTAATTCATACAAACACTATGGAAAACAAATTTATTCGGCGCAGTTGTAAAAAATGTAAAAAAGCCAGTTTTAAGAAATTTGTAAGGTTTTTTTTTCAAAACAAATTTATTTGGCGCAATTGTAAAAAATGTAAATAAGCTAGTTTTAAGAAATTGTAAGGTTTTTTTTCGTCAAATAAATTTGCATATTATATTATAGTTACTACGGAACCCTTCATGGGCGAGTCTGACTCGCACTTGGCCAATTTTTTTATGGAATAGTTAATGATGTTAACTTTTTCAATTAGGGGTGACTGAGAGTGTTATAAACGTAAGAGTAGACAAATATTATAATCAGAAAGCTTCGAACTGCTAAGCTATCGGGAGTTACACGTGTTATTGTGAGTGTTGCCATAAAAGTTAGACATATGCTGTCGTGGGATATTTTTTATATAATTTTAAGGAGAACATTTCCGTCATGAAATGATTTGTGTAGCTTTAACCATTAAGGTTGCACACGCGACGGAAGCTTAAAAAATGGAGTAACTTCTCCCGTTTTCCCAACATTTCCCTTCACTGCTCTGCTCCTATTGATTGTAGCGTGATGAAAAGTATACTATAACCCGCTCAGGAGTATGAAAAATAATTGTACCAAGTTTCGTTAAAATCCGTCGAGTAGTTTTTGTTTCTATAACGGTTATACAGACAGACAGACAGACAGACAGACAGACAGACAGACAAAAATTTAACTGATTGCATTTTTGGCATGAGTATCGATCCTTAATCACCCCCTGATAGTTATTTTGGAAATATATTTCATGTACAGAATTGACCTCTCTACAGATTTATTATAAGTATAGATATAGATATTGTGTGAAATTAACCAAGGTAAAATGTGATTATGAAGGGATGTGAAAAATAAAGCAAATAGATCATAACCCATTATAATTCATTGGGGAAAGTAGGGTGGGGTTGAGTCGCAGTGCTAAGAGGGCTTTTGAATAGTTCTCACGCGTAATTTATTAAAATATTCATCACGTGAAACAATGTTCAAAAATATGGTTTGTGCGCGTGATAAAAAAAAAATTGATTTATTTATCATAAAATATACTTAGTTAAAAAACAAATGATAATGGAAATTTTATCATTGTCTATTTCATTGGGTATTTGTGCGAGAAATATTATTTATATTTCTCACGATTATCAAATCGTGAGAAATATAAATAATATTTCTCACGATTTAAAACAGCTCAATTATTATTCGATTGAATGAATCCATCACTATTAGGTTAAGTATGTGCCATTAGCTTGTGTCAGTTTACTGAATCGAATTAGAAGTCGCGGTACAGAGTGGTATAGGTAATAACTTATATGTGTTACGTACCTGTTCTGTATCAAGGTTTGTCCGAGCAGCTCTAAGAAAAACACGGTGATATCTTCCAGCTGAGGGTTCAGCTGTAAACTATCGCTGTCAGGCGGAGTGCCCACTGTCACCATTGCCCGAACCAACTCCTGTGCAAGTATAAAATCAAAATGAGATTAATTTTATATCGTCAACAAAATCCTAGCATACGTCAAATTATTACTAATTTGAGCAATTTCCTTGAAACTAAAATAAATTCGGGATTCTTTGGGCTTTCCGTGAGAATTTTTATTCATAGGTAATCAAAATGCAAAATTTGTTCTGGGTCTGAACTTTGGGTGTTTGTAAAAATGCGCCCACCATACAGGAGAAATTCCTAGTGTGGGACAATATTCTTAAAATTCCGGGTTTAAACCCCACCCATTAATACCTACACTATTGCCGTGAACCACTCCGCTCCAGACCCAAGCATATTTAGCTTAGTTGGAGGGGTTAATAAGATTGCTAGTAATGTGAATTCTACCAACGCTGCAGGTTTTCTTAAAAAAAAAACTTATCCACTGGTAATGATGGTAGGTGTAGATAAACGAGTATGTATACCTGTAAGCTATCTAGCTGTAGGAACTTGGTCTCGGTGATGAGCAGGCCGGGCAGGTTGCACTTCGCTACGCAGTCTGACGCCGCGTCGATCAACGTTTTTTCATGAGGCGTCGGCGCTCGTATGCCTAAGGACAAAGTTGTATTATGTAAAGGTAGGCACTTTCTAAGATATGCATAGTTTCGAAGACATCATTGTAATCATAATTAATTGAAGTCAATTATTGTCACCCGTAAGTTTCATTGATAAGTAAAAGTAATTCGTTGTCATTCAAACCTATTTAAAGTTACGAAAATGCGACGTCATATTTCACGTAAGGGTGTTTTACATTAATAATCGTGACTTAGTCTAATTATTTTGTATGAAAAATAAAACAAAAGAAAAAACTTGAAAAATAATTCTTATGCCGGTTGATTCTTTGATATAGGCAGTGGGTGTAAATGATTTGGCTTTTTTCTCGCGCGCGTGTCTGTTATTAATTTTCTGTGTGGTGATATTAATATTGTTACCTGTCTCGCCCAAAGCGATGTATGAGTATATGCTGGACAGCAAGCCGGTTTCCGACCCTCGAGCTTCTTCTCGTATGAGGGATACGGTGCCGTTCGGTGCCAGGTAATCTTCGGCTTCTATGAGGCACTGCGAAATGGAAATAGAAAGGCTGAAGTTAGCGTTCTAGTGCAAAGTGGTCATTGGACACAACGCAATCAACAAATCAAAAACTTTTATAATAAATAAATACAAAATGGTTTGTATTTATTTTTGTACACTAATGATATGATGCAGTTATGTAAAAACATGTTTCGTTTGTTCTTTCTATGAGTAACAGAGTGGTAATTACATTACTCTAACAGTAACAGAGTTGTGTTTACCCCCATGGCATACAATCTGGCAATAGAAACTATATCTAGAGTAAAATACGTGTACTAAAAGTGCATAATTTTGTACAAGCTTACACACATTATAACTATTACAATTTCAAACTTATGAAGCCACAGAAACCTGAGCAAATTTGGGAATTACCCAGTTATTATAAGTGGTACTGAGTCGACGCAGAGGAAGTGCTTGTCTATACTCGTATTATTAAGATGTACATGTTTGTCTATACTCGTATTATTAAGATGTACATGTTTGTAAGTTTGTATGTAGGCGCCAGGGGGATCCACGCGCGCCTCAAAGAGCTGTCAACACTAGTGACGGGGCCTCATAGGGCCATTGCCTGCCGGGGTTTGCGGGTAAGTTCTATCGAGATACCGCGGCTCCGGAACTTTAGGGCAGCTGAAGGAACAGGATGGGTTTTTAGTCAATAGAAGTCTGACACTACCCTCCGCTTAACCCAGAGCGGAAGAAGTCATTCGATGATCCCACCCAAAAAAAGGTAACCTTCCGAAGGTTACCCGTATTTTTTTTCTGGATGACGGTGAAGTAAGGTGAATTATTGGTGAACGCTATAGGCTATAAATTATTTCGAAATCCACACAAGTCGCAGGCGAAGTGTTAGTCTCAAATAAAATAAAAATGAAAAATTGGCCATACCTTGGGCAACAGTCGTCCGATGTACAAGGTCTTGACGATCTCCAGCAGATGTCGCCAGGCGCCGCGTACGCAGTCTGCGTGCCTGGCTGCCACTGCGCATGCGCGACGGAGAGCTAGCTGCGCCTTGCTCGACCCGCCCAGGGTCACTCCTGCGACAATCAACCACAATACATACATACAATACAGATAGAATACTCTTTCGTACGGCTAAGGAGTGGAATTCCCTGCCGCAGTCTGGTGTTTCCCGATAACTATAACCTAGGGGTCTTTAAGTCAAGAGCGAATAGGTTACTTTTAGGTAAGCGTGCTCCATCTTCGACCACATCATCACTTACCATCAGGTGAGATGGTGGTCAAACGCGAGCCTATTATCATTAGAAAAAAACTTTTTACCAAAAAATTAAACCGACTCCCAAAAAACACTGCAAAGTGAAAAATAACTTTAATTTCGGTAGTCGGTGTCTTTAGTTTTGTATTTTCGTTTTTGGCACCGACTTCCGAAATTAAAGTTATTTTTCAATATATACGCGTCGAATTGATAACCTCCTCTTTTGGTCGTCGGTTGAAAAACTGCTCGGAAAGTGCCTTATTACTTTTTAAAAAGTTTGACAGAAAGGACGTCATTACTGTAGTACAAATGTGCGGGTCGCAAAAGTGTATGAAAATCCATTACTAACGCGCTGTTTTGCAATTCAGTAGCTAACTTAAAAGTACTTATAACGCCAAAAGACAAGAGACAGATTATTATTATTCTCTCTTATTTTCCTCGTAGGTATAGTATAAAGCACTATATATCAATCCGGAAAAAGTGCGATTCCCAGCTCGTGTGTATTAAGGCCCTCAGCTGCGCTCAAACTACAGCCTCGCTGGTAATCGGTCACTTTCTCCTCTCGATGAACAATAAACTATTATTGTACACCAATAATTAAACACCTGATTCACTATACTGCTCAATGTGGTTACAATGGTGGTCTTATCGCTGACAGCGACAAGCTTTGGATGAACTTTAAGAAAATAAAAGAAAGAGGTGAGGGGAAAGTCAGTGCACAATGTTCAATAGTCTCACTAATTGCATTTCACTTCTTTCTTTGTAAAATCTTTTACTATTCCAGCAGGCCGTTTGTGGAATGCCATTACCCATAGTTGTGAGGCGTGCTCAAACGCTACCAACGTTCAAAAGAATGATGAAGAAGCATTACTTCTCACTATAATTTTTCACTTCCTTTCTCCATGATACATTTAGTATTTATTAGTATGTTTTTGGTATTTATTAGTACATATTTAATCAATGTTAATTATGATGGGACACACATGAAAGGACACAGATTTAGGGCTGTCAGTGTTTCATACATTTTTATACATACTTAAATCTGTGTCATTTAAGTTCTATCCAGACATAGGTTTTTACTGAGATCCTAGTATCATAACTATATTAATACACGAAGCAAAACTTCTATACCCTTTTTTACGAAAATGTTGCGGACGGAAGAGTACGCAATTCGGCGCATTTAATGTTTACTATATGAAGTACTACAAAAAGCGAATATTTTCATATAATACGTAAGACCACGTGTCTAAAATAAATTTGATAAACAGACACACAGATGGACAGACTGACAACTTAGTGATGATATCAAGAGTTGTTTTAAGGGATACGGAAGCCTAAAAACCTACCAATAGCGATATAATTGACATGTTGTGGCGCCAGCAACCCGGTGAACTTGCACAGCGTCAGTAACAAGGTATCGAGCGTGATGCTATCGGGCGGCAGCCTGGCCACGAGCGCGGCGCAGCGCTCCAGCCCGTTGAGCGCCAGGAGGGCGCCACTGTCGCGGATCCTGTTGCTTTCCATCTCTTCCGCTGTCGGGGGCGACGAGCGCTCGAAGGATGCTGACAGGGCTGTGACCTGTAACGGCAAAAGAATAAATTACCAATATAATAATAATAATCCACAACTTTTCACACAACGCCATCTAGTCCCAAACTAAGCAGAGCTTGTGGTATGGGTACTAAACAACTGATAAACATACATATATATTTCTAAATACATACATATTATAGATAAATTACACCTATACAATAACATCAATAGAATCTATATTATTAATATTATAAAGCGGAAAAGTTTGTTAGTTTGTTTGTTTGTTTGCTTGAACGCGCTAATCTTCGAAAGTACTGGGTGGATTTGGATGCAATTTGGTATGGAAGTAGCTTGAAGCTTGAGGAAGGTTATAGGCTACTTTTTACCCGACTGCAAAAAAGGAGAGTTATGTTTTTACCATGATAGAATCCACGGGAGCGAAGCCCCGCGTGAGTACTAATAATATATAAGGTGTCGGACTTGTGATCAAGAGGTCGCAAGTTCGAATCCCACCCATTACACAATTGCCGTGAACCCACTCCAGACATAAGCATATATAGCTTAGTTGGAGGGGTTAACAAGATTGTTAGTAATGTGAAATCTAAACACACGGCTCGTAATCTTTAAAAAAAAATGTCTTTCTCTTTGTTCGCGCTAATCTCAAGAACGCCTGAATCGATTTTAATGGGACTTTCACTGGATTACACAAGAGGTTATAGGGCAACTTATAAGCTTCTACTTATCCCGGAATTCCCACGGGATCAGTATGTAAAAACTTCCATGCGGATAAAATCAGGAACTTGGCTAGATTAATCTAAAGCTTTTTTTAATTGTAAAGTTTTCATGTGAAAAGGCAAATGTTGCATAATTAACACATTGATTGCATAATTAAGCATAATGAAGAAGACACAGTAAATTATTAAAACAACCTTAATGAACATTATGTATAAAGATTCTTCACCATTAGAGTTGTGATACATTTGTCGCACTACACACGAATATTTTTCACCATCAGTTTCCAAAATGGCTTTTGTAATTACGAACACGCCAATACCTTTTACCTCTTGTTACGAACATTATGTGACGTATTAACTTTAGAAAAAGCTTTCCTCATATTCAATTTTAGAAAAAGCTTTCTTCATATTCATGTAGAAAGTATCTCCACTACACGATGGCTCATTGTGTAGATGCGGCGAAATTCCCACGACGCTCGCTTCTGAGCAGATCCTCACCCCTCGCATGACGTGGCTGACTTCACACACAGTTACATCATGCGAGGGATGGAGACCTGGCACATCTGGTTTCTAGACCTTGAAGAAGGATTTCTAGAATAACTGGACAGCTGTAGTCAATCTCTGAAATATTGTTTGTTAATATAAAACGATGTAATTCGATTAAATTTAACATGATGTAATTTGGTCCAATTTAGGATGATGTAATTCAATTTGATGTAACCTAATTCATATTTTTGCACGTCTTTACGGCAGAACATAGATAGTTTCCAATGTGTTTTACTACCTATTTTTACTTATGTTCACAGAAATAATTGATAGATTGATTAATTGAGGCTTGTGAGCCGTGGTGGTCCATCTTATACACGCACTACGTACACATGCACTTTTTAGCGATGACCGTGCGAATACTTTTCTAAGGAATGCGGTCTATTGTTCTAGCGGCGCGCGGTTTAACTCGATAGTCATTAATACAATCCGGCTTGTTATGGACCATAATATGTAACAGTTAATAAGGACACTTTTCGTTTGAGGGACGTGTTTTCGGTGCGCTACTTATATTTGCACTAATTCAACTTACGGTGTGGACTGTATAGATAAATAGCTACTCATAAATTCGTATAAGTAGCTAATATAATGCTAATTGGACACGTTCAGTAGTATATAGCATATATAGAGTTAATCTAGATATATTTCAGGCATGTATCATCAATTAATACATACCAAAAACATATAGGTATAATCCCTTATTGGTTCTCCATGTGAATACTATAGTAAGGTTAAACTTAAACTTGGGCTATCATGAGTCAATCTAAATATGGATATATACAGGGTTAATTGTAAAACACCGAAAACCTCTCAGGACTATGTTACTAACATCATAATCAACAACTTTTGTTCTATGACTTTTAAAAATTCGTCATATTTTAGTTCACCAGATTTTCATACAAAAATAAAAAATATTTAAATTGAACGCCCAAAATGTTACGAAGTCAAGTCAAGAAAGCGATTTATACTATCGCTTTCTTTTGCTTCGCATAGACTTCTTCGTATTGTTCATAACAATTATTAACATCTTAGGCAATAGTGTAATGGTGATATAATAATAAATAAATGATATGCTCGATTCCCGTGGGAAGCATACTTTGTAAAGTTATTTCCAGTTTGGCTACAACATTGCAGGCCTGAATTATCTGATCGTCTAACAAAAAGATGCCTTCCGTGCGTCGCAAGGAACGTGTAAGCCGGTGGTCCCGGTCGCCAAATGGCGGTCGTCAAAATAGACCACGTCAGAGGCCCTTGAGGCGGTCTAGAAACTCTGACACTAGGGTGTATGGGGTCGTTAGAGCTTACTACCCACACGATAAGAAGAAGAATGATGATAGTAAGGTACGTACCGTAGGCGGGCAGGCCACGGTGAAGAGTCGCGAGTAATGCGGGTGCTGCATGGGAACCGCGCGGTACGTAGCGCCCGCGCCCGCGCCGCGCCGCTGCAGCACGCGCCACAGGTACGCCTCGCGAACCGCTCCCGTACGCTCTGCCGGCATTACCATCTCCTCGTTCCTGGAGACACATACACCATGTTCAAACACCGGCTTCATCTAGTTTAAATTAACCTGGGAGTCTTTAAGTCGAGAGTGAATAGGTTACTTCTAGGCAAGCGTGCTTCATCTTCGACCACATCGCTTAAGATCAGGTAAGATTGTGGTCAAACGCTAGCCTATCAACAATAAATAAAATAAAAAAAATACGAAAACAAAATTACTTGTAAAAGTGTTATTTAATAATGATGCAATAATGATGTTTATTTTAGAAATTGGTTATTAAATAACACTTTCACACGTCATTTTTTTTTTTATTTAAACTAGATGAGGCCGGTGTTTCCTAACTAACTACCCTGAGAAGAAACACCGAAACAAACTCAGAGGTGTTGGTGTAGAATTTTATAGGTTTTGTGTTATTGGGGCTCCCTTGCATAGCTGGCAACGTGAAGTAGTGGTTTAATTGAGTTGGGTTTTTAAAATGAGTTGATAGGAGTTATATAGGAGATGTTATTCTAATTGCAATAAACATAAAATTCAGAGGGGATGTTGTAATATTGGTTTTATAGAATTTGATGTCTATGGTTTACTGGCAGGTTTTTAAGTCTATGGCATTTAAAACCAAAATGTTGTTAGGAAGGTTTTTTGAATGTGACAAGATAGATGAAAAGAAAAGTCAAGTAGAAAATATTTTAGTTGGAGATATAGTCGTTGTCGAAGTCAGTTGAATATGGTCGATCATATGGTTTAGATTTTTAGAGCAGTTTACCAAGTTTTATCAAACATGTATTAGATCAATTAGAATTTTGTAAAGGGTTTTGGAATGAAATAAAACTCAGTGAAACTATAGAATGAAGTAACTTATTTGCATAAAGGATCCCACACTTACAACATCTTGGTAAGAGAACAACATGTATATCCTCAACAGGTTATGGGCCCAGGACGCTTCCAAGACGGTACTTTTACAGGTTATGGGCTGCCCCCGGGCAAATTTAACCAGATGTTGTAAGAAGATCGTGGGAAAGAATAGTATAAAAATTCTTTAGATTACAAGATAAAATTTGTTGAAAATGATTTGAAGATTCAAAGTTGTCAAGAAAGACAGAATATGTCACTTGGAAACAAAAGAAAATAATATTTTCAGAGGGGAAGTCAGAGATGATATAGTGGTTGAAATTTGAAAGCGATGCAAAGGAGTTGTTGGTGATGATTTTCGCAGTGAAGAAAATGTTGAAGTTAGTGATGAAGATGCTGAGGTTTCTGAAGGCAGGATTGAAGACGTTGAAGTTGAAGTTAGTGGTGAAGATGTTGAAGTTCGATGAGTTGGGTGTTGAAGATAGCGTTGAATAATTTTATATAGAGTCGAAGAAGATAAGTTAGGAGTTTTGTAATAATTTTATATAGAGTCGAAGTAGATAAGTTAGGAGTTTTATAAGTGAAGTGTGTTTAGTGATGGTCAGAGTATAAAATTCAGAGGGGATGTTGGTGTAGAATTTTATAGGTTTTGTGTTATTGGGGCTACCTTGCATAGCTGGCAACGTGAAGTAGTGGTTTAATTGAGCTGGGTTTTTAAAATGAGTTGATAGGAGTTATATAGGAGATGTTATTCTAATTGCAATAAACATAAAATTCAGAGGGGATGTTGTAATATTGGTTTTATAGAATTTTATGTCTATGGTTTACTGGCAGGTTTTTAAGTCTATGGCATTTAAAACCAAAATGTTGTTAGGAAGGTTTTTTGAATGTGACAAGATAGATGAAAAGAAAAGTCAAGTAGAAAATATTTTAGTTGGAGATATAGTCGTTGTCGAAGTCAGTTGAATATGGTCGATCATTTATGGTTTAGATTTTTAGAGCAGTTTACCAAGTTTTATCAAACATGTATTAGATCAATTAGAATTTTGTAAAGGGTTTTGGAATGAAATAAAACTCAGTGAAACTATAGAATGAAGTAACTTATTTGCATAAAGGATCCCACACTTACAACATCTTGGTAAGAGAACAACATGTATATCCTCAACAAGAGGTCCGTCTCTTATAAAGTCCATACAATCTAAAATGGTTAAAATATATGGGAACCTTGTAAGTTACCGTCTGAGGCGATCTTTTGAGGAAAGATGCTCATAGATTTGAGTGGGCCTATCCATACAGTGCTAGCATTTGTCAGATGACGTATGGCTCAACTTGAACAAGGAGCTTAACGATTTGACGAACAATACCAAGGTAAGGACGTTTATGTAGGCCGCAAAAAGCACTCAAACTGCCAGACAATCATCTGGAGAAACACACCACGTCCAAACAAAATTTTTGTCTTGATATAAGTTTTAAGCTAATAAGGTCACCAACAGTATCATTAGAACGGGACATTTACCATGTATATTTATTGTTTCGAGGTTCCGATATTCCATCCAAGATCATGGCACTTGCAACAGTGTGGCTAAGTATGAAATTTGGCTCAGTATTTTTTAGGTTTTCAAACAGTGTATTACTACATACTAATTACTACAGATTTACAAAGCTCTTAAAATAAAACATATAGGTATACAGGCTAAAATAAAAAGAACTAAAAGAAACATTTTGCTTGCTTTTCACCACAATCTCACCTGATGGCAAGCGATGATGTGGTCGAAGATGAAACATACCTAGAAGTAACCTATTCACTCTTAACTTTAAGATTCCTCAGGTATACATAATAATAGGTTCTATTAAATAGTTAACTAAAGCTTGCAGAACAAAGCTATGTATTTCCTAAATTATCACGACGAGAGATAGACTGTAGACTACTTCCATAATGTTACTAATATCAAAATAAATGCGAAAGTTTGTGAGGACGGGTGTATAAATGTTTATTACTCTTTCACGTAAAAACTACTGACGGATCTGAATAAAGTTTGGAAGTAGACAGTTGACATACTGGAATAACACATAGGCTACTTTTTATTCATTTCAATATATGGTTGCGCTGATATACGATTCTATTCGTTTAGATTAATTATTGGCAACACGACTAATAGCTAATTGGTTGACACATTTCTCCTTCCGCTTTGCCATCTCCTTTGCACAAAACCTTTGGCTGTTCGAGTGAAAGAGATGGACAACACGGCTTGCGATCGCCGATAAGAATCGAGGAATCTTCAATGGCTGACAATTGTCGTTAATCGCACTAAAGAAAAATTAGACATCGAAGAAGTTTGGTGTTGTTTAGTAAATACAGTGTTTCCATCGTGCCAGGAGACGAACCGGGACGTTAAGGTTAGTGCATCCACATCCCAGACGACGACGCCTGGTTCTTATATATTTGTTCCTGTCCACGCGTCGCATTCCTAACAACTTTGTGTGAACCAGTTTCTAACATCGCAATCTATAGCTATACCGCGCATCCAATATATTTTATTTCGGATGATTCCATATTGGTTTGTTAGCAACATGTAAACTTATAACCTAGTGTCAGTAACAGCCTATAAATAAATTATAACTATATTAAAATACTAGCTTTCGCCCGCGACTTCGTTCGCGTGGGAGGTTTTTCCTGCGTATATCCCGATCCCGTGGGAATTCCGGGATAAAAAGTAACCTATGTGTTATTCCAGGCAGTCAACTTTCCACTCACCAAATTTCATTCAGATCCGTTCAGTAGTTTTTGCGTGAAAGAGTAACAAACATCCATCCATCCTCACAAACTTTCGCATTTATAATATTAGTAGGATCTATCTAAGCTGCGTGTGACACACCGACCCTGGGGTATGTTTACTTGACTGCATGCAGTCGTATCCATCGCCCCAAGATCGGAGAGTCCCACCTATCAGCTAGCATTTTCAGAATGGTGTTGGCACTGACGCGTACGCGGAGCTGTAAAGAAGTACATACATCTCTTGCACATGATTAGTGTTGCCCAAACGAGAGTCGCAAGAGTCTTGCAATTAGCGATTATCCTATTGCTATTTATTAAACGGTAGTTGAGATCTCAGAACAATGTAACAGACTCTGTTACATTGTTCTGAGATAGATAGATAGATAGATAGAATATACTTTATTGTACACCAATAATTGAATCACACTTAAATAACAATACTGTAAAAAAAAAAAAAATTGGTTACAATGGCGGTCTTATCGCTGAGAGCGATATCTTCCAGACAACCTTTGGAAGGACTTTATGAGCTTTATTTAAAATGGGGAGGGCTATATTAGTGTACTACTGTACAAATAATCATTAATAACGGAAAAACTAATAAAAATACAACAAAAAAAATATATATACAAATACATAAGTACATAAAATAAATAAACATATAATGTGTTCTTTAACATCGTGTGGAGAAAGCAAAGGAATAATCATAAGTTTGAAATAAAATGATTTACCGTTTAATAAATAGCAATAGGATAATCGCTAATTGCAAGACTCTTGCGAGACTCTCGTTTGGGCAACACTGCACATGATAGCCGCAAAACCACATTCGCGAACATGCCAGACGCACTACAAAACCGCGGCAGCCCCAATATCGCCCGGAACGTGTTGTTATTTGGATCCCGGAATTCCCACGGGACGGGATTTACGCGGGAATCCCTCTCACTCAAACGAAGTCGCGGGCACAAAAGTAAGAAGTAGAAAAATAGAAAAACTCACTTAATCGAATTATATACAGCCTCCAACATGGTTGAATCGAAGTCTCCTGACCCGTTACACCCCCTCAGGTTCTTGACAAAGTCTTCAACATTCATGGGAACATTCAGTTTCTTGGCTGTGTGGTTGTGCTGGTCCATATTCAACATTATCACGGCGTACGCTAGGCGGAAGGCGGCGTCTGTGTTCGCGAAGGGCTCGCCGTTTGTGCTCTGTGGAAGATTGAATTGTATTTGTAAAGGGATAAGGTTTAGTTTCGTAGTGAGGAAGAGCCGTTGTCTGTCTATTTAAATATTTGTAGCATTTAGTTGAGAATTATTTTTTTTCCAGTCTTTTACACGAATCTGTCTTAATTCGTCATAAAACAAAAACAATTGAACTAATTTTTATGCGGATTGCACGAATAGAGTGGACGTTTTATTAGAATGGTTTAACATGTTTGCTACCAAACTCAAATATTATTTACATAATATCATTTTGTTTCGACAACCCTTAAAGCTTACTTGGAAATCACCGGCTCGTTATTCGAGTCCTGGGCATCAACAAAAATCATCAATAGCTACAGATAACGAACGACTCGGATGTGTTTTTTTTATTTAGAACTAGCTTTTGCCCGTGACTTCGTCCGCGTGGAATAGTTACTTTGGGCTAACGTTAAATTTAACCCCGATTTTGAAGCATTCTTCATTGGCGCTCCGCTCCCATTGGCCTTAGCGTAATGATATATAGCCTATAACCTTTCTCTATAAATTGACTATTTAATTAAAAAATATTTTTTTCAATTCGAACCAGTAGTTCCTGAGATTATCGAGTTCAAACAAACAAACAAACTCTTCAGCCTTATATTATTAGTATAGATAGCTGTTGCCCGATTTTATAAGTATAGACGAGCCCACTCTTGACCTCAATCTCACCTGATGGTAAGCGATATATGAGGTCTACGATGGAACGAGACATACATGAATTAATTATTTTTTTACCCTTATGCTGGGTGCTGGGCACCGAAACTTAACTGTAACATTGGTAAAGATTCAAGTAATCAGAATGGGGACTCTGACCACTGAGCGAGCATAGAGAAACTTTCCTAAAATCTCCTCAGGAACATGTCCTAACATGCGTTGCACAGGGAGCTTGTAAGAGGACCCTGGCTTCCCTTCATGCAATGATGGGGCCTCCCGGTTTTCATGTAGAAGGCCCACGTTCCTAGTATAATCTAAGCCGATCTTAGACCGAGAGGAGACTTGAAGGATTCCTCCAAAGAGCAAAAAAACCGGCCAAGTGCGAGTCGGACTCGCGCACGAACGGTTCCGTACCATTATCTATAAAAACGGCAATAAAATCATGTCTGTTGTACGGGAGCCCCCCTTAAATATTTGTTTTATTTTAATTTAATTATTTATTTTTAAAGTGAATATACAGGGTTAATTGTAAAACACCGAAAACCTCTCAGGACTATGTTACTAACATCATAATCAACAACTTTTGTTCTATGACTTTTAAAAATTCGTCATATTTTAGTTCACCAGATTTTCATACAAAAATAAAAATATTTAAATAAAACACCCTAAATGTTACGAGGTCTATGCGAAGCAAAAGAAAACGATTTCTATCACTTTCTTTTGCTTCAAATAGGATTTCTATCACTTTCATTTAGGTCGTCCAATTTAATTATTTTTATTTTTGTATGAAAATCTGGTGAACTAAAATATGACGAATTTTTAAAAGTCATAGAACAAAAGTTGTTGATTATGATGTTAGTAACATAGTCCTGAGAGGTTTTCGGTGTTTTACAAATAACCCTGTATAACTAAATATTATGTTAATATTTCAAGCGTTTACCTGTTGCCGTTATCAATATCGAGCAAAAACGAGCAAAAAAAATTACGTTTGTTGTATGGGAGCCCCCTTTAATATTTATTTTATTCTGTTTTTTAGTACTTGTTGTTAGCGGCAACAGAAATACATCATCTGTGAAAATTTCAACTGTCTAACTATGACGTTTTTTTTATTTTATAGGTTCGCGTTTGACCACCATCTCACCTGATGGTAAGTGATGATGTGGTCGAAGATGGAGCACGCTTACCTAGAAATAACCTATTCACTCTTGACTTGAAGACCCCTAGATTATAGCTATCGGGAAACACAGACTCCGGCAGGGAATTCCACTCCTTAGCCGTACGCACGTTTCATGAAATAAAGCCTGGTGACAGATGGACAGACAGACAGACAGACGGACGGAAAGCGGAGTCTTAGTAATAGGGTCCCGTTTTACCCTTTGTGTACGGAACCCTAAAAAGGTACTTACATGCCACCTCTCCGCAAATCGTTCCATTACTAAGAAGATGAGTGGTGCTTCGCCGGGCAGTCTGAAAGTTTCCAGGTATAGTCTCAAGGCCTGGTCGATCCTCAGGCCGGCGTAGTCGAAACTGTCGGCGAAAGCACCCAGGACCGACGGCCCTCCGTCCTCGTCTTCACCTCGGGACGATCGCTTGCAGATGAATTCACCTGGTAATGATGAGGATGTTTAGACTTTAGCTCCTTAAGTTCTAAGCTAAGCTACACGATAACTGACAAATAATGAAATAATGATGTTTATTTTGCAAATTGGTTATAAATAACACTTTTACACGTCATTTTTTTTCGTAAATATAAACTAGATGAGGCCAGTGTTTCCTAACTGACTACTCTAAGAAGAAACACTGAAACAAACTCAGAGGTCGACGTCTCTTTTAAAGTCCATACAATCTGTAGTGATCAAATCATATGAGAGCCATGTAGGTTTATGCCTGTGGCGCCCTTTAAAGGACGGAATCATACACATTTGAGCAGGCCCGTCCAAACAGTGCAAGCATTTGTCAAATATCGCGTTTGTCAAATGCTAGCAGTGTCTGGACAGGTACGCTCAAATTACCTCTTTTGAGGAAAGAAGCACCACAGACTTGAACCTAAATGCTTCTCATATGATCTGAATTGTATGGAATTTAAAACGAGCCGTTGACCTCTGAGTTTGTTTCTGTGTTTCTTATCAGCATAGTTAGATAGGAAACACCGGCCTCATCTAGGTAAAAAAAAGTGTAATTTAGAAAATAAATATATAATTTCATTTCATTTCAAGGGACGGATTTCACGATTTCCTATGAAGTTATTCTTTTAATAACATGTTTTATAATAAACTAGCTGTAGCCCGCGACATTTCACACATACGGCAGTGGATTTTCGGTCTACATACCCTGTCGCATCTCCTTAGTACATCCTGCTAAAGTTTCGTCATAATCTGATCGATTGTTTAAAAACGCAAAGAGATTGACGAAGAAAGGGGTACTGTTCTATTCAGCAATATCTTGGTGAGCAACACCACAGACTATCTGCGTATTTTTTCTAGCATTTTACTGTGAAAATTGGTTATCTGTAAAAGATCGCTTGTAGCTTTTTACTGTACTAATACATAAATCGTTATTGCGATTGGTTATGATGTATACAAAATTCATATTCATACTAATATTATTAATGTTTTTATTTGTTCTACTTATACGTCAAAAGCGTGCAACGGATCGATGTGATTTATGGGTGGAGAATGACATAGGCTTGATTATTGTTTTTACTCGTTGAATAATGCAAACTTTTACG
Source organism: Tholera decimalis (assembly GCA_943138885.2). Classification (NCBI taxonomy): domain Eukaryota; kingdom Metazoa; phylum Arthropoda; class Insecta; order Lepidoptera; family Noctuidae; genus Tholera; species Tholera decimalis. The sequence goes on from OW964567.2 coordinate 35,059,280, forward strand.
CGAGCAAAGCCACGGTCGGAAGCTTAGTATTTTTAAGTAAAGACTTTTGACTGAAGACTGTCTGTTGAATGTGTAGTTTTTATTAACTGTTCTTGGCCTGTCTTCCATTGAATCTATACCAATATTATAAAGCAGTAAAATCTGTTTGTTTGAACGCGCTAATCTTCGAAAGTACTGGGTGAATTTGGATGAAATGGTATGGAAGTAGCTTGAAGCTTGAGGAAGGCTACAGGCTTACCTACTTCAAAAAGGAGAATTATCTTTAATCATGATAAAGTCACGCGGGGCTTGTCTCCCGTGGATTTCATCAAGCTAGTAGATAAATAATATTCTAAAGTACAAAGGAAAACGGGCGGAAGTGGTCCAAATGGCGTCGGCTAATGAAACCTAGTCCATATATTAGTTCGTTAATGTAGGATATTTTTTTACTATGGACACCATAAAATTGGCCTACGGAGAAAAAAGTTATACAGTCTAGAAAACTGGTACCTATTATAGACGAACAATTGAAAAAGCTACCTGTTTTTTGTGAGTGGCATCTCGCAGGTCAACCTCTGAGGTTGTCGGCTGCTTAACCGGGCTTGCCTGTGGTTGCCTTAATTCATAAATTAATTACAGCCTCCAGCCAGGGCTTATTAAAAAAAAAAACTTACAAACTAGGTGACTACACGCTAAGGGCACCCCCTGTGGGGTACGCACCACGGCTTAGGGCGTCGCAGGGGGAGGGCAGCTAGAAACAGGCTAGATCATAATATTATTAATAAGGGAATTTAAAGCTACTGACTCAGCGTCGCGGGCAGGCTCTGGCAAGGGTCGGGGCGGACAATTACGGGGATGTCGCGGTGGGCCTCGGCGGCGAGGACGGAAGGACGGTCGGTTTTTGTGTTTGTGTGCCACTGTACTTGTTTCCCTACGGCTCTCTTGTGTAATCGTTCAGTGTTACGAAGAGAAAGGCAAACTGTTACCCGAAATCTGTTCGAGTCAAACCCAGCAATCTCAGCACATATACTCGCATCAATTGTACCGCGACAAGTATGTACCTTTTAAGCCATATTGCTGTTGATTGTTGGTGCAATAGATAATACCAAACTGGTTAGCATTTTCTATGGTTACCGTGAAAAAGTTATTTAAAGAGCTGGTTATTATGGAAGAGCTATTTATTATAAGTATAAGAGTATTATTATAGTGAAATAGTTATTTCTCACATCCAAGTACTCGTATTTATTACTGTCCAAAAATCTTTGTCCGTAGCTTTACAAAGATCCGTGAGCAAGTTATTTACATCTTAATAATTGATATTTGCAATGTTAACGGTTTAGTTTAGTAATAATGCCTTAATAACTTTGTAGGTTGGGAGTTCACATGGTTACGAGAAAAAAAATCTATAAAATGTACCTACTAGTAGGTATTACTCGTGAAAAGTCATGACAACTTTTTGTTGTAGGTTATATTTAACGACAGAGAATACGTCTGTCGTCCATGCTGGTTAAGGAATTTTTTATTTCAGAGGGATACATATAGCCCTCATAAGTACAGGAATTTAATAAAACCACTGATACTGACATGTTCGGATGGCTACATAATAGATATTTACGGGCCATATAAAGCGACCAAATTGGATGCAAGTATAATGCAAGATGTTATTCACGATGAACAAGATTGACATTTTTATTTTGGATAAAGGATTTAGGGACGCCTTGCCAGATTTTAGAAGTTTCGGACACACAATCCATACGCCTGAGTCCTTACATCCTGGAGAAACTCAACTAACCATCATGCAGGCTAATAAATCCAGAAAAGTAACCATGCTACGCTGGGTTGTGGAGATCGTTTTCGGACGCATCAAGCGTGACTTTACACTACTAAGGCAAGAATATTTCAACGTTGCCCTGAAACACCTATTCCCGAGTTTTAGAATAGCTGCTGCGTTGTTGAATGCTTTCCACATGCCAGTGCCTGACAGCGTATATGCTGACTGGTTTATTTAAATTATTAACCAGCGTATGAATATGCCTAATAATCTAGTAGAATATGTAACGGCCAGTAATATGAACCAACGGCGTGCAGCTTTCACAGCGATTTTGGGGGATCTTTCAGAATTGAGAGGGTTCCCACGGTTGTCAGAAGAAGATTTAATCATATTCGCCCTCGGAACTTATCAACTAAAGCTAGCACGTAGCTACAATAGTGAGCACGTCCGTGATGGTATATACAGTATAGATATATTACACATACATAATGTATAGAGAAGAAGCTGCAGGATTGGATGCTGTTTCGTCCAACGTGAAATAGAACGCACCTTTTTGGTTGGCAACATTATTCTATTGTCTTTGACTTTTTTTCACTTTGACACATATCCGTTCTTGGTAAAAAGCAACCGCCTTGTTTGTTGAGATCGATTCATTCATTGAAATTAAAAATCCTGTGGAATCTACGCGGTTAAAAGATAATTTGGTCGCGATTAACGATTAGTTGAAATTGTAATCCCGAATTGACGGAAAACCTGGGATATTTTGGAACAATATCGCCGTATTGACGCCTAGACCGAATGGCACGCGAATTGTTGGAAGTGATAGTGAATTGGTGATAAATAGCTGCTCCAATCTGGTGCGAAGTTTGTACTGCATCCCGGCCCGGACCACAGTGAAGCTTGCGCCCCTTGTGACCGCCGTGACACCACTTTCACATCATTACACAATCATACACACTTACACACATACCGCACGGACGTGATCAAAGCAGATCCTCGCTTGGCGTCTACAGCTCAGGTAAGTCAAATTGTGTAAAGTTTAACCATTAAAATGAGGCCTAAGAGCCTGTAGTTTGTTTGCAAGCAACGGTAGGGCTCCACGAACCGTGGACAGTTCGGACCATCCAGTTACCGTTGGCTGGCTTCTTGTAGTCCTGAACAAACTGGTAAGCAGAGCGTGGATTTTACATTAAAATAAATCCACTAAGTAAATTGGAAGTTTTGAACATTGTTAAAAATAACTTAATAAGTTTGAATATATTGTCTTGTCAGCCGGGCTCTCAAAAGTGTATTTGTAATTTACTGTAGTCCCTTGCTGTTGTACTGACAAAGTAAGATTTATTTGTGAAATTAGGAATTATTGGGTTGTATTTTGGTACATAATTTGGTATATTTGTTGCAAAAGTTGTTTGGTATATTTGTTGTTAAAATGGTTTAAAAGTTTATCCGAGTAATAAACACACATTTGTTAACATAACAAGACTTGAATTGTGTATATTGATTTATTGCTTATAGTATTTATTGGATTGAGTTGTTAGAGATTGTCCGGCACAGTATTGTACATTCAATTGTTGTGTTTAATTGGTGTTGATCCAGCACAATGTATACATTCAATTGTTATTTATTTTGTAACTAGCCATCCTTAGCAAGCTAGATTCATACTTGGAATAAGTACAGGGTCGGATTTGGACTTGAAATAATTGAATTTAAGTTTTTATTTTTGTTGAAATTGCTCGGTTGGCTAACAAGTCATTGTTTGTTTGTTTAGTTAATTTAGACTGGTTGGTATTGATATTTGTTGTTGCAATGGCCTCATTAAAGGCAGTCAGGGAGTCTGCTGCCGGATTGACCTCACAGTTGAGATGGTTCACATCGGCAGCAGCAACGGTTGAGCGTTCGGACTTGGAAGAGCTCACCCTTGCTCGGAACGAGCATGTGAATGAGAGGATCAAGTCAGCTGATTCTGCGCTCACACGCTTCAACGAGTACATCATGGACGTGGATTTGGGAGTGATGGACCAGGCAGCCCGCAATAAGGTTTTGGGTGACTATGACCAGATTGTCCACCTGGGGGATGTCATAAGTCAACGAGCCCGGGAAATTTTGAGGAGCCGGGTGCCTGAGGAGGCCAAGCCTCAGACCTCCGTTGTCAAGGGCCCTGGACTATTGGGTAGGCTGCCCACCCTGGAGCTGCCACATTTTGACGGTCGTTTGGACCACTGGCTGGGCTTCATTAATCTCTTTCAAAGTCTTGTGGATGCACGCTCGGACCTCGGACCTGCGCAGAAGTTGGCCTACTTGTTGTCCGGTTTGGAGGGCGAAGCTAGAGCCTTGGTGCAGCACTTGCCGGTCACGGACTCCTCCTACCCTACCGCTCTGGAGCTTCTCTCCCGACGGTATCAGAACAAGCGCTGCCTGGCTGATGTGCACATCGGCCAGATTTTGGGACTACCGGCCATAGCCAGCACGTCGACGTTGCGCACTGACTTGCTGAACCCATTGGTCTCAGCGACCAACGCCTTGAGACGCTTGAAGTTACCGGTGGAACATTGGTCCTACCTGTTGGTGCACATAGTGCTGCGGTTGCTCCCTGCGGAGTTGAGGTCACGTTTTGAGCAGAAGTATGGTGGGGATAGTGCCACCCATCTTCCCCCCTTTGACGACCTCCTCAAGTTTTTGGAAGACGAGTGTCGGTTTTTGGATAACACTCGTGGCGCCACGGGGTCACGCCCACCACCTTCTCGGCCAAGAGACCAGGGACGGACTAGGGCTCGGGGGCCTGTTGATGTTCGCCCCGCCCCCCATTTTGCTGGCGCCCGGAGTCCTCGGGCTAGGGGGCCTGTTGATGTTCACCCCGCCCCCCATTTTGCTGGCGCCCGGAGTCCTCATCATTGCGACTTTTGTAAGGCCACGGGGCATGTCATGGCGCGTTGCCCGGCCTTTTTGAATTTGCACGTAAGTGCCCGCCGCCGCATTGTCAACGCACGCAGTTTATGCTTCTCGTGTTTGGGGGCCCACTTCCATCGGGACTGCCCCGACCCCCGTCCGTGTAGAATTTGCAAGGGGTCCCACCTGGAGATTTTGTGCGCCAACGCGAACCGCTCCAGCAGACCATCTTCTGAGGAGGGTTCGCACAGGGGGGGGTATTCCGGAGACGAGCACAGGCCCGCAATTCTGCACGCCGCTCTCCACCCCCCGCGAAAGTTGTACGGGAGCCCCGCGAGCGCCATTTGGTCTCCCCTCGTCAGGGAGAACGCGCGTTGGCTGCTAGGCAGCAGTGGCCGGACCAGCACCGCTACCTCTCCCCTCCGTTGGCGGAACGTCCCCGGTTGGAGTCGCACCCTCCGCCATTCAGGCATCCGGTGGGATATGCCCTTCCGGCGATGGCGAGCGGCTCGGGACACCGCGCGGACGAACCATTTGATGTTTACCCTCGTCGTGAACTAAGGCAGCCTGGATGCGGCGATCGGTCGCCGCCCAGGCACCGCTAGGAAATTGGCGCCTGCCCCGCTAAAGAACCCCCCCGGATCGAGTCGATTTTGTTGCCAACGGCCTCGGTCAGGGTCTGGGACCCTTGGGTGACTCGATTGTGGTCCGTGCCATTTTGGACACGGGAGCCCAGGGTTCCCTTTTGTCGTCTTGGTTAGCGGGACAGGTTGGCCTGGAGGTGAACGACTTTTCAGGCAAAATTCAGAGAATTGGCGAGGCAGAGACCTGGTTTGAAATCACCCCTGTGAGTTGTCTGTACCTTAAAATTGGTGCTCCTGCCCTTGTTATGCCGACTATATTGAGTAGCCATCCCGATTGTCAGTTGCCTTTGGATGTTCTACGGTTGACGTCAGGTCTGGATTTGGCTGACACCCGGTTTGATTCCCCTTGTACGGTGCATTTGTTGTTGGGTTCCGATGTTTTAGGGAAAATATTGTTGGGAAATATGACGGTCTTGCAGCCGGAGACCCCATGGTGTCACCCGAGGGGCCTGGTGGCGGTCTCAACCATCTTCGGCTTTGCGAAGGCCCAGGGCCCAGTGTTGAACGTGCCCCCTCCACCTGAACCTGTCTTTGCGTTGGTGTCCGGCTCAGCCCTCTCTGACGCCGTTCAGAGGTTTTGGGAGGTTGAGGAGCCCGGGGTCAGGTGGCCCGTTTGAATCCGGAACACGAAGAGTGCGAGTTGTTCTATCAGAACAACACCGGTCGACTCCGCTCCGGTCGGCTTGAGACCCGGCTGCCTTTTGTTGCGGTGCGACCACCTCTCGGCCAATCCAGACTTACGGCTGAGAAGAGATTGTTGGCAATGGAGCGCCGCATGGCCAGGGACCCGGTGCTGCGGCAAAAATATGTAGATTTTATGCGTGAGTATGCAGACTTGGGACACATGTCGGTGTCAGATTTGGATTTGGCGCTCAGTAGAGCATTTCTTCTTGCCACATCACGCGGTCCTCAAGCCATCCACTGGTAAACTGCGCACAGTGTTTGATGGGTCTGCGCGGACTTCTTCCGGCGTCTCCTTGAATGATTGCCTGCATTCCGGCCCCAAATTGTTGAGGGATCTTTGTGACGTTATCACGTCTTTTCGTCGTCATCAAGTAGTCTTTGTGGCCGACATCAAAATGATGTTCCGGCAAACGGTTATTCACCGGGATGACAGACGTTATCAGTTGATCCTGTGGCGGGAACATCCCCAGGATCCCATGATTGTGTATGAGCTCAACACGAATACGTACGGCCTTCGATCAAACCCCTTTGTTGCTATTCGTTCGCTTTGGGAGCTTGCGGACCGGGAGCGTTTGAGGTTCCCTCGTGCGTCCGCCATTTTGAAAACGGACCTGTACGTCGATGATGTCTGCACTGGAGCTCCTACGGTTGAGGAAGCTATATTGCTGTTGCGTGATGAGTTGGTCCAGATTCTGGCTTCCGCTGTCTATGAGTTGCGTAAATGGGTGTCCAACTCGCCAGCGCTATTGGAAGGTGTGTTGGAGGATCATAAGCAGGATCCTCATTTGTTTGAAAACGTTGACAACCCCGCCATGATGGCCGTCCTCGGCGTTCAGTACCGACCAGTTCAAGACACCTTTACGTATGATGTCGACTTGGAGTCTCCTCATACTTGGACTAAGCGACTGGTGTTGTCTACTGTAGCAAGGACCTTTGACCCTAATGGTTGGATCTGCCCGGTATTGTTTTGGGCGAAATGCTTCCTTCAGCGCCTTTGGACCGCTGAACTTGGTTGGGACGAGCCACTTCGGGAAACCCTGTTGGAAGACTGGCTCCAATTTGTATCCGTGCTCCCTGTGGTGAATGAGGTCGCGCTGCCACGCGCCATCCTCCCCCCTGGGGTTTATACTGCCACCCTTCATGGGTTTTGTGACGCGTCCTCTCACGGTTATGCCGCCGCTGTTTATTTGCGCACCGTCAGCGCCACGGGTCAGGTGAAGTTGTCACTGGTCATGGCCAAGAGCAAGATGGCCCCCCTCCGGACGGCATTGACCATCCCTAAGTTGGAGTTGTCAGGGGCGGTGCTTCTTGTGCGTCTCCTAAACCACGTTGCGCACACTTTGGGTGGAACTGTTGACATTCGGGCTTCTTACGCCTGGACGGACAGTCAAATTGTTTTGTGTTGGTTGAAGACGTCCGTCCACTCTTTGGAGGTCTTTGTTGCGAACCGAGTGTCTCAGATTCAAGGTTCTGAAACGCCTTTGATTTGGAGGCACGTGCCTGGTGACCTGAACCCGGGCGACGTAGCCTCACGCGGGTGCATGGCCCCCCACTTGATTGCTCACCCCCTCTGGTGGGGACCGGACTGGCTGACGCGCCCCGAGGACGATTGGCCTCGAACGTCAGTCTTGGTGTCGGATCCTTTGCCCGGACTTAAGGTGTTCGCTGTTGGGACGAAGGATCCTCCGTTTAATCCTGATTTTTTGTTGAATCGATACAGATCTCTCGACAAATTGTTGAACGTTACCTCGTGGATCAGGCGTTTTGGCCATAATTCTAGGAATCCAGGGGAGAAGCGCCTGTCACCAGTTCTCTCTCCTCAAGAGCGACAGGAGTCACTCCTCCTTTGGGTCCGCTCTGTGCAGACTGCACACTTTGAGAAGGAGATCGAGGTCTTGAAGTCTGGTAGGGTTAAGTTGTCGGGAGCTGTTAGTAAGCTGGAATCCCTTCTTGGATAAGACGGGTCTTTTGCGTGTTGGAGGACGGTTGAGGCACTCTAGCCTTCCTTATGGGGCCTGTCACCCCCTTTTGTTGCCCAAGGAGGGCCACTTGGTACAATTGTTGGTGACTGATCGTCACGTTAAAAACTCGCATGCCGGTTGCAATGCCCTGTTGGCCATTCTGCAGCGAGAATTTTGGATTTTGTCGGCTCGTCGTACTATTCGTAGCATTGTCTTCCGTTGTATGCCGTGTTATCGGACTAAGGCCTCCACTATGCAGCCCCTAATGGGAGACTTGCCGGCTGATCGTGTCAATGAGGCGAGGCCCTTTGCTGGCGTCGGAACGGACTTTGCTGGTCCCTTTTCGTTGAAGACGTCCACACTTCGAAATAGTAAGATTGTTAAGGCTTATTTGTGCGTTTTTGTCTGCCTGTCAACCAAGGCAGTACACTTGGAGCTGGTAACCTCCCTCTCGACAGAGGCCTTTGTGGCGACTTTGGAAAGATTTGTGTCTCGCCGTGGGTTACCTTCTTTGATTAGGTCTGATTGCGGTACGAACTACAAGGGTACAAGTAACTATTTGAAGGAGGTATACGCCTTCCTTAATGAGAGCCAGGTTGAGATTGGTAATAGTTTGGCCCGCCGAGGGGTCACTTGGTTGTTTGACCCGCCAGTCTGCCCCCATTGAGTGGGTATTTTTGACGCCGCGGTGAAAACGGCAAAGGGACACTGGCGGAGATTGTTGGGAGACACCGTTCTCACCTTTGAGGAACTAGCTACGGTATTTTGCCGCATTGAAGCTGTGTTGAATTTGCGCCCATTGTGCCCGCTCTCTTCGGACCCGAATGACTTGGAGGCTCTAACCCCGGGCCATTTCTTGATTGGACAGCCACTTGTCGCCTTGCCGGAGTACCCCTTTGTTGATGTGAGCCAAAATCGGCTCTCGCGGTTTCAGTTGGTGCAACAGCTCGCTCAGAACTTTTGGAAGCGTTGGAGCTTAGAGTATTTGCACATCCTCCAGCAACGCGTGAAGTGGACGGATAAAACTCATCCGCCCAAGATCGGAGACCTCGTCCTGATTAAGGATGCCAACCTTAAGCCTTTGTATTGGCGCAGGGGGCGCATTCTCAATTTGGTGGCTGGCACCGACGGGGTCCCTCGTTTTGCTGAGGTTTTGGTGGACGGATCCATCATAAAGAGAGCGGTCGCAACTTTGTCAAGGCTTCCAATTGATTAGCGGACGGGTAGGCCCGTCCGGGGGGGTAGATGTTTCGTCCAACGTGAAATAGAACGCACCTTTTTGGTTGGCAACATTATTCTATTGTTTTTGACTTTTTTTCACTTTGACAGATATCCGTTCTTGGTAAAAAGCAACCGCCTTGTTTGTTGAGATCGATTCATTGATTGAAATTAAAAATCCTGTGGAATCTACGCGGTTAAAAGATAATTTGGTCGCGATTAACGATAAGTTGAAATGGTAATCCCGAATTGACGGAAAACCTGGGATATTTTGGAACAATATCGCCGTATTGACGCCTAGACCGAATGGCACGCGAATTGTTGGAAGTGATAGTGAATTGGTGATAAATAGCTGCTCCAATCTGGTGCGAAGTTTGTACTGCATCCCGGCCCGGACCACAGTGAAGCTTGCGCCCCTTGTGACCGCCGTGACACCACTTTCACATCATTACACAAAAATACACACTTACACACATACCGCACGGACGTGATCAAAGCAGATCCTCGCTTGGCGTCTACAGCTCAGGTAAGTCAAATTGTGTAAAGTTTAACCATTAAAATGAGGCCTAAGAGCCTGTAGTTTGTTGGCTGGCTTCTTGTAGTCCTGAACAGATGCCATACGGTATTATTATTGTAGCTGTATAACGGGGAAGAGAACTTTAGGGGTTTGTGCCCATATTATGGTATTGAGGGTGGGCTCGCTACTAAGATCAAATACGCCATCCCACAGAATTTTTGAACCACATTTTAATCGTTCATGTTTCTTTTATTTTAACCTTTATTATATATAAAACACAATTATGACTATAATAGGTATACCTCTGCTTAAGCCTTCGGGGTTTACAGGCGTTACGATAAGTTGTTATGTGTGCTTTAATAAATACCTGTAATATATATCTTATTATTCTAATAATCTGCATATAAATAGTAAAAATAAAAATATTATAATAACTCCTTAAAATAATATGGGTGATATACTTATGTGTCAATTACTTTTTTCTCCATGTGTCGATTTATTTGCGGGTATAGTTAGTGTTACAATATTAAATTATCAAATAAATAAAGCAGTTCTCATCATCCGACGCCACTTGGACCAAAGTCCATACAAAAATGTCCGATCTCCTTTGTTATTTATTTATTATTATATACTTTATTGTACACCTTACAATATTTCATTGGATACAAAAATTAAAACTTGTGTACAATGGACGGTCTTATCGCTCAGGGCGATCTCTTACAGACAACCTTTGGATGGCCAAGAACGCTGGTAGTGTTTGAGCATGCCTCGCTTCTATTGCTAATGACATCCACAAACGAGCTGCTTGAATAGTAAAAGATTTGTCAAAGAAAGAAGTGAAATGCATACGCATACTTAACTCTAAATTTTCCGATGATCTCAAGGATCTAGAATGTGAGTCACAGAAGAACTGAAAACGTTCCTTAAGATAAAAAGGAGTAAAGGGATTAAAGAGCACATTATAAAGCAGAGAAGGTAAGTGAAGATTCCGACGAAAGCGAATAGGAAGCCATTTGAGCTGTGCACGGAAATCAGAAACGTGGTCATAGTTGTGCAAGCCAAATATAAACCTGATACAGAGATTTTGAAGTCGCTCTAGCTTGTCCAGTTGGTCTTGGGTCAAGTCGAAGTAGCTGGCAATAGCATAGTCCAGAATAGGGAGGAGCAGAGTTTGTGCAATTGCAATTTTAGTGGAGATGGGAAGAAAATTACGAAGTCGTCTCAAGAAGCCTGCAGAAGCAAAAACTTTACGACTAACTTCCTGTAATTGTTTAGTCCAAGAAAGGGAGTCGTCAATGTGTATCCCCAAGTTCTTCACAGTGTGACTAAAAGATATGAAAGTGTTATTGAAAGATACCTGGGGAATCGATTCTGGAGATAGTACGAGAACTACCAACAACGATTACTTACCAATCATTTTCTTATCCAGGTCCGGGTTTTCTCTCAAGAACATGGCGACTTCGTGAGGATCCAAGGGGGTAGTCAGGACTCCGTGTTCCTGCAGGAACTCGATGCCTCGCTCCGGCTTCTGATTGAACAGCTCTGTGCCTTGGGTTACCCACTGCAAATAGTAATAAGTTGGATTAATCAAGACTTACATCTATACTAATATTATAAAGCAGAAAAGTTCGTTTGTTTGAACGCGCTTATCTTCGAAAGTACTTGGTGAATTTCGGTGAAATTTGGTATAGAAGTAGCTTAAAGCTTGAGGAAGGTTATAGGCTAGGCTTTTTACCCGACTGTAAAAGAACGAGGTTATTTTTTTTATCGTAATGAAGTCCACGGAAGCGAGGCCCCGCGCGATCGCTAGTTTAATATTATAATCAAAAGGTTTTACAGATATGGTGAAATCCTGACTCCCGATGAAACTAGTGTAATAGACCAGAGATAGAACATCTCTGGTCTATTACACTAGTTTACAAATTAAAATAAATTTCATGTCCTTCCAATGAATTTCACATCGTTTTATTTAGTGACAGAAACTAAATGCAAACATATATTTGTTTTATTTTTATTACGCCAAAGAATGAATTTATCAACACATTTTATTTTAAGACTACCCACAAGTTGGTTCTGAAATCATTCTAAAGTTTTGCTGCATTGTAGTGTTCAGTTAAATAAATATTTGTATTTAAAATGTCAAAAAGGTCGTGTAAAGCACATCCTGACCGTTTTTGTTACGTTTGTGGTGAACTTATTATATCTAACAAAGGATATCCTATAACGGAATCTCTTAAAGAAGCATATTTTTGTTATTTCAAAATTTCGGTCTCTCACCAGGACAAAAAATGGGTTCCTCACGTTTTTTGTGAAAGATGTAGGAAAACACTAAGCTCCTGGGCTGCAGGTGCAAAAAGATTTTTGAATTTTAATATGCCAATGATATGGAGGGAACCATCCAACCACGAAAATGACTGCTACTTCTGTCTCACTAAGACATTTGGTTTTAATCGGAAGAACAAAGATAAAATTATATATGCAGATGTTCCTTCGGTTACTAATGGGTGTCAGCATGTCTCTGAAAATTCATTTCCTTCATTCGCACCTCGACTTTTTCCCTGAAAATCTCGGAGAAGTCAGCGACGAACACGGAGAGCGTTTTCATCAGGATTTGAAATTTTTCGAACAAAATTATCAAGAATACTGGGACCAAGCCATGTTAGGTGATTATTGCTGGTCTGTTATAAGAGAAACAGACACAAATAAATACAAGAGAAAAGCTAAGGCAACTCATTTTAAATTTTTTTTTTATATTTTTGAAGGCCTTTTTTTGTAAGTCAAAAATTATAAATATTTTGGAAATGTGACGTGTTGGATTTTTTTCATATTTTTTAAAACTCAGTATATCTCAAGTGATAAAAAAAACACTTTTAATTTCAAGGACAAAAACCGTGTAAACTAGTGTTATTATCGTTTTGCCAAATTTCATCAAAATCTGTTCAGTAGTTTAACCGTAAAAAAGTAACAGACAGACACACAAGTGAAGTGCATAGTCATATTTTAAGCTGATATTTTGAGTCTGATATAAAGAAAATTGAAACAAATGCTAAAGTTAAACGACTGCAAACGATATAAGGTCTGTTTTTGGAAGTGATTTTTATGAAATTCGACATAGGATCGATCATACCCTAGATTAGAATAACCCGGTAGAACATTCGCATGGAATCATTTCAACAATCCCCGGAAGAAACTAGAAGCGGGATAAAAAAATATAACCAACCTTTTTCATATTCTTGATATTATCCAACTCAGCTTCCGTGGGCAGATCGGACGAAGGCTTGTGTCTGCCCGTCCTACCAGAACTGAAGTACTGACTGATATCATGCGTCACATGGTCACTCACTACAGACACATCATCCAACCCTCCCAACTCCAGAGACACGTGACCACCTCGTGCATCCCTCTCTTTCTCTTCTTCTCCATTTGGTATCTCTATCTCTGTCTTCACTTCCTTGCTCTGGTTACAACCCATCTCTATAGCTTCTATTACGGTCATTAAAGCTTCTAATGACAGGGAATGAATGTTATGAGCTGTTGATGACACGACGTTCTTGGAAAGCAATTTTGTTAGCTCTTCAAATACATTCATGCAGTAAATATCGCAGTCATAGTTAAGGTATATCTCTGCACATAAGCCAGGTATTCTAAACAATTGGGAGAGGCTCTCGATCGCCAAGTGATGTATTTCTTTCAACTCATAAATGGCCTTGGTCGTATCCGCCGATATGATTTCTATGATTTTCTTGTAGAAGGCTTCCATTTGGAACTTGAGGTGTGTGCGGAGAGCCTCGAAAAGGAGGAAGGACACTTGAAGGTCGAGCGCGAATATTGATATCCGTTCTGTGCTCAGTAACTGTGGACAAGAGAACTTGGTCAATGATTGCTGAGATTCCCAATTCATGGAAAAGTTAAAGAACATTGTTTCGGAAATAATAAATATTTTATTATTTTATTATGTTTAATGTAATTAATTGTTCACCACATAAGATAGCATAAAAATATATAGATTTTTTTAAAATTTATGCTATCACAGTTTTTATTACTTTTTTGGAGATTTAGCAAATAATTTATTTATTTTATTATCTATGTACACACAGTAAAATACATTAGGATACAACATAATTATAATATTTGAGTACAAAGTTACTGCTTATTTCTTAAGAAATTTCTTTCAGCAGACCTGCGAAAGGAGAAGTGAAAAAGAAATGTAGACAATAGTGTGTGAGAACAAGAAGAGAAATAAATATGAATATGTGAAGTCTAAAACTAAAATATTAAATATACCTACACATACTTATAATGCAATAAAAATAACACATACATAATGTTAGAATATATAAACACAATATAAATATATACATAAATAATTAACACAGTTAAGAGGAAATAATGTACTATGTGTCGTTTCGACGGAAAGAAACCACATGTGTTAAACTTAGAAATATATATTTTTAGCACTGAAAAGATTATTTATTTATAAGCAGCCTATATCGGTGCCAATACTGGGAGGCAGGCCTCCTCTTTATGAGGGAATTGGCAGTAATCCACCACGCAGGCCTAGTGTGGGTTGGTGGATTAATTTTTCAGACCTAGGACATCTCCCTTACAACTTTTTCCTTCACTGTTTTGGGAAGAAGATAATAATTCAAATGAAAAATATAAAAACAAGTGTAAAATGGGTGGTCTTATCACCTCTCTTATCTTATACTAGCTTGTGCCAGCGGCTTCGCCCGCGTGGGAAGTTTTTCCCGTGTAAATCCCGATCCCGTGGGAATTTCGCAAAATCCTATCTTAGCGGATGCCTACGTCATAACATCTACCTGCATGCCAAATTTCAGCCCGATCCGTCCAGTGGTTTGGGCTGTGCGTTGATAGATCACTATGTCAGTCAGTCAGTCAGTCACCTTTGAGTTATATATTTATAGCCTATAGCACTTAAGGATAATGCAGCTACGTGTAAGCGAAAGAATTTTCAAAATCGGTTCGGTAGTTTCAGAGATTACCCCCTACATACAAACTTACAAATTTTACCTCTTTATAATATTAGTATTAGTATTATAGACAAACATAAACACAATTATAAAAAGTACATGCACAAAACATAGAAATAATGAAGAGAGTCGATTTGCAAAATAAACATCATCCCTAAAAGAGAATTATTCAAAACAAAAAAATATCTTCAATCTTGCATCCTTCCAGCAGTTGGTGTAAGCAGATGCCTCAGATCCTCACCCCTCGCATGACGTGGCTGACTTCACACACAGTTACATCATGCGAGGGATGGAGACCTGACATCCACGATCTTCATGCCGAGCCTTTAGCCATATTCATTGGCTGTGCATTCCTGGTATGTAGTTTGTACGGCACGGGCTAACGGCAGTAATAACAGGATCCTGTCCCTAATCGCGAGCAGGCTGGACTGTTCTGTTATAAATTAGAAGACAGCCCTAAGCATATAAAATATAAACGCTGACACCTCTTAGGTGTCATATAATGTTTCCCACAGTTGTTGTTTTCCGAATCGTAATTATTGGTAATTTCCCGCAGTCATACTTTGAACTTCGTGGCGGACACATTAATTTTGTATTCTTGTACTAATTCTAATTGAAATTCTTTCAAGGTTCAAAAATAGTTTTTTTTTAAAAAGGGACTTAGAACCGGCCCCGTAACAGTGGTGTCAGAAGTGGGATAGTCAGTATAAGTCGTTGCTGGCTATTCATAAAATAATATAAAACTAAATTCAGTGCCCGCCCGCCTTGTTCGTCTCCAAATCAACCTTAAAATCGGTATCCAGTGTGACTCTATCGTCTCTATCCAGTGTGACTATCTTATTTCTATCGTCTCTATCCAGTGTGACTTTATCCTGTCTCTATCCGGTACGTGTGTGTCATTTTTGTCGTCAAAACCACGTTATTATCACGGTATCCGATCGTGATCACACCGAGTCCAACCGAGTTGGGCAAAGTAGTCAACGCCTCTACGAAGCCTCTCGTCTCCTGCCTGGGTAAGCTTCAAGCTAAGCTAACCCCAATCAACGCTGTCTACGGATCACCCAAGTGTCGCCTGTGTCTGCTGCTGACTGCTGCTGCTGCACGTCTGCGCTGGTGTCAAGTGCTCTACTCACCGAGGTCTACGTGATGCATCCTGTCCTTCAAACCATCAGTTTGCTGTGAGTAGAATATACAATTTCGTTATTGCCGCATAAGTATCCTTGTCTCCTAAATCCTTTTGATAAATAATTACCTTTATTCGCCAAAACACTCGTTACCATGACAAGTGAAAGAAAACAAGTAACTCCTACTATCTCTGAGCCATACCCCATCCAAGTCTTGTGTAACTTTATAAACCCATACCAAGGGGAGCGAGAAACTTTATCGGCGTTTTTAACAAATTGCCAAAACGCTCTTGACTTAGCATCTGAGGGTCAAAAGTCCTTGTTGCTCAAATACATAATATCAAAATTACAAGGAAAAGCACAGGTAGCTTGTTCAAATAAAATTTTTGATAGCTTCGACGAATTACGAACATTCTTAAGGCAGAATTTCGGGGAAAGAAAACATTATAATCATCTTTTGTTAGAGCTGCAATCGGGTAAACAGTTGCCAAACGAGTCCGTCGCACAATATGCCCTCGGGATCGAGACCTGCCTGACGGACTTGCAATCCGAAATACATAATTCAGATTCCTTAAAAAAAGAACTTCCGGGACGCATTGCTATGACAGAAGATTTAGCTTTATATACGTTTTGTCTGGGACTACATCCTAGATTAAGTACTATTGTTCGTTGTCGAGATCCCCGAAACCTTAATGCCGCTATAAGTGTCGCTACGGAAGAAGAAAAAATTTACAACTTCTCGCTTCGATCATCTTGCAAAGTTTGTCATAAAGTAGGCCACTCTGAGTTAGAATGTAGATTGAAAAACAATCAAAATAAAACTCAGTTTTCGTCTAAACCAAAGCAGTCAAATTACACACCTAAACCTTCAACTTCTAGTTCTCAACCATTAATCTGTCGCTATTGCAAAAATATCGGGCATGATATTTCACAATGTCGTAAAAGACTATTTAATAATTCCCGCTTCGATCGCGGAAATCGTGAGAACACAACAAATGAAAAGAGCGTCGAGTGTAATCAGATTTCAACACCTACCGATGACGACGATGATTTAAACTAAATGATCAGATTACGAGCCGGTGCCGCCGTAACTCTGTTAATATAGGCACTAATCGTGGGAAAGTTTTCTTAGAGGCTTCAATTTCTAAATCTAATTCTATTTCTAAATACAAATGTACTACTAATTCCGAAGCCACTAAAAATTCCAATTCCCCAATTACTAAATCAAGTACTAACTCTAAGGTATATCATGACTCTATCCTTACTAATTCTACTAAATCAAATACTAATTCCAAAAAATATAATGACTCTATCCCTACTAGTTCTACTAAATCAATTATTAATTCTAAAATATACAACGACTCAATCCCTACTAGTTCTACTAAATCAAAAATAAACACGAGTCCACCAAAAGGAATACTAGATAATTTTATCCAAAATTCAGGTGGCTATTCTACGATTCACGATGTTTTCCCTAATTCAAGGCGTACTTTACCTTACATTGTAGTAGAAACTTCACATACGAAAACGCCTATTCGTCTCTTAGTTGATTCTGGCAGTTCCATATGCATCCTTAAAGAACAGTGCCTATCTGAGCCACCTCAGGTTGAAAAAGATATCTTAAAAATCAAGGGTATTAACGACATTGATTCGTTCTCCGAAACTAAAGGCAAGTTTATTTTATCTTTGGAACTGAACAACGGAGATATGTCAGTTCCGTATTATTTCCATATCGTAGACAAAATTAATTTAGAGTATGATGGCATCCTAGGTTCAAACTTTCTAGACTGGAATAAAGCCGTAATTAGTTATGGCGATTCTAAATTGTTCATTCAAGATAATCCATTATACAACTTCAATTTAAAAACAACAGTAACGCCTACGGTAAAGATTATTCCTTCTAGAAGCGAAATGTTTATTCGTTGCAATGTCACTAACCCCGAAATTAAAGAGGGACTTTTGCTAGATGTTAAATTAAAAGATCACCCTCATTTATATATTTCCCGGTGCTTAGTTCGTGTTGATCCTAATAACCAAACTACTATTTCTGTGCTTAACACGTCAGATCAAGACATAACTTTAAAAGATCTCGAAGTAACCCTAGAACCTATCTCACAAATATTGGAACACAATGAGAACACTGTTTCTATCAATACAACCGCAACCTATTCTGAGTCAACATACCCGTACACAGCTGATCGGGATTCAAAAGTTCAAAACATGATTAGATGCGATCATCTTAATTTAGAAGAAAAAAATCGCCTACGTAATATATGTTCAAAGTTCCAAGACATATTCTATTTGGAAGGAGACAAACTTACACATACTAATACTTTAGAACACAAAATTCGTGTTACCTCCGAAACCCCCATTGCGGTCAAGAGTTATAGGTTTCCAGAATGTCATAAGGAAGAGGTCAATAAACAAATTCAAGATATGCTAGATCAAAACATAATTCGACCATCCATATCTCCATGGTCAGCACCAATTTGGGTTGTACCAAAAAAACAAGACGCATCCGGTAAACCCAAATGGCGGATTGTTATAGATTATCGCAAATTAAACGAAATCACGATTGGCGATGCATACCCAATTCCAAATATCTCCGATATCCTAGATCAACTAGGTCATAGCAAATATTTCACCACACTTGACCTTGTATCTTCATTCCACCAGGTCAAGGTCAAGGACACAGAAAAAACCGCGTTTAGTGTCCCATCCGGTCATTATGAATTTACAAGGATGCCCTTCGGACTCCGAAATGGACCATCCACATTCCAAACGCTTATGAATATTGTCCTCAGTGGGCTTCAAGGAACTCACTGTTTCACATACATGGATGACATTGTATTATTCGGCCACGACCTTGAATCCCATTGCCGAAATTTAGAGTCAGTTTTTGAGAAGTTACGTGAACATAGGTTAAAGTTACAGCCTGCCAAATGCGAGTTTTTACGAAAAGAAGTACAATATTTAGGACATATAATATCGGATCACGGCGTGAAACCCGATCCGAAAAAGGTTTATTGTGTTCAAAATTTTCCAGTTCCAAAATCGCCTCGTGACATTAAATCATTCCTCGGATTAGTGGGGTACTACCGCCGGTTCATAGAAAACTTTTCGCATATCACAAAACCTCTCACTAGCCTTCTAAAGAAAAATGCAGCTTTTATCTGGTCTCCTGAACAACAGAAGTCTTTCGATGAATTAAAACATAAAATAACGACCGCTCCTATTCTTCAATATCCCGATTTCTCTAAACCTTTCATATTAACTACAGACGCTTCTAATTTCGCTGTATCTGCAATCTTATCCCAAGGAAAAATCGGTCAAGATTTACCAGTCTCATATGCGTCTAGAACTCTCAACAAAGCGGAAGGAAACTATTCCACTACCGAAAAAGAATGTTTAGCTATAATTTTAGGCACAAAAGTCTTCAGGCCTTACTTATATGGTAACAAGTTCACTGTAGTCACTGACCATAAGCCACTTCAGTGGTTGTTCAATTGTAAAGATCCTAATTCGTAATTAGTTCGCTGGCGCTTAAAGCTAGAAGAGTTCGATTACGAGACAGTCCATAAAAAGGGCAAAATGAATTGTAACGCCGATTCCTTGTCTCGTAATCCAATACTTACCACAGATACTCCTTCTACTTCTGAAACTTACGAAAAATATTTACAAATTAGTCAACAACATACTAATTCCTATGACACTGTTATCGAAGAACATAATATCTCGTTACTTAAAACCAAGTGTAAAATGATCGTTTACCCTACTGCCATTGATTTAGACGACTCTATCCCATACTGCTCTGAAATTTTACAGATGTCTAAGTTCAACGAGGACTTACCTGACATACGGAACTTAGAAAGAGAACTCTATACGTTCCAAAGTACATCCAATGAAAATCATGTGTTCACCCATTTATTCTTACGTGTCCATCATTATGACGAAATGACTTATAAGGACATTTTTAATATGATAAGAGATTATCGAGACATGATTACTGCATGGTATCCAGAGGAAAAAGAATTTGCTATTTCCGATTTCCAAGATCCGTTCGCAAAGCTATCATTTACAAAATTATATAATATTATTGGATTTATTTTTCATAAAACAGGTCTCAAAGTTCATATATATCATAACAATATTCTATATCCTACACCCGCGGAAGTTCCTCGTATATTAAAAGATAACCATGACTCACCTTCAGCAGGACATCCGGGTATTTCTCGGATGTACGATAGGTTAAAAACGCTTTATTGGTGGAAAAATATGCGCCAAGACATAGAGAACTACGTCAAAAGTTGTAAGTCCTGTCAAATAAACAAACCATTACGTCAAACAAATCGCGCTCCTATGATAATCACATCCACGGCAACAAAGCCTATGGAAAAAGTATATTTAGACGTTGTAGGACCATTACCCGAAACTCACGATTATTGCTATAAGTTTATCCTTACTTTGCAAGACGATTTAACCAAATATTCACAAGCTTATGCAATGACATCATGTTCCGCTGAAGAAACTGCACAAAAGTTTGTACTTTTCATTTCTCATATAGGTATTCCCAGGATGATCGTAACCGATCAAGGGACCAACTTTACATCCGATGTCCTAAAACAGCTGGAGAGATTATTCGGTATCAAACATATTTTTGCCTCTCCTTATCATCCTCAAACATGTGGCGCTCTCGAAAGAAGCCATGCCACTTTAAAAGAGTACCTGCGATCATACATCGAAGACAACCAACATACCTGGAGTTTATATTTACAAACTGCCATGATTGCATATAATACTAATGTCCATTCAACTACAGGCTTTCAACCGATGGAGTTGTTGTTCGGATTTAAACCTTACATACCCAAAAGTGCCGACACCTTAGAATTAAATACATACACGGACTATATCCGTGCTCTCAATCATAGGTTATACTATAGTAGACAAAAAGCCTTGCAAAACATACACTCATCCAAAGAAAAGTCCAAAGTGCGTTTCGATGTTCATGCGAAACCCGTGACGTATAAAATAGGTGATATGGTATATTTACGGTACCATCATAAACAAAATAAAGCAATGTCTCCTATATGGAAAGGACCCTTTAAAATAGTTAAAATCAATGGTAACCATACAGTTACCCTTTTAATTAATAGAAAATACGTTCGTCATCATTACGACGAAATAAAAATGGCAACAGATGACTAGCTTAATCTTTTCTATTTCAGGTTATTACTCCATCCATCTTCGAGCCACAAATACGTTACTCCAATCATAGGCAGTCCAGGCTTATACTTCGACCAGTTATTGAACGTTAAGTTCACAAACGATCACTGGAATGTCGTAACGTACTTAGACATTAGTCATATAAAACCCCATTTAGATAAAGTCGAAGCTCTAATCAAAGAAGTCTCTAATTTCTGTGTTACCAGCTCTTCTAGTAAAATCCAATTAGAATGTACTAATTTACTATCACCATTACAAAACCAACATCTTAACAATGTTCGTAAGTTCCTGTCTATATCCTACCTTGTTCAAGATCAAAAACCAAACCGTTTTAAACGCGGGCTCATTGATGCTGGCGGCTCAATTTTAAAATCAATCTTTGGAACTTTAGATACCGAAGACGCCTTAAAGTTCTCGGACGCTATCACCAAAGTACAGTCGGACGAAAAACAGCTAGCTCACTTAATGAAAGATAACATTCACGTCATCAGATCTACTATTTCAACCTTCAATAACACAATGTCAAGGGTAAACAAAAATCAAAATCAATTGAATCAAAATCTAGAAACTATTCGAATGGCATTTGAACAATTATCTAACTCAACTGATAAATTGGAAATAAAAAACCATCTGATAATGTTATTGAACTCTTTAGAAAGCATTACGATAGCCTTGTCATTTGACATTGATGACGTCAACAACGCTATCCTATTTAGCAAGCTCAACATTCTTCATCCAGCTGTACTTAGTCCCTATCAATTATTCCACGAACTAGACCTACATAAAGACAAGCTTCCTAAACACTGTGAGCTTCCTACAAGTTTATCTTTAGAAAATATACACATTATTATAGATATTTCTGATTTAATTTGTTATTATCATCTAAATAAAATAATTATTATCACAAAAATCCCACTCGTCCTTCCACAGACATACAACCTTTATCATAATGTTCCACTTCCAGCTCCCTACGACGTCACGAAACCTGACACTTACATACTTATTGCTCCCGATAAACCTTATGTGGCCATAACTATAGATCGTATGTTCTATTCACTGTTAGAGTCGGTGGATAAGTGTCAAGTGATTCATAACGAGTGTTATGTGTGTTCTTTAGGAAATGTGTACTCTACAATTGCGAATCCGACGTGTGAAACAATAATCTTAACCGAAGCTATAAGTTCATTGCCAGATTCTTGTAATACCAAGTTGTTACATGGCTCTATTGATGTATTTTTCAAGTTAAATAATAATAAATGGTTGTTTGTACAGTCAGAGCCTGGAAAAGCTCATATAACATGTGAAAATGATCCTACCAATCATGATGAGATCTTTTTTGGTACAGGCATGCTAACCTTGCCAAAATATTGTGTTGCTTTCTTTAAAACTTTAAAGTTTACGCCTAGTGACAATGTTATCTCTAATTTTACTAATCATATATCTAATTTTAATATTATAGAAGATGATTGCTGCGATAATCAGAGAATAAATAAAACAGTAAGGCATCTCCCTTTTGTAAAGTTATCTAACGTTAACGATTTCAATTTACTACTACAAGCAAATGTGCATCTTAAGGAATTCGAAAACGAATTAAATAAGATTGAACAACCATCTCACTCATATAAATATAGTACTCATTATCTCTCAGTAACATATGTTATCTGTAGCATTGTTCTTATTTATCTTTTATACAGATCACGGAAGTTATTTTGTTCAACTAAACCTCGATATTGTATCCAAGTGTTTAATCAATGCTATACTAAAAAGAAACAAACAATTCAGTCTGTTCAGTCAGTAAACAACAGCATTACCGAATCATCTGACGAAGATATCCAAGGGTCATGCAAATCCCTACCTACTCCACTAAGACGTAATGTTATGACTTAGCCTTATCAATTGTTATTGTAATCTCATATCTTATAAAACAATTAAAGCCTCGTCTGTAAAGGCTATTATTTTATTGTAAAATATACTATATTTTCTATGTTAATTCTAGACTAGTTTTAAGCTTATTAGCAGTTATGTACATTTATAATGTTTCTTATGGTTTCTTAAATCCTAGTTTGTAACCAAAACGAAGTTCAATCTTTTAACTTAGATTTCTCATCACTCTTAATCGTAATGATCAATCTTATCGGGGGGGTTGTTATAAATTAGAAGACAGCCCTAAGCATATAAAATATAAACGCTGACACCTCTTAGGTGTCATATAATGTTTCCCACAGTTGTTGTTTTCCGAATCGTAATTATTGGTAATTTCCCGCAGTCATACTTTGAACTTCGTGGCGGACACATTAATTTTGTATTCTTGTACTAATTCTAATTGAAATTCTTTCAAGGTTCAAAAATAGTTTTTTTTTAAAAAGGGACTTAGAACCGGCCCCGTAACAGTTCCATGTGAGTCACTGCTGCGCTATTGCATTTGCTTGCTACGCGAACCCATGGAATGTTGTTGTCGGTAAGCCATCGTACAATTCAGCCTGAAAATTAATTTAGTGTATTTAAGTTAAAGATTTTATTATTACTAACATAGGATAAGTGCTACTAACAAATGAGTCATAGAAATTTGTAATAATGAATTGAACTGAATTAAATATTCATTATTAACAGCTCAAAGACCAATGTCAGGTGTCCACAGTAACTTTGGCTCAAATATTAAGTTGTCATGGACAGTGAAAATACTTACGTCTATATCTATACAGTATGTTAACTAACAGAAGGCGTTCCCGTTAACCCGCAATAATATAGCATCCATACATACTAAAAAAATATTACCATTCGAAAACAAAATGTTTTGATTTTTTTAATATTAAAATATTCACTAAAAATGTTAAATTGATATGTAAAAGAAACACTCTGTACACGCGTACTTGAAGGACGGCAACGTCGCAATTTATTTATGAATGACGGGCCACGTATACGGCGATCTAATTGATGTGCTTATATTATTGCGGGTTAACGGTAACGCCCACTGTTAGTTAACATACTGTATATGTAGTTCAATGTCAAAAAAAGCTTTTCTGTAATTTCCAATTTTACAATGAACTTCTAGAAAAAAAAAGCTATTAAGACATTTTTAATTAGAGGCTATGTATTTTTACAGGCTATATTAAACGAACATTATATTGTTTATTTATTATTTATACTTAATTGTACTCCTCATCTTTAACAGAATGAAAATTTAAAAAACTAGTGTACAATGAGCGGTCTTTTGGCACAGGGCGATTCCTCACAGACAACCTTTGGACGGACAGAACCAAAGGAGATAGATTCAGAAGACCAGTCGGTTAACTACACTATATTAATATTATAAACTATATAGACCATAGCGTTAATCTTTGAAAGTACTGGGTGGATTTGCATGAAATTTGGTATTGAAGAAGGAGGTTTTGTTTTTATCGTGATAAAGGTCATGAGAGCGAATGCTAGTCGTAAAGAATATTAAATATTAATACGCGAAGCAAAAACTTTGTACTCCTTTTAGAGAAAATTGCGGTGGAACATGAAATTTGGTACAGTTAAATTTCATATGGAAAAGGAGTGCAGAATGCTAATATTTTTGTATAATAATTCTAAAGAAAAACATCACACTCTACATGTATTTGGACCACGCACCCATTATTATATACACAATATCTCCATCATTTGTTGATGTCAAAATCTGTGGTCAAACTGAAAAGAGATTATTATTATAAATTTATGATATGTATTTTTTTGTATATACATATTATATAACATTACTGAATGAAAAAAAAACAATCAAGAATCATTATTATGATAATGTCGGTTTGTCTAATAGATATTTGTCTACCGTGTCCCCTTTTTACAATAAAAATAACAAAAAAATTACAATAAAATACACAGCTTAACTACATAAAAGCAGTAGTTTTTAAAGTTTCGAGATATAGCACGATGGTATATAACTATGTGTAAATATATGTATAAGTATAATATATCATATATGTATAAGTAAAATTGACAAAACAAATGCATACACGTATCCGTATTAATATATACCTAACTAAGATATCTTCAATCTCGCAGCGCTCCAGCGGTTGGTGTAAGCAGATGCCCCAGACCCTCGCCCCTCGCATGACGTGGCTGACTTCACACACAGTTACATCATGCGAGGGATGGAGACCTGGCATCCACCATCTTCAATGTGACGGACTTGTACTGCCGAGCCTATTATTATGCCATATCAATTCACAGCTCACATTTAAAGACCAGAAAAGATTACATAACTATACATTCATACTGTGTGCACTTTTTCTTTCGGGGGAAACTCATCAAATTACTTTCCAAAAAACCTACCCTGTTCCTACAATTTCCCTCGCGTTCCGGGGCCACGGTGTCTCGTTAAAACGTTCCCGCAACAATCGACAATGGTGCTGACCTTTCTATGAGCGGAGCGTCGTACACGACGCGACTTAGAGTCAGGGTACTATGTTTCACCATAAGGTCATATTTTACTTGCAACTTATTCGTTCCTTTTTATGGAATCTTGACGTCATTTTGTTCGAGAATGATAGTTTATAAAGGTGATATTCGCCGGTTATGTAATAAAGTAATACATTTGAACATTGTACAGACGTCAGCACATGAAGCTACCACAGTAATCGAAAGTAATCGTATTTATTTATAATGCAAATGTAAATATGTACAGACGCCAGCACATGAAGCTACCCCAATCTGTCAAATTTATTTAATAGATTTTCAACTTTATCACATAAAAATAAGGTTGTTAATTTATTAAATAAATTAGACAGATTGGGGTAGCTTCATGTGCTGGGGTCTGTACATATTTACATTTGCATTATAAATAAATACGATTACTTTCGATTACTGTGAAGACGGTGGTAACGTCGACGCTCGCAACAAAAATGCGTACCGTACGTTGGACGGTCGGCATTTTTGAGCGAGAATCGACGAATATCAAACGACACCCTATTGAATAAATATCTCTACAAAAAGAAACTAGAATGAGAACATTTTTTTATGTTGGTAGGCTCGCTTTTGACCACTATCCCAACTAATAGTAAGCGAAGATGTGGTCGAAGATGAAATATGTTTATCTAGAAGTAACCTATTAGTAGTAGTGATTTGCCGGTTCTGGCGCACCAATCCCGTGGCTCACCGGTTCTGGCGCACCACCGCTTCTGGCGCAATCGCGGTCCAGGGCGTTTCAAACCTAAAAAAAAAAAAAAAAAAAAAAAAAAAAAAAAAAAAAAAAAAAAAGGTTTTGGGGTCCGCTGATCACGTTTCTGCAATCCGTTTTCGCGTAAGATGCATGGTTCCGGAGATACAGAAATCAATTAACAACAATCTGTTTCATTTCCGGTGACCCGAAACCCTCATTATCGACTTTCATTGTTCGCCTTTTCTTATCTATTGTCCGTGCGTCCGGCCGCTCACCCTCATTAGGATTGCATTGACGTATGCATGTATTACTCATTGTTACTGCTACTGCTATTGTATACTTTTATTGTTCATAAACCATTGCTTACTTTGCTATTCGGGGTCATCAAAACGGAATCAATAAAACACATGCGTCATTAACAAATTTTATTTTTATCTACAAAATATGAGCGGAACATCTCATCCACTAAAATATCGTTGTACAGTGTGTTCCCTGTAAATATGTTTGTAAAACTATGCATTGAACATCCCTGAAACTTATATAGCAAATACATTAAGCAATATTCACCACAAACTGAAGTCCAATCATTCTGAATCCTATCAATACTCCAGCCCCATCTTTTACAATTCCTTTTCAAAAACTCGAGATGATATCGCGCAGGTGTTCGCCCATAAGAATCAAAATATTGACCGATGCCATTCGTATCGATATGTACAGCTACCCAGTGTGAACCTGGCTTATCATCCGCATCCAAATTGCATATTATATACGTTGGTGCATGGGTATACATAGGGAGTCTATTAGCAGCATAAACATTATTTTCTAGACTGGGATGAATCTTTTTCAGATGTTTTTGTACTTCTAGTGTATCCATGATATAGCATATTATTACACTACCAATCTATTCAATGGTTGTCATAGGAATGTTCAATTATAGTGATTTGTAAATATTAAATCGCATTATTTTGTAGCACTCACAAAACAGGTTGATGCCAGCAATGTGAGATAAGTTTGTTGACTCATAGAGTTACTATCAGTTTCCGGAGGAACGTGAGATAATTTTGGTGATTCATAGAGTTACAATCAGTTTCGTTGTATTTAGGAATTTGTTTTAGATAAGAATGGTGCTATATAAGATCCTACCATTGCAGTCATGCAGTCAGTCTATGGTCGTTTGACCGCAGTGGATTGTATACGTCTACCAATACTACGTTTGTGTTACTTCAACGCATCAATGGCCATGGAGGTAAGTGTTTATTCTATTGACAAACTTACTTGTATTCTTGTTGTTGTTTCCTAACGTGTGTGATTAAGTGTAAACAAATTGATATTAACATGATAACTGTCTTGTTGCAGAAATCATTCAACTTCGATGAAAATACCTATAAACAGTATTACTACTCACCGCTCTCCCCTCAACATGAAGAAGAGAACGATGACATCGTTATTAATAACACATGTGATGGAGGAAAAAGGAAATCACAACCGATTGATCATTTTTTTGAAGTGGCACCAAAAATAAAAAAGAAGAAACTGTTATCGTCAACCGTGGCACGAGCCGCTAGAGATGGTGTATCATACATTTCTAGTAATTCTGACGACGGAGACCAAGCGACGCATCTCATTAAAATTGAAATGTACGATATGAAGAAGCTATGTAAGATTCCAACTACTGATCATTGGAAACACGCTACCACGAGGATTAAATATTATGTAAAGAATAATAAGGATAGCATCTACGACAGCACAAACGGGCTCGTATACAACATTACAAAGACAATAGCAGAAAGTGAAAAAGTTAAAAAATACTTTTTTAACAATGACACCCATTAGTTGATTAGTGAATGTGATTCTGTTTACTTAAATTACTTCTGTGTACTCATTAGATTCTACCTGACTCGTCATTAATAACACATGCGATGGTGGAAAAAGGAAATCACAACCGATTGATCATTTTTTTGAAGTGGCACCAAAAATAAAAAAGAAGAAACTGTTATCGTCAACCGTGGCACGAGCCGCTAGAGATGGTGTATCATACATTTCTAGTAATTCTGACGACGGAGACCAAGCGACGCATCTCATAAAAATTGAAATGTACGATATGAAGAAGCTATGTAAGATTCCAACTACTGATCATTGGAAACACGCTACCACGAGGATTAAATATTATGTAAAGAATAATAAGGATAGCATCTACGACAGCACAAACGGGCTCGTATACAATATTACAAAGACAATAGCAAAAAGTGAATAAGTTAAAAAATACTTTTTTAACAATGACACTCATTAATCGATTAGTGAATGTGATTCTGTTTACTTAAATTACTTCTGTGTATTCATTAGATCCAAGGAGGTGTCGTCTTGTGGTGCTGAGAGAAAAACAAGATTAGAAGGAAGAGATGAGTGTGGCATACGTGAACAGATCACTTCATTGAAAAGCAAAACTACAAAACTGATTGGAGAAGAAAAAGTGAAGAATATGCAGTACCCAAGAGCTGAATATCCATTTTTCAGTTCAAAATCTAGACGGTTGTTCAGTTTCGGAGACTGGCCACTCGTTATGAAACAGAAGCCTGAAGATCTTGCAGAAGCCGGTTTCTTTTATACTGGTCATGAAGACAGGACCAAGTGTTTCCATTGTGGTGGCGGTTTAAAAGATTGGGAAGATGATGATGATCCTTGGCAGCAGCATGTTCAGTGGTTTAGTCAGTGTGCTTATGTAAAGTTTAAACTCGATCAGTGTTCTGTATAAGATTGAATAGGGTGTTTATAATGAAATAAAAAAATAGTATATTGCATATAATTTGTTTTATTTAATTTTATAATGTTTCCTTTAGTTACATACACATAACCTTAACTACTATAGTCTACAGTAACATTTCTATTTTTATCTATTTCAATAATATTATCAAACTCAGCATAAACAATACAGTTAATTGTTTGTATTAGTGAGGATTCAAATCGTACTTCTAATCTTACACTACCATGCTTTATGAGATTCCAATGAGCTGATGAGTTAGCTGATAAATCAGGAGTTAAATCAAATGCTAAAAGACAGTAACCTTTAGCATACTGTTCACGAGAGATTGCATTTCCTTCATTTAGAAAGTGAATACCAGTCCCCGAGAATAGAGTATGATATGCTGATGTAAATATATTATTATTAAAAGATGGTTGCAAAGCTTTTGAAGGTATTTGTTGACCATCAATATATAAGCTGAAAGAGTTAATACCATAGTTTTCAAAGTTAAATGGATTTTTAGTAAGCGAACCATTAAATGCAGAATTGTTTACAAATCCAATAATACATCTTTTGGGTACCTGTCCTAAGAATATATTATCAAGAGTTTTTCCTTGAACACCTGATGGAATTGTTAAAACTTTAACTTCAGCACGAGTAATAGGATATTTAGCAGTGGTAGAAGCTAAAACTTTCTGATGTGCGAGTAATACACTTGGATTAATTCGTGCTCTTCGAACAATAAGAGTTGCGTCTGTAATGCAAACTTTAAACTTTACATCATTTGACCCAGCAATTAAATTAAAACTCTCTCTTGATCGAACTAATTTTACACTCATTTCAACGCCATTCATTAAAAATTTATCTTGATTGAAAATGTCACCATGAAGATGACCAATCATTTCTATTTCCCTACTTTCATTAACTAATTCCTGTCTTTTAACAAATCCTATGTTTTTACCATCTGTGGAATCCATTTTTCCTGCTGTATCCTCATACCAAAGGCTACAAGTAAGATGAGATTGTTTAGCAGCAGGAGCATAGTTTAAAAGAGTTTCCATGTATGCTCGATAGGCATAGGTATTATTAGGTGGTGATACAAGTTTTTGGTTTAAATAAACATCAAGTTGACTAAAAAGTGAATGCAGCCAATTATTTACAGGTGCTACTGCGGTAGCTGATATCAAGTTTGATGAATCTTGATTTAATACTTTTGCCTTTATCTGGAGTAATGTATGAGACAAATCTATGTAGTCATCGCCTGTTCCAGGAACTTGAAACTCGATAGGTCCATCATCAGCAAGAGACGAAATTGGTTTATAGTGAATCCACAATCCATTTTCAATGCTTGTTTGTGTAGACGGTAATGCAAATAAATCTAATTCTGACTTAACGCACTCACAAGAATGATTATGAAGGAAAGACATATTTAATTTGAAAATATATCTTCGATGTTTTTTGGTTTTAGACCAAGTTTTTTCGTAGCTTTCACTTTAGCAGTTAGTGGTGGAATGAACGATGCCAATCGTTTTCTTTTAGTTATATATCCAGATCCTGTCATGTTAAATCGATCAATTTTGTTATCAGCCTTTCGTTTTAAGTTCGTACTAACTTGTTTAAGACGATCTTTTATTGAGGCTTCCATAGGACGCGCTTGAACCATATCCGATAAAAGTCCTACTCCAGCGTTTAATGCCTCCTTACCAACCACTCGAACACCACTTGAAAGTAAAGGTAAAACTGATCTAAATAACCCTCCTAAGAAGCTCCCAATACCATGACCGCGTTGGTATGGTGAACCCTTATAAATTACACCAACTCCTGATCCAGCTTGATGTGAATAATAATTTTCATATGGACATTTATGATGATCATGAGGAGAATACATTATTATAATTTGTGGAAATGTAGTTTAATACACACGGTTCCAAACTGGAATGGTATTTTTTGTCCTGTGCTCGATCTTATATCTATTTCCAGCGTATCGAACTCTCTTCGCATTACAGGTAAGTAGTGAGGTGGAGAGAAAACGTGCATTTTATTCGCACCATAAATGTATTTTGAAGGATCTAATGAAATGACTCTTAATAGCGGAGTCATAACATCACCCACAATCTGAGGATCGATAATGTCACAATATAGAAATAGTTGAGATGGTAACCCTAAGTGTAAATTAGCAGGACACTTCCCAAAATTTCTGTCTAGAAGATTTGTATTTGGTTCATAACCCAGTTGTAAACTTAATTTGGGTGATAATGTTACGGATGTTATATTTTTATCCAAAACAGAAATAGACACAAATTTTGTTATTTCATCATAACGAAATTTCAAGTTCTCTCTGATACCATTTAACGCTCTTAAAATATGTTCAACGTTATCATAGTTGGTAGCCGGAATATGTTTTTTGTAGTACACTGTTGATGGTTTATCTTCATTAGGCATTAACATGGTTTTTGTAATGTACACAACATTTTCATGATCTTGAACAGTAAACATGGTGCATGGATATTGAAACTCGACAACTCCAACCGACCATTCACCTTCTAATTTCATAGCTTTTGGTAATTTTGTTGAAAAATTTGTGGTCTTGTTATCAGGAAAGTATTCCATTGAACTATTGCTGAGCAAAGTTAAATAAAAACTTTCTTTATTCATATTTCTTTTAAACTAGAAGCTAAAATCCAACTGTTAAATTTATCTGGATAACCTTTCCACTTCACTAATACTTCTTTTCTGTTACCCGAATAACGAGTACCAATTATTTTATCTATTTTATATTGTGAGGTGGGGTTGTAAGTGACCTTCTGTAATTCTCTTTCATAAAAAGTACCAACTATTGCTTCATCTTGTAAATCTGTTATTGTATAAACAACCCATGGAGATCTATCAATTATTGAAGATATAATAAATATTTCATCACTCCAATTTGATTCATATCCTTTTTGGAAAACATGTTTATATTTAGTTATTCGAACATAATCACCCACATTGAAATTTGGTTTTGGATTTTCTAAAGAAAGTTTGTTTGATCCTCTATTATAAAGATTAGTCCAAACTGTCATAATATTGGCGGAACTTACATCACATGGGCACATCTTAATACTAGAGTGAATGCTGTGATTATAAGAGTATATTAAATCCTGTAAAACATCTATGTATCTATAAGTATTGTTATGAGTGAAATAACGCCACATTTTCATTTTTAGAGTTCTTTGAAATCGTTCAACAATACTAGCCTTAATATCAGGATTGTTAGTGGTATAGTAATTTATCTTTTTGGATTTAAAGTATTTTTGTACATCTTTTGAAACAAATTCTGTACCTTTATCAGATTGTATGTGAGTAGGTGTGGAATTACTTTCAGTAAATATACTTTCAAAACATTCTTTAGTAGTTTCTGAGTTTTTCTTTTTCATTGGTCTTGCAAAAGCATATTTACTAAATACATCAATAACACAAAGTATATAGTTGAAACCATCATTATATTGAGAATAAGTTCGCATATCACTTAAATCAGCTTGCCACAGTTCATTAATATTTGATAGAATGTACCTATTACGTGGAAATTTTTTCCGACTGGGTTTATGTAATGTATATGTTTCTTGTGATTGTAACCATTCCTTTACTTGCTTTTTATCCATTTTACCCTTCATGGCTTTTGATAGTTTATCAATACTACCAAAACCAGCGGGGTTAGATGGATCATAATAAATCCTGTTAATTTCTTCTAGTACGGGGTCCATTTTTCCCAATCGAGCTTTTTACGTATTTTAGTTATAGATCTTTTATCTCCACTGCTCGGTGTAGAAAACTCTTGAACTTCAATCTCAGAGGTTTTGTTCAGATCTTTTGCTTGAAGTTGGTTAATAAACTCACATCTCTTTGGATTTCCAATATAAGTAAGTGGTACTTTAATATCTTTTAATGCTTTAGCAAATCTATCCCACCCTATCGGATCACTTCTTTTTAAGGGTCTTAGTGAATCATTTATTAAATCAACAATATTACTTCCAGGAATTTTTTCATTATCAATTATGACTGTGCCTTCATTATCCCAATGTATTTTACTTTTACTTGTTCCAATTAAGTTTAATAATGACTCACCTTTTTTATTATATGTTTTTGGTATTAAACTGAGTATTTGAGTTGGTGTGTAAAGTGGATTTGTGTCATTTTCTTTACTTTTAATGGATCCTTTCTCATCCAACAAAGATTCAGCATCAACTGAACTTTTTAGATCTCTATCTTTATTTTTAAAACCAATTTTAGATTCATTTGAATCTTCATTAGATGTATCAGAATAAATTGGTAATCTGAGTGGTTGACGATCCTCTTCGGTAAAGTGAAGGTATCTTTGTAGTGTTTGTAAATATAACATCCACTTCTTGCGGTCTTCCGTCTTACTATTCATAATATTTTGCATTTCAATATCTAATCGAGACAAATTACTATTAACCTTATTTTCTTGTTTTAATTTTTCAATCAATCCAGGTTCAATAAGTATCATTTTCTTTGCATTTTCCATGTTAACTGGCTAGTCCACTTACTAATCCACTCAATATTGCACCTAATATTATTGGTAAGAAAGCCCCTCCTTTTTGTATGATTATATTTTTTCTTAGTTTATGTTTACACTTATGCACCAGTTTACGGAGTATATTTTTGTGTTTATTCAATTTTTGTTTATCTTGATCTTTAAGAGGTACCTTTCCTTGTAAAACGTTATGAATACATTCACAAATACAGTTTATTTCTTCTTCATCACATGTTTTAAGTAACGCTCTTTGATATTTTGGTTTAAGCGTATGCAAAGCGCTTAGCAAATGTTTATGCGTTGTGAGTCGACGATGCATCATTTAGAAATGATTTGAATTGTTTGATTCTTGGTGTATTTAAACTCTTTTGTGGGGACGTAGACTGTACAGTGTCCATTAAATGGGAAGACATTTGTCTTGATACGACAAAAATCATTGGTATTCTGTTTTAAATCAACCATTAAATATCCATGCGCTTCTAAAGTTGCATCCCTATAGGCATCTTCAATGAATTTTGGGTTGTCTGGTGACACTTGTCGTGCTAAATATCTTATTTGAGTTTTATCTCGAGGGTTTTTAAAATATATTATATAACTTGAGTTTAAAGAAATGTCTCTTTGACCTTTACCCTGATGAAATAAATTTTGTGTTAAATAAAATACACTCAGATTCCTGTGATGACTACCTTTTGTAAATATATCCACAATTCTTCCATCAGACTCTCTCATTAGATCATCAATAATAACAAGATGTGGGTTTTCACCATCAAACATATTAAGATTTGGAATTCCTTGATGATAGTTAACATTTGGTAAATTATATAAAGGTTGCATTTCATCAAAGCACCATGTGATCTGATTAAAATCACAATTACATATTTCTTTAACTGATTTTATGAAATTTGTTACAAAATTTGACTTCCCACATCCACTTGGTCCTGCCACAATAGCAGTAAACGGATGGATAAAGTGAAACATTTCACACGTCTAGAGTTCAAAGGGAGGAAATAAAAAATGAAAATTATGTTGTAAAAATTAAATATATATATATATTGCTAAAATTATTACTTATCAGAACTTTACAATCTTCTCAAATGTATGTTCACCGTTTTATTATTACTTAGATATCATTATTTACAATCGAATAATTAAAACTAACACAATTAGTACATCAGAATTTTACAATCTCAAATTTAAACCTACAAATAAAAACCACAATTTTCTTACATTATTTACAATCAAACAATACATTTTAAATATGTAATAAACTATTATATAACATTATAGTAATATCATAATTTTACAATCAATATAAATTTCGTATAGGTACAGAAGTAAAAGTAAAAAGTATCAACACTTAACGTAATTTATAATGTCCCCAAGCCAATGTATCAATGTTGTTGTCCATAATACATCGTTTGCTATCATTATATGATAAAGATGCTTTATTTATTTTTTGTGTAAAAATGGTGTGTTTGATTGACTTAAACCGAAGCATACTACAATATTGCACATTTTTATTAAACAAACACGATTTGTAATTTTCCATATTCATTTTTTTGGTAACACTTTTGTTAACCCCTTTTGCCTTTGCTATAAATTTATCTTCTACTTCCAAGGCATACATTTTTGATCGCAACCCTACAAATTCCTTCAACACTTTACCATTATTCTCGTCTTTAAAAAAACCTAACTTCTTTTTATTTAATTTTGGATAATCATAAATATTATTTTCTGGATAGTCTGATGTATCAAAATAGTGAAGTAGGTCAGGTTTTATATCCTCATACAAATTATCTGTAAAAATTTGATATATCAAACTATCGGTATCGGTGTACAATAACTTAATTTTGTTATTAAACTTTTTAACCATGTAGTTATAATGAAATTCGTACATAAGGGTCTTAGATATATCTAAAATACAAAATCCTAAATAAATTGGCTTATCATAAATCAATTTTGTTTTTCGTAATTGTATTGCGACTAAATGTTCTGAAAATATTGATAAACTATGGAATTCTGGTTTTGCAATCAATTCCTGAGCACCTAAAACTTTACCACGATTATCCCAGTGAGTTAGTAGTTTAACGTTTACTCTTTTTTCAATATTTTCCATTGTCTTACCGAAGACAGAATTGTTCATTAATTTAAAAAAGTCTTTTTCAAAGTTTGATTTAGCTAACGTTCTCAAACTAGTATTTAAGTCTATGTATTTCTTTAGCCAAGAACTCTGTTTAAATTTTAAAATTCTATGTACTTTAATTAATTTAATTCCCATTTCAATGCATTGTTTTAAATTCCTGTAGTGAATGATGTATTTATTTTTATTATTTAAATTAGGAACTAATTTAGTTTCTTTAGTATTACCCACACATATGTTTTCAGGACATAATGGAAAGTCAGAATGCAAATTATGAAGTTCATCAGGATATTCCAAATCAACTTCTAAAACATAACCAAAATCAGACGTATCCAACACATTATAATCTGTATTACAATTTATCCATTCGAAACCACCAACAGGAAGGGATTGGGACATTGCCCAACCATATAAATTATTCGCATCAAAATATGTTAGATATGAATTAGGTTTTTCACCATCATAATCCTCCATGAATTTATTATTTGCTCTAGCAAAACGATTGCTACACTGAGATACACCCCCTCTAATACCAGCTTTAAAAAAAGCAATTTTGTCATAGTCCGTTAACAATTCTAATTCTATTTTCGTAAATTTTAACATTGCATCCCAACTTAAACCTGGAGCAGTATAGTAATGGGCAGGATCTAATCCATAAGTTTTAATACAAAGCTTTCTGAAGTTTTCGAATATATCGGTCAAAAGTAAAACATCAGTTTTTAAATACAAATCGGAATAATCAGACATACTACTACACTTAAAATGTTGCCAAATATCTTTTGCATGATTATAATCATCGTTTGAAATATTTGAATCTGTGAGTGAACTATAAAACTGGTGTTGATCAGGAAGTGACGGATGTTTCAAGCAATCACTATTACGCATAAATTCATAAGGATAAATACCTTTCCGTCTTAAACGTAAAAAATCTTCATTAATAGGATAGTTTCTTTTTAGTTCTTTAAACTGATCGTCATTAAGATTTTTAGCTAGCTGATCTAAACTACATGATAAAAATTTCAATGAATCTACGAATCTTAAACTTACAGGTTGATTATTTATTGTTAACTGTTTTGAAAATGATATGTATCGTTCTTTATTTTGTGGAATAACTTCAACTTTGCCATCATCGAGGTTTAATGCATGGACAATAAAATGAGCATCGTAGTGACCGAGGTTATGTAAAAATATTGGAACATAACGAGGGGTTCTGTACTTAGAACTACACACTTGATGCGCAACACCCCTAAAACTGCCAGTGTACCAATCAAAATCGTAAAAAGGATCTTCATTTAACTGAGTTTCACAAATATGACAAATGTTTGAATTTGAAATTTTAATTTTATCTTCATCTGATAATGGAACGGGACATTTTTGGAAACAATTTTTTTTAACTATTGTTTTCACATCTTCACAAAGGCGATTCATAAACACTTGTGCACAGTTTGGCCCACTATACGTCTCATATTTTGATAATCTGTCATCATATGAACATTTAATGTAATATCCGAAACTATACACTTCATGTTTTTGAATATTAATTGTACTAGGCTTGGATGGATCGTTACTACATGATTCTATTGGGTTCAAAAATGCTTCAAAGTCTGCATAAACCACAAAAGGCATTTCCAACTTTTTCACGAATTTATCAAATTTTATTTTATTATTTGATGTTGCTTTACCGAACCAATCCTTTTTGGAATCCTTACCGTTTGGTAATTCCGTACAAATGTGAGCGCAATCATATTGTTGATGGTTATTAAGTCTTTCCTCTGATGGGAAATGAAGTAAACATGAATCGCATATATAAACTGCGTGATGATTACTTGAGATTTGTGAGCTAACTAACCGCGATAACTTTTTAATATAACAGTAATGATTGTTAGTACCATTCGATAAATATAGTAGGTTGATATGATTAGGTGTACGACATTTTGTTAAATATAAAGGACCTACAACTGAATTACACTTTTTTTCTTTATTATACTCTAAACCAAAAACATTTATACTAATATTGTTTAATTTCTCTACTTTTGATATATCTACAATTTTAACCGGAAAAGAAATACCAGTAAATTTTAGTTTATTTTCATGAATTGCGTATGATGTTACGCGATCTACACTTTTACATACAGGATATAAACCGGAGAGTAATGCCCATTTGAAACACATATTATCATTATTTTTAACATTGATTACAGCTTTTTTTAATTTAATATCCTGAGGAAGATCGATATATGAACTACCACGTAAGGGGTTGAATTTGTTAACATTCATATCTATGTATTTAATTTGATTAAGACTCCAACCACTATCTTTTTTTTCAAATTGACAAATTTTACCAACAACAGTGTCTATTAATGATGAAAAAAATATATTTAAGTCATCACCCTGACAAATTATATAATTAAACGTTTGAAAATCAAATGTATTTTTAATATCTTTAGTTTGTTGTATGAAATCAGCATGCAATATGAAGTTTATTTTAAAAATTGTATGTTGTTGAATACATTCATTGATTAAAAATAAGATATCAATTTTTAATGAATTTAAAAACGATTCCGGTGTTTCAAAATATTGCCCCGATTGAATTGTTTTACTATTAATTCTATATGTTAAAATTCGGTTGCCAAAAGCGGTTTCAACAACTGTAACATTTGCTAGTGAATTATGTGATTTTAAAAGATTATTTTTGTGAACATTGCTTTTTAAATGGTTATTTAGATACCTTTTATTAATAAAAACATGACATGTGTCACATTCCACCTTATTGTTGTCCACGTTATTTGTTTCAGTCGATGATGTAGAAGCTCCTTCATCAAATTTTGCTTTCTTGGGAACCTTATTTTCGTCAGTAGTGATACCTCGTTTGATACCTCTTCCAACTTGTGGTTGACTGTAACAAAACAGCAAGAAAATTATTAGACAAATCTTAAAATAAAACAATACAACAATAATCTTTCTTATTGAGTTTGTACTTCTAATACTTACATCAACGCTGTTTCAACCATCGCACAGTGATTATACAACTCATCATCATACGATGAATCAAACAGTTCACACTTCTCCATTTCATCACAAACTTTAGGCAGCTCCTGATCGAATTCGTTGATGAATAGTTCCATATTCTCTTCCATGGGTGCGGAAAAGAAAGCACTGGTACACACTTCACTGAAGTTTTCCATCTTTATAGCAAAGAAGAAATTAGGTAGCACAGTAAGTAACAGTTAAGTGTTGGTAGACAAACCGATACCCAATTTCAAATAATGTTCATTACATAGAGTCTAGCAAAGGATTAGAAAGTCAGGTAGAATCTAATGAGTACACAGAAGTAATTTAAGTAAACAGAATCACATTCACTAATCAACTAATGGGTGTCATTGTTAAAAAAGTATTTTTTAACTTTTTCACTTTCTGCTATTGTCTTTGTAATGTTGTATACGAGCCCGTTTGTGCTGTCGTAGATGCTATCCTTATTATTCTTTACATAATATTTAATCCTCGTGGTAGCGTGTTTCCAATGATCAGTAGTTGGAATCTTACATAGCTTCTTCATATCGTACATTTCAATTTTAATGAGATGCGTCGCTTGGTCTCCGTCGTCAGAATTACTAGAAATGTATGATACACCATCTCTAGCGGCTCGTGCCACGGTTGACGATAACAGTTTCTTCTTTTTTATTTTTGGTGCCACTTCAAAAAAATGATCAATCGGTTGTGATTTCCTTTTTCCACCATCACATGTGTTATTAATAACGATGTCATCGTTCTCTTCTTCATGTTGAGGGGAGAGCGGTGAGTAGTAATACTGTTTATAGGTATTTTCATCGAAGTTGAATGATTTCTGCAACAAGACAGTTATCATGTTAATATCAATTTGTTTACACTTAATCACACACGTTAGGAAACAACAACAAGAATACAAGTAAGTTTGTCAATAGAATAAACACTTACCTCCATGGCCATTGATGCGTTGAAGTAACACAAACGTAGTATTGGTAGACGTATACAATCCACTGCGGTCAAACGACCATAGACTGACTGCATGACTGCAATGGTAGGATCTTATATAGCACCATTCTTATCTAAAACAAATTCCTAAATACAACGAAACTGATTGTAACTCTATGAATCACCAAAATTATCTCACGTTCCTCCGGAAACTGATAGTAACTCTATGAGTCAACAAACTTATCTCACATTGCTGGCATCAACCTGTTTTGTGAGTGCTACAAAATAATGCGATTTAATATTTACAAATCACTATAATTGAACATTCCTATGACAACCATTGAATAGATTGGTAGTGTAATAATATGCTATATCATGGATACACTAGAAGTACAAAAACATCTGAAAAAGATTCATCCCAGTCTAGAAAATAATGTTTATGCTGCTAATAGACTCCCTATGTATACCCATGCACCAACGTATATAATATGCAATTTGGATGCGGATGATAAGCCAGGTTCACACTGGGTAGCTGTACATATCGATACGAATGGCATCGGTCAATATTTTGATTCTTATGGGCGAACACCTGCGCGATATCATCTCGAGTTTTTGAAAAGGAATTGTAAAAGATGGGGCTGGAGTATTGATAGGATTCAGAATGATTGGACTTCAGTTTGTGGTGAATATTGCTTAATGTATTTGCTATATAAGTTTCAGGGATGTTCAATGCATAGTTTTACAAACATATTTACAGGGAACACACTGTACAACGATATTTTAGTGGATGAGATGTTCCGCTCATATTTTGTAGATAAAAATAAAATTTGTTAATGACGCATGTGTTTTATTGATTCCGTTTTGATGACCCCGAATAGCAAAGTAAGCAATGGTTTATGAACAATAAAAGTATACAATAGCAGTAGCAGTAACAATGAGTAATACATGCATACGTCAATGCAATCCTAATGAGGGTGAGCGGCCGGACGCACGGACAATAGATAAGAAAAGGCGAACAATGAAAGTCGATAATGAGGGTTTCGGGTCACCGGAAATGAAACAGATTGTTGTTAATTGATTTCTGTATCTCCGGAACCATGCATCTTACGCGAAAACGGATTGCAGAAACGTGATCAGCGGACCCCAAAACCTTTTTTTTTTTTTTTTTTTTTTTTTTTTTTTTTTTTTTTTTTTTTTTATAGGTTTGAAACGCCCTGGACCGCGATTGCGCCAGAAGCGGTGGTGCGCCAGTACCGGTGAGCCACGGGATTGGTGCGCCAGAACCGGCAAATCACTACTACTCCTATTCACTCTTGACTTGAAGGCCACCAGGTTAGAGGTATTCGAAAACAAACACTCGGGCAGGGAATTCCACTCCTTATCCTGTACACATGAAGAAAGTATTCCCAAAACTTTGTTGACCACATTCTTTTAAAGGAATATAACACTTTTTCATAAATACATACATAAAAAAATCATTTATATAGGTACCATATAAAATAAAAATTCAAACTATTGCTCGACTTGCTAGATTTTAGATACAAATAGTGAAAGTTACATAAGGTAGCGTCTTACGTATTTCAATTAGTTTTAAAATAGCAAACTAGACACACTGTCATTAAAAAAAATATATTTCTTGGTTTGTTCTGTATTCCGATATAAACTCTATTATTGCCAAGCAACAAACGAACCAAATAACAATAATAGCAGTAGGGATTAAATAAGGACATCACTTACACTCAACAAATTCCTGCAAAGCGGGTCTTTAACCAGGTACAGCAGGGAAGGGTACTTGGCTAACTGGTCTGCGGACACCTCAAGAGCTGTTCCAACCAGGGACAGACCAAGGTGCACCATCCCGGAGGTGTTCTGACTGTCCAGGGGGTTGCAGAGGGAGATCAGGAATCTGGGGACAAAGGAATGATGTTGCTTTGAAAAATTGAATGCTGCATAAAAAAATCTGGAAATAGGAATTTATTCCAGGACTGCACGATCCTGTTAGTAATTTTTGACTCTATTGAGCTACACGCATTTTGACATGTTTTTTATGATATTGTAGATGACTAAGATACATAGGGAACACCTTTTCTTTTTTTTTTCGGAGTGGGAAAATCATCGAATGACTTCTCCCGCTCTGGGTGAAGCGGAAGGGAGTGTCAGACTTCTACTGACTAAAAACCCACCCTGCTCCTTCATTTTCCCCTAAGTTCCGGGGCCGCGGTATCTCGTTAGAACATTCCCGCAACCCCGGCAAGCAATAGCCCTATGGGGTTCCGTCACTAATGTTGACGACTCTTTGAGGCGCGTGTGGAACACGACGCGCCGCCGACCCGGGTCTGGTCCTAGCCGTCCGCAAGCCCGCGCCCCTACGGTGGCCGGAGATCAGCTTCAGATCCCCGACGCCCGGGGCTTCAGCGGCTGGGGCGCGAAGGAGAGAGTTGCCTCTCCCTCGCGCGTTCGGCCTCCACCTTCGCTAGCATGACTGCTTCGCAGAAGGAGGCGACTGCATCCCATTTCCTCTCGCCCCGCACCATGGTCTGAACCAAGGCCGGGCGCGAGAGGTCGCTGCCGCCAATCGCCTCCATGAGGACACGGCAGTGCTCCGCCCAAGCAGGGCACACCTCGACCGTATGCTTCACCGTGTCCTCCGGACATAGGAAATACCTGCACCTAGTTTACAGTGACCGTAAAGGTTGCCGTATAAAAGATTTATCACTTTTCTTTTTTTAACCGACTTAAAAAAAAGAAGGAGGTTCTCAGTTCGCCGAAATCTGTATCTTCCCCGATTAATCGAAGACGGCTGGACCGATTTGGAAAATACTTTTTCCGTATACTTTCTAGTTGATCCCATTGTCGTGGCAAAAGGCAAAAGGTAATAAGAAGGTGACATTTAGGCTTTTGTAACTAGGTAAATTACAAATCGACCCACTAAAAAGCGAGAAAAAAACACTGCAAAGTGAAAAATATCTTTAATTTCGGTAGTCAGTGTCTTTGGTTTTGTATTTTCGTTTTTGACACCGCCTTCCGAAATTAAAGTTATTTTTCACTTTGCAGTGTTTTTTGGGAAGTTGATTTTATTTTTATTGATAATAGGCTCGCGTTTGACCACCATTTCACCTGATGGTAAGTGATGATGTGGTCGAAGATGAAGCACGCTTGCCTAGAAGTAGGTAACCTATTCACTCTTGACTTAAAGACTCCCAGGTTATAGCGATCAGGAAACACAGACTCCGGCAGGGAATTCCACTCCTTAGCCGTACGCACAATGAAAGTATTCCCAAAA
Organism: Tholera decimalis; assembly: GCA_943138885.2. Lineage (NCBI taxonomy): Eukaryota > Metazoa > Arthropoda > Insecta > Lepidoptera > Noctuidae > Tholera > Tholera decimalis. Next base: position 35,102,066 of record OW964567.2, read on the forward strand.
CGTTTTGTGCGTATGGGTGGGATGTCCACCATGTAACGATGGCGCATCGCCGCTTGTCTCGTAGTCCGATGATGGAACGGGCTTGGCGGAATTAGATTGTGTAATTCCATCGCACACTCCCCGAAATGTAATCGATAGAAAACCGATAGACTTTCAACTCGTCGTCGATGTTCAAGGCTCTGGAGCTGTGATTCGACCAGTGAATCGTTGCCAATGAGTCTCTTGGCCCTTTTCTCGATAGACTCAAGATTTGTATTGTATTTTTAATAAAAAGTTTTTTTTTTAAGGAGAACTAGTAACGTGGCTAGCTAAATATGCTTGTATTTGGAGTAGCATAGCAATAGTGTTATGGGTGGCGTTCAAACCCTCGACCTCTCGATCACAAGTCTGTCACCGTAGCTATTAGACTATTGACGCTTTACATGGACCGAATGGCCTGTCTGAACTCAAAGGCAAGACATGTATCTTCAAGATGGTTCTAGCTTCTGACTAACGACGGTCAAATATGTACTAATGATAGCCGGGTCCGTCAACTTTACGAGGCCATCAACCCGTGCAGCTGTTACTTCAAAAAAAGGAGGAGGTTCTCAATTCGTCTTGAACTTTTTTTTATGTGTTACCTCATATCTCGGAGACGGCTGGACCGATTTGAAAAAATCTTTTTTTGTTTGAATGGGTCTGCCTTCTAGTTGGTCCCATTGTCATCACGTTAGGATCTGATGATGGAATCATGGAGAAATCGAAGGAACTCTTCAAATATTATAGGCACACCTATAGTGTTTTGGGTATTTCTTATAGTAGCTTGTGCAGGAAAAGAACCATTTGGGGAAGTGGAACTGATGATAAAGACCACAGATGGTAACCGAAACTACTAAATAATAAGTATTTCTTGGATTGCGATTCGATTACTTGAATATGGATGTTAAGTACTTTATGCTCGTCACAATGAATTTATGGTGAAGTAGAGCTGATGGTGAAGTACCAGGAGAACTTCTCAAAAATTAACGGCTCTGCATCGGGAAAAGCAATATGTTGTAAAAGGTGACAAGTAGTTGACATTTTGACTTTTGTAACTAGATAAATTACAAACAGACAGAAACTAAAACCAACTTCGATATTAAAACACTACAAAGCCTAAAATAGCTTTAATTTCGGAAGGCGAAAAAATAAAATACAAAACCAATAACACCGACTACCGAAATTAAAGTTATTTTTGGCCTACAAAGCCAAAGTGTTTTGATATGGAAGTCGGTTTTATTTTTTGCTAAAACGTCTTTTTATTTATTGATAATAGGCTCGCGTTTGACCACCATCTCAACTAATAGTAAGCAATGATGTCGACGAAGGTGGAGCACGCTTACCTAGAAGTAACCTATTTACTCTTGACTTAAAGATCTCCAGGTTATATAGCCATCAGGAAACACAGACTCCGGTAGGGAATTCCACTCCTTAGTCGTACGCAGAGTGAAACTATTCCCAAAACGTTTTGTGCGTACGGCTGGGATGTCCACCATGTAACGATTACGCATTTTTATGTATTTTAAATCTCTCATATTCGGTAAGTAGGTCCTTTTTACCCCCAAATGGGGCTTGTAGGTAACCAATTAGCGCTCTAGGGTAATAATGTAGCTAGAAAAGCCCTAGGGCGGTAAGTAATTTTAAAAAAATCTCTTCACTCTTTCAAAAAGTTCGCGTACATCTAACCATCATACTGGCAATAGACATCATGCATTCAGCCCAATGACAAAAGAGGTCGCTTCGCTATTCAGCCTTGTCTTCGTATGAGTATAATAGTCATCAATTTTAAATATCGAACGGCGAAGCTCAATTTGGTTCTTGAAAAAAAAAAATTAAAATACAAAGATGAAAAAACGGGTCAAGTGCGTGTCGGGCCACGCGCAGTGTAGGGTTCCGTAGTTTTTATAACAGCCAAGTGCGTATCGTATTCGCTGACTGATCGTTTCGTACCATGCTCTAACTAAAAGCCAAACATGACTACCTAACTAATTTGACTTCCTATACAAATCCTCACCTGATCCGACAATTTTGCACGGAACGTTAAATTTTTTTAGAGATTTGTATAAAACTTGTCATAGTCGGTGTTTTGAATTTAAATACGGACACAGAGCTACACTACTCAATCGTCACAAGAAGCTAGCACGATACAACTGGCGCTTAGCGCCATCTATCGACATTTCTATAGAGTTGTTCGAAATTTTCGAGTCAAATACAATTGGTCGACTATTACTCGTAAACTTGTAAAGCCCACTTATGTGTGATAGTTTTCCTTTCAATTTCGTTATATATAGGTACTACTGCCGTGACATTTGAATTTCTAACTATAACCGTTTAGTTGATAGAGGGGGGACACTTGACTCTAACGAAAATTGGTACTTTAAAGCTTGATAAGTCACGAACGGTTTACTTAATCAAAAAACGGTCTTACCAAACACCTAATATTTTTGAAAGACCTATCCAATGATATCCCACACTATGGGAAGAACGAAAAAAAAATTATTATCCCACTTTACATGTATGGGAGGTACCCTAAATAATTGTTTTTTTTTTTTACCACTTTTTCGGCGTCATTAACATGTATACTCATGCCAAAGTACAACTTTCTAGTACCAATAGTTTTTGAGCTAAACCGCGGACAGACGGACAGACAGACGGACATGGCGAAACTATAAGGGTTCCTTGTTGACTACGGAACCCTAAAAAGGCGGGAATAGAAAACTTTTACTTTAAATATTGTTTGTTTTTGGGATTTTTTTATAATTACGTGCTAATTAGGAAAAAAAACATGAGTTCTGCAAGTGGTGAAGATATAAGCTGCACTCCCGATTCAATGAAAATAGAAAAATTTTAAAATCGTTCTCATTTCACTATAAATTTTAACTAATAAAATGTTTTATTCTTGTAATGCCGGTTTTTTTCTACTTACCTCACAATCGAGATGTAAAGCAGAGTATTTAGCTCGGGTGTAAGCATCAATTGCGCCCTCGAACTATAGGCGCCCTCGCTGCGCTCGTGCGCCTAAATATCTCGGGCTGCAATTGATGCCTTACAGCCCTTGGCTTTAGTAGCCTACTATTACGATACTGACCTAAAAAGTTCTCTAACGCAAACGAGTCCGTAAGGCTGTAAGTTAGCGTCTTCTTGAGGAGTGAACCTTATGCCGCGATGGTTCACGTACTCTGCTGGCTTATCTCCGCTTTCCTCGACAGGAACTTCAGGACTAGTAGGCTCAATGGTTTCAACACCATCGGGTTCTGGGACAGTTTCTACTGTAAAGATAAAAAGTATATATATTTTATTTATTAAAACTTTATGCAAGACAAAAGTACAGAGGCGGCCTTAACTGTTTTAGGAATTCTCTAACAGTCAACCATGGGTAGTGAAGAGATACCATGCCATAAAAATCTAACAGAGAATAGAATATTTATTTACTAGCTTTTGCCCGCAACTTCGTTCACGTGGGAGGGCAAAAGTAGCTAATGTGTTGTAGAAAAAATGGTTGTAGGAAACTCAATGTAATTTTTAAACACCCATCTATAGACACCCCGCAAGTTTTATAAAATCATAAAGCGGTCACAGAATACTCCTACCTACCAATTTTCAACTGTAGTCCTAATAGTTTCGAAATAAAATGGCTCTGACATACATACACACAGACAAACAGACAGACATGACGAATCTATAAGGGTTCTGTTTTGCCATTCGGCTGCGGAACCCTACGCAACCACCACTTTCATCCACCACACCATTCCACACAAAAAAACCAACCCACCTTGTTTCTCCGGATCCTGTACATCTTCAGTCTTCTCCTCGGCTGGCTCCACCTTCTCATCAGCGCTGTCCGCACTGACACACTTCTCCAACAGCTGTGTGATCGAGGTGTTGCCATTGGCAGCCAGGTCCATTGACGAATGGCGGCCATGTTTCTTTACCGGACTCTTTAATGTGTCTACCGGCTCGATTGTTATTTCAGCTTCGTTTAGTAGGTTTTTGTCTTGGCTGAAAAATAATTGGACAATATTAATAAGCACAAATTATATTTTAATTTATTTGGTAAAGTTTACCTGTGATAACTGAGTGTGACTTTGAAAGGTAATAAATTAGTCAAAAAGATCTATCAATTCTAGTGACAATATTATTATTTTTCTTGTCGGTATAATTTTACTTTAAATTTACTTAAATATACATATAGCGCTATTTAACTCTAGAAAGCCGCTCTATTTTAGACGAGATAGTTCATATTTATAATTCAACTCACATTATGTTTTAATTAACATTTTCTATATCCGTATACATAAAAATTTGGACGCAAGATATTTAAATTATCTCAACCAATCACGCAACAAAAACGGGCCAGTGCGGTTTCGAAAACTAAGTTTAATTAATTTTATATGTACATTGTTACAGCGACAAATACACTATGAATACTTCAACTGTTCATCTATTACCGATATCCGCGGAAGCTCTTAAATAGATTAAAAATTACTCTTCATTAATTCATCACAATTCAATTTACAAGTGTTCGAATTCACAACTACATTTTAAAACACAGAAGCCGCCATTTAACGGATACGGAACCCTGCAAAGTGACAAAAAGATAATAAAACATGGCTTACGTATGTCTAATGTCAATTTTGCTGGCATCAGTTTCCATCTCAAGCTCTGCAGTGGTTGCAGTCGGAGTTTCACTTATTGAAGACTTCCTTTCCAATGAATTTGAACCTGGAACAATCCAACAGCCAAAATCAGCCTATAACGTTGTCACTGTTGGGATCCGGGCCTCTATCTATGAGATGGAATGGGCCGTAATCTACCTCGCGGGCCCAGTGTGTGTAAGAATGTCACGTCTACAGAGTTTCGGACATACCGGTTTCCTCACGGATTCACGATGTTTTCCTTAATCTTTTTAGATTTAGCTGTAATCTATATATCAATACTACCAACCGACGAGAGAAGACGTGTATTAAAATCGTGTTCGCTATTGATATTTAAACTAGGCTCACCGCACAGAAGATTTTAATTTTAACGGCATAATATCATACTGAAACAGATCGAAAAAACAACAGATACGAGACTTCAGCTCACAAAATCTTGTAGTAACCGATTCACATTTAAAGAGTTTTTAAAGTAAAAACAACCAACCATACCAGTTACCATAATTTAGCTACAGTTGTAAAATAAACCTCATAGAAGCCATTCAACGTAAATGATAATTTGATTGTCCACAATTGCTCAGCAATGTTTAATTTAACGTACCACTCAGACGTACTAGACATACGACTGTTTGCTGTTCATTCGTCCCCACAAATTACTTAAAGATGTAACCGTTATTACGTCTACCCGCAGTATTTAATTACAAGTTCTCAACACTTGAGACACACGATAACTGGAAGAGCGGAACTACCTATAACAAGCCAATTCTGTAGGTGAAAGCTAAATGACCTTAAGTCCATTTTTTGACATTTTTATATTTTAAATGATACTTATTCAGAATACCCCAATTGATCAAATGGTAAAAGCCATAAATTCCTACAGCCGCTAATTTCGCAGATGTAAAATTATAAATAACATTAAGTCCCTAGACGTGAAAAAGTAAACAATCGTATGGTTACTTAATATTGTTTACTATTTAAACAATAAATATAGATAAATGTTAAATGATTGTATGTGGGACTTACTGTTCTTTACCATTACGCCCACGGGTTAGATTTGCGCGGGTGCATCGTACCTACGATTCCCGCCGCGCCCCCGGCCATGCTTTCCCTCCGTTTAGTTTGATTTGTGTTTCGTGCAATACTAGACGTACTCGAAGACGTACTCGCGGTTGCAATCCCTCTCTCTCAAAGTGCACCTCAGCAATATCCAGGGTCTGCAAATCTCGTTGCAGTCCACCACCTCCTCGAGACTGAAAAACCTGCACTTTTGTTTCTTTCGGAGACGCAGATCAGAAGTCCGTCAGACGTGTCGTATCTTTCATACCCAAGGTTCACCTTGGAGCACAATTTCAAACCACGTGCGGGTGTATGCATGTAGGTACGCCCGCGACGACATCTGCTATCGGAGTCTCCGTAACCTTGAGGACTCCAGGTTCTCGACGCTTTGGGCTCTGGTGGACACGGGCATGGACAAAATTATTTATGCCTGTGTCTACCACTCGCACAGTGGAGATCAGGAGACAACCAGGCTCACACAGTACATCAGTGAGGCGGCAGATGCGGCCCAGCAGCGGTACCCTTCAGCTCAGTTCGTGTTACTGGGGGACTTTAATGCCCATCACCAGGAGTGGCTCTTCCCGTACCAGTGCACGGGTAATGCTGGGCGAGAGATGCACAATCTTGCGCATGCATTAAATCTCACTCAGCTGGTCCAGGGAGCAACGAGAGTGCTGGATGTTGAGTCGCACACAGCCAATTGCTTGGACCTTCTGCTGACTACAGATCCAGACCGCTACTCGGTAACGATATCTTCACCGTTAGGTAGTTCCGACCACTGTCTGGTGAAGTCTGTATCCGTCTACTACCCGCCCGATCCCAGCCTTAATGGCAAACGGCGGATATGGCGATACAAGTCAGCGGATTGGGATGGCATGCGATCTTTCTTTGCATGTTATCTTTGGCAGCCTACTTGCTTTTCTTCAAATGATTCATCGGCGTGCGCAGCCGCCGTGGCGGATGTTTTGCGACAGAGAATGAAGTACTACATTCCGTTCTATGACCTAACAATGTCCGCAAAGCTCGATCGAAAGCTTGGTTGTGGCGCCGAATGTGATCGCGCTGTAGCGCTTTAACACGCGGCGTACCTAGCATGGGTCGATGCTCGAAACTGCAAAGCAAATGACGTGATTAAGAAGAAGAGAGCTTTCAACAGGGTTGCCAAGTCCTGTAAAAAGGTTTTGCGGAGGGCTCGGTTTGACCACGTTAGCCGAATCGGGAACAAACTTGCTTCATACCCTGCTGGCAGCAAAGCTTTTTGGTCCCTGGCAAAGTCGGTCGAATCGAACTTCTGTCACCCCTCACTACCACTACTGCTTAAACCTGACGGGTTTCTGGCCCACTCCGCTGAGGAAAAAGCAAACTTGTTTGCCGCTCTTTTTGCGGAGTCTTCACGTCTGGATAGTAGTGGCGCTCACCCTCCTGTTGCTCCTATTGGATGCGGGACGTGTATGTCGGACATTCGCATCCATCAGAAGGACGTCCGTAGAGTGCTGCGTAATCTTGACGTGAACAAAGTTAGTGGCCCCGACGGGATACCAGCAATTGTTGTTAGAACTTGTGCGCCTGAACTGTCTCTAATTTTGACGCGCTTGTTTCGCCTTTCGCTTGAGACTGGAAAGGTGCCGAAAGCATGGAAGCTGGCTAACGTGCAGCCTGTGCCCAAAAAGTGCAGTCGTGCTGACCCGGCCAACTACAGACCTATTTCAGTCACGTCCATACTCTGTAAGAGTATGGAGCGTGTACTCAATAGTAAGCTCCTGGCATACCTAAAAGCCAACGACATCCTCAGTGACCGACAATACGGCTTTCGAAAAAACCGGTCTACTGGGGATCTTCTAGCGTATGTTATTCGTATCTGGAGTCAGGCCATCGAGAAGCATGGGGAAGCACTTGCTGTCTCCCTTGACATCTCTAAGGCCTTTGACAGGGTCTGACACGATAGCCTTATTGCTAAGCTACCTTCTTTCGGTTTACCCACCCAACTTTGCGTTTGGATTGAAGACTTCCTGAGAGATCGGTCCATTCGAGTGGTCATTGATGGCTGCTCATCTGGCCAATTGGCAATTAATGCCGGGGTCCCTCATGGGTCGGTTCTCTCAGCAACTTTATTCTTAATAAGAAATAGAAGGAGATCCCTAGACGACTTTGCCATGCCTATATTGCAGCCTATTCGATTAGGCCACAAATTTATAAGCACTTAAAAAATTCAGGATTCACAGAAAGCTCTGCAATGGATTCCACCCATTTTTCATAATTTTTATAATACATTAGCCCACGAGGGTACAGCATGTGACTTACTAGAATAACATTAAGTGTTTTGTTTAATTTCATTTATTTTATTAAATATATTAAAATACAAAGATTTTTTATTTTTATTAAATAAAACATATTATGAATAATGTTATTTCATTTTTAATGTCATTAAAACTTTTTAATATATATTTCTATGATGTTGTATCGTACCTAACTTATAAAATAATAAAATTTACTATACATTATTGATACAGGAGAGACGTAAGTACCGTCATACTATACGATATCTAGTAAAGCTTCAAAGTTAAAGAACCTTAAGTCCGATAATACAGCCTTAAGGAACTATATTTGTTAAAAAAATATCTCAATATAATAGCTTAAGTACCCATCATAATCATACTTTTTATTCGACAATGATACGATAATTACTTTTTATACTCTGTCGATTTTAATGTCAAATTTCGGGTATGGACATCTTTAATGAGCTCTACTGAATACTTTATAAAATGTGACTTAAGGCCCTTCACCTTTCACCTACAGAATTATGGCTTAAAAGGTTTTTTCCTAACATGGATATTGTATAATTCATAGTTTGATGAAATAAATTTTACTTTACTTTACTTGACCCCTTCTTTAGGTACCACACGGAACCGTCTTACTGTATTTATGGTCAAAGATGCGGATGATATCCTTTTTTAAGACACCTGACGCTCAATCAAAGCAGTAGTGCCAGTTATACTCGTACATAAATATATCAACACACCATTTTAAACTTATGCCTCTTAAATCTCGTCGTAGTCTCGATTTAATGTTAATCTATAAGCTGCTCAACAATGGGATTTACTGTCCAGATCTTTTATTTATTTAAACTTTATGTACAACAGTGGTATTATATAATATAATATAAGACGTTTAATTTTATCAACACAAAGTAACTTAAAGCTAAAAATAACAGTAAACTAAAGTAGGGGTTTGACTTTGTGAGAGACTGGTGCCTGAAGTGGGTTTCAACGAGAACCTGTATTACAGGACACCAGTTCCCTCCCGCGGCTTGAGACCCGCTGTAACTTAAATAATGGATAGAGAATTGAATACAAGAATTAAGCAATATTACTTAAAGACTAAAAAGATAAAAATTATTGTTTACATACATGAGAAGACGTGGAACCAGTTTGTTAAGTGTATCAGTGTATGTGATTGTAATGCAGTTTGAAAAGTGTAAACGTATGAAAAGAGGTATGAGTATGCGTGTTCTACCAGTCAACCTTTGTGTAGGTGTACAAGTAAATGAAATGTTATAAATTATCGAAAGAATATACAAATAATATGTATATAACAATAAAATACCTATTATAAAATAAAAAATAATAAAAGAATAAATACGGTGCTTTATAATAATCTTTCTGATTAAGAGAACTCACAATAATTATAATTATGGCGAAGACCAAACTAAAAATGACAGGCTTTTTCAAAATTCAGCAAAATTCATCTAGATGTCCCTTCTAGAATCCCACGTACCCCCGGTCATTATTCAAAGCGCCACGACACCGAACAAATCTAGCTAAACATGCACCCATTGCAAGGATGACCCGTCATTATAACAATATCTCGGGTTCCTCGGATGACATAGACATCTTTTGGAACACACAGGTTTTAGGTCACTAATCTGTACATATTTAAATAGTCTGTGAGAACCATCAGTCTGCCTGTTTCTTTTTTTAGTTAAGGTTAAATATGTATTTGTTTAATAATGAAATAAGTAATTAATAAACAATCAATTTAGTAAAAAATTTAATTAATAACTAATGTAATTGGTACTTGTTAATTAATGTAATTTAAATTGTTAAATGTATTTGTTAATTGTCTAATGTCTACAAAAGTCCTGTATTTTTTAATATTTAAACTTATAATGCATGAGGTGGTTTTTATTATATTTTTAATACTGAATGCACGTAGGTTACGAATAAATAAACAATAGAAACATTAAAAAAGAACCACAAATAAAAAAAAACTAACTCCAAGGTTGACCACTCGTCTCGATAGATGGCGTTGTTAGTTTCCGCTGAATCTCGCTATGGTTTCGTTACACGCCAAACTACAAAGACTGGCGGTAATTAGGCTCGATTAAAAAGGGTGTTTGTCGCTTAAATGACACATGCGCCGAAAGGTGCGTGGGGTATGGTTATCAAGACATACCCAACACGTAATTTTTAAATCAGAGAGGCTGTTGGTATCCTTTAATACCGGCGCCTCTTATTATACATACTAGAGATGAGATATACTTGCAAATATCAATACCAGGGCTTGCAAGTACGAGTCTGTAAAAATACCAGGGTTGGAAACCAGGTATTAAAATACTAGAGAGTATTTTGAGCCACTTCGGATTTCAGTCTACTAGTCCGGTCGTACCATGCCACAATCTAGTACGGCTTTTGTAGATGAAATCTTTCCTTCCTACTTAATTTACAGAAATTAAAAAAACTTTTTACCAAAAAATTAAACCAACTCCCAAAAAACACTGCAAAGTGAAAAATAACTTTAATTTCGGTAGTCGGTGTCTTTAGTTTTGTTTTTTCGTTTTTGGCACCGACTTCCGAAATTAAAGTTATTTTTCACTTTGCAGTGTTTTTTGGGAGTCGGTTTAATTTTTTGGTAAAAAGTTTTTATTTCACTCTTTTTAGTTGGATGATTTTTAATTTACCTAGTTACAAGAGCCTAAATGTCAACTACTTATAACCTTTTACAAAATATTGCTTTTCCCAATGCTGGGCCGTTAATTGTTGAGGAGTTCTCCTGGTACTTCACCATCAGCTCTACATCACCATATGGATTGTGACGAGCATAAAGTGCTTAACACCCATATTCAAGTAATCGAATCGCAATCCACTCAATACTTATTATTGAGTAGTTTCGGCGGCCATCTGTGGTCTTCATCATCAGTTCCACTTCCCCAAATGGTACTTTTTGAGAGCAACTGCACAAGTTACTATAAGAAATACCCAAAACGCCATAGGTGTGCCTATAATATTTGAAGAGTTCCCTCGATTTCTCCAAGATCCCATCATGAGATCCTGACTTTGGTGATAATGGTACCAATTTCGAAGTATACCCATTCGAACAAAAAAAGAATTTTCCAAATCGGTTCAGCCGTCTTCGAGTACTCGATGATCATACATAAAAAAAAAAAAAAAAATATACGCGTCGAATTGATAACCTCCTCTTTTGGTCGTCGGTTGATAATTCACTCACTTAAAATTCACGGAAATATGTTTTCTTTGCACATGCAAGCATAAGGCATAAGGTTTGACACTCCCGATTTGTATGATATTAATGCTTTGCACATTTTACATTCAGCTTTATTTTAGCCAAACTTTTCTTAGGAGCCATGGTTTGTAACTGTATTTTTATTTACAACTAGTAAGTCTTATCAATTTTAAAAGAAAACACTTAACTACATTCAACTACGTTCAAAAATCGTCTTTTACCTATTTAAATATTTACATTCCTTACTAATAAACAAAGTCACGTACACATAAAAAAGCAGTTTTGTTTATTTACACACTAACTGTTAATAGTTTAAATTCAATAAACTCGCGAAATAAGAAAGTCACGGTCAGTTGGTAAATTGCATAACAAGCTCGCACTCACTTCTCAGTATTTATATGTATCATCTATGCACTCACTCAAACGACAACTGACGAAAGAAAAATAAAAAACGTAAACATATAAAAATATTTTCTAAAATACTTTCGTTCACGCAATAATGTGTCTTTTATTAATAGTCATTAGGGTGAATGGCGCCGCAAACTACTCAAAAGAAAAGAAAAAGTTCCCTGATGCACACACCTACACAGATTTCGGTTTATGTACTCAGACAACTTTGGAATATTTAGAGAAATACTACACAATCGCATTTGCAAATGAAAAATACTTTGAACCTTGCAAGTATTTTTTTTTCTGATACGATTATGCTCCTTTTTGCTGAAGCAAAACGAATCAATTTCCTATGCAAGTATTTTCACATCAATCCAAGCCCTGTTGGAAGAAAAAATACTTGCATAGGAAATTGACCCGTGATTTCTTATAAATAAGAAGCACAATCGCGTTTACATATAAATACTTGCAAAGACAAACCGTATACTAGAATAGACTTGCATACGAAATTGAAAGTATTTTCTATCTGTATAGGAAATTGAACCGTGACTTCCTAAGAATAAGGAGCACAATCGCGTTTACAAATAAATACCTGCATAGAGACGAACGTTTCTACTTTTACTCAATCCAAGCCCTGTTGAATGAAAAAATACTTGCATAGGAAATTGACCCGTGACTTCTTATAAATAAGAAGCACAATCGCGTTTACATATAAATACTTGCAAAGACAAACCGTATACTAGAATAGACTTGCATACGAAATTGAAAGTATTTTCTATCTGTATAGGAAATTGAACCGTGAATTCCTAAGAATAAGGAGCACAATCGCGTTTACAAATAAATACCTGCATAGAGACGAACGTTTCTACTTTTACTCAATCCAAGCCCTGTTGAATGAAAAAATACTTGCATAGGAAATTGACCCGTGAGTTCTTATAAATAAGAAGCACAATCGCGTTTACATATAAATACTTGCAAAGACAATCCATATACTAGAATAGACTTGCATACGAAATTGTTACGTAGTCTCTTACAGATAAGGAGCATAATCGCATAGTCGGGCGATCGTCAAGCCCCCACCGGAGCGAGTCCGACTCCGAGTAGCCGTATAAAATACTTTGAAGTCTTGCAAGTATTTCGGATCGGTACCTGGTGTACGTACTTGGAAGTAAATACCTGGTGTAAATACCTGGTCGCGTAAATACGTACCATCCCTAATACATACCAGGGGGGTGAAACTCCCGAAGAAACTTCAGACACAAAATTTGCCAAAAAATCTAGTGACATCTTATGTCTGGGGTCAACTTAGTTTTGTACGTAATGCGTTTGTTTTGCTAATAGATGGCAGCAGCTACGATATATTTATACATATATGATAATCAAAATTAATAAAAAAATATAATTTGTATCGAAAAATTCATAAAGCATTATTTAATGTATTTAGGCACCTAATTCACTAAATCACTAAATTAAATGGCATTATAATTTTACTGCATCATAGACTCTATACACCTCGCTTGTTTATGAAAAACAAAGAAAAAGGAAAAATATAAAACTGTCAAAAACAGTTTGACAAATTTCGATTAATTAATAAATTAACAGAAAAACATGTGATGAGTAATAAAATACCTAAAATGAAGGAAAATATGCAGCACAAGTGTTCAGCCAGAGGGTGTCTAGCGCTTTACGTTTTTTATCGAGTTAGTATGTTTATAATTTCACATTTTTGCATCATTATTGTTACCTAGCAAATTTTGCATAATGTTATTAACCAACATTAATATTTTGTTTCAGAACACAACATTCTGCCCGAAGTTTGCAGAGATTTATTATTTGATAAGCTCTTCGAATCATTTAATGGTCATTCTTACAAGGGGTCATCAAAAATATATAAGCAGTGCTTAAAAATAACTCGCTCCATTTCCAATTGTGGTATGATTTGTTGCCTATTTTAGACTCAATTAAATTTGAATCAGTAGTCCGTTCGTTCGTTATGTTTCGTTGATTTATAATGAATCCAAAAAATCACAATAATAAAAAATAATTAAATCCATCTTCACCGTGTTTTAATTTTTGCCAGCCTCTAAAATCTAATCTTTAGATTTTAGAAGTACTAGATTGATTGAAATAAATATTCTAAAATCAAAGATTTAATCTTTTGTCGATTAGAATATTTATTTTAATCAATCTAGTACTTCTAAAATCTTTAAAATAAGAAAATATTATTAACATGTTTGGTAGACGCCACCTATCGGATTTTTTCGGTATTAAACTACCGTTACGCTACCTGGCGATCAGGGTCAAAAACTCAATTTTCGAATCATAGAGTGGCGCATCTATCTCAGTATTTATATGTATCATCTATGATACATACAGAATGCATATGAGGACCAGCGTTGCCAGCCCTACTGTTTTAACAGTAGATTTACTGTACGTGACATTAGAGATGAGATATACTTGCAAATATCAATACCAGGGCTTGCAAGTACGAGTCTGTAAAAATACCAGGGTTGGAAACCAGGTATTAAAATACTAGAAAGTATTTTGAGCCACTTCGGATTTCAGTCTACTATAGGCTTGTGTAGTACATGTACTATGTACAATTAGGACGCAATTCCGTCATGTGAACTAGAACGAACTATTCTGTTTCTGTCGCTCAAATCGGTCATCTAGTACATCTAGTACAGTGAACTAATCACCAATCCTAGCGACATCCAATCGCGAGAGCCGAGTAAGAACGGCTGAACTAATAAGTGATGTACGAACTACGATGACCTGGAGAACGAGAAACTGTGCCCGGTCATTTATGTGCATAATCTATGGCCCGGACGTTCTATGGCTCTTTGATAGTTTCGATGTTTTTATTTCAACGTCATTGGTTCAACAATATAAGTTCAAGTTTATGTTGCTTAAGTTATGCTTGGTTTTGTTTCGTGTGGATTGTAAAAAAGAAAATATGTATATAAAAATGAAGATCACTGTAAATATTTGATTTTTAAACACGCCATTTTAATAATTCATTCAATATTACTTATTTAAATGATATTCAAATTATTTAAAATGTATCATAATTAAAATGATAGTCCTAAGCCTGCAAAGTATGAAGGAAAATCAAATATGCAGGTATTCCATCACGTCTGACTGATGTCTTAATAATCGATGAACTAAAATGAACTAATAGTACTAGAAGACCGAACTAGTACATTTGAACAATTGTACTAGTTCGGAGCGTTCCTGTCAGTGACCGAGTATGAACAAGCCTAGTCTACTAGTCCAGGTCGTACCATGCCACAATCTAGTACGGCTTTTGTAGATGAAATCTTTCCTTCCTACTTAATTTACAGAAATTAATAATTCACTTAATTAAATTCACGGAAATATGTTTTCTTTGCACATGCAAGCATAAGGCATAAGGTTTGACACTCCCGATTTGTATGATATTAATGCTTTGCACATTTTACATTCAGCTTTATTTTAGCCAAACTTTTCTTAGGAGCCATGGTTTGTAACTGTATTTTTATTTACAACTAGTAAGTCTTATCAATTTTAAAAGAAAACACTTAACTACATTCAACTACGTTCAAAAATCGTCTTTTACCTATTTAAATATTTACATTCCTAACTAATAAACAAAGTCACGTACACATAAAAAAGCAGTTTTGTTTATTTACACACTAACTGTTAATAGTTTAAATTCAATAAACTCGCGAAATAAGAAAGTCACGGTCAGTTGGTAAATTGCATAACAAGCTCGCACTCACTTCTCAGTATTTATATGTATCATCTATGCACTCACTCAAACGACAACTGACGAAAGAAAAATAAAAAACGTAAACATAACAAAATATTTTCTAAAATACTTTCGTTCACGCAATGATGTGTCTTTTATTAATAGTCATTAGGGTGAATGGCGCCGCAAACTACTCAAAAGAAAAGAAAAAGTTCCCTGATGCACACACCTACACAGGTTTCGGTTTATGTACTCAGACAACTTTGGAATATTTAAGAGAACTACTACACAATCGCATTTGCAAATGAAAAATACTTTGAACCTTGCAAGTATTTTTTTTCTGATACGATTATGCTCCTTTTTGCTGAGGCAAAACGAATCAATTTCCTATGCAAGTATTTTCACATCAATCCAAGCCCTACTGCCCAGCTTGGGCAGAGCACCGACGTGTCCTCACGGCGACAATAGGCGGAGACCTCTCGCGCCCGGCCTTGGTCGAGGCCATGCTGCGGGGCGAGAGGGAGTGGGAAGCGGTCGCCTCCTTCTGCGAAGCAGTCATGCTTTCGAAGGAGGAGGCGGGCCGCGTGAGGGAGAGGATGGCGTCCTCCCTCCAGCCCAGCCGCAGTGGTAGACGCCCACGGCGTCGGACGTCGGCCGACGATCTCCGGCCACCGTAGGCGCGGGCATGCGGACAGCGAGTAAAGGGCAACTCGCTGTCCGACCATGGACCATGCCCGGGTCGACGGCGCGTCGTGTTCCACGCGCGCCTCAAAGAGCGTCAGCAACATGACGAGGCCCCCTCTGCAGAGGGCCGAAGCCTGCCGGGGTCGTGGGACTCATCCCGTTACCGTGGCCCCGGTATGTAAAGGGTTATTGAAGGAACACCGTGGATTTTAGTCAGTAAAAGTCTGACAGTCCCTCCCACCCTGCCCGGGGTGGGAGGACTTATTTGATAATTTTACCACGTTAAAAAAAAAAAAAAAAAAAAAAGCCCTGTTGGAAGAAAAAATACTTGCATAGGAAATTGACCCGTGATTTCTTATAAATAAGAAGCACAATCGCGTTTACATATAAATACTTGCAAAGACAAACCGTATACTAGAATAGACTTGCATACGAAATTGAAAGTATTTTCTATCTGTATAGGAAATTGAACCGTGACTTCCTAAGAATAAGGAGCACAATCGCGTTTACAAATAAATACCTGCATAGAGACGAAAGTTTCTACTTTTATTCAATCCAAGCCCTGTTGAAAGAAAAAATACTTGCATAGGAAATTGACCCGTGAGTTCTTATAAATAAGAAGCACAATCGCGTTTACATATAAATACTTGCAAAGACAATCCATATACTAGAATAGACTTGCATACGAAATTGTTACGTAGTTTCTTACAGATAAGGAGCATAATCGCATAGTCGGGCGATCGTCAAGCCCCGACCGGAGCGAGTCCGACTCCGAGTAGCCGTATAAAATACATTGAAGTCTTGCAAGTATTTCGGATCGGTACCTGGTGTACGTACTTGGAAGTAAATACCTGGTGTAAAAACCTGGTCGCGTAAATATGTACCATCCCTACGTGACATCCCTGTTTTCTGTTTAAGTACCAATTTCTACTGTTTTTATTATTATATTTACTGTAGTTTTCGTTTAAAACGATAAAACCCCTCCATTTTAAATACCTAGCTTCATGATATGCATGATGTATCCATATAAATTTTATCTGTGTCTAACAAAACAAGTCATAAGTGTGTCACATGTCAATATTTATATGTATCATCTATGCATGTCAAAGTCTGACAAAAATGATGTCAGTAATGTAATGACAATGATCACATTGATAATATTTTGTTTGACTTGACCGTTGAACCTGGTAAAACCATGAAGGTAATCTAACATTTAATGAAACTAAAAAAAAAAACATGTGAATAAATTCAATAAAAATAGTATAGGTAATTTTAAGTAAAAAAAGAGGCAGAAAATATCGAAGACAGAGAAATTTAAAATTATTAATAATTATTTGTAAACAATATTTAAAATATATGTCAATTATTCATATTTTTAACATAATAATAATAATTATGTACATTGCGTTTTCAATTTCAGTAAGGGTTTCAATTTCAATTTTAATAAAGTCTAAGAATAAAGTAGTAGACTTAATGTTAGTTAGTTACCATTTTACTGTTTTCTGCTGTTTTTTTAAGTCTGATCTACTGCTTTATGCTTTGGTTAGGTTGGCAACACTGATGAGGACGTCGTACAAAACAGCGACATCTATCGAGATTAACCTTTTAACCGCCTACGTCGGAAATATCCGACAAATATTTTCGGGCCCATTTCGCCAGAGTCGTATATATACGACCAAAATACCACAGCTTGTTTAATGTATTTTTTTACTTAAATACGCTGTATTCTATCAAAAAGATGTTTATATTAGGTAAATAGTTAATGAAGTAATCATTTAGTTTAATAAATTTTAGTCTCTTAAGGACGTAAGTTCGAATCTGACGTAAATAAGCTGTTTTTGGGTGCATTTTCCGACTAATATAAAGAAATTCAAACAAAACCAACAGTTGCAATAGATAGATTACTTCTTTATCTCCAAAGCAGCCGTGTTTAAAATACAAAAAAATATGGTTTTTAGTATTGTAAACACGATTTTTCAAAACCTCTGCATACAAAGTTGAGGAAAAAGGGTTAAGTTTAGGATTCTTTTTCTGCTAAACATTTACATATTTTGATTCTTAAAAAATACCACAGGCTAGCAGATATAATTACCTCAAAATGAGCCTATTAATAATAACGAAAATGTAACAAATAGCTTCACAAAAAAATAAAATCCCTTTTAAATTTTTCACATATTTTGCTAAAGCGCATGAATCTTAACTGGTCGCATTAAGGGTTATTATCGTTGGTCACTGTTTAGATTTATTGGACAGAAAAGTGTAAAGAAATTTTAATACGCGGTCAGCCGCCTTCGTGAGTGGACGCTATGTCGCTTGTCAACAGAAATTTGTCTAAAAATAGATCGCTGTACGAACACAAAATAATTCATAATACTACACAATACTTATTTCGATACTTTACGCATTTTATATGAGCGACTTGAGAAAGTAAGTTTTTTATCTATTGTTTGGGAATAATTGTTATCTTTTTTGAATAAATGTCAAAACCCAAGATGATACCGATTTTTTTAATGGGTGCAAACGACTCGGTTTTTTTTAAATGTATGTTCCCCGATTTCTCGTAACTAGACCGATTTGAAAAATTATTTTTATTGTTTGAAAGGCACCTGGTAGGTATATTTCCAGGTGGTCCCATCGTCATCAAGTCAGGATCTGATGATGGAATCCTGTCGAAATCGAGGGAACTCTTCAAATATTATTATTTTTTAAAGTAACTTGTGTAGTTGCTCTCGGAAAATACCATTCGGTGAAGTGGAACTGATGATGAAGACCACAGACGGCTACCGGAACTACTCAATTATAAGTATTTCATGGGTTGCGATTCGATTACTAGAATATGGTTGTTAATCACTTTATACTTGTTAACATGTATATGGTGAAGTTGAGCTGATGGTGAAGTACCTGAAGAACTCCTCAAAAATGAACGGCTCTGCATCGGGAAAAGCAATATTTTGTAAATGGTGATAAGTAGTTTACATTTAGGCTTTTGTAACTAGGTAAAGCACTAGTCGACAAACCAAAACACTAAAAACAAAAAAAAAATACTTCCAACTTGTTATTTTTGGAAATCTGTCTTATTTTTAGTTAAAATGATTTTTTTCATGATATTTTTTTATTATATATTTATATAATAAACTACAATATATATAATATATATATATATATATATAGTAGTAAGTAACTATAATGATATAATATAAGTAATATGTATATTTATTTGACAAAAAAATACTTACAAATTTCTTAAAACTAGCTTATTTACATTTTTTGTAACTACGCCAAATAACTTTGTTTTTCATAGTGTTTGTATGAATTAATTAAATTATATTTGCGGTTTTAGAAAATATGCTGTATCTCACAAATTGCTGACCCGATCTCGTTCAAACTAATTTTGGTTGAAAGGTTATACTAAGATCTACAGACATATATATGTATAGACACCGCAGCCCCGGATCACAAGGGCAACTGAAGGAACAGAGTGGGTTTTTATTCAGTATTCGTCTGACACTACTTTCCGCTACACCCAGAGCGAAAGGAGTCATTTTGATGATTTTCCCCCCCAAAAAATTGGCCAAGTGCAAGGCAGACTCCCCCATGAAGGGTTCCGAAGTATCTATAATAATATAATATAATATGTATATTTAATAGACAAAAGAAATAACTTGCAAATTTCTTAAAACTAGCTTATTTACATTTTTTACAACTACGCCAAATAACTATGTTTTTCATAGCAATTGTATGAATTACAAAGTTATATTTGCGGTTTTAGAAAATATGCTGTATATCAAAAATTGCTGACCCGATCTCGTTCAAATTAATTTTGGTTGAAAGTTTATACTAAGATCTACAGATATATGTATTTTTTAGATTTTTCACTCCATTATTATAGAAGTTAGAGGGGACACACACACACACACACATTTTACCACTTTGGAAGCGTTCATCTTTTAAACAATTCACTTTATGAAAATGTCCTTTTAGAAACTTTAATGTTATTTTTAAATATCTGTCTATAGATACCACACACGCATAGGTTTCATGAAAAAAAAAATATATTTTCAGTTTTAGTTCTATGTGTGGGGAGCCCCCCTTTATTTTAAATATTTTTTAAGTTTTTTCTTAAAATCGGAAAGCGGTTCACAGAATACAAGTTTCACATGTATAGTCCTAATAGTTTCGGAATAAAATAGCTGTGACATACGGACGGACAGACAGACAGACAGACAGACAGCTTTGGGGGCTGAGTCACCCGTGTCCGTAAGAGGATACCCGTTTGCAAATCCCTACACGTGGCCCTCGGGTGGTGCTAATCAGGTGACATCAAACAGGTGGCAGGTTAAAACTGCAGGCTTGTGACCACCCACAGGGCAAAGACGTACCGCTCCAGGGACCAGGACCACTCTTCAGGGAACTTAATTAGCGAACAAACAGTCAGAAACCGCTTGCATGAAGTGAACCTTCATTCCCGAAGACCGCTACGGGTACCACCTATAGCAATGCACAATCGTAGGATTCGATATCAATGGGCTCTTGAACACAGAAATTGGGCAGAAGAACAATGGCGTTTCGTGTGCTTTTCTGATGAGTCTCGTTTTGGTATGAGACCGGATACAAGACGTATACGACACTGGAGAACCCCTGGACGCCAACAGCGATTAAAATCCTGCCAGGAAGTCCATCCTTATAGTGGTGGAACCATCGTGGTATGGGCGGGTATTTGGATCGGCGGAAGAACTGAGTTGATTTGGATCAGAGGCAACCTCAACGCTCAAATTTATGCTGAGACGATTGTATCTGACGTCATCGTTCCTCTACAAGTGCAAATCGGTCCCTTATTTCAGTTAATGCATGATAATGCACGACCGCACACCGCAAGAGTTGTAAGACAGACTCTCGCCGCAGCTAACATCAATGTCCTGCTCTGGCCTGCTCAGTCGCCAGACTTGAACCCGATTGAGCATGCATGGGATATGCTACAGAGAAGAGCTCTGCCGAATATGGAGGGTATCCAGTCGCAAGAAGACCTTTTTTTGTTGTTGCAACGAACATGGGCGGCCATTCCACAGCGTGATTTGGATGAACTCATTTTGAGTATGCCAAACCGATGTTCTTGTGTTGTTAGTGTTCGCGGTAGAAACACGGATTATTAATTGTTTAAGTTACCCAATAAAATTTTAGAGAAAACTGTTATTTCAGTCTTTTTTTCGAACTTTAATGTTAGTGGTTCAAATGTCAAAAATCCCTTTATTAGGAAAATGGCAAATTTCTTTATTAATGCAAAGGTGACTTGGTTTATCGTTACTGTGACAAACGAAAACACTTTATTTGATGAATCCTTAAAGAAAATTTTAATTAATATCAATCAGGAGAAAAGTTATTGCAAAAATATATGTTGATCCCTAGACACTTTTGATGTGTGTATTATAAAAGTTAGAGAGGGGGGACACATTTTACCACTTTGGAAACGTATATCTTTTAAACGATTGACTTTAAGAAGAAGTAGTTTCAGGAACCGATATAATTTTTAAAGACCTGTCTATAGATACCGCACACGAAAAGGTTTGATGAAAAAAAAACCCGTGTGGCACTCGGGGACTGCCGCAGTAAAGCTATTGCATAGCATTTTTTATCAACTTATGCAATTATAATTATTTATATATTTTTTTATTTATGCAGTACCTATTTTTTTTTCTTTGATATTAATTCAAGTTACCGGGTCAATTATACCACATTTTTAGTTTTAAGCTATTTCTCGCGGCGTTGACATTTTAGACTTTCTTTCTCCTATAAAAAAATGTAAATGTTTCTTATTTTATTCAACAAAATATTTACAAAATATCTAAATCCATACTAATATTATAAATGTGAAAGTAACTCTGTCTGTCTGTGTGTTACCTTTTCACGCCTAAACCGCTGAACCGATTTAGATGAAATTTGGCGTGGGAATAGTTTAGGACTCTGGAAAGGACGTAGGATAGTTTTTATCCCGAAATTCCTACGGGTTCGGGATTTACGCGGGAACCCCCTTCCACGCGAACGAAGTTGCGGGCAGAAGCTAGTAAGTATAATATAAAAGTACTTTCAATAAAAAAGAAATCATAAAAAGATATGATGAGACCCTGGGTTTGATCCAAAATACTGACGGTTACCAATCCGATTCTTTACTAAACACGCTAATAGAACGTTAGTAACCTGAATTGAAATAACTGACCATATTCGACCGTATTAGGTTTTATTTTCGTTACGGAATTTCTTGATTCAGTCGCCGCGCTCAAAGCCCGCGATAAAAGCTATGCAATAGCTTAAAAATATTTTTAGGTTCAGTTCCATGTATGAGGGGCCCCCCTTAAATTTATATATTTTTGTCTATCAATCGGAAAGCGGTTCAACTCGGCGGAACAGAATACATCTACCTACCAAGTTTCACATGTAGGTAGTCATAACAGTTTCGGAATAAAATGGCTGTGACTTACGGACGGACGGGCAGATAGACAGACATGACGAAACTATAAGAGTTCTGTTTTTTGCCAATCGGCTACGAAACCATAATAATAAAAAAAACTGCACATTTACATCTTGTTGTCAAAGAGATCCAGTACCAGTCATCGAAGTGTACCTACAAGTCACTCCAATAATTTCATGACATCAAACAGCACACAAAATAAAAGCAACCATGAAGCCATTAAAAAAAATTAAATAATCTATAAAGTATCAAAATGACTTTACGTACCCATAATTCGCGGAGCTATTCGTACGTTTGTGTGTGTTTGAGCCTTGTCTATGTAGTGATGCGATTTGATACCTATCAATTTTGAACATGCGTCCTTAATCAGAAGTCCTAAAAATATTGTCCAAAGTTATATGAATTACTAATATTATTTTTAGAAAATTCTATTGATGTACAACGCCCATGACGGAAAAACCGACATAAGGGACGGGACATGTGCCAAGATTTACCGATACAAAAATAAACATAAATCAAAATATTTCTCTTTATACTGACTAATTAACTATAAAACAAATACAGCCATTGTTAATAAAACATTTTTTACAAATATTTGCGAGTATTTCATTTAATACTTTGAAATTACGTAAATTTACTTGTGAAATGTCACCAACTGAGTTGATGGCTCCCATCCCTAGCCTACATATTCCGAAACTTACCCAGCCCAGCGCCACGGTCGGATAAAGACGACCGCTTCATACGTCATAAACGAGTGCCGACTTCTGGAATTTTCTATTAGTGTTGTGCTTATGCAAGTAGTTTCACATTCGTGTGTCGATAAATGTGTATTGAAATTCATCATGACCACTACGGAAGAATAAAACTAAATTGTGATTTCAGACTGTTGTATTATTTATTATACTAAAGTTTCTATACATACATATTTTCTTTCCATTTCGAAAAACACTTTAAACACAGTGAAAAATTCTGCCACTTAGACTTTAACCTACGGTAAAATACGTTGACTGAAGTAGTTAGAGAAACACGGGAGTAGACAAAATTGAAGTAAGAAAAACCATAGACTAAAGATATAATAAACTACGTCATTGTAGACCAAAAGTTATGTTTTTGTTTCTTTGATACTTATTTGAACCGGTATTTCTTACTAGAGTAATGTTAAATAAAACAAATACGAAAATAAAAGGTTAATTAATAGTGAAAGAGAAAATGTGTTCTTTATCACAATATGGCAAATTCTTTTTTTAATTTTTGCCTCATTTGGATTTAGTAATTCAGTTTTACTAAACGAGGTTTCAATTTCAATAACCTTATTTTGGAGGTTTTAAAATAAGAGGTCTGCATTACATCCGTATGTATTTAGTTTAGGCACAGATTACTAAATACTTAAATAGTTACTTCGTAACAGATACATCACTCTCATACAAAAGCGAAAATACCTACGCTATAATAGCCTACAAAATCTTAATAATAATACCAGCTGCTTGCAGCGAGAAGAAATGTACCATAAGTACACACACCGAGAGTTGAGATTGTTTTACCCGCTGCACGACCCACGTCATCGAGCGAATGTCCTAGGGTTGTATATGATGATATTGGTAATAAAACGAATATAGAAAAACAATTAGTTTTTATTTGTTGATCAAATATGTTTCAGTTTAATAAAATGATAGATGCATTTTTTCCTTCCCTGAATTCCCGATTATAAAATTTTAGTGTCGAAAATATCCGAAACTGCGTAAATAATTTTAATAAAATTCCGCGCAAATAAATAATCAAAAGGGAAACAGGAGCAAAGCGGAAGAAAATCAATTGTTTTTAGGTCGATCCATTATGACGTTGTCAAAATTATTTAAAAAGGCTCAGGCAGGCGTGCGGCAGCCCACTGTCGGATGTACCGACGACGATACGTGAAGCGGTAGGCATATAACGCGTGGCCTTGAGCGAGTGACGGACGCCTGGTTTAGGTCAGCCATTTATTTTATTGTTGGACATTTCTGTTCATATTGTTACATAGCTTCTTTAAGATATCACAATGCGGCATCAAATGATAGCAAAGATATAAAAATGAGGATCAACTTAAAAGGCCATATAAAGATAATCTTATTGTATTGATCTTATAAGTTAATCAATACTTTTAAATCTAACTTATCAACGCGTCCTTGATACATTTCAGTATTAATTGTTTTAGTTTGAATATAATTTTGTCTTTAAAAAAGGTGGACTTAACTGTGTACCTATTTTTATTCTGCAAAGTTATTCCAAATGACTTGCAGATGTCGTTCATTTTGCTGAACTGGGCCTATTTATTTGGCACAGCCATGAAGCACACACAATACTACTTATTTATATTTAAAATACAATCTGGACCATAAGTCTTTTTACTTTTCAAAAACTCATTAAAAAAGTAGATGATGAGATACAAAACTGTTTATTTATTATGAAAGTACACAAATAGGAATTTTATTTCTTAAATATTACATCATCCATATGTGACCCTTGATTATTTTGACACTGCTGTAACCTGGAGCGGAAATTTTTAATGACGGCTGTACAGGTTTTTTGTGAAATGTTCTGCATTTCCTCGCGAATACGTTCCTTTAATTCCTCAAGAGACACTGGGTTGCTGTTGAAAACTTTACTTTAAAGGTATCCCAAAGAAAAAAATCTATTGGGGATAATTCTGGGCTACGAGATGGCCAGTTAATGTCAGCTCTTTTGGATAACATTTTGTCAAAAAAAATTCACGAATTGCATTGAATGACTCTTTGGATGTGTGACATGCTGCCCCATCTTGCTGAAACCATGATCGTTGATTAAAACCATCAAAATTCTGTAGTGCTGGAGCGAAAGTTCTGTAGCATGGCAATATACCGCTGTGTATTCATTCACTGTAACAACATGTCCTCTTTGATCTTCGTAAAAGTATGGACCAATAATGCCTCTTGCTGACAACGCTGCCCATACGGAAACCTTGGGTGAATGCGGGAGGTTTTGATGCTTCAATTTAGGATTAGTGTCACTCCAATACCTACAGTTTTGCCTGTTTACGTGTCTGTTTAGGTGGAAGTGAGCCTCGTCTGAGAAGAAATGTTGGTGTCGTTAGCAAACTGGAGCCTGTGAGCATGATCGTGAGGCTTTGATTCCTGGACTATTTGAATTTTGTACGGATGTAAATGTAAATATTTAAGGAGAATGCGGTTTAAAGATGTTCTGGGCACATTTAAGACGCTTTCGAGTAGAGAGGACAGGTTGTTCACGAACAGATGTTCTTACACGCTTTACGTATTCTGGATCTCTTGAAGTTCTAGGTCGGCCGCATCGTGGTTGATCCATTATTGAACCTGTCTTCTCGAACTTCAGGACCCATTTTCTAATCAATTGAATCGACGGAGCTTCATTTTTATGCCGTAAGTTGTAATGAGCGCAATATTTTCGTTACGCTATAGACGAAGAATCGTTGTTTTGATAGTACTCGCGTACGCAGAACGCGCGTTGTGCTCCACTAAACGACGCCATGGCACTGAATTCCCATTGGCTGCTTTTGCGTTTCGTAACCCCTCTGCCCCACCCCGCCGTCGCTGCTCGACGCAGCTACCGATTCAAAAATAAACGGACTTTTGGTCCACCCTGTAGTTATTGATTTTATTTCTTGTTTTCTTTTTGTGTGCCCTAAACTGGGTTAAATAAATTTATTTTCTTTCTTTCTTTAAAAAAAAAAAACAAGAGTAATCGCATCGACATGTTAAAATGGACCCTTTAATCTGATCAAGTGCGCATACATATCTCGATTGATTAGGTTAAGTCTGCCTCTGCCCCACCCCGCCGTCGCTGCTCGACGCAGCTACCGATTCAAAAATAAACGGACTTTTGGTCCACCCTGTAGTTATTGATTTTATTTCTTGTTTTCTTTTTGTGTGCCCTAAACTGGGTTAAATAAATTTATTTTCTTTCTTTCTTTAAAAAAAAAAAACAAGAGTAATCGCATCGACATGTTAAAATGGACCCTTTAATCTGATCAAGTGCGCATACATATCTCGATTGATTAGGTTAAGTCTGTATGCCTTGAGACCTTTTTAGAGTCCACTACCGATTTCAGGATTCCAAACAATATTGTGGACCATGTCTTGAAGGAAGTCAATGTGTAAGGATTTCTCAGTTGACCCGTCTATACGAAATCATATTCTGCGCGTAACCGGCTGAATGCTGGCTTTTTTGTGGGGCTTTAGTGATATGTTTATGTATATGGTATATTTCCAATTTTGTCATGTTGTCATATCAGATCTCGAAACTTCTGGTACTTTTCTATTTTACCCGAGAAAACCTGTAACTGTTACTTATACCGCTTCATAATACTTATACCACTGCATCAATGTAGATTAACTGTTGATTCCCCTTTTAATAAATAAATATGTTAAAGTGTTTAGTTCCTAACCGAATGCGCGTGAGTCGGTGTAGGAAACACCAGCCTCGTCTAGTTTAAATTTACGGAAAAAATTACGTGCAAATTTTATATAATAACCTATTTGCAATATCATTTGTCGGATTTGCACTTGATCACTTTTCTTTTTTTACTAGCCTAATGAGTGATCCAAGGCTGAGCAAAGGCCCCCACGACCTACAACTTGTTAATCGTGCCTCCTCCTGTTCACCTGTGATCTGTCATTTAATTCCAATCTTCAATTTCCTCAAACTTCGCATAATATATCTACCATTTCGATTTATACTTCCAACATCTGCTTTTCAATCGCAATACAATTATTGCTAAGCAGTCTTCAAATATTGAAAACACCAAGTTCGATAGTTACAATGAGTTACGGTTGCACAGCAAACTACATATAGCTGGCCCGCATATTACAAATACATGAACAGCAGTAAAGTTCACAGAATCGATCGATAATACCTAGGTATACTAGGTCAAAAATTCAGGCAATGGACGTAGTCCTTGCGGGGAGAGATAGAAAAGAGGGGAGGAGGGGGGGAAGGGAGATAAAACGCCCAAAGTGCGTTCGGTGTTGCACCCTCACGCATCTCTGCAAATTTCAAAACGGCGGCCGGCCTTAATCGTGTATCCTGGCTACGCCCTAGTGTAGTCTATTTATAGATTTACGCTTCCAGCATCCTTACCCGATACAATGACAGTACAGTTGGATTAATTATTAGCAATTAATCAAATCTGGTAGATCGAATTACACAAACAAAGAAAACCAAAATATCTTTAGACAAAAATTACATTTATCCCCCCTTCCCCTTCAACCACTGCAAAAAAAACGGAGTCGAAATAATACATAAATATCTAGCTTTCTGTTTTCTGAAAACCAGTAATCGATTTGAGAATTGAACTCAAGATCTTACACGCTCACGTAACGTTCTAGTTACTAGAACGGGGATTCAGACAATTTTGTTTGATCCCCAAGTTAGAGGTTTTTTTTTTCATTTATATGTCAGAAATTTAGTCTTTTCACACTTGCCTGAAATTCATCAAATTGTCTGAATCCCTCTATAGAATTGAAGAGGAAAATAAATTAAATTCATTTAACCTTTGAGTGTTACGTAATATTTTTTCAAAGCACCACTACAGTTCCCTTTGTTACCCCGACACAAGCCAAGAGGTGAGTGGGGGCGGCGGCCATTTTGTTTGCAAGTGAGTTTCAGACGCCATTTTGCTACCTAGTGAGCTTCAAGCGCCATTTTGTCTTCAAGGGACCATTTTTGCCTTGGCGACTGTGATAAAGCAGCCATTTTATGCCCGAGTGAGCTTCAGATGCCATTTTATTTTTAAGGGACCGCTTTGTCTTGGCGGCAGTGACATGGCAGCCATTTTGTTGCCGCGTGGCCAACGCCTGGGCTAATTTATCCGTACAGAAAACTAGTTACTCGGCAAGATGTGAGAATCGAACCTGATGACTACTGAAAAAAATATGCAAACATCTTCTTCGCATCGATGGTAGTTACATTACGTGTATGTTGGGCCCAGTAGGTAGCCACGCCAGTCGCGGTCTCAGTGGCGTACAATATGCAATAGAAAATAGGTACTCACTGTTAACGCTAGTCAAACTCTTCTTCTTGCTCGTTTTCTCCCTCTTCTTCAGCGACAGCCCAACGGTGGCGAAACTTGCTGAAGCCGTATCTTCTGGCGGAAACTGCGGCAGTCGCATGAAGATTAACTGCGTCATATCCCGAAGACATTGTTCCGCGTTCCGGCGTAGCAACTCTGGAAATATTAATTTAAATGGAGTTAGCTGACACACGTCTGCAGCGAGCGACGGCCGAATCGGTTGTGCGGGTTTGATTCAGGGAATCGATGTGGAAATTATATTAAGAAAGTGCGCATGAATCTGCGCGGAGTTGCGAAAGATTGTCGGAAGCCGTAGCTGGGGATCGATCGAACCGTCCGTGTAACTACCAACTACAACGCCCCCTGTTGCCGATCCCAAAATAATAACAAAAGAAACTTCGTTTGGAAGGTAGGTTTTCAGCCCACGCTTACCGACCGACCTATGGATTTTTACCTAGTTCTTTATTCGAAAAAACGAACTGAAAACGTCACTAAAAAAATGTTCTTAGAAATTGATAATAATCTAAACGTTAGTAAGCTGATTATAGATCTAAATAAAATCAGTTTAACAAATTTCAGTGTTATTTTTTTGTGTTCCATATCCATGTATGAGGAGCCCCTGGGCCATTATTTTTTTGGGGGGCCCATAATCGGTCTCTCAAGAACAGAACCTATTACATTAAAAAAAGCTATGATTACTAAAATAAAATCGCTATTGGTAGAAACGTAATAATAATACCCTTCTAAGAAGACATAAACATTAGTGAAAAATGTTATAATTTGACGTAAATTACGGTAACTCAGTCGCTTTTCTCGGTAACTCAGTCGTATTTCATACAAAATCCGGCTGTCCCAGCAAGCAACTCGCTTCAAATACATTGGCATTACATTAAAACTCTTTACGACACTATTAAATTAAAATATCTACGGAAATTAAGATAAATATGAACTTTATTAACAGGCTATTAAGTTTATCTTTCCTTTAACCGTGTATTATTTACGAAATATTTCTTGTCTTGTCCCTGTTGAAGAAAAAAAACGTAAGTACTCTTTGTTACCAAGCAAAAGTGAGCTTTAAATTCGGCTTTTTTAGTATATTTTCGACTAAGTTAGTTTGATTTAATGTGAATTGCTGGCGGGGTGAGGCGGGTGTTCGTGGCCTTGACGCTGGCCGCATCAGTCGAGCGCGAGTCGACCGGAGAGGCGCGTGTGTTTATTGTGCGGCCGCTGAGTTACCGACGACAAACGGTGAGTTTTTAAGATATTTGATTGTTTTTTTATTGCGTTTTGTAATAGATTAAGTAAATATTTGCCTGTCATCAAAAATGATTAGGTATTTATTATCATATCACCCAAATGTTAGAATACACGTTATTTTTACAACTGCGTTACCACTGCACTGCGTTACCACGAGAAATAACGCAGTTGGAAAGTAAACAGTTTTCTAAGTGTATTTATCTAATTTACAGTTCACTTAATTAATTATTGGGTTATTTTGTTACAGTATATTATTTTAAATATAATGGCGTTAACACCGGCAGAAAAACAACGGCGTTATTGGGAAAAATTGAAACAGGCCCTGTAAAAATGCTGAGACTAAAAGAAATCATCTTGAGAGATATCTTGCTACTAAAAAACTTGTGAAGGATATGACAGAGAGACAACATAGATCAGCAAAGCGTAAATGGAAGATGGCAAACAAGAAACTTCGAGAACGTCAGAAAAGAGAGCAAGTTATTCTAGATTATACACCGGCTTCAACACCACGATCAAGAACTCCGGTTTCTCCAAGGTCAAAAGGAAGAAGACAAGTAAGACGAGACAGATCTGCATTATATAGACAAAATAAGAAGTCGGAGGAAGAAAACGAGAAATTGAAAAGAAAATGTAACAAGTACAAGAAAAGATACCAAAGACAAAAAGGAAAAAAGTCGGAGGACGGAGACAAAAATACATAGCTTTGTCTAACGCTATTAAAAACTATTACTCCAGAATAAAGAAACTTAAAGATCGTTTAGCTATCAGGCGTATTTTTGGCGAACATGTCATAAAAAATTCCAGGCTGAAAACCTCCATTATTCAAGAAACTCTCGGTATCATTAAAACCCTAAAATATTTAAGAAAGGTAAACGTGTATATTACGAATTTGATGTTCAATTAAATATATTTGAGAAATAAGACTGATGAGACAAAGATTTTACGTTTAAAAATGTTAATTTGAGAGGATTTTGTTTTGTTTTTTTTTTTTTAAGGAGAAGTTTTATTTGATTTAAAATACTTTATTATTGTTTTTAGAGCGTTTCTATTAGTTAAAGCGAAAAAAAAACCTAGTGCTGTGATAAGATTACCACTGTTTTACTTATCCAACTAGTGCATTACTTTTCTGTCCCTCTTTACTTGAATACGTTAAGAGCTATAAAGCTTAAATATAATTTTCAAACATCACAAATTTTATATTTTTTTGTTTATCTACCATATTTCAACCTATACTAAAAAGATTGAGCTTAAATTGTTATTATTAAGGTATATTTTGAGAAATTACAGTAGCTTAAATTAAAATAACGTAACGCATTGGTAAACTTAATTAAAAAATAAGATATTAGACTGAGATGATTGTGATTTTACATTATAGGATTATTGTAATTCTTGTCTAAGTTTATGTCTGATAGGTTTTTAAAATTGATGTAAAAGTTCCTACCAATAAAACTGATTATTCTAAGTAAGTAACACAGTTGTTGTTTTTCTACTCCTTTCCTTGTATTAACATCAAACAAAACAATAAATAGTAAAAAAACGTCGCTGCTGATGACTGTACTGTTTACTTTAAATATTGATAAAACTAAATTAACCTAAAAATTATAAAAAAACGAATATGTTTTAAAATTATTTTTTACGACATAGTTAGTCAATTTGGGCCCTGGAAAAAAATAATGGCCCCCCTGCCTTAATGTTTTATTTTTGTATGAAAACGTAAAGCGGTTCATAGAATACATCTAACTACTAAGTATCTACTCTGTAGTCCTTATAGTTTCGGAATAAAATGGCTATGATATACGGACGGATGGACAGACAGACGTCAACTAAATTCGTTATGTCTGTCCTTCCGTATGTCACAACCACTTTATACCGTAACTATTAAGACCACACAGTTGGGTAGGTAGATTTATTTTATTCTGTGAAAAGAAAAATGAAATAAAATAAGGTACCCCATACATTAAACTGAAACTAAAAAAATAATTTCCACATAACGTGTGGTGTGTCTATGAATATGACATTGAGTTTCCTCAAACCACCACATAAAATCAGCGTTTGAAATCTATACATTTCCAAAGAGGTAAAATGTGTTCCCCATATTTTACCTCTTTAGTTCAATGTATGAGGTACCCCTCATTTTTTTATTAGTTTTATAATTATGTATTTTTGGATAGTAAATTAAAATAATGACAAAAAGTGAATAATTCATCTTTCCACACAGTCCTTTAACCACGGGACACGTCACCGGACTGTTTCTGAATGTGTTCAAAGGTTTGTTGTAAGAATTTCGTTATTAAAGATTAATAGATTAATAAAAACAGCGGACTTTTGTGAAGTATCGTTATATCAATTGTCTCAACATGAACTCATTAAGCAGGATCGAACCACTGGATTGAGTTACATAACCCTCAGGTTATCTGGACAGAACGCCACTATACAACGTGTAACAGAATAAACGCAATTCCTGACAGTAGTTGGTTCAGAATCTTTCATTTAACTTAAAATGGAAACACAGTATCATGACAAAATTAATACAATCCTTAATTCAAGGAAATTGTGTGCGTGTCGCGTCGGCCGCTAACATTGCATGAGTGTATGCGTCTACGTAAGGATATTGTATGACACACATACGTTTTGCGTTTAGTAAGGATAACTATTTTATAAAAAATGCCTAGGTTTGGTTTCAATTTATTTAGATACGGCTGTTGTTTTAGACTTATAATTTAATTTTCTAATTGGGGAGTCCGAGGTATTGCGCTTAATCTGTTACACGTTGTATACCCAAACTGGTTTTAGTGATACATGTGATAGTGGTAGCGGTGTCGATCATAAAAAAAAACGAACGGTAAAGAGGGTAGACCGATTCGTCTGCTCATAAACGTCCACCCGCAGTTACTTCAGTTCATCCGTGATCATGGCGCTTGCAACAGTGCTGAAATATCGGAAACTCGAAACAATAAATACAAATGGTAAATATCCGGTTTTAGGTTCTCATGTGTGTGTGTGTGTGATGTTAGTGACCATGTTAGCTTAAAAACTTGTTTCATCATCTTTAGTCAAAAGTAATGGGGACAGTAATTTTCCAATTAGTAGATAAACACCCATAATTATATTGGTACTGTTACGCCAGTCGCTTAGTGAAGTACGTCGAGAAACTTCGACATAAATCTAGAATGTTCGAGACACTAACGCCATCTAGCGGCGAGTAGCAGGAATGAGTATATCTAGTCGAGACACTAACGCCATCTAGCGTCGAATAGCGGTACTGTGTACCTCGATTAGCTTTCTAGATTATTCTAAGCAGTATAAACAGTGAGTCGGTTTTACAGGAATGTTCTAGAGCTCATAGACCGGGGTATAAATAGATCGCAAAGGGGCGCAGAGAGTCAGTCTTATTACGAGGCGAATACGAGATATAATCGAAGCTTTACCAGTGAATTTCAGTGCGATTTAAATGTGATCTAAGTGTTAAGTGACAAGTGTTGTGGTGCGAATATTTGTGTTAAATTTTGTATTTTGTGTTTAAGTAATTAAAGTGTTAATTTTGGTTTAATTGGCGTTAATAAATTCTATCCCGAACCCCAGCTCGTAACAGTACTAACGAAGGTGGGGACGACGGTGGAGAAGAAAAGTCCATGACCGGGTACTGTGTGTGTGAGGGCCTGCGTTGGTCGTTGTAAATATAATCTAGCCAAATGGGGTATCCTTGACCCATCGCGGACGCAATGCCAGGCCACCTGCACCTTGCAGGATCATAACGAGGCCAATACAAGAGCTGTTCAGATACCTGCAGACTATTTCATTGAGTTTCTCGACTCGAAAAGAAGAAGACTATGGAAAAATATGGCTGAGGCCTACGCGAAAAAACCGATATCTATACCGAAAATAGAAATACCAACTTAAAAAAGTCAAGGCCATTTTTTCAAGCCAGTTCAAGGCCAAGTGCGAGTTGGACTCGCCCATGAAGGGTTCCATTGTAGCAAGCATAGATTAGTGAAAAATAAATTTGCTGTTCGCTTTTTGAAAATGTGCTGTATCTCAAAAACTGCTGACTGTCTGACGTTAAAACCAATTTTAGATGAAAGTTTTCATTAAAATCTACAACATTTATAATTTGTTAGATTTTGTTAGATTTTCACTCTTTTACTTCTTTCTCCACTGACCGGATTTGAATAAAATTGAAATTTCGGAATAACACAAAGGCTATTTTTTATCTCTAAATTAGTTCTCTATATATAATCTAAATTTGCTGTTCGCTTTTTGAAAATGTGCTGTATCTCAAAAACTGCTGACTGTCTGACGTTAAAACCAATTTTAGATGAAAGTTTTCATTAAAATCTACAACATTTATAATTTGTTAGATTTTGTTAGATTTTCACTCTTTTACTTCTTTCTCCACTGACCGGATTTGAATAAAATTGAAATTTCGGAATAACACAAAAGCTATTTTTTATCTCGGAATCCGGGCCGAATTCGAAAAATCTCGGAATTGATGGATGTAGCAAGTCAACGTATTTTCTGTCCGGTTCCTTCATCGTTTTGGGAGTAGTGGTAATAATGTAAATTAAGTAAAGTAATATAGCTGGATTCGAATCCACGACTCTTTAACCGTGTCTGTAATCACTGGGCCACCACTACTTACTAGGTTATCATAACAAGCACGAAATGCTAATTTAATTTGTAAAGGATTATTACTGCGTCATGTAAATTTTGTATAAACTTTATAACTTTAAAATGAAACAATCCCACGATACATTGTTTTGTTACATCACAGATAACGCTACCAATTCCGGCAGCGTTATCTGAGAAATGTCCTAGACGGCTTGACTTTTTTTATATTGTCAAAGTTAGGATTATATGTAAATGGTTACAATTTACATAAACATTAACGAGTTAATTCGGACAGGCAGACTCTGTGGGGACTGTTTTATATGTATGTACATGTTGTGATATTTATTACTAACATTATAAATATGGAGCTACTCAGGTAGATTTATTAAAATTTAAGCTTTAAAACAAGAAAAAATAAAACGATAATCGATCGATTGAGTACTGGAATTCGGACAACGGTAACGTCAAAGAAGAAAGGTCGTTATCGTATTAAATATCATATTAAATAGATGCTTCATTTCGGAACCGATAACGATCAATAAATTGTTTGTTACCCGTAACAAACAAAACACTGCCCCGAAAAAATAACTCACCTGAATTACATACACGATTTATTTGTACTACACAAGCTAAATCTCTTCAACATGCAATAAAACTGCACGAGTCATTGTCTCTGTTCGCGACTGTACCAAGTATAGAGCATTAACGATAGCTCTCGGTACACTGAAGCACTGAGAACACTACCCCCACCGCGTAAATATAGGTCAACGACCGCCTGGACCAACCCCGTATCCAATATATCTAGTACTTATACCTTTATGCCTAAGTACTAGCAGCCGAATATTGATTTATGAGTAGTTACAAGCCGAATGCAGTGATGATAGATAGAGAACGCAACAGGCATTATTGAAAGTACAAGTAAGTACAGATGGCGTTCGAGAGCTTTCGACATACGAGAATGTTCTCGACCCCGGCGATTCGTGTAAGCTCGGGCTTGTTCGGAAAATGTTAGCCAATGTGTGCATTCGGAAAATGCGTTTTCATTTTTTTAAGTGGTTCGGTCTTTCACCCCCTTCATAGATAATTCAGACTATTTCTATTGTTACATCGATTTTCTGAATTTTTTTTAGATATTACTCTTGTAAATGCCCAATTTACGCTTGTCAACAATTATGTTGAGAATACCAAATGCTAAAAAAACATAGAATCTAGCAATGAAACGGTCATACATAATACAAACAGCATGTTGAAGGATTGTATTAGGCGAAAAATGTATTGGCGTTGAACAATCATTGCCTTTTAGTAATTTCTTAGCGTAAATTAGAAGACGCTTTATTAGTTAAATATTTCGTAAACTCATACGTATCATTTAAAGCAATTGACCAATAGTCATTTCATTTAAAAACGATAGTCAAAATCTCATTATAATAATCATATCTGCGTTCCGAAAACAACAACAGAATTGCATTTATTTGAAGAATGTAGTGTCTCAAAATCTTTTCTGTCTGTCTGTTGGTCCGGGCTAATCTCTGGACCAGCTGAAACGAATAATAGGAGGAAGCTATAGGGCAACGTGGACTAGGACCTAGGTATTAATGTTCTTTTTCCCGGAATCCTGACAGGGTCGGAATTTACGCGCGTAAAAACCGCATAAGTAAAATCAGCTTACACGAACGAAGTCGCTTGCACAGCTAGCTTATAGATAAATACCCAGAAATTTTATTATGCTAGTGTATCTTGCAAAGCAAGCATGTCTCGTAAGAAGTCAAAACAAAGTTCGTATTTCTACACATATTGTTACGCACCTGTGAGTCTTGTTTCAAAACATATGCGGAAACAGCTTAGCATAATTTCGCATACGCTCTCATCTGTCAGCATGGCGCCTTCAGGGCTCAGCATTAATGTGCGGAGGACCTGAAATCAATGAATTATTAAACCATAAACTGTAGTGTAGTAGTGTAGCCTTATTGCTAAACTTCGGTTATATACGTCTTTCGTTTTACCCACTGAACTTTGCGTTTGGATTGCAGACTTCCTTAGGGATCGCACCATTCGAGTTGTTATTGATGGCTGCTCCTTCAGGCTAATTGACTATAAATGCCCGGGTTCCTTAGAGTTCACTTCTCTCAGCAACTTTATTCTTACTGCACATTAACGATCTGCTAATGCCCGGTACCTTTGGGTATGCAGACGACAGCACCGTTGCTGAGAGATATGTGTCCAGCGCGTGCTAGTGGGTCACAGATCCAGTCTTTTTAAGATGCCATGGTAGAGCGCTTGGGCTTGACCTTGAAGGCAATTTCCGATAAGGTCGATGCTAACTTGGATAAGTTTAACGCTGCTAAAACCCAGGCGAGTCTTTTTTTCGCAAAAGGAGCCAATCGCAAACGGGATGTGGGAATACTTTTATTGTGCGTACAGCTAAGGAGTGGAATTCCCTACCGGAGTCCGTGTTTCCTGATAGGTATAACCCGGGGTATTTCAGTGAAGTGTGAATAGGTTACTTCAAGACAAACGCGCTTCCTCTTCGTCGTCGTTCGACCTCATCATCGCTTACCATCAGGTGAGATGGTGGTCAAACGTGAGTCTACCTTGAAATAATCAGATCTTATTTAGCTAGGTTATCGCATTTTAAGGTTAAAAGTCTAGAAAAACGTAGAGACATAATAGATTTCACTTTCCTTGTTAAGATTTTACAAAACAAAATAGACTGCCCTCAGTTATTAGGTAAGATTAATTTCCGAGCTCCAGCTAGATACCCTCGTGCTACCATAACTCCCTTGTATCCTCCGCCCCGTAGGACTGTTCTCGGCGCCAACTCAACAATTCCTCGACTGTGTAAACTTTTAAACAGTTGCAGCGATCTTGTGGATGTCCATGCAGACTCTTTTACCAGGCTCCTCAAAGTAATGCACAATAATATGTAGATAGCTCGTCTTTGGAAGGTTATTTTTAGTTTATTTTATTTTATGTTGTACATTTAGATATTTATTGTTTTTGTTTAGTTCTAAGTTAGAGAGTTAAGAATAATTGTATTGTTTTGTTTTGTACACAATGGCATATGTGGTGCTTACCTGTAAAAATTGTGACACTAGGAAATATAGTTAGGAATTATAATTGTAAAAATTTTGGTGTCAACAATTGTTGGTGAGCCAAATAAATAAATAAATAAATAATAAATAAATAAATAATATATATATACAGCGTGTTAGGTTAAACGAGGGACTTATTGAGGGAGGGTATTCAGTATTCAATTCTCGTCCCAAATATGTGAAAAACCTATAACCTAAATTTTTGACGTAATTGACCATTTATCATGTACACTGAGCCGCAAGAGGTGAATGAACTTGTAAACAGTACCTAAAGTAATCACGTGGCAAAACACTGCCCGATCCTGCCAAAAAAGGAAGCTCGTGTGTAAACTCCGCCCCCGCGGGAGTCCCCCCGAGGACTTTTGGTATGGTTCTGTCTGTTATTTACCAGTGTTTTTTTTGTTCATATTTTTATTAGTATCATGTAAGCATACACTATTGTAGGTTTGAATATGTCCCTCGTTTAAACTAACACACTGTATATATATAACGCTTAGCGCCTTAATGCGTACCATGCACTATGTTTAGTAGTAGTGTAGTACTCCGGAGTATGGAGGTTGGCGGTAAGACACCTCGAAAACACGTTAAGCCGTTGGCAGGACGAACACCTGATCTCTTTCCGGTGGTGTCTGTTTGCTGACCCATTGGACTATGAGAGTAAAAGAACAGAATGCATCTGTACCCGTGCACATACTTGTGCATTATAATATCCGCTGCACAGCTGGCTAATCTCCGCTAAAGATTGGTTGCTATGGCCGAAATCGGTCAGTCATTTATTATTTATTTATAAACATTAATTACAAATAACTTATAAACTAAGCCCCACAAAACCGTGGTAGTGGTTTGACTGTGGGATCGATGAGTCTCTATAATATACTATACATTTAAAACTTAAAAACTAGTAATTATTTATTTATTGATAAACTTATTTTAAAACTTATTGTTAAAACTTTTCTTACAAAGCGAATAATAATTTATTTAATGATAGCACTTTAACATATTTCTAAGTAATATTTTTTTAACTTATTTTTAAACTTGTTTTTGTTCTTTTCACTCCTTATGTCCGCTGGCAGACTATTTAAAAGATATGGTATTCGTTTTTTTAAGGTCCTCTCACCATAGTAATTCGTGACTCTAGGTACTATGAATTTGCCAGCAGCCATAGATCGTGTGTTATGGTTGTTGATTACATGAGTCAGTTTATGCTCTTGGGTACCATGATGGTTCACTGCTAAAATATACTTTTGTTTATAACTAATAGGTAAAATTTTACATATTTTAAATAGTTTTCTATAATCTCCTTTACATTTTTTTTTTAGTTTTTTGAGTAACAAGTAGTTTTAAGAATCGAATTTGAAGAGCTTCTACTTTATCCAATTTTTTGTGGTATTACATCGCAGAGCTATGCCTTTATTCATCACCTGATATGAGATCATGCCTAACTTCTTCGATCTTACACATGATATTCTTTTGAAAACCTCATTGGCAGATTTATGGATCTTCTGACAAAGGTAACCGGGTGGAATATAACCTTATTGACGCCTAATACGGAATAACGAATTTAGTGACCGAAGGCGCGAAATGATTATTGTCGTAATAAGCTTATAAAATATTAGCTTTGCCCACGACTTCGCTCACTTGAAAAATTTAGCGTATATCAATTTCTAGGGAAGGACATGCGAAGTCTAATCTATCGCTGTAGGAACCAATTTTCACAATAATCGGATAAATGACTGACGTGAAAGTGTAACAAACAGTTACTTTCGGATTTATAATATTAACCTTTTCACCGCCAAGCACTTCTATAGAAGTTCGGGATTTTCGTGCCACCAGCGCCACAACTTCTATAGAAGTTGTTCATTTTAACTATCTTATTAAAATAAATTTACTGTGATTAAAAGTTTTGTTTCATTTTATTATTTAAGATAGCACTGTCTACTACCCTGTTTTTTATTTTTCTACACAAAATAAGCCCTAGTTTATCCTAAAATCGGCAAAAACAGAAACTCCGAATTTTGTTACTTTCCTCAGAACGCCAATCACTTCATATCAAGTTGGCCAGTGATGTGCCGTGAAAGGTTGATTTCACCACTGAAATATTTATAAATACAGAAAGTTACGAATATCGAAAACAATTTGAGGTCAATAAAATATGAACTTAGTTATATACTTCATTACAAAGGATAGTAGATGAATTTCGACCTTCAGGTAGATGCCGATACGTAATTATAAAGTTGTTACGTTGGTTGTTACCAATTCTTGTCGATAGTTATTTTCCCATCTCTACAAAACAATTGGTCGTCTATGCCTCTGTGCGCCACCGAGTGCCACGAACTACTATAGAAGTTGGTCAGTGACGTCATAGGCGTGAGGCTGTCAAGGTCACTTTGGCATAGTGCAGCACAAAATCGGATTCGCGCGCACGCATCTTTCATTCTTTCTTTCACTTGATAACAAATAGAAAAATGAGTGAAGAACTTGATTCGGACGAACTTCTTAAAATTTTGCAAGGTGTGGAATCGGACTGGGAGTATTTTGTGGAGAACATTGAACCAGAAGATAATTCTGAGGTATGTCTAACTGGATGATAATAATAATGTTTATTCATCAAAGAGTAGGAATTCAATAAGTATGTAAAATGTTCGGTGAGCCCAGTATCTCCAGATGCACACACAGGAATAAACAAAAATAGAAGAAAGAAAGACCATAGACCCCATCCCTGATCAGAATCGAATTCAACGTGCCCTCAGTGCCAATAACTTGATATAAAGTTAAAGAATGAGATCATGAAACAAATAGAGATGTACCCCATTCCTTATAGTTCTAATTGAGTTATGTATTAGTTTCTTTGATACTCATAATTTATACTGTTTTTCCTTATTAAGGATACTGTGAAATAAAACAAATCTGGAAATATTTAATCAGTTTTTATTTATATTCGTAAAATCAACTTCAAATCTTAACTTTACGCGTACAAATCTTATTCATCGATATGACGATATCCCCATCACTACCGTTTACTGTATATTTAGTTATACAGTTATAGCTTGGCGCTCGGCGAGGCATTGCGTTTTGTGTACGTTGGCGGCGAAAAGGTTAAGTAGGGTTTGAAAGCTCAAAACTGCCATCATCCAACTACAAACAACATGCTAGTAATATCACACTGGCCAAAGTAATTTTTACTGCAGCATGTTAGTTCATAAAAAAACTCGCATGACGTTTGTAATTCTTTAAGAATCTATAATTGTCTGTCAGCTATAGATTTTGAGTATTTAATCTATAATAATTCCCAGAATTATACAGTTTTTGCATATTTCATGACTTTGTTCAAAGTGAACTATTTTATTTAAACAATCCCTACTTATATCATAAATGCGACTGTCTGTCTCTTACACTTTCACTTTTCTAGCCTTCATGACCAGCATGGAAGTCATTTTCGTGGATTGTTTCTCCGGTTAAAATATAAATAACTTCAAATTTTTAACGTTTTCATAACTTTTCGTAACAAATCTGCTAATTGGCGCCCGAAATGGATAGCGTCTATTTATAGATTGAAGTCGACGCAAAAGCAACGTGACTTTTCCATTTAAACATGACGACAATTTTTTAAAGGTTTAAATTTTGGCCAAAAGATATGGTTATCTTTCTTGGATATTACTTTATGTTTATACCTTTGTAGCTTGAAATGCTTAACACGTTCGCTGACAGTGAGCACTTACCCTGACACCACATTACGACAGTAGAATTTTCCATACTAAATGACAAATCAACGTAGTACTCGTGCACAAGCAAGCAATATGAAACTACCCACAAAATACTCGTATTACGGCAGTAAGAAATAAAGAAATATGAAATTGCTCATAATATGACAGTGGATACTGCTCTTCATAATACTTATATGAAAAATTATCGTGAGACGACGTACTCTTAAAAAAAAACTTTTTAGCAAAAAATAGAACCGACTTCCATATAAAAACACTACGAAGGCAAAAATAACTTTAATTTTGGAAGGCGGTGTCAAAAACGAAAATATATACAAAACTAAAGACACCGCCTTCCGAAATTAAAGTTATTTTTGCCTCTGTAGTGTTTTTATATGGATGTCGGTTCTATTTTTTGCTAAAAAGGTTTTTTTTTCACTCTTTTTAGTGGGTCGGTTTGTAATTTATCTAGTTACAAAAGCCAAAATGTCAACTACTTCTCACGTTTAACAAAATATTGCTTTTCTCTGTGCAGAGCCGTTAATTTTTGAGGAGTTCTCCTGGTACATCACCATCAGCTCTACTTCACCATATGCATTGTGACGAGCATAAAGTGCTTAACATCCATATTCATGTAATCTAATCGCAATCAACGAAATACTTATTATTGAGTAGTTTCGGTGGCCATCTGGGGTCTTCATCATCAGTTCCACTTCCTCAAATGGTGCTTTTCAAGAGCAACTGTACAAGGTACTATAATAAATACCCAAAACGCTATAGGTGTGCCTATAATATTAGAAGAGTTCCCTCGATTTCTCCAGGATCCCATCATCAGATCCTGATTTCATAACAATGGGACCAACTAGAAACTATACCCATTCAAACGCAAAAAGAATTTTTCAAATCGGTCCAGCCGTCTCCGAGTTATGAGGTAACATACATAAAAAAAAAAAAGTTCAAGACGAATTGTAAACCTCCTTTTTTTGAAGTCGGTTAAAAATAAGTGGCCCGTCCTTCGACGTACTGTCATAACGCACTATTTTAATTTCCCGCCTAACGACGTACTGTCAGCGAACGTGTTAATGTAAAAAAACTTTTTAACAAAAAATTAAACCGACTCCCAAAAAACACTGCAAAGTGAAAAATAACTTTAATTTCGGTAGTCGGTGTCTTTAGTTTTGTTTTTTCGTTTTTGGCACCGACTTCCGAAATTAAAGTTATTTTTCACTTTGCAGTGTTTTTTGGGAGTCGGTTTAATTTTTTGTTAAAAAGTTTTTTTTTTCACTCTTTTTAGGTGGATGATTTTTAATTTACCTAGTTACAAGAGCCTAAATGTCAACTACTTATAACCTTTTACAAAATATTGCTTTTCCCAATGCTGGGCCGTTAATTGTTGAGGAGTTCTCCTGGTACTTCACCATCAGATCTACATCACCATATGCATTGTGACGAGCATAAAGCGCTTAACATCCATATTCAAGTAATCGAATCGCAATCCACTTAATACTTATTATTGAGAAGTTTCGGCGGCCATCTGTGGTCTTCATCATCAGTTCCACTTCCCCAAATGGTACTTTTTGAGAGCAACTGCACAAGTTACTATAAGAAATACCCAAAACGCCATAGGTGTGCCTATAATATTTGAAGAGTTCCCTCGATTTCTCCAGGATCCCATCATCAGATCCTGACTTTGGTGATAGTGGTACCAATTTCAAAGTATACCCATTCGAACAAAAAAAGAATTTTCCCAATCGGTTCAGCCGTCTTCGAGTACTCGATGATCATACATAAAAAAAATATATATATACGCGTCGAATTGATAACCTCCTCTTTTTGTCGTCGGTTGAAAAAAGACTGTATACGTTGATAATTCAGAAATATGGATAGTTTTAATATTGTGAGGATTTCAAGTATATTTTCAATAATTTGAAATAGGTACCGAACCTTATCACCGAAATCACATTACAAAAATATCGCATATAATTTTTAGCTTATAGATTACACTAAAATGTAAAAAGTCATCATTGACTTAGCCTTTGCCCGGCTATGTTGGGGACGGCTTCCAGTCTTACCAAATGAAGCTAAATATTTACATGTACTGACTGACAAACTGACCACCACAACCACTGACAAAGAGCCAGGATCGTGCTCGGCTTAACGTGTTTTCCGGGGACCGAAAATATCTCGATATGCTAATGTGACCACGTAACCAGCGAGCAACCCGTAACGCAATTATTATTTAGCTACAAAAACGTATATGAATTCCGAGTTTTAAAGTAACATGGTCAACTTGAACACGGCCTATTTTTTCCAAGTTTTAAGTTTGCGATATATTTTTTTAAAACATTGCGCCACAATAGGGGCATAATTTCTCTTGTATGGTGAATGCATTTTATTAATACCCAGACCCGAAACCACTATGTGTGACCATAGAAACATTTGTTCGGGTCGGGAATCAAGCCCGCGACACGCAGCGCAGCAGCCAATCGCTCAACAACTGCGCTAACCGTGTTGTCAGCCATTTTACCACTTTCTTAAACTCAAATATGTTTTGAAATCGAAACATGGTCGAGGCAGCAAAAAATAACGACACGTACGTGCAGTTTAACGTGTTGAATGACACGAGACTTGTGCGAATTGCGAACATTAATACGTGCACCATAATACTGCACATTGTGCATTGACCATAAAAGGTAGATGAAGATCCTTTGTATTGATTAGGCTTTATGTTGATTAGTCCTTCTATGATAATATGCTCTCTCTCTCTCTCTGCTAAAATGGACTCTACTGGTACATATTCAATTCAATTAAATTCAATATTTATTGCAATAACATGACATGTGTTAACAAGATCTTAATATATAGGTTAGCTCACATGGACCCTATGGGGCACAGCAATTTTATATATTATAAAGATTAGA
This sequence comes from Tholera decimalis, assembly GCA_943138885.2. Taxonomy (NCBI): domain Eukaryota; kingdom Metazoa; phylum Arthropoda; class Insecta; order Lepidoptera; family Noctuidae; genus Tholera; species Tholera decimalis. Next base: position 35,146,219 of record OW964567.2, read on the forward strand.
GTGACTTTATACAACCTAGAAAATCAAATAAAAATAATCACAACAATTAATGTTGCAAAGCTCCAAATGGAATAATTCAACAGTCAAATTAAAATAGGTATTTTAAATAAATGTCAAATCAAATTAGGAAATTTAAATAAATGTCAAATTAAAAATGATATAGGTAGTTCTCAGGGTAGTCAGTTAGGAAACACCGGCCTCATCTAGTTAACATTTACGAAAAAAATAACGTATAAAAGTGTTATTTAACCCCTCGCACGTCTGGCCGCCCGCCTGTCGAAACGCCCCAAGTGTCACGTACTTTGGGTAGGACTTCAGAAAAAATGAGAAATCGGCAATTTATAGCTATTATCATGGTATGTATTATACCTTCCTGGCTTCGTTATGAGTTTATCTAACTATTTATACCATTCAATAAGCAAATCAAACTGACTGTACCGTTGACACTTGAGAGGTAACCAATTTGCAAAATAAAACAAGACAGATTTTCTGGCTTCTGACTAGGACTGTCGAAGAAGTACAAATCAGAACCAGGTCCAACGGCATATCGTCCTTTTCGAGGCATGGAAGAAACTAGATATGTTAAGATATCCACCCATCCACATATCGACCTCGGCAAGCGTCGCTTTACCTTGCAGATTGAACCATACGTCTGTTATTATTCAGCTACGAGCTCCTGTCATACTTAATCTGAAGATCTGTCTAGAATATTCCCAACAATGTTAGGTTAAGCTTCAACTCTCCCTCCAGCGGCCCTGATAAATGGATCTAAAATGGAGCTAAAAGGCTTATAGGTGACGATATGCTGATGGACAAGCTTCATAGCCTGGCTCATCGGCGAACCGTTGCTTGCCTGTCGGTTTTCTACAGATTGTACTTCGGGGAGTGTGCGCAGGAGCGCCATGACCTGATTCCTCCATCTCCCTTTCACTATCGGTGTACCAGACGCACGGCTGGCTACCATCCACACTTGGTTGATATACCGTCTTGTCGTACCAAGCGCTTCTCCTCCACATTTATTGTGCGCACAGCCAAGCTGTGGAATTCTCTGCCGGCTTCTGTGTTTCCTGGCACTTATGACCTTTCAGCCTTTAAAGCACGAGTAAATAGGCATCTTCTGGGCTCGCTCGTCCCATCTTAGACCTCATCTATCGCTTACCATCAGGCGAGACCGAGGTCGAGAGTGGGCCCATCAGTAATAAAATAAAAAAATAAAAATCAGAGACGACGGACTTGGGGACATCCATCGCCTCCTATAACAGGAGACCCTTAGTTGCGGGGGGAGTCAAATACTTCAGTCTCTTGCTTAAGGGCCTGTACTACCTCAAATGGCTTAGCATGATCCTCCGTTATGTCGAAAATACTGCAGCAATAATTTTGAAATAAATATAAGTTAAAGTTAAGAATGAATGTTAGGTATAAAGCAGTTCTTATGTTATTTACTTTTTTTTTAATTACCATTATTTTCACCGTTAAAAGAAATAAACTAAATTATCAGTGTCTTGGAGTCTTTTCCCTGCCACCCTGTCTCGCTTGCTCGCGTGACCGCGGCCAGTAGTGTGCGAGCGAGATAAAGAGAAAGGAGCGCTGAGGTAGTATAGGCCTTAGGCCGTGCTGCACTGCGTTGCGTTTTGGAAACGCAAAATCTGTGAAGTATGGAGTGTCATAGAAGTGCGCGCACTGCGGTGGAATAAACGCGTGCGGTAGAGTCACCGGTGGCCCCGGTCATTCTACCGGTGCGGTAGAACTACCGCAATTGCGGCCACCGCAAGGCAGTGCGCGCACGGCCTTAGTTAACGAGACGGCACCAGTCGGGAGCCGCGTTGAAGAGTATTCAAGTACTTCCGCAGTCTTAGATCCAACAGCAGCAATAACAACAGCGATAAGACCGCCATTGTAACAATATTGTGTAACAGGTGAGTTTAAATATTTGTGTATAATAAAGAGTATTATCTATCTACCTAACAGACCCTTTGGCCAACCCCAGAGCAAAGAACACCCATGAGGATTGCTAACTCGAAAAAGAAACATGCTTCATTTCGAAACTGATGAGATATTGACAGAACATTAATGTGTCTCAATGAACGTACCTGTAATATCTTCATGAGGACGACTCCATCTGAAGAGTGATCGGTGCCAACGAAGCGAGCGTGAGTGACTGCATCGGCTATGTCTTCTACCGTCGCTGGCACGCTGGGATGAGTCGGATCTATGATAGAAGATATACCGTTTACACAAAAATCGACATTAACCAAAAGATTTGAATAAAACAAAGACCCTATTGATGAAACTTGGAATACATACGCAAGATCAAAAAGGTTAGTAAACTAGAGAACTTTCTCGAAAAAACCGGCCAAGTGCATGTCGAACCACGCACAGTGTAGGGTTCCGTAGTTTACTAAGAGGTCCACCTTTTATTTACAACGTCAAGTGCGAGTCGAATTAGCTTCCAGTCGTTCTCAGTCCAAGTTCCGTCACGACATTTGGAAAGGTAGGGTTGATTGTTAAATGAATAAAGACTTGTTACGATGACTTTTCGGGGTTTAGTTATTCGAGATTGCATGGCTACGGTGTTCAGTTTTTCTTAGTGTAGTGCATTCGTTGTTAAGTGTTTCGAATAGGTGAAATTAGAGATTTAGTTATTCGAGATCCCATGGTTACGGCGGCGTTAGGTTTTTCGTGGTAGCATGCATTCGTTGTTAAGTGTTTCGTATTCGTGAACTTATGGGGATGTGTTCTGTGGTGTTTCACTTTTCTTAATCACATATCACACTTCATCATCACTTACCATCACTGAGCGCTTTTTTTTTGCACAATGAGTTAAGCCTTATTAAGCTTTACCAACAGGATGTTTTAAATGATAATAGAATGGATCAACACACAAAAACAAGTTTTTTTTTTAAATTAAATTATTATAACTAATTCTCTTCATCAGTTGTGACTGCAAGCTCCATTAGTGTTATTAATTATAGTGTATTTTATATTATAAACAGGGTTCAAAATCAAATTAATAATCATCCTTGGTAATTATCATGATACCTATTTTTAACCGACTTCTAAAAAAGGAGGAGGTTCTCAATTCGAATGTTTGTATTTTTTTTTTTTTTTTTTTTTTTTTTTTTTATGTTTGTCCACGCATAACTCCGTCGCTTGCCAACCGATTTGAAAAATTCTTTTTTTGTTGGAAAGGGTTTACTTCCCAAATGGTCCCATGAAAATTTTATCGAAATCGGACGAGCCGTTTCTGAAAAATCAAAAAAAAATCGAAAAAAATAATTTACCTTGATGATCTTTTCGTTTACTCTGCATTGCGTTTTTTGTTCGCGCATAACTCCGTCATTTACGAATCGATTTGGAAAATTCACTGACCCACTAAAAAGCGCGAAAATAAAAACTTTTTTGCAAAAAATAAAACCGACTTCCATATCAAAACACTACAAAGCCAAAAATAATTTTAATTTCGGAAGGCGGTGTGAAAAAAAAAAGAAAATACAAAACCAATAACACCGACTACCGAAATTAAAATTATTTTTGGCTTTGTAGTGTTTTGATATGGAAGTCGGTTTTATTTTTTGCAAAAAAGTTTTTTAGTAAATATACTTAGATAATTTTCTTGATAATATAAAATGACATGTGCATATTCATATTCACTTTAAGGCCTATCAAAGTTGTAAAACAGAGTAATGAATGAAAATGTTTAGATTAATATTTCAAAACTTGCAAATAAGTGATAAAACAGTTAATTTTTTTCCCTTATATTTTCCTTCATTCCATACGGCTAAGGGGTGGAATTCCCTGCCGCAGTCTGTGATATAATAATAATAAGCCAGATAGCTACAACCTAGGGGTCTTTAAATGAAGAGTGAATAGGTTACATCTTTCTAGATGTAACCTATTCACTTCTGCATGCTCCATCTTCGATCACAGCATCGCTTACCATCAGGTGAGATGGTGGTCAAACGCAAAACTATTCTGAATAAAAAAATAGTTAAAACTTATTATAGATGCTTTTTTAACTGACTGCACTACTCTAGGGAGGGCAATTGTGATTTTACATAGGAAAGTAAGTAAAACTTACGTTAGCATGAATAATTATCTCATAATTATCCAATTCCTTCATCTCATAGAAAGTAGGCTTAGGTCCCAGCAGTGGGAATATTTTAGGCTGACTATGCAATAATTATCATGAAAATAATTATCTTGATTATTTTAATATATTATACTATAGAACCAAGTAAAATGCAAAGAAATTTAATGTTTTTGATAATTAAATTCAAAACACTTGATAAGATTGCAGTTAACTTTGCAGAGGAACAAATACTGACACAGTTACTACATGTCTCGTTAATAAAGTAAATTTTACCAAATCATTCATGTGAGTAACATAATTTTTTTTTTTTAATTCTTTATTTATTTAGGGGGTTTTTTCATAAATGAATATTTCACCCCCATTATTGAAAACAAAAATTTCACTTAATATGAGTAACATAATATAATCAATATAAACATAGAAATAGAAATCAATTTGAACTGAAATATGAGTTGTAAATGAATACCTACTTATAGATATCAATTCAAGCATAATTTTTTTCCACATTTCCAAATTCTTGAATTTGTTTATTTACCAAGTTGAATTTATATCAGAAATAGGATAAAAATCTAGTGTCATAGTGTTTGCTATTGAACTCCTCCATCACAGCTTGACACATTTTTATGAATATTTTTGTGTATATTAGCTGGGTCTGAAAATTGGTTGTAGACTATTGTTTGTTATTGACTGTATGTTATTTCCATCCACTTTTATTCTATCTAGAGAAAGTTTTTGAACTATTGTGTGCCTAAGAAGAATACCAGATTGTTTAAAAGCGTTCGCTACTTACCAATTAGACCATAAGATAAGAACTTGTGTATGGCAGAAAGTGCCAGACTAGTGACAGGACCAGTGGTCTCCTTGCTTCTTATCACCTCTAGAAACGGACTCAGGTATGTCGCTGGGTCTAAGAGACGCAAATCATCCACCTGATTCAAGATAGTCTTGAGATCTTGAAAGGTTCTCATCAGGACATCATACTCTTCGTTTGGGAACGAGTGTGAGCCCCACCGCGTACTTCGTCGCATGGCAGTGACGAGCATTGCCATCTCGCCCTGCACCACGAAGATTCCATTCCCAGGCAATGACATTTTGATAATTTTTTAACACTAAAAACTGATCACCATCAACAACTTTTTCCACTTTATTTATTTGAGCAATTACTGACAAACCACATATTTACACCACATGACGCGAAGTACCGCACTCCAAAATACTTATTTTTTTTTTACAATATTCACAAATTCCGTCGTAAATTTTACAAAAATCAATGAAAATTCGCAATTTGATTAAGAGATTCCATGACGATCATGTTGACGTTTCAGAATTTTAGTTTATCTGATCGCCACTAGATGGCGTCATGACACTAGAGGTGGACTAGAAGCATGAAGGTGTCAGAAGTTAGTCGATTCCGATTAGTTTTATTCAATGAATCACACGACATTTCGTGGAAATAGGCTCTTTTCAAATTTTAATACTTTAATACTTTTTCTATTTTTTTGTTAGTTTGGTAACACTGTTAAGAAAGATGGTTGACGGTGGTACACTTTTCTGACAAAATTTTGGAAAACTTAATCGTTTTGTTATTCTTGTCGTTCTAAACATACTTTTTCGCCGTCGTATGTAACTGTAAGTAAGTGATGACTTTATATATAGTTCTTTGGCATGTGTGTGCATTTCCTGAGAGCCATACGCGATGAATGTGCGTTGTCACGCGTGCAATGGCTATCGACACAGATTTGACATTTTATTCTTTTTGTGTTAGTGCGGTTATTCTTACCACATGTATCTTGTTACGTATTGCAGGCGGTTACATTGAGACGTGACAATGGTTAAGAAAAAGAGACAGAGCGATCCTGGTGAGAATGGTGACGAATCTACGGAGTCTTGCGACGAGAACGTCAAATCCGCATGTCCTCATGTAGCCAAAGCCGTAGACCTGACCCAGCTGAAGAAAGCTCTCAAAACTGGCGGTTTCCAGAAGGAATGCTCGGAGTGTAAGAAAACCTCCAAGAACGAGGTCTCTGACCCCGACTATGAAGAAGACCTTTCATTGTGGATGTGTTTGCGCTGTGGCACGCAGCTCTGTGGGCGAACTCGCAACAAACACGCACTGAACCACTTCAAGACCCCTCGCTCTGATTGCCATGCACTCACAGCCAACACAACAACCTGGGATGTTTATTGCTACAACTGCAATAATGAAGTTACTGCTTCTAGTGCTAAGAAGCTCCATGAATGTGTAGAGTATCTTAAGAAGCAAGCAGTTGGTGGTGGGAATGCCAAATCACTCCCTCCAATAGAATTGCCTTACAACCAAGACTCTAAAACTGACATACCAACTATAGAAACAATTATTAAAATTGACCCACTATCTAAAGGAAAGGACAAAGCTATGTTTAGTCTACCAAGGGTTAGAGGGCTAACAAATCTGGGGAATACTTGCTTTTTCAATTCAGTCATGCAATGTTTGGTGCAAACACCATATTTGTTGCAAGTTCTTCAAGAGATGTCAAACCCTGGGGAGAGGTTTACATTGCCTGGTGGGAAGTTAAAGCTAAAACTGGATGGGGATGATGGAAAGGAAGTGGAGCTTCCACCAATCACAGGACAGCTTGCTGAGTGGGGCAACCTGACCCGTACACTGTCAGAGACATTGAGTGAATTGCAAGCAGGTATGTACTTATTGATTTATATACTACTTCCCTTATAAAACCTTGACATCATGCGATAAAAACAGACCTTGTTATTATTGCCTTTTAACAACAGTGTGTGGAACAAGAATTAAATATTTAGTAACTGAACTAGGCATAATATTTTTATGCATCCATTAAACCTGATTATAATAATGTATATCACTTATGTGTACCTGATTTTAATCAAATCCACATATTAACTGCAATGCTGAATCATAACAATAACATTCTCCTACAAATCTGCATTGTACAGATGCCAGCACATCAAGCTACAACAATCTGTCAAATTTCTTTAATAGATTTTCAACTTTATTGTTAAAGAGATTAGATTCAAGATTGATTGGGAAAATTTGACAGTTTCGGGTAGCTTCATGTGCTGCTGTCTGTATATTGATAACATATTATTTAATTTCTCACCAAATATTTATTTAAATTTGTAATAAAATGTAAATACAGATGACTGTATTAAATAAAAACCACTAACATCAATGCAGTTATAAATAACGTAACAGCATTGAAGCAATGTTTTAATGAAATAAATTCAAGGCTGTATAATGTTGATGCTTTAACTGCAGTTATCATGGATGTAATTATTGCCAAACATAATATGTGATTGCTGCAGTTGCACAGTGTTGAAAAATTCCCAGTTACACTATTTTTGGCACATTGACCACAAATAAACACCAAAACAACAAAATAGAATATGTTTTGTCTTTTATCAAACTAGCCTACTCTTATGGCTATAGTTGTAAGTTATAATAGAAACCATTTTTTTCATAATTGATATTATGCTCAGACCTAATCTCACTTTCAATCAGTGAAGAAAAATGTTTATAATTGCTTCAATACCAAAAGTATTGGCATAAACAAACAGAAATATGTAGTATTGTTGAAGTAAACATAAATAAATTACAACAATTTTATGAGTTCCTTTGTCCTTATTACCTTAGTAGGGTATGTGTCATATGGTAATAAACAAAAGCTTTGTTTGATTGCAGTGTAGACCAATGAGTTATTTTCTTTTCTGTTTATCTTTGGTGCTTTGTTAGTCCACTGTTGGACTTAATCCTATTAAATGTCATATTTGCTTCCTATTGGCCAATTCATTTTTAAGAAATTTTCTTATAATGACCTTCAGCTAAGCTGTAGTGTGTTTTATAATTGGATAGGCTACTACTTTCTGAGATGTCATTTTTCATAAATATATAATATTAATATGTAAAGCAAAAATGTTGTACTCATTTTACGAACATTACGCAGATAGATGAGTATGATATTTGGCATAATTAAAGTTATAATTTTTTTAATAATGTTTCAAGTTACAATTTATATCAATTACTAGTACTCTCGCAGGGCTTCGCTCCCGTAGATTCTATCACGGTAAAAACATAACTCTCCTTTTTTGCAGTCGGGTAAAAAGTAGCCTATAACCTTCCTCAAGCTTCAAGCTACTTCCATACCAAATTTCATCCAAATCCACCCAGTACTTTCGAAGATTAGCGCGTTCAAGCAAACAAACAAACAAACAAACTAACAAACTTTTCCGCTTTATAATATTAGTATAGATAATACACTAGTATAGTATGGGGTTAGGAATTCAAACACTGGGCTTGTATTCTACTATTTGTTGTTTGATCAACACTTTATAAGCTTTATTTAGAAAATCGTCTCGTAATGAACTATCAATTCTAGCTTGTTTCTCAAGAGAGTCTATCACTAGTGTATAAATCTTCATATAAATGAAACGTGCCTATATTTTTTGTCAGTGTCTGGAAGTTTAATTTGAAGCCAACCCACATCATAGGTTACCTATATTTAGAATTTGACCTGATTTCATGCTTCCACTGTTCCTAACAGTCTAGTCATGTTTTAAAAATATTATGGAACTTGCTTTACACCATAATTTATGACTGATATTGTTGGTATGTAGAACTAGTTAAATATAGCATATTATTTTCATATAACAAAACAACATGTAGTGTTAATTACTGATATGTTTGTGAAATACACTTAATAATGTTTTGTAATTTTAATTTGTTATGGATTTCAATGAAATAATGTCTGATTCCATTCTGTATTTTTTTGTGTATTAACTAAGTAAGTCGGGAAATACGATAGAAAGTATGAAAATACTCTTCCCTTTTTTTCCAAGTCTTGCTTTACCTTTAATTCCAATTATTCTAAAGCTGTTAGCCTAAAATACACATGATAGAATTTGAAAGTACACAACATTTTTTCTCTTGTAGTCAGACAAAGAAATAGGAGTAAAAAAATATAAATACTGTTAATGTTACAGTTAGAGCAACCTTAAACGACTTTCGAAGTAGTTTTTTTTATAGTAAAAAGTTAAGAAAGCAAATTTTTTACTGATGAAAACGGCTTGTAATGGACACAAATAATAATACCACAGTCAAAGATAAAAAGGTTGATACAATTAATAATCAGAAGATTTGTCATTGTTAAAACACATTAAATTCTTAGTATATTGTCTGTAATAAAGATGTGGCCACTATGTAATTTGCATTAGATTAATTTTATTTAAAATTCGATAATAATCTATCTCAGAAAAGTATTAAGGCTGAATGCCTTAATACTTTTCTGAGATAGAGTGTAACAGTCTGTTACAGAAAAGGAATTAAAGCAAAATCCAATGTATTATATATCCATACATATATTTGTTGTAATTGGTTGAATCCTATGGAGAAGAACCAACAGGAAACTACAAACTTTATTTGTTTTTATAACATTTTAGTGTGGTTGTATCATATTGTGGTCGTCCAATAGTTAATAGTAATATTACAAAGTGGAAAAGTTTGTTTGTTTGTTTAAAAATACTAAACTTTGAAAGTACTTGGTGGATTTGGATGAAATTTTATATAGAAGCAGCTTGAGCTTGAAGTTATAGGGTACTTTTTAGTCTAAAATAATCCAGGAATAATGAATAAAAGAAAAAAATAAGAATGAAAAAGAGTTGATTAGTGGCATTATACAGGAAACAACCTTATGGAAAAACGCAATACAATATAATTTTCTCCACCAAAGCCATTTAAATTCTCCTGGTACCCTGACCCCTGAGTTTAGTAATTTTACAATTATCTTGAGTAATCATATATGTTTATAGAGATAAAAATAATAGGTAGGTATATCTTATCTTTGACATTGGATCATCAAACTGAACTTATGCAATAAAATAATCATTGAACTGGTTTTCGCTTTTTGACGATAATTGTTGATACCTATATTTTTTGCGGCCTGGTATTCTGGCTTCTATATAATATATGATGACTTTGATGGGCATCGAGAATGTTAGTGAATTTCATATACCAAGGGAGGATCAGGGAAGCCAGATATTCCATTTAAGCTGTAACAACAGGGTACTGACATATGTTTTTCTATTTTCTTAGCCTTTTTTGTGTCCCACTGCTGAGCAAAAGCCTTTTTTGGATTACTTCTCTTAAAACTTCTTGTAAAGGTTCTTTTTTTTTTTTTAAACCAAAAATCCTGCCACTTATGACCTTTCAGCCTTTAAAGCACGAGTAAATAGGGATCTTCTGGGCTCGCTCGTCCCATCTTAGACCTCATCTATCGCTTACCATCAGGCGAGATCAAGGTCAAGAGTGGACCCATCAGTAATAAAAAAATAGACCTAGAAAAGCGAAAGCATACAGAATAATATACAATCATAAAAGAGAGTTCACAAAAGATTTTGCAGCCCTGATTCTTTTTATTCGCGATTCTATAACAGTACTATACTGATGCATAATTAGGTAAATTTGCCATGGCCAAGTGACATGCATTATGTATTTACATTTGATATAAATAATGTTTTCAAAGAAATGGTACTCTTTTTTTAACTTTGCTATTTTAAGAGTTTTACGAAATCAACACAGTTACTCAACCCAGGGAAGGAACCTAGGACCTCCTACCGGGGTTGTGGGATGTTTTAGTGTGATACCGTGGCCCCGGAACGCAAGCGCAACCGAAAGAACAGGATGGGTTTAGTCAGTGACACTCCTCCTCCTCACCCAGAGTGGAAGGATTCATTTGATAAATGTCCCCCTGAAAAAAGACTGCTACTAAGTAATTCGAAATGAGATAAACACTTTAACACCTTGCCAGATTCGAAAATTGAACCAAATAATGATAACGGAATGTGTCTAAAGACTGAAATAGAGTGGGTATTTAGTCAGTAAAAGTCTGACACTCCCTTCCGGTCCACTCTGGGCGGGAGGAATCATTTGATAATATTCCCTTCGGAAAAATAGACCTCATGCGTCTTGTCATTGGCAGTTGGGAGGTCTACGGAACATGTCTTCCTTCGACTCAATTTTTATTGACTAACTATCAGAAACATGTTCATTTTACTACCTATTTTCTTTTCAATCTCTTTAGCTATACCAAGTTAATTAACAATTAGTTTTAATTACTACGACTTGCAGTCTGAAACCTCGACACGAAGTCGCATTGGAAAAACAACTATTTCTATTACGTCGTATAATTGGGTTTGTGAATTTAGACCCCACATTCAACGTTCGGCATTGTTTAATGAGGAGATAAACTACAAGGGCTTAAAGAATAGACTAGTGTTTCAATGATGATAAGCTTTTGACACGTTTGTCAATCGTCTTAAGCGCACAAATGGTTTCTGGCAGTTCCGACCAACTTTCCTTATAACACCACCGACAACATTTTCTTCTACCCTTTTCCGGGTATACCCGTTTTGTGGGAATACCCGCTAACACGGAATTGTAAACTTAAATTACAACGTATTTACGAAGTGTAGCCCTGAGTTACGCGTTTTCCTTACCGGTTGCGTAAATTCTCGTAATCGTATTACTTACTTGATCGCGTCCTCGCCTTACAATTTCCTTTTACACTTAAACACTCGATGTTTTACCTTGTATACAAGTTAAGATTGTGTACGGGAATTTAAATTATGTATGTAGAGATTTTTTACAGGCTTTTTTATTTTTATAAGCAATAAAACTGGCACCGCCAGAAACATTAATAGCATTCCAGCGCTTGATAACTGGTCATTCTACCTCTACCCTATCCAATAAAGTGGTGGTAATATTAAATAACATCTTTGAAGATAACTTTGGCTCTGCAGACGTTTATATTTCGTAGTTCAAATGACAATACAATGGTATATTATTATGATACGGCAGCAACTTTAATTATGCAGGGTCTATTGATTTTTTGACACATAAATTAAGTATTGGTGAAGTGTATCTTTTTACAGCTGTTCCCGACCTTGAAAAAAACAGCCTTGGCTTGTATTATAATATTATTCAATGCGTATCATCTATGCACCCGCGACATGAATCCGGTTTGACACAGCCCGATCTACTTTCTATCATAAGCATTGAAAATTTTGTAATCTAAACGCCAAACAAACGTAATATCTTTTCTCCTTCACTTACAATATTTATTGCAATTATTCAGAATATCAATGTAGTTCTCTTGTGAAAAAGAATCGGTGGTGTCAAGATGCGAACTGTCGATATTCAACAATAATTCATTTTAATTTTAAGTTTGATAGTTCTTATTTAATTATTAGCTTTCTACATTACTTCTCCATGTAAACGTAAACTATGACACATAAATTTTATTATTCCTAAGTCCTCGTAACTTTGTAAAAAGGGGTACCTAAAATTATTATGCTTTACATAACCAGCCTCATTGAGCTTAAATTTACGAAAAACAAAATAAATATTCGAAAATCTGATTTATTTCATAACCAACTATTTTATTATTATTATTTTTTATTATTCAGAATAGGCTCGCGTTTGACCTCCATCTCACCTGACGGTAGGCGATGATGTGGTCGAAGATGGAGCACGCTTACCTAGAACTAACCTTTATGCCGTACGCACGAAAGTATTCCCAAAACATTTTGAGCGTATAGGTCGGTAGATCCCCTACACCATGTAACGATGGCGCGTCTAACAAAGCGTAACTTACAAAATAAATACCATTTACCACATCATTTAATGATTTTTGTTCTACTTTTCCAGGTGAAGGTGGAGTGTATACCCCTCGGAAGTTGCTATCAGCTCTGGTGACCAAACTGCCGCAGTTCGGCGGAGGGGACCAGCATGATGCTCATGAGCTGCTCAGGCATTTGCTGGAAGCTGTCAGGTATGACATCAATTTAAAAAATATTTAGTTTCATATAGGCCTACCTTAAAGTGCCCATCACTTTAAACTTCAGAAGCTAATGCATGGTTTGAATTAGTCATTTCACATGTAGAAGAACAGGCTAGAAACTCCACTCTTTTCAAGCCATTATTGGTTATCACAGTGTTACCTAATGCAGCTTTCATGTATGAGAGTTAAATACATTCTACTAAGTTTATTGTTCTGTACTGTATAGACCAATTAATATAAAATGTAATTACAAATTTAAAACTAATCTGAGATCTACAGTATTCTAAAAAGCTATATAATAATAGACTTGTATTTGCTGAAATGTATTTGCTTATTTTTATATTAAAAACTCTAAAAAAGGAGCTTTACAAAATATAAAAATAGGGAAATAGTCTATTTTTATATTTTGTGAAGCTCCTTTTGTAGGGTAGAATCAATTTCACTTGATAAATGGATACTAAAGCAATGTAAAAAAAAAATACTAAAATGTTTTCTAGAATATCATGGTACACTCATGAAAACAGTCTTATCGCATTATCTATAGTTTCTGTAAGCCATTCTTGAGATCATACAATCAGAATTTAATTACTATTCTACGTTTTTAGTTTTTTAGTTAAGCGTTTTTTTCTGCTGTGAATACAATTAACAGCCTAATTTTGAAGGTTATACTATCAAACGAATCCTTATTTAGGATCTTCATCTAAAACTGTTTCTTTTTAAAATTATATATTCATGTCTCTGATTAGTTAATCTCATTCCTGCACACAGATTCTTGATCATAACATTTGAATTCAGAGCTTGAAATATTATATTTTTTCAATGAAAGCTCTGTGTCGACAAACAAAACAAAGTTGTGTTGACAAAGTTTAAACTCGATTGAGACCCTATTATTTTTTTCAAGAAATTTTATGTTTGCTTACATATCAACATACAATTATTACCCAATACTAAAGCCTAGATTTTTTTTTAAATAATTAACATCTGTATATAGTTACTGTGTTGTATGTATTATTTATATCTGCTATCTATTTAGTCATTTTGAATATTGTATTATTTTATGATATGGTTGTATTAAGTTTATACACCTTTTAAGTGATCAATTTAAGATTTTCCTGCCTCTAAACGTGAGGACTTTTAATTGGCTCACTGTCTACTATACTATATATTTGCTATATTTAATAGCTGTTAGTCCTCCATACTTCGTAAATAAATAAATAAAAGATGATGGATGAATTAGTACTAAACGAACTTCTAATTATGATTTCAATACATTGCCCTACACTAGGAATATCTCCTGTATCATAAGTCTTTTTCTTCATAAAGACGCAGACTGAGCAGAAATCGAAACTGAGACACGCAGCGCCGCAGCCAATCGCTTAACCATGTCGTTGTGTCAAGTCGTTTTATCAAACTATTATAACAAACAATACTCTCCATACACAATGACACATATATTTAAACAGTACCATTATGTTCTCAGGTCAGAGGATCTCCGGCGATACCAGTCAGTGATACTAAGCAGTCTAGGAATGAGCTCCAAGGTTGACCCCGCGAAGGTCGACGGCGAGGTTAAGCAAAAGGTCAAGTTCTACGGCCAACAGGCCTCAGACACTATGCTTAGACCTGAACAGGTAATTAAGGTATAAAATAGGACCGGGAGTACTTTTTTTTTACTGAAGAGTGGGTTTTTGATTGGTGTTCCTTATCCCATGGAGTGGTTGTTTGAGTTTTAGTTTTTGGGCTGTAAATGGTTGTGTCGCTCAGTAGAGATTCTGCGGAGTGTCGTATTTCTAGTCTAGACTGGTAGTCGAAATTCGCCACTAATTTAAATTATTTCTGAGGATTGTTAAATAATAAATAAAAAAAATCTGCTCCTTCTGCACAGTTAAATATGGCATGTTTAGCTGTGCCAAATTTCACACAACTCCGTCTGCTTAATATTCAAATCGGGTACAATAATATGTACCTAAAGCTACGCTATTAACAAGATCACAACCATCTTGTTTTGGAAAATTGAGTTTGACATTAGTATAGCATTGCCATATAAAAAGTTTGCAAATAATTCAAGTGTCTACTTTCGTTTGCCAGACTCTAGAAATTCAAATGTCACGGCAGTAGTACCTATATATAACGAAATTTAAAGGAAAACTATCACACATAAGTGGGCTTTACAAGTTTACGAGTAATAGTCGACCAATTGTATTTGACTCGAAAATTTCGAACAACTCTACAGAAATGTCGATAGATGGCGCTAAGCGCCAGTTGTATCGTGCTAGCTTCTTGTGACGATTGAGTAGTGTAGCTGTGTCCGTATTTAAATTCAAAACACCGGCTATGACAAGTTTTATACAAATCTCTAAAAAAAAATAATTCTTTTCGTGCAAAATTGTCGGATCAGGTGAGGATTTGTATAGGAAGTCAAATTAGTTAGGTAGTCATGTTTGGCTTTTAGTTAGAGCATGGTACGAAACGATCAGTTAGCGAATACGACACGCACTTGGCTGTTATAAAAACTACGGAACCCTACACTGCGCGTGGCCCGACAAGCACTTGACCGGTTTTTTTTTAATAGAAAGATGTCCGGAACAATTATTTACAGCTCTACAAAAACTATGTATAACCACCATTTATTGCGATAATAATCTTCCTTATAATATGTTTACTGCAGTGTGTTTTGACATACTAAAGTATGTTTTTGTTGTTTGCTCCCTTTCCTAGAAAAGTTTTTGATAGTCTTTTATATTTTAATGCCGTTTTGATTGAGCGTTGTATACGTTTTTAAACTTGTCTACTATTACACACGGCAAAGCATTTAGCGCAATTGGCGCATCTATCGGGCTTTTAGATTTGAAGATCTCTGCCTGTTCTGTACAAGAAAATGTCTTTCCAGAAGTTTTACAGTAAGAGATTGGTCTTATAGCCTTGGGTATTAGAGCATGCTTTGTAGTTTTGAGTTTTCTAGACCAAATAGATACCATCTTTCCAAGTGCTTCTAAGTAACGACTGTTTTAATGAGATTGAATTCAATCAGTAATGTCATATCAATTAATGTAAAGAATGAATCTTTAAGGAAAGTTAATTTTTGTAATGTGTATTCTTTTTTTAACAGGTTAAGAAAAATCTGAATGCTAAACCATTCTTTATAAAAAACAAATAAATACGGTTTAATGCCAACCTTCAGCAAAACAGCCTTATTTCTTTACATAATTTTTATCTAACCTTTTGAGGAGTTATTCGAGAAAGAGATATAATCCAAGTTAAGCAGAGCTCGCCGAAGTTGGACCATGCATGGGTATCGAGATTCCATGCCACGGAAAGCACGATAAGCCGTTATCTATAACCAGGAAATCTGATAGCAGGCTTGCCAGCACTATGATGATATGATCATAGTGTTAAATGATCAGATAGGTGTCCCATGTAAAATATAGTTGGTAAAAGACTCGGCAGAGTAACGATTGTATTTTTACAAAGGCATGTGAGTGAAATTCAAACACCTTCGATTCACACCTAAACCTTTGCTCACCACCTCTCTTCCAGGTCTTCCGCGGCTTCCTGGTCTCGACCCTGGAATGCCAGGAGTGTCTCCATCAGTCCGACAGGGCGGAGTACTTCCTGGACTTGTCGCTACCTGTCGCCGCCAGCCGACCTCAGCCCCCTGCCGTAGTGCGCAGGAAAACGCCTAATGGTATGCTTAACTTATATGCTGTGCGAGTGAACTGTGAAAATCTTCCTATGTGTGCTCTTGTGTTTCGTACTATGGCTATATTCTAGTATGCTCAAGTGTTAATTTCGATTTACGTTGTGATTGGTATGATTAGCTTGAAAGTGGATTAAGGATATACGGCCAATTTGTACTTTAATAACGTTTAGAATCAAGCAGCATTCAATAGACCGGTCTTTGTGGTAATCCTTAGATGCTTAGGGCCTAGTCTTAATGTTGTGTCTTTTGATTGACCTACTACTGAATATTATAATGTCTATGATTAATAATTACAAAGAGTTAATGTTTGCGAGTTTGTATGTAGGAAGTAATAATTTTAAAAATTCTGTCACCATTAGTATGCTACGTTATCACTGAGTGACATATAATATGCCTTTTTTTTTGCTGAATTTAATATTTTTACGCGAGCGAAACCACGGGCAGAAGCTACTGTTACACATATTGCTATGCTGGTTTCTGAATTGATTATTTTTAATTAATAAACCTGAAACAAACTCATTTATTCAGAAATGGGGGTATTCGGTTTTGAGCTGAGATTCATGCTAGAGCAACTTAGGATACGAGCTTAAATAAAGATAGATTTTGAAGTATCTACCTTGATGTAAACATCATACCGTGTTTTTCCCTATTGTAATAGTAGTTATATAGTAGAGTTTGTTTTCTGTGATACCAAAACGGCAACTCATTCTATTTAACCGTGTTTTCGTTCTTCCATAAAGCACTTATTTTGATATTCGTTTCCAAATCCATTATGCATTCAATGTTGCAAATTGCGCTTACCATTAAATCTATGTCGTAATATTTCTCTCGCATGCTTTGCTTCATTACACTTGTCTTAATACGTTTTGCACCATATCATCGGTGAAAAACCATTCTGTCGTACAATTATGAAGGTAGAAATTAAACGACGATCATCTCATTAAACGGTAGTTATTTAGTGAAAGTTCTTACTGAAAAGTATTTTGAGATAATCCTGAAAAGACGAAAAAAAAACACTGGCATCCTTACGTTATGCTTAGACCCTACATTAGGTCTGGTAAATCCCTCACTATCACCTAAAACAAATACTATAACCTGCCCATACTATAATGATTGTAGTTCCATCTCTGTCACTTCCACAATAGACCCTAACAACCCTAAAACTGGTGCAAAACAAGCCCGACGAGTGTATAACGCTAACCAATGTGTAGTAACTAAGGCATGTAATGACAAGAGAACATATTTTCAGAAGAGAATATTTACAATGCGCAAGAGGAGAAACCATCCAAACATCAGTTGAAGAAGGAGCGGATGGCAGCTCGCAAAGCCGCCAGAAAGAACAAAGGTGGTACCACCTTACCAACATTTTGTTCACACCATACTGTTGGCTGGCTGGCATTCTATATAACCACATAACCTATGGGATAAACTTCCAAACTGTATATATTCTGCTTCTACATATTTTGCATATACTGCTTTGTGTGATATCAGAAAAAAGAAAAATGATTCTCGCGACAATACATGGATAGTCTAATTTAATTTTAATGGGCATACTAATACCGTTTCATTAAACATTTTTGTCTCGTTCAGTATCTAATCAAGTTGTCATGCCAACAGTTATTTATCAAGTCACCATTATTCATCGAATTGTGATCGCCGTTTTTAGTGACTGGAAATTAATTTCAAAACCGTCTTTTCAGGTAACTCTACGTCCAAAGATGAGCAGTCTGGTGATGCTAACGGTACTGCCAAGACTGACGGTAAGTCGTCTTCCGAGCAATCTGATGCAGACGTGGAAGATAACCTAGAGGACATGCCTCGGCAACCAGACACGCACACTGTGTCTGTAGGGACGCAAGCTATCGCACACACAGCCGCTAACTTCGCCGCGTACCACATGGAGTCAGGGTACAACTCCGAGAAGGTCATCAGCTCCGATTCCATCCGCACTAGTCCAGTCGATATGGACAAAGAAAAGACAGACAACACCCCAGAGCATACGGATAAGGATAAGGTCGAATTCGCTGACCACTCCACCTCAACCACAGCTATACCGCTCGAATATAAACCTATCATATCTTTAGAGAACCTCTCTAACCCAGATTCCGGTGTCGCTAGTCCAGAGGCTACCAAACACAACTCGACGGAAACTGTCGACAATGTTGACTCCCCCACTAATGGCAAAGAATTGGGCAGTCATAGCTCCCTTTCTAGCGAAATCAACTTGGACTTATCGAGTCCGCAGCATAACAAACTATCTCCTGTCAAAACGGAGTTCGAGAGGCCGGTGTCAAGAATATCCTTCGTCCCTGAATACTCCAATGAGGTGGTTTCAAGAGGTATCAGTGTGCAAGGGTGCAGGAGTGTGCTGGAGCACAGTGGAGAAAGCAGTTACGAGTCCTTACCCGAAAGCAAGAATTTCAACGACTTGAACAATCATTTGGATAAGCTGAAACTGTATAATTTGGATGATTCCAAGACCAAGAAGCCAGCGTTACCCTCGCCTGTGACCGTTGAGGCACCGGTAGAACCTCCGCCACCTGCGCCTAAACCTAAAGTGAACAACATTGATGCCGAAAAGAGTCAGAGAGACTTCCTGCCGTATTCACGACAAAGTCCACTTTCCCCGCGCTATGTATGCGATGAGGACGAATGCAGCATTCAATCCTGTCTCAGTCAGTTTACGGCATTAGAACTGCTAACAGGCAACAACAAGGTCGGATGTGAGACGTGCACCGAACGAATCAACGGCAAAGACGGCAAGACAGTGTACACTAACGCCACTAAACGGTTCCTCGTATCAAGTCCGCCCGCGATCCTTATTCTCCATCTAAAAAGATTCCAGATTGGACCAAGGTGCATGTTCAGAAAGATGTCCAAGCATGTAGATTTTCCGACCATTTTGGACTTGGCGCCTTTCTGTGCAATGGATAAAGTGAGGAAGCTACCGAACGTCACTAAAGGACAAAACGAACTGCTGTACTCTCTGTACGGTGTCGTGGAGCATTCTGGTGGTATGCACGGTGGACATTACGTGGCGTATGTGAAGGTTCGCGAGCCAGTGAAGGCAGGCGATCCACGTTGGTGGTTCTTGCCTAAGGGCGGAAATATAAGCCCTCCTGCTGCGGCTAGCGGGGACGGTGATGCCGACTCCGAATCGGAATTATCTGGCTACGAATCAGGCGAAGGCCCGGCATCAGCCGCGGAGCCCCCTTCAGGAAAGTGGTACTACGTATCTGACAGCATGGTCTCCGAAGTGAGTGAGGAAAAAGTACTAAGGGCGCAGGCCTATCTCCTCTTCTACGAGAGGATTTTATAAACGCCTTGCCCGGCGCTCGTCGGCCTAAAGTACGGATTGGCATTTAAGTGGAAGACTGGTAGGATCGACGCGTAGGCAAGTTGCATGATGTTACGTTACTAGAGGCGCTGTAAATAGCTTCGGAAGTTATTATTTACTGGCTTTTTCGTTTTATTATAGTGTTTGGTGCGCTCGCCGACGCGCTCATGTGATTAGTTTATTTTTATTAATGAATTGTTTATGTATTATATTATGTCATGTGTAGATCTGGTTGTGAGGTCTCCGGGTGTCTAAAGCATGTTTGTTAGATTACACGTTGTTACACTAATAATCTTGTTACCATAGGTGCTAAACAGAAATGTCCAACCAATATTAGCTTCACATTTCACAACCAGCACTACAGAGACTCATCCTAAGCTTGTTATACTGTTAGTTTTATATAAAGAACTTGAAGAATACTATTTGTCACATAATAGCTGTTCACAGGTTAACCTATGATTATAAATTATGTTTGAACAGCATTTTGTAATAGCAAAGACCACAGTGTCACAAACCCATATGACGGAACATTTTCTTAGAGTCATTATTCGTGACTTCATTTCTTGCACATGGCTATTAGAACTATTATAATTATAATCACTGCCGAAGAATAACGTCGGATTTGTAAATCTAAAGGAATTGACGGCATCATTAAGCGGTTGCACTTACGATATTATTCACCGGAATAGTGCGTAGAATTTTTTAAAGTCAAATGTCATTTATAAATTATGTTACGTTGATACGAAATGAATATTTAAAGTCATCTCATTAAGATTAAATGTTGCACCCGAATCTACGTAAATAGTCGATTTCGTTCATGTATTTATTCGTATATTTATGTTTTTAAACGTGTTTTCGCTGGGGAGTTGTTCTTTTTGGCTAACGAGTGTCCTGGTCTAGTACTCAAGTCGGTAGCGGCATCGCCCCCTCGTTCAAGGGGCAAAGTCTTCCATTGGGTGTCAAGAGAAATGTAAACATACCACTCAAACTTTTCATCGCCTTCCCTTTCAGCTTTTAACGAAATAGATAAGTTATTTATTATAATAATTACGTGCTGTCGATGACATCAGTTTTTGGACATGTCACCCCTAGTTTTAAAGTGATTTGATTTTCCAATGAAATTCATCAACTTAATGAATAATCTCATAAGATGTATATTTTAAATTTTATCTTCACGATTACATTTGAAGTTATCCAAGCAATCACTTTATTCGATTTAAATGTACTGACTAGTATGGTTGGCGAGTTATTTGTTGACTATTTTAAGAAGTAATTGGCGTGTAATAATGACAAGATATTCAGTTCAAGGGAAATTAACTTGTCGGCATCCTAATCGGTACATTTGTATATAATGGGACAATACAATGAGCAATCTTAGATCTCTGTGTGATCTCGCGTTGTTGGCTTATTCTAACCAATATTTATTACATTAACTTGGTGCCATTTTGTGGAAAAATGGTATGAAAACCAACATGACGCGCTTTTAATGAAAAAAAAAAAAACTTTGATATGCTGCAAAATCACTTTATAAAGTGACCATTGAAATTATAAATGAGTTAAAACATTTTATTAAAATTGGGAGTAAAACGCAATGTTATTTTATTCATATTATCCCTTCATATTATTTTGTAGATTGTAC
The DNA here is from genome assembly GCA_943138885.2 of Tholera decimalis. Classification (NCBI taxonomy): domain Eukaryota; kingdom Metazoa; phylum Arthropoda; class Insecta; order Lepidoptera; family Noctuidae; genus Tholera; species Tholera decimalis. The sequence goes on from OW964567.2 coordinate 35,167,831, forward strand.
ATACACTTTTTATAACAGGTTTGGCATACCTTCGCGGTAACTATCGAGTCGGGTCCCGTGCACATCTATGTTTATTTTAATCGCATATTAAGTTTTAAAACAAGCATTATGTAACATTGAGTGCTCAATTTAGTTATTGCTTTTTTACCGTGTGCAACTAATTATGTTTTGAGGACTTGTTACACTTTTCATTCGCGTTTGAGATGGAAATACTAAAGAAAGAAAATGTTCTACTAAATGTGGAAAGACGTCTAGTATCTGTACGAAATATTACGAGTACCTTAATATATGATGTTCCTCGATTCGTCACGTTAAAGAAGACTTACTAGGCAACCCAAGAAATAGGGTTGTGTTTAGATCAGTCTAAAACACGAGATATTTAAAACCTGGTTAATGTCATGCAATACTCAAAAGGTCCCAACGGTTTTAAGGTGTGGCCATACTGCGAAATACCACGCGATACGTCCATACCTTTACACTTTTATATCTTTAATATATTATGGAAGATTTTAAGAGTATTTTCATCTCAAATGTTAGCTTTGTAAGTAGTGTCCAAGTTGTTATAGCTGATGTTTATGATTGCATTTGACGACATTATGTTAGTGTCCTACCGTTAGATAGCTTGTGTTATTATTTGATATTTTTTTTTGTATAATATTGAATTCACATAATTGAGTTACGAAAAGTGTATTAAAATATAGTTGTAAAAGTCTATTTGTTTTTCATTTCTTAAAAAAAGCATCGCTTATGACCCCTATAATGCCACAAAAGTGTTATAACTCTAGGTTGGATCAAGCTATTTCAGAGGAAACATCACTCTTTCGACCTACATAGTTTGCCAGTCTAAGCTTATATTCCCTAAATAGCTGCCCGATAAAACACAAAATCACTCGATGACGACACCTTTAGTGCAGTGTTTGAGCAACTGGCCGCTGCGCTGCGTGTCGTGGGTTGAGTCCTGACCTGGTTTGTATGGTCTACACATATTTGTTCCGTGTCGAGTATCTGTGCAAGTAATTGCATCCATGATACAGGAAAACTTATGGTAGGTACAACGATTAACCTCTCAAGGACCGCCATTATTTACGTCAACTATTACTTGAGCCCCGCTGGCACACAAATTTTATGCCAGCGGGGCTCAACTAATACTTGTTTACTGGCGCGTATTTGTGCCGCTGGGGCTCTAGAGGTTAAATACTATGTGGTTATTTATTATGTCCCACAATATCACATCCCTACTCGCATGCGAGAAAGTTGTCAAAAGTCGTGCCAGCCACACCAGAGTCGGGTCTTCCCGACAGCGGATGACGTCGTGAACGAGATTAGTGATGTACCTTATTATTATTTGATTTATTCGTTTGGAGTTCTAATGTCTGCTTTTAGTTTTTTTTATTAAAAATAGGTTCGCGTTTGTCCACTATCTCACCTGATGGTAAATGATGATGTTATCGAAGATGGAGCACGCTTACCTAAAAGTAACCTATTCACTCTGGACTTAAAGACTCCTAGGTTGTAGCTGTCGGGAAACGCAGACTCCGGCAGGGAATTCCACTCCTTAGCCGTACGCACAATGAAGGTATTCCCAAAACGTTTTGTGCGTATGGGTGGGATGTCCACCATGTAACGATGGCGCATCGCCGTTTGTCTCGTAGTCCAGTTGTTTAGAACTTTGTGACTTGTGTTTAATGATAGTATAATACCAAATAGGGTCAAATGAAATAAAAGAATAATGCAACGAGCAATATTTTATTAAAAAAATATGGAACGAAAAGCAGTGATTAATTGGCTATCGATCAATAAGATGTTGGAATCCCTATTTTTTTTGTAGGTATTTGCGGTGAAATTGTGGCTTGGCGTGGAGGGCTCGCGCGTGCGTTTTTGCTCTGGCGTTCAAAAGGTTAAAAGTTCGTAATTTTAGCTAGGTAAAAATAAAACTTTACTGTAGTTAACAGCTTTTTTTTTTCATTTTATTATATTTATTAAAGCACTGTTTTGTACCCTGTTTTTTATATTTCCACACAAAACAAGCCTTTATTTGTCTTAAAATTGGCAAAAACAAAAATACCGAACATTTTTACGTGCTCTGAACGCCAAGGACTTGATATAAAGTCGACCAGTGATGTGAAGCGCAAGTGATCACTGTTTGATTTCGCCTGTTGAAATATTCTCAAATATTATTGTCGAAAACAATTTGAGGTCAGTAAAATATGAAATTCGTCTATTTTCCCTTTGTTATAGTTAACTACTTTATAACAGCCAAAATAGAGGAATTTCTACTTTCAGAAGTGTGTGACATTTGAATTTCTAACTACAACCGTTTAGTCGGTAGAGGGGGTGGACACTTGACTCTAACAAAAATTGGTACTTTAAAGCTTGATAAGTCACGAACGGTTTACTTAATCAAAAAACGGTCTTCCCAAACCCCTAATATTTTTGAAAGACCTATCCAACGATATCCCACACTATGGGAAGGACGAAAAAAAAAAAATATCATCCCACTTTACATGTAGGGGAGGTACCCTAAATAATTGTTTTTTTCAAAATTTTATTTTATCACCTTTTTGGCGTCATTAACGTGCATACTCATGCCAAATTACAACTTTCTAGTACCAATCGTTTTTGAGCTAAACCACGGACAGACGGACATGGCGAAACTATAAGGGTTCCTTGTTGACTACGGAACCCTAAAAATGAGTGAAGAACTTGATTCGGACGAACTTCTTAAAATTTTGCAAGGTGTGGAATCGGACTCGGAGTATTTTGTGGAGAACATTGAACCAGAAGATAATTCTGAGGTATGTCTAACTGGATGATAATAATAATGTTTATTCATCAAAGAGTAGGAATTCAATAAGTATGTAAAATGTTCGGTGAGCCTAGTATTACAGTAGATTTAGGTACTGTTTTTGTACTCTATACACTATTATGAAAACACAGGAATAAACAAAAATAGAAGAAAGAAAGACCATAGACCCCATCCCTGATCAGAATCGAATTCAACGTGCCCTCAGTGCCAATAACTTGATATGAAGTTAAAGAATGAGATCATGAAACAAATAGAGATGTACCCCATTTCTTATAGTTCTAATTCAGTTATGTATTAGTTTCTTTGATACTCATAATTTATACTGTTTTTTCTTATTAAGGATACTGTGAAATAAAACAAATCTGGAAATATTTAATCAGTTTTTATTTATATTCGTAAAATCAACTTTAAATCTTAACTTTACGCGTACAAATCTTATTCATCGATATGACGATATCCCCATCACATTTTTTACACAGTTATACATTTATAGCTTGGCGCTCGGCGAGGCATTGCGTTTTGTGTACGTTAGCGGTGAAAAGGTTAACGTGCTCTGCGCGCCAAGGACTTGATATGAAGTCAAAGAATGATGTCATTAACCTTTTCGCCGCCAACGTACACAAAACGCAATGCCTCGCCGAGCGCCAAGCTATAAATGCATAACTAAATATACAGTAAACAGTAGTGATGGGGATATCGTCATATCGATGAATAAGATTTGTACGCGTAAAGTTAAGATTTAACCCTTTTTAAGGTAGTGGCAACTATGTTGCCACCAAGTATTTAATCAATAAAATAGAGTATAATTGAAAATGGCGGGGTATGGACAGGCTGTGGCAACTATATTGCCACCACATTTTACAAAAATTTCCCATTGACAACCAAAAAAAAAAAAACATTATTTTCATCATAGAAGTTATTACTTTTCACTTTTTGTTTGGTATACATTTTTATCACCTTTAGTTTCTTCGGCCTTATAAAGGGTTAAAGTTGATTTTACGAATATAAATAAAAACTGATTAAATATTTCCAGATTTGTTTTATTTCACAGTATCCCTAATAAGAAAAAAACAGTATAAATTATGAGTATCAAAGAAACTAATACATAACTCAATTAGAACTATAAGGAATGGGTTACATCTCTATTTGTTTCATGATCTCATTCTTTAACTTCATATCAAGTTATTGGCACTGAGGGCACGTTGAATTCGATTCTGATCAGGGATGGGGTCTATGGTCTTTCTTTCTTCTATTTTTGTTTATTCCTGTTTTTTTAATAACTTCAGTCAACGTTTTTTACCGTAGGTATCTAAGTGGCAGAATTTTTAATTGTTTTTAAAGTGTTTTTTGAAATGGAAAGTAAGTATATATTTAAATTCTATCACGCTTGTAGCCGTGTACTTATCAAAGCATTGTTTTTTAAGTGTTGTTTCTGTTCTTTTCTTAACTCATGTATCGGTAGCCTTTACCCATCTGCGCGCGGGGGACCCCGCGCTCAGATTGCGTTTCTCTGTTTACCCACGACGGAACGGAGCAGGTATATGCGCTTAGGGTGAGAGATAGATAGAGTACAAAAACAGTACCTAAATCTACTGTAATTACAGTGCATCTGGAGATACTGGGCTCACCGAACATTTTACATACTTATTGAATTCCTACTCTTTGATGAATAAACATTATTATTATCATCCAGTTAGACATACCTCAGAATTATCTTCTGGTTCAATGTTCTCCACAAAATACTCCGAGTCTGATTCAACACCTTGCAAAATTTTAAGAAGTTCGTCCGAATCAAGTTCTTCACTCATTTTTCTATTTGTTATCAAGTGAAAGAAAGAAAGATGCGTGCGCGCGAATCCGATTTTGTGCTGCACTATGCCAAAGTGACCTTGACAGCCGCACGCCTATGACGTCACTGACCAACTTCTATAGTAGTTCGTGGCACTCGGTGGCGCACAGGGGCATAGACGACCAATTGTTTTGTAGAGATGGGAAAATAACTATCGACAAGAATTGGTAACAACTTTATAATTACGTATCGGCATCTACCTGAAGGTCGAAATTCATCTACTATCCTTTGTAATGAAGTAGATAACAAGTTCATATTTTATTGACTTCAAATTGTTTTCGATATTCGTAACTTTCTGTATTTATAAATATTTCAATGGTGAAATCAACCTTTCACGGCACATCACTGGCCAACTTGATATGAAGTGATTGGCGTTCTGAGGAAAGTAACAAAATTCAGAGTTTCTGTTTTTGCCGATTTTAGGACAAACTAGAGCTTATTTTGTGTAGAAAAATAAAAAACAGGGTAGTAGACAGTGCTATCTTAAATAATAAAATGAAACAAAGCTTTTAATCACAGTAAATTTATTTTAATAAGATAGTTAAAATGAACAACTTCTATAGAAGTTGTGGCGCTGGTGGCACGAAAATCCCGAACTTCTATAGAAGTGCTTGGCGGTGAAAAGGTTAAACAAATAAAGCTGTACCTCATTTTTATACCTGTAATTGTATATGTATTTTTTTCTTTGATACTTACAAATTGTTCTGTTTTTTCTTACTAGGGATATTGCGAAATAAAACAAATATAGAAATATTGAATCAGTTTTTATATATATTCGTAAAATTATAGATCAAACTGAACTTACCTACCGCATATAAATCTCATTCATCGATATGACAATACCGCATCACTACTGTTTACTATATATTTTGTTATACATTTATAGCTTGGCGCTGGAAAGGCGTCTGCGTTTTGTGTCCGTTGGCGGTGAAAAGGTTAAAAAAATATATAATAAAGCAAGTCACCATCAGGTGGAGAGGGATACAAAATAAAACACAATATATAAAAAACATAAATAAATATTTATTTTATACATCCTACTAACACCTTACTTTATCGCCTTGAAATATCTACATTAGCTGGTCACTGCTCTTCTGTTCAGCTGATCAATGTGCGAAGCATCGAATGGTATGAGATTTGTGATTTTGGGCACCTCAAGTATTGTCAACTCTATTATACAATATAATACTTGCAGACTGTTCTTTGCCTTCAGCAACGCCTGAAAATAAAGAAAATATTGTTAGTGGGTGAAAACTTGCGCGGCGGGAAGAGCTCCGGCGCGATCTCAGGGCAGTATGGAGGGAACGACTGTCGCAACCGACGGCCGGGCACGCCGCAATTGCGGCGGTAAGACCCCTCTTTGAGGAGTGGCTAGATCGGCGTCACGGCGTCCTGACCTACCGCATGACGCAGGTCCTCACCGGACACGGAAGTTTCGGGAGGTACCTGTGTCCGATGGGTAAGGAAGCGACGCCTAGGTGTCACCACTGCGAGGGTCGCCCTGAGGACACAGTCGAGCACACAGTGCAGGACTGCCCAGCTTGGGCAGAGCACCGACGTGTCCTCACGGCGACAATAGGCGGAGACCTCTCGCGCCCGGCCTTGGTCGAGGCCATGCTGCGGGGCGAGAGGGAGTGGGAAGCAGTCGCCTCCTTCTGCGAAGCAGTCATGCTTCCGAAGGAGGAGGCGGGCCGCGTGAGGGAGAGGATGGCGTCCTCCCTCCAGCCCAGCCGCAGTGGTAGACGCCCACGGCGTCGGACGTCGGCCGACGATCTCCGGCCACCGTAGGCGCGGGCATGCGGACAGCGAGTAAAGGGCAACTCGCTGTCCGACCATGGACCATGCCCGGGTCGACGGCGCGTCGTGTTCCACGCGCGCCTCAAAGAGCGTCAGCAACATGACGAGGCCCCCTCTGCAGAGGGCCGAAGCCTGCCGGGGTCGTGGGACTCATCCCGTTACCGTGGCCCCGGTACGTAAAGGGCTATTGAAGGAACACCGTGGATTTTAGTCAGTAAAAGTCTGACAGTCCCTCCCACCCTGCCCTGAGTGGGAGGACTTATTTGATCATTTTACCACGTAAAAAAAAAAAAAAAAAAAAGTGGGTGAAAACTTCGGCAATATCGCTGAAAGATAACTTATTATTCCAATACTTTTAATTTTACTTTACTTTCATTTTATTACCATATCCTGGAGAAGCATAAGCGTTTCCGGCGGTGCTATTTTTAATTTAAAGTAAAATAACTTTATCGTTTGATTCGGAATTTGATTAGGTAGGTAATTAATTTATTGTTTTTATTATGCTATTTTGACATTTAATTGTATTTGTTTTATTTTTATTCGATTCGTAATTAATAATGTTCTCCAATATAATTTTAACTATTAACACAGATGTAAGTATTACTAACCTATGTATGCCTAATCTGAATTCTAAGTAATTAAAAAATAATTGGCCAGTCTATTTTTTATGTGACTCAGACTGGCTGGACAAATCTTCAAAATAGCTCGCATTTAACTTGGTCAATAGGGCACTATGTGACGACTAAACACCCTTATTTCAGAGTTTGTACCGCTACAGATCTTAGATAATCGACCGAAAACGTGTCCAGCCTGTTTCAAAAACCACTTTACGCGTCTCTCAATCTCGGTAACGAAAGTGATTTTCACGACTTTTTGCATATCAACGGGTGTCACGTAAGTTTGTGTATACTTTCTAGTTGGTCCCATTGTCATCACGTTAGGATCTGATGATGGAATCATGGAGAAATCGAGGGAACTCTTTAAATATTATAGGCACACCTGTAGCGTTTTGGGTATTTCTTATAGTAACTTGTGCAGTTGCTCTTGAAAAGCACCAGTTGGGGAAGTGGAACTGATGATGAAGACCACAGATAGCCACTGAAACTACTCAATAATAAGTATTTTGTGAATTGCGATTCGATTACTTGAATATGGATGTTAAGCACTTTATGCTCGTCCCAACGCATATGGTGAAGTAGAGCCGATGGTGAAATACCAGAACTCCTCAAAACGACTTTTACTTTACTTCACGACTTTTTGCATATCAACGGGTGTCACGTAAGTTTGTGACAGGCATCGAGCTAAAAGTTTTGTGATACGTACAGCGGTTTAGTAGTAAAATGCAAAAATCTGTGTCCAGCCATCTTGAATTTACCTACGTATAAAACTTCTGGCTAGTACTTCTGAATCTCAATAACGGGAGCGTTTTCGAATATGGTTCCTTTACTAAAACTTAGTGACGCAATGTGTGACAGTAATAACGTTTGATTTATAGCGTCACATGTAAGGGTTTACGAGTAATCAATAAAAACTTTATGTCCAGCCAACCTGAGTTTAAGCTGGCTAGACACATGAATCTCCGCTGCCTGATGATCTACGGCCTTCGAAATGATTTCAAAATGTTGTGTCGGGGACGATAATGATAACCTGAATTTGTGACGGAGACACTTTGTGTAATTTCAAAGATATTGATCATTTAATTTTTCCGATACAAACATTCATAATAATGTGAGGTTACCATAATTTTTACATAAATAAAGGAATTCTTTTTAACCGACTAATCGGTCGGTAGCAGCCACGCCTGCTTTGTATTTGATTTTCCCGTGGGAATAAAAGGTTTTCCCACAATAAAAAGCGTATGTGTCGAATAATAATTGACCACCAGCGCTGCAAAAGAGAGCCCACTTGTATTTCGCGTTTAGTTCATTATTTTAGGTAACTGAAAATGAGAACTAAACTCGAAAGTTGGCGACACCAACATCGGCTATCATGGAAATATTACATTCCGTTCACAGTTATTTTTAACCGACTTCTTAAAAAGGAGGTTCTCAATTCGGATGTTTGTTTGTTTTTTTTTTATGTTTGTTCGGGCATAGCTCCGTCGCTTGCCAACCGATTCGAAAAATCCTTTTTTTGTTTGAAAGAGGTATAGACTTCCCAAATGGTCCCATGAAAATTATATCGAAATCAGACAAGCCGTTTCTGAAAATCAACAAAAGTAAAAAAAAAATTACTTTGACGATCTTTTCGTTTACTCTGCATTGCGTTTTTTGTTCGCGCATAATTCCGTCATTTACGAACCGATTTGGAAAATTCTTTTTTTAACCGACTTCAAAAAAGGAGGAGGTTCTCAGTTCATCTTGAACTCTTTTTTTTCTTTTTTTATGTATGTTACCTCATATCTCAAAGATGGCTGGACCGATTTGGAAAATTATTTTTTAGTTTTAAAGGGTATACTTTCTAATTGGTCCCATTGTCATCACGTTAGGATCTGATGATGGAATCATGGAGAAATCGAGGGAACTCTTTAAATATTATAGGCACACCTATAGCGTTTTAGGTTTTTTTTTATAGTAACTTGTGCAGTTGCTCTTGAAAAGCACCAGTTGGGGAAGTGGAACTGATGATGAAGACCACAGATAGCCACTGAAACTACTCAATAATAAGTATTTTGTGGATTGCGATTCGATTACTTGAATATGGATGTTAAGCACTTTATGCTCGTCACAACGCATATGGTGAAGTAGAGCCGATGGTGAAATACCAGAACTCCTCAAAAATTAACGGCTCTGCATTAGGAAAAGCAATATTTTGTAAAAGGTAATATAAGTAGTTGACATTTTGGCTTTTGTAACTAGATTAATTACAAACTAACCCACTAAAAAGCACGAAAATAAAAACTTTTTTGCAAAAAATAAAACTGACTTCCATATCAAAACACTACAAAGCCAAAAATCATTTTAATTTCGGAAGGCGGTGTGAAAAAAAAAAGAAAATACAAAACCAATAACACCGACTACCGAAATAAAAATTATTTTTGACTTTGTAGTGTTTTAATATTTTTTTTGTTTATTTAACTCAAATTATAAAATAACAATAAATTTTTTTAATTCTGCCAAACTGTAAAACAGTTTGTCGGCAGCTCATCTTGTATCATCCTACATAAGCAAAACCCATATTTACAAAAGGAATTATTTAACAAGTTATAAACTTACAGCCTATTACTTACACTAAACAAAAACAAAAGTGAAGCTTACATTATACATACATTTACCACCTTTTTCATGCTAATAAATAAATATTATTACATTATTATATTCTATATTATACCTATATACAAGTTATCTCTAAGCTGCTTATTCCTATGGGCACATTGATAAGTAATGCTTTATTAAAATGTTCCTATGATGTTTTTTGGTTGTAGCATGCGATAGGTAGCTCATTGAAAAACGTCGGCGTCACATATTTACGTGTGTTTTCCATAGTAGTTAGCCACTTTGGGAACAGCGAATGACTTTTGTTTTGACAGACGTGTTGGGTATATACGCTTACGTTGCACTTTGTTACATTCGTTATTAAATTGTTCCGACAAGATAACCACCTTGATTTTAAAATGAACTAGGAGCGTTTTACAAATTTTGAACAACTCACCGTAATTTTTATTTAAACTATCTTTAGTTTTCTTGTCGACAAGCAGTTTAAGGATCCTAATCTGTAAGGTGTTAATTTTATTTAAGTGTGTAGGGAACGCAAGACCATAATGCACCCAAACCATAATCAAGAACTGAGTCCGCCAGAGCATAATATACCGCATACATGACCATTCTGTTCACAACATATTTCAGACATTTTTGTCCTCCGACGTTTAACTTTAAATACATTTCTTACGCAATGTATTGATTTCAAATTTTGAAATCGATATAGCTTGTTTAATTATTATTCGGATAATTAAATAAACAATACCTGTTTCAAAATTTGAAATCAATAAATTACATATAAATGTATTTTAAACGAAACAATAGATATAGATGCAGAGAAAACATCGTTCTTAAGAACAATGTTTCATCGATGTTTATGAACGATACATCGATGTTTTTAAAAATTCAGTCAGTTGGATGTATGCGCCTTGTTATATTTATTTATTAAGTACACCGGAAGAACACGTTATATCGAACGTTGATTAAAAACTTATTCTAATGAGTAAAGACATGTGTTCCATTTGAGGTGACACAATACCTGGAGTCGACCGATAAAACATAAGTACATAGATTAGCTTTTGTCCTGACGACAGTGTCTTTTTTACTTTCAAGGGAATCTGATGTTACTTCTCCGTGGCTTCGCCGCTTTGACGCCACTACGGTCGGTGGACTGTATGAAACTGTCACTGAACATAATGGGAGCTCCACACATTCATGTGCGGTGCAACATCCCGGTCTTAATCAATGCAGATTTAGATAAAAATTGGTTGATAGTTAAATCATTTATGGATCAGTACTTAAATATTTAAATGAAAATCATAAACTAGTTCCGCTTTTCCCCTAAAATTAATAATAATTTCAGGCGTGACAGCTGAAGACGCTTATATGGGAACCTCTGTGCCGGGCCTTAATGCCGCGCCAACCAACTCCATACAAACCAACTCTATTGAAACCGTTTGATTACGCCACTGCTCCCGCCGAAGACGTTGCTGCCCGTCAATCTGCTCCACTCTGTCATACCTACCATAATAAAGTTTAGCCGGGCGAATAGTTTACTTGGAGGTAAAAGTTGTTCTGCAATGGCAACTATTTCGAAACATTTTTGGTCACTTTTTTATTTGCATTTGCAAAACATCTGTCTTCGAAATACGATATTTTTTTTTACAGATATTGCAAAAGACTTAAATAAGTAACAAAATGTCACCAAAAGCTATACATCTTTCTTTATTGCGAAATTTACCTGAATTGTGCCATGAAAAAAATATTACTATCAAGTACAATGTAGATAAAAACTTTTTTGCAAAAAAATAAAACCGACTTCCATATCAAAACACTACAAAGCCAAAAATAATTTTAATTTCGGTAGTCGGTGTTATTGGTTTTGTATTTTCTTTTTTTTCACACCGCCTTCCGAAATTAAAATTATTTTTGGCTTTGTAGTGTTTTGATATGGAAGTCGGTTTTATTTTTTTGCAAAAAAGTTTTTATTTTCGCGCTTTTTAGTGGGTCAATTTGTAATTAATCTAGTTATAAAAGCCAAAATGTCAACTACAAAAAACTAAAAATGCGCGAACAAAAAACACAATATAAAGTAACCGAAAAGATCATCAATGTAAATATTTTTTTTAGACTTTTGTTGATTTTTCAGAAACGGCTTGTTCGATGTCGATAAAATTTTCATGGGACCATTTGGGAAGTATACCCTTTCCAACAAAAAAAGAATTTTTCAAATCGGTTGGCGAGCGACGGAGCTATGCCCGAACAAACATAAAAAAAAAAAAAAAAACAAACAAACAAACATCCGAATTGAGAACCTCCTCCTTTTTCAGAAGTCGGTTAAAAAGTACACGGAATCCATTTTTTTTGGCCCAGAAAACCTTCAAAGTAAATCCCCTAGCTTAAATACCACTTCCTCAGAATCGGAATACAATTTAGAAATTGAAGAACAACATTGCGAATTTTTTTTTTAAGTAGACATACACACTTTGTCAAAAATTCAACTCATCATATAGGAAACAGAACAGAGTTGATTCAGTTCAGTAGAAAACTAACAGATAAATTAATTCAGTTCAATTGTAAGTTATTTCGATATGATGAGAAATTCATTCACGATGTTACAAAGAAAATCAAATTAACACAGTTGTTCGTATTTGTATCACCAAACCACGGTTTTTCGTCCCTTAAAGAAAACACCTTAAAATATACTTAGTCCTACATAAAACCTACAATATTGATAACACTACTGCAGTGTTTGTATGGGAAAAATTAAATGATCAATATCTTTGAAACTACGCAGTTTCTCCGTCACAAATTCAGGTTATCATTATCGTCCCCGACACAACATTTTGAACACATTTGGCCGTAGATCATCAGGCTGCGGAGATGCATGTGTCCAGCCAGCTTGAACTCAGGCTGGCTGGCAGAGCCGGATTAACCCTGTCAGAGGCCCTAAGGCTATGGCTTTCTCGGGGCCCCTTTTCTTACTTTGACTGCCCAAATCATGTGTGAACTGAGGAAACGCACATTAAGGGCTGTGGTTTTTAATATATTTGTTTACTTATTCCCAGATTTGTTCTAAAATTGTTTTAAATCTACTATTAAATCTAACGTTTTTTATTTTGTGAGATAACAGTGAGGGCCTTAAGTTCGCACGCACATCAAATTCTCGTTCGAAGAAACATGTTTTCTTGGTGCGTGCACTGGGCCTGGGCCCCTAGTTGATGCGGGGCCCCTAGGCAGTTGCCTACTCCGCCTGATGGTTAATCCGGCCCTGCTGGCTGGACATTAACCTCTACAGCCCCACTAGCACAAAAACGTGCCAGTAAACCAGTATTAGTTGAGCTCTGCGCTGGCAACAAATGTGTGTGCCAGCGGGGCTCAACTAATAGTTGACGTAAATAATAGCGGTCCTTGAGAGGTTAAGTTTTTATTGATTACTCGTAAACCCTTACTTGTGACGCTATAAATCAAACGTTATTACTGTCACACATTGCGTCACTAAGTTTTAGTAAAGGAACCATATTCGAAAACGCTCCCGTTATTGAGATTCGGAAGTGCCAGCCAGAAGTTTTATACGTAAATTCAAGATGGCTGGACACAGATTTATGCATTTTTCTACTAAACCGTACGTATCCCAAAACTTTTAGCTCGATGCCTGTCAGAAACTTATGTGACGCCCGTTGATATGCAAAAAGTCGTGAAAATCACTTTCGTTACCCAGATTGAGAGACAAGCGAAAAGTAGCTTTTCAAGCTGGCTGGACTCCTTTCCCATCGATTATCTAAGATTCTGTAGCATCACAAACTCTGAAATAAGGGTGTTTAGCCGTCACATTAAGTGCCCTATTGACCTAGTTAAATGCGAGCTATTTTGAAGATTTGACCAGCCAGCCTGAGTCACATATTTTTTTTAAATATTAATTATCCGTATAAGTATATTAATAATTTTAATGGTTCCACAAAATCTTAGCACTAGGTTACAATTTTTATTAAATTTTATTTGGTAGTTTTATGTGCTAACAAAAGAATCTAGCATCTGTATCCGAACTAGGCAGTGCCTGTACTTCGGTTATCAGCGCCATCCAGTATCGCTAGCTACGTAGTAATCATAGCAAATTAATAAGTAATTAAACATTATCAATTCGAATCTCAATTTAATTTCGATTCGAATTTTTAAAAAACCTAATCGATTACGAATTCAGTAATAATTATAAAAGCAAATATATATTTATAAACACCTCAGACCAGCCAGAGATCATAATATGATGAATGAATGAATAGTTTACATATAAGTATATAAAAATAGATGTTAAAATCACTACATGTCAATTCTACCCACATTGCTAGTAATCTTAAAAAAAAAAAAACTATATGCCTTTGCCATAGTTAGCTAAAAAATAAATTGACCAAGACTAATAATCCATGCAACTAATCGATTGTATTTCAAAATATGGCAACCTTATGGCAACACTGCCGTACCATCCTTTTCTGGAACCATTTCGGCGTATTTTCAAGTCCCAATTTGAGGAACTTTGGATACGTTTAGAACGTTGAAATTATCGTCATCTAGTAAGCACACACTTGAACAACAAAAATACATGTTTATAGCTTATTTATTTCCCAAGTTATGCAAAAGCAAAGATGTGCTAATTCGACACTCACTGACTCACTGATCATCTAAATAGAACTAGTACTTCCCATAAACCTGGAGAGCTGAAGTTTAGCAGAGAGGTAGGGTTCGTGGAATCATGGAAGATCTGGATTACCTAATGACCCTGAGGAGAAACCGTAACAGACCAGCCAAACTATTAAAGTTATCGACATGCTGTGTTAACAAAATTTGTTAAGCGTGGTGAGCCCTCTTTTGAAATTAAAAAAAATTAAGGTCTAGAGTATCTGATGAAGAACCCTAAGAGTTCAGCTGAACCATGGGAGTTATGGAAATGCAAAAGTTATTCAGTGTGATGAGCCCCTTCTATTGATGTATACGAAACGGGTCTGACCTGGGGCACGGCAGTGGCCCCGCCTAGTCGAGATAAGACAAAAGCAATGTCTAATAAGAAAACCTACTAATTAAGTAAAAAATAACTTTCTGCAAAAAGAAGTGAAATCCCATCCCACTAAAAACATCCTCTAAAAAACTAGTCAAGTCTCGATGGAGCTACTTGTTTCTCGCTGTAAAGAACCTTAGACTTGGCTCCGTTTTGCGTAGAGATTTCATTACTTTTTATAGAGAAACAAGTAGCTCCATCGAGACTTGGCTAGTTTTTACAGGATGTTTATGGTGGGATTTAACATTACCCTGTCAAAGCTGATGGATTTAACATTTTGACGGTATTTTTTTCATAATTTTATAATATACAGCATGACAGTACTAACTGGCGCGCTAATCGGCAGTACTAATCCTAAAATTAAATTAAATATAGGTACTAATCGTAAACGTAACTAAAGATGTACATTCTCTCTCTAACATTAGGTGTACCTTAAGGTTGTAACATTTATAAAATTAAATCACAGAAAAGCGATACTCTATGCTAGTGCCATCTACTAGAGTAGTATCTAGTAACTCTTAGAATATATCATAGATGGCGTGGTATATATATTAGTTAGAATTTATGTAAATAATAATGTTTAAACATAATAATAAATCAAAAAATTAAAATAAGGTATTCTCCTTATGCATGGAATGTGTGCATACAATTTCATAAAATTCTATGCTGAGAGAATCCAATTAGTAATTGTCTTTTGCCATGGACAATGATAGATAGTCAGCTGTCAAATGGGGCAGGACTTTTATATTGAAAGCGTTTAAGATAAAGTGATTTTCTTTAGCGTAATAGCCCACGGATGACGAGAAGGAATTGAATACGTCTTTGTTAAAACTGCTTTATTTCCAAATGGAGGCTTAATTTCTTAACTAAGAAGTATTAAAAAAAATCATAATAGCTTAAGCTATAATTCCATAATCTGTTTATCAGTGTCCACTGTAGGCCACGATTGTTTTAATATGTGGGCATTCACCTTTAAGTTCAAATATTTGAGAACTAGCTTTTGCCCGCGACTTCGTCCGCGTGGAATAGTTACTTTGGGCTAACGTTAAATTTAACCCCGATTTTGAAGCATTCTTCATTGGCGCTCCGCTCCTATTGGCCTTAGCGTAATGATATAGGCACCGTGCGTAGCGATGACTCTGCCATCTGGTGACTCGTATCCGAAACTTTTACCTCGTGTCAAAAATTCTACTGTCAAAACACGGAAAAAAATCTGAATTTTCGTGTTAAAATTTGCTAATTTAAGTTATCAAAATGTATTGTTATATTTTTGGATGCTGTAACACATCCTTAAACAACTCCAAGGGTGTAAAATTTTATTATTTCCCTACTAATAGTAATCACATGCCCTGGCTCAGGGATAAAAGAATTAAATGGATAAATGCAGTTACAAAACACACGTAAGTATGCATTCAAGTATTTAAAAAGTACTATTTGATTTTATTTATATAAAAACCACCAATTTTGTGGGTAATTATTATTGAAAACAGTTTAGTTTTCGATGATCATTGAACTTAACTTATAACCATTGTTTCTTTCAGTAGACATCCAAATAACTGGCTCCCGTCTAAAAATACCACCATCTGTAGCGCCCATTTTATTGGCAACAAAAAATCAGAAAATCCTCTACTCCCGGCGTATGTACCTAAAATTTTTCCTGATAAAGATAATTATAAATACTTGGATCAAAAAACTGAAATGTTTGAAAGACACCAACGTCGAATGCAACGAGCTGGATCAGTAAAAGAAGATAAGTCCTGTCAGAAATTTAGACCTGAAAATAGTATTGAACTTGAACCTCAAAAACCATCCAGTCGAAGTGTCGGATGTCAAAATGATAATATATCATGTGAAAATGAGATTTACACTCCATTCTTTTTATGTAATTTATTTAATTCTAGTGGTGTTTGCACTGCTGAGGTCCAGTGTAACATTGTATTAAAAATAATGACACATAAAAGTTGTGAAGCAAATATTGTTTTATTTGACAAAGTTATGAACGATTTTAGTTGTGACCCTCCGCCCCTAAGACGACCCACTGACTCCTATTGACCAACATTCACAAATTCTGCTTTGTCCTGGATTTCATGGGATAAGTTCAATAAAAACGATTGAAAATTTAATTTATTAACACAACAGGGGATTCCTTTTCCGTGTTTAATCTACTCTTGAATTTACTTCCTGATATCGAAATGAAGTTTATAAATAAAAAAACAAAGTTAATTATTACACTGATGAAACTAAAAACAGGATTACGTTTTTCAGCATTGAGTGTTATATTTCAAATACACAGAACAGCCGTACATAGAATGTTTGAAACCTACTTATTTTTGTTACACTCTGTGTTCTTCTTCTTCTTCGTAAAAATTCTTTATATGGCCCTCAGAATCAACTGTTCAAATTAATATGCCAATAAAATTACATTTTACAATGATTTACAGACTTGACAGTGGCAACCAATGGGTCTGGAAAGTTTCGTTTTTTACTCGCACGGTGTCTCTACTGTCGCGATTATAACGCCATCTATAGTTTCTGCACGGAGCGAATATAGCCTATAGCCTTTCTCTATAAATTGACTATTTAATTAAAAAATAATTTTACAATTCCAACCAGTAGTTCCTGAGATTATCGCGTTCAAACAAACAAACAAACTCTTCAGCCTTATATTATTAGTATAGATAGCTGTTGCCCGCGACTTCGTCCATGTTTTCGTCGTTTTTCGTAAAAAGAAAGTAGTCCATGTCCTTCCTCACGGTTCAGTGATTTTGATGTAACAGACAGATTAACTTTCGTAATTTAGTAGGGAAATATAACATGTCAATCTATAATACTGTTGAAAAATATCGCAATACGGAACCGCACAATATTATTGTTAATAGCAGCTGTGCCCGCGACTCCGTCAGCGTGTAACTCCTTGTGTGTTATCAAGTTAATGTATTGGTAATATTGTTTAGATCACGTTCACATGAGGCTTAAGTACCTATAGAACGAAAATACTTCAGCGCAAAGCTTCCGGGTGAACTATGTTGAAAGTTGACCCGTCCGGCACGTGAACATAAAGATTTCTAGAACTGCTAACCCGGGAAAGAGCGACGTACAACTGACAAGGAAAATTATTTGGTATATCATGTATAACTTTGGTGTTTCTATACCGATTTATATGATTTTTTTTTATGGAATAGTTAATAATGTTAACTTTTTGAATTAGGGGTGACTGAGAGTATTATAAACGTAAGAGTAGACAAATATTATAATCAGAAAGCTTCGAACTGCTAAGCTATCGGGAGTTACACGTGTTATTGTGAGTCAACCATAAATGATAGACATATGCTGTCGTGGGATATTTTTTGTATAATTTTAAGGAGAACATTTCCGTCTGAAATGATTTCTGTGTAGCTTTAACCATTAAGGTTGGACACGCGACGGAAGCTTAAAAAATGGAGTAACTTCTCCCGTTTTCCCAACATTTCCCTTCACTGCTCTGCTCCTATTGATTGTAGCGTGATGAAAAGTATACTATAACCAGCTCAGGAGTATGAAAAATAATTGTACCAAGTTTCGTTAAAATCCGTCGAGTAGTTTTTGTTTCTATAACGGTTATACAGAATTTGTACATGAAATATATTTCCAAAATAACTATCAGGGGGTGATTAGGAATCGATACTGATGCCAAAAATGCAATCAGTAAAATTTTAGTCTGTCTGTATAACCGTTATAGACCTCTCTACAGATTTATTATAAGTATAGATAAGAGTTTCAAAATGTTACCCATTTGTACAGTCGCCAAGTACATCAAGGTATCCGAATCTGTCAAATTTACCCAATTGAGCTTGAACCTTATCATGTTGTAATAAAAATCTATGAAAATATTTTGACATATTGGAGTAGGTTAATGTGCTGGCTACCGAACTAATTTACTAAAAAAGCAAATAGAAGTGTGCAAAAAATGTATAGTCCTCTTGAGACAGATCCCTGTAGCGTTGCTTCTAAATGCATAATTAACTTACCGTGATGGCTTTTTCTTTCAACTCCGGTTTCGTCGACATCTGCCTTTTGATCGCATTCATCTCGTGAGGGGTATACCCGACCAATTTAGACAGCACATCACTTGTAAACTCAACATCCAAATTTCCTGTTCCATCCACTATAGTACATTTTAAACTCCACTCATCTTTGCTTACAGAGAGCTTCGATAGTAGACTCATAACTTGACCTTTTACTTTGAAGACTTTCCCAATTTTATCGCTTTCATTCATATCCTTGATCTGTTTTATATACACGAAAGGTTCAGAGGACACGGTATTTGGACCTTTGTTTTGTGGAGGATTAATGTCATTATTGCCTGCGTCTATTTGAAATTCTAATTCCCGTAAATAATCTTCGTCCTCTGCTAGAAATAGGTCGTTCTCATCCGGGTATTCGTCGTGATTTTCTATGGTAGTTTTCAGTCTTTTTTCTGGATTTGTATTGTTGGTTACAAGTGGTCTTTTCCCTGGATTTTCAATTAGTTGTTCTTCTAAGGCCGCTAGTTGGTCTATATCGATTTCATCGTCTGCAAAGTTGGTGAGTTCGTCCAGATTGGTTGTTGGTTGGTGGGGTTGGTAGAATGTTTGCATTGGTTGGGCGTTGGCTGTAGGCATTTGCGTATGGGGTGTTGGTATGTTTGTGTTTCTTGGTATGCTAATTGTTGTGTTGGGGTCTGGTTCTGAAATATGTAGGAACTACTTAGTACAGTCATCTCACCGTCTATTGCCTGTCGACGACAACGGATTGTTGCAAACAACGTAAGATTGTTATTAATATTTGATTATATATACTCTATGCATTTTGAACTCGTCAAATACTATAATTCAATATACTATAATAATATGCCATCCTAATGAATTTAAATAACAAAATATACGTGTCTTATCAAAGGCAGCTGAACGAACGGGGTATGATTTTACTTAGACGAAAGAAGAAGAAGTCCGACACTTTCTTCCGCTTCTTCGCGGTAGGAGTCATTTGATGGTTTCCTCCAACCTTCCTTTTAAAAGCCTGGCTATACTTCGTGGGCACTTCGCTTATTATTAAAATCTTGCTTACCTTGAGTCATAGGTAATCCTAACTTGGTGGAAAGTTGTCCCGCCAAAGAGTTTGATATAGCTATCTCCTGAACTTCTCCACCTAAGAGTTCTATGGAACTTTCTGTCAGCAGCAACTGGCCTCTTCGACAGTCTACTGGCCCTAATAGAAAAAAATATATTACTTGACACATAGACCTGAAGTGGGGCTACACAGGGCTATAGTACACATTGCGTGCCAGCAAACATGATTATTGGTTGAAGACAGATAGTTCCTAATTAAGGAAATTGGGTCTCCCAACTCATCTACCAGAATCACATTAGGATTCCGAACTTTTAGAAGTTGACACTCTTGATCTTAATGTCGTCTGATGGTAAGGTAATGATAAAGTCTACGATGAAACTCAAAACTGCGTTAAAGGCTGATAGGTCAGTTTATTTGGAAAGTCAAACCCAGCATAGGAAGTCTATCCAAAGGAAAACTTGTTCTGTGTTAAATTAGTTATTTCAACACAAAATATAATTACTTATAATTATTTTAGTGAATTCTCCCTAAACCAATGGTAAGGCAAAAGATATGTTGAAAAAATGTTGTTTGGGCAAGCCACAACACTTTTTGATCATTAAAATGAGTTCTTGATTAATAACCGAAGCTGGCTTTAGTTAAGTAATATGTATTAGTTTATTTATAGATATTAGTTAAAGTATGTATTCTCTTTGTATGGACCACATTTGCCTGATATAAATGGGTTGATTGATTGATAAATATACCTTTAATAAGAACTTTGCATCCTGGTGTGATCTCACAGCTCAAGTTCCTCATAGGTTTGTATTCTAAACCCGAAATCTCCTGCACGCCATCAGTTAAATACAGCTTCAACATTCTGAAAAAAATATTCAAAATTGTTATGTTGTTGATACGAGTTTGTCCTTGGTTAGAGAGACATATAGGATCCGCTCATATCCTCCTGTAGCCACATTTCGTAGTTCGCACACATACAGGTTACATCTCTCGATTCAGAACTAGCGAGGCATCCCGTTTAGAATTTATGCTTGAAGTATGGCTTCACCTGCGAATTTATCCTTTTCACTTTGATGTTGTATAGGTATATAGGTTTCCAGAGATGTCTGGTAACAATTTTCATACTTACATAACTTTATTATGACACCAAAACCACCAGTAGTGTATGATGTAACATTTAATAAGATGCATTTGTATATACATACAGGGTGTTTGGCAGAACGTTGAACATACGAAAATGGTGGATAGGTAATTTATTTGGCCCCGCCCCCCGATTCTATTTAATTTTTTTTTGCTTTCTTCTAGTTTCACCACTTTCTTAACTTTAAAGTGTAATTTTTATTAAAAATGGGTAAAACAGGCAATAATTTGTTTTTTTTTTCTTTTTTAAATGCAAGTTGAATTTAAGATTCAAGTATTGTTTACATCTTTCTGGAAGTTTGAGGACTCATAACTTTTTTTCATACTAACATCTGAATAAAGCAATAGTTTTATAAGAATCTGACAACATTAAAGATAAAAAAAGCAAATATTGCCTGTTTTACCCATTTTTAATAAAAAATTACACTTCAAAGTTAAGAAAGTGGTGAAACTAGAAGAAAGCAAAAAAAAATTTTTTTAAATATCCAAGGGTCCAGGGCAAAATAAATTAGGGCTGAGTAAGTAGCAGATGACCCTACCTCTCCACCATTTTCGTATGTTCAACGTTCTGCCAAACACCCTGTATATACTAGCTGACCCGGCAAACGTTGCTTTGTCAAATAAGTTATTTCTAGTGGAAAAAAAGCTATTCTCAGACCCACCAAATATACTAAAAAAAAACATTAAAAATCGGTCAAGCCGTTTCGAAGGAGTTCGAAAATATACATTGTAACACAAGGTTTTTATATACTAGAAGATATACTTAGTTAATCATACACTATGTAAACCAAAGAAATCATAATTGCAGAAATTATTTTTTTGTTTTATCCATTAATTCAATTTACATTTTTGGTACCTATGTTTTTTAATATTTGCAATGAAAACATTTGTTTAGAAAAGTGTGTTTTAAAATAAATTTATCACAAGGTCCTAGCTTTTGATTTCATAATTGAAATTTCACATGAAGAGTAAATAAAATAATGTAAAGAAACACTTAAAGCCGTTAATAATTTGACTAGAATTGTAACTATTCACAAAATTATAAATTAACAATTCGTAATCTACTAAAGTACCCAACCCTTTCCTCAGTAGTACAACAGTTAAGACTTACCTGTGACTTGACACTTTATCTTCATAGTTAGTTGTTGCTTCAACATTTTCCATATTGACCTTCTGTAATTTCAAGTATTGCTGATAAGCAGGAGTGCCTGGAAATGAAGAATTGTTGAAGTTAAGTATTTGATAACAGAAAGTGCCTAAAGTCATAAGTATTTGATAATAATAGATACATAGACAGGAAACTTCTAGCCTATATTGTTCCACTACTATAGATAAAAACCCCTTTAATGCATGAAATGGCTTTGCATCCCATGGGTATCTTTTGCAGCCTGGCTTTTTTTCTTCTCAGGCATTTGATTGCATAAATCACGCTACATTACTCCTGACACTTGAGAATTACGCACTGGACAAAACAGAGTTAAGCTTAGCTAAATCTTATATGAATGGTAGACAGCAGTTACTCGAAAAAAAAAACTAGCTAATTTGCCAGGGCCTAAACATAAAACTGGGGGTACCTAAGGGCTCAAATGTAGGTACTTCCTTGTTTAGGATAATTATTATAAATGATATGTCCTTAGTGTGGCACAGAACAGAAAACGTCTAGCTACGTCTTGTTCTATTAAAATATTAATCCTATTATGCACATAAATTACATCACATATTTTCATACTTTTTTATCCTTCCCTGATCTGTGTCTCAGCTGGGAACATTTAAGAGATTCTCCTTCCCTTGTTGTGATATTACATATTGTAGAATGACCAACTAGAAACAATTTAATTAAAACAGCAGTACCAAAATTAATTTTACTTATGTACCTTAACTTCCCTTTTCATATAGGGAGTTGGATGATTTTTAGTTTTTCATTATGAGGCAGTCGAAATTTTGAGTTTAAATAAATACTTAGATATATATTGAAATATGAGGAATTAATTTTTGAAGGATCTTTTTCAATCCACTGGTAGGTATGGCAATAGTAAAATAAATATTAAATAAACAAAAAAAAAATCTAGGAGTCAGCCCACCCCTTATACACTTTATCAACTTCTTCCCTTCCCCTTTATGCATGACGTAATACAGTGTGAGTCTTTATAATGTGCATGTGCAACATATCGAAATGAGGAAATCTTTACTTAATTTTATCGACGATAAAAATATTTAAAAAATCTAAATATTTATTTAATTTTTTCATGGAACAAGCAGTATTGAGTGATTTGTTTGCTGATCCATCCATAAGTACTAGACGACTGGCTCTTCGTCACGGAATATCCCAAAAATCAGCGTGGTGCATTTTAAAGAAAGAAGGATTGCATCCTTATCACTACCAAAGGATGCAACATCTACATAAAGACGTAGACTGGCGTCCAAGGTGTGTGATGTCCACTAGGATTCAAAGAAAAACCAGAGCAAACCCAAACATTCCGAGAACCATACTATGAATGGACGAAGCGACATTCACTAGAGACGATATTACTAACTGTCGAAATTTACACAGATGGTGCCGTGCAGGTGAAAACCCGAAACTAAAACGTTTATCGACTTTTCAAGTACAATTTTCAATAAATGTTTGGGCTGGTCTTATCGATGATATGTTGATTGGACCAATAATATTGCCGAGACAAATGAACTACCTGAGCTATTGGAGGATGTACCACTGGCTTTGCGTCGAAGAATGTTTCTGCAGATGGACAGATGCCCTGCCCATTACGCTACAAATGTAAGATCATTTTTAAACGATAATTATCGTGATAAATGGATCGGCCGGCAAGGACCTGTAGGGTGGCCTGCGCGTTCACCCGATTTTACGCCCCTTGATTACTTCCTATGGGGGACCATGAAGCAACGCGTCTACAGTATCCGCCCGCACCGCATAATAAACTGTGCGAATGATAAAGAAAGATAATGATAAGGAGAGCGACACACCAAATTTTAATTCGCGCGACTTTGTGCCTAGGCCTACAACAACGAGGTGGACATTTTGAGAACCTGATGCATTAAATTTTGTGTAAAATAATAAATGGTTTTAATTGAACTCTTTTGTATTAATTATCATCCCAAATAAACCATCCTTAAGACAACAATAAATTGCGCGTTCAGAGTGACATCTTTTAACACTTGATAATAATAATAATAATATATTCCACAACTTTTTCACACAACGCCATCTAGTCCCAAACTAAGCAGAGCTTGTGATATGGATACTAGACAACTGATAAACATACATATATATTTCTAAATACATACATATTATAGATAAATTACACCCAGACAAAGAACAAATGACCGTGCTCATCACACAAACATTTGTCCTAGGTGGGAATCGAACCCACGACCTTGCGCATAGCAGTCAGGACCACTGACCACTATACCAACGGGCCTGTCATGTTTTAGTTATAAACATACAATTTGTACTATTGGGTAGCGAGTTTAAAGTAATAAATAAAATAGGTAATGGCAGCGTCTTATTAAGAAATTTTACACTTAAGTATTGAAAAAAAAAAACAGATTTTTTATAAAAAAAAACATGTTTATTTTCAATTGAGGGTAGTTTTTTTCCATAATTTTCATTTAATGAGGACGCCTAATTACTTCCAATCATTACGGAGTTTGTTTCAGCGTGCGTGATAGATCATTTATTTTAAGTTTTACCGTTTTGTTTACACTGGGGTCAAAGTAGCAAACAAAATTTAAAAAAAATCCATAAAATATAAATATTTAGATTTTTGTTTTATATTTTTACTGTCGATAAAATGAACTAAAGATTCCCTCATTTCGATATGTGTACATTATAAAGACTCACACTGTATATTGATGAACCATATTTATTAGGAATTAAACCCACCTATATCAATCACAGCATTGATCTGCAGCACAAACCTGCCAGTAAGAACAGTCTTCATCTGACTCTGCAGGTTAGCAGGCAGAGACCCAGGACAAATCTCCTTCAGATCATTAAGTAACCATTGTTCTTTAGCCAAATGTTTTATTTCTGCCTCACTATAATTGTTTTCTGTATCCTCTGATAGGTATTCCACACATCTGAAATGGTTTTTTTTTTGTTTTTATTATAGAAAGATATTGATAGTAAAAACATGATAATAAGCTGCGGAAAAGGAGGGTCATGACATGTTGATGTTCAGAGTTCCATTCATTATGGAATTATTTTATAATAGCTGTGCCAGCGACTTCATTCGTGCAGGATAGTGACTTTCGGCAGCATTTTTAATTTTTTAGGCTAATGATTTTGTAAACAAAACTCATACATACTTTGAATTGAATGTCGTATTTATTAATATCTAATCAAAAGTCTAAAAAATAAGTTTCTAGCTTTAAAAATTATGCAATTTCCATACAAACTTTCATCCTCTATTTCAACCCCTCTTACAGCTCTTTTTTCGCATTTTTAGGCATGATTGCGTAACAGACAGACAGAGTTACTTTCACATTTATAATATTAGTAAGGATTTGCTTTGTTGTTATCTGTATCATCTGTATGATTGTAACACTAGCAATTTATTTACTTATTTTATCATAATCATAACCTGTTTATAATATTACCACTGCAGCTGGAACACAAGCTTCATTTCTATGAGAGGGAATGGGCCATAATCAATCATGCAGGCCCAGAGTGGTTTGATCGAGGTCACATTTCTTTGTATTTTGGTCTAAGGAAATACTGGTTGTCTCACTATGTTTTGCTATACAGTTTTGAGAGCAGTAGGTATCAGTTAGTTAGCCTCAATTTGAACCCACAACATACAACTAGAAGGATGTGCCTGTAACCACTGGGCCATCACTGCTCTCTATGATTTTTTATTTAATTCTTCTATCTAACCCACAGGGTAGGTACTGCGGTGACAAGTAGTGATACGTGAAATACAAAGACAAAAGAATGTACGTACAGTAGTTCATGATTCGGAAAGAGGGTGAGCTTTTACATCATTATTTTTGGCCTACCAGATTCAAAATTTGTGAAATAAATTATCCCCCAATCTGGAGATATAATACTGGCCGAGTATACAAGTATAGGGGCGCTGTCAAAAACCACCCCTAAGATGACTGACACGATTATTAACACTATTAACCCTGTTATAACATTATCATTTTAACAGTTATGTACAATATTTCTAATTTTCTCTTTTTATACTCGTTCTATTCCTGCTGCCACTGGTAAGCTGGTAGCACATTACAAAAGCTGTCATGTCATGTTTGCATACAAAATAATTTTGGTTTGTTTACTTTAATACTTTTCACCATCCAAAATACCTACTTAACCGAACAACCTCCTGCTTTTGATGGTCTATCATTCTACATGTGATGTTGGCAAAATTGTGGTGGCTCCTCCACAAACGCCACTTAACAAGAGTTGAAGTTGAACCCTGTTATAAATGTACTGTTCTGAATTAAAAACAAAATGTACAGATAGCTTACCCAGACAACCAGTCGTCTACCACATACATGTGGCACGACGCTAAATATTGCCTCACTGCATTCATGAGGGAAGTAGAAGACATGCTGCTCCACTTGAATCTTGTTATTATGCGACATAATATCTCACCGAGAGGCCTACGTCGAAGCCTTCGTTATTAGGTTTGAAAAAGTCTTGATTTGAGACATCAAACTTATGTTGGTACAAACAATAAAACTTAGAATGAATGCATTAACAAAATTATAACTTCAGTTTCGTTTCAGTTCCCACTATTTATCAACAACTGCATCTATATTCTATTCTATTCTATTCTATTTTTTGTACTATACTCTTTGAACAACTGTAACGTCAGTCGTCAATGTGACTGTGACACTGACAGCCACAGAGTACATTCATATATATAGTAACTGACAGCTAACATGCAACTAACATGCGGAAAATGACAGTAACAGCTTATCGAATTTCCAAAAGGACATCATGGCCCAATACATGAAAAATAAAGCTGAGCCCAGAGCGCAACTGAACGATATTTAGATTTAACAAATATGGGACACTTCAAAATACACTGGAAGTAGTTCATAGATCAAAAATAATATGCTAATAAAATTTAAAAATATCATTACCTAATTACTCGAATATTGTTACTTTGTTAGTAATAGTAGTATACCCGAACTTTTAATTCGAAATAGTAAGACCGACAGTTTCTGAGTTGTCAGGTAATGGTGACTACAAAATTGTGATGTAACTAAATTAATCGATTCAGGAATAAAATCGAATAACGATGTTAACTATTTTTTTAATAATTTTGTGTGAAAATAACAAAAAGTATTATAAAGAAGCGTGAAAAATAAAACGAATAGATCATGACAATATTTTTTTATTTTTGCAATAGGTACTGTACCCATTCCAACGAAGTTTAGGTCGCAGTGGTGCGGGGCAGTGTTTTTAATAGTAATCTCGCGCAATTTATTAAAATACTAGTACTCTCGCGGGGCTTCGCTCCCGTGGATTCTATCACGGTAAAAACATAACTCCCCTTTTTTTGCAGTCGGGTAAAAAGCTTCAAGCTACTTCCATACCAAATTTCATCCAAATCCACCCAGTACTTTCGAAGATTAGCGCGTTCAAGCAAACAAACAAACAAACAAACTTTTCCGCTTTATAATATTAGTATAGATTCATCACATGAAACAATTTCCAAACTATTGTTATTAAAAATATTCACATCTTACCAGACATGATAAAAGCCGCTGCTTTTATCGTGTCTGGTAATATCATTTCTGACGAATAAAATTCGTTCATTTATTATTCGATTGATTGAATCCATCATTATTAGGTTAAATAGGGTATCATTATTTTAGTAAGTGACACTAGCTCATGTCAGTTTACTGCTTAGGCTTACTCACGGCTTACTGCATCGAATTAAAAGTCCGGATCTTGGTCCGGATATAGAGTGGCAAATTATCATGTTGCCGTATAATATCAGTTATAATTTTTGGTAGTTCTTGTCTTTCTTCTATTTGAATGAGGACTGAAAATTATAAATTGAGTTAAGATACACTTGATTTAATTGA
Source organism: Tholera decimalis (assembly GCA_943138885.2). Classification (NCBI taxonomy): domain Eukaryota; kingdom Metazoa; phylum Arthropoda; class Insecta; order Lepidoptera; family Noctuidae; genus Tholera; species Tholera decimalis. The sequence continues at coordinate 35,195,814 of OW964567.2, forward strand.
ATGTCCACGTTTCGATAAATAATATCATAGACATATGGCTGGCACTAAATTAGCTAAATTTTTCCAGTACATAGATTTTCCATTACAGTATATTATTTATTTTCTGCACCAATTTTATGAATTTAAGTACTAACTTAATCTGGAGGCAGATTCCTTCTTCTTAGATCTTAAGGTTTATCCAAAATTATTATTTTCTAGCCAAGATATACTTTTGACGTAAAGTACTGTCGATTAAAAGTTGTTATTGGTAATTAGCTGTTTTAGTCAGGCAACATTTAGTGTGTGAGTGAACGCAAAAAAAGCTTGCCGATATTTCATCCATCTCCCTCGTAAATTTTGGACATAGGCTGATTGACAACAAAAGGCACTATTTTGAGGATTATTGTTGTTTTAAATGTTTCCTTGTAAATAAGTGTTGTGAAACGAGCGCCTGTATTCGTGATTTACACCGTGGATGAAAAAATATGAAGCGGCGAAATGCCGAAACTGGGAAGTTGCGGCGCCCCTTGAAGCGCACAAAAATCACCGAAGGAATGTACGGAAAGTGAGTGGATACTGTTTATGTTGGTCGTTATATACGAGGAAATAGTTCTCAATACCATGCAGCATCTAATTCTGTGATAAAGTTAATATAAATATTACGGAATATATCGTGTATGTGGGTAGAAAGTACCATCTGGCGATCACAGCCCAGCTTCTGTGCGGTGCGAATACAAAAAGAAATGAAAATACACGTTTTTTGTTTTAAAATGCGTGCAAATGTGCAACATGTGTAGACTGTATGTCTGAACTATTGTATTACTCATACAGAACAAGTGGTCTGGTAAAATGAGATGAAGAGGTCCCATCTTTTTTGTTATAAATATACAAAGCAAACATATGTAAACATAGCTATATAAAATCACACATTTTGGTACTTTGCATTTGCAACTTGTAGGAACAGGTTTAGTGACATTTCTTTAATTTAGTAAACAAGAGTTTGTCATGTAAATATTCTTGAATTATTTATCTACATATTTAATCTCCATAATTTATTACTTGAGTAATCATCTATAATCACATCATTTGTAAGAAATCACTGCTTATCATTATTATTATTTCGTTAGGTCCGTCTCATCCCAACTTAAATAGTGACAAAATAATAAAATTAATAGAATAATTGATTCTGAAATTAAGACAGAAATACCTAGTAAAGGTATGTCTTAAAAAAAAAACAGTCTATAGAATTTCTTCTTCCTCAGAGACTTATAAAGCTGAAGTTTATACTGTGAGCTAGTATTCAAATTAAAATGAAATAACTTAATGGATTAGTGTGATAATTTATCACCTAGCCTTATGATCATGCTATGGTGTCCTGTAATTGAATGAGAGCATGGAAATGCATCCCATTGTATAATTATTATTGATCCTTTGTTTGAGATCCAAATTAATTAATTAACAGGTGTTCAAAATTAGTATTTATCTCATAAATTACCAGTGAGGTACTTAATTAAATTATTTTGCACAAACCTGTTCTATTTTAATAATACATGTAATAACTAAGTTAGGCTCAGTGGTTCTCTATAATAATCAGCTGTAGTAAAAAGACAAGCATGATTAACATTTTATTTAAGTATAAATATTATATAATTACTTAAAAGAATACCAGTTCTATTAAATTACTTAGGTATAGTGCTTATTTCTTGTTGTAGATACCCATTGAAACCTACACATGTTATATATTCAGACAATTGATTTAAGTAGTTCTGATAGTACTGTTAAGGATTTTTAGATTTAAGTTTAGAATTTATACACATTACAGTTCTATAGCAATAAACACTTTTATTCTTTGCATAATATCTGAATTAAGTAAAGAACATTGATTTTAATCAATTATCAGTAAATATAACACAGAAGAAAGGAAATTAAAGCAAATATTTGTTTTAATACTTATATTCATCATATTTCGAAATAAGTTTAAAAGGCTAAATCTGAAATATTCTGAAAGCTTAAAGTTTTGGTTAAAATCTGTAATCTTAAGCTAATTCATTAATTTGTTATAAAAAAATAGGAAGCTCTTAAATTTGTGCAATTTGTAAATAAGAAAAAGTAATTTCTTTTTCATTTAGGTATAATAAGTATTAAGAAAAATCTTAAGTGAATTATCAACAATATTTTAAAATTAATAGTACAGTATGGCCATTCTAACTTGGCGAGTGTGAAGTTAGGCTCTGCGAACTTTAGCGCTTGTGCACTCGTACAAAAATAAAGGTTTTAAAAAAATAAATGCCAATAACAGTTGTTAACAGGAATAACAACTGCTAATTGCATTTATTTTTTTAAAACCTTTATTTTTGTACGAGTGCACAAGCGTTAAAGTTTGCAGAGCCTAACTTCACGTTTGCCAAGTTAGAATGGCCGCATTGTACATACTTATTTTTGAAATTGACCAGACGTAGATAAATACTTAATAGATTAGAATTAAAAGTTACCAAATATTTGATTTCTGTATTATTACATATATAAACTATACAACAAACAGTATCTTTTACAATAAAATTGTAAAGAACTACTGTATAATTTTGAAAGTTTAAGAAACTAAATTTATATCATTGGATAGCTATAATAATCATTAAACACTATTTTTTCATATAATTGAATGCTATTTTTTCAGTTCAATGCTGTACCTGAAGTTTGTGATGATTTGGGCGACAGTAGTCATGGCTGACTATATGCTGGAGTTCAGGTTCGAGTTTCTCTGGCCCTTTTGGATGATGCTGAGATCAGTCTACGATTCATTCAAATATCAAGGACTTGTGAGTATCTTGTTTTTTTTTTTTAGTTTTACTTTTACTGTTCAGACTGCATATGAGAAAAACAAAGATCCATGTACATATTTTGGGAGATTGTTGCCTGTTGAAGATTATAGTATATTTTAATTAGCCCATACTGTGTTAGAAAAGGCCTCCCTAAGTTCTTCTAGGAATTCTTTTCCCTTGTCATTATGTACCAGTTTTCATGCTAGGCCGCGACCTCTTTCTAGCTAAAGATGGACAGCAGCACATACACTGCTGTTTATCTTTGGGCAATCATTATTGTGTGGAGACCTTTGCTTAAAGTGACATCCACATTATAATGAATGGGACTGTGTGATAGGCTTTCACAGCTAAACTAATGAACCAATTTCAAGGAAGTTTTGTATTGAGATAGTATAAGACTAGGGGCGAAACATAGGCTTGAAAATAAAGAATAGGGGGTGAAAGTTTATATGCAAAATCGAGCGAAACGAAATTCCATTCAGCTAGTATACTAAACAATATAAAACTCAACCTACCCTAGCAAAAGTCGGGCACGCCGCAATTGCGGCGGTAAGACCCCTCTTTGAGGAGTGGCTAGATCGGCGTCACGGCGTCCTGACCTACCGCATGACACAGGTCCTCACCGGACACGGAAGTTTCGGGAGGTACCTGTGTCTCATGGGAAAGGAAGAAACGCCTGGGTGTTACCACTGCGAGGGTCGCCCTGAGGACACATTAGAGCATACGGTGCAGGACTGCCCCGCTTGGGCAGAGCACCGACGTGTCCTCACGGCGGCGATAGGCAGAGACCTCTCGCGCCCGGCATTGGTCGAGGCCATGCTGCGGGGCAAGAGGGAGTGGGAAGCGGTCGCCTCCTGCGAAGCAGTCATGCTTCCGAAGGAGGAGGCGGGCCGCGTGAGGGAGAGGATGGCGTCCTCCCTCCAGCCCAGCCGCAGTGGTAGACACCCACGGCGTCGGACGTCGGCCGACGATCTCCGGCCACAGTAGGCGCGGGCATGCGGACAGCGAGTAAAGGGCAACTCGCTGTCCGACCATGGACCATGCCCGGGTCGACGGCGCGTTGTGTTCCACGTGCGCCACAAAGAGCGTCAGCAATATGACGAGGCCCCCCCTGTAGAGGGCCGAAGCCTGCCGGGGTCGTGGGACTTATCCCATTACCGTGACCCCGGTACGTAAAGGGTTATTGAAGGAACACCGTGGATTTTAGTCAGTAAAAGGCTGACAGTCCCTCCCACCCTGCCTGGGGTGGGAGGACTTATTTGATAATTTTACCACTTTAAAAAAAAAAACCCTAGCAAAAGTAACTACAACATATTCAAAATCCTGCTATGGGTCTTAATCTAAAAATGCAGGACTTAGAAGTTGTTATTTAATTATTTTTTTAAGAAAAGAAAATATAAACCATAGGAATTAGATTCCCAAAAAACGTTTTAAGAGAAAGAAAAACTATTGCAAAAATATATTTTGGTAGATGCTCTTTTAAAGCTTTTTTTGAAGCCTTTAAGTCGACTCCAAAGAACAAATATTAATTATAGAAGTATCAACATAATTATTATTATATACTAGCTTCTGCCTGCGTCTTCGTTCCCGTGGGAGGGTTTATATTTTTTATTTTCCCGCGTAAATCCCGATCCTGTTTGGAATTTCGGGATAAAAAGTAGTTAATGTGTTATTCCAGAATTTCAGCTAGTTATCTACATAACAAGTTCATCCCGATCTGTTTCATATGTTTTGCGTGAAAGAGTAACACATATTCGTCCATCCTCACAAACTTTCGCATTTAGGATATTTCAATTAACATTATTTATAATACCAAAACATAATGAGATATGACTTTGAGATAGAACTTCACTCACATAAATTATAACAGTTATAATTTAAAAAAGTGGCTCCTTTGTGTTCATATCTGCCATACTTATTTTAATTGAATTTTATTCTCATGTGCCACTTTTGATAATTAAAAAGGAAAACCTTAGTACATATATATGTTTTGGTCTTTGTTAATGCAATGAGTGAAGTTTGCTTAGGTATAATTTAGATTTTTTTTATGGGTAAGTGAAATTGATGTGTAAAAATTCGTTCCTGTCGACTTTATCACGATAAAAACATAACCCTTCTTCTTTTGCAGTTGGGTAAAAATCTGTAGCCTTCCTCAAGCTTCAAGCTATTTCTATACCAAATGTCATCCAAATTCACCCTGTACTTTCGAAGATACTAATCTTCGAAAATTTTCTGCTTTATAGTATTAGTATTGATTTGCGCAATACATGAGAAAGAAATAATAACAAACATAAAAAAAAATAACTAAACTAAATACTAGTAAAGAAAAAAAAAATTAGTTTTTAATGGAAATATTGTAACACTAAATTGACAAAAAAAAGGAAACCACCAAACGGGACCGCACACTACCTTGTGACAACACTTTTTTTAAAATCCTATCCTACTTCTATCCTACTAATAAAGGCGAAAGTTTGTGAGGATGTATGTATGTTTGTTGCTTTTTCACGCAAAAACTACTGAACGGATGTGAATGAAATTTGGTAATGGCTTTTTATCCCGGAATTCCCATCGGGATTTACGCGGGAAAACCCTCCCATGCGAACGAAGTCGTGGGCAGAAGCTAGTGTTTTATATTTCAATGTGGTTGTCGGTTTTCCCCAAACAAAACCTCCATCACACTATAGGGATGTAGGGATAGTGTGTAATATTATAAATGTGACAGTAACTCGTCTGGAACACATTGAATCGACACTGGAGAAGGACACAGAGAATTTATTCGGTTAAAAAAAACCTTTTACGCGGGCGAAGTCGCGGGCAGAAGCTTGTTAAACATAGGTAAAAAAAAAACTGTTTTGTTCACAGGCATTCTCAGTATTCTTCATCTGCATAGCGCTCACATCAGACATGATATGTTTCTTCTTCATACCTCTGCAATACATATTCTTTGCTGCAAGTACCTATGTGTGGGTGCAATACGTCTGGTATACATGTGAGTATAATCTGCCTTTCCTATAGTACCTAGAAAGAAAGAAGATCATTATTCATTATTAAGAGTATTCTAAGCTAATTTGGGGTTGGGTTCCAGTCAAAAATTCAAATGCTTTATTTCATTATTACACATTATACATGTTATACAGTTGGTGGCGTCTTCTTTTAAGAATATACAACGTGTAACGGAAACCCCATATCTATCCAAAAGGGCTGAAGACAACGTCTGGTATGGAGTCTCTATGCACAGTTTCAGCACAAAATAACTGACTCAAAGAATTGATACCAAATTATTGGTTTCATACATTTCTTGAATACCAATCATAACAAATGTGTCACAGCACTATGAGGGTTAATAACTTTCCACGTCACTTGCCAATAACACGATAATTCTCTTTGTTCTTCTTAATTTGAAAAATTCTATCTCTGGTATCAGTGTATTGGAATTTGTAATAAGTTCTACACACATAGACTTAGGATTACAAAACCCTTGCCATATCGTTTGTTATCATCCAAAGAAGCCATGCACTTGGTATGTATATACCCTTTAAATTACATGTTGTATATGCCTGTGCCAGGAGGTGCCACTCTTGTATCTTTACAAGTGTAGTTTTATAAGGTTTTATATTTATTTATAGTTATTGTTAAAGTATGTAAGTATATGTATGGGCCAAGTTTGCCTGAAATAAATGAATTGATTGATTGATAAACAAAAGTGTAACATTAAAGAATATTTGTAAGAATTAAATAATATTTGTCAGTCTGACCGGATGCAGCGGGGTACTAGTGTTTACATGGAGAAACTGTCTATCTGACCTTCACAATCCAGTGGCTAGGTAACACATTAATCCTTGGCAAGACTAGTGTGAGATTTTTGATTACCCATAACGACTGTCAATGATGTACAGTCGCCAGCACAAGCTATCCGAATCTGTCAAATTTACCCAACTGAGTTTGAACCTTATCTTGTTGTAATAAAGTTGTAAATCTATTAAATTATTTTGACAGATTGAAGTAGGTTGATGTGCCGGCCACCGTTAAACGTACTTTCCGAGGCTGAGCGGAATCTCGATGTTAAGACTAGATAGATAAAACTTTTATTGGTCAACAGAAGACACAACACACAAAAGTACATTAACATATACTTAACAGATAAATTACAGAAAAAAAGAACAGAACAAACTTATACATACAAACAAAACTAATATAAAGTTTAAAAAAATTAAAAGAAAAGTATCTTAAAAATGTAAGAAGAAAAATCGGTGTGCTGTGTCTCCGAATTGCACCAAATGGACTCCCATTTCAGCATGTGCCAGGCAAATATGCCTGACGCTGGTATTCTGCTGGATCCCAGTAGCCGTACTTACGGACGTCGAGCAGGTGGCGTACAATAAAATACTAAAATGAACTTGAGAGTGAGACTAGTGATCTGCGATATTATTTGTGAAATATTTATACAAAGGCAGCATTTCCGATCCAGATATAAAGCTGATACTGCGGGAAATGTATCTAAGGATAGAGGACCTTGATGATCAACTATTGTGGCTGTTATTATTTGGCTACGAGCTCCTCGAGACTATTACCTACTTAACAAATACAGAATGGAATCAGGCGTTACTTTGCGGAAATCCATACCAAACTAATACTTCAGGAAAATATCTGGTGTTAATATTTTTATGCGGAATTAACACTAGATTTCCTGAAGTATTCGTTTATTACTTAGTAATCAGGATTATAGTAATGGCGAACTGTCGATATGTAGGTATATACTCGTAGGTGCCAATATTAAATGGAAGCAGCGTTCATTTTAGGAGCTGTGGTTACATTGATTACAGGAAAAACTCGAAAAAAATATATTTTAAAGAGTATGGCAATCCGAGTAGAATTCACATTACTAACAATCTTGTTAACCTCTCCAACTAAGCTTAATATGCTTGTATCTGGAGTCGGTTCACGGCAATATTGTAAAAGGTGGGGTTTGAACCCGCGACCGCTCGATCACAAGTTCGACACCTTAGCCATTAGACTACTGACGCTTCTAAAATTCGCGACGCTTTAATTGTGATGATGTAATGCCAATTGTGACGTGTCAACCACAATACTGAATAGGATATAGGTTTATCTATTTGTATTGTTTCGAGGTATTCTCGCTAAGATTACATCCTAATTAAATAAAAAATAACAGTAAATTATGAATTCAAACTTTCACTTGAGGACTCATTTCTGCTCCCACATTGTCACACCGAACGTTCTCACATTTTGTTTCCTTTGTTTGTTACCAAAAATAGTGATTAGTTCAACAATTAAAAGCTTACACCGCCGCTCAAATTATTTTATGTGTTCTGGAAATAGAGTTTGGCTTGGATACAAGTTAAGTAACCTATATATACACGATACTGTTGCTATGTTGCTGAGGAAATGTATGATTCGGTGTTGCAGATGTACTGAACTGGGTTGTTGCTCGTATTTGCATTTATTGAGATGAGATTTCAGCATCCGGAAGTTGAGACTAGACTGTTTGGTTTTAATTAATACCACCTCCTTAGGCCAGTGCGCCCATTGAGCTATTATTTAGTAGAGCTGGTTTAATATACCTACGATTCGTTAGCAAATAGGCTGTGGGCAAAGAATGCTTTTTTTGCATAAAAATGCATCTTTTTAGCCTCACGTTTGATTCTTGAATTAAAAAATATGCAAGTTTACTAGTAGGAGCTCTTGGTTAGTATAATAACAGGCGTACGAATTAATTTTCAAGTAACGCTGGGCGAAGTCGGTCTAAAGATGGGTCCATCCTAACATCTCAATATTTCTCCGTGCTTCAAAAATCTTGGAATGTGGATCTTAATTCTATATTATTATCTTTGATTAGTTCTAGTTAGTCATGATCTAAAAATCTGGTAATCCGCAACACACGCGGATGTGAAATTCTAAAAAACACGTATTTTCGGCGAAAATTTTGCATCCGCGAAATCCGCCTCTACATACTATTTTTGTGACAATTCAGCATGCAGATTTCTTTTTTGCAGATTGTATGTATTAAAATTACCTTTTGCCAAATCTTTTCTGTTTTATAGTTCGAAATTACTGATTTTCAGAAAAAAAAAAAAAACTCAAAAACTATAAAGCAATTTTGCATTTCCTATTTCAGTTATACATAATATACCTACCTTAAATATAATCTGTATAGCGTGTTCTTCTAATAATTTCTTTCTCCACAGTTGCAGACAAAGGTATCTGCGTACCAACAGTAGCGATATGCTGTCTACTGGTGTACGTGGAAGGCCTATGGCGGGGCTCCCGTGGCGGCGCGGGGGAGCTCTGCCGGCCGCTGGCGGCGCACTGCGTGGGGTACCCCGTGGTGACGCTGGGCTTCGGGGCGAAGGCCCTCATAGCCCACCGCCTGAGGCAGAGGAGACAGAGGCACGTGCGAGCCATGAATGAGTTCTACTTCCAACTCATGCGGGACGCCGTGCCTGAATCTGCGTTGGACCAGGTGAGAATAGAGAAATTTCTAGAAAAACTTTCAGAGCAATATTCTAGTACTTATTACGTTTGCAATTTCGCTGGTAGGTATTTTTTTTTACAAAACCGCGGTTTAAAGTCTCAAAAGTTACGAAGTTACATTTTCACAACACACGACTTCAACACAGTTTTCATACACCTCACATACTCGTTATTCATCAAGTACTCACTCCTATAATGTTATATTAAAAGTGATAATTAATTAATTGTAATTTTGAATTTATTTATCTTCTCATTTCAATCTGTATGTAAAGAGTTATGTTTTAATTAATTTCATAGTTTAATTTGTGAGAAATAGAACAATAGATCAGCTATTGTTTGTTCTTCTTGATCATCACTATTAAAAACCCAAGAATGCCGTATTATTGGACTGAACGGAAAAACATCTGGATACTTGAACTGTCGCAATTCACAAAATACAAATTTTATCCGTACTATCTAAATTAATATTTGAAATGCGAAACTGTCTGTTATTCTTTCACGGCTACACTACTGAATCGATTTTGATTAAATAGAATCACTTGAATGAAGTCTAGTAGCTAATATTTGAGTGATGATGAGGGTAGGTACCCCACATCGTAAATATACCAATACTAATATACCTTTAGATGGAGGATTACAGGATATATTTGAGTGTATATCAGTGCCATATTACTGAGACTTCCTATATATTATATTTTCAGTCACAGTCACAAACGCAGTCGAGTAAAGACGGTAGTGTCGCGAACGGTGGCGCGGAGTGCGTGACACAAACGACACAGTCTGACACTAAACATATGAACGGCTCGGTGCGGCGCTGTCGCTTCAAGACGGCCGACCACAACGGGCACTGTCCGCAGGAGCACGCACAGCTTCGAGATAAGGTAACTACAATAATAACACTAGTTTACATGTATTTATTTTATTTTATTAACCCATACACACAAAACGTTTTGGGAATGGTTTTATTGTGCGTACAGCTAAGGAGTGGAATTCCCTGCCGGAGTCTGTGTTTCTTGATAGCTATAACGTGGTGGGAGTATTTAAGTCAAGAGTGAATAGGTTACTTCTAGGCAAGCGTGCTTCATCTTCAACCACATCATCGCTTAACATCAGGTGAAATGGTGGTGAAACGCAAACCTATCATCATCATTCGTTTATTCGTGTAGGTATGTGTTATGGTTTTTTAATAAAAAATAATAACATGATAAACTAGCAGTCACTCGTGGCTTCGCTCCCGTGGACTTTATCACGATAAAACATAACCCTCCTTTTTTCCTGTCGGGTAAAAAGTAGCATATAACCTTCCTCAAGCTTCAAGTTACAAAATTTCATCCAAATCTACCCAGTACTTCTGAAGATTATCGCGTTCAAACAAACAAACACCAAACTTTTCCGCTTTATAATATTAGTAGATATAGTTGTTTTTTTTCCAAGTTGGTTATTAAATAACAATTTTTTACCGTAAATTTAAACTAGATGAGGCCGGTGTTTTCTAACTAAATACCCGAGATGAAACACCGAAATAAACTCTGAGGTTTGAAGTCTCTTTTAAAGTCCATACAATCTGTACTGGTCAAATCATATGCTAATGTCTGAGGTCATCTTTTGAGGAAACATGTACACAGATTTGAGTAGGTTGATGTCAGAAAGAATTAACAATGTCAATGAGTACAAAAATATAATAACAGAAAATATAATTGTAAACATCTCTAATGGCCCTTGTATTATAACAGTAATAAATATTGACAAGTCTATCCCATAAAAAACAATACTTGTCAAAAAACCTAGTCTCGCAACTTAGTTGTTCTACCGTAAAAAGTTGTGAGATCCATGTAATACCAAGTCGGTTATTAATTTATTCAGTCCCTACTTAAGGGACCTTCTGTCTTCAGTTGTTACGTAATTATCTAACCTAATGACATCTTATAGTGACCATATCAATATTAAAAATCCTTTACCCTTTTAAATGAATAGATTGACTCGGCCATCGCATGAAAACACAATATATCTCACAAGTAATACATATATAAATTAAATTGTTTATTGCGATTGCCAAGTCAATCTATTTATTTAAAAGGGTAAAGATTTTTACTATTGATATGGTCACTATAAGATGTCGTTAGGTTAGATAATTACGTAACAACTTAAGACAGAAGGTCCCTTAAGTAGGGACTTTACGGTAGAACAACTAAGTTGCGAGACTTGGTTTTTTGACAAGTATTGTTTTTTATGGGATCTCATTGCTTTTTGTAGAAAGTCCTACTTTATTCCTTTCCGGTACCTTCTACTTCTTGTATACCAACAACGAATTTTCTTAAAGCCCTCCTACTGTCTTATGAGCTTTTCTTATTTTTGTAGGTAACCTTCCTTTGTTATTTTCCGGTACTAATTCTTGAACTTCAGCTAAAGTTTTTTTCAAAGTCCACTCCCTGTCTCTATGGGTTTTTTTCGGAGGCTTTGATACGCACATATGAATACGCACGTACGTCTTTTGCATTAGTTAGTAATAATTAATGCCGCACTCGTCAAACGTCTCGGTTAAAGTTAATCCATAAGTAAGTAATTATTGACAAATTGACAATGGAAATTTTGGATAAGAATGATTTTAAATTTATATAATTTTCAACTTTGTAGATGCCTATTTGAGTTAATGTTTTGATTATTTGTAATTACTCTCATCAACTATGTGAAATATTTGTACGCCGATACTGACGGCTAAACATGACTGGACTCAAACAAAATAATATCTTGCATGCTCTTGTATGTATACCATGTTTAAACAAATAAAGATCTCTCTCTCTCTCTCTCTGCAATTTGGGGCAATTTACTCTACTTAATACTTCTTGCTTTTTTATTCCGCTGACCATTTAACAAGTTACCTTTGAGCATAATTATTATATCTAGGTACCTATCTACACTGGAGGACTGGAAGACACGGTGGGGCATATGGTCGAGGTGTGCCCTGCATGGGTGGAGCACCGTCGTATCCTCATAGAGGCGATCGGCGGCGGCGACTTCTCGCGCCCTGCTCTGGTTTAGACCATGGTGCGAAGCGAGAGGGAACGGGATGCAGTCACCTCCTGCTGCGAAGCAGTCATGCTAGCGAAGGAGGAGGCCTAACGTGCGAGGGAGAGGCAACTCTCTTCATCGCGCCCCAGCCGCCGCGGGAGACGCCCCGGGCGTCGTGGATCGCGAGTCGATTTTGGGCCACCGTAGGCGCGGGCCTGCGGATGGCGAGCAGGGGTCGCTCACCGTCCGGTAAGGACCAGGCCCGGGTCGGCGGCGCATTGTGTTCCACGCGCGCCTCAAAAAGCTGTTAATACCAGTGACGGGGCCTCATAGGGCCATTGCCTGTCGGGGTTTGCGGGAAAGTTCCGTCAAGATACCGCGGCCCCGGAACTTTAGGGCTTCCGAAGGAACAGGGTGGGTTTTTAGTCAGTAGAATTCTGATACACCCGAGCGGAAGAAGTCATTCGATGATATTTTTCACCAAGAAAAAAAAAAGTACCCATCTACATCTATTATTTCATTATATTATCAACCGACGACCAAAAGAGGAGGTTATCAATTCGACGCGTATATCTGTTTTTTTTTTTTTTTTTTTTTAATGTATGATCATCGATTACTCGAAGACGGCTGAACCGATTTGGAATTTTTTTTTGTTTGAAAGGGTATACTTCGAAATTGGTCCCATTGTCACCAGGTCAGGATCTGATGATGGGATCCTGGAGAAATCGAGGGAACTCTTCAAATATTATAGGCACACCTATGGCGTTTTGGGTATTTCTTATAGTAACTTGTGCAGTTGCTCTCAAAAAATATCATTTGGGGAAGTGGAACTGATGATGAAGACCACAGATGGCCGTCGAACCTACTCAATAATAAGTATTTCGTGGATTGCGATTCGATTACTTCAATATGGATGTTAAGCACTTTATGTTCGTCACAATGCATATGGTGACGTAGAGCTGATGGTGAAGTACCAGGAGAACTCCTCAACAATTAACGGCCCAGCATTGGGAAAAGCAATAAGTTGTAAAAGGTTATAAGTAGTTGACATTGAGGCCCTTTTAACTAGGTAAATTAAAAATCGACCAACTAAAAAGAGTGAAATAAAAACTTTTTACCAAAAAATTAAACCGACTCCCAAAAACACTGCAAAGTGAAAAATAACTTTAATTTCGGAAGTCGGTGCCAAAAACGAAAATACAAAACTAAAGACACCGACTACCGAAATTAAAGTTATTTTTCACTTTGCAGTGTTTTTGGGAGTCGGTTTAATTTTTTGGTAAAAAGTTTTTATACAGGTACACTGATTAATTAACTGCAAATGTAACTTTGTAATCCTATATATTTATATGGGATTACAAAGTTATTTATGCAGTTGATGTATCTAGAAAACTGGAACGAAATTGAAAAATATTATAGTTTTTCCTTGATTCATATACTAAACACTAATTGTATTCTAAATTTGAAGCTTCTATGTCTGCTAGAAGTGCCTTAGACTTTTGATGATCGGTCAGTCAATGAGTGACAAAATTAACAAAATTAAGGAACTTTTACTCGTTATAATTCTTAAACTATTGGTTCAAATTGAATGAAATTTGAAATCGTGTTTATACAATGCCTGTTTGATTACTGAAAATTCAGGCTTCTAGTTTTATCCACAACGAAGTTATAGGGGGTCGAAAATGGCCTGAATTGCTTCGAGAAAAGAATGGTACGGCCGTGCCGCTTTTTTGCTCGACTTGGCGGGGGCACTGCCGTGTCCCCAGATTCATTATATTAAATTTTCGATGCGCTGAATTCAAATCAGGCGACAAAACTTTTTTAACTCTTCAAGATTTTGAATGATCTTGCTCATACTTTTTATACCAAAATCTTGATTTTTAAGTTATCCCAGCACCATGAGATACCACTATTTCCGAAAAACCTTTCACGGTAACTATAAGCATCACAAACATTGTGAAAAAAGTAAAATTACCTGATTTATATTTTTTATTTTATAACGAAAATTAATTACAGGTGAAGTAACTTATAGAATTTGTTTATAAATATTTTAACTTTTTAGAGATGAAAACAGATATCAATTAGATTCAAAGTCGATTACACAGGCCCACAAATTTTTGACCCAGAGACTAGACCTATCGTACCCGAAGGATTTTGATGCGCTGAATCCGAATCCGTGTTCAGAATTGCTCCTATACGTCTGGTTTTCGATATATCCTAACCTAAAAGTGCAAAAAAAGTGTCTTTGCAGTTTTTGAGGTTAGGTGATTGAAGGAAATAAATGATTATCAAAAAAACGTTGTATAGCAGTAGTAGTACCACCCTTCCCCTTTTAAACCTATTTAGATTTTTTCAAATATCTTTTTTTTCACCAAAATATCGCTATTTGAAATTTTACACTTTAGCGTATTAACCAGAGAGTATTTAACCTAGAGAGCTTATAGGCCAATTTCTTTGAAGAACACAACTCACCAATACGGGTTGGGAGGCGAAGAAAAATGCGCTACTGCAATTGGTCAGTTCAAGGTCAAGCTTCATAGATATGCCGAGTTAGGGATTGCTCTACTTGATTGAGGGAAAGTTATCGATATCGATAAAATGAAGTTTAACATTATAAAAAATACTCAATAAAATCACATAATAATATTTAATCATTATCAGTCTCAATTACAAAAAGAAAAACAAGTATGCTGTTATTATTGATTTTTAAAATGAATTAATTTGGTAAATGTTTTTCGAATTAAAGTTTTAGGGTCCTGATTGTTTTTGCTAAAAAATGATAACCGAGCGTCTATATATTTCTGAATTATGCATCTTGCTAATTCAATCAAATGATTGGTAGTTTCTATTTCATATTGATGAAAATTAATATCCGGGAATAAATTATACCCAATCAGTGATTTTAAAACCGATCTCATAAAATAATTGGAATTATATTTCTGAGACAGCACTTTCGAACCACTCTCGTTGATCGCCCTTTTAATATAAATTTCACAACGACGACAAATTTCTATTACTGTGGTGGATCCGTACAATAACTTGTTTTAGTGTCTTTTTGAAATTGTTTTGATGAAGGCGTTTTGATTTGTAACACCAATCAACGCTCCAATACAAGTTAGGCATTTTATTTGCTTTATCAGAGCATGGACAATGTAGCCGGCCATATATTATTATTTTTATATTTTATTTTTTTTATATTTATTTTATATTCCATAATAAATATATTTTCATTAAAATCAGTTGTGTCAACAACTGTAGCTTCAGCAGGCACTCGGTAATAATTATTTTTTTGGTGGTGAGTCATTAGATGATTTATCTAATGACTCCTCCCTCCCACATACACTTAACCCGTGGACTCGACATCGAAACAAAGAAACCTGTTTTTTTTCCTGGGTGGGAAAATCATCGAATGACTTCTCCCGCTCTGGGTAAAGTGGAAGGGACTGTCAGACTTCTACTGACTAAAAACCCACCCTGGGCAGCTGAAAGAATTCAGCTGCCCTTAAGTTCCGAGGCCGCGGTATCTCATTAGAACATTACCGCAACCCCGGAACCAAAGTAACTTACGAGGGCGATATTGTAATGCAAAGGTCCAAGTTAATTAATATTAGACTCCGTCATACTATTTGAAGCCTAGAAAGATTGGATATAGGTTTCTTATATTATTTTGACTTTTCTCAACATTATATCAATAAAAACCAAACTAGAAACCAATATTCCCTAGTAACCTTATCCATCCACTTTTCTTTTTAATCTGGCATCTTGGGAAATCTAAAATGAAAACATGCATGTCACACAGAAGAAAAAATATCACAACTTTCTCCTTTTTTTAAAGTCGGTTAATGTTGATAGGTATTTTTAACCGACTTCTGAAAAAGGAGGAGGTTCTCAATTCGGATGTTTGTTTTTTTTTTATGTTTGTTCGGGCATAGCGCCGTTGCTTGCAAACCGATTTGAAAAATTATTTTTTTGTTGGAAAGGATATACTTCCCAAATGGTCCCATGAAAATTTTATCGAAATCGGACAAGCCGTTTCTGAAAAATCAACAAAAGTCTAAAAAAGATATTTACATTGATGATCTTTTCGTGTACTCTGCATTGTGTTTTTTGTTCGCGCGTTTTTAGTTTTTTGTAGTTGACATTTTGGCTTTTATAACTAGACTAGTAATCACGCGGGGCTTCGCTCCCGTAGATTCTATCACGATAAAAACATAACTCTCCTTGTTTGCAGTCGCGTAAAAAGTAGCCTATAACCTTCCTCAAGCTTCAAGCTACTTCCATACCAAATTTCATCCAAATCCACCCAGTACTTTCGAAGATTAGCGCGTTCAAGCAAACAAACAAACAAACTTTTCCGCTTTATAATATTAGTATAGATTAATTACAAATTGACCCACTAAAAAGCGCGAAAATAAAAACTTTTTGCAAAAAAATAAAAATTATTTTTGGCTTTGTAGTGTTTTGATATGGAAGTCGGTTTTATTTTTTTGCAAAAAAGTTTTTATGACAACTATCTGAATTGAATTAAAAAAAATAAGTTTAATTTTATAATTATCGATATCGTATTCAGCCGTTACTTTAGCAGCAGCACAGATTTTTACGATAAAAATACAGATGAAAAGACAGGAATAAAAGAATTAGAATTTCTTCATGTAAGAAAGAGACATTTCCAAAAGACATCAACGCGCGACACAATTTTGTCCTTGACCACCCAAACCACCATTTTAAATGGACCTCTGCGGTAGCTTATAATCTGATTAAATGATAAATAATTTTCATATTATTTCATTACTGATGAATAGTTATGTCATCCATTTGGTATCTAGATGTCTGGGAATGTTTTCCACACCACTTCAACGCGCATGAAAGCATTATTATAAGTTATTAATTGGATACAAAAATTTAAAATTTGTAATTATTTAGCATGCACACAGGCCTAATACTTGGTCACAACTAAAATGTTTCGTGTATCGTAGCCAATATATAAGAGCAAAAACTCGCATAGATTTCGTGCGTCGGGGCAACGTATGTGCGATCAAGTGGATTTCTAATCAGTGGTATTAACACAACCACAAAAAAAATCTGCCTGAGACCAGATCATGTTGATCTTGTGTTTTTGGGGTCACTGATTCCGAATCCGAGGTCCAATTAATCCTATTGAATTTGTTTGTTTATAGAGAAATAAGTGATTAAACTTGCTGTTTCCAGGGTCAGGTGAGTTACCCTGCTTATGGTTTGGTAGAAGTAGATTTTAGTGGTTGTTTTATTGAGCTTACGAAAAATTCTGACCTTACAGGATGATGCAGCGTATCAAAATCCTTCGGGTATGTTAGGTCTGATCTCTGGGTCTGGATTCTTCTTAGATTTTTTTGATCTTGTTAAATTTTGTCGGCCTGTGTTATTATGTGGGAAGTGAAGCTTTAATTCACTGAGTACAAGTGTGTGCTGCCTATCTAACCTCAACAATCCAGTAGCTGGATACCCCTTGGCAGGACTAGTGTTCGTATCCGTAACAACTGTCAAAGATGTACAAAGATGTCAGCGGCCATCGGCTTAACTTGCTTTCCGAGGCTCGGCGGAATCTTGATAAGATAGTTCTGTGGCTGGGTGATCACCCAGCCACAGAACTGTCTACTAACGGCAAGCGTTGCGTAACCTTGATGATCGACCTGTGCGTTTTTTTTATTACTGATGCGCCCACTCTTGAACTCGATCTCGTCTGATGGTCAGCGATAGATGAGGTCTAAGATGGGACGAGCGAGCCCAGAAGATGCCTATTTACTCGTGCTTTAAAGGTCATAAGTGGCAGGGAACACAGAAGCCGACAGCGAATTCCAAAACTTGGCTGTGCGCACAATAAATGTGGAGGAGAAGCGCTTGGTACGACAAGACGGTATATCAACCAAGTGTGGGTGGTACCCAGCCGTGCGTCTGGTAAACCGGTAGTGAAAGGGAGATGGAGGAATCAGGTCATGGAGCTCCTGCGCACACTCCCCGAAGTTCAATCTGTATAAAACCGACAGGCAAGCAACGGTTCGCCGATGAGTCAGGCTATGAAGCTTGTCCACCAGCACCTCGTCGCCTATAAGCCTTTTAGCTCTGCGCTCGATCGAGTCCAATGCAGCAAGTTGGTACTTTGCAGAGCCATCCCACAACTGGCTGCAATACTCCACGCAGGAACGGACCGGTGCTTTATACAGATTTAGAAGCTGTCCTTGTGTAGGATTCCCAGCTTTTTTGCTGCAGTCTGAGCTCTGGACTCGATGGTTGAGCCGAAGTTGAGGTCTGACGTTAACTCCATGCCCAAAACTCCAGGCGATTGGTAACTGGCACAGATATACTTCAGAAAGTAGGGCTCAATTCAAAAGTGCTCCTTTTAGCGCTGAAAAGACAAGCCTGTGTTTTCAGAGCGTTGAATTTGACCAGATTGTCGTCACCCCATTGGGAAACGCGATTTAAGGTCAAATTCATGCGCTCTACCATGGCCTTTCTGAGAGTGGCAATTTCGTCCCTGTCAGCTCTAGAACTGGATAAGTATCTCTCTGAGACTGTGCTGTATCCGCGTACTCAACTGCTCCCAGCTGAAGTAGGTCATTGATATGCAGCAGAAAAAGAGTCGCAGAAAGAACAGACAATTGAGGAACACCGGCATTAATTGGCATAAGATCCGATGAGCCGCTATCGATGACTACTCGGATCAACCGCTCACTCAAGAAGTTGGAAATTCAGTTGCATTAGCCGGCAGGAACACCGAATACGGGAAGCTTGGTCAGCAGACTAGCGTGCCAGACCCTGTCAAAGGCCTTTGAGATGTCGAGGGATTCCGTAAGGGCTTCACCGTGTTTCTCAATGGTTTCGCCACAACAGTGCGTGACATACACAAGATCTCCGGTTAATATTATTTCGACACGAAATCCTCGAGACTCTTAACCTACTAAGTCAGGATTATAATATTCCCTTCTTTGTCTATGTATGTGTGTTATTATTTATTTATTTATTATATAATTTACCTTACAATATTTCTATGGAAATAAAAAGTAAAACTAGTCTACAATGGGTAGTCTTATCGCACAGGGTGATCTTTTTTTTATCTTTGGATGGACAGAACTTAAAGACTTAAGGTTTACAGATTTATGGCAGTCAGGTCTGCATCAATACATGGCTATTACTTATTATTAGGGCCCGGATTAATATGTAGATACATATTTTTAATTTACACGATTTTCGGTCCCGAATGTGTTCTCTGCATCGATTATCATATATAGACTGTGAAAAACTAATTTTTATTTTCCATATTTTTCCATATTTCATGGTAAGTCCATATTTTACAAAAAAAAAAAAATCACAATCATCCATATTTTCGATTTTTATATCATAGAACATGGCTTAGTTCACAAAGATTGATATAATTTTACGTGTTTGCATTCTCGCCACCACACGGCCGCGCGTGTTTCATTTCTCTCGCGTATTATTCGTTGTAATTTGACATTTGATTCGCGCCGCGGTACTAGCGGCTAGCGATCGCGCGGCGCAGCGGCGCGGCGTGCAGCGGCAGCGGAAATAGCTAAACAAAAACTTAAGTATATTTTAGACAAAAATAAAGGCTTTGATACCCTAAAAACAATTAACGAAGTTTGTGCGGAAGTTTTGAGGGTACTGCAGACATGCCTTACACAATTACGGAACTAGGCGTCTTTAAGTACGCTCCTATTACATCATGTGACGTGGAAAGATCTTTTAGCCAGTATAAGGCAATATTTAGACCAAATAGACAGAGCTTTAATTTCGATCATTTAAAAATGCATGTGATTGTGTACTGCAATCAATTTAATAAGACAGATTTAGTGGAAGACAAATAAAATTTCATTTTTTTATTTGAATTACCAAAATATTTCGCTATTTTTTTATGTTTTTTTTTTTTTAATGTAACTGTTTCTATCGTAATTTTTCACAATAAACAATTAAACATTGTTTATTAATATTTGAAAGATATTCTTATTTTATACTCCATATTTTTTCCATATTTTACATTTTTTAGTCCATATTATATGTACATATTTTGAATTTTTTAATACATATTTATCCGTGCCCTACTTATTATAATACATCTGTGCAGGACGCCCAGCGATAGTTTAAATATTATATTCTAATTAGAATATTGGTTATTAGATCATAATGTAATAGAATCCAAGTTAGATTAATCGATAGAATATTATCATAAGTAATGTTGAATTTATGATGTTATGATTGTACTAAAGTCAAGTCCAAAGCAGGAAAGAACCTGTCGAAACCTGCTCCCGTGACCCTCACTTTCTCCTCGTTTCTGATTGGTAGACCTTGAGTTATCCATACGCAAACTTTCTAATTTTAGCTAATTGGTGTATAGAACATTGGCACATAGCGCAACCCACACGAGTTACGCCCATGTGCCCGAGTATAAGTATAGGGCATATTGATCGATTCAGCATCAGTTTGTGAATCCAGACCATACAGTGAACAAGTAAATAGTAAACAGTGAACAGTTGTCAGTAGTGAATAGTTTAATCCAGTATTTCAATATAACCTAGTTTTCAGTCAGTAGTGAAACAGTGCTTAAAAAGTGAACAGTACAATTTAGTATCGAACAGTGTATAGTTTTCAGTAATAACTTTGTACCAGTAAATAAGTGAACAGTATATCTCAGTCTAAATAGTTATAGTAAGTTTGTGAACTTTAACAAGTTATTCAGAACAGTAACCAGTTGATATTTGTGAACCTTTAACTAGAAATAAGTTTGATCAAGTGTAAATAAATAATCTTCAAGTTTTCGAAAGAGTTTAATAACAAGTATCCTCCAATCCAGTGCAAATTAAATGTGAGATTAGATCCCTCACATTGTCTGGTCCTTCTTGAGCCGGATTCGAGGAAAACGTTATTTAATAAGAACAATTGAACCTCTTGAAGTGATAATTCAGTTAATATATTACTGAAAAATGCCAGTTACGAGGTCTACAGGGAAGAAAGGCCGACAGGCGTCAACTACAGCTACAGAACAAACTGAAACCGCAACTGAAAGTGCTACTGAAACAGCTACTGAAACCACTACTGAAACTACAGCTGAAACACAAGCTACGAGAACAACAGCTGACTCAGGGGAGGCGCCGACTGCGTCCGCGTCTACAGTCAAACGTGTCGCCACTCAACAAGAACCTGAAAACAAAGAAAGTGGTCGACACAGTAAACCTTCTTCAAGGAAGAGTACAAAAGAATCAAAAGCGCGTCGCATAGCTAAGGCAAAGGCGGAGCTAGCACAAAGGTTAGTGGAGTTAGCAAACGCACGCCTAGCCGAGGTCGAAGCTGAATCTACTGATGAAGACGCATCCTCAGTCGCCTCAGAAGCTGGAAACGATCAACGAGTGACTACTTGGCTACAAACAAGTCAGCTACTCGCCATCACAGACAGATCACATCGATCAGAAGTAAAGTCGTCGGCCGAACCTACGGCTCCAGTGACCACCGCCGTGTCCTGGACCATCCCGGCGAACTTACCGGCGGGAGTTAGCTCTCTGCACCCGCCACCTGAAAACCTGAACACTGAACCTGAAGACATGCTGCCAGTGAGTACCTCCGCCTCCTGGCAGCTGAACCCTGCGACTGAACAGCGGCACCTGAACCCGCCACCACTAATAGCCGCCTGGCAACAGAACTCCGCGTCTGCACAACCGAACCAGCAGCCAGTGATCACCACCGCATCCTGGCAACAGAACTCCGTGTCTGCACAACCGAACCAGCAGCCAGTGATCACCACCGCATCCTGGCAACAGAACTCCGTGTCTGCACAACCGAACTACGTGCCTTCACAACCGAACTACGTGCCTTCACAACCGAACTACGTGCCTTCACAACCGAACTACGTGTCTGCACAACCGAACCAGCAGCCAGCGATCACCACCGCATCCTGGCAACAGAACTCCGTGTCTGCACAACCGAACTACGTGCCTTCACAACCGAACTACGTGCCTTCACAACCGAACTACGTGTCTGCACAACCGAACCAGCAGCCAGTGATCACCACCGCATCCTGGCAACAGAACTCCGTGTCTGCACAACCGAACTACGTGCCTTCACAACCGAACTACGTGCCTTCACAACCGAACTACGTGTCTGCACAACCGAACCAGCAGCCAGTGATCACCACCGCATCCTGGCAACAGAACTACGTGTCTGCACAACCGAACTACGTGTCTTCACAACCGAACTACGTGTCTGCACAACCGAACTACGTGTCTTCACAACCGAACTATGTATCTTCACAACCGAACCTACAGCCAGTAATGAACGAACCTGTCGCATCCTGGCCACAGAACTCTACGTGTGTAACAACGAACACATCATGGCAACCGATCTATACTACGGCACCACATCACAGATATACCAACGAGACCCGGGTGCCGCAGTCCACGCCATCAATGCACACCGTACACCAGCCTTCAACACTAGCCGTCCAAGAACCAAGGACGGACATGAGAGAACTTGCTGCTGCGATCACACACGCCGTGCAATCAACACAGCACCAGCAGCCAATGAAGTACACCGAACCTACCTAGTTTCAACGGAGCTCATCAAGATTGGCTCACGTTTCGTGCCGCCTACTGCGAGACAGCACATCGATTAACAGCAATGGAGAACATGTCTAGACTAAGACGAAGCCTTCGTGGTCTAGCCAAGGAAGCTGTACAGGGATTATTAATAGTGAACGCTGACCCAAACGAAGTTATGAGATCACTCGAGCTACGCTTCGGACGTTCAGACTCAATCGCAATGGCCGAGATAGAACGTCTACGAACTCTGCCACGCCTCACTGAATCTCCGCGTGAAGTTTGTACATTCGCTACCAAAGTAGAAAGCATAGTTGGGACTCTTCAAGCACTCAACTGCGGGCATTATCTTTTTAATCCAGAAGTAACGAAAGCTATTGTTGAGAAACTCACGCCAACCATGAAGAGACAGTGGTATCAGTTCTCAGCAATGCAGCCTAGAACAGAACCTGATCTTTTGAAGTTTACCCGATTTATCAAGATTGAAGCTGAAATATGCAGCCCATATGCATTGCCTGAAAACATCGCTGTAACAACACAACCCCCTCAGAACACACAGCGACGCCAGCAACGAGTACACACCACGCAAGAAACAAATAAACCGAAGTGTGATCTATGTGAACGGCAGGGACACAGCATCATAGAATGTGAAAAGTCAAGAAAGCAACTACCAACACTAGATGGGATATAGCTAAGAAGCATCACTTGTGTTTTCGTTGCCTCAAACACAGAACAAAACAACACAGCTGTAAACCAAAGAAATGTGAAATAAACGACTGTGTACATTTACATCACAAGATGTTACACGCCGACAGCGCAGCGAACAAAAAGAAAGAAGAACCCGAGCACCCCAAAGAAGAACAAGAGAAGGTTCATTCAGCATGGACACCGAAGGTATCATTCCTGAAGATAATACCAGTACACCTATCTGGACCGGCGGGAGCAGCAGATACCTACGCACTCCTAGATGATGGCTCTACAGTAACACTAATCGATGAAAGCCTAGCCAATCAACTCGGAGCAGAAGGATCATACGAACCACTACGAATATCATCTTTCGACGGCGAACCTACGATCGACGTGACATCTCGAAGAGTGAACTTCACTATCAAAGGACTTCACACATCTGAACGCAAGCTACAAGCAAGAACAGTAAAGCGACTAGAGCTGGCTGCTCAGAAGATACCCAGAGAAGCAGTCAGGGATTGTGAACATCTTCGAGACATAGTCAAAGACGTAGTATCTGAAAATGCAAGACCTAGACTCCTGATCGGCCAAGACAACTGGGATCTCCTCATCACAACAGAAGTCAAGAGAGGAAAGAAGAACCAACCAGTGGCCTCACTTACACCACTTGGTTGGGTCCTTCATGGTAGCCACACACGAGCACTTGACCACAGAGTGAACTTCATCAGACATACTAACACGGATGATGAACTCCATGAACTAGTGAAGGAATATAATTATCACAATGGATAACATTCAAATCAATCCAAAGAAACCCACCAATGATCCTGATGAACGAGCACTTCACATCCTACAGCAGCATACAAAGAAAACCACAGAAGGACGGTATCAAACCGCTCTGTTATGGCGGGATGAGAACTTGAAGATGCCGGACAACTATGACAGCGCCTTAAACAGGCTCATCAGTGTGGAAAAGAAAATCGATAAAGATCCAGAACTAAAGAAGAGGTATTCAGAACAAATGGAAGCACTAGTATCAAAAGGATACGCCGAACCAGCTCCATCAACCACTTCAAAACATAGAACTTGGTACTTACCTCACTTCGCGGTTTTCAATCCCATGAAACCTGACAAGTTAAGAATCGTCTGTGATGCTGCAGCCAAAACCAAGGGAGTTTCTTTGAACGATCAATTACTCACTGGACCAGACCTTCTCCAATCATTACCAGGAGTAATCATGCGCGTTCGTCAGCACTCAATCGCCGTAACTGCTGACATTACTGAAATGTTCTTACAAATAGAACTACGACCTGAAGATCGGGACGCTCTGCGTTACTTATGGCGAGGAGATCGAAGAGACAATCAGCCGCCTGAACAATACCGTATGAAGTCATTAATCTTCGGTGCTTCTTGCTCACCAGCTACAGCAATATATGTAAAGAACACAAACGCCGAGAGATTCCAACATGAACACCCAGAGGCAGTCGAAGCTATCAAAAGAAAACATTATATGGATGATTATTTAAACAGCTTTGACACCTTAGAAGAAGCAGTGAAAGTCTCACAAGCAGTGCGTAACATTCATAGAGAAGCGCACTTCGAACTTAAGAAATGGGCATCAAACTCTACAGATCTTCTCGAAGCCCTAGGAGAAGCAACCAAGACCACAGACACCATTAACCTGGAAGACAACATCCAGACAGAACGAGTGCTCGGTCTGATATGGAAGCCAACAGAAGACTCACTTGCCTTCAATCTGAATCTGACACGCATACCTCAGAACATTCTACAGAATGACACGCCAACCAAAAGAGAAGCTCTACGAATAGTCATGTCTCTGTTTGACCCATTGGGACTAGTATCACCGGTAACAATCAGAGCCAAGCAAATACTTCAAGAAGTTTGGCGTCGTGGAACAGCATGGGACGAAGCCCTAGATAGTGACCTAGCCGCAAGCTGGAGGAAATGGATCGCTCATCTCAGAGCTCTAGAACATGTATCCATTCCACGAACTTATCCAGGCTTCAGCGCTACGGAGTCGCTACAGCTACACATATTCACCGACGCAAGCGAATCTGCATACTCAGCAACATTATATTGGCGAACAGTCACCAAGGATAGAAGAGTCTACGTCTGCCTGATCACAGCCAAAGCCAAGGTGGCAGCACTGAAGCTAACATCGATTCCTCGATTAGAACTGCAAGCAGCAGTACTTGGCGCACGTATGGCAGCAGCAGTTAAGGAAGAACATGAGAGAACACCAGAATCAACCACGTTCTGGACCGACAGCAGAACCACACTGTCATGGATCAGAACTGGAGCTAGATCTTATAAACCATACGTCGCTCACCGCATCGCAGCCATCGAAGAACATAGCTCCACCAGTGAATGGCGTTGGATCCCGACCAAACTGAACCCAGCAGACGACGCTACAAGAGACGTGCCAGAGCACTATGATCAAAATCATCGTTGGTTCAACGGTCCCGAATTTCTTCATGGGCCCCCGGAAACATGGCCAACTGATGAGAAGAACCCCATCATAATTACAGGAGAAGAGAGAACCTGTAGTATAAGAGACAAGAACATAAAGATCATCGAAGCTATACCGAACGTTGACAGATTCTCACGTTGGGAAAGATACTTACGAGCTACGGCACGAGTTCTACAATTTCTACATCTCTGTCGTCAATCAAAGCAGAACATAAATTACAAGAGAACCAGAAAGAACTGCAGCAACGACCCTGATTGGAGAAAGAATAAGCAGAAGTTACCAATCAAACCCAAAGAGAGGCAAGAGATAACAAACAAGTACCTATCTCTTACCGCTGAACTCCTACGCCAAGCCGAAAGTTTGATCCTGCGAGCTTCACAAGAACAATCCTTCCAAGAAGAGATAGAAGCTTTGGAAAACCAAAAGCCCATACAAAGAAATAGTCGCCTACACGCACTATGCATAGAACTCACAGAGGGAGAGATTCGTCTCAAAAGCAGAATAACTGCAATGACAGACGTCACAGAACGCCTAAAGAAACCAATGGTGCTAGATGGGGATCATATTACAACACGATTATGGATAGAACACGTCCACCGTAAGTTGCACCACGCGAGCACAGAGACCATAGTTAACGAGTGTCGTCAACAACATTGGGTGCTCCGTCTACGACCGACTGTCAAGAACATCATAAGCAAATGTCTGCGATGCCGTATTAAAGCAGCCTCTCCGCCTCAACCGATGACAGGGAATCTCCCTTCCTGTCGCCTAGCCCATCACCAGAGACCCTTCACTTACGTCGGGTTGGATTACTTCGGACCGTTGATCATCACAGCAGGACGAAGCCATCAGAAGAGATACGTCGCGTTATTCACATGCCTGACCACACGAGCCATACACCTTGAACTTGTGGCATCGCTCAACACAGACTCGGCCATCATGGCACTAAGACGTATGATAGCACGACGAGGATGTCCAACGCAACTATGGTCTGATAACGGAACAAACTTTCATGGCGCAGAAAAGGAACTACGAGCAGCCATCCTTGCGGCTACAGCAGAAGAAGCTTCAAGAAAAATGATCGACTGGCGATTCATCCCACCTGGGGCACCTTTCATGGGAGGCGCCTGGGAACGTATGGTGAGGTCAGTCAAGACAGCACTAGCCGCCACGCTTAATGAGCAATTTCCAAGCGAAGAAGTCCTACAGACGCTGCTCATCGAAGCCGAACACACCGTCAACAGCCGGCCACTTACACATGTATCTGTGAACTGCGAAGATCCTGAAGCTCTGACGCCAAACCATTTTCTACTAGGGGGTTCAGGACGCATCCCGGCGCCAGGAGATTTCAACGACAGCGACTTACGCCTACGAGCCAGTTGGCGTGCAGCCCAGAGACTTGCTGATATATTCTGGGCGAGATGGCTGAAGGAATATCTGCCAGAACTACGGAACCGCAGAGAACCACACACCAAAGGCACGATTCCCAAAGTCGATGATCTAGTACTGATCGTGGATGGTAATCTCCCAAGAAATATGTGGATCAGAGGACGCATCACCGCTACTTTCCCCGGTCCGGATGGAGTAGTACGCACAGTGGACGTATCCACGAAAAGAGGTATCCTGAGACGTCCCGTGAAGAAGATAGTGGTGCTATCAATAGACCACGGCGAGCCTGCACCAGCTTCTACTACTGCGACGTCGGCAGCGGACGACGCACGGCGGGAGGAATGTGCAGGACGCCCAGCGATAGTTTAAATATTATATTCTAACTAGTATTTGCGTGTTGCGCGAGGTGCAAGCACCTCGCGTGCTTGTGAATAAAACTAAAGCATTGCCCCTCTAAATCAAGTATTTGCGTGTTGCGCGAGGTGCAAGCACCTCGCGAGCTTGTGAAAAAAAAAAAAAAAAGAGGGGGGGTGATGGGGGGGGGGTTGCACAAGTATTTCGACTAAAGCATTGCCCCTCTAAATGAATCTGAAAAAAAAAATGTTCCAAGTCTCTTAGATTCCGAGATCCGCCTAAAGGGGGGGAGAAGGGGGGCGGGGGGGGGGGGGGGACTTTGAAAAATGGTTTTTACTTTACCGAGCCTCCTCTATACGAATCCGTAAAAAGAAAAAAATACGGGTCTCGTAGTTTCCGAGATACGATAGGGGGGGGGGGGAGAAGGGGGCGGAAAAGGGGGGGTTTGGCACTTTTCCCGTAGGTTTGAGAGTTACTTGTTTACGAATCTGTCAAAATATACCCACCTCCCCATCCACCATCTGGGAGAACAATTATGTCAATGAGTGAGTCAGTCAGTCAGTCAGTGGTAATTTAGCTTTATATAGTATAATTAGAATATTGATCATAATGTAATAGAATCCAAGTTAGATTAATCGATAGAATATTATCATAAGTAATGTTGAATTTATGAGGAACTTTGTTATGATTGTACTAAAGTCAAGTCCAAAGCAGGAAAGAACCTGTCGAAACCTGCTCCCGTGACCCTCACTTTTTCCTCGTTTCTGATTGGTAGACCTTGAGTTATGCCCATGCGCAAACTTTCTAATTTTAGCTAATTGGTGTATAGAACATTAGCACATAGCGCAACCCACACGAGTTACGCCCATGTGCCCGAGTATAAGTATATTGATCGATTCAGCATCAGTTTGTGAATCCAGACCATACAGTGAACAAGTAAATAGTAAACAGTGAACAGTTGTCAGTAGTGAATAGTTTAATCCAGTATTTCAGTATAACCTAGTTTTCAGTCAGTAGTGAAACAGTGCTTAAAAAGTGAACAGTACAATTTAGTATCGAACAGTGTATAGTTTTCAGTAATAACTTTGTACCAGTAAATAAGTGAACAGTATATCTCAGTCTAAATAGTTATAGTAAGTTTGTGAACTTTAACAAGTTATTCAGCACAGTAACCAGTTGATATTTGTGAACCTTTAACTAGAAATAAGTTTGATCAAGTGTAAATAAATAATCTTCAAGTTTTCGAAAGAGTTTTAATAACAAGTATCCTCCAATCCAGTGCAAATTAAATGTGAGATTAGATCGCTCACAACATCTGTACTCTATAGTCGGTGAACCCTGCCCCTTAAACTAGTGTTACCTGTGACTTAAGAGGCAGTGATCGGCTTAAATGTTACATAACATAATACATAACTTGTGTGAAGTGTGTATAATATCTTTTTTCTTATCTGTTTCAGTTAGACAAATTAGAGAAGCACTTAGAGCATCAGACGGCTCTCCGTGAGAAGTCGTCGTCGGCACAAGCGTCGGCTGCGAGCTCGTCCAGTTCCCACAGCTCGCACAGCTCGGGCGGATCGCACGCACTCAGCAACGGGACCGCGTGCCACGCCGCTACCGACGACGATGACAAAACAGACCACAGTAAAGGTACAGTCAATCTTGAATACTTCCGCCACATTGCTTGCAAGACCGATGACAGTCTTATACAACATGTAACGGAAACCCCATATCTATCCAAAAGGACTGAAGACAACATTTATTTATTTCAGTACATACATACAGCTATCTTTACAGGCATTCCCAAAGTGATAGTGTAGAAAAAAAAAAAAAAAATCAAAATGCTTAAATCACAAATAAAATAAAAAATATGTTCATTAGCCCATTAAATAGACTTAATACAATTCAATAGTTTAGATAATCGATCATACAAAAAAAAAGAATCAATAAAAAATCATAATCAATAGAAAAACAATAAGAAATGATCAATCAAAATAATAAATAAAAAATAATCAATCAAAAATAGTCAATCAAAAAACGAATAAAAAGATAATTTATCAAAAAGTCAGTAAAAAATAAAACATAATCAATCAAAATAGTCAATCAAAAATAATAAATAAAAACAATCAATCAACAGTCAATAAAAATTAAAAAAGAAAAAAAATCAATCAATAGCATACATTAATTATCAATAGAAATAATCGTTAACTCGTCATCTCACTACTTATACATAGCATAAAATAAGTAAAGTTATTAACATCTGATATGGAGTCTCTCTGCAAAGTTTCAGCTCAAAATAAGTGACTCACAGAATTGACCCCAAATTATCGGTTTCATATATTATGTTTCTTGAATACCAGTAATAACAAACGTGTCACAGCACTATGAGGGTCATCACTTTCCACGTCACTTGCCAATAAAACGATAATTCTCTTTTTAATTTGAAAAATTCAGCCTCTGGTATCAATGTATTGAAATTTCTAATATGCTATATTGGCCAACGTGTAGAGGGGGTGCAATACAACCCAAGATGCACAAACAACCCCTCTACATGTTGGCCAATAGGCATTGGCCACTACATTCGCCACTATGTTGGCCAACGTGAAGAGCCGGCATTAAACAACTGATGGTGTCATCCTGTGACTCCCGACGCCCGGAGCGTCTCCTGTGGTGGCTGGGGTGCGAGGACTGTGAGGGCCTTGAGACCTGCCTCTCCCTCGTGCGTCCCGCCTCCTCCTTCGCTTGCATAACTGCTTCGCAGAAAAAGGTGATCACTTCCCATGCCTCCTCGCTCCGGACTATGGATTGAACCAAGGCCGGGAATAGAAGTATCCTTGGGCCCCAAACTGGGCACAGCCTGTATCTTGGTAGCCCAGGATGATAGATTTGGCAGTTATAAAGTTCACTGCGACAGCATAACTTAGCAATAGTAGCATCATTTTAATAAAATTATAATGATAGTTGAAAGTAGAGGTAAAAGACCTACAGACCGTAGCCCGAAGAGATGGTCGGATCAGATATCCGAGCAGCTGGGTACTTATCTCTGATAACTTTACTGCACCAAGCCACCGACCATAACCGATCGAGGCGTGTTGTTGATGGTCTACAAAATCACGATCCTCAGCAGTGACGGAACGACGAAGAGGAGAAAAGGGTCAAAATCAAACAAACACGGCAAACTCGATCTCCGAGTCTAGACACCTTGCTGCAACCACTGTTGATTCTGGCATTTGCGAGTTGCAATAGTTGTAAATGCCGTAAAGGCGTGAAAGATCCTGCGCCCCAGTTGCGTAACCCATAAAATCGCATATTATTCCACAATTGAAAAGAATTACAAACATTGTCTCATCATCATCTGCTTATGCTTTTTCTCAACTATGTAAGGGTACACAGAATGACTGCCTATCTGACTTCCACAAACCAGTGGCTGGGTAACACGATACCGCTTGACAAGTTTCATATTTTCTGGCTTCTGGCTACCCGTAACGACTGTCAAAAATAACCAAATGAGAGCCAGGACCAACGGTTTATGGTGCTTTCCGAGGCAGGGAGGAAACCCGATATGTTAAGATGGTCACCCATCCACAGACCAACCTCGGAAAGCATTGCTTAACCTGGATGATCGACCCGTACGGCTGTTATTATTTACCCACGAAGTACGGCTGTTATTATTTACCCACGAAGTACGGCTGTTATTATTTACCCACGAAGTACGGCTGTTATTATTTACCCACGAAGTACGGCTGTTATTATTTACCCACGAAGTACGGCTGTTATTATTTACCCACGAAGCACGGCTGGTATTATTTACCCACGAAGTACGGCTGTTATTATTTACCCACGAAGTACGGCTGTTATTTACCCACGAAGTACGGCTGTTATTATTTACCCACGAAGTACGGCTGTCATTATTTACCCACGAAGTACGGCTGTCATTATTTACCCACGAAGTACGGCTGTTATTATTTACCCACGAAGTACGGCTGTTATTATTTACCCACGAAGTACGGCTGTTATTATTTACCCACGAAGTACGGCTGTTATTATTTACCCACGAAGTACGGATGTTATTATTTACCCACGAAGTACGGCTGTTATTATTTACCCACGAAGTACGGCTGTTATTATTTACCCACTAAATCCTCTCAAGACACATTGCTTCGTAAGGATCTCTGTGTACACTTATATTTGTGTAGACTATGCACTGTAATATCTCCTGTGCACTTGGCTAATCTTCATTCAGTGGTCGAGATTCGGTCTTGTTGATTACATTATGTGTTGTTTTCTTATATTTTAGGTGGTACAAAGTCTTCTAAGTCAGACAGAGAAAAGAAAGAGGCTAGTACGTTAAAAGAAGAAAAGAGAAAGAATAAAAACAGAGATAAGGATAAGGAGAGCAATGATAGTCGTAAGAGTACAGAACATAGTGAGTACATCCAATATCATTATAATATATACTTTAAGCACACCTATAGTAATATTATTTATTTAAATTAATTAATTAATATAATATAATTACTTACTCCCCTTATGTAATTACTATTCAATCGTCGAGATGACTATGTTTAAGAATCTAATATCAACAATACTGCTTATTATGTATGTATATTTATATATTATATGGACTACAAAGGAGACTGATCTCTCATCCGTTATCTAAATTTAATTTACGTAACATCTTTGCTTATAAACTTTTTAAAACATAAATGTGACCATAAAATACGGTTAAATTGTGGCTAAAAGTGAAACATACGCTCATGCGTTTAAAATATTGACTATTACAAAATTGGGGATATTTACCATGTTTTATTTAAGACAACTTTTCCTCTTTCAGCAAAAGAACAAATAGTTAAAGATAAAGAAGTAGAGAGTACAAAAGATTGTGTAAAAATTAAGGAAAGCAGTAACAAAGAAGCTAAGGAAAAGGAAAAAGAAAGAGAAAGGGAGCGAGAAAGAGAAACGAGAGAGCGAGACAAAGAACGCGAGAGAGAGCGGGAGCGCGAACAGGTACGTCAAGGTTTCTTTAACTTCTCCAGCGCAACTTCGCCCACGCCTGCGATGCCTGATTAAACAATCGGTAATCGCGCACTCCACGTCGATTAATTAATCTAGGAACTACAAGTTTAATATCGTTACTAAGGTCTATAAAATTTAATTTATTATGCTAAAGGTCATGCAGTATCATTACTTGCAGAAGCATTCGTCTCTTCTCAAGTGAGAGTAAATTATATGCTAAAAGTTCATCGTAAGATAAACATGGACGTTGGCATCTAAATTGCATAGTTTGTAAGAATTTTTTTGCACTCTTTCAATGGCTAATTTATTTTTATTATATAGTGGATCACATATCAGACAAGCATATTCAAGTTATGGTGTATATCTATCAATCTATATAACGACACAGTTTTTATCTGAACGCTTTCATTTCAGCAGTTCTAAGGATCGATTCAAGCAGCGTTTTTTATACATCAAATATGTTAGTTGAATATCGGTTTTTCTGTATTGTAGCGTGAAGCCCGTGAGTGTGCAGAAGAGTTGAAACGCGTGCGTGCCGAGCTGGCAACGGCGCGCGCATCCGAGGCGGAGGCACGGCGAGCGCTAGCGGCGGCGGCCGCGGCGGAGCGGCAACGTCGCACCGACCATCAGACGCTCAAGCAGGCGCATGCCGCACTACAGCACAAGTAAGTGTGTGTAAAAGCTTTCAAAAACGTGTGCGTTCGAGCTGGCAACGGTGCCTGCGTCCAAGGCAGAGCCACGGCGAGCGCTAGCGGTGGCCGCCGCGGCGGAGCGGCAACGTCGCGCCGACCATCAGACACTCAAGCAAGCGCATGCCGCATTGCAGCACCAGCGTCTGTAAAGCTAAGCTAAGCCAAGGTGTCGGACTTGTGATCGACAGGTCGCGGGTTCTAACTCCACCTGTTCGGTCCCCAAGCCCAGCCAACGGTAACTGGTATGTCCGAACCTGTCCGCGATTACACGGAGCCCTAACTACGTTGCTTTACAAAAACAGTTACACAATAGCCTCTTAGGCCTCAGTACAACAATTAAGCTTACAGACTAGACTTACCAGTTCTAGAGACGACAAGCTACGACCTTTCCTGAGATCACGTCTGTGTGGTATGTGTGAAAGTAGGTAATGAGTAATTGAAACGTGTAATGTGGGCAAATGTTGATGGACGGAGGTTCCCAAAGACGCAGGTCCTCACAATGCGGTCCCGGCAGCATTCACAGCACCACTCTGCTACACTTTAGCACCAGATTCACAATTACTTGCAACAAGTTTCGCGTGCCATTCGGTCTGGCGTCATTCGGCGTTATTGTTCAAAATATCCCAGGTTTTTTGTCAATTCGGGATTACAATTTCAATTAATCGTTAATCGCGACCAAATTATCGTTACAACAGGCGATTCAATAGGATATTTTCAATTACAACAAAATCAAAAGGTCCCAAAATGCGGACATTATTCCAACACAACAGAAGGTTATCTGTCAAGTGTCAAAGTCAATAGAAAATTCTTTATGTCAAAAAAGGTGCGTTCGGATATTCTCTTCGGACGGAACATCTACCCCCCCGGACGGGCCTACCCGTCCGCTAATCAATTGGAAGCCTTGACAAGGTTGCGACCGCTCTCTTTATGATGGATCTGTCCACCAAAACCTCAGCAAAACGAGGGACCCCGTCGGTGCCAGCCACTAAATTGAGAATGCGCCCCCTGCGCCAATACAAAGGCTTAAGGTTGGCATCCTTAATCAGGACGAGGTCTCCGATCTTGGGCGGATGAGTTTTATCCGTCCACTTGACGCGTTGCCGGAGGATGTGCAGATACTCTAAGCTCCAACGCTTCCAAAGTTCTGAGCGAGCTGTTGCACCAACTGAAACCGCGAGAGCCGATTTTGGCTCACATCAACAAAGGGGTACTCCGGCAAGGCGACAAGTGGCTGTCCAATCAAGAAATGGCCCGGTGTTAGAGCCTCCAAGTCATTCGGGTCCGAAGAGAGCGGGCACAATGGGCGCGAATTCAACACAGCTTCAATGCGGCAAAATACCGTAGCTAGTTCCTCAAAGGTGAGAACGGTGTCTCCCAACAATCTCCGCCAGTGTCCCTTTGCCGCTTTCACCGCGGCCTCAAAAATACCCCCCCAATGGGGGCAGGCTGGCGGGTCAAACAACCAAGTGACCCCTCGGCGGGCCAAACTATTACCAATGTCAACCTGGCTCTCATTAAGGA
Source organism: Tholera decimalis (assembly GCA_943138885.2). Lineage (NCBI taxonomy): Eukaryota > Metazoa > Arthropoda > Insecta > Lepidoptera > Noctuidae > Tholera > Tholera decimalis. Next base: position 35,230,837 of record OW964567.2, read on the forward strand.
AGGCGTATACCTCCTTCAAATAGTTACTTGTACCCTTGTAATTCGTACCGCAATCAGACCTAATCAGAGAAGGTAACCCACGGCGAGACACAAATCCTTCCAAAGTCGCCACAAAGGCCTCTGTCGAGAGGGAGGTTACCAGCTCCAAATGTACTGCCTTGGTTGACAGGCAGACAAAAACACACAAATAAGCCTTAACAATCTCACTATTTCGAAGTGTGGACGTCTTCAACAAAAGGGGACCAGCAAAGTCCGTTCCGACGCCAGCAAAGGGCCTCGCCTCATTGACACGATCAGCCGGCAAAATCCAAAATTCTCGCTGCAGAATGGCCAACAGCGCATTGCAACCGACATGCGAGTTCTTAACGTGACGATCAGTCACCAACAATTGAACCAAGTGGCCCTCCTTGGGCAACAAAAGGGGGTGACGGGCCCCATAAGGAAGGCTAGAGTGCCTCAACCGTCCTCCAACACGCAAAAGACCCGTCTTATCCAAGAAGGGATTCAGCTTACTAACAGCTCCCGACAACTTAACCCTACCAGACTTCAAGACCTCGATCTCCTTCTCAAAGTGTGCAGCCTGCACAGAGCGGACCCAAAGGAGGAGTGACTCCTGTCGCTCTTGAGGAGAGAGAACTGGTGACAGGCGCTTGTCCCCTGGATTCCTAGAATTATGGCCAAAACACCTGATCCACGAGGTAACGTTCAACAATTTGTCGAGGGAGCTGTATCGATTCAACAAAAACTCAGGATCAAACGGAGGGTCCTTCGTCCCAACAGCGAACACCTTAAGTCCGGGCAAAGGATCCGATATCAAGACTGGCGTTCGAGGCCAATCGTCCTCGGGGCGAGTCGGCCAGTCCGGTCCCCACCAGAGGGGGTGAGCAATCAAGCGGGGCCATGCACCCGCGTGAGGCTACGTCGCCCGGGTTCAGGTCACCAGGCACGTGCCTCCAAATCAACGGCGTTTCAGAACCTTGAATCTGCGACACTCGGTTCGCAACAAAGACCTCCAAAGCGTGGACGGACGTCTTCAACCAACACAAAACAATTTGACTGTCCGTCCAGGCGTAAGAAGCCCGAATGTCAACAGTTCCACCCAATGTGTGCGCAACGTGGTTTAGGAGACGCACAAGAAGCACCGCAGGGAGTGCGGATACAAATTGGAGCCAGTCTTCCAACAGGGTTTCCCGAAGTGGCTCGTCCCAAACAAATTCAGTTATAACAAGGGCAGGAGCACCAATTTTAGGGTAAAGACAACTCGCAAGGGTGATTTCAAACCAGGTCCTTCCCTCAACAGTGGTGACAGCCGTTTCGCCAATTCCCCAAATCTTGCCTGAAAAGTCGTTCACCTTCAGGCCAACCTGTCCCGCTAACCAAGATGACAAAAGGCAACCCTGGGCTCCCGTGTCCAAAATGGCACGGACCACAATCGAGTCACCCAAGGGTCCCCAGACCTTGACCGAGGCCGTTGGCAACAAAACCGTCTTGATCGGGGGGTGTCCTTTAGCGGGGCAGGCGTCAATTTCTTAGCGATGCCTGGGCGGCGACCGATCGCCGCATCCAGGCTGTCTTCGTTCACGACGAGGGTAATATTCAAATTGTTCGTCCGCGCGGTGTCCCGAGCCGCTCGCCATCGCTGGAGGGGCATATCCCACCGGATGCCTGAATGGCGGAGGGCGCGACTCCAACCGGGGACGTTCCGCCAACGGAGGGGAAAGGCTGCGGTGCCGGTCCGGCCACTGCTGCCTAGCAGCCAACGCGCGTTCTCCCTGACGAGGGGAGACCAAATGGCGCTCGCGGCGCTCCCGTTCAACTTGCGCGGGGGGTGGAGTACGGCGAACAGAATTGCGGGCCTCAGCCCGGTGCTCGTCTCCGGGGTACCCCCCCCCTGCGCGAACCCTCAGAAGATGGTCTGCTGGAGCGGTTCGCGTTGGCGCACAAAATCTCAAGGTGGGACCCTTTACAAATTCTACACGGGCGGGGGTTGGGGCAGTCCCGATGGAATTGGGCCCCCAAGCACGAGAAGCACAAACGGCGTGCGTTGAGAATGCGGCGGCGGGCACTTACGTGCAAATTCAAAAAGGCCGAGCAACGCGCCATGACATGCCCCGTTGCCTTACAAAAGTCACAATGATGAGGACTCCGGGCGCCAGCAAAACGAGGGGCGGGGCGAACATCAACAGGCCCCCTAGCCCTAGTCCGTCCCTGGTCTCTTGGCCGAGAAGGTGGTGGGCGTGACCCCGTGGCGCCACGAGTGTTATCCAAAAACCGACACTCGTCTTCCAAAAATTTGAGGAGGTCGTCAAAGGGGGGAAGATGGGTGGCACTATCCCCACCATACTTCTGCTCAAAACGTGACCTCAACTCCGCGGGGAGCAACTGCAGCACTATGTGCACCAACAAGTAGGACCAATGGTCCACCGGTAACTCCAAGCGTCTCAAGGCGTGGGTCGCTCAGACCAACGGGTTCAGCAAGTCAGTGCGCAACGTCGACGTGCTGGCAATGGCCGGTAGCCCCAAAATCTGGCCGATGTGCACATCAGCCAGGCAGCGCTTATTCTGATACCGTCGGGAGAGAAGCTCCAGAGCGGTCGGGTAGGAGGAGTCCGTCACCGGCAAGTGCTGCACCAAGGCTCTGGCTTCGCCCTCCAAAACGGACAACAAGTAGGCCAACTTCTGGGCAGGTCCGAGGTCCGAGCGTGCATCCACAAGACTTTCAAAAAGATTTAGGAAGCCCAGCCAGTGGTCCAAGCGACCGTCAAAATGTGGCAGCTCCAGGGTGGGCAGCCTACCCAATAGTCCAGGGCCTGTAACAACGGGGGTCTGCGGCTTGGCCGCCTCAGGCACCCGGCTCTTCAAAATTTCCCGGGCTCGTTGACTTATGACATCCCCCAGGTGGACAATCTGGTCATAGTCACCCAAAACCCTATCGCGGGCTGCCTGGTCCATCACCCCCAAATCCACGTCCATGATGAACTCGTTGAAGCGTGTGAACGCAGCATCAGCTGACTTGATCCTCTCATTCAAGCGCCCGTACCGAGCAAGGGTGAGCTCTTCCAAGTCCAAACGCTCAACCGTTGCTGCTGCCGATGTGAACCATCTCAATTGTGAGGCCAATCCGGCAGCAGACTCCCTGACTGCCTTTAATGAGGCCATTGCAACAATCAAATATCAATACCCACAAGTTAAAATTAACTAAACAAACAAACAATGACTTGTTAGCCAACCAAATAATTTCACCAAAATAAAACTTAAATTCAATTTATTTCAAGTCTAAATCCGACCCTGCACTTATTCCAAGTATGAATCTAGCTTGCTAAGGATGGCTAGTTACAGAAAAAATAACAATTTAATGTATATATTGTGCTGGATCAACACCAACTAAACACAACAATTGAATGTACAATACTGTGCCGGACAATCTCCAATAACACAATCCAATAAATACTATAAGCAATAAACCAATACACACAATTCAAGTCTTGTTATATTAGGCTATGTTAACAAATGTGTGATTATTACTCGGATAAACTTTTAAACAAATATTACCAAACAACTTTTACAACAAATATACCAAATTATGTACCAAATACAACCTAATAATTCCTAATTTCACAAATAAATCTTACTTGTCAGAACAATACAGGGACTACAGTACAAATTACAAATACAATTTGAGAGCCCGGCTGACAAAACAATATATTCAAAACTTATTAAATTTTTTTTAACAATGTTCAAAACTTACAATTTAGTGGATTATTTTAATGTAAAATCCACGCTCTGCTTACCAGATTGTTCGGTCCCCAAGCCCAGCCAACGGTAACTGGTATGTCCGAACCTGTCCGCGATTACACGGAGCCCTAACTACGTTGCTTTACAAAAACAGTTACACAATAGCCTCTTAGGCCTCAGTACAACAATTAAGCTTACAGACTAGACTTACCAGTTCTAGAGACGACAAGCTACGACCTTTCCTGAGATCACGTCTGTGTGGTATGTGTGAAAGTAGGTAATGAGTAATTGAAACGTGTAATGTGGGCAAGTGTTGATGGACGGAGGTTCCCAAAGACGCAGGTTCTCACAATGCGGTCCCGGCAGCATTCACAGCACCACTCTGCTACACTTTAGCACCAGATTCACAATTACTTGCAACAAGTTTCGCGTGCCATTCGGTCTGGCGTCATTCGGCGTTATTGTTCAAAATATCCCAGGTTTTTCGTCAATTCGGGATTACAATTTCAATTAATCGTTAATCGCGACCAAATTATCGGTTACAACAGGCGATTCAACAGGATATTTTCAATTACAACAAAATCAAAAGGTCTCAAAAGGCGGACATTATTCCAACACAACAGAAGGTTATCTGTCAAGTGTCAAAGTCAATAGAAAATTCTTTATGTCAGAAAAGGTGCGTTCGGATATTCTCTTCGGACGGAACACCACCCATAACACTATTATTGCCATGAACCCACTCCAGATACAAGCATAGTTACCTTCGTTGGAGGGCTTAAGAGTGTATTGCTAGTTATATGAATTCTACCCAAAAAAAGGCACCCAAAAATAGTATGATTGATTTTTACGATCCGTCGTTTCAGACCGATCGTAACGATGAATCGATAGTGTATATCAAGATCGTTAACGATTGCGATTGCTTAAAGACTATATCAAATGTCCCAATAAAACCCATGCAATCATGTATGACTCCAGTGGTTTCTAGTGTATGAAGCTTTTCTAGGATTTCTTGTAAAGTTGTGTTTTTGAGGTGAGTATTGAATTGTTCGAGCACGTCTTTATCTTTCAGACTCGTTCGTCGTTATCTTTAAATTATCGATAGTAAAAACCATTTTTTTGTGTATGGTGGCATTTTGCGTATTGCCGTTATAATAAAATACAGTTGCTTTATCACTTTAAATTGGATGAGAGTAAAGCGATCTGTTTCATAATTAATTGTTGACCTGATAACACGGATAGTGTTACCAGTTATCAGCAAGGTGTCTGAAAAAGTAATGCTCAATCAAATAAATGGTGAAGTAAAACTTTGTAAAAAAGCTATGTGTCTACCGACCAGCCCTGAGCCTGCGTGGTACAATACGGCCCATTCCGTCTCATAGAGGCCTATGTCACAGCGGTGGGAATGTTAGAGGCTGAATTTTTATTTTTTATTGTTGATAGACTCTGACCATTATTATTTCATGGTAAGCTATGGTGTGGTCGAGGATAAAGCACTTACCTAGAAGTAACCTATTGATGCTTGATTTGAAAAACCCAGGTTATAGCTATAATTGCCTGCCGGGGTTGCGGGAATGTTCTTACAAGATACCGGGGCCCCGGACCACAAGAGCAACTGAAGGAACAGGGCGAGTTTTTAGTCAGAAGAAGTATTACACTCCCTTCCACTTCACCCAGAGTGGGAAAAAAATGGTTATAGCTATCAGAAAACATAGACTCTGATAAGGAATTCCAGACCATAGCTGTCCGTACAATGAAAGTTAAAAAAAACCAAAATATTTTGTGTGTATGGGTGGGGAAGTGATTAATCCGTGAATGTTATTTGTTCAGAGTGACAGCCTGGCGCACGGGGGAGCGCGCGGCGCTCGAGCGGCGCTTGGGGGAGGAGCGGCGCGCGCGCACCGCCGCCGAGCTGCAGCTGCGGAGTGCGCGGCAGCAGGCTCGCCCGCCCAGGTACGAACCCCGCCTACCCACGTTTGAGCTCCCCTACCCTCGACTGAGCCCCCTACCCACGTTTGAGCTCCCTTACCCACAATCAAGCCCCCACCCACGATCGAACCCCCAACCCACGATCGAGCCACCTACCCACGTTTGAGCTCCCCTACCCACGATCGAGCCCCCCTACCCACAATCAAGCTCCCCTACCCACAGTCAAGCTCCCCTACCCACGATTGAGCCACCCAACCTAAAATCGAGCCCCCTCTACCCACGATCGAGCCCCCCAATCCTCAAGCTCCCCTACCCACAGTCAAGCTCCCCTACCCACGAAGCTTCCCTACTCACAGTCAAGCTCCCCTACCCACGATTGAGCCACCCAACCTACAATCGAGCCCCCCCTACCCACGATCGAGCCCCCCAATCCATGATCGAGCCCTCCAACCTACAATCGAGCCCCACCTACCCACGATCGAGTCCCCCAATCCATGATCGAGCCCCCCAATCCATGATCGAGCCCCCCAACCCAAGATCGAGCCCCCCAACCCACGATCGAGCCCCCCAACCCACGATTGAGCTTGCCTACCCACGATCGAGCTTCCCTACCCACGATCGAGCTTCCCTACCCACGATCGAGCTTCCCTACCCACGATCGAGCTTCCCTACCCACGATCGAGCTTCCCTACCCACGATCGAGCTTCCCTACCCACGATCGAGCCCCCCTACGCGGCACTTGCGTTTCTGAGGGCTTAGTATGAGTTTGTGCAATACCATCATCGTTTTCGAAAACTATCGCTTTGTCTCTTTGCCCTTTCTTACTCAGCATTGTCTATTTAAAGTCACAGTTTTAATTTTTTATATCTGCGGTGTTATAGTAATAAATTTATTACTATAACACTGCAGATAATAATTTGTAGATTCAGGCATCTTTTTAAAGTTGTTTTCGATTAGTTTATTTGTATAGTTTTTAATGTTTGTTTTGGTTAGTTTAGTTTTTTTTTTATTCAACAGGATGTATTTTATTTGTTTGGGCCAAGGTGCCTGAAATATATAAAGGACGGATTTTACACTCATCTACAAGTTTCGTGCAACCGAATGAAACAAAGCGATAGTTTTCGAAAACGACAGAAGTACTGAGCCCACTGATCACGTGATTGATAGTTTGCGAAGTTTATCACTAAGATGGTGTTTATTGTTGCATAGAAGCGCCATCTATCCCTGACGGATATAAATAGATAGATATACTCTTTAACAACTACGAAGGGTGTTACAATGGGTCGTCTTATGAGCTGCGAACGACTTACCAAAGAAATTGGTGGAATGACTCGATACATCTAGTCTCAAGTTTCCCCGATGACCTCAGAAAGTTTGCATGTTTGTCATGAAGGAACTTAAAATGTTATATAAGATAAGAGAGAAATATAGATTTGAACACTGTAAAGCAGAGACAATATATTATGTAAGTTCCGGTGAAAACTTACAGGAAGCCCCTTGAGTTTCGTACGAAATTCGGATACGTGATCATATTTGCGAAAGCAAAATATATATGTTGTTCTGTTTACGTGTGTCACCTGATAGCGAGATATCGGCTCCCTGCTTTATACATCGCCCGCGCGTCCGTAACGCTCCGTAGTTGTAAGCGAAATCCAAGCAGGGAGGATGTGTGCCTCAATCCACTACCCCCCACTCGCATTGTGCGGAGAGTAAGTATGGAGACGCCAGTACCTATTTCTACAACATGTAATTTAAAGGGTATATAGATACCAAGTGCATGGCTTTTTTGGATGATAACAAACGATATGGCAAGGGTTTTGTAATCCTATGTCTACGTGTGTAGAACTTATTACAAATTCCAATACACTGATACCAGGAAGATACCAGAGACCGAATTTTTCAAATTAAGAAGAACGAAAAGAATTATCGTGTTATTGGCAAGTGACGTGGAAAGTCATTGACCCTCGTAGTGCTGTGACACGTTTGTTATGATTGGTATTCGAGAAATATATGAAACCAATAATTTGGTATCGATTCTTTGAGTCAGTTATTTTGTGCTGAAACTGTGCATAGAGACTCCATACCAGATGTTGTCTTCAGCCTGGATAGATATGGGGTTTCCGTTACACATTGTATATGTTGTACTGTTTACGTGTGTCACCTGATAGCGAGATATCGGCTCCCTGCTTTACACACCGTACGCACGTCGGTAACGCTCCGTAGTTGTAAGCGAAATCTAAGCTGGGGGGATGTGTGCCTCAATTCACTTTCCCCCACTCTCGGATTGTGCGGAGAGTAAGCATGGAGACGACAGTACTTCTAAATTATTATATTCATATACACTATATAAATGTGTTATTTGTACAGCGGCGAGTGTGAAAGCGAGTCGTGTAGGGGGCGGCGAGCGGCGGCTGAGGCAGAGGGCGCGGCGCTGCGGCGCGACCTACAGCGGGCGCGGGAGCGAGCCTCGCAGCTCAGCCGCGACCTCACGCATGCCACGGAACAGGTCAGTTGTATACACAGACTATATACAACGTGTAATTTAAAGGGTATATACATACCAAGTGCACAGCTTCTTTGGATGATAACAAACGATATGGCAAGGGTTTTGTAATCCTATGTCTACATGTGTGGAACTTATTAGAAACTAGTACTCACGCGGGGCTTCGCTCCCATGGATTCTATCACGGTAAAAACATAACTCTCCTTTTTTGCAGTCGGCTAAAAAGTAGCCTATAACCTTCCTCAAGCTTCAAGCTACTTCCATACCAAATTGCGTCCAAATCCACCCAGTACTTTCGAAGATTAGCGCGTTCAAGCAAACAAACAAACAAACTTTTCCGCTTTATAATATTAGTATAGATTTCAATACATTTCAATACATACCAGAGACCGAATTTTTCAAATTAAGAAGAAGAGAATTATCATTTTATTGGCAAGTGACGTGGAAAGTGATGACCCTGATAGTGCTGTGACACGTTTGTATTCAAGAAACATGTGAAACCAATAATTTGGTGTCAATTCTGTGAGTCACTTATTTTGAGCTCAAACTTTCGTATAGAGACTCCATACCAGATGTTGTCTTCAGTCCTTTTGGATAGATATGGGGTTTCCGTTACACGTTGTATAGTCGGCGACCATATATAGTCCTCGTCACGTAAGTTGGCAAGGTTTTGACGTAGTGGGGGTAAGTTCGCGCATCGTGCACTTAGTGGAAGAAAAAGGTGGTCACTTTTAGTGCTTGCCATTATTCTATGGTTATTGCCATCATTTCTTTTTAATCATGTCTGTTCAGAAGAATGTTAAAGAAATAAGAGGAATTCATTCGTTAATTCGGTATTATAAATAAAATAGATATAATACATAAATACATTTAAAAATGAAAAAAAAGAACATTAAAAATAATATGTTCTCGTCGTCACAATTAATAAAACTGCTACCCCCTTTTATTCTTCTTTTTTCCCGGTGTCCTAAAGATAGTGACGAATTCGGAATTTCAACCTTCCTTAACCCTAGAGTGGGCGCATCTTTTTGCGAAACGTCAGTGGGCGCGTGGGGAGCATTCCGCCGCCCATTTACTTTGACCATTTTAACTAGAAATACAGCAATTTAATTAATTTATTTTCTCAGGATTTAAATAATAAAATAATAAGTAATGATAAATCAACATTTATTAAGAGCCATTAGACGTTTTTTCGCAAATTTCTAAGATTTCAATCGCCTGCTTTACCATCTTACGTCATTCTTTGAATTTTTAAAATACATGTCTAAAATAGATCAATTATTAATGAAGTGTTTCTTCGTTTCACATTTACTTAAAACATGTGCATCGCTTTGTGGTGAGTAATCTCCCAAAAGTAGTTTACTGAAAAATCATCGTAGAGTCAACTTCAGATTCCGGAATCTATGACTAATGTTCACAAATTCAGGTGAAAAAAATATGGATAGTATAAGACATATACTTGATTTGTAAACTAATGTTCAATATTCAGGATTATTTATTGCATTATTTAGAAAAAAAATAAAAACTATTGTCTATTTTTAGGTGCTGTAGCGCAAATTTGTCGCGATTATTCGCATTTAATAAGGCGTAATTTCGATAAAAAAATTACGTCAAAATAAACTTTGTTCTGTGAGGAATTCAAATAAATAGTTTTTATGACAATGCGATCATGTAATTTTGTAATAACATGATTTTAAGAACGCTCTAAATTACTATATATTACGTTGCCCAAGCTAGCTGCATTCAGTACGGCGCGAGCGCCCTCCGAGGTAGGACCTATGTCAATTTTTTCCGCGTCCCGACAGTCGAGCGCACGTATTGAGAACGCTAACTATACTACGACTACGCGGGTTTTGATACTCGTATTTTTTTTTGTAAGAAATATTTTTAGTGCTTTATACGTAATTGTTTTAGCTATGAAAAACAGGCACGGTGTATACCATTGTGTCAAAAAAGGGAAACGCAATAATTATGCATCATTAAAGAATGCACATGAAGCAAGGTACATCTTTTTTAACCGACTTCAAAAAAAAGGAGAAGGTTCTCAGTTCGTCGGATTTTTGTATGTATGCTCCCCGATTACTTGAAGACGGTTAGACCGATTTTAAAATTTTATTTTTTTGTTTGATAGGGTATACTTTCTTATTGTTTCCATTGTTATCACGTCAGGATCTGATGATCGAATCATGGAGAAATCGAGGGAACTCTTCAAATATTATAGGCGCACCTATAGCGATTTGGTTATTTTTTGTAGTAACTTGTGCAGTTGCTCTTGAAAAACACCATTTAGTGAAGTGGAACTGATGATGAAGACCACAGATGGCCACCGGAACTACTCAATAATAAGTATTTCGTGGGTTGCGATTCGATTACTTGAATATGGCTAAGCACTTTATGCTCGTTACCATGCATAATTATGGTGAAGTAAAGCTGATGGTGAAGTACCAGGAGAACTCCTCAAAAATTAACGGCTATGCATCGGGAACAGCTATATTTTGTATAAGGTGATAAGTAGTTGACATTTTGGCTTTTATAACTTGATAAATTACAAATTAAAAAGCCTTAAAAACACTTTTTAACTAACTTTTTGGAAGTCGGTGTCCAAACACGAAAATACGAAAAAAAAAACCGACGAACGAAAGCAAAGTCGGTTTTATTTTTTGTTTAAAAGTTTTTTGCATTTATAATATAAAGTAATACTTTGATGTAGTCTAAATTTAGGGCTACCAACGTTTTGAGAAAAAAAAAATCACAAATAATCACAAAAGATAGAAGCACTTAAGAAATTAAACCCTAACTGTTGTTCAGTACTGTAGAACTATAAATACAATTTAACGAATGTCATATTTCTTTATTGATTTATTTTTAAACCTACTTAAAAAAAAGGAGGAGGTTCTCAATTCGACTGTATTTTTGTAGTAGTTTTAGTAGATGGCTAGACCGATTTAGAAAATTCTTTTTTATTTGAAAGAATTTACTTCAAGGTGAGTTCCATTATCATCAAGTTAGGATCTGATGATGGAATTATGGAGAAATCGAGGGAACTCTTCAAATATTATAGGCACACCTATAATAAGTATTTCGTGGGTTGCGATTCGATTACTTGAATAAAATTTCTAAACAATTTATGCCCGTCACACTGCATATCGTGAAGTAGAGCTGATTTTGAAGTACCAAGAGAACTAAACGCTATCGTCCCTGCATTAGAAAAAAAAATATTTTTCAAAAGGTGATAAAAAGTTGACGTTTAGGCTTTTAAACTGGGTAAATTACAAACCAACCCACTAAAAAGCGACATATAATCAAACTTTGTATTAAAAAATAAACCCAACTTACAAAAAAACACTGCAAAGTGAAAAATTATTTTAATTTCGTGAGTCGGTGTCTTTGGTTTTGTAGTATCGTTTTTGATAATGAATTCCGAAATTAAAGTTATTTTTCTCTTTGCAGTGTTTTTTTGTAAGTTGGGTTTATTTTTTAATACAAAGTTTATTTTATTTGAGATAAAATAAATAAATAACAAGATACCACGGCCACGGAACTTAAGGGCTGCTGATGGAACAGGGTGGATTTTTAGTCAGTAGAAGTCTAGCACTTCCGTCCTCCACCTAGAGCGAGAAAACTCATTTATTGCATTTTCCACCCCAAAATAAAAGATAAAATAAATTTTATTGCAATCGTATTAATCCTGTAGCTTTAGACCTTGGGCTTGATGATGCAATGGAACTTTCGAACGCAAACGTAAATATTATTTGGACTATTTATTTATGTAGTTACTTCAATTTAGGTGTTGAACCGAATGGTCGTCATCAAGCATTGTCTTTTCAGTTCCCCTTCAGAGTGACTGTGTAGTTTCCAGTCTATTCAGTAGTAAATTATTATATCTTATCTTAAATTTTATAGGAATAACCACCCGTTGCATTAGACATCAGACTTGACGATTTAGCGGAAGTTTAGAACTCAATAGTAAATACTTTTTGGACTTTCTATATTTCTTTAGTTCTGAATTTAGTTAATACGAAACAGCATTACTTATATAAATAGGGTCTTCTACAGCGTGCCTTTTGTTTGGGACCCGGTATTTTGGTAATATTGAAAACGCCATAATCACAGAAAGATAAAGTAGGTAGGAAGTTATCAGAGCTCGAATAAAAGGTACCTGGTAAAAAAGCCGAAAAATTTAAGATAATATATGTAAATAACGGCGATAGTCTAAACTATATATATGAAACAGCACCAGTGTATAATCATATATACAGGTATATACATACCGAGTGCACGGCTTCTTTGGATGATAACAAACGATATAGCAAGGGTTTTCTAATCTTTATGTCTACATGTGTGGAGCTTATTAGAAATTTCAATACATTGATACCACAGACCGAATTTTTCAAATTAAGAAGAACGAAAAGAATTATCGTGTTATTGGCTAGTGACGTGGAAAGTGATGACCCTCATAGTGATATGACACGTTTGTTATTATTGGTATTCAAGAAACATATGAAACCGATAATTTGGGGTCAATTCTGTGAGTCACTTATTTTGAGCTGAAACTTTGCATAGAGACTCCATACCAGATGTTGTCTTCAGTCCTTTTGGATAGATATGGGGTTTTCGTTACACGTTGTATATGATTGCATAGGTAGAAAATTTTGAACGTACAAAAATCTTCTGATATGATAGTGCAACAACTACTTGTCTGAAGATAAACTAACTAACTACTTTAGGGTAATATATTTTAAACATGTTATACAGGGTATAATGGAATATACATTGTAACGATACCTTCTGCTTCACCAATAAAAGAGGGTAAAATAGATGTACCATTAAATTTAATGTAGTATTAATAAACAGTATTTTATAAAAAACCTGCCTACCTATCTACCTATCCTAGAAACCGGCCTACCTACCTATCTGACACACTCTCAGGAGAGAAGAGGAGGAGGCTTAGAGTATAGTACTTGTGGGACGGCTTGGCAGGCCACTCCAGGATCGCCTTCTCCTCCACGATGTCTTCGTCGTACAGCGGCTCGAGCAAGGCGGTCTGGCAGTAGGCTCCCAACAAGGCGTCTGGGCAGCAGGCTCTCAGCAAGGCGTCAGGGCAGCAGGCTCCCAGCAAGGCGTCAGGGCAGCAGGCTCTCAGCAAGGCGTCAGGGCAGTAGGCTCTCAGCAAGGCGTCAGGGCAGCAGGCTCCCAGCAAGGCGTCAGGGCAGCAGGCTCCCAACAAGGCGTCAAGGCAGCAGGCTCCCAACAAGGAGTCAGGGCAGCGGGTACTGCACTTCCTCTTCCATCACTCTTCGTCAAAACTCGTCGAGAACTAAACTCTTCAAAAACTGGTGAAAGACTGAACTCCCGGAGATGGCCCCCAGCGCCTTTTATACCCAGCTCAGCGTTCAAAATCCATTCCATTCTCATTCTGTACCAGAATTCAAATTGTAGAGTCCAAAATAGTCCATCTTGCCAGTTATTTGATCAGCCAGTTATATTCGAGCATAATATAATTTTAGAATTTTTTTTATTTTTTTATAGTTTTAGAAATTTATAATTATAATTTAAAATGCCGTTAATCAGTAGACAACCACAATATAATATACAATATTAAGCTAGTCCTATCGTTAAAAGTGAATAACAATTATATAATAAAAGTATGAACAACCTTTTTAGTCTATTAGCCATTCAGTGACTACAAAGAAGAAGAAATTACAGTTTGTCAGCCTTGACGTAAAAAATGTCATGACAAGAAAATATTTGTTTTGATGGATGAATTATCGATTATGATTACAAAGAAAACGTAAGTTATTTGTTATTTGTAATAACAAATACTATATTTCCCCATCGACCCCGAGAAAATTTTTGGTCTAGAACAAAAATTTTGTAAGGTTAAAGTTTATCCACATTCATATAACTTACATGCCTCATTCAATCACACCAACATCTCACGAAGTTAGGTCAGGTAGGATTCACATTCAATGATCACTACTCGACCTGATTAGTACATGACAGTAGGCTTGTTTTCGGAGTCTGTCAGTCCGCTCGCGTCGAAAACCCATCAAATAAAAAACAAGATTTAGCAAAGGCTTATTTTTACGAAGTTGCTAGCCGCTTCGATCAACTTTAGAGTCGATAACATAAAAAACAAGGTTTAGCAAAGGCTTATTTTTACGAAGTTGCTAGCCGCTTCGATCAACTTTAGAGTCGATAACATAAAAAACAAGGTTTAGCAAAGGCTTATTTTTACGAAGTTGCTATCCGCTTCGATCAACTTAAATAGTAATAAACTAACTTGGAGAGTTAGAAAGGGAGAAGGTTTGGTAATATGTACCTAAACGCACTTCTAAGTGATATCTGATTAGTTCAGATAGAAGAGAAAAAATAAAAATTAAGAGAAGCCTCTTAAAGTTTAAGAACAAAGTTAAAGAAAGAAATAAAATAAACTATTGAGTTTCAATAAGCCGAAAAGAACTCGATAGTTAAAAGAAGAGAAGAAGATAGAGATGAGTCATGAATATAGTACGAAAGATGAATATATTTACATAATTATATACTTAAATCGTTGTTTAGTTTTTGACGATGAGTGGAGTATAATTCTATCCATGACTGAAAATTAATATTATAGATAGCAAAAGAAGGTAAAGAGGGAGAAGGCAGGTAAATGAGAGGGTTAAAGAGTGCTAAAAAAAAACTCAAGAGGATAAATTAAATATAAGAAAGAGGTTGAGTAAGAGTAAGATCACAAAAAAATAAAAAAAAGTGTTATAAGAGGTTAAAGAGGGAATAAACTAGTGGTAAAAGAGGTGATAACTAGTGTTCGTGTGAAGAGGAAGTCTAGTATAGTGTTAGTGTAAAGAGTGAGTCTCCTATCCTAGAACTTAATATTAAAAAAGAGTCTAAGCCAAAAAGTGAGTCCAAAGAAAAAAGTTACTAGTAATAGTTTTTTGGAATTTTGAAAAAAAATTAAACCGACTAGCTATGATTTTACGTTGGGCGCCAAACTGTAACGATACCTTCTGCTTCACCAATAAAAGAGGGTAAAATAGATGTACCATTAAATTTAATGTAGTATTAATAAACAGTATTTTATAAAAAACCTGCCTACCTATCTACCTATCCTAGAAACCGGCCTACCTACCTATCTGACACACTCTCAGGAGAGAAGAGGAGGAGGCTTAGAGTATAGTACTTGTGGGACGGCTTGGCAGGCCACTCCAGGATCGCCTTCTCCTCCACGATGTCTTCGTCGTACAGCGGCTCGAGCAAGGCGGTCTGGCAGTAGGCTCCCAACAAGGCGTCTGGGCAGCAGGCTCTCAGCAAGGCGTCAGGGCAGCAGGCTCCCAGCAAGGCGTCAGGGCAGCAGGCTCTCAGCAAGGCGTCAGGGCAGTAGGCTCTCAGCAAGGCGTCAGGGCAGCAGGCTCCCAGCAAGGCGTCAGGGCAGCAGGCTCCCAACAAGGCGTCAAGGCAGCAGGCTCCCAACAAGGAGTCAGGGCAGCGGGTACTGCACTTCCTCTTCCATCACTCTTCGTCAAAACTCGTCGAGAACTAAACTCTTCAAAAACTGGTCAAAGACTGAACTCCCGGAGATGGCCCCCAGCGCCTTTTATACCCAGCTCAGCGTTCAAAATCCATTCCATTCTCATTCTGTACCAGAATTCAAATTGTAGAGTCCAAAATAGTCCATCTTGCCAGTTATTTGATCAGCCAGTTATATTCGAGCATAATATATTAAACCTCTTCGATAAAATCTGAGAGTGTGTTTTAGAAATTTATAATTATAATTTAAAATGCCGTTAATCAGTAGACAACCACAATATAATATACAATATTAAGCTAGTCCTATCGTTAAAAGTGAATAACAATTATATAATAAAAGTATGAACAACCTTTTTAGTCTATTAGCCATTCAGTGACTACAAAGAAGAAGAAATTACAGTTTGTCAGCCTTGACGTAAAAAATATCATGACAAGAAAATATTTGTTTTGATGGATGAATTATGGATTATGATTACAAAGAAAACGTAAGTTATTTGTTATTTGTAATAACAAATACTATAACATAAACCCTTAAATGGGATAATTGTACTCATTATTATGAACGTGAAAATCATCATCAACTGTTCAGTAAATTTTGTCCAGTTATGCACACTTATAAATGAACGAGGTCGTCTATTCCTTTTCGCAATTTTAAAGTTGGTCCCATAGTAAAAGATATTCATAATGATGATTACAATTACCTCTTTTCCAGTTTTACGTATGTATATTTCATTACAAAGTTTAAATTCTGAAATGCAAATTTTTATTTTTTAGAATAATTATAAAGTGCATGGAAGGCGAATAATAGATTGTCAGTACTTTTGGAGTCAATTAATTAATATAAGCAAACACAGTGAAAAGTTCGGCTACAATATGAGCTATCTAAAAATAGAAAAAGAGAAACGGATGGGTCTCATATCCAAATTTTACTTGAAATGTAAGATGTGTGTATCTAGCTTTATTCTGAAAACTTCAGACCCCAACACAACTGAAAAATCTAAACTCAATTTAGGCGCGGTATATGGTTCAGTTATGACAGGAATATATATATATTTTTGTATAGACACACCAACACTTTTTCTTACTTGTAACCTATTTGTAGAAATAAATATCATTTACAATTTAACGTAAAAAATAACCTTCCTTCTGAAACAGTTTATTAAAAAATAAATATCGGAAACTACAACTCATAACTGACGTGCGTACGTACGTACGTACACAAAAAGTGTGATTTTTCTTAGTTAAGTAACACCGATTTTACACTTTTGAGTTTAATTTTGTTGAAGTTGGTTGTCACATAACTTCCATTTTTCTTTTAAATATATACTTTATACATGTATTTCATTTTTTAAATCTTAAGTCATTTAAGTAATCAAATCTCTTTCTTATAAAGACGATTATAACAGCTCAAGATTGTTTAGTCCGACTCGACACCCTCTCTACACTATTAGTGTTGTTTATGTGTGCATCGCCACGCATACATGCCGATTTTTACCTAAACTCGAGCGTTCAAATTTTGAAAAATGGCTCTTAAACTCTGTTTTAAAAGCTTTGGTTTACAAAAAAATTTTTGCAAAAAATAGAACCGACTTCTATATAAAAACACTACAAAGGCAAAAATAACTTTAATTTCGGAAGGCGGTGTCAAAAATGAAAATATATACAAAACTAAAGACACCGCCTTCCGAAATTAAAGTTATTTTTGCCTTTGTAGTGTTTTTATATAGAAGTCGGTTCTATTTTTTGCAAAAATTTTTTTTTCACGCTTTTTAGTGGGTCGGTTTGTAATTTATCTAGTTACAAAATCCAAAATGTCAACTACTTATCACCTTTTACAAATTATTGCTTTTCCCGGTGCAGAGCCGTTAATTTTTGAGGAGTTCTCCTGGTACATCACCATCAGCTCTACTTCACCATATGCATTGTGACGAGCATAAAGTGCTTAACATCCATATTCAAGTAATCTAATCGCAATCAACGAAATAATTATTATTCAGTAGTTTCGGTGGCCATCTGGGGTCTTCATCATCAGTTCCACTTCCTCAAATGGTGCTTTTCCAGAGCAACTGTACAAGGTACTTTAAGAAATACCCAAAACGCTATAGGTGTGCCTATAATATTTGAAGAGTTCCCTCGATTTCTCCAGGATCCCATCATCAGATCCTGATTTCGTAACAATGGGACCAACTAGAAACTATACCCATTCAAACGCAAAAAGAATTTTTCAAATCGGTCCAGCCGTCTCCGAGTTATGAGGTAACATACATAAAAAAAAAAAAAAAAAAAGTTCAAGACGAATTGTAAACCTCCTTTTTTTGAAGTCGGTTAAAAAGACTTTAGGAAACTTAATATTTAAATTGACTTTTTTTCTCTTATCTTATATAATACTCTTTAATACTTAAAAAAATGAAGAAAAAAGAACAAAATTATATGTTTTCTAAATCTACAGGATATGCTTTATCAAAACAGTCTCCACAAAGGTACCTATGTGCAATGTTCGTTGCACAGTAACTTTGGGCACCTGGAACACCCTTTTTTCGTGCGCCTGTTTTTCTTTGAGGGACATATACTGCATTTGCCTTCCTTCTTTGAAGAAGATGCTTGTTCTGCTGGTACAAAGCGAGAAATTTAGTTCCTCAGAGGAATATTTAAAGTGTCTATAGAAGACCTTGTGATCATATATCGCTTGACAAGTACCATGGCAATTTCTTTCAAATACTCTCGGCATCAATTGTTCAGTATTGGCTTTATATATAATTTAACTGTTTATACCAGCAATATTCATCATCGAAAAAAAACAACCTCATTGGCCATCTGCAAGTCATTCTCCCAACAGAATATTCTTCCTTCATTTGATCAACGACGTCAACACCACCTTTAGTACTATTATGTGGTATTTCGGAAGGCACAACAATTGGAGAAGGTACTTTCTTGTTAGAAGTGTCGCTTTCTGCTGACTGTTCTGTTTCCGTGTTGTGCTCACTATGATGACTAGATCGATCACTATCTGACACATATTTATCAACAATCTGTGTACTAGCATCTTCAAAATCAGATATTTCCTCTAGCCAAGACACAATTTGAGAGTCCATTTTGTTATTCATATTTATTATTATTAATAGATACTTTTAAATCCTAAAACAAAAATGTTTTTTTTAGTTTTAATTATAAATGCACCATAAAATATAGTCTACCCTTCAATTTCGCAAAAAATACATAACACAATATTACTTACGTGAGTGGGCGCGCGGTGAGCGATTCGCCGTCTGGTGACACCCGATTGTAACAACTTGCTCCTCAAGCGGTCCCCCGTGCACTGACGGCGTCCAGCCTTTCGGCACGCGTTGCAAGTGAGAGTGGGGGCAGCTACTAAAAAGCGCAAACCTAACGGGCAGTTGTTTTAAAAATTATAACCGTTTTCTTAGTGCGGGCGGCAAAATGCTCATAGCGCGCCCACTCTAGGGTTAACTATAGTGTCTAACTGTTCTTTTGACTTTTAACTCTTTCTGACGTTTTAATAGTCTGCGTAAAACGGTATTTGGTCCTGGCATTGTAATCAACGTAACAAAAACTAAATTTAAAACAACAACTCGTAACAAAAACAAAGGGTACAACTTTCGTGTACGCAAGTGTATTCGGGAGCAAATGGAACGAGAACTACTGACGCACCAATCGCGCACTCGGAGCGGCGCTACGTCATACCCCGCGTCCCGCTGACTCCTAAAAATCGACTTCTGCGCATTGAACGACTCTTGCCAAGTTATTGGAATACTACTATACAAGGTTATAGGTAAAACACTAACAACCTCGTAGGACTGTATTACTAATAAATATCATATACAACAACATTTGTTCTACGACTTTTTAGAAAATATTATATACTTTTACCAAAAACACACCTTCAAGATGGAGGGGATCTTGAAGGTGTGCCTGAAGTACTGCCTTTTGTACTATCAGTTTACCCACATTATTAGCACTTTATTTTGCTTCGCAGATTGCGTAACACTTAGAGCGTTCAATTGAAATATTTTTACTATTGGATGAAAATATAACTAAAATATGATGAAAAGTTATAGAACAAAAGTTGTTGTTTATGATGTTACTAATATAGTCCTGAAAGGTTGTTAGTGTTTTACCAATAACCCTGTATATTTAAGCGGCAGTAGCCTAATTGCTAAGGTGTCGGCCTTGTGATCGAGAGGGCGTGGGTTCGAACTCCCCACCCATAACACTATTAAGTACTGTTAACCCACTCCAGACACAAGCATATTTAGCTTAGTTGGAGGGGTTAACAAGATTTCTAGTAATGTGAATTCTACCCACATACAACTAGTGTGAGAGCGATTCGAGTAGAGCTTGTTCCACTTACTAGTTGGGCTGCGGTTATGGATCTGAAACCTCATCCCACCCAAGTTTAGTCGTTAATATTATTAGTTTCGTGGTTTTACAGATGTAGGAGTTCAATGTACTCCTGTTTAGTTCGATCGTCTGGTAAATAACAGACTAGCTTAATATTTTGAGAAATTTCAAATCATCTCCACAAAATAATTAAGCTTTCAAAAAAGGAAATCAAATTCTGATACTTTCCATGAACTTGCATCGCACATAGACTCCAATCTTAATAGCGAAAAGAAGGTACTGTTAATATTTTTAGACGTTACGCATTCGACATCGTTCTAACCAGCAAAATTGTGCAGAATCTTGAGGAGATAGGTGTCCGTGGGCTGCAATTCAATTTCTTTGCATTTTATCATCATACAAACTACACTCAATTGGCAAAGATTGTCTACTATACTGGTGAAGATGTCCGTTTTGACTACTACCGTACTAGTGATGTTACGGACTTACGGGCTACCGCAGGGTAACATTCTTGGGCCAGATTTATTCTTATTCTTTTCCTTTCGTCCGATGTTGTAAGCGCTTTGGTGATATTTCTGTAACATTGTTTATCAAAAGTTGTTCAAAAACGACAATATATATTTCCTTAAGGTTTAATAGCATCTACAAATATGTCTATCTGGTAGGTATATCTGGGCTGCGAATGAACCTAATAGGCTGAACAACCGGGTTACTTCTTGATAAGCGTGCTTCATCTTAGACCACATCATCATCATTCGTTTATTCGTGAATGTGTTATTGTTTTTTTACCCGACCGCATAGGAAGGCTATTCCTTATTGCTACGCTGTAACATTGGGTTAATACCTGTAATAATAGCGGTGTGTGAATATGTAAATAAATGAACCATCTGCTTAGCCTTTTCTCAACTATGTTGGGTGGGCTTCCAGTCTAACTGGATGCAGCTGAGAATTTGTATTTTACATGGAGCGACCAGAGCCGGATTAACCCTGTCAGAGGCCCTAAGGCAATGGCACTCTCGGGGCCCCTTTTCTTACTTTGACTGACCAAATCGTGTGTGAACTGAGGAAACGCACATTAAGGGCTGTGGTTTTTAATATATTTGTTTACTTATTCCCAGATTTGTTCTAAAATTGTTTTAATTCTACTACTAAATCTAACGAAATCTATTTTATGAGATAACAGCAAGGCCTAAGTTCACACGCACATCAAATTCTCGTTCGAAGAAACATGTTTTCTTGGTGCGTGCCTGGGCCCTTAATTGATGCGGGGCCCCTAGGCAGTTGCCTACTCCGCCTAATGGTTAATCCGGCCCTGGGAGCGACTGCCTATATGACGATACCCCTAGCTAGACCAGTGTCACATTTACTGGTTTTTGACCATCCATAACGACCCTATACATAAAGCGCAACACACACCAAACCCGCCGACACAACCCGGCGAATACCTATATGAAAAGTAACATGTTCACTGACATGTTGTGTGGTGACGTGCTAGTATTTTTGTTTTTGCGAAATGGATTGGGACGAAGAAAAATTTCGGCATGTCGAGCCGCCGACAAAGTTTTCCGACTTGCAATGAGTAAAGCTGCCAACTAGCCCGCCGACATAGGTCTGCGGGTCGGTAGTTTTGGTGTGTATTGCGCTAAAGCGTATCATCATTAAAACAATACAGTAGTATTTCTCGCAGGTGCGCACGCTGGAGGCGCGGCACGAGCGACAGGAGCAGCAGGCTGCCGTGGCTGCAGTTGGCAAGCCTAGTGGTAGCTTCGATAGCACGCAGTCCCGCCTGCAACACCTGGAACACTCGCTGTCGGCGGAGACTCGCGTCAAGCTGGACCTGCTGTCGGCGCTCGGGGAGGCCAAGCGCAAACTGCACATACAGGAGGGTGAGTCATCACCGCACTATACACTGTTACAGGTTAAACGAGGGACTTATTGACGGAGGGTATTCAGTATTCGATTCTCGTCCCAAATATATGAAAAACCTATAACCTAAATTTTTAACGAAAAGATTTTGACAAAATTTCATTACCCAAACAAATTTTAGCAACTTTTTTTATACCATTGCAATATTTGATGAACAAAAAAAATAATGATTTTAGTACGCATATTTTTATTTGGTCTGTTTTTCACTTGGAAAAATGTTACCAAGTATAATGTTATTATGGCATTTGGTCTTTAATCAAATGATTTATTGTAGCAAACAATCTTCAGATAATAAACGTTTGGTGAAATCGACTCAGAGTACCTCGACTCGGATAGGTTAGGTTAGAAGGCTAAGGCGGGAGCAAAGCGGAGCAGAGCTCCCGCCTTAGCCTTCGTGGTTATTTTTTTTAATCCACCCAGAAATAGCTCCGTAGACCTATCTTAGCACAGGTGGTAATCAGTTACTAGTTATGTTTAATATCTACTTAAGTTACTATTACCTATAACTACGATAGAACTTATGAGATTTTGCGTAAAAACTGTTATTCCAACTGAAATATTTGACTAAATAAAAAATGTTAAAAGTACTAGTTGGTAAACAAGTAATAGTTTAAACGTTCATTTCCCAAACATTAGGTTTGCGTTACAATTTTTTGTGAATAGATTTTTTGCTAAGTAATAATTTGGCAAATGAAATTGTGCGAAAAATTTTTTGGGATGTGAAAATTTATCAAATTCCTTTCGGTCAAACAAGGGAGACCCACATTTATCATGTACACTGCGCCGCAAGAGGTGAATCAACTTGTAAACAGTACCTAAAGTAATCACGTGGCAAAACACGGCCTGATCCTGCCAAAAAGGGAAGCTCGTGTGTAAACTCCGCCCCCGCGGGAGTCCCCCCGAGGACTTTTAATATGGGTCTGTCTGTTATTTATCAGTGTTTTTTTTGTTCATATTTTTATTAGTATCATGTAAGCATACACTATTGTAGGTTTGAATATGTCCCTCGTTTAAACTAACATACTGTATAGCTAGGTTGCTTGTACCAACTTGTGGCACTTCCAGCGCTAGGTACCCAGGCTGATTCTGACAGTTTCAGGAATCCGTAGCTCCAAAAGTAAAATCAGAACCCTTTTATGATTACAGACAGAGTCTGTCCTCCCTTCAGTCAAGGCTATTTTTTGAGAAACGCGTACTGATATCTAACTAAATTAAAATAACGCCAGAGCACTTCAGTTTGATATCTCTACGGTCTAGGGTCTGAAGCATACTACATATTTACTTAACTTTAAAATAAATTACCTCCATAATATTACATATTTATTCATACAATCATACATTTGTGGAAATGTGTTTATTTTATTAGAGCCGAAGAGTGTGCCGCCAAGTTTTCAGTTTCGTTTAGAATTCAAACGATAATTCACCAATAAGTTTCATCACTTTTCGATAAAATAATGTTTTGAAACATTTGCTGATACTTTAAATCAAATCTCTTACATCCAATATTTAATTTACAGGTTTAATATCAAGGCAAGACAAAGAAATAGAGGAACTGAAAGCTCAAATGCTGGCAGTGATGCCGACAGAGTTCGTGGCGCCCTCTAGCGCAGCCGTGTCCAAGCTGCGGCTATCGGACGGCTCGCCCTTAGACCCCAACGCCTCTGTGTACACCCCCAAACAACTGGCGCAATGTTCCGACGCCTGAACACACGGAAAACGAACGCGGCCACGCAAGTATTGTCTAACTTAACTCAGTACAAAACATAAAAAGAAAACATTTCAGTGAACAAGATTGAATGAAAATATTCCGAAGATTGGGTGTGATGAACAATAAAAAAGGTGTGTCGAAAAAGTCAGGTTAAATTGTGTAATTTTTGTGGTTTGTGTGCTTTGTAATGGATTTGTCGATCAAAGCTGATTTGTGTGTATAGTATTGCCGGAATATGTGTAAAATGGGACTGTTCACAGCTGCTAAAACTACTAAACATGGCTTTAAAAATATGGTTATTTTCAGCTGAAACCTTTACAGGACATAATACCTGGCATTTCTAATAAATTGCTAAAGCTGAAATAATTTAGACAATACTTGATGATATATCTAGAAGTGTTTAAGATGTATCGCGTGTTTCTTAAGGTCCCAAACTCCGAGCGAGACACTTCGGCGCCGACCCAAGCCTTGCTGGTCTTTGTATGGGCGTTTCTGATCTCAATTTGTTTATTTAATGTTTTCTAATTGATAATGCAAGCTGACAAGATGTTTTCGTTATTTTATTGTGTTAGTTAAAATTTTTAAAGTGAGTTTTTTGTAAGTCGAACGCGGGTGACAGACTTGGCTGTTATTTTTCAAACTGATTTTGGATAAAAATATTTATTCCTTTGACTGGTAAATTACCGTGTAATTATTTTCTGGTAAATACGTTTCGGTGACAGAAAAACCGTTTTTGTTCATTAGTTATCTAAAAATCAGACTTAATTTTAGTCAAGTGTGATTGTCCGCAAATGTCCATACAAATATCGGTAGAATTAAAATAAACTGGATATACTTAAAATTAAAATAAACAAGTGTGTTAGTTTTGTAACAGTGTACGTACATATGTCAAGACAGAGAGATTATTTTTTCATAAAATTGAAATAACTGAATTTAACACATTTGTGGTTACTGTAACTTTGTCTCTAACTATGTGTTATTGTCCCACAGTATGACAAGGCGTTCGTTTTATTGTGCGCACAATTACAGCTATGTTTAAAACAGCTAATATAATTTCATACAAACTTTGTGACTGTGTAAATGCAGCTGTATTGAAAAACAGATCTTATTTCAGATGTTTAAGGTATATTTTTCAATACACCGTCCAAATTCATAGCATTTTTCGGCATTTCTTAAAAAACGTGGCCGTACAATGATCTCTTGAAGCATAATCTGTGTAGATACGAGAGTCCTCTGTGTGATTTGCTACAGTCTAATAAATACGTGTTCTTTTCGAATTTTATGTGATAAATTGTACAAATTAAGATCTGAGATCGAGTCTTCTTCCTTGTATATTAAATTTGTAGTTTTATTCGACGTTTTTAGTCCAAATTTGTCTGTATTTACGTGTGGCGCCGCCTGGCGGTATGTTCGGGAACTATCGGCGTGGCGCTCACATTTTCTTGTTGAAAATTTGAGAGTTGAGAATTGTTTGGCGCGAGATTTGACATGTGACAGATGGAACCATGACAGTTGTGACGTTGACAGAATGACGTTCAGCATTGACAGTACTGCACCTGAATTTTATGGATGTCTGTAGAAATGTACTTAATTGGAACTATTTCTTTAAAAATTGTTTGCGAATAGACTCTCGACTCAACAAAACCATGGCCAGTATTATAAATGAAAAGTTAAACAACAAGCATTCATGAAATTCATTTTTACTAATATTTTGCTCGCAAATTTATCTAAAATATCTGTGGATCTTGATTCTATTTGACTCAAAAAATTAATGGCAACATGGTTATGTATGCTCAAGGCAAGAAAATGTTCTGTCATTTCAGACTATCATTTTCGTTCTAAAATTTAGCCATACTTTGCAGCCGCAACCATTAAAATAATACTTCAATCATCCTTTATAGATTATATGGCACATTTATTATTCAGAAGAAACAATAACTGTAGTTAAAGCGTTTCAAATTCAAGTTATATTATCATCTCAGATTCTATCCATATTGAATGTTAATAAGAGTTTATGTTGACTGTGATGCGTTTGCGAACGCTCCATAAAAATACGAATTGCTCCTCTGACGCATAAGCTAACTGTTATTAAAAAACGTACAAATATACAACTCCTACGTTATATTTTGCGTATCTGTTATCATCCATTCATCCTCAAAATTATAATATTATGACCGTCTGGAAAATTGATGCGCTCGCTATGTGGAAAGGGATTTTTATTGAAACTTCCTAACATTTTCAAATCTTGGTTGTGCATGATATTTAAGCGACTACTCATCTACAAAAGCTGACTTAAATATCTGTGTCTAACTTTTAGATATTGAAACACACTTAAATAACAATATAAAAATTTGGTTACAATGGCGGTCTTATCGCTGAGAGCGATATCTTCCAGACAACCTTGGAAGGAATTTACGAGCTTGATAGGTTCACATTTGACAATCTTCTCACCTGATGGGAAGTAATGATGTGGTAGAAAATGAAGTACGCTTATCTAGAAGTAACCTATTCATTCTTTACTCAAATACCTATTACTTAAACGAATTAAATACTTAAGAACACATTCGAAAGTTTTATTATTTAGATGAAGAGTGAATAGGTTACTTCTAAATAAGCGTGCTTCATCTTCGATTACATCATCACTTACCTACTAGGTGAGATAGTGGTAAAACGCAAGCCTATCATCAAGATAAAAATAAATAGAAATTATCTTTAGAACATCTCAAAAAGGAACTGAACTGCTTATGTTTGTGTAAACTAAGCAAAAAGTTAAAATATTTTTATGAATGAAAAGATTTTCATTTTTAATTTGCAACTTCTGTAAACACGACAATTCTGCAACGAGCTCTCAAAAACAGGCCTAATTTGGCGAGTCAGTTTACCTTGTGTTTCAATATTGTGCATTACATAAAATATTAATATTACAAAAGGTTAGAGTCAGATCCACAGACATTTTTGAACAAACTTGACAGGTGCGTTGTATATTCAGCCTTATGTCTTTAAGAAATACATTATTTGACTTCAAAACGTTGCTTCGAAAAAAAAAATATACTCGATGTATATTTCGCGGACGCGTCTCGTGACTTCAATGACGTTTGAAATTCTTGATGCATGCTCGAAATATACAACAACTATAGTGTTTCTCCACTAGAGGTGCTGGCACCAACATGATTTCAAATATCAAACCTTTTTCGAATGACACTTTTTTTTTATTTGGGCCATAGATGTATTTGCGTGCAATAGTTATATAAGAAGTATCCGTTAAAACTTGTGTAAAAAGTTTTAGAAAAATATCTTATTGATATACACAGTTCTTTCATTTAAAATTAAACAAAAATAAAGAAAGAAATTAGCTATAAAATGAGATATTATTCTATAAACTTTCTTCCCTTGACCCCCACCCATAGACTTGTAATTGCGTTCTTCCCATAACAAACTTCCAAAATCCACCCTCTTTTGCTTTTATACAAAGTACAATTATTTTTTGTATTGTAAAAAAAAACGCCAGCAGGATGTACTAATCGACGGAATTGTAAGATTATGTAGGATATGTGAAGGATTCGTAAAGTGCATAGGATAAACTGTTGCTGATTCAATGTTGGTACGGTTCTTGAAGTGTTTTGAGTGCCAACTTATTCTGTCCTCTTTGGTTCTGCCTTGTGTACTTATTTGTGAGGGAAAAAGTGCTATGATTGACGGAATACTGAGGTGAATATTAGTAATTCGATTAGTCCCAAAACAAAAAATCGCTGTAGTTTATTGTTTGAACACTTACACATGTCTCGGTCTGTGCTCTGCACGAATATAGGAGAAAGAACGTGTGAATTACATCGTCGATTGCCATTACTTATCGTTCACTTGATTGATAGCCTTATCGACTCAGAATTAGTGTTCTTGAAAATGTTGTCTAAAGAAACTGGTAATCCAAAATTTGTATTCATTGGATTTAATAAATTAACAAAGATCAAAATTATGTAGTCAAATAACTCACAAATAAGTATACAACGGACATAAAGGAGCGTTTACACATCACAATGACAAGCGATAAAACGCACATTGTATAAATTAAAGTGAACATTTTCGTATTATTTTTGAGATTTCTGAACTTGAAACGTTCACTCTAGTCTTCATAAAGGTCGATTCAACATAGTTCAACAGATATTTACGTCACTAGTCATTTAATATTCCCAATTAGCGCATACATTAAACTTGTATCAGTAAGATGTGATATATTTTCTTAGAAATAGGTTGTCATCACTTAATAGGCTATTTTCCTGTGTTGAAAAATGATTATTCTATTTGGCCCGTCAGTAAGATTTCATAATAATATAGTAAACGTAATTGTTATGTTTTCAATTCAATAAAAAGTTACATAGGTCCGAAGCTTCAAAGTTAAGAAGTGGGGACTGCTGACGTCACTAATTGCTAACACGGCGTGATGTCACGTGAAATTTCAACCCACCGTATCAAATTCCAATTAATTTTATTTATTTATTTCGAGTATCACAGACTCATAAAAAATATAAAACACATTAATCACAATTAAAAACAATATTATTAAAATTAAGTCATAACAATAAGTACCTAATTAAAACTTTTGTATTTTCTTCACTCTCTGTAACCAGTGAGTGATTTACGCACAATCGAGTATCGTATTATGTGTCAAAAGTCCAATACTTTTTATAATCTGAGTGACGGGCTACATAGGAACATCACATACTAGTTATTGAGTTTACGAGTGAGATTACAGTTCTGGACCGTCGCGGTCATGTCTGAATCGACCTTTTCATTTATTTTTGTATAAACCTAAGTTCTAGGTGTTTTAGTTTTAAACAACGGACTGTGCACTGCCCACGAAGTTTAACTTCCTTTATATAGTTTGGAACTGCGTAAAATTATTGTGAAAAGTACTTAATTTTAGACTTAGACTTGATGTGATTTTTTTTTTCTATTTTGAAATCTGTCTGCGGCACAGATACCGATGTATATTTTTTCATGAACCCGGATCATTGCGAGAGCGTTATCGTAGGAACAAACGTACAATGGAACGATCTGAATTTTCACTAGTGAAATGTAAGTGATAATGTTTGTTTGTATTATAAACAGATGCTGTAACAGCAATAAAAATCAGACTTGCAACTTTGGTTTTTTATTTTACTTATTACCTGCCTGCTGTTTAAATCACCAGCAGGCTTAGTCGCGAAACATCTCTATCGTTAAGATGGACCCATCCATTACTTTTATATTCATTTTTACGGCTTTAAGAATGCATTTTCTAGGCAAACCCTATAACTGAAATCTTAGTAACTAACATGGCATTTTGCGAAAGGGGCTTTGTTGTAAAGCGTTCTTTTGAAAACGAGTAATTCTGCGAAAGCGACATAGAGACATTTTGAGGCTAACCCCACCAACTAACGGATATCCACATCATAATCATCATACACAGCCACATCCACTGTTGGATAGAGACCTGCTTGTGCCACGCTCAACGTTCGTGTGCCGGCCGGTCTCATCTAGGATACACCTTTTTTTCTGGTAGGAAACTCATCGCCCCCTCTGGGTAGCGCGGAAGGGAGTGTTCAGACTTCTACTGACTAAAAACCCACCCAGTTCCTTCAACTACCTCTACGTTACGGGGCCGCGGTATCTCGTTAGAACATTCCCGCAACCCCGGCAGTTCTAGGATACAACTGTGATAACAACAATGTCGTCTGCCCTTCTCGCTGCCCGACGACCAATACTCCTCTTTCCAGTCCTTGGAAGCCATTCGATCACAGCTATAATCCATACCCACTTAGTAATTTCAATTTAAATATTGTACCTATTGAGTGCCGTTACAAAACTAGTTGTTCATGCAGAGAATAGAGCAAATGTACTCTGTGGAATAGAGTATGCAGCACCCGCCTGTAACCCAAACTAATACTTGTGTTTCACTGGTTCACGAAGAATCAATAGCTTAGATTTAATGTCAATAAAATCGAAATGATTCCTTATAAGTTTGCTGATATTTCTGAAATTGAATTGAATTCCGCTATTGCAACTGGTGAGGAACCATCTCCCGTGAATAGAATTTTTAAAATTCTCATGTGGTAACTAAAAAAAATAAACTAAATTTAGACATTTTGTGTTGATATCTATACTCACTTTTGACCACCATTTCACTTGACGGTAAACTATGATGTGGTCGAAGATGAAGCAAGCTTGCCTACAAGCAACCCTAATCATATTTCTGGACTCTGAATGCTGAAAAATGGATGAAAAACGATTGATTGTAGCAGAGTTAAGAATGTTGAGATGGATGTGTGGAGTGACAAGAATGGATAGAGCAAGAAATGAGTACCTAAATAAGATGTTTAAAAGGGGCCCCTATTAAGAGAAAATTGAAAGAATTTGCCATCTTGATATGGAAATATGATGAGAAGGGATGACACATATCGCACCTTCGGTAAGACAAGGGCCGAAGTGCTAAACTTTCTGAAAATGAGTTAAATATGCCAAAGTGCCTTAAAAACTAATTTCTACCTGTAGGAACAAAGACATTCACTAGATTCAGTTTATTTGCGCCAGAGGGTAGTAGTGCCTTTGTACCATTCGTTCGTTTTTTGAATGATATTGGCGCGACAAAATCTCATTGGTCAGTTGTGGCATCGCCCGCGTGAGTAGTGGTTGTGTACTGGAGCGTCAAGGTCATTAAGGTAAATATGCCCTTTTTCTGTTTTATATTTTGGAAAGACATGGTCACATTTCGTGTACTTATGTCTAATTTGAGAGCACATATTTGACAGAACAAAGTCGTTCGGGTAGTTGTGCCTTTGTGAGTCCAATACGTAAACATTGCCTAGACTTTAAACCAAATCTGACTTTGTCATTCCAATTTTGTCTTATACAGATAACTATATAATAGCATTTAAGATTTTGTCATTCCTACCGCTTTATTTTTTATGTAAAATTGATAACATTTCCGTCGTTTTCTTTACAATATCTTGTGTATATTTATTGAATTGTAAGATAATTCCGATGTCATTTTTTGCCATTTATTAACCCCCGATGTAAAAAAGGGTTCTTATAGGTTTGACGTGTATTTATTTTTGTTTTGTTGATTAATAAACCGAACTAATCGTCTGATTATTTTCGCTTTTAGGGAATAAAAATGGAATCTCGAGGCAGAAAACTTTTGAGGATGTTGATGAGCAATTTAATATACCGGCTAGAACTATTGATGAAACTCAGATTAATTAAAATTTAGAATAATCTAGTTTTGAGGAATATAATAGTTTAAAAAGAAAAATTCTACTCCTAAAATTAATTCTACGTCAATGGTTGAGCAGTGGATGTGGAGTTGAGCAATGACTTTGGAAATCAGGATCCAATACCAATGATACCTGAAACTACAGAAGCGATAAATTCATCCATTATAACCGTATCTGCTATGGAGGATCCAATACCAACGATTCCTGAAACTACAGAAGCGATAAATTCATCCTTGGCAACCATATCTGCTATGGAGAATAATATAATAGCTAGCCCACCCATTATAAATAAAACCCCGGGTAATAACAATTCCTAGTCTGAAGAAAATGGATATTTTTCACCATTCGAAGGTTCAGAATACAAGCCAAATGAGAAACAGGCTAGAAACTACACTAAACTCTTCAAATCAAGAATTGTATCCAGTTCTTCTAGTTCTGACAGCAGCTCATCCAGTTCCAGCAGCAGCTCATCCAGTTCTAGCAGCAGCTCTTCTAGTTCTCGAAGCAGATTTCTTGAACTTAATACTACGGTGGACTTAAAAATAATGAAGGCAATAGTGAACCAGAACCATCACCACACGTAACAGTTAATGTAGAGCAGAAATCAAACAAACGGTCTAGAAAACGTCAAAGAAATATAAAATCATATAAATGAGTGGAAACAAGTCATATCCAAACGTTTGAAAAACAGTGGCCATGAGTACACTACAAAAAGTGGAAAAATTGTAGCAGCAAAATCAATTCTTCCTGCTTCCCCTGATAAATACCGACTTTCGTGTTCCAGTAAAGTTTCTTCTGAAGATGAAATACGATTTTTCAATCCTACTGGGAGCTGGGAACACACATAAGACAAAGAGACTTTCTCGCGTCTTGTGTGAAACTGATTCCGCCTGCATACCGAAGAGTCAAAATTACCGACAATAATACCTGTATTAAGCCACCAAGAAAACCAAATTCGACCTACTATTTTATGATAGGTTCACAATAAGTTAGGGTCTGTAAGAAATTTCTGCTAAATACATTGGCTATTGGAGAAAAAACTTTACGTAATGTCATTGAAAATATATCTAATAATACTATGAGAATGAGTGTTGTAGATAATCGAGGCAAACACGGTAAAAATTGTAAACTAAGTGCTAAAGTTATCCAATCGTTGCATGATCACATAAAGTCGATTCCACATACAGAAAGTAATGACTTTCTTAAGGGCTAATACTACCAGAGAGTTCATAGATGGTAGCCTGACTATAGCTGAGCTCCATCGCAACTATCAAGCTATCAGATAAGCAGCTGGAAAACCATCCGTCAATTATGTGCAAAAAAGTTATCTATACCTAGGTACTTAGTTGATTGTAAGAAAATGTTCTTACGAATATTGTTTTCATATTCTATAATAGTTAACTTTGTGATTACATTATAAGAAACAAATTGTGATTTCAACAAATGCTGTAATTACTGACTGATTTTAGATTAACAGTATAAATAAGTCTTACGCATTTACACGCCATTTTATAGATTTAATGTAAACCTTATAGAAGTTAGTTTTGTGTTAATTTTATAATTGTAGTGTTTTTTGTCAGTGATAAAAATGTTCCTAAGAAGAATAATAAAGAACTACAAAAGAAGTAGTATTTTCATTTAATAAAATCAATTCAATTAATGGTGTGTCTTTGGTCACAATTGCACAATAATTTAAATGTTGGTGGGAAAAGGGCATAATTGTATGCATACAGTAATATTTCATTAAATATAGTATAAATAAATAAATAACTCACTCTTTTAAATTACATATTTATATTCACAAATGTATAAGGTATATTTCTGCTAAAAATAAAATACTAATTTACATTAATATGGGCAGAAAAACACAATATAAATCTATAAAAACCTTAAATCGGCTGTCCTGAAAAATTTGAAAATTAGCACTTCGGCCCTTGTCTTACCGAAGGTGCGATATGTAAATAAAAGAGAGATGGGTTTGAATGTTGATGGATGGAGAGGTAGAGAAAGCTACGTAAGCCTAACAACGGAAGAATACATGTTGCACCAACCTGGGATTAGTTCAGGAAGATGGTGAAGTTTCTGGAGTCACAGAAAAATCATAATTTTTTTTCAGTGCATTTATTTCGTTTACACCAATTCCTTCTTTGTATTCAAATGTGTTTTAAAAATAAACAATAATAATTGTATTCCAGGATAAATCTTAAAATCATTTTAAAGTTTGAGTGTTTCAAAACTATTGTGTATTTCTTAAATTGCTTGCTATTTGCATGTGCCTTGACTGGCATTGTCTATGATGCTATGGGTTGAATGAGTACCATAACTATGTAAGTATCGCCTCACAAACTCCAACTGCCCAATTCCTACTTCCTGAGGTTAAACACCAACTCTTCTGAAGTGTCTCGCATGGCCATGCAAGAGTATTGAGACCTTCAACTCCCTCATATAACAAAAAAAAATCCCCCAAATGAAAATAAAGATAAGTTTGTTTTATGGTGACTAGATTCAAGGAAAGTTTAACACAGTATTGCCTTAAATTTTCTTTCAATCATGAAACATATTTTGTTCCTAATGATTTCCATCCAATCCGGACAACCTGGCTTCACTCACAAGGCTTTGTATCTCAAGTTGTACCCTCAAAGCTTTCTGCAAGTCCATCCTCCTGAGCTGTGATGCAATATACTTTCCATAGATATCAAATTCATCTTCTTTGGCACTTTCTGTACTTGAATCTATGCTCTCTAAGAATGTTCTGTCAGAGCAGTCTGTACTAGGCCTTCGGTGTTTGATCTTTTTCTTTTTATTTTGATATCTGCTTTCATTAAGATGGGATACTTCCCGAGGTTCTGTTTTTAAAATTAGAGTGTATTCGTCATCTTCAGGGAATGGGTCGAGGATCTCTTCTTCCATATTGTCTTCAGTAGAAAGCCATATTTTCTGATTTGCTTCATCTGTTGAATCTTGGTGCTGTAAAAAATAATAAATGATATACTTACATATGTTTTGCAAATTGTTATGACATTTTTATTTTGTAAACTTAGACTAGATGAGGACAGTATTCCCTAGCTACTACCCTGAGAATAAACACTGAAATAAACTCCAAACTAAGTCTCTTAAAGAGACATAGCTTAGAGTTTATTTCTGTGTTCAAAGACTCTCTTTCACCATACCATCTGTAGGTATATGTTGAATCATATGAGAACCATGTAAATGTTAGTATGCCATGCTATGCCAAGTATTCCTTGATATACTATGGTGCAAGACACTGAGTAAACAACTGCAGAATCTTTACCTACCAATAACTATCTCTCATGCTAGATTCCATTTTAATACATGACCCTATAATTAAGAGTTCAAGATTGCTTTCTTTTCGTAAAAAAGTTGAAGAAAACTTACATCAAATGTAGAAGAATCTTCAACTGTTTTCTTTAGTCCTCCGAAACGCTTATGCCATTCTGCAAACCATTTCATATTGGGTTTGTACGACCATTCGGGTCCAGATCGCTGTTTTATCTTAGCGATTTCTTGCATATAAGTCGATCTGAGATTCTTTATTTTTATCTTAAGTTCCGTTTCATTAAGTAATATGCCCGTTGTATCATTCAGTTCAGCAATTA
Organism: Tholera decimalis; assembly: GCA_943138885.2. Classification (NCBI taxonomy): domain Eukaryota; kingdom Metazoa; phylum Arthropoda; class Insecta; order Lepidoptera; family Noctuidae; genus Tholera; species Tholera decimalis. Next base: position 35,265,388 of record OW964567.2, read on the forward strand.
TCTCCCTATAGGCTTTCAACCTTTTACTTTTGAGCCTGTACGATGTATGCTCTGGATTCCACAAATGTTCATGACTTAAATATATTTTTACGAACTGATATGTTTCGTTTTCACTCCACCTCATTTTAGTTATTTGTAAGGAATAATTATTAGATTGAGTTATTACACAACTTATAACTATAACAATTTTCGAGTCCACAGCAATCAACAACAAACAAAACAACACTGTCAGTTCAGTTGTCACTTTCTTCTAAATGTCACTGTCACTCCCGACTCCGACCATGACTTTTTAATTATACATTTTTATTAGAGATGGCGTTGAATCAAGAAACTTTTTTAACGACTTTTCATTCGTCAACGAGTTAGCCGTTATTCATCAATGAAAAATAGGTTGAAAATATTAGCTGTTAATTTTCATCAACGCACTCAACGTATTTACACATTATTCATTTCCAAAAACAGGTTGAAAATGTTAGCTGTTAATTTTCGTCAACGCGCTCAATGTCTTTACACATTATTCGTTTCCAAAACAGGTAGAAAATGTTAGCTGTTAATTTTCGTCAATGCGCTCAACGTCTTTACACATTATTCATTTCCGAAACAGGTTGAAAATGTAAGCTGTTAATTTTCGTCAACGTGCTCAACGTCTTTACACATTATTCATTTCCGAAAACAGGTTGAAAATGTTAATTGTTAATTTTTGTCAACGCGCTCAACGTCTTTACACATTATTCGTTTCCAAAACAGGTAGAAAATGTTAGCTGTTAATTTTCGTCAATGCGCTCAACGTCTTTACACATTATTCATTTCCGAAACAGGTTGAAAATGTAAGCTGTTAATTTTCGTCAACGTGCTCAACGTCTTTACACATTATTCATTTCCGAAAACAGGTTGAAAATGTTAATTGTTAATTTTTGTCAACGCGCTCAACGTCTTTACACATTATTCGTTTCCAAAACGGGTAGAAAATGTTAGCTGTTAATTTTCGTCAATGCGCTCAACGTCTTTACACATTATTTATTTCCGAAACAGGTTGAAAATGTTAGCTGTTAATTTTCGTCAACGTGCTCAACGTCTTTACAAATTATTAATTTCCGAAAACAAGTTGAAAATGTTATCTGTTAATTTTTGTCAACGCGCTTAACATCTTTGCACTAGATTATTCATTTCCGAAAACAGGTTGAAAATATTAGCTGTTAATTTTCGTCAACGCATTACAAAAATACTATTTTTAAATGCAAACGCAGACGAAGGCCGATTTTCGACATTTAAAGAGACCAAAATAAAAAATAATAAAAAAAAAATATAAAAAATAAACCGACTTCAAAAACCCATAAAACCTCTAAAAAGTTAAAAATAATACTATAACCTACCTATATTAATAAACCTAACCTAACCTACGATTAACCTATGATAAAATTTAACAATTTTTTGGAGTCGGTGCCAAGCTAGGTAATGAAACGACTGGTAATTCCAGAGTATTTTCCCATTTTAATCCTCGAATTCCTTGCATTTCTTGCGTTGTTGCATTGTGTAAACTGTGTTTACTCTGATTTTATTGATTACTAGTACTCACGCGGGGCTTCGCTCCCGTGGATTCTATCACGGTAAAAACATAACTGGGTCGATTTCAAATTTGGGGCCAAAAGCATATATTTTCATTTATTTCTCATGGCGTAGAATTTATCGTAACTAATATTATTTTAAATCATGTAGTCTTATGAGACGCCCAAACGCCAGTTACAACGAATCTTTTATGATTGTAAATTAAAAAGATAGATCTAAAAGTAGTACCTATTTCTCATTAGTGTTAATGCTCCAAAGTCTTATTTTTTTCTTCATGTCCTTATAAAACGAAAACGCGTCGAGGAAAATCAAATTTTATCATGGCACTTTTTTGTATATACATTAAAGATGAATAATTTGATATTAAAACCAATGCTGGATTTAAAAAAAATAGGTTTTTTTAGCTTTCTAACACTATTTGTTTTTAAACTATCATTTGTGTGACCGTATCCAAATGCACCGGTAAACAGAATTTGTCCCTGATATACCCTGCCCTTTACCCCGCGCGCATCCCGTGTGCTCAGTCGTGACCGAACGCGCGTAGTCGTCAGTTGTATGTGTCGTTATTTTAAGAGAAATTCCAAATATCAGGTAAGATTTTGACTTTTGTAACAAATTTATATCATTCGTGTTTTGTCACATATCGTGCTTAGTTAAATATGTATTTTGTTTTTGATTTGGCTGCCTAACAAACCATTCAGAACATATTTCGTTTCTAATGTACGGTATATTCTAGAAAGTTCCATTTACGAAATAAATTCGAATTACTACCAAAAGTCTCATTCGTGTCACTCTCATTTGTGTCGATTCACGAGTCACACGAATTATATTGAAAGTCACACTAATGATATTTTTTTTACCTTTTAGATTAAGTATTTACATAATGACGAAACCAAAAAAACAAAAAAGTGAGGAAGAATTAGAGAGACGTAGAATTGCTAGAAGACAAAAATATCAAACTATTAAAAAAAATCCTGAGTTAGGTATATGCTGCTGAGCAAGAAAAAAAAAAGACAATATTACTTAAAAGCGAAGGAAAATAAAAAAATTAAAAGTATTAACGAAATGAGTCCACGCGAGCAAAGAATTCAAAGACGAAAATGGAAAGAGAGTGCCAAAAAGTTTTACGGAAAGAAAGTAAGTCAAAGAATAATAGAAAACGTTGCAGTGACTGAAGAAAGTTGTGATATTAAGAACGTTAACTTGAATACAGATCCCTTAAACATAGAAAAACAAGAAATAAAAACCAAACTAAGTACGCGTGAACTAAAACGAATTAAAAAAATCAAAACAATGAAAATGCAGCACGAAAAAGAGAAACGAAATTATATATTATTATTAGACAGATACATGTTCAGGGTAAATTATTTAAAAAGAAAAATATCTACACTAACAAGTCAAATAAATAATGAATCAGAAAATACTAAAAATGAAGACAAGAAACAATTATTTGATAGACTTATAAGTGCTGAAATAACACGGAAATTTGCCACAACTGGAAACAGGAAAGACAAACGCGTTATCACTAACTTAATCGATAAAAAGCAGTTTAAAAAATTTAAGGTTGCTACTGACCTTCGCAAAGTTCATCTCCGAGAACGATTTAAGAAAAATGCACGAAATAACATCAACGTTCAACAATTAATAGAAAAGTTTTACGAAGACGGCATTAACAGTCGCATCACTCCAGGCAAGAAACAATATAAGAAGAAACATGGAACCGTCAAACAAGTCAGATATCTTTTAGATTCTATGAAAAACTTACACAAGAAATTTTTGGCTGAAAATACTAAGATTAAAATTAGTTACACGACTTTTACAAGACTCAGACCATATTGGGTCTCTCTTCCAACTGACGACCGTGATACGTGTGCCTGCTTGTTGCACACAAATTTTAACTTATTGATTGCGGCTCTTAACAAGAACAATATTCTTCATGTAAAAGATAGTCAGAATTTGATAAAGGAAATCTGTTGTGATAAATATAGCCTAGATTGTCTTAATCGCAAATGTGCTACTTGTAAAGATAAAACAGTACCATATAAAGAATTCCAAAATGATAAAGAAATACAGTACATGGTATGGGAAAGAGATACAAAGAAAATAGATACTAAAGAAATAAAAATAATGAGGAAGAAAGCAGAGATCTGATCCACGTAGCCTGATAATTGAACTGGAAAATATGCTGCCAAAACTTTTATCACACACGAGTAATATTGTCAACCAGTACGCTACTATTAAATGTTTGAAAGAAGCTCTAACTATCAATGAAGCCTTGATCCATATGGATTTTTCTGAAAATTATTCTTATAAATATGCGGAAGAAGTACAAAGCATGCACTTTGGTGGCAGCCGTGGTCAAGTATCACTTCATACAGCGGTGGTTTATTTAAAAAATGATTCCAATGCTACTCAAGCCTACTCTATTTGTACAGCCAGTGAATGCACCCGACACGATGCAGCGGCAGTGTGGGCTGATCTAAATTATTTAGTTAAATTTGTATTTAACAGATCATCACAAATTAATCGCATTCACATTTTAACAGATAGTCCCTCTATCCAGTATAGAAATAAATATATATTTTATATTATAACCCAATTAAGGAATGACTTCCCAGAATTAAATCTTGTCACATGGAATTACCAAGAAGCTGGGCATGGCAAGGGTGCTCCTGATGGCATTGGAGCAGTGATCAAAAGGACTGCGGATTATGAATTAAGGTGTCATCAGGATGTCGGAGACATTGATGCCTTTGTTAACATCATTCGAAGAAATATAAAAAACGTAGAAATGGGTATTATTAAGGAACACGAAATTAAATTAAAGGAATTAATGTTGCCTAAAGATATTCCTACTTTCAAGGGGACTATGACAGTTCATCAGGTATATTTTGTACAAAACAAATAATAAAAAAAGTACTGATGTTATTCATACAAAATATAATAATAATATTAATTTTTTTCTTTCAGGTCGTTTGGGCTTCCGATTCAGCTTATCTAGAATTTAGAAAACAGAGCTGTTTCGAATGTTTAAATGTCGCTTGTAAACATGGCAAACATATGAGATTTTTTAAAATGTATAATACTCCCATTGAATCTACAATGGAAAATGTAAAGGTCATCCCGGAAACCAAAATAATTAAGGTACTTAGTGATGTTACCATTCGCTATGCCAATACTGATCCAATAATATATGACAGCGTGCCATCAACTTCAAGTCTCCGCAGTGTTCGACACTCCTGGACCAACAAATCTTTTATAAATAATCATACAAAAGCGACAGGGCATGAAAAAGAATTCCTTGAATTTTTAAAGAAATGTGAAGATGACGATGATGATTCCTTATCAGAGTGATTAATTAAGTAGATATTTATAATATGGATATTGTTATTGTATTCGCAATGATTAGCGTTAACGAATCTTGAAGACTGAAATCAGAAATGTATACCATTGATTAGCTTAGTTGACTAAGTTATTGTTGTGGAATTAAGTTTAAAATAATTAATATCTGTAGTACGGTGGCCAGCACAACAAGCTACCCCAATATGTCAAAGTTTCCTAATGGAACTGGACACGTTTTACACTGCTGCAGTAACTTGAAAATCTTTCAAAGAAATTTGACAGTAGGTTGAGGATAGGTTGATGCGCTGGCCATTGCACCTGCTACTAATAGTGTTAATTAATAATATTTTATGTTTTGTTGATTATTTAGTAACGTAGAAATAAAAATATATACTTTCATTAGTGTAACCAGAGATCTCATTAGTAAATCACAAAATATCATTAGAGTAATTATGTGGCTCATTCGTGTCACTCAAAAAGTTGTAATTTGCCTGTTATTGGAAGAAATTAAAGGTTTGTTTGATTAACATGTGTTTTTTTAACTAACGAACGCACCTAGATATTTAAAGATTTAAATTTTAAATATTTTTTAAATATCATGCAATTCACACTTTTTTGGCCCCAAATTTGAAATCGACCCAACTCTCCTTTTTTGCAGTCGCGTAAAAAGTAGCCTATAATCTTCCTCAAGCTTCATGCTACTTCCATACCAAATTTCATCCAAATCCACCCAATACTTTCGAAGATTAGCGCGTTCAAGCAAACAAACAAGTAAAGTTTTCCGCTTTATAATATTAGTATAGATTAGTATAGAAGTAATAACGTTTCTTTTTCTTTGTGTCTAAATATTAGGTATTAGGTAATCTATCTTAAAGTATTTTAGTATTTTGTTTTCCGATTTAAAATTTTAAATTAATATTTTGAAGCTGTAAGATTTATGATTTTTTGTCAGGCCTTTGTCTGTAGTTATACATAATGTCATTTAGGTATCGTAGGTAGGTACATTGCTTGGCACCGACTCTAAAAAATTGTTAAATTTTAGTGACATATTCTTAATCTTATAAAATATGGATAGCGCTAATATGCTTCTCGTATGATAAAACGGCGCGGCGTCGAACTGAGACTGAGAATGAAAAACGATTCTTTTCTTCTTTTTTTTTTCGTGGTACACCTGGAAAGTGCATACTATTACAATTCCAACAAGCTCAAACACAGCTAAGATACATTGTCTTGTTATGGAGTTCCGGTGCCTGTCTCTTGGATTCATCATTAGATCTGATAGTAGAATGGTACTTACTGAACGCCAATGCTTCACTTGTTTTAGAAAATACCAAAATTGCTTTTTGTTTTCCTATAAAATTCAAAGAGTTCCCTGTAGGCTTTAGAACAAAACAAGAATTTTCCAAATCAGTTCGTAAATGACGGAGTTATGCGCGAACAAAAAACGCAATGCAGAGTAAATGAAAAGATCGTCAATGTAGATTTTTTTAGTCTTTTGTTGATTTTTCAGAAATGGCTTGTTCGATTTAGATAAAATTTTCATGGGACCATTTGGAAAGTATACCCTTTCCAACAATATTTTTTTTTCAAATCGCGACGGAGTTATGCCCGGACAAACATAAAAAATACAAACAATGATGATTATGATTATGAGAACCTCCTCCATTTTTAGAAGTCGGTTAAAAATAACGATTGGGAAAATATTTAAAAAAATGAGTGTGGCACTCGGGGACTGCCGCGGTAAAGCTATTGCATAGCATTTTTTATCAACTTATGCAATTATAATTATTTATTTATTTTATTTAAATAGTATGTTTTTCATCACTTTCTTCATTAATAAATGCACTTTGTTTGTTCATATTTAAAACACTTTATACACTAATTTTACGCGTATCTACAGCTATTCACTGTTGTACATAGATGATAGATACCTATACCTATACACCTATATACTATCTCACAAACAGCTGCTTACGTATTCGTCCGATTTCGGAGCAGCTCGTCTCGATCCGTGCCAGCTTCGTACAGTCGTACCATATACATACACGTTAAGGTTCAACTAGTTGCGGGCTCGAACTCACTCGTGGACTCAGTTATGAGCAGTTAGCAGCTAATCTACACGTATACGTCTAGTCGCACGCATACAAACACCGTGCCGAAGTCTACCGAACTGAAAGACTGAAACGACGTTAGACGATGCACGGCTTTCAACGTCTCACCGCTGTGCCGGTCGGAGTGGGGGGTGTTAGGTTTATTTTCGTTACGGTATTTGTTGATTCGGTCGCCGCGCTCAAAGCCCGCGATAAAAGCTATGCAATAGCTTAAAAACAATAAAAGAAAAAACAAAAACAATACCTACATTGCTGATTGTTGTATATAAATTCAGATGATCTTTTAAGTTCGCCTGGATACTATTTCGTAGTCATTAACTCATTGCAGTTCAAAATATAAATCTTAATTCTTATCAAATCAATAATTTTCAATAAATTTGCAAATTTGAAATTTTTGTACTTTAACAGATTTTTCCACCTATTAAATTACTTAAATAAAAAATCCGTCAAAGACACATGCCTAGTCGAAACTGCTGACATACATTGAAGCTAAACGCTGACGATTAAAATTTAAAAATCTGTTAATAAATAACAGCATTTTCAATCTGTTGACAATGGAAGATTAAATTCGTCAATGACACATGTCTAATTTTTATTAATAGTAATCTGTCTGGGTTACCATGAGCAAATAAACAAAAATTCCCAGTATGGTTAAATAAAATAATTAGCAGACACTTACGGTCCTAGGGAGTTTGATGGCGTCAGTTTTTACGCGTACAGCTACAAAGAGCAATCAGGGCTTGATAGAGCCAATAACTCTAGAGATTGCGGGAATGTTCTTATGAAATTCCGCGGCGCAGGAACGCGAGGACAACTGAAGGATTAGGTAGGGTGGGTTTTTAGTCGGTCTGACACTTCCTTCCGTTGTAACCCGAACAAGAGGAATTGTTTGATGATTTCCCATCAGAACAAAAAGGATTATGAGAAACTGAAGCTAACTCACAGAGGCCCCATTGGATGCTTTCAATATTATTTGCCACCCAACAGATCTTTTATTATAAATATAAATAAAACACATGCATATTAATATTAATTAAATAATCTTTGGTATATATTTTGCTCTTAGGAAGTATGTTTTACTATAAAATTGCACAATTGTAATTACTCTAATAAAATATAACATAAAAAACTATACTTAGTTATTAAAACATACAAATATTTGCATTGTAGTTATTAACTTATTTGGAGTCTAATGGTTAAAATAATACAGTTTATCACAACATTATTGACAAGGACTATACAAATTAATCCACCGCTAGTTCCCTAGTTGGCCAAACCACATTCACACCCAACCTTATACAAAAGAGGTAGGAGCTCACTGAATATTTTATTTATTACTTGTATGATTAGAAAATAGTTTTATTTTTATTCACTAGATACTATATCAGATATTCTTGCTTCACTTACAAGTATCTGTATTTCCAATTGAATCCTCAATGCTTTATGGAGATCCATTTTCCTCAGTTGAGACGCAATATATTTACCATAGATATCAAATTCATCCTCCTTAGTACACTGAGAACTTGAATCACTAGAATAATTTCTTGCAGCAGCACGATGCTTAAGTTTTTTCTTCTTAATTTTCTTACAGTAGTCAGGAGAAGACCTTCGTTCAATCTTGACTTTTGAGGGCCGTTCATCAAGTTTTGCAGAATCATATTCTTCATCGGTCTGTGGGACTAGTGGGTCTGGGTTTGTTTCATCTAAGTTAGCATTTTGCAACTCTTGATCAACCCATATTTGGCAAGATGAATCTATGTCTTGAGTTTCTTGCAACTGAAAAAAAAAAAGTTATTGTGAATATCCAAAATATTATGAATAAAAATGTATCTTTGTCTATCTGTTTGTTTTGTATTCAAACCTGCTGGACTTTAATGATTTTCAGTAAAACAAAGAGAGTTTTTGGATGTTACAGAAATTACTTAAGATGATGCAGAACAGTAAAGTTAATATTTAGAATAATATGTTTGCTTGTATTAATTTTAAGTATTAATGCAGACAAAGCCACAGAGGCTGGTTATTTAAAAACAAATGCGTCATAACAATAAATGAGATTGCTGCATGCTGCTTCACTCAACCATGAATGTGTGTAATTCCTGTTATTAAGTAGTATGAAACAGTTTAATTATTTTTATCAATGGTATAAGCTTACCTCATACTCTGAATACTTTTGAGAAAAAGTATTCTGATATTTGTAAATATTATTTGTGCATTGTATTTGACCACTATTTCATCTGATGGTGAACAATAATCAACTGAGATGGAGGAGGCTTAATATATTTAAAAGTATAATGTATTAGCATTTAATTATTACCAGTACTTACAACGCTATATGAACTTGAATGTCGATTACTGGGCACATGTTTCAAGCAGCGATCCATTTCGTGGAACCATACTAGAGACGGCTCGTATATCGAGTCTGGGCTAGATTTCTGTAATATTTTGTGCACTTGTTGTACGTATGTAGTCCTAAGGTTCTTTATCTTCATTTTGACTTCGGGAACTGTCAGGGATTTCATTGTGGAACTTTTAAACTCCGTGCTTATATCTGAATAAGCATGTTCCCTCTGATACCTGAGTTTGTAACCCGGATGTGAAGGATTCCAGAGGCACTCGTGTTTTATATATATTTTTACAAATTCTAGTGTCACTGCTTCGCTCCACCGCATTTTCAAAATGTTTTATACTATCGAATAAATAAAGAAAAATGTTTGATTTTTACATCAACACACCCACCACCATAAACATAAGACTTAAGTAAGTGTCTAAACTCTAAGTGACACTTACTTGACAGTGACAATGACAATCAGATCAGTGCTACCAAGTCCTAATCGTAAAAACGGACAAAAAATTTCGCGGGATAGTTTTTTTTTTACGTGGATTTTATTACATTTCCATTTTGTATGAATAAAATGTATATAAAACAAAAATTCTCAAATTTGTTCGCCATAACTAGGGCACATAGGCACACTGATGGGTAGTGGAAAAATTTCAGAAGGAAAAGAAAAGAAAAAAAGATATTTTTCCAATACTTTTCAAGTTTTTCCTATATTTTTCCATTTCAAATAAGCTCATTTTAATACATAAACAAGTTAATTATGTGAACACTAAAATAATATCAATTATAGTACCGCTAGTGATAAAATGTTAAATTAGCAGGACGAAACGAAAACAATTTTTATCTATTTTTGCTACACTAATGTAATTCGCATACAGGGAATTCCCCTTTTGAGTTATTAAGTGCCGGCTAGGTGCTTTTTAATTTAATACCAGTACTACTTCTTGAAGGTATCAGTTAGAAATGAGTCTTAACAATGACAAAATCATGTGGAATCTGTACGAAAACAAAATAATAGTGTATCTTGTAAATATTTTAATAAAACATTTCGTTATGCTAACGATAGTCGTAGGCAGTCGCACAGTTTGCAATACATGTCCACAACATGTTAAAATTATAATAAGTTCGAAAACACCGCGAATTTTGCCGAAAGAAGCAGATTATATTAGTAGTTCGCCTTCTACTTCATCCTATCAGTCATATTAGGCAGGAGCGACGGCACAGTTTCTGAGAGATACATGTCCAGCGCGTGTGCTCGTGGGTCACAGATCCAGTCTCACCGTGAGGCCATGGTTGGGCGCTTGAACTTGTCCTTGAAGGCTATGTCCAAATGGGATGTTGCCAACTTGATAAAGTTTAATGCAGCTAAATTAAATTAAATTAAATATCGTTTATTTCAGGCATAGGCACCCATAAAATTACCATCAAAATAACAATGTTTTTCTTAAATTAAATTCTAAAAATAAATAAAAATATACACATTATACTATAGAAATAAACAAAACAACACAATAAAACAAAATCATATTAATTTTTCAGACCGAGAGAGGCAAATCAAATTCACCACCATTAAATTGGTTGGATTTATTTTGTCTCCCTCTGCACAAGTATGGTACGAAACACAGCACTACACCACCAGGGCAAGTTGAGCATGGCCCGCAAAGCATTATTATATTGTACACGAAGAGTGTTGTAAGCACTCTTGGTGTATTTATACCACAGTTGGCTAGTGTAGAACGACTGGCAGTAAGACTGGAACAGGGTTACTTTGACTTGTTTTGAGCAGTGGAAGAAACGTCTATTTAGCATATTGCTTCTACACGCTATGCTACGCCTATGTCTCTCCAGATCGTCATCATCTTTTAAATTATCGGTAATTATGTGACCGTGATATTTAAACTTATTAAAAAAATTTAGCTCTGTATTGCACAGGGTACCTAATTGGCAGCAACTTTTCAGGCCCATTTTGATATTTAAATACCATATCCTCCGTTTTATTGACATTATAGGTTAGTTTATGCTGAGCTGCATATCTTTCACATACAGAAATGAGCCTTCTGAGGCCGTTGACCGAGGGACTAAGCAGCACCATATCATAGCTGCATAGCTAAGATTGTTTAAGCATTCACCGTCTACATGGCATCCGACTCTGGTGCTGCTCAGCTCTTCGATCAGGTCGTTAACATATAGATTGAACAGAACCGGTGAAGTAAGGCCACCCTGTCTTACTCCACTGGTCAGCCTATAGGTACCTGATAAAGAATTATCCCATTTGACTTGGTTTGTTTGTTTATTGTACCAGAATTCAAAGAGATTTATAATTTTAGGCGCCGGCTAAGACCCAGGCGTGTCTCTTCTCCGCAAAAAGGAGCCAATTCCAGCCGGCTCCTTTCCGTGGTGTTGCCGTGCCAATAACTGATCGTATTGAGCTTCTTGGGGTAACATTGACCTCCACCCTAAATTTTGGTCCGTTCATCGAGGATAAGGCTTAACTAGCAACAAAAAGTTGAGAATCCTAGCAAAGGTAAGACAATACTTCACAACGAATCAGCTTCTCAATCTGTATCAAGCTCTAGCTATATTATGTAGGTATGGAGAATCATGCTCGATCGTGTAGATGAGAGTATATCTCTCATCTACATGGTACGGATCTGCCAAATATTTACTTGACGCGCTTGAGTCTATCGAGAAACGGGCTAAGAGACTAATCGGCAACGATGCACTGGTCCAGTCAAAGCTCCAGAGCCTTGAAAATCGGCGACGTGTTGCAAGCCTATCGGTTATCTATCGGTTACATTTCGGGGAGTGTGAGATGGAATTGCGCAATCTAATTCCACCAAGCCCGTTCCATCATCGAACTACAAGAAAAACGGTTATGCGCCATTTTTACATGGTGATCATCCCACTCACAGAACAGATAAGAGGTTAGAAAGGAAATAGTTCCTGATTTTTATGAGAACGCGTGTCGCCGCTTGTCTCCCACTCTTTAGCTCCACTACAAGCAAGAGGCCCGTTACGTATGCGAAATACGCATACAAATAAATTACCAGTGGCGGCGCTAGGCATCGGCGACGTCGGCCACCGCCGACGGCCTCGCGCCTAAGGGGGCCTCACAAAAAGTTTTACTACTACACTATGGCAATCACTTCAATTCAACTTGAAAGTCGTTATTGATACTTTCACGTTCATTTTGTAGCTGGATTCAAGAATTCTGTAATACAGGATTTGAAAAAAGCATAACAGGAACTAGATTGTTTGTGTGGAAAAGTACTTACGAAATTCAGTCTCAATCTATGGAAAAAAGAATAGCCAGGAAAAACGTCAGGAAAAAACGAATGTTCATTACGAACATACTGATGAACCAGTCTCCTGAAAAGTAGTTCAGAGTCAACTTTTTTAACACAAAGATAGATGCTATAATAGCCGACACCGAATGTCGATTTAAAGCACTCAATGAATATTGTGAGCAATTTGGTTTTATTAATGACAATATTATTCTCAAACATTGTAATTTAGGTACAATACTTTGGGAACACGAAAACAGCGACATACAGCCTTTCGAACTATATGAAGAACTTCAGCTTTTTAAATCTAATTACCACATTAATCACCTAATCAGCAAATGTAAACGTGTCATTTCAATTTAAAAAGTAAATGCGGGCGTATTTTGGACTATGCCACGTTCCACTTAACACCATGCAACAAAGGTGCTTTGGCTGGACATGACAGGGTACAGTCTAAATGTCTTCGGATCATCTCTGGATGTATATATATAAGTCTTTGCCCACCGGCGCGTTGCAGGTCGAATGCGCTGAATCTCCCCTGGCCCTAAGGCGAGAGTACCTGGCCTCTCGTTTTTTATCTAGGGCAATTTGTAGGTCTTCCATAAGCAGAACCTCAAATTATTGGAAAAATAAAGAAACCCCTTTAATCCTAAACCATGTTCGTCTAATTCAAAGTTTAGACTGCCCAATCGTACAGTTTCCTAAATTACCCCTATTTCATTTAGATTACGAAGTCTTCTGTTTCATTCCAAAAATCCATTTCAACATAGGTATACCCAAAAATTCCCCTTCAGCAAATTCGATCTCCAATGCATCCGTGGCCCAGCGATGGCACGGTTTCCAGAGATTTTTTACAGACGCCTCAAAATCTACTGACTCTAGTCACACTGGAGCTGCAGTATTTTTCGAAAATTCCAGGATCATACTACAATACAAATGTCCCAAGGAAGCCTCTGTGTTCACAGGCGAGTGGGTGACTTTATTGGAAACATGTATTTTTATCGAGTCCCACCGCATTGACAAAGCCGTTATATTTACAGACTCCCTAAGCTGTCTTCAAACCCTGGTTCAAAACCCTTTCAAAGGTAAATTGCACAGTTCGCTTATTTTAAAAATAAAAAAAACTAGAAAAATCCTTTCTCGTGCAGTTATAGTCAAAAGAATGTTCAGTTAGTTTGGATACCTAGCCATTGTGGCATTAAGGTAACGAGTGCGTCGATGCCTTGGCCAAAAGTGTATGTTCGTCTGCTACAGCCGATCTCTGCCACAATGCATGCCCATCAGGGCTATGATTTACTGAGCCTCCCAAAAGAAAACCTTTACAGTACTTGGCAACAGCAGTGGAACTCGAAAGAAGAAGAAAGGCAAATTCTTTTATGCAGTGCAATCATATGTTAAGCCAAAACCTTGGTTCTACACGTACTAAAAGGTGTCGAAATCCATAATCTCCATCCATTGTAGAATCCGCTTAGGTTTTTCTTGCAATCCTGTGTTCTTGGAAAAAAATCCGTGTTCGGGACTCATCGCTATGCGAATGCGGCCTGGAAGAAGGCACACTGGACCACATATTTTTTAAATGCCCAAATATCATCTCATCATCAGATTTGTATAGTCATCTCCCGTTTAAGAGATTCTTCCAATTAACTTCTCTTCCCTTCTAACATTTCCTTCGCCAGAATTGCTTGCGGCGCTGATAAGTTTCATCCGTCACAACAATATAAAACTGTGAGCCTAAGTACCAAAAATTGTCTGTATGGTTGTGGTATAATTTATGTAATCGTTTAACAACTATAATATTTATGTATTTTTATTATTTGTTTGTTTCAGTCCTGTACTAACCCAACAAGTTCACATGTATCAATTAAAGAAACAGAGACTACCGTTTCTGTTCTGAGTTTACCTTTTTTCTTTTCTAAATCTATTCTATCTCTAATCATACACCCTTGCTTTTCTAATTTACTTTAGACATTGGCAGAATAGTCGACATCGTCTCCACTTGCCAGTAACATTCCTCCCACTAGACTCTATCAATAACTCGAAACAACTCATCCAATACATTTTAGAAAATAATTTATAAGAAGTATATATCCAAATGTTTACATTACAATTAGAATCATGCTCACAAGTCCGGTCAGTAAGCCTTCCGCTGAGAGAAGCTTCTCAAAGTTGAAATTGATAAAGACCTATTTGAGAAGCACGATGAGCCAAGACAAGCTGAAATAGCGGTTAGTCTTAGAGCTACGAAACAATCCTGAAAAAATCAGTTAGGCGAAAAGTTCGACTTTTTTGATTTCTATGTGTGTAATTATTTTTGTCAACATTTGATTATCAACAATAAAACTCGTTTACTCATACATTTTTTTTTATAATTTAGCTCACTTAATTTAACGGTTTTTTTTTTACTGCGAAGTAACTGTTCGGAACTGATTGCATAATTGGGCTACGTATTCCTTCTCTCAGGTTAAGGAATGATCGACCTCTGTATGTTCCTTCTGTGCGGTGTATTTATCGGCAAAACTCTTGAATGATAAGAGGTAGCAGATCATATAATGCGTTATGTCACACTGTTAATGATCTTGACTTATTCTCAATCAGCGTCACTAAACTCAAAAAAATAATGTATAATCAGTTTTTTGAACAACACTAAAACCATTACTTGTAAACGCTTCTATTTATTCACACTGTCTTAGAAACCTGGTACCATAGGTACTTTTACTATCTCAGTGTTTATTCATAACTCGCTCCGAGTGCTTTTACTTCTTGCTTTCTTTTATCTGTCTACTGTCTCTTGTTCTAATCTAATACTGTCTGTGAAAACTTGTAATTGGCCTTCTTTCATTATTTTTAAGTATCTATATCCTAGCTGTAAGTTTTCCTAAGATAATAAAATAAAATAAAATAAAAGAGGCTTCGCGAACTTGATGTCGCCGACGTCCACATGTGGTCTAGCGCCGCCACTGTATAAAATTACACACATTTGCTACTGATTGTAACTCACTGTCGGTAAACATGCGCCGTGCATCACGACCAATCAGGGCAAAGGACGAAACGTCAATGGTTGAAGTGAGGAGGCCGCAACGAATGCAGTACATTGTAAGCGGACTTGGTCATTGCGTTGATTACGCGAGTACACATGGGGCAATGTATATTTTTTGTAACTTGTTGCAATAATGTCGTTAATGTTCAGAATTTCATAGTGATCAGAATATTTTTATGTTTTTTTTCGAATAAAATTGTAATTAAATGTTATTTTCGACTTACCGATGGAAAGATATAGCTCCTTGCTCTAAACATGCGGTCTAACTTTTTGTTTTACAGGTTGTAATTACACAACACGGCATTTTAAAGCAGAGCTACAGAGCTCTGCTTTAAAATGCCGTGTTGTGTAATTCGGATTACTTCGGAACACAGGTTCCGAAGTAATCCGAACCGCACTAAACGCGGTGAATGAATTAATCGGTCGAGCTATGATTTTCGTATCATAAATGTGGCACGCTCGTCACGCCCACATTACCATTCCGACCTAATTCATCTATTCCGAGATCCCACACATACGTACAAAACATATTGGGAGTACTTTCATGGTGCTGATGGCTAAGGAGTGAAATCTCCCTGCCAGAGTCTGTGTTTCCATTGACTATAACCTGGGGATAGTCATGAATGAATAGGTTATTTCTTGGTAAGCGTGCTACATGTTCGACCATATCATCACTTACCATGATGATGGTGAGATGATGGTTAAACGGGAGCCAATTATCAATAAAAACAAGATAGTTCGATAAATGAGAAGAAGGATATTGATAAATTGATTGCTACCGCAGGATCCGGAGCCCTGATAAGTTTTGGGTGGAAAGTCCACTATGGAAAAAAGTTTTTTGTGTTTTTGCACCATCGTATCAATTACTAAAAATTATAAAGAACCATTTGCTCATATTATTCAATTGTATTCATTGAATAATATGAGCAGATGGTTCTTCATATTTTTTTATTAATACAATAAAAAAATAATTCATCATTTGATTAACTTCCCTTGGTATTCTTTTTGTTTATTTGGTGTTACCACTACAAAATACATTGATAAACCTTTACAATTATTTTGTATATATATTGTATTACCATGACTATTTACTGTAACGTCGAAGCACTACTAAGACTAGCAGCATTGTCACGCTGTATGGCAATGTTTATACTTTGGGCAAAGAACGAGCCAGCCTTCTAGCTACGCAAGGAATCGATCAACCGGTGAGACGCACACTCGGGCCCTATGACTCAAGCGTTTTGACCCTTATTCAAAGTAAAATTATACATTAAACAATATTTTTCCTTTATTTTTCCATACTTATATTTTTCCGAAAATTAAAAGGAAAAATTTCCAAGTTTTGAAAATTTTCGGAAAATTATCCATCACTACATAGGCATAACTACGAATACTTATTATAATAATAATATATCCTTTATTTCAGGCAACTAGGCACATAAAAAACAATAAACAAATACAAAATCTTATAAATAAACTAATACATAACAAATTTAAAACACTTAAAAACAAAAACTAGTTAACACGAATAGACGGCGTCGTGTTGCGCTGCGAGGTGTCGCGTAATCTTCCGCGAAATCGTCGATACACGACACCTTTCGGCCAAAATTCCTGCTTGAGGAATGTCTCTAATAGATGAGTTGGAACCCGCATTAAAAACGATTTAAAATTCGTTTCATGACGCGACTTGAACTCCTCGACCCTCAAAGTCCAGTTGGTCTTAGCTCGCACGTACTTTATGATCTCCTCATCCTTCGTAGCGTAGTGCAGCCTGGACACGTAGAGCTGCGTCGTTGGTACAGCTGCACGCAGCAGGAAGTTGGGTCCAGCCAGTGCGGTACCACGCTGATTACGACAAGGAGGCTGCCTTCTCTTTTTTTTCTCCACTTTTATAAAGCCATCCTTGTTACACTCGCCCTTTTCAGGGCCACGCTGTTTCGGCTGCTCGATAATAGCACTCTGCTTATCCCTCTTCACATGCTCTGCTGGTCGCTTTGTTTGCGACACAGCTGGCTTTTCTGCGGCAATTGCTGCGTAGGCACGTTTAGGGGACGACGTACTACTACTGTCATTAGTAGACCGAGGCGAATCGGATCACAGGGCGAATCGGATCTATACTCTATGCTTACGGCACTGTTACCGAATATCTGGATTCGGTACCAAGTTAACTTTGAAAGGGGCGCAGGACATCACTACATAGTATAAAACAAAGTCGATTCCCGCCGTCTGTCTGTCCCTATGCACGTATGCTTGGATCTTTAAAACTACGCAACGTATTTTGATGCGGGTTTTTGAAGTAGAGAAACACTGATAATTTAGGAGGTTTTTGATGTGATGTCGTAAATAAACACTTTTTTGCGTTACATTGCAAACGCTGGCTGAACCCTTCGAGATAGATCAAAATAATGTACTACAGTATTGTACACCTTAAAAACGTCTACAAACAAGTCGGCGATGGTATATTATGTCCATCTCTGAGAGATAACTCACAATAACCATTTTTTTCTTTTACAAATTCTTTTTTTTTTAACAGTACAGTATTATTCCTTATTTATTTTTATTTTATTTTAATAAGTACAGAGACAGACTACAGACTAAGGCAGGTAGTACAGTTATAACAATATACATACATTACATAAATCTGAGGTCCAATTATTACTGTACACAGCATTCATTGTTTAATATACTTCATTAGTGACGGTTGGGTTCTGTTAATATCAAGCTTAAAGTTACTAAATGATACTAAATGATAATTGTGGTTGTAATTACATTTTATAGAGCAAATTTCTAAATTCGTTAAAACTGTTCAAAAACAAATCTAAATTAGAGCATATTACATTATATTAACTACACAGTCTGGACAACGGATTGTTTTCAGAAACATTATTGTTTCTAGAGGGAATACTGAACAATTGTGGAGTGCGCACAGATCGAGTTGGTATTTTAAAGTTTATCTGATCAAGTAATTGAATATCAAAAGAGCCATTAACAATTTTATGCAGTATACTCAAATCACTAACCCATCTCCCTCTCTCTAGACTCTTTATGTGAAAGTGAGTGAGACGCTGATTGTAATTGGGTAGTTTACGTCTGAGTCCATATTTCGCACTTAAAACTCTAACAAACCTTCTCTGTATGGATTCTATGCGATCTATGTGAGTGTTATATATTGGGGACCATACAGACGAGCAATACTACAAAATAGATCTTACCAGGGAATAGTACAGAATTAACAAAGTTTGCGGATGTTTAAATGGTTTAGTATGTCGTAGTATAAAAGACAGGAGACGGTTAGCCTTATTGCAAATATGATCATAGTGTGGCCTGAATGACAAAACCGAATCAAACATTACACCCAGGTCACGTACCACTTTTACTCTATCTACTACTACTCCATTGATATTGTAGTCATAATTAATTATGTTATTAGTATTTTTCGAAAATGTTATATCCAGACATTTTTTAGTGTTTAGTGACATTGAGTTCTCATCACACCAATCTACAATTGTTTTAATATCTGATTGAAGAGCCTCGCAGTCATGATTATTTGAGATTCGCCTGAAGATTTTTATCTCATCAGCATAAGCTAGGCATTCACTTTTAATTTTACTAAGCAAATCATTTACGAATATTAAAAATAACAACGGACCTAGATTCGAACCTTGGGGCACTCCGGATGTTGCCACAAATGGTATAGAGTCATACCCACTTAGTGCTACGAGTTGTGTACGATTTAACAGATAGGACGAGAGCCATCTATAAAGAGTTCCGTGAATCCCGACATGTAAAATCTTTGCAAGTAATATAAAATGATTAACCCGATCGAAGGCTTTTGAAAAATCTGTGTATATGGAGTCTACTTGACGTTTGCAATTAAATGAATCACATAAATATGTTGTGCAGCACAATAAATTAGAATTTGTTGATCTACCAGTGATAAATCCGTGCTGTCGTGAATTCAATATGTGTCTAAGGTGAGTATACATGTGTTCATAAACAATACCCTCAAATATTTTAGCAAATAAGTTCAATATACATATTGGTCTGTAGTTGGTGACGTCACTCCTATCACCAGATTTATAAATAGGTGTGACTTTTGCTATCTTCCATAAACTCGGAAATTAATGTGCCTTCATGTAAAGATTTATCAAATATAATGAGCAAGGGAGTTACCAGAGCAGTAGCGCATAACCGGACAAAGATAGGAGGTATACCGTCAAAGACTCCATTTTTTGAGATATCAATATTTTGTAATTTTTTCAGAACTTCACTTTTTGATATACGTAGATTACCAATGGAGTAGTGGGATGGCTGGAAATCAGGAGTATAGTTATCAGCATTACTGGAACAGTAAACTGAAGAGAAGTAACTAGCAAATAAATCGACTATATCTTTACCCGTATTGCCCACCTTATCATTATAATGCATACAGCTAGGAAGGTTGTTTGTTACACGTTTATTCTTGGTGTAACGCCAGAAAGCTTTTATATTAACCTTGAGGTCATCTTCGATTCGCTTAATATATTCTTTAAAACAGTGATTCGTAACAATTCTGACTCTGGCTCTCAGCATTGAGAAGGTATCGTAGTCTCTGGGATTGCCAAAACGTTTATACTTAGAATGAGCCTTGGATTTAGATGAAAGTAACCTTATTAAACTTTTTGAAAACCATACTGGATATTTACTACTTCCAACTCTATATTTTGGAGTATGCTTTTCTATGATCAGATATATGCTATCGTAAAAGAACTGCGTAAAGTCCTCACAACTCATAGTCAACGCATGTTCCGTCCAATTTATTTGTGATATATCTCTTTTACAACTGTCATAGTCAGTTTTACGGAAACAAAGTTTTTCGACATAGCCGTGTAATATGGAAGATGTGGCTTTGTTATTGAGTATGAGTTCAAATGGGGGATGATGCACGTCCAGGCGACTTATAGGCACAGATGGTGTTAAAGTGAACAGGTCTAGACAATTAGTAATAACTAAATCTAATATTCTACCATTTTGGTTTACAATGTGATTGAGCTGACCAACAGTGGTTGACTGGAACAATTCAAAAAGTGATTTAGATTTTTCACAATTGTGATTTAAAGGACAACCGGTCTCTGTTGACCACTTGATATCGCCCAGATTGATATCACCCAGAATACAAGTCATGTGATCTGATGTACTAGTGATTTTGTCACTGCATTTATTGAAAAAATCACAGACAACATTTACTGGTAGATACTCTGGAAGGTAGACAACACAGAAGTTTATGGTGAGCGACCGGTTAACTATAATTATCTATATATTATCCAATGAAGTACTTTAGATACGTTGAGCATTTAAAGTATATCAAAATTGCTTTTTACACTATATCAATAAAATTAATATCTTATGAGTTATCGCAAAATAAAAATTACGACGAGAAATTAATTAAGTAAAATAATATAAGCAAATGTAAACTCTATTGACCGAGCGAAGTCGGGTCGGGTCGCTAGTTGGAAATAAAAGTAATAAATACTGCCAGTATTCAGGTTCATTTGCTTTAAGCAGGTAAAGATTACACTTTTTAAAGCCAACTGTTAATCATTATATACGAGTAGCCTGTGGGTCAACTTTAAGCAAAGGTTGAACAATACCGCGTCCAGTATAAATATATAGATAGAGAGAGGTAGATAAGATATTATACTAACGAACTATGATAATGACGTTTTCTCAAAAAATAAATAAGGAGAGTGTGCGCAGGAGCTCCACGACCTAATCCCTTCATCCACCTTTTACTACCGGTCTACCAGACGTACCGCAGGATACCATCCACACTTGGTCGATATACCATCTTGTCGTACTAAGCGCTTTTCTTCAACATTCATTGTGCGCACAGCCCAGGTGTGGAACTCCGTCAGCCTTTAAAGCAAGAGTGAATAGGCATTTTCTGGGCTCGCTCGTTCGATCTTAGACCTCATCTTACACTTACCATCAGGTGTGATCGAGGTCAAGAGCGGGCTCATTCGTAATAATAAAAAAAAAGTAATAATAAAATAGTCCTAGGATCAAAAATCCATAGAAATGTGACATTCACGAACCCACAATGGCCTCGCGTGGTGGCGTGCCGGCCTATTCTCTCTCATAGATCTCGTCTCGAACCCTGTATTCCAGCTGTGGGAACGTAGGTAATAGGCTAAATTATATTATTACATATTATTATAATATATTATTCCAACCAAATTTTTGATGTAAGTATTTATATTTTGAGAATTCGGGACGGAATCGCTAAATAAAGTTTGTTACGCGACATAGTCAAAAGTTATGTAAAGTGTAGCGATAGTGCCTAGGTATTTAGCAACGCTGGTGACAATTTGCAAAAAAAGTTACTTCTTTTGCTTCAAAGGCTAGTAAATGAGACTGGTCCAAACCTAATATACTATAATATTTCAATCATGGAAATAGAAATCTATGTAATCTTCTTAAATATAAAAATCAATTGTTATTTGTTAGTCTCACTAAAACTCGAGAACAGCTGGACCGATTTTATTAATAACTTTTGCGTTATTTTCTCTCTCTTACAAGGTAGTGTTAAAAGTTGAGAAAATATGGAAAAAATGGGGTACAAAGTTTACCGGATCTGCTGATCCGAGTTTTTATATATTACTGGCTAGTAATATATAAAAGCCCGAGAACGGCTGAACCGTTTTCGTTAATAATTATTTTTGTATTATGTTTCCTCTGATTCCTGAAAGGTTAAGTTAGAAAGACAATGTTTATCGGGTCAGCTGGATGGATGTTTCATTTTATTTTGTTCTTTTTTTTGTTTCCACTTGCAACCTTCACTTCTAGGTCAATGGATGTTTCGACCAGTCTTGAAGTAGCACTATTATGAGTGATCGACGTATTGCAGAAGAGGCGGCCTTGTCGGAAGGGGAAACTTCTTGGTATAGAGTTTAAAGGCATAGTCAAGTTGCGGAAATATATGGGGCCCTGAAATAATAGAATATTTTAATTTTAATTTAAGATGTTAGGAACCCTATACATAATATCTAATGCAGCTTTAGAAGACAGCTGTGTAAGTAGATGTGGCCGAGAAATCACAAATACATGCACGGGTGCAGTCTGTTGTCGTTACTAAGTAATTATGAGACAGGTTATCTTATGCGAGTGTTTTTTTTTTAATTTTAATTTATTATCTATCACATGAACTCCATCAGAGAGGAACCTGTTTCCACGAGGGCTTCACGGCTCTCAGCATTGAGGAACTCGCGAGGAGGAGGATTTATCCAACTACATTAATTACGTATAGCTCATAAACTAAGCCCTATAAAACTGTAGTAACTAGTGGTTTGACTGGGGTCGGTGAGTCTCTACACACTCATGATGTGAACAAAGGGCAATTGGCAGATTCCTTTTAAGTAAATTTTAATGCATAGTTAAGTATTTTATATATGTTTTTTTTTAATATACTTAAAAAATTATAGCAGTGAAAAAAAAACTTACTGGCGGAAATGGACATGGTTGGGTTGCCACTGCCTTTTTCAATGTTTCCCCAAACAAAGTACTGGACTCCATGAAATCGCACAGCTTGTAATGGATCTCTACGTACGTGGGATAGTATCTGTTGGCTTGCAATTCGTAGAAATATAGATCTACCTGTAAAACGTACGTAATATAGGAAAACATATTATGAGTAGATTACCGCACCGTCTGGCGGTTTGAGTACTTTATACGACGTACTAAAATGTCTACTTTGGTATTTTTCGTCCATTCGTTCGAGCCTCATAAAGTTCTAAGTTGAGCTACGGGATAATTGACAAATGCTTGCACTGTTTGGACCGGTCTGCTCAAATCTATGTGTTTCTATGCTCAAAAAAGCACCACAGACATAATCCTACATGGCTCTCATATGATTTGACCAGTACGAATTTTATGGACCTCATGGAAACAAACTCAGAGGTCACCGTCTCTAACGTTGACCTCTGAGTTTGTTTCGGTGTTTCCTCTGAAGGTAGTCGGTTAGGAAACACCTGCCTCACCTTTCTTTAAAAAAAAAAGGATTACTAACAATGTGTAGAATTCGCATTAATAAAAATCCTGTTAACCCCTCCAACTAAGCTAAATATGCTTGTGTCTGGAGTTGGTTCACGGTATTAGTGTAAATGGGTCTTATTTTTTTACTAGTAAGATATGTTTGTTTGACCCTCGATCGTGATAGATCGATATTGTGATCATATCGATCTACCACGAACAACGTTTCTCAACACACTTGCGAAGAATATAAACCTTGCTTCAGAGAATACGTTCGTTACTACTGAAACAAGGTATTAGAATTATGAGACGGATGCTACAAATGGCAATGTTAGTGAGAATGGGAAAATGGCTGTAAATCAGTTTTTGTAGTAATTCCCATTTTTTGTAGCAAGGGCCAAATAAGTAAGTCTCAGTAGAAACGATTAGACAATTACTCTTTTTGGTTGATGCCAGTTGATGCCAGTGAGGTTTAGTTTATGGTTCCCAACCTTCTGTACAGGTACCACCGAAGCGCCCAATCTCTCCATGTCCAGAACCAGTCTCTGTGCCAACCTAAATCTGAAGAGACTATGCTGTTTAGTGTTTCTTTATGAAGTTTTTAGACGTGGTTATATTATAACAACAGAAACTTAAAAACCACGGTAGAGAGTCTTCACTTCCCTATTCTGAAGCAGCAATTGCAGAGAATGGTCGGGTTATTCCTCTATCGTACTCTGTGCAACCTGCTTTGGACACCTTCTTCACTGTTACTTCTTATCTTTGCTTTGTGTATTACCTACTATCATGACTTAGAAGTTCAAACCTGCTACAAATACTTACTGACACGTCATTCCCGGTAGCGACAAGTGTGTCTATAAAAACATTGACGTAGTATATGAGGTCATCGCGGCTATATCGTCTACTGCTTATCGATACGTTTTTTACGAAGTTTTTATTGAAGTAGACCACCCTTGGACGCTCAGTAGCGATATAACTGATCTGCAAAAATAGTTTTCTGGAGGTAAAAATACTTTTCTTACTCCTCATTGTGTCCAGAGCAAGAGATGTACGCCAGTTCAAAAGCGCAACATATCCAGATACGAATAAATAAAAAAAAAATGTACATAATATACCGAATATTTTTTACCGTCTTGAAAAAAATAGAATATAATAGGTGAACGGAGTAGAAGCCTATGGCAAAGAAAAAAGAACAAAGAAATTGATCAATCAATAAATAGTAGTCATTTGAAGTAAACTTTTAATAATAGAATAAAAATAGAAATCTAAATAAAATATCGAAATTCAAATTATATGCACCCTACTAAATGCGAACAATTTATCAATTAATTTGTAGCGAGATCCTATTTCTTGAAGCTCGCCGATATTCTCGTGTATGGTTCCTGTTCCACTTACAAAATACACCAAATTATTTTCGAGACGGTAAAAATGTCATCCGGTATACAACTCACCTTTTCACTAATATACAATTCCGGTTGCCAGAAAAGAAACAGCAACATCGGATACAAATAAATCATATTAACCGTCAACACCCGTAGACGTTCAAGATATAAATGCTTTGATAGGAGTTTTGAAAAACGTTAATGCTGTAAAATACTAATTATTTATTGAAATGAAAAAAAAAAAAATAATTACGTGGTTTTGTGTGCGGTAAATGTAGATTACAAATATCAAATTGGTATATTATGACAAAAAGCAATACACGCAATACAAGCATTATAAAATAATAATTGTAATGCATCGATCATGACATTGGAACTCATTGCAATTTTAGAAGCAATTAACAGTATCAATAATTTGCAATGAAATAAATTGGTTATACTCACTGATAGCAGAAATGCTTTACATCATAATTGCTCGTTGCGCCTCTGCGTCCAGAGGTGCATCGCTTGCTCATGGAATATTAAAACTTACAATTTCATAAGTCGTGGACACCACGGAATAGATGAATAAAGTTGGAATGGTAATGTGGGCGTGGCGAGCGCGCCACATTTATGATACGACAATCATAGCGCGACCGATTAATTCATTCACCGCGCTTAGTGCACTTCGGATTACTTCGGAAAACAGAACTCTGCTTTAAAATGCTGCGTTGTGCAATCATAACCTGTAAAACAAAAAGTCAGACCGCAAGCATAGCGAAGTATAGCGAGGAGGTATATCTTTCCATCGGTAAGTCGAAAATAACGTTTAATTACAATTTTATTTGTAAAAAAACAAAAATATTCTGATCACTATGAAATTCCAAACATTAACAACATTATTGCAACAAGTTACAAAAAGTATACATTGCCCGATGTGTACTCGCTTAATCAACGCAATGACCAAGTCCGCTAACAATGTACTACATGCGCCACACTTCAACCATTGACGTTTTGTCCTTTGCCGTGATTGGCCGTGATGCACGGCGTATGTTTATCAACAGTGAGTTACAATCAGTAGCAAGCTCTCGATTTATACGGTGCAAGACTGCCCCGCCTGGGCAGAGCACCGACGTGTCCTCACGGCGGCGATAGGCGGAGACCTCTCGCGCCCGGCATTGGTCGAGGCCATGCTGCGGGGCGAGAGGGAGTGGGAAGCGGTCGCCTCCTTCTGCGAAGCAGTCATGCTTCCGAAGGAGGAGGCGGGCCGCGTGAGGTAGAGGATGGCGTTCTCCCTCCAGTTCAGCCGCAGTGGTAGACGCCCACGGCGTTGGACGTCGGCCGACGATCTCCGGCCACCGTAGGCGCGGGCATGCGGACAGCGAGTAAAGGGCAACTCGCTGTCCGACCATGGACCATGCCCGGGTCGACGGCGCGTTGTGTTCCACACGCGCCTCAAAGAGCGTCAGCAACATGACGAGGCCCCACCTGCAGAGGACCGAACCCTGCCGGCGTCGTGGGACTTATCCCATTACCGTGACCACGGTACGTAAAGGGTTATTGAAGGAACACCGTGGATTTTAGTCAGTAAAAGTCTGACAGTCCCTTCCACCCTGCCCGGGGTGGGAGGACTTATTGATTATAGTTCTTTATTGTATATCTTCAGTTGACATTGTTTGTAATATTTTGGTAAAGTGTTTTCGTCGCCATCATGAAAATAAAACAAAAAGAAGTAAATGTTTGTATTCTGTATTAGCAAGATATATAAAGATACTTAAAACGCTGTCCAGTTTACTGTAGATATATAAGATAATTTTCGAGTAATTTTAACGCGCTTTTATGATATTTAAAAAATTAACAAAAGATATGTGATATTTTTTATTTGTTATACAGAATAAATTTTATTTCCGTGTTTTTACGTGTCGATAACTTACTATTTGCAAGTGGCCGATTGTTTACCGGTACATTTAATGCACATTTCACTGAAAAACCAATGTATATCAACTCAATTTTGCAAGTGAATTATAAGTTTTCTTAAACAATCATGGCGTCATTGTACTGTAGTCGTAACCTGCAGTTTGAGCTCTAATAACTCCCTTTTGAGAATCATAGTGCTAATTTTCACCCTTCTAACGCTTCCAGTGATTTTTGTTCCCCTAGTGCAACTCACAGCCACAAAAAGCTCCTATTTTCCTGTTTTTGAGGTTATAAGATTAATTATTTGTATCATTAAGTGTATTGTAAGGTGTACAATAAAGTATATAATAAATAAATAAATAAATAAGATCTAGTTACGTACTTATTCGTTTAGCATCCATTTTATTAAATGTTTTATAATAGTTACAAAAGCGGCTGTAAAATGGCGAATGGATTGAGCCTGCAAAGAATGACTATTGCTACTAAAGGCCTTAGTTACACTGATGATTTTTTTGTAACTATAGTATGCATAAGAGTTTCTATTATTTCTATAATGAAACTTATAGTAGTATAATAGTGGTTACTATAACTATAACCTATACAAGTTACAATGGAAACTACTATGCAGCTGTGAGTGGCAGAATGACCTTCGTAACTCTCATATAAAGGTGTAAGTGGTAAATGAGTTCTACCGTGGACTACTGTGAAGGCTAGGGTAGTATTTGATTCAGCTTATAGCACCTTAAGTAACTTTTATAACTATAGACGTTTACGGATGCAGATATGCAACTCTGAACTGCTTTTTGAACCCTTACACCGCTATTTTACAGCCCAAAGTAACAAAATAGGCTGCTATTTCCACTAATGTGCTCGTTGGGCAGGAACTATTTCCTTTCTAACCTCTTTTATCTGTTCTGTGGTGGACACGATATTACATTATTTTTAGCAACTACGAATGGTAATCAATATAATTTAAAACTATTTTATGTGGAATATTTTAATCTAGCTAAGGAAAAATGTTATAACTTATTCAAAGAATATTTCGATGAGAGAAGCAAAGAAAAAGGTTTAGGACCATACATGACACAGTGTCAGCCTTTTCGAATACCATGGTTTATGAACTTTAAAAGAATAGAATAGAATAATTTAATATATTAAATACGCCACAATTACACGTTGTATACAACGTGTAATTGTGGCGTAGTGGTTTAGGTGGTGTAAAAAAAGATGACCACAGAAGTTTACAGCATTTATTCGGTAGAGGGGTGGATTCAGTTCACCAAGGTGTTCCTCCACTGGTTGTAGGTTTGTGGAAGGTACTGCCCTGGGCTTAGGCCGCGACGCACGCAGACCGGCGGGCCGACCCCGAAGCCGGCAGCGACCACGTGTCAGACGCAGAGGTTATGCAGGGCAGGCCACGCGAGAGGATGTCTCCCCTGCGGTTAGCCGCGGAGGCAGCGTTGACTCCCAACTCGCACGTGGCAGGCGCAGAGGTTATGCAGGCAGACCACGCGACAGGGCGTCTCTCTAGCGGTTATACGCGGAGGCAGCGGTGACACCCGTCGCGTGGCAGACGTTGAGGTAGTTGATATTAGAGATGAAGGCAGTAGAAAATAAAAACCCTGGAATCAACACGAAGGGTGCTTCCGTAAGCGTGGTGCCAGGATTCGTGAGCGCCAGCGATGCGTGCGTCTCCCAGCCGTAAGCCCAAGGAACAGCTTCAGGGAAACGAAGGGAAACTCAGCATCGTGGCGGTTCACAAAGGTTAAAGAAAAGCGTGCGCATGCCGCGTGCAGCAATATAGAAGGTAACCGCGTGGCAAGGCGTTTTAAGCTCCGTAGCTGCTATGACACAGCAGGAAAGGAATGCTGCGGCCTGCGGACGCTTCACAAATTTAGAATCACTAATGGAAAACAGATGACAATGAAATAGCACAGTCATGTTCTAGACGGAAGCCATCTTGACAACCGGGCAATTATATAAATTTACAAACGCTGCAGATTATGGCGAAATAAGAGGATTGCGATTGGCAAGATGGAGAAAAAATGGCAGATACGTTTGAGCACTTACCCTTGGGCACAGAGGGGTTTCAATATTAGTTACTTGTAGTAGTAGGCGGTGTAAAAAGAACTCAGCAGACCGGGGATTAGATGTACATTCCGGCCATAACATGTACATTTCAGCAAAGCTGGGAAACTTACCCCTGAATAGAATAAAGTAATTTTTTTTTCATAATATCAAATGGTTTTTATGTACAAAATAAAAATTAAAAATGTTTGACGTTTGTCCTAAGGGTTATGACAGCCATGATAAGTTGTAGAAATGACGTTTACTTAACCTTGTTTTGTTTTTGTTCATCAGAACTAACCCACAGAACCCTAGCGGGGACCTGACTGACTAGTAGTAGTGTTCAAAGTAAAAAATACAATGAACTTTCCTTCAGGCTTCATACTTTCCAGGCTTAGGACTGTCTATAATAATTGTGTTAATATGAAATAAAGTAGGTATGTTAGTATTTAAAACAATTATAGGCGTATTTAAAAGTTCATTGATTGTATTTTTAATCCATATTCCATGTCCTATCACTGTTTATTTACACTAAAAATCACGAAGCATAACAACATTGTTTATAATATTACGTTACTTGATCGCCACCCGAGATCGCAAAATCGCACGAATTAAGTGATCGACACTTGATTAGTTTAAAAAAAACTTTATTTAAACGAACAGCGTTACAGTAATTAAGATAGTAATGATTATTCTAATAATGATACATGTATTTATATTTAATTATTGCTAAGTTAACAATATTCTTATAGACTACTTATTTGCTACTTGAGGTGGAGGGGGATTTGCTGATAAAGCGAATAGAGTTGGGGTCGTCACACTTAACTCCTCCCTCCCTAAGAGAGAAATTATCTAAAGGCAACTCTGTAGTCTTTAGAGAATTTCGTCTGAGTCTCTTAGTCAATGACTCTCTTCTTTGGAACAAAAACCCAATGACGAATACAATTATAATGGCGTAAATACTTATGGTCCATACACTGATTTTGTCGCTAACTATAATTGTTTCACCATCACTGACACTGTCACTGTATTTGGCTTGGTTCAGCAGTTCCTTGACGTCGCCTAGATCTACTCCTCTGAGGTCCAGCTGCTTGGCTGACGGGGTAACATCTCTGCGTAGCTCGGGCATCTGTACTGGTGGCAATCTGAAGGAAACTAAACTGGTGTTCATGGGTGTTGTGATGGAGATATCAGCAATCTGTAAGGTACAGTGCTGACTTGGCACTAATATGTATGTGCCTCGTAGACTATGTCTGCGGATCTCCTCTTCGCAGTGCTCCGTTGCAACAGTTTCCTTTTCTGTGTATATCAACCAGTGGATGCTGGATATAGGCTGCACCTTGATTTCTTCTATCTGCACCTGGTGTTGCTTGCAATTGTTGTTGTAATAACATAAGTTGTTGGATGCATGTTTCCTCCGCGTACTGTACCATGTTTTCATCGGAACAGAGATATGTCTGATCTTCTATTTCCTTACAGCCATCGACTACGGATCTGTATTTCGACTTGTTCACTATTAGGTAAGGATATTGGGGTATAATGATATTAGGTTTTTGGGTTATTTGGTTATAGATTGGGATAGGGACAACTTTATAATAATTGTATGTGTTTTTGTCTATTAATGGAACTTCTAGTATAAATATAATTTTACTATTGTCTATGTATCCCTTAATTTCTATACTTCCTTCTAATTTTACTAAGTTATCTAATCTTAATGGATAAATTAAGTTATGATGTTTTCTTATGACATTAAGAATATTAAATAATTCTGTGGCATTTACTATGGATGGATGTAATATGTGCATTTTACTAAAAGCAATGGCAGTTTCCAATTCATAAATAATGGAATAAATAGTACGACAATTATTTAAAACTTGATTCATACTATTCATTATGGTTAAAAGGTTAGAGTACTTGGTTTGGTTTTGAATAAGTGCTTGAAAGTGTTTTATTTTGGAATCCAAATGTCTAGTATTAAAGTTAATATCATCAGAAACATTGAGTAATTTATCGAAAGCCTTCTGCATTAATGATACTTTTCGTTCTATTGAATGTTCCCTATTTCCTAAATTACTAATTTCTACATTATATTTCCTAGCATCTTCGTTATCTAAATTTCCTGTTATTACCTTAATAAGGGATCCTAGTGGGTTTATAATTCCTCTCCTTGTTCTGCTAGAGGGTAGAATCTGTTTTAACCTATCTTTTGTCAATTCAATAAATGATTCGATTTGTACTGTTAACCCTAAAAGTTCCCTATGTATCTCGCTATTACTATGACTTATAATTTTTAATTTATTATACTCTTCTATATTATTTTCTAACTGGACAGTTAACGAATTTAAATCTATAGTCTTAATAATATTCCAATGGTTAGTCCTCATCAGAACTGTTCCAATCCGAATCGGAACTATTCCAGGATTCTGGTTGATCTTCTGGATGTTCAGGGTTGTCCCTTGATCCGCTAGGACGAGCAGTATCAACCACCATCTGTGGAGGGCGTTTGACATTTCTTAATGCTACTTTAGTATTTCTATTTTTAAGCTTAACTGGGACTACGTTTCGTTTGGGTTTTCCGATGACCGTTGCCTTTTCGTATCGCGGCAGTTCTTTTGCTTTCCTAGTCCTAGTATTTTTCATAAAAACCGTGTCACCATCCACTATATTTGGTGGGTCCTCCCCTCCTTTCTTGTCCCTAACTAAGTTTTTATGTCCAATCATTTGGCTGCTTAAATGCTCATAAAGAATTTCCAATCGCTTACGATGATCCTGTAATATCTTTTGCATTAAAGTTTTGTCCCTGTCAATATCAAAAGCACTTCCAGACTCTGTGTGCCCGAAAACAACTTCGTAAGGTGTGAAACTCGTAGCGCTATGAATAGTATTGTTATAACCCATGATCGCATATGTCATAACGGAAGCTGCATCTAAACTAGATTGTTCATATTTTGCCAACCTATATATTTCGATAATTGTGGAATGAAATCTTTCCACTATTGCCATTGAATTAGGGTTGTTAGGTGTCCCTATGTGTTGCTCGATTTTATATAAACTTAACATTTCCTTAAGCAATTCATTGTTAAACTCAGTGCCTGCATCGCTACTTATTTTTTTTGGTATTCCATACATACAAAAATATTTTATTAGAGCTCTCACTACCTCGGGTGTGCTTTTATTGGGAATCTGTATTGCTTGACCTAACTTACTAAATGAGTCTACTATAGTTAAGTATTGATTTTTCTCTATATATAGCAGATCTATAAAAACTTCCTGGAATGGACTGTCTGTAGTTTGTGTTAATTGTATAAATGGTTTTAGAGGTTTCCTGTCATACTTCATTTTCTTACATTCCTCACATGCATTAATAATAGCTGTAACTGTTTCTTTCATATTGCTCCACCAATATGCTCTTTTTAACTTCATTAGAGTCTCTCTAATACCTCTATGACAAGTCTTCCCTCGATGATATTTGATGACTAAGTCTTTCTGGTCAATTTCATCCGTAACGTTCACAACTCTTTCAGTACATTCGACAAAGTTTTGAGTTCCCTTTTTGTAAAGTGTCGTAACTACATTAGCAAATGCTTTTCTATGGCAATGGTCCTCAAAGTAAATGAAGTACTTATTTTTGTAATCGGTATATTCTTTAAGAAAATTTTTGACTAAATTTTCGCTATTACTAGGGGGTAAGTGGACTTCCAAAATTTTTTGTTTGTTATTAGAAATATCTTTTACACAGATATCGTCTCTGTGCCAGGTGAAAACATGAATTTGCCTAGCTTTCGTATCTACCGCTTCATTAAGAATAGGAATACCTTCATGTTCCCTATTAGATATTGAATTTGCTGTCACGGCGTCATCGCTTTCAGAATCAGATAATTCTATCGTCTCTATTTCTGGTTCTTTAACGCTAAGCTTTACGATTTCATCCGTCACTTCTTTCAAGTGCTGTTGTAATCTCGCTTCCTTCTCATCTACGTTAACTATCATTGATTCCGAGTCATCTTTTGTTATATTAATTTTAATACGCGATAAGGCATCTGCATTTGTATTTTGTTTGCCTTTCTTATAATGTATATCGAAATTATAGTCTTCTAAGCGTAAACGCCATCTAGTTAGCTTGCTATTAGGTTCTTTTAATGAATTCAACCATGCCAAAGGTCTATGGTCAGTATATATTGTAAATTTTCTGCCATATAAATAGGGTCTGAAATATTTAACTGCCCATACTATGGCCAATAACTCCTTTTCTATCGTACTATATCTAGACTCTGTATCGCTTAGTTTTCTACTGGCAAATGCAATCGGTTTTTCTGATCCTATAGTACCTTGAGAAAGTACTGCACCTATCGCGACGTTTGACGCGTCGGTTGTAAGAATAAATGGTTTTGTGAAGTCGGGGAATTGTAACAAAGGTGCATGTGTCAGCAACTCTTTGCACGTTTCGAAACTTTTTTTATAATCATCATTTATCTCAATCTTTTTTCCCTTCTTTAGACATGCTGTGAGAGGTGCGGTTATCTTAGAAAAATCCTTTATAAACTTTCTATAATAACCAATTAATCCTAAGAAACTCTTAATCTCTGTAACTGTTTTGGGCAAAGGGTATTTCAGAATAGCCTCTATTTTGTCTTTGTTAGGCTTAAGGCCATCCCTAGTTATTGTATGTCCCAAGTACATTACTTCCTTTCTCAAAAACTCGGATTTATCAAGCTGGACTTTTAAATTAGTTTTTCGGAATCGCTCGAAAATAGCTCGCAGTTTCTCTATGTGTTCTTGTAAACTGGTCGAGAAAATGATGACGTCATCAAGATATACGAGGCAATGCAAGCCTTGTAAACCTCTGAGGACGTTATCCATTGCACGTTGAAATGTGGCAGGCGCTGTTTTCAAACCGAACGGCATTCTGTTGAATTCGTATAAGCCGAATGGTGTTGAAAACGCAGTTTTTTGTCTATCTTCTTTCTGGATTTGTAGTTGATGGTAGCCAGACGCAAGATCTAAGGTGGAAAAATACATACTCTTTCCTAGTTTATCAAAAAGATCATTGATGTTTGGCAAAGGGTACTTATCGTCCACAGTTATTTCGTTCAAACGTCTGTAATCTACTACCATCCTCCACTTTTGTTGTCCAGAAGCATCTAACTTCTTTGGAACTAGGTGGACCGGTGCACTCCAAGGAGAATTTGATTCTCGGATTACATCGTCCTTTAGCATTTTATCCACTTGGCGCCTAATCTCGTCTGTTTGGGCGGGCGGCAACCTATAGGCTTTTACGTTAATGGGATCCTCGTTTACCGTTCTAATTTTATGTTTCACTTCGTTAGTGAAAGACAACGGTATGTCCTCACAGTAAAAAATATCCTTATATTCCTCACAAATATTCTTAATCATCGTTCTTTCCTCCTCATTCATATGATCTAACCTTAATTTTTGTAAGTTGTTTAATAATAACTCGTCCATTCTGTCTCTGTCGCTTAAATTATTAACTAAGATCTCTTGGTGATTGTAAGGTTCTACCTGAAAGGGGTTAGTGACCTTGAGGGTCATTTCTATGTCCTTGCAGTTCTGAATAACCGTATGTGCATAACCATTTACACAGTTAACTAACGCACAGGGCATTCGAATTCCCTTAGTCAATTCCTTAAAATCTAAAATAGCCTCGCCATTAGTTAAATTTACGGGCAGTTTTACCCTTAACTCACTACGTGGCGGTAAAATATAAGTATCTTTTAACGCTGAAGAGTAAACAAAAGGTATATCAGTATTCCTTGTATGTAAAGTTAATGTTTGGTAATCAATTTTTGCATCTAATTGTTTTAATAAATTACTGCCTAATAAACCATCGTAGTTACTGTCAACATCGTAAACGTAAAACTTATGACCTTCAGAACTTTTAAATATTTTGGGCAAGGGAGTTAAAACAACTTCTGTATGTACGCTAACGCCATGAGTACTGACTACTTCAAAAGGCTCTTTGTAGATAGCATTTTTAAAATGATGGTAGGCGACACGCCGACCTATGAATGATCTAGAGCTGCCAGAGTCTAACATAAAAACTGCATTACCTAGCTCCGGGATTACAATGTAAGGCAAAGAACGATAATTAGTACAATTTAAAACTATTTTTTCTCTCTGTATGAGGCTCTCAGGTGAAAATTTTCAATCTGTTCGGTCTCATAGGACGTGCTCGCTTGCGGTTCGTAATCGTAAATATTTTGTTCATTATTATCGTACGTCATAAGTGAGTCATTATTGGTATAATTTACGCGTCTAGAGTTTGCAGTTCGCATGGTAACGTCGGTGTTTGAACCCGAGTTTGCCGGCGTTGCATTTTGCACCGATGCCGTTCGCGGCGCGGCCTGCTGATTCGGCCACGGCGTTGACCTACTTTGTTGTGGCGACTGATTTTGCGCATTATTTTGGTTTCTAAAAGAATTTCTATATTGAATTGAATTATTTGGAGAGTTCGTTTGGGTAGTATTTCCTGTTGAACTATTTGGTACTGGTATACTAGGTTGTTTTTGTGGATTGGGTGAACGTTGGAAGTTGCCGTTATTGTTGGTAGTTTTTCCTGGCAGTTTTGAACTATTTTTATTTCTATTATTTCTAGATTCATAAACCGTCTGAAAGTTTTGCTCTTCTAACACTACCTTCAAGGCATCTTCTAGTGTCGTCACGTTCCTTAATCGTACCAATCTAACTAAATAAGGAGGTAAATTATATAGGAAAA
The DNA here is from genome assembly GCA_943138885.2 of Tholera decimalis. NCBI lineage: Eukaryota > Metazoa > Arthropoda > Insecta > Lepidoptera > Noctuidae > Tholera > Tholera decimalis. The sequence goes on from OW964567.2 coordinate 35,301,151, forward strand.
CATTCAATGACGAATTAGTATAAATATGCTGTTTGGCTTGACGTAAATTCGCATCGTCTACGGTTTCAATTATTTTTGCAATCAAGATACTTCGCAAGTTTTGAATCCTATGACAGAAATCCAAATAACTTTCGTTATAATTTAGTTTCATGGACTCTAACTCTAATACTAAACAATCTTCGGTTCTAGGGTCACCAAAATGTTGTGACAATAATGTTTTCAACTCCAACCAAGTACGAATATTATCCCGTTCCCCTACTAGGTTCGCGGCGTCCCCTGTTAATCTACTAGTGAGAACGTGAAATAGGTATTCGTTTTGGACATCTCCCCCCTGAAATGTATTTATAATATATTCGCATTTCTTTATAAAAAGTGGGAGCTGTCTAGAATCGCCATTAAACTCTGGAATAATTTTTGCCATTGTTGACGGAACCTGCACGATTTGATCCATTTTGAGAGAACAAAAACACAGAAAGAGAGTGAAAACTAAAACACTAAATACCTAACTAAAGTTAATCTTATTACGCCAGTTATATCGTAATAAAATATAATAATGTTATCACGGTATTGCTCAACCCTTAATAACACAACACATACAATTAAAACAAAGAGAAAAATGATAAAGGAAAACCGAGAGGATAGTGAAAAAGTTTTACTCACAGTCCTGTAGTTACTCCCATCTCCTCCTTGTGACTACTATCAAATACTGCGCCGGCCGTTGTGCCTGGTACTTAATAGATTTGTTTGTTCGGGAATCTCCGTTGAACTGTAGAAACAGACGTCCAGCTGTGCTTGTAGAGTTGTATACGTCGCAAACTGACTACAGAGATCCTACCGGCTGCGCCAATTAAGTGATCGACACTTGATTAGTTTAAAAAAAACTTTATTTAAACGAACAGCGTTACAGTAATTAAGATAGTAATGATTATTCTAATAATGATACATGTATTTATATTTAATTATTGCTAAGTTAACAATATTCTTATAGACTACTTATTTGCTACTTGAGGTGGAGGGGGATTTGCTGATAAAGCGAATAGAGTTGGGGTCGTCACACTTAACTCACGCGGTGCGTAAATTTATTTAAATGATTAAGCACGCGACCGAAAGCAATCGCTAGCATGTGACGACTGGCCACACCGTGCACCGCACGCACCGCGCTGCTATTGCTTAATTTGCTTATTACTACTTGCGATTGCGATCATGCGATGTGCGACGGACAGAGGCACATGTGCGATATAAAGCCAAAAGCAAATAGCAACAAGTGAGAGCTACGATAGCATTTGCTTTATGTTATGTATGATAAGCACGGTGCTTTATTTTGCTATATGCTTTATTAACCACCACTACTGACTAGTCGAGACAACAATAGTGGTTATTTTGAATTCGTTCAGAAACACATTTCAAAAACAGACACGAAAGATTTTTGTAACGATGAAATCATCACACTTAATTATGTTTACTCAAAAATATGTATGTGTACAAGAGAATATAAGTAATTTATTTTTAACACAACAAGAATACACACATTTTTCAATTGTCTTCTACGTAACATTGATTTGATGAGACATGATTTCAGAACGAATGAAGTATGCAAACAAACGAGACGCCATGTTGAATAAAACATGGCAATAATTGAAAAACTATTATTTATTGTACACAACAAATCAGGCTCAAATTCACCAGAGAATATTTTTCTCCAATTTGTAGTATTTTTTCCTCTTTTTAACCGACTTCAAAAAAAGGAGGTTCTCAATTCGTCTTGAACTTTTTTTTTTTATGTATGTTACCTCATAACTGGGAGACGGCTGAACCGATTTGAAAAATTCTTTTTGCGTTTGAATGGGTATACTTTCTAGTTGGTCCCATTGTTACAAAATCAGGATCTGATGATGGGATCTTGGAGAAATCGAGGGAACTCTTCAAATATTATAGGCACACTTATAGCGTTTTTAGTATTTCTTATAGTACCCTGAGCAGTTGTTTCCGAAAAGTACCATTTGGGGAAGTTGAACTGATGATGAAGACCACAGAAGGCCACTGAAACTCCTCAATAATAAGTATTTCATGGATTGCGATTTGATTACTTGAGTACGGATGTTAAACACTTTATGCTCGTCACAATACATATGGTGATGTAGAGCTGATGGTCAAGTGCCAGGAGAACTCCTCAAAAATTAACGGCTATGCATCGGGAAAAGCAATATTTTGTAAAAGGTGATAAGTTGTTGACATTATGGCTTTTGTAACTAGATAAATTACAAACCGACCCACTAAAAAGAGTGAAAAAATTTTTTTTTGCAAAAAATAGAACCGACTTCCACATCAAAACACTTCAAAGCCAAAAATAACTTTAATTTCGGAAGGCGGTGTGAAAAAAAAAAAGAAAAAGAGATGGGTTATTGAAGGAACACCGTGGATTTTAGTCAGTAAAAGTCTGACAGTCCCTCCCACCCTGCCCGGGGTGGGAGGACTTATTTGATAATTTTACCACGATAAAAAAAGAGGTAGTTAAAAATCTAGACAAGAAGACAAAATGTTTAGGTATTTTAGATCTTAGTTCACGGACCTAATTGAGATATTGTGAAATCTACAGCAGAGTTGGCAGGGGCGGAAATAATGAAATGGCTCAATTCAAATCTACTGACGTTAAACATACTAAAAACATGTTACATCCCGTTCGCAATTAGGCAACAGACCGCATCATCACACCATGCTGTTGTCCAGCACTTATTAGAAGTGACAACGTAAAGTACCTAGGAGTCTACATAGATGAGGGACTCACATGGAAAAAACGACTAAACGCCGTCACGACTAGAACCTTGCGCCTCATACATGTATTCAAATCCCTTGTAACTCTGCTAATGCCGATGTATTAAAAATGGTGTATTATGCACTATGCCAATCGGTAATAGGATATTGCATCTGTGTATGGGATGCAGGAATGAAAAGTCACGTCCTGAGGGCAGAGAGAGTGCAAAGAGCTGTGCTAAAAGTAATGAAAAACAAGCCTCTTAGATACAATTTTTCGCGGACTGCGAGCTACTTACAGTCCGTCAGCTGTTTGTGCTTCAATCTGTCCTTGCCCTTCCCCCGTCTAACCCAAATAAGCGCACAAACCTTCCCTCAGGCTCCCAACACAGGACCACTTTACCTAATCATCAGTAGGTATTACGTAATCAGCGCTTACATCTACAAAAATATTATTTTTTTAATCTAATTTTATTTAGGGGCTTTTATCAAGGACATGTCAGCCCCATCGTACCCTTTTACATATACTAACTTACTAACACAGTATTAGTTTATAATATTACTTAAAGTTATACATATAATAGCTAAAGAATTTGAGTTATTTGTGTAGGACCATAATTAAATGGCACAATTTCTTAATAATCTCCGAAGATGGTAGATATAAGATTGATTAGATTATTCCCACATAAATTTTATTTATTTTATAATCCTTCAAAAGTAACTCGCGTTCTACTTCGTTCCGAGCACACTCCATCAGCAAACGTTGCACGTCTTCTATTTGATTGCAAACTGTACAATTGGGAGAATCAGCCTTTTTCATAAAAAATGCAAACTTTGCCGATGGTACAAAAAGATACATAAAATACAGAATATCTTATACCTCAACAAACACAACCTAAAATCAAAAGTGACAGAATGGCTACTTAAACAGGACTATGCCGCAACGGAGACTTTACTTACCTACATAGTCTAATCAGCAAACATCCATCTCCATTCTGGCACTAATACCTATTCCTGTACTAGCATCCATACACATTCGCATATACAACAACTTTCCTCCCACTTACACACCAACACCACTCTACCTACTTATTCACCCTCCCACACAAACACCTACACCTTCAATTACATTCATTCACCCTAACCCTAGCACTCTTATTATATACTCATCCATTATTTAAAAATTTTAAGTACCTATAACTTTTTTTCCCTTCTAAGGATAATGGACACCATCCACTTATTTATTAAATAGGGCCCTCATACAGGGTACCCTAGTTTAAGAGGCAGAGTTTAATTTTTTGTGTACAGATTTCTATGACATACAAATGTTTTATGTAAATGTTCTCTTCGATACATCAAAAATTGTAAAATACAAGTGCTCTGTCTGTACATTTTGGGAAATAAATATATTTATTATTATTTCCTTTATTTCTAATCATATACATATAAATTACATTTTTAGATATTTCTATAAAAAACAAAAACATTTAAAAATATGTAAAAAAAATATAAAAAAATATATTATTATTATTATTAATTTCGAACCGAGCACTAGTTTCTGACGTTTTATAAGTACGAGTATGTAGATGTACCTATGTAGGCGCATGTGCAATAAAATATTTCTATTTTGACGTGAATTCTTGGACAAACGAAAGGCTGCGTGAAAGCTAACGTAACACCAGAATTAACACATTGTTTTTTAAACTTATTTCCGCTCAACACTTGTAGAACTGTATGTGTTTTTGTCATTGTTTTAGTCTTGTTATTAGAAAATCTGACACCAGTCTTGCCAAGGGGTATCTGTTATGCAGTTATTGGGTTGTGGAGGTCAGATACCATTCGTACTAGTACTTAGACTGGGTAGCTAGTCGTTAGACTGGGAGCTGACCCCGAAATAATTGAAAAAATGCTAAACAGTTGGTGATGATATAAGAAAAATATACTAGGTATATCGATGGCACATTGTTTTAAATTTATTTACCAGGTATAGATACGTAGATAACACTGCATCGTTGATGTTAGATTGACACTTATGTTTTGCCGATTTTCATTATACAACGTGTAACGGAAACCCCATATCTATCCAAAAGGACTGAAGACAACATCTGGTATGGAGTCTCTATGCACAGTTTCAGAACAAAATAACTGACTCAAAGAATTGATACCAAATTATTGGTTTCATATATTTCTTGAATACCAATCATAACAAACGTGTCACAGCACTATGAGGGTCAATAACTTTCCACGTCACTTGCCAATAACACGATAATTCTTTTCGTTCTTCTTAATTTGAAAAATTCAGTCTCTGGTTATTACAAATTCCAATACACTGAGTATTGGAATTTGTAATAAGTTCTTCACACGTAGTCTTAGGATTACAAAACCCTTGCCATATCGTTTGTTATCATCCAAAGAAGCCATGCACTTGGTATGTATATACCCTTTAAATTACACGTTGTAGATCTTATCTCGTCATACCTATCACAGTTGAGGCACCTAACAAACACAGCACTTTTTTCTTTTTCATTCCACGTTTTGATTCGATTTCGTTTGTATCGTTTTGATAAAACTGATTCTAGGACAAACAAATTATGATGATACTTTTATGGTTTTATTCTATTTCTTTATAATTTATTTTTATATGTTAGAGTGAATAGGTTAATTCTAGGTAATCGTGCTTCATCTTCGACCACATCGCCCCTTAGCTACCATCAGGTGAGAGGGTGGTCAAACGCGAGACTATCACCATAAAAAAATATTATCTACGCGTTCCTGAGTATAGAGTGACATTTTTCTATTACCTATTTACAATTTTCAGTCCATATCAATTAACACTAGTGTGTAGAACAATGTAATGTATAGAACTTTTTACTCAGTTGTCGTGTTAATTTACTAAGCAGTTTAATTAAAAGCAATGTAGAAGCAAAAACTTCTGTCTAACAGTGATATTTCAGTTACCAGCCTTATGACGAATAAAATTAGGATGTTAGAGAAATTTGTAATAATAATATATAATGCGCTGCACGCCCATGACTGGTTCACATCATACATATTATTGTTATCTTTATTTCAGACCCAAGGGTCCATAGAAATCATTGTTAGTAGGTACAAAAAACCATTATGTACATATTATGTGTTAGTAAACAGGACAAACAATTACTTTCTATTGGATTGCAGGTGTACCCTGCCCAATCTTAACATAGTATAAAGCAAAGTCGCTTTCCTGTGTTTGTCCCTATGTATGCATAAATCTTTAAAACTACGCAACAGATTTTGATGCAGTTTCTTTCAATAGAAAGAGTGATTCAATAGGAAGGTTTTCAAGTATATAACATGCATAATATAGTAGAGGAACACTGATAATTTTTGAGGTTTCTAATGTGATGTCGCAAATAAACACATTTTTTTGCGCTTGCTTTGCAAACGCTGGCTGAACCTTACGAGATAGATCAAAATAATATACTACAGTATGGTACACCTTAAAAAGGTTAAACAAAAAAGATCCTCGATGGCATTTGTCTATTTCTTAGAGATAACCCACAACAACCATTTTTTATCCTTTACTTTTTAGAGAAATACGAGCATATTTTACGAAGCGATTTTAAGCAATACAGCATTAATCCTTATACAATTAAGTACCATAAATATAATGTGCATTTAATATAAATCAATATTGCCCTTTACAGAATATTATTTAAATAAATAGTTTCGATGATATTACAGATTCCCATGGTAAATTATGTGTCGCACTTTCAAGAGTAATGACTAAAGAGAACATGTATGTCGAATGACAAAAAAGCTGTCAACGATGTATATAAAGACATTCTATAGTACATTTAATATAAACATTGCACCCGTGCGAAGCCGGGGCAGGTCGCTAGTATATATACAATAAATGGACTATTTATTTTGTCCGCTAATGCTCTGACGATACTGCTAGAACTACAACGACCCTGCTCATCATGGATGCCGTTCTGTTGCGTATCACGGCGAAGAAATCATCGATACGTGCTTCCGCAAACATAACGAAAGCACTGCAATACCGAGGTTTTTTCACCAGTATCCTCACAGCGTCGTTATATTGCACCCGAAGGGCGTTGTAAGCCCGCCTCGTATAATTGATCTACAGACGTGTAACGAAAACTCCATATCTATCCAAAAGGACTGAAGACAACATCTGAAAGCACAATGTCTGTCTCCAAGCACAGTTTCTCAAAATAAGTGACTCAAAGAAATGATACTAAATTATCGGTTTCATATGTTTCTTGAATACCAATCATAACAAACGCGTCACAGCACTACGAGGGTCTATAACTTTCACGTCACCTGCCAATAAAGCGATAATTCTCTTCTCTCGATCGTCCTTCTAAATTTAAGACATTCGATCTCTGGTATCAATGTATTGAAATTTCTAATAAGTTCTCTCTCTTCCTTCTTTTCCTACCTAGACGAGCCAATAGGCTCGTCTATAGTTTTAAGTCTATAGTTTTTTATCAATAGATAGACTTTATTATTATCGTTTTAGACACGAAGTTCCTATCCTTATCTCAAATCAAATAAATTAAAAAAGTAACGCTGTTTTACAACCAACGACAAAAAGAGGAGGTTATCAATTCGACGCGTATACATATATATATTTTTTTTATGTATTATCATCGAGTATTCGAAGACGGCTGTACCGATTTCGAAATCGAGGGATCTCTTCAAATATTATAGGCACACCTATGGCGTTTTGGGTATTTCTTATAGTAACTTGTGCAGTTGCTCTCAAAAAGTACCATTTGGGGAAGTGAAACTGATGATGAAGACCACAGATGGCCGCCGAAACTACTCAATAATAAGTATTGAGTGGATTGTGATTCAATTACTTGAATATGAATGTTAAGCACTTTATGCTCGTCACAATGCATATGGTGATGTAGAGCTGATGGTGAAGTACCAGGAGAACTCCTCAACAATTAACGGCCCAGCATTGGGAAAAGCAATATTTTGTAAAAGGTTATAATTAGTTGACATTTAGGCTCTTGTAACTAGGTAAATTAAAAATCATCCAACTAAAAAGAGTGAAATAAAAACTTTTTAACAAAAAATTAAACCGACTCCCAAAAACACTGCAAAGTGAAAAATAACTTTAATTTCGGAAGTCGGTGCCAAAAACGAAAAAACAAAACTAAGGACACCGACTACCGAAATTAAAGTTATTTTTCACTTTGCAGTGTTTTTGGGAGTCGGTTTAATTTTTTGATAAAAAGTTTTTATAATAGAATAAAGAACTGGATGAGCAAGTTTAATCTAGACTTTTTACTCTCTATGATTGTATTTTTTTCTTGAAAAATTCGAATCAGTTCAGAATTCAGTGAATCACTGATAATCTCTAATGATTATCAGTTATTTAGATAGATTTGTAAAAAGACTTCAGTTTTGAGTGTCTATGGAAATAAGGTTGAAAAACAAGATGGCGTTAGTATCGAAAAAAATTGGCGCCAAAAGAGCTTTACTACCTAGGTATATTGCTACATGAAGCAAAACTTTGAACTACCCTTTACGAAAATTTCGCCTACGGAGAAGAGAGTGCAAAATTTGGCGCACTTAATAGCGCACTTAAAGTTTATATGGGGAAGGAATGCAATGGCTTTTTTAAATATAATAAAAATAATGCATTCGAAATAATTTAAGTTAAGGTAGAATTTCGATCACTGGGCGACTACTGTTTCAATAAAACGTTGTGAAACGTTCAGGCACCATCATGGTTTGATCAAAAACGGCTTTACCCTCCCCTATTCTTCCTACCACAGCAATATTTCACCCTCTATCCCTGAACTTTAATGCCACAGATTAACTGGCAACTATTCCCGGACAATAGATTTACATTAACCAACAATTCACTGAAATTAAGATAAGTCCCGCTAAACGGAGGGATTACAGGGTTCTCAGGGATATGAATTTAATATATATATTATTATATCTTATTTGTATCCGAGGTGCCTTGCTCAGTGGGGTGCATATATCAATTATGGGTAAGCTTGAATATTACATGAAATATTAGAGGACAGTGTTATGATTTTAGAAAGCATGTAAATTGTGATGACGTGGTGCTTTGGCTGAGTTGCAGTCTTCAGATATTTACAGTAGGTATTCTTTTGAATTTAAATTTACATATTTGTTTTATGTTTAATTTATTTTTTAAATAATTGAATGTTTGACATCTTTCTATTGTAACGTTCTATAATAATTAATTTGTTAATATATATATGATATGATATAATTTAATCTGTTTACTTATGTAAGAATTGTCAATTTTAATGAATATTGTAATAATTTATTTATTTTTAATCATAAAGTTTTGTTAATATTTGCGCACAATGACAGTATGGTAAACACAGAACAGAAAATTGTTCTATTCCGTGATGGTAAAGATGTTAGCACGATTCCATATACATACCTACTTGTAACACCTTGCATGCATTTTTGTTTTTTATAAGATGTATGTACACATTGTACAGACGACAGCACATCAAGCTACAACAATCTGTCAAATTTCTTTAATAGATTTTCAACTTTATTGTTAAAGAAATTAGGTTCAAGATTGATTGGGAAAATTTGACAGTTTTGGGTAGCTTCATGTGCTGGCGTCATACACTCATGTTTGAACAAATAGAATTATCTGAATCTAAATTACTTATAGTTCTTTGAATCATCTCATCATCTGCTGAGGCTTTTCCCAACTATGATGGAGTCGGCTACCAGTCTATCCGGATGCTGCTGAGTATTAGTGTTGTATATGGAGTGACTGCCTATCTGACCTCCACAACCCAGTAACTGGGTAACACGATACCCCTTGGCCAGACCAGTGTCAGATTTACTGGCTTCTGACTTCTCGTAATGACTGTCAAAGATGTCCAAATGACAGCCGGGACCAAAGCGAATGGCTTAGCGTGCTTTTTGCAAGGCACGGGGTATCACGCCGCCAACATCCATATTCCGGGAATCGAACCCGAGACCTCGAGCTCAGCTGTCACGCTTACGACCACCCGACTAACAAGGCAGTCGTTTAATTTTTTTTAGGTTATTAAAAAAAAAAAACATTTTGTAACTTTAATACAGTATGTTAACTAAGTGAGGGCGTTCCCGTTAACCCGCAATAGTAAAGCATCCATACATGCTAAAAATATTACAAAATTACAAAACAAATGTTTTTATTTTTTTAATATTAAAATATTCTCTATTTAGTGAATACATAATAATATAATACATATTATAAATAAGTACATAATAATATAATATAAAAAAAAAACATTTTGTTTTCGAATGGTAATATTTTTTAGCATGTATGGATGCTATACTATTGCGGGTTAACGGGAACGCCCTCTGTTAGTTAACATACTGTATAAAGTTCGCTCATGAAGGAGTATATTTTAAGAATCTAGATAAACGCATGCTGTATAATAGAAAGCTATAGAATTTAAAAGCTACTTCAGTAAATACCTACTTAGTTTACAAAATCTCATTCTACAAAAAAGAGTTTCTTCTAAATAAACAAAAGGTGTTCAGCGCGCCATCGCGACATCTCAACGGTCGTAATGTCATGATAATTATATTTATTTGAATGTCTTTATTTAAACTTTACTGGAAGGGCCATTAAAAATACAAGTTTAGGTAGCTTTTATTGTAGGTACGGTCGGCCAAGAAAGTGGTGTACCAGTTTTGATTTAGTTTCCCGGTCATCGAAAATTACAACAAGGTTCGTTATAAAAAGATATTACTGAAAGAGACAACATTATCATGACGTAAACCTATGTATTTAGTATTCATACGTCATATGTCACATATAAGTACATGACATTTTAACCTTTAGTATAAATGAAAAGGACATTAGTTTCTACAAAGCAATTGAAATGTTTCCAAACAAAAGTAATAAAAACTATTTAGACAACCGAATTCCATTTGACAGGCCCGTTGGTATAGTGGTCAGTGGCCCTGACTGCTATGCGCAAGGTCGTGGGTTCGATTCCCACCTAGGACAAATGTTTGTGTGATGAGCACGGTCATTTGTTCTTTGTCTGGGTGTAATTTATCTATAATATGTATGTATTTAGAAATATATATGTATGTTTATCAGTTGTCTAGTACCCATACCACAAGCTCTGCTTAGTTTGGGACTAGATGGCGTTGTGTGAAAAGTTGTGGAATATTATTATTATTATTATTATTATTTGAAAAAGAAAACTGACAATTGACATTTTGTCAAATATATGCAAAAAATCGATATATTTTCCGTGTTATTTTTCAATCAACTGCATATAAAATCATCTCAATGCCTGCCAACTTGACCATTGCCGAAAGAGCACAAATAATTGCCCAATTTAATGAGGGAAGCAGTATCAGTGCGATATCCCGGAATTTGAATATATCGAGGCGTTCTGTCCGCTTTTGGATTCGTCGTAAAGGAGAGGAGGGAAGTTTGTTGGATCACAGAAGAAGTGGTCGCCGGCCTGCACTCTCCAATAACGATAGAGAATTCATGAGACGGGAATATGAAATCAATGGTTTTAAGCCCACAAAACATTTTGCGGAGATGTTCGATGTGAGTGCCCAAACAATAAGGAATCATCTACATTACATGGGGTTGCACCACAGGCATTACGCCAAGAAAATATATTTGACGGATGCTCACAGACTTGCTCGTCTGAACTTCGCCAGAGAGCACTTAGAGTTTGATTGGTCTAATACAGTGTTTTGTGATGAAAAAACGTTTAAATCCAGTCAGCATGGACGTCTTCACCTTTGGCGATATAATTCAACACGGTATAAAGATGATCATGTAATCCCAAATAGAGAATCAGGTCGAATTTCCGTAAATATTTGGGGCTGGATGAGTACGGATGGTGTAGGAGAATTGTGTTCTCTACCTCCTCGAGCGACGGCTGTAAATTATATCGACGTGCTTCAGAATGCAATGCTACCGACAGTCCGTAATGTTTACCCGGAGAACGAAGTGCCACAATTTGATTTTGTTCAAGATAATTGTTCAATTCATAATGCGAGGATCGTAAGAGCCTGGTTTCGTTCACACACTGACGTAAGGGTAATTCAGTGGCCCTCAAGATCACCGGACCTCAACCCGATAGAAAATCTTTGGGGCCTTATGGTCCAACGATGGTTGCATCAAAATGAAAGAACCAAACAAGCTCTTATTAGTCACTGTAATTATATCTGGGAGGAAATGCGGGGAACCGATATTTGCTCACGGCTTGTTGGTTCAATGAGGTCTCGTCTTTTAGAGGTTATAGAGGCCAACGGCGGTTACACCCGTTTCTAATTTTTAAAAATTTTCAATATCTTCTAAATATTACTATATATGCTATGTTTTTGTTTGTTATAAGTATTTTAAAATTGATTGTAGAAATTTAATAAAAGGATAAATCTATTTTTAGCTTGTTTTTTATTGATATTGTAATTACAAGTTTACAGAAATTGTAGGTTTGTGAACTCGCCTTGTGCCTTTACAATTTTATGTAACTTGTTGATTACAATTCTGAATTTGTAGATACAATTTTGTCATCAAAATCTACAGACCCCCGCCGTTGATTTTACGACGTCATTGGTTCCATCAAGTTCAAACTAAGAACAGCTGTCACGTTACAAACAGTAATAGTCGTTATCAATAATCAGATAAAGACAGCAATAGAAGTTGTCAGATCGATCTGCAAGCGAAACTAATCTTTATCACCTATGAATCTGCAAGCGATATTCAACCTTAGGGTGGTACACCACTTTCTTGGCCGACTGTACCTACCTCTTTTATAATTCTAATATTTTTTTTTTATGGCCAAATTAAAATGTCTATCTAATGTATTATAATTATTGACTTTAAATGTAAATAAATCTAATAGGACGTATTTTTTTTGTATTTCTTTTAATTTTATTTACATTTTGTAATGTTCCTTTTTATGTTATTATTGTAGGTACATGGGTGCAAAGCCTGAAATAACTGATTTTATTTTATTTATTTATTAAATTACTTGAATTTATTTCATTTTGTTTTATTCGTTTTTCCCTGGTCCAAGACTTGTATCTTCTTTGGCATCCGTCCCGCATAGGAAAGGTTTACTTAATTTAATGATCTTTTATTTACCTTGCATTGTTTGTACATATGTTCGGAGTTTCCAAATGAATTTTAAGGTAGGTAGTTATCCCCAACCGATTCAGATGAAATTTTGCATACATGTTTAGTTTGGATAGTACCTAATGTGACGTAATTTAAATCTAATATGCTGACCGGTCCAAGATGGCAGACTAGACTAGTATTTCAGTACCATGAAATTGTAATTTATTAATTTATTTGTATCAAATCTATAGTCTTTGTAAACCCTTAACCTACTGGTAATAAATTTAATAAACAATTTAGCATTGCACTAACATCTTGATCTTACAGGAACTCAAGCAAGACACACAACAGTGCCACTCCACAATATTCTCCCACAGAATACTGCAGTACTTTGGTCTCATAGCTCGCCGAAGTACAAACAATTAGGAGGTGGTTGTAGTTACCGCTAATATAGATGGTAAACGACCAAGAGGACGCAGTCCCAGACCAGAGGCTGATCAGATTCCAAAGTACTGCAGATGCCGATGTCCCCGGCTCTCCATCAAGCTGAAGATCTTAGTAGATAGACAAGCCTGTTGTAACATTTCCGTTGTAGCCACGATTCTCAGCACTGAGGGATTGACTTGAGGAGGAGGGTAATAATAGCAATAATTTAATTGGCAACATATACTTCTGAATGCACATGCCTACCAGCCCAGTGCCTGACAGATGGCCCATCAATATTGCCTGCCAGTGTGACCAGAATGTTCAACTAACCCTGGATCGCGCAGCGCAGATACACATCGCTTGCGCATAACAGCATAAAAGTTATCTTCTCTTGCTTCAGTAAACTCGCCTGACGCGCTGCAAAACCAACGTAGCCCCAACGAAACCCTCATCGTATTATTTATATTGAACGCGCAGAGCGCTGGAAGTCTCTTACGTACACCTAACCCATAGGTTGCATGAGTAAAGTGATTGACAATAAGCTCGAAATACAGTCAGTTAAAAAAAAAACAATTTTTAAGACTTTGCTGAGATGCCAACATAAATTATAAAAAGCTTCTATTCTCTTTTTGTTATTTGTTAATTGGTCCAAGGTCAACTTTTGAGCTAGGCTTAGGTTTTTTGAAGTTGTATGTTGGTGCTAGCACGATTACCTTCAGAGCTCCTCTCGAATAGGAAAGGGTTTCATATATTTTTTACCTTTTATGTTCCGTATTCCAAGATCCACTTTTTAGTTCATCTACGTAAGGAAATCAAGCGTTTTGAAGGTAAACATCGGTGCCAACAGGATTATTTACAGAGGGTTGTACTTTCAGCGCACCTTTAGCATAGGTAAGCTTTTTCACCCATAGACACTAGATAATCGTGAATCAGCATTAAAGATCACTGACTAACATACATATTTCGGGCACGCCGCAATTGCGGCGGTAAGACCCCTTTTTGAGGAGTGGCTAGATCGGCGTTACGGCGTCCTGACCTACCGCATGACACAGGTCCTCACCGGACACGGAAGTTTCGGGAGGTACCTGTGTCTGATGGGGAAGGACAAAACGCTTGGGTGTCACCACTGCGAGGATCGCCCTGAGGACACAGTAGAGCATACGGTGCAAGACTGCTCCGCTTGGGCAGAGCACCGACGTGTCCTCACGGCGGCGATAGGCGGAGACCTCTCGCGCCCGGCATTGGTCGAGGCCATGCTGCGGGGCGAGAGGGAGTGGGAAGCGGTCGCCTCCTTCTGCGAAGCAGTCATGCTACCGAAGGAGGAGGCGGGCCGTGTGAGGGAGAGGATGGCGTCTTCCCTCCAGCCCAGCCGCAGTGGTAGACGCCCACGGCGTCGGACGTCGGCCGACGATCTCCGGCCACCGTAGGCGCGGGCATGCGGACAGCGAGTAAAGGGCAACTCGCTGTCCGCCCATGGACCATGCCCGGGTCGACGGCGCGTTGTGTTCCACGCGCGCCTCAAAGAGCGTCAGCAATATGACGAGGCCCCCTCTGTAGAGGGCCGAAGCCTGCCGGGGTCGTGGGACTTATCCCATTACCGTGACCCCGGAACGTAAAGGGCTATTGAAGGCACACCGTGGATTTTAGTCAGTAGAAGTTTGACAGTCCCTCCGGCCCTGCCCGGGGTGGGAGGACTTATTTGATAATTTTACCACGATAAAAAAAAAAGAAACATACATATTTATTTGTTTAATATATACTTTATTGTTTACCTTACAATATTTAATTGGTATTTCATAGTGATATTATACTTATTGACGTTTTTATTTAAAAACTGTCCTGTTCTCGATGCTGTTAGTTCCGTTACATTATGTACTACTATACTACTACGTACTTTATTGGGAATTTATCTGGCTCTGCCCTTACTTTGTCAACGTATACAATAAAACACTGTTCTAATTTTTCATTTTTTACAAAAGAAAACGGCATATCCTTAGAAAATTGCTAAGACATGCAACATAGCTACCGCCCGCACTGGGGCCTCGTGGTGAATTACGGCGCATTCCCTCTAATAGAGAGGATGCCTGTGTCCTAGCAATGGGAACGCTGGTTACGTTACATATTTGTATCATTTTATTATTATATCCAAACTCCAAACAAATATTCAGCCATATTCATAAACGTTCACATTTTTTACATTAGAAGATAGTAGGACTATGTCATGCCGTTTCAGAAGTACAGCAATTTGCTAAACGTTACCTCAGCGGCATCTTGAATAACTCTGAAACCTCAAAAAGCACAAATTCCATTTTTTGGGCTCAATTAGGCACAAATGTGATCTATCTAAGTAGCTAGTTTGTACTCAGCTACAACCACCGGTAAAAAACACACCACTGGGGTAACGTTACTCCAGCGGAATCTGTTTTTCGTGAATATCTTTGGAACGGCTGGACGCACAAATTCTAATTTTCGGTGCCATTTACACGAGATGGGGTACTAATTATCTGTCAAGCCAAAATCCTGAAAAGCAACAACATTCCGCTGACGTAACGCATACAAAGAAAGCGCTAGTAATGTGGGTAAACTGACAGTAGGTATGAAAGATAGCGGAGCGCTAGTGATGCAAGTGAACTACCTAGATACCTAGTACAAACGCAGCGCAGGGGATTTTGAAGGTTTTCTAAAAAGTCATAGAGCAAAGTTGTTGTTTTTTATGTTAGTTATACAGTCCTGCGAGGTTGTTAGTCTTTTACGAATAAGCCTATAAAAAAAAAAAAACATTTATTTCAGGTCCAAGACCCATATAAAATAAAATAAAATACACAAATTAAAACAATTGCTCGGCTTCCTAATTTAAAATACAAAGGGAGAAATTCACATACAAAAAAATTCAAAGATATATTAAAAGTCAATTATAATAATTAAATAAAAAAAAAATCATGTCAAATTATCAAATTAAATACAAATTAAATGTCAAATTAAATTCCAAATTAAAAGTCATATTAAATTACCAAACTACAGCTATAATAGAAAATGTCAAGTTATTTTTCTTTTATTTACATTAACAATATGCCGGTCACAACAGTGCCTCACATATAGACAATCAAGCCTCCCCGCAATCATTGCCAGGACAGAGTTGGAGCTGTCTCGCACCCTCCGCACCAAGGACGCGCACCACTTGCGCATGGTGGCGTGGAAACAGTCGGTGCGCGCTTCCGAAAACATGCCCGAGGCGCTGCAGAAACGAGGCAGACCCAACACTGCCCTGAACGCATTGTTATACTGGACGCGGCGGGCATTGTAGCTAGCTTGTGTATAGTGAGCCCACAGGCTGCACGTGTACAAAGAGGTGCAGTACGCCTTGAAAAGGGTGATCTTAACTAAGTTAGAACAACGTGCAAACCTGCGGGCGAGCATGTTTGCTCTTCTCGACAAAGCCCTCCGCTCCCGTTCGATGTCAGCGTGGTCTCTGAGATCAGACACAACCCAATGCCCAAGGTATTTAAATTGTTTCACTCTATCCAGAGGTAAACCACAAAGATGTACTGGAGGCACTGTTTCTGGGCACTTAGCACCACCTGCCTCAAAGACCATGCATTTGCACTTTGACACATTATATTTAAGGCCATGTGCACCCGCGTACTCCTCACAAATATGCAGCAACCTCCGCAGACCACAGACCGACGCACTCAGCAGCACCATGTTGTCAGCATAGCTTAAATTGTTGACGCATACCTCGTCAACATGACAACCGACATGCTCACTGCTGAGCGCAACGATGAGTGCATCCATGTAGAGGTTAAAAAGGGTGGGTGAGGTCAAGCCGCCCTGCCTCACACCACACTCCAGACGATATGGCTCCGACACCGCCTCCGCCCACCTGACATGGTTAACCTGATGCGTATACCATTACTTGAAGATTGCCACAAGTTCGGGAGGAAGGTTAAAACTCTCCAGCTTATCCCACAGGATATCATAGGCAACCAGGTCGAAGGCCCTGGATAAGTCGAGGAAACATGCATATTCGGGGGTCTTACGTTCCGTATAGTATATGACGGTGTGCTTAAGAGCCAGTATGGCGCTCTCCGTGGACAGCTGCGGTCTAAAACCAAATTGGTTATCATGCAGGTCCACACATTTACTCAACTGTGTATTAAGCAAACCGTCAAACACTTTGGCTATGATGGTGGCCAGCGAAATTGGCCTATAGTTCGCCTTATCAGCAAGGTCACCGGTTTTGTTTTTCACAACAGGCACCACCACAGACCTCATAAGATCCGAGGGCAGGTAAGAGTGGCTCACGCATAGAGAGTAAAACATCGCGAGGACTCGATGAATATGAGGGCCAGCATGTTGCAGGTGTTCAATGCTGAGACCGTCATGCCCAGGGGATTTGCCTCTCGTCATGTTCTTTATGATTGAAGCCACCTCTTTGGCCAAAATTCGAACCCCCACGACCCCATTAGCCGCCTCAGCATTGAACATCTCACTAGCCGAACCCAGAGGGGATTGCACGGAAAAATTATCCTTAAAAACATTCGCGATGGTTTTGTGATCGCTAACTCCATCGACGCTCACAGGAAGACTCGTCCTACCATTCGTTTTGCTCGTGTGTTACCAAAACCCACGGAAATCACCACCAGAATGCCTCTCCGCAAGGGTGTCCATCCTAATCTGATCTTCACGATCTTGGCATGCCTTCAATCGTGATTTGAACACCCACACACACAGCTCTCACACATTTCTGCATACATGATGCCAGCCCTAGGCCTACCACACGCTACCCACTGCGAAAACTTTAGCCGAGCCTTACCGTGAGCCTCTCTGACAAGCTCGTTCCATCCCGCTACACGTGGGCCACTACCACCCGCCCTGGTGCCCCCTCGACCCATCACAGACGCACCACGCAAGGCAGACACAATATTAGAGTACAATCTGTCAAGAGTACGCGCGTGACCATACACATTACAATATTTATCAGCTAAAATGATTACAGTACATAAACATCACAGATGTTGAGGTATAAAAACACGACATCTGGCCGACCGCGCTCAAGAAGTCAAGACATTTTATATCTCTTCCATTAAATTTCTTACTCTTTGAAAAAGATGCTTTTCGCTATTCAACGACGACAAACAGTTACCTTCTCGCTGTAAATTAATAAAGAATGCAATAAACCTTATTTATACGACCATTAAGTTACTTTTTTATAAGTTTTTGTATTACAATGGGAATGTTTGGCGAACAAAGCCACTTGAGTTTTGATGAAAAGTTTAGAGAATAATGTAATGACGATCGCGCTCAACTCCTCTCCAGGAGATCTGTCCTGTGACCTTCGAGGGAAGGAGCACACATATGAGTCTGTGTGACCAAAAAGGGTTCAATGTTTTGAACTTAAAATCGGAAATCGGAATATTTACCATATGTATTTATTGTTTCGAGTTTCCAAACATTTCGTTCTGATTTTGTTTGAAGACCTGAATTTTGTTTTAAGTTCTAGTGTTGGTTAGTCACCATGTCAATTTAAAAACTTGTTTTGGTATTGTTTAGGCATAACCAATTTTCAGATAATAGATATATAGAGATATCCATCTTTTATTTAGATTTGTTCATATAAACATATATTGTGTAGCAAAATTTACTGCTTAATATTATATTATATTATATTATATACTCTATATTGTAAATAACCAGCCTTGAATGTTCCCACAGCTGGGACAACGGCCTCTTTGTATGAGGGAAATAGATAGAATACTCTTTATTGTACACCAATAATTTAAACACACTTCATTTACAATACTGCAAAATATGGTTACAATGGCGGTCTTATCGTTGATAGCGATATCTTATATAGCAAGATCGTAATATGAAATTTTGAATGTACTTATACGGATTTTTCAGTCTTAGGACATATCATTTTCCTAACGATATATTGCTTCACCGTATCGAAAGCCATATAGTAGGTAGGTATATAATATTGTGTTTCTAATCTCAATCGAGTTATTGGGTATGCTGTCTTCTGCGCACGTTTCCAGATGGCTGCGACGTGGAGGAGTAGTTACTTCGACGCCTTAGTGTTGATTTTTAATAACGTGTGCCTTAAAAAAAGCAGAAAAAAAGGAAGCTTAGCGCTAGTGACCACCACTAGCGCTAAGCTTCCTTTTTTTTCTGAACCAGGTTCCCTTTTCTCCTTTTATATCTATCTCTCTTAGCCTCAACATGATCGATAAATCATGAAAAATGCGCCAATATTGTATCCGTAACCTGCCTCGTTGGTCGAGTGAGGACGAGGTCTCGCTTTCGATTCCCGAGTCGGGTAAAAAGTGCTATTAGGTTTTCCTGTAAAGAATTTATATTTATTTATTTATTTTATTTTACAGAAAGCTTACAGACTAATAACAAAGATAAAATAACATTCGTTGATAGGGAAATTTGCTAATTACAAGCTTCCACATATATGATATCAAGTTACCTACATCTAATTTTTGTTGACATTTAACCAAAAATAATATACTTATCACTAAGGTTACAAACTAAGACTTAAAGCTAAAAATGTAACTACTAAGAAGATGATAAAATCATGCAACATAAAAATAATAAATTATAAACAAATTACGTCTAATCACGAGTGTCATCAAAATATTCATTGTTTAGAATTTTTCTAATTTTCTGTGCACCTGTGCAAAATAAGTCGATTTCCAGGTGCGAGGGTAAATTATTAAATGCAATAACACTGCGTATGGAGAAGGCGTTATTTCTCAGTAGTAGCCCGGAGTTAAGAAGTTAGCGGTGTGATCCCCCCGTGTCTAGGAAAGCATGTGAAGCCGTTGATCCCGGATGTAATTTCGACAACTTTGGCAGTCGTTAGTCGTCGGTAGTCAGAAGCCAGTAAATTGAAACTGGCTAAGGGGTATCGTGTTACCCAGCTACTGGGTTCTGGAAGTCAGATAGGCAGTCGCTCATTGTAAAACACTAATACTCAGCTGGATCCGGTTAGACTGACCCCAAAATATTTATACCTTTATGTTACCTATGTTTCACAAATAAATATTCTGATTCTGATTCGACAGTCGTCACCGGTAGTCAGAAACCAGAAAGTCTGACACTAGTCTTGCCAAGGAGTATCGTGTTACCAGTCGTGTTAACAGTCGCTCCATAGCCAGCCAGCAGCTCCAGCTGAGTACTAGTGTTGTACACTAGTACTCAGCTGAATCCGGTTAGGCTGGGAGTTTTTTTAATTAATAATATTATGTAGCGTGCTATGTAGTTTCTTATATGTTCTAAACACTTTTTATTCTTACCTAACTACTTTTTTATTTTTTCGAGAAGGACTAATTTTTCCTCTAGTACCTACCTATACAACGTGTAACGGAAACCTCATATCTATCCAAAAGGACTGAAGACAACATCTGATATGGAGTCTCTATGCACAGTTTCAGGTCAAAATGAGTGACTCAAAGAATTGGGACAAAATTATCGGTTTCACATGTTTCTTGAATACCATACATAACAAACGTGTCACAGCACTACGAGGGTCAATAACTTCCTCGTCACTTGCCAATAACACGATAATTCTCTTCGTTCTTCTTCATTTGAAAAAATGGGTTTCTGGTATCAATCTATTGAAATTTCTAATAAGTTCCACATATGTAGACATAGGATTACAAAAACCTTGCCATATTATTTGCTATCGTCCAAAGAAGACGTGCGATTGTTATGTATATACCCTTTATGTTACACGTTGTATACAGGCTCTACTAGTATGCCTAACGCAATAATACCTGTCTGAACTTTTGGGTAACAGACAAGAAAGTGTGGGATTTTTACCTCACTGAAAAAAACCTGGTAATCTTCACCAGCACAAAGAGCCCCGCACAGAGGGCCCCGGTACCCATAAACCACTCCGGAAACCCATTTGTGTAACGCCTCAGGGGCCCATCCCCTCGAACCATATAGTACACACAACGTCAGTACATGCTAATCCACCAAGTTGAAAAAAAATAAGCGTCAATAGCCTTATAGTATAGATAGTCAATAGTCAATGGCTAAGGTATCGGCCTTGTGATTGACAGGTACAGGTGGAAAGTGATGACCCTCATAGTGCTGTGACACGTTTGTTATTATTGGTATTCAAGAAACATATGAAACCAATAATTTGGGGTCAATTCTGTGAGTCACTTATTTTGAGCTGAAACTTTTTGGATAGATATGGGGTTTCCATTACACGTTGTATATCAAACAGCTGACCCGATCTTGTTCAAACCAATTTTCGTTGAAAGTTTACATTAAGATCTACAGCATATATTTGTTTTAGATTTTTCCCTCCATTAATATAGAAGCTAGAAGAGGACACACATTTTACCACTTTGGAAGCGTATATATTTTAAACGATTGACTTTATGAAAAAGTGGTTTTAGAAACCTCCATGTCATTTTTATAGATAATTAAAGACCTTTCTATAGATACCACACACGCATAGGTTTCAAGAAAAAAAAAAAAAAAATCAGTTTCAGTTCCATGTATGAGGAGCCCCCATTAATTTTAAATATTTTTTTCCTAAAATCTGAAAGCGGTTCACAGAATACATCTACTTATCAAGTTTCAAGTGTATGGTCCTAATAGTTTCGGAATAAAATGGCTGTGACATAC
Source organism: Tholera decimalis (assembly GCA_943138885.2). NCBI lineage: Eukaryota > Metazoa > Arthropoda > Insecta > Lepidoptera > Noctuidae > Tholera > Tholera decimalis. The sequence goes on from OW964567.2 coordinate 35,323,085, forward strand.
GAACGGACGGACGGACAGACAGACAGACAGACATGACGAAACTATAAGGGTTCCGTGTTTTGCCATTCGGCTACGGAACCCTAAAAAGGACCATAAAGGATAAATCTTTGTAATCATAAATTTTCATTTGTTTTATTGATAGTACGCTCGCGTTTGACCACCATCTCACCTAATCGTAAGTGATGATGTGTTCGATGATGAAGCACGCTTACCTAGAAGTGACCTATTCACTCTTGACTTAAGGACTTCCAGATTATAGCTATCAGGAAACACAGTCTGTGGCAAGGAATTCCACTCCTTAGCCAAACGCACATTGAAAGTATTCCCAAAAGGTTTTGCGCGTATGGGTGGGATGTCCACCAATAAATAAATTTTTGCTATAATCATCTTAATTAAATTATTTTTTAATTATTTTTTCTTTTCTTTTTATTTTTCTTTATTAGAAAATAACATACAAAATACTTTATATTAATGTACGCACCGGCACCAACCTTTCAATACGGCCGAGTCCAAGTGCTTACAGTGGTGGCCATGTTCCAGACATTAACTACCTAAGCCTAAGGAATAAGGGTTGTGTACGTCGTGCAATGTACACAGGGAATGGTTTTCTTACTGCCGATCCCACAGACTCATAGGACCGATGATGGCTAAAGGTGTCTTGGCCACAGTAAGAGGAAGTATAGGGTATGAATCACACGCAACTCCAGCTTGATAACTGATCTATTACAATAATTAACTATATTATATACAAATATTATGGTCAATACACATTGATGGCTATTTACATGTGTTCTGTATGTGTAGTGAGCCGATGAAGCGAAGATCTCATTAGGTCACTTCTTAGTGCTGACGGTGTGCCGGTGACTCCGCCGCGTGTGTCGAATAATTATATATGTGTTGCTGACGCTGTGATGCTGAGGCTCGTGTACTCAATTATGTTCTAGTTTGAACAATTAAGATAGAAAACACACTACATGCCTAGGATTTGAACCTCTGATCTTATGCACGGGAAGCGGTCTTGAAACTTACGGACTAGATATTGAAAGACACTTCGTTAAGATTAACCCTATTATTACTGCTTTTCGTGATACGCAATAATAAGTATTAACGTTTCATTGAAAAATAAAAGTAATAATAAAAACTAACTATAAAAAAATAAATTGGCCTATACCATTTAATGTTGTGTGTACTTTTTTTTCGGCGGGAAAATCATGTAATGACTTGTTTCGCTCTGTGTGGAGTGGAAGGGAGTGTCAGACCTATACTGACTAAAAAAACGACCCTATTTCTTCAACTGCCCTAACGTTCCAGCGCCGTGGAACGAACATGTCTTTTGCGGGTTTACCATGTAATGCTACTGTGTGTACCTAGGCTGTTGGTTACCATGGAGGAAATAATTATACCAACTACTACTATCTACTTTTAAAGTGATTAACATGAGTTTAAATGATAAGGATCGAAATAATTTGAAAACAGAATAACCAATATGCCTAATTTCCGGCACAATTTTTCATTCATGTCTTAATTATCCATATTTCCGGTAGGTTGTACTCGAAGTATTTATGTATGTATTTCATGGTTACGGGTTTGGTGGTATTATGAACCAAATAACTCTTTTACCAGTAATTAAATTGTTGACATAATTATTCATTTACATGAGGCTGATGATTTCGTGGAATGACAATCGAAAAAATAGATAGATAGAATATCCTTTATTGTAAACCAAAAATTTAAAGACAATTAACAATATTTGTCACTCGCTGCTTTTAGAAGCTCGGTTGCTGATAATTTTCTTTCAAACTTATGGTTATTCCTTTTCTTTTCTCCACACGACGCAAAAAAACATATTATATTTATATATTTTATGTACTTATGTATAGTATACAACGTGTAACGAAAACCCCATATCTATCCAAAAGGACTGAAGACAACATCTGGTGTGGAGTCTCTATGCAAAGTTTCAGCTCAAAATAAGTGACTCACAGAATTGACCCCAACTTATTGGTTTCATATGTTTCTTGAATACCAGTAATAACAAACGTGTCACAGCACTATGAGGGTCATCACTTTCCACGTCACTTGCCAATAAAACGATAATTCTCTTCGTTCTTCTTAATTTGAAAAATTCGGCCTCTGGTATCAATGTATTGAAATTTCTAATATGCTCCACACATGTAGACATAGGATTAGAAAACCCTTGCCTTATCGTTTGTTATCATCCAAAGAAGTCATGCACTCGGTATGTATATATCCTTTAAATTACACGTTGTATATTCATATTTATATATTTTAGTTAGTTTTGCCGTTTTGATGAGTATGTGTAGACTGTAGTACACTAATTTAGCCCACCCCATTTTCATTAAAGCTTGTAAAGTCCTTCCAAAGGTTCTCTGGGAAATATCGCTCTCAGCGATAAGACCGCCATTGTAACCAAATGTGTGTTTCAAATATTGGTGTACAATAAAGCATATTCTATCTATGTTTTTAATTACTTTGGTTACAATGGCGGTCTTATCACTTAAGGTTGTTCTTTAAGCAACACTAACTTGCCGAGGCCCGCGGGTGGGTGACTATACAACGTGTAATTTAAAGGGTATATACATACCGAGTGCACGGCTTCTTTGGATGATAACAAACGATATAGCAAGGGTTTTGTAATCCTATGTCTACATGTGTGGAGCTTATTAGAAATTTCAATACATTGATACCAGAGACCGAATTTTTCAAATTAAGAAGAACGAAGAGAATCCGCGAGTTGACAACTTTGTAAAAATTGTTTGAAACGCTTCGAAGCGCTTCATGTGTACTCGTAAAATAATATTTTATTCATCACTTAACCTTTCAATTAAAATATAAGTAATTTTTTAATTTATTAAAAAACTATGGCCTAAATCGTGGCATTGTGGTCACGTGACTATGTATGACGTCATCGTTCAAAAAACAACTTTCCTGGCATTTGGCACATAAATGTACTTCGGGTATTTTATGATATTTTACTCTATTATGAACGTGAAAAATTATTATCAGTGCTGTGCAGTACCTTGTTGTGGGAATACTACTATAAAAACGCCAACAAAACTATTTATTTATGTCCCTTTAAAAAGAGATATTCGCAAGAAGTGGTTAGAACTTCTGTGTCAAATCCATCCAAAGGTTGTCTGTAAAAGATCGCTTTTAGCGATAAGACCGCCCATTGTATCACCCTTTTTAGTTGTTAAATCCATATTTGTTTTACTGTTATGGTGTACAATAAATAATTTAATATTTATCTATCTGCTTTTTTAAAAAGACAAAAAGGAACTCATCGAACAACTATTACCGGACGATAAGACAAATGAACCAGAAGAGAGAGAGTTAGTTATGAAATGAAATGAAATATTTATTTGTAAATTGGTTATAAATAACACTTTTACACGTCATGTTTTTTTGCGTGTTTAGTTTAGCTAGATGAGGCCGGTATTTCCTAACTGACTACTCTGAGAAGAAACACCGAAACAAACTCCCTCTGAGTTTGTCGTCAACGTCTCTTTTAATTTCCAGACAATTTGTATTTGTATATGAGAAGCATGTAGGTTCATGTCTTTGGTATTCTTTTGAGGAAATAACCACGCAAATTTGAGCAGACCTGTCCAGACAGTGCAAGCAGTTAGTTAGTTATTTCTTATTTTGTCTTACGCACCCACTAAAGATAACCAGTCAGCTGTCAAAATATTGAACGATGACGTCTCGTTTTCTGATTGGTGTTTCTAATCACGTGACTCACAGATAAAAACTCTCATTTTTCTCAAGGGAAAATAAAATAAATAATTAATAATCTTTTCTTCATTTGTACTATTTTGTGCTTCATATCAATAGATTTACATAATTAAATAGTTATTTTAAATTTTTAAACATACTGTCAACTCGCGGATTATCGTGTTATTGGCATGTGACGTGGAAAGTGATGACCCTCATAGTGATGTGACACGTTTGTTATTATTGGTATTCAAGAAACATATGAAACCGATAATTTGGGGTCAATTCTGTGAGTCACTTATTTTGAGATGAAACTTTGCATAGAGACTCCATACCAGATGTTGTCTTCAGTCCTTTTGGATAGATATGAGGTTTCCGTTACACGTTGTATACAACATGTATCGTAATTAACGCACACACTCAAACACTCCAATTAGAAAATTATGTTATTATCATATAGCATACTCCGAATCTTTTGTTTTACTTGTTTAAACAGTTTTTTTAAGACTTTAACTTCATTTAAAAAAGTTTAATTTTTTTGTAATATGTATACTGAATGACGGAATTTATATAAATCTGCATTTAAAAAGTTACTACTTTATTAACGGTTCATAGTTAGTTTGTTTTGACTATACAGCGAAAGTGTAATTTACGTTTAATTGCTTTGGGATAAAAATTATAGATATTAAAAACGACAAAAATCGATTCAGTAAAAGATTCTGAACAAACTAATTTCAGGATGTGCATTAATTATGTTACATGTTGTATATCGAGATTCATCTGCCTCGGAAGGCACTAGAAGTAAGAAAGTCTGACACCAGTCTTGATAACATGTAACGTGTTACTCATCTACAGGGTTATGATGGTCAGATAGAGTCAGATAGACTGGAAGTCGACCACGACATAATTGGGAAAAGGTATGATGAATGAAGATGATTAATCTAGATAAAGTTGTTGTTAAGAAACACTTAGGGGTAGAGTCATAGGGTAAAATACACTCATGGACAAATTTAGTAGAAAAGTGGTTTTTTAATATGAAAACATTTATTTATAAAGTGCTTCTTAAATTTGTTTAATATAATCAATTAATAAAATTAATGTTTCTGATTTAAAAAAAATCTAAGTGAAAAGAAAACCAGTAATGTTAATGCCTTAATAGTAATTACAATGTTTGACCTAAGATACTCAAAATTGATCTGTACGTTGTTTATTTTCATAATGAGTGATATAATTAGTATTAAGTGTTACCCACTCTTGTCGTCAGAACAGCTTACAACAGTCTGAGCATACGTTTTATTAAATTGTAAATGAATCTTTGTGGCATTAAGTTCTATTCTTCAATTATTGCAGTTTTGAGGTCCCGTAGGTAAGCTAGTGCTGGACTATTTTTATTTTATTTGTTTTACAGTTTATCCCAACGTATTTTATCGTATTTAGTTCCAGCCCAAAATTTTTCCGGGTGGGAAAATCATCGAATGACTTCTCCCGCTCTGGGTCGAGCGGAAGAGAGTGCCAGACTCCTACTGACTAAAACCCACCCTGTTGTTTCGGCTGCACTTGCGTACCGGGGCCACGGTATCTCGTTAGAAGATTCCCACAACCCCAGCAGACAATAGCCCTAAGGGGCTCTGTCACTGGTGCTGACGTCTCTTTGAGGCCTGTATTGCTACCTAGGTCAGATACTCAGAAACTGCAGCCGCAGAGTGAGGGTGAGCATCGTCGTGCATTCAATAAAAATGATCCTTAATGAATGGGGCAAAAGGCATCACAATCAGGTTTTAAATGTCTGTTACACATTTAGCCAACGTCAGTGTCCCGTTTTCAATAATATATAGCTCCGTACATGCTCCTAAGCAAAGAACGCCCCATACCATTACTAGCCCTCTACCATAAAGGTAGCACACGTATCAACTCGGAAAGGGATCGTCACCGTATCAACTCGAGCCATTCAGTATCATTTGTACACACTAATCGGAATCGTAACGTAATCGCCTCGCCTCGGGACAACTTCACGAACCGCGGTGCAGTGCGTGGTCAACTTGCAGTTCCCGCGCTTACGGTTCTCCGTACCCTAGCTTACGGCTCTCCGTAACCTAGCTTACGTCTCTCCGTTCACGCCCCACCCGCGGTCTGCGTTGCTGAATGTGCTTTCATTGGCTGTCATTCACAAGGCAGCTTCCAGTCATGCCGCCTAGCCTTCAACCAACGGTCAGCGAGCCGTAAGCGCGGCGTCGCCTAGCTGCCGCCGAGTCGACGTGCCGGCTTCTGATCTGCTTACGTTACGTGGTTACGTTACGTGGACGCCTGTTTGGCGCCAAGGGGAAAGGCGAGGAGGTGACGATCTGCTCCTGAGTTGATATGTGTGCTGTGACCCTAAGGCTCATTTCCAACATGTTACACTGAATGTATCTTTCTCCGGATCGTCTCCGTATTTTGACCCTCTTATCATTTGACTTTACAAGTCAGAATCCGGGCTGATCGTCACAATTTAGGTGCCAACGTGCAAATTTGGACCGATTATAAATGCTAGAGTTTGTAGGGTATTTGTTACTCTTTCACGCAAAAACCACTGCACGGATCTGAATGAAATTTGACATGTAGATAGCTGGAATAACAGGTTTCTCTTTATCCCAGTATTAACCCTTCCTACGAAAACGAAGTCACGGGTAGAAAAAAGCACAACTAGCAGTGTCGCGGAGCCTTTTTGGATATTATCACGATAATAAACAGAACCCTCTTTCTTGTGCAGAAAGATAAAAATTGTATATTTATTAAATTTAAATATAATGTAATATGTATATTTATTTGACAAAGAAAAACAAACCTTACAAATTTCTTAAAACTAGCTTATTTACATTTTTTACAACTACGCCAAATAACTTTGTTTTTTATAGTGTTTGTATGAATTACAAAGTAAAATTTGCGGTTTTAGAAAATATGCTGTATCTCAAAAACTGCTGACCCGATCTCGTTCAAACTAATTTTGGTTGAAAGTTTACATTAAGATCTACATACATATATTTTTTAGATTTTCAATCCATTATTATAGAAGTTGGAGAGGGGACACACATTTTACCACTTTGGAAGCGTATATCTTTTAAACAATTAACTTTATGAAAAGGTGGTTTTAGAAAACCCAATGTCATTTTTAAAGACCTGTCTATAAATACCACACACGCATAGGTTTCATGAAAAAAAAAAAATATTTTCAGTTTTAGTTCCATGTATGGGGATTTATTATATATTTTGTAATTTTTTTCTTAAACTCAGAAAGCGGTTCACAGAATAAATCTGCCTACCAAGTTTCACATGTATAGTTCTAATAGTTTCGGAATAAAATGGCTGTGACATACGGACAGACGGATGGACGGACAGACAGACAGACAGACATGACGAAACTATAAGGGTTCCGTTTTTTGCCATTCGGCTACGGAACCCTAAAAAGTAGCCTTTCTCAAGCTACTTCCATACCAAAATCATCCAGTACTTTTGAAGATTAGCGTGTTTAAACAAACAAACAACCATTGCGCTTTATAATTCGTAATATAGTACCTATAGTATAGATAAAATTATATATGAAACACCATGAGAAAAACGATATTAACAGTTCACCTGCACATTGACCGCAATTTCATTCAAAATTACATACAAATTAGAATGTTTAAAATGCGTAAAATAACATTTCAGTAAACAATTTAAACCGAGTAAATAAAAAAACTGCAAAATACGTACAAATGTTAGGATCTTGTTGAATACTGTCGAAGTCTGAGGTTCACAGGACTATGGCAGAACAGATTAGCGTTATATATTGTTTTTTATTGTGTCTGTTTTACTTTAGTTGTGTGTCAGAAAAGGTGAGTGTTAAATACTAGCTTTTCTAATGCTTCTTGATTCCCTTACAGCTATTTTGTTGCAGAAATTCTAAGCAACTATTTATTTGGCCGCGAATTAAATTTAGAAAAAGAATGAAATACATAAAATTTCGCGAATTTGGCGCAAGGTCTCGATCGAAAATGCACTCTACATTCTACAAGTCCCTATATAATGTCCAATGAATTCTATAATAAACTTCCTGAATCAGTCAAACATTAAGAGAAAATTAAACTATTAAAAAAAACTAAAACTAACTGTAACTAAAAGTAACTGATACACATATAGTGTAATGTTATGTTGTATTGTATCTCTCCTGTCTCTCTCCTAACCCGCTTATTTTCAATATGACTATAGCTCTATATATCTTTATGTTTATTTTCAACGGGTTCAATATGATCTAATTATATGTTTACTACCTAAAAATAACACAAATGGCACAAATAATACAAATGGCATGTAATAAAAGTATTGAGTAATGAAATGAAATATTTATTTTGTAAATTGTTTATAAATAATAGGCCGGTATTTCCTAACTGACTACTCTGAGAAGAAAAACGGAAACAAACTCAGAGGTTATAGTCAGTTTTAAAGTCCATACAATTTTTATTTGTTTATGAGAAGCATGTAGGTTCATGTCTGTGGTGTTTTTTTGAGGAAATAAGAGCTTTGAGCGGACCTGTCCAACAATTTGACGAACAATACCAAAGTAAGGAAATTTGGGTAGGCCACACAAGTACTCAAACTGCTTGACATCATTAATTAAATTATAGTGAAAGTAAAAACAACGAAGAACGGGTAGGGTAGGGGTAGGGTAGGGGTAGGGTAGGGGTAGGGTAGGGGTAGGGTATGGGTAGGGTAGGGGTAGGGTAGGGTTAGGGTTGGGGTAGGGTAGGGGTAGGGTAGGGGTAGGGGCAGGGTAGGGTTAGGGTAGGGGTAGGGTAGGGGTAGTGTAGGGGTAGGATAGGGGTAGGTTAGGGGTAGGGTAGGTTTAGGGTATGGGTAGGGTAGGAGAAGGGTAGGGGTAGGGATAGGGTAGGGATAGGATAGGGGTAGGGTAGGGGTAGGGTTAGGGTAGGGGTAGGGTAGGGTTAGGATTTTGGTAGGGTAGGGATATATTAAGGTATGGGTAGGGTATCGGTAGGATAGGGGTAGTGGTATCGGTTGGGTAGGGGTGGGATACCACGCGAACGAAGTCGTGGCGGATCAGCTAGTTATATATAAAAAAAGGTATATACAATACTTAACAAAGCAAATATTTCAATAAATAAAAAATAAACCAACCATCAAAATTTAAAAAATAAAAAAGGCACGCGTAAGTATATCACTGGAGCAGCTCATTCCCAAGCCTTCTTGTCCTCACTATAATCTTTAATAGTGTAAAAATCTTTCTGATATAGCTTACGTTTTATAAATAATTTCAATTTATTAATACTTACGAGTAGTTTTTGAATATGGCTTTTTTTTTTTTAACGTGGTAAAATTATCAAATAAGTCCTCCCACTCCGGGCAGGGTGGGAGGGACTGTCAGACTTTTACTGACTAAAATCCACGGTGTTCCTTCAATAACCCTTTACATACCGGGGCCACGGTAACGGGATGAGTCCCACGACCCCGGCGGGCTTCGGCCCTCTGCAGAGGGGGCCTCGTCATGTTGCTGACGCTCTTTGAGGCGCGCGTGGAACACGACGCGCCGTCGACCCGGGCATGGTCCATGGTCGGACAGCGAGTTGCCCTTTACTCGCTGTCCGCATGCCCGCGCCTACGGTGGCCGGAGATCGTCGGCCGACGTCCGACGCCGTGGGCGTCTACCACTGCGGCTGGGCTGGAGGGAGGACGCCATCCTCTCCCTCACGCGGCCCGCCTCCTCCTTCGGAAGCATGACTGCTTCGCAGAAGGAGGCGACCGCTTCCCACTCCCTCTCGCCTCGCAGCATGGCCTCGACCAAGGCCGGGCGCGAGAGGTCTCCGCCTATTGTCGCCGTGAGGACACGTCGGTGCTCTGCCCAAGCTGGGCAGTCCTGCACCGTGTGCTCGACTGTGTCCTCAGGGCGACCCTCGCAGTGGTGACACCCAGGCGTCTCTTCCTTACCCATCAGACACAAGTACCTCCCGAAACTTCCGTGTCCGGTGAGGACCTGCGTCATGCGGTAGGTCAGGACGCCGTGACGCCGATCTAGCCACTCCTCAAAGAGGGGTCTTACCACCGCAATTGCGGCGTGCCCGGCCGTCGGTTGCGACAGTCGTTCCCTCCATACTGCCCTGAGATCGCGCCGGAGCTCTTCCCGCCGCGCCTCGACTTCTCGAGGCAGCGGGGATACGCCCCGGCGCTGCGCCTCCACGCGCCATTCATAGACGCGCCGGAGGGCAGTCGCCTCCAGATCCCAGGGCAGCAATCCGGCAAGGAGGTTGGCCGATTCACCGGCGATCGTGCGGTATCCCCGGATCATTCGGATAGCCATGACCCTCTGGCATGCGACCAACTTTAGTGGTCGCGTCCGGATGCACAGGGCCCACACTGGGGACCCGTAGAGGGCCATGGACCGCACGACGCCGGCGTAGAGCCTTCGGCAGGAGGCGTTTGGCCCGCCGAGATTAGGCAGGAGTCGCCTGAAGGCGGCTGCTGCCCGGTTCAGCTTTGGGGCCAAACTCAGGAAGTGCTCCCTGAAGTTCCACCGGCTGTCGAGGACGAGTCCCAGGTACTTCATCGTCCTCCCGACGCCGATGCGAACCCCCTCCACCGTTATGTGGGACTCGGACCATGGCGCGTTCCGACCGCCATGAAAGCACATGGCCTCGGTCTTGTGCAGCGCCACGTCGAGTCCCAACTGTCGGATCCTATGAACGACTGTCGCAACCGCTTGCGTCGCCAGGTCGGCCGCCGCCTGGTGCGACTCTCCCTGCGCCAGGACGAGCGTGTCGTCAGCGTAACATACTACGCTGACGCCGTCAGGGAGGTCGCCGCGCAGCACCCAGTCGTATCCGATGTTCCACAGGGGCGGCCCCAAGACCGATCCCTGTGGGACACCGCACGACATCTCTCGCCGGTTCCACTCTCCCCGGTGACCGGGGTAGATGACGGCTCTGTCCGTCAGGTAGTCCTCGACTATGCGACGGAGGTAGGTCGGCACCCGGTGATACCGGAGTGCCTCCCTGATGCAACTCCAGGGCAGGGTGTTAAAGGCGTTGGTGATGTCCAAAGACACCGCTAAGACGACCCTGCCCCGGGATACCGCGTCCCCCGTCGTGAGGGCTCTCACGCGCATGATGGCATCCACCGTCGAGCGCCCCCTGCGGAAGCCAAACTGGCACTCCGCAAGATCCGGGCCCACCCGATTCAGGTGCCCGAAGAGGCGGTCTGCAATTACTCTTTCCAAGAGCTTGCCCGCCTCGTCGAGCAGCACGATGGGCCGGAATGCGGACGGAGAGTCCGCAGGGCGCCCGGCTTTCTGGATCAGGACCAGCTTTCCCGTCTTCCAGCGAAGCGGAAACTGGCCCCTCTCCAGGCATGCGCTAAAGAGCCCCCCTAGTCGAGGCCCGAGAGTCTCCGAGGCCAGGACCCATGCTTTCCCTGGCAAGCCGTCGGGTCCTGGGGCGGTATTTTTGGCCTTGAGCCGTTGTACCGCCACTCTCAAGTCTACCTCGGTCACCTCTGGAGCGTTGTAGACGTCGTCGTCGCTGTGGTCCGCGTTTGCGCCAGCTTCAGGTTCCGTCGGAGACGGAGCCATGGGCGGGGGAGCATGCTCCCCTCGCGATGGGAACGGGGGGAAATGGGGCGCTCACCACGTCCTCCAAGAACTGAGGCTGGAGACTCTGCGTCAACGGGGGAGCCCAGGGGCGGAGCTTCTCTTGCACCCACTTGTAGGGGCGGCCCCATGGGTCCCCGTCTAGAGTCGCCAGCATCTCCTCCCGGGCCAGTTCCTTGGCCCGCCAGATCTCGTCTCGGAGGACGGCCTTCGCTGCCCTGTAGCCCTCGTACAGCTCCGCCTCTACAGTCGCCGCATCCGAAGGTCGGGTGCGGCGCCTGCGGAACCTGGTGTACCGGCGTCGCGCCGCAACGCACGCTTCGCGCAGCGCTGTTAGTTCGCTCGACCACCAGTACAGCTGACGCCGAGTGCGTCCTTGCCGGACCCGGGGCATGGCCACGTCGCCCCGGTTCTCGATCACCAGGCCCTGTGCACGGGCCCAGTGCTCGAGCATCCTGCCCCGCCTATAGTCCGTGGACCGGGAACCCCAAGCCGGACTTTTGGCGTTGAAGTCCCCGAGGACGAGGGCGGGGAGGGAACCGAGGGTGACGACGACGTCTCCCAGCTCCGTTAGGGAGTTCTGGAACTCGGCGAGAGTTCGGTTCGGGGAGAAATAAACGCCTACCACAGCGATCTCCCCGAACCGTGCTGCGACGATCCCACGCCCTCTCTTGACGCGATCGAGGGGCGGGGTACCGGCGGCGGCCGACGAAACGAGGGTCACCGAGCCGTCCAAGTCCGCCACCCAGTCATTCCTGGGCAGGACAAAATACGGCTCGGCGACCACGGCGACGTTGATCAACCACTGCGCCATGCTCTGGAGCAAAAGTTCCTGAGCAGCGGCGCAGTGGTTGATGTTCGCCTGGAGGAAGCGCAATGGGGCCATTAATCGGGATCCATTGCAGCCTCCTCCAGGGCCCCTCGCGGGGGTTCAGCCACGACGGTGGCGGCAGTAGCGATGGCGGCGGCGGCAGCGGCGGTGGCGGTGACGACGGCGGCAGGGGGCCTACCTCTGCGCCTGGCTTTGGTGGGTGGGGCGCAGGACTTGCCCCCAGCCCGGTGATCGGCCGGCTTGCCAACCGCCTCACATGCGAAGCAGTGAGGCGGGGCGGAGCACGAGCCGGCCTTGTGACCGGGCTGACCGCAGCGGAAGCACCTATCGCTGCGGTCTACCTCCGAGGTGCACACGCATGCCGCATGGTTGCCCACTTGGCAGCGGAAGCACCTCAGGTGTCTGGGGTCCAGGACTTTCACCTGCGCAGACACCCAACCAACCAGGAGCCTTCGGCCCTCCTGGATCTTTTTGGCCGCCGGGACGGGGCAGCTAACCGTAATGGTTTGCCCCCCCGTGTTTTGAATATGGCTAGGAATTTTATTATAAAAACGTATTCATTGGCATCTAAACAAACCACCTATTGTTTTTAACGTTTTTTAGGAATGACATATGTGTCTTTGTTCCTTGTAAGTAATTGAGTGTCAGATCATTGTCATTCTCATTCACTCCAGGCAGGACATACACGGACTACACGTATCCAAAACTAAATCTAGAGTGACCGACTCATAGATAAATATGAAGCTATCGACCATAGAATCTAAGAATCCGTTTCTTTCTTAGTTTTTAAGGATGGGATATCATCCAATGACTGCTTCCCGATCTGGGCGAAGCAGGAGGGTGTGTCAGACTTTTACTGACTGAAATCCATCCGTGTTCCATCATTTACTCTTCGTGTTCCGCAATCGCGGTAACTCTTTCGAACATTCCTCAACTTCGGCAGGATCTAAGGTCCGTATTACAGAACGTTACTCAAGTCCAGTTTGAGCTTAATTCGCTCGATCTCAGTTTAAATATAGAATCTGCACTTGAGCATTGGTGTTATCCCAGAACGGTAATAAAACTATTCAAATGGATTCAAATCGGACCTCAAGCAGAGAATATCTATTGTCTATGTATCAGTCTGTTTTCGTTTACATTTTATTTTCTTCGTCTCCACTGTTCCGATCTATGAATGATCGTAAATAATTCAATTTACTTTAATACCAATTTTTTATTCTTTTTATTATTAGTGTTCATCAGCAGGGTGAACCCTAATTATATTACAATCTAGCCTTATATATAGACTAATAAGTAATTTAATTTCAACTTAAACTAATAAATTGTCTTTACTAAGAATGTATCCAGTGGCACTTTTCTTATTGTCTCTATTGGGGAATACACTTCGTTATTGTGTTTATTTGGTAGCACTTTTGCACTTTACACTATTCACTATCACTAAACACTAATTCGAACGGTTTTGTTCTTTTTAGTCTTCTAACTATACTTGTGTGATCGAGAAGCTGGATTGCCTCGATGTTCACATGCTGATGAAGTCTCTTTTCATGAGCTTCCGCAAATTTTTGAATAACTTTTTCGACGACCACAACTTTTAGTTCCCGATGGAGATCGTCATTTAGAATGTACCAAGGTGCATTCACAATTTCCCTTAGCACTTTGTTCTGGAATCGCTGTATGATAAATATACTGGTCTGTTTGGTGCAGCCCCAGAGCTGAATACCGTAAGTCCAAATTGGCATCAGGACTTGTTTGTATATTAAAAATTTGTTATGTACCGACAACATGTCTCCCAAGCAGCCAATACATTCTTTTAAATCGCAGTTCTAGTTCATCCTTTTTCTTTTTGACGTGGGCTTTCCAGCGTAGCTTTGTGTCAAGGGTCATACCAAGATACTTGGCTGTATTCCCGTATGGGACTTGTTTATTATTAAAGTAAACTGGAAAATACCAATTTTTTAAGAATAACAAATAAGTACTGCACGGTTTCACTATAAAAATTACTTTTTAGGAATTTGTAAAAGCAAATTCTTGAAGGTAAGGTGTTAAGGCAATATTTTCTAACATATAAAAACAAGAGTAACTTGTTCGTGGAACGGAGTGGATCCTAAATAATTTCTGTGACATTGTTGTTATAAATTGCTCACTGATTATATAATAAATAATATTCAAATAACTAATGGTTTGGGAAAAAATGCTGAAGTTCTGTTTTTCTGTTCAAATCATCGCTGAAAAAATCATTGTTATAATCTGTTTAAGTTAGAAAACACGGGATACATCTAGTAACTTTACGTGTAAAACTAATTACGTGTAAAAGTGTTATTTGTAACCAATTTGCAAAATAAAATGACATTTCATCATCATTCAACAAATATACTGCCTCTTGAACGAGCACAAAGGACGATCTTAAAAGTAGCAACCTCCCGGCCCTTTCTCTTTCCTACATCCCAGTTATATAAATCCTGTAATGTACTAACAGTCCGTCAACTTTTCATTATGCACATAGTTCTAAAACAACATACAATGCTTACCTATAATTCGCACATTACTAACAAGAGGCGGAAAGATATAGTCTGCGTCTCACATCCGACCTCAAAATTTATCTTTACAAATCATTTTTTTTTCGTTTTTAGGTCCACTATTGTACAATAGATTAAATAGAATCTTAAGTATATATAACTTAAATTATTTTAGTTGTAAAAAAGCAATATGTAATTATTTACAAAATATGACATATGACCAGACGGAAGAGTTACTTGCAATATGCAAATAGAATGTAAAACACTAGGAACACATATTTAACTATTATTATCTAGATTTAGTTTTAGTTATTTCATGGATTATGTACCACTTAAGATAGTTTGTACTTCATCGCCTGAAGCACAGGTTTTTAACCTAGTACAGGCAAATATGTTTATTTTCCTTTAATTTAATTAATTCTTAAGACTTATATTGTAACTGTATTTTGCACTATTTCTTAAATAAACAATTTATTTATTTATTAATTTATATTCGAGAAAAATTTCCATTTTATATCAAATAATAAACTGACAAGCGAATAGTTAACTGACAAGGAAATCCTTGCTCAAGCGTGGTGTCGACCATACTTGGGTGATGAATCTACAACTGAGTTACAACTGAGACCCGGCTGAACTATAATCAATGAATCTGTACTTGAGGAACATTCTAAAATTAAATCTAGACTCAAAACTAGTTTTAAACAGAGATCAGTGCTCGAGTTTCGTTCTGTAATACGGACCTGAGAACCCTAAATCGTTATTCTATTCGTTTTTCTTTATTTTATCTAAATATATATATAACTCAAAGGTGACTGACTGACTCACTGACATAGTGATCTATCAACGCACAGTCCAAACCACTGGACGGATCGGGCTGAAATTTGGCATGCAGGTAAATGTTATGACGTAGGCATCCGCTAAGAAAGGATTTTGCGAAATTCCCACGGAATCGGGATTTACACGGGAAAAACTTCCCACGCGGGCGAAGCCGCTGGCACAAGCTTGTCTGTTATATTTTATAAGCCAAATCTATAATCAAGTATGTGTACTTGCTAAAATAATGATATATACCTTTCTAATGTGTCAATATTCTCTCTATTTATTCTTTCTTAGTGAAACTAGAAGCGTCAATAGCCTCATGGTTATGATGTCGGACTTGTGGTTAAGAGGTCGCAGGTTCGAACCCCACCTATTACACTATTGCCGTGAGTCAACTCCAGACATAAGCATATTTAGCTTAGTTGGAGGGGTTAACAAGATTGTTAGTAAAGTGAATTCGAGCCACATTCTCATTTCTCTTTTAAAAACATCTACTAATATTTTAACCATAAAGCGGTCGTATAGCACGGAATGCGAATATTAATGACATAATCCGACAACAAAAATTATTTCTAAAAACATGTGTTATATCCATCCAAAGGTTGTCTGTAAAAGATCTCTTATAGCGATAAGACCACCCATTGTATCACCCTTTTCAACCGACGACAAAAAAGGAGGTTATCAAGTCGACGCGTATATATTTTTTTATTTATGATCACCGATTACTCGAAGACGGCTGAACCGATTTAGAAAATTCTTTTTTTGTTTGAAAGGGTATACTTCGAAATTAGTCACATTTTCAACAAGTCAGGATCTGATGATGGGATCCTGGAGAAATCGAGGGAACTCTTCAAATATGATAGGCACACTTATAGTGATTTGAGTATTTTTTGTAGTAACTTGTGTAGTTGCATTCGAAAAGCACTATTTGTGAAGTGGACCTGATGATGAATATCACAGATGGCCACTGAAACTACTCAATATGTAAGTAGGAATAATAAGTATTTCATGTGTTCCGCTTCGATTACTTGAATGTGGTTATTAAGCACAATATGCTCGTCACAAAGCATATGGTGAAGTACCAGGAGAACTCCTCAATAATTAACGGCCCAACATTGGGAAAAGCAATATTTTGTAAATGATTATAAGTAGTTGACATTTAGGCTCTTGTAACTAGGTAAATTGAAAATCGACCAACTAAAAAGTGTGAAATAAAAACTTTTGACCAAAAAATTAAACCGACTCCCAAAAAACACTGCAAAGTGAAAAATAACTTTAATTTCGGATGTCGGTGCCAAAACCAAAAATACAAAACTAAAGACTCTACTATCGAAATTAAAGTTATTTTTCACTTTGCAGTGATTTTTGGGAGTCGGTTTAATTTTTTGGTAAAAAGTTTTTTTTTAGCTGTTAAGTCTTTATTTGTTAATGTTATGGTGTACAATAAAAAATATAGCTATCTGTTACATGATATAATTTTCATTCATTTATTATTTTGACCGCTGTACGTTGCGTTGTAGATGTAATCGCTACTGAAGATGACATTATTAGCTACTTTATATCGTAATATAATCAGGCTACCATTTTGGGATCATGCGCAAATTTCTAACACACTAAAAAGAAATTGATTAAGGAAACTGTAACTGATATGTTTAATACCTGTATGTGAATGAGATGATAGGGTAAGATTTAAAATCAAATAAAATCAATACGTTTAATATAAACGTTTTTTTTTACGTTTTATATATTTTTTTGTTTTGTACGAATCCAAATATTACCGCGTACCTACGATTGAATAACATAAAAATAATATTTCTATCAACGCGTCTAATTTGACTTTCACCAGTTTTAGAAACTAAATAATAAAATTCATAGTTGTGATTCTGCTGTGTCAAATGTAAAAGGTTTGTTGATTGAAAGCTGGTTAGTTTTTTTTTCGCGTTTTGTAGCAATTTTCACACTATCGACACCACGGACGAACGACACCAAACGAACGGAAAAATAAAATCAATTTCGCCCCCGCAGCGTCTAAAAAAAGTATGTGTCGAATTTTTTGCGTGACTGTGCCTATGTTGGAGTTGCAAAAAGTTATTTCTAGTTTTCCAGAAGTTTGAAACTCAAAATAGGAAAAAGGTGTAACTAACTAATCATAATCGTAATAATGTTTGTTTATCACAATAATCTCTACTAATATTATAAAGCGGTGGGCACGCCGCAATTGCGGCGGTAAGACCCCTCTTTGAGGAGTGGCTAGATCGGCGTCACGGCGTCCTGACCTACCGCATGACACAGGTTCTCACCGGACACGGAAGTTTCGGGAGGTACCTGTGTCTGATGGGGAAGGAAGAAACGTCTGGGTGTCACCACTGCGAGGGTCGCCCTGAGGACACACTACTGTGTCCTCAGGGCGACCCTCGCAGTGGTGCTCTACAGCATACGGTGCAAGACTGCCCCGCCTGGGCAGAGCACCGACGTGTCCTCACGGCGGCGATAGGCGGAGACCTCTCGCGCCCGGCATTGGTCGAGGCCATGCTGCGGGGCGAGAAGGAGTGGGAAGCGGTCGCCTCCTTCTGCGAAGCAGTCATGCTACCGAAGGAGGAAGCGGGCCGTGTGAGGGAGAGGATGGCATCCTCCCTCCAGCCCAGCCGCAGTGGTAGAGGCCCACGGCGTCGGACGTCGGCCGACGATCTCCGGCCACCGTAGGCGCGGGCATGCGGACAGCGAGTAAAGGGCAACTCGCTGTCCGACCATGGAGCATGCCCGGGTCGACGGCGCGTTGAGTTCCACGCGCGCCTCAAAGAGCGTCAGCAATATGACGAGGCCCCCCCTGTAGAGGGCCGAAGCCTGCCGGGGTCGTGGGACTTATCCCATTACCGTGACCCCGGACCGTAAAGGGCTATTGAAGGAACACCGTGGATTTTAGTCAGTACAAGTCTGACAGTCCCTCCGGCCCTGCCCGGGGTGGGAGGACTTATTTGATGATTTTACAAAGTTAAAAAAAAAATATAAAGCGGACAAGTTTGTTTGTTTGTTTGTGTGAATGCCCTAATCTTCTAAAGTACTGGATGGATTTTAATGAAATATGATATGAAAGTAGTTTGAAGCTTGAGGTAGCTTGAGGGAGGATACTTTTGTTAGGTTATAGGATACTTTTTATCCGACTGCAAAAAAGGTAACGTAATAAATAATACTTTCCCACAGCAGGGACCAAACACACCGTGGTGGGTCCACGTGGCAGCAGTGCGGGTTGGTGGGTTTGTTGTTTGTCTCAATATGAAGCTTATGTATATAGGTAACTAGCAGTTGCTCGCAACTTCGTTCGCGTGGGAAGTTTGTCCCGTGTAAATCTCGATCCCGTGGGAATTTCGCAAAATCCCGTCTTAGCGAGCATCTACGTACTAAAAGGAACCTCCATGCAAAATTTGAGAGCCCTACTACTTGTAGTTTCTGAGGTTTCGGGCGGAGGCCTAGAGCGAGTCAGACTCACCCATGAAGTGTTCCGTAGTAACTCGCCAAATTACTTTGTTTTTCATAGTATTTGTATGAATTACAAAGTTATATTTACGGTTTTATAGAAAATATACTATACCTCTAAAACTGCTGAGACGATCTTGTACAAACCAATTTATTAAGATCTACAGCATATATTTTTTTTAGATTTTTCCCTTCATTATTATAGAAGTTAGAGGGGACACACACACACACATATTTACCACTTTGGAAGCCTATATCTTTTAAACGATTGACTTTATGAAAAAGTGGTTTTAGAAACCTCAATGTCATTTTTAATACCTTTCTATAAATGCCACACACGCAAAGGTTTCATGAAAAAAAAAAAAATATTTTCAGTTTCAGTTCGCCCCCTTAATTATAATTTTTTTTTTTTCGGAAAGCGGTTTGCAAAATCTACCTACCAAGTTTCATGTGTATAGTCCTAATAGTTTCGGAATAAAATTGCTGTGACATACGGACGGACGGACAGACAGACAGACTCACAGACAGACAGACAAACACACAGAAAGACAGACATGACGAAACTATAAGGGTTCCGTTTTTTGCCATTCGACTACGGAACCCTAAAAACAGTTTCTAGAAATAATAATGACAATACTACCCGTGAATACAGTCAACGATGTACAAATGTTAGTCGGAACCAACGGGTTGACGAGCTATCCGAGGTATGGAGGAATCGCGGTATGTTAATATGTGGTCACCCATCCACATACCGACTTTAGTACAATACAGTAATACAATACAATACAATAAAATAAAATACGATACAATACAATAAAATACAATACAATACAATAGAGTACAATGCAATACAATACAATAACGTTTATTCACTGAAAAAAGTGTTACAATTTTTTTTAATATGACACTGATGGATCCCGCACTAGGATATCCTGTGTCGCAGCATCCAGTGTCTCACGACAAAAATGGTTTAGATCTAGGGATACAAATGCAACGGAGGATATCAATTAATTAAGCTAAGGTAACTATATAATATGAGGTGTGCATGATGTGAGGGTGAGTTGATGTGTTCAATAGTGTGTGTGTTAGTACTTCATAATTAAAGGTTTTCTGTTACAGTAATAGGGTAATTTCCTAAAATATTTTATTTAGTCCGTCACGTAGTTTAACAAAAAACATTGGACACGTATTTTTAATTTTTTCGCGCAATTGAAAAATTAAGACGATACAGTGAGTTGAAATTTCGCGTGACGTCACTCTCCGGCATAAT
The DNA here is from genome assembly GCA_943138885.2 of Tholera decimalis. Lineage (NCBI taxonomy): Eukaryota > Metazoa > Arthropoda > Insecta > Lepidoptera > Noctuidae > Tholera > Tholera decimalis. The sequence continues at coordinate 35,343,346 of OW964567.2, forward strand.
TCTTAGCACTGTGTGATGTCAGCAGCCCCAACTCCTGTACTTTGAAGCTTTTCATCTTTGTGAATTTTTCTTGACTTGAAAAGGCAAAAAATACATGACCAATATTTTTTGAAAATCTACCTAATGGACCAAACTGTGTTAAAAATATTTATTTTGTAACACAGGACCCTTATTATTATTTATTATTTAACCCTATTTCCCAGAATAGGTACTTCAAATCATATTTGAAACACCATGAGCGCTCTTTACACTTCACCTGCACATTGTTCGCAATTCCATTCACAATTACAATCAAATTAGAATGTTCACAAAGCATTAAATAACTTCAATAAACAGTATATAACGGAGGTAATAAACATCTGTATAACATAAATGCTAACAATTTTGTTAAATCCTATCGAAGTGTGCGGTTCACTTACTATGGCAGAACGGATCAGTTTTGTTCTTTGTTTTCTATTATCCCTGTTTTACTTCAATTGTGTTTCAGAAAAGGTGAGTGCTGTCTATTTATACTTCTATACGAATATTATAAAGAAGAAAAGTTTGTTTGTTTAAACGCGCTAATTTTCGAAAGTACTGGGTAGATTTGGCTGAAATTTGGTATGAAAGTAACTTGAAGCTTGGGTAAGGGTGCTTAAGAAAAAGGTTATGTTTTTATCGTGTTAAATTCCACGGGAGCGAACCCCCCGCGATATACAAGATTATTAGCTTCTTGATTTCCTTAGAGCTATTGTTACCGAAATTCTAAGCAATTCTTTATTTGGCCAGAACTTGAGTGTCAGATTTTTGAGATGCGTGAGCCTAATATGGCTACTACTTAAACTACTACTTTTGTGCAAATTGGTTAACAACACTTTTATAAATAAAAATAAAATAAATAAATAAAATTCTTTTATTGCAGGCACGCAGGCCCATATAAAAAATAAACATAAATAAATACAAAAGAAATACACTTACAACGCAATTCCACTATACAATTCCATTAAATTCTGCCAATTTAGTCATTAAAATCATATTAAAAACATTACAAACAAATAAAACAAAAATGTCAGATATATTAAATTAACTGATTAGCAGGAATATTGACAGCCGTATACAAAGAAGTAGTTAGCTTCATATATGGCTCTCAATATTCCATACACGGCTCATAAAGGAGGCCCTAGCTTTGCGTAATACAGCATGGAAACCGTCAACTCTGTTCTTCGCGAACATGCCAGACGCACTACACCACCACGGTAACCTAAATATGCATCTAAATGCATTGTTATATTGCACCCATAATACGCGCACTGTGTGCTTGTACCAAAGATGGCCAGTGTATAGCGATCGACAGTACGCATTGAACAGAGTCACTTTTACCTGTCATTTTGCGAAACGCCGTGCAAGCATATTGCTCTTAGCGGCCAACATTCGTCTCTAAGTCATCGCCATCACGCAGTTTTTCCGTTACAATATTACCAAGATATTTAAAACTTTTAACCACTTTCAGTTTAGTGTTACGTAACGATATATCTGGTACAATGAGTGGACTGTTATCATATTTAAACACCATTATTTCAGTTTTTTTAACATTATATTTGAGACCATGCTTATTTGCGTAGACTTCACATATATTCAGAAGCTTCTGCAACGCCTTGACAGAGGCGTTGCAGAAGCTTCTGAATATTTTTATACGTATAATATTTTTATACATTTTTAAACGTTGTTTTTTTTTGTCATAAATTTAATCTAGATGAGGCTGGTGTTTCCTAGCTGCTCAACTTGGAGCTCGAGTGATTTGATTAACAATACCAAAGAAGGGACATTTGGGTAGGCCGCATAAAACACTCAACTCAAACCGCTAGAATATAAAATAAATTCTACCTACATTACTAGTTCAAGTCTAGGATCTCAAGACTCTATTAAGTCTATCTTTCAAACGATTGACTTCAAGAAAACATTATTTCAGAAACCTCAACGTATTGGCAGATGATCACTGTACCTTTTTAAACAAATTTTTGTTTTTATGTGCTTACAAAATATTTTCATAAACAATTATTGACAAGGCACAGTCATTATATCTGTATCATTATATGTAATTACTAGCTGCTGCCCGCAACTACGTTCGCGTGGGAGGATTTCCCGCGTAAATCCCGATCCCATGGGAATTCCGGGATAAAAAGTAGATAGTAGCCGATTCCCAGACCTACTGAATATGCATATAAAATTTGGTAAAAATCAGTAAAGCCGTTCCGGAGGAGTAAGGTAACTAACATTGTGACACGAGAATTTTATATATTAGATATGGACACAGGTCGTACTGGTAATACTACAATATTTAACTGTCAAAGATTTCTGCAGAGAAACTCGTCGAGTTCGTTTTTCTATTGATAATAGGTTCGCGTTTGACCACCATCTCACCTGATGGTAAGTGACGATGTGGTGGAAGATGAAGCACGCTTACCTAGAAGAAACCTATTCACTCACGACTTAAAGACCCCCAGGTTATAGCTATCGGGGTAAATACAGAGTCCACTCTGTAGTTATCACGTAGTAAGTATAGTAAATTCGAAGTTAAAGGACCGCAACGATTCGGCGAACAGTACCAAATTTGACCACATAAAGAACTCAATCTGCCAGATATCATGAATTTAATTCGTCCATATGAAAGAACCATGAAGATTTGTGATCGCTTTCCGATTTACTTGAGGGGTTTCAGCTACTAGTCGTTTTCAGAGTTAAAAAAACCGGTATTTCAGGTCCAAGACCCATATAAACTAAATTAAAAATCGATTAATTGCTCGGCTTCCTAGTTTTAAATACAAATTGAAAAATTTACATTAAATTAATGTAAATAAATAAAATATCAAATTAAATACAGTCGGTGTTATTGGTTTTGTATTTTCGTTTTTATTCACACCGCCTTCCAAAATTAAAATTATTTTTGGCTTTGTAGTGTTTTGATATGGAAGGCGGTTTTATTTTTTGCAAAAAAGTTTTTATTTCGCGCTTTTAAGTGGGTCAGTTTGTAATTAATTTAGTTACAAAATCCAAAATGTCAACTACTTATCACCTTTTACAAAATATTGCTTTTCCCAATGCAGAGCCGTTGATTTTTGAAGAGTTCTGGTATTTCACCATTAGCTCTACTTTACCATATGCATTGTGACGAGCAAAAAGTGCTTCACATCCATATCAAAGTTCCCTCGATTTCTCCATGATTCCATCATCAGATCCTAACGTGATGATAATGGGACCAACTAGAAAGTATACCATTTCAAACTAAAAACGAATTTTCCAAATCGGTCCTGCCGTCTCTGAGATAGGTATGAGGTAACATACATAAAAAAAAGAAAAAAAAGGGTTCAAGACGAACTGAGAACCTCTTCCTTTTTTGATGTCGGTTAAAAAACGACTTTCCAAATCGGTTCGTAAATAAATGCGCGAATAAAAAACGCAATGCAGAGTAAACGAAAAGATCGTCAATGTAGATTTTTTTTAGACTTTTGTTGATTTTTCAGAAACGGCTTGTCCGATTTCGATAAAATTTCATGGAACCATTTGGAAAGTATACCCTTTCCAACAAAAAAAAAGAATTTTTCAAATCGGTTGGCAAGCGACGGAGTTATGCCTGGACAAACATAAAAAAAATACATTCATCCGAATTGAGAACCTCCTCTGTTGCGTCCCAAATGTATTTTTGAACGATCTTTGGTGTGGCAATATTCTATTGTCTTTTTGATGTTGACACTTGACATAACATTTTCACTTGACTGATAGACTTTGGTTCCTTGTTGGAAAATGTCCGTTCTTGGGACTTTGATTTAATTGTAATTGATAAAATATCGTTTGGAATCGCCGTTTGCAACCGATAATTGGGTCGCGATTAACTACTGTTTGAAGTTGTAATCCCGGATTGACGAAAACCCAGGGATATTTCTTGGAACATATCGCCGTATTGCCTCACCGCGTGGCACGCGCATTTGTTGGAAATAAGTTGGGCTGTGATGCTGATCAGGACCGCGCCATCTGGAGACTGGCGCCTTGTGAACGTTCTAGAACACGTGACTTACATCACACTTTTCAATTACTCACCTCATAATTACATACATACCACACTTGGGCGTGACCTAGGAAGGTCGAAGCTTGGCGAACCCAGCACAGAAGGTTAGTGGTAATAAGGTATTTATAAAGCCTCAGAGGCTATAGATGGTTGTAGGCCGAGGAGCCTGTAGATTATTGTGTAAGTACTTTTGTTTATTGTTGTTGAAAGCAACGGTAGGGCTCCACGAATCGTGGACAGTTTCGGACACCCCAGTTATCGTTGCGCTGGCTTCTTGTAGTCCCTACCAATTTTGGTAAGCAGAGCGTGGGTTTTAATAATAAATCCACATAGTAAATTGGAAGTTTTGAAAATAACTTGGGTTTAATTACTTAACACAACTTATAACTAATAAGTTTGAATATATTGCTTTGTCAGCCGGGCTCAAATAGTACTTGTAGTTTGTACTGTAATTTGTAGTGCTAGCCCCTTGGTATTGAATTGACAAGTAAGATTTATTTGTGAAATTAGGAATTATTGGTTGTATTTGGTACATAATTTGGTATATTGTTGTAAAAGTTGTTTGGTATTTGTTGCAATTAATAATTGAATGTCACTGATCTGAATTTAAAAGGTTATCTAAATAATAATTACACATAGTCTAACATAATAGGACTTGAATTGTGTGTATTGGTTATTGCATTTGTGGTACTTATTGGACTGTGTTGATAGAGATTCTCCGGCTCAATATTATACAGTCAATTGTTGTGTTTATTGATGTTTATTGGTGTTGATCCTGCACAATATATACATTGAATTGTTATTTATTTTGTAACTAGCCATCTGTACCAAGCTAGATTCATACTTGGAATAAGTACAGGGTCGGATTTGGACTTGAAATAATTGAATTTGAGTTTTTATTTTGGTGAAATTATTTGGTCGGCTAACAAGTCATTGTTGTTTGTTTAGTTAATTTTAAACTGTTGTATTAATATTTGATTGTTGCAATGGCCTCATTAAGGGCAGTCAGGGAGGCTGCTGCCGGATTGACCTCACAGTTGAGATGGTTCACATCGGCAGCTGCAACGGTTGAGCGTGTAGATTTGGAAGAGCTCACCCTTGCTCGGTACGGGCAAGTGATTGAGAGGATCAAGTCAGCTGATGCTGCGCTCACACGCTTCAACGAGTACATCATGGACGTGGATTTGGGGGTGATGGATCAGACAGCCCGCGATAAGATTTTGGGTGACTATGACCAGATTGTCCACCTGGGGGATGTCATATGTCTACGAGCGCGGGAAATTTTGAAGAGTCGGGTGCCTGATGCGGCCAAGCCGCAGACCCCCGTTGTTGCAGGCCCTGGACTATTGAGTAGGCTGCCCACCCTGGAGCTGCCACATTTTGACGGTCGCTTGGACCACTGGCTGGGCTTCCTAAATCTCTTTGAGAGTCTTGTCGATGCACGCTCGGACCTCGGACCTGCCCAGAAGCTGGCCTATTTATTGTCTGTCCTGGAGGGCGAAGCCAGAGCCTTGGTGCAGCACTTGCCGGTGACGGATTCCTCTTACCCGACCGCTCTGGAGCTTCTCTCCCGACGGTATCAGAACAAGCGCTGCCTGGCTGATGTGCACATCGACCAGATTTTGGGACTACCGGCCATTGCCAGCACGTCGACGTTGCGCACTGACTTGCTGAACCCGTTGGTCTCAGCGACCAACGCTTTGAGACGCCTGGAGTTACCGGTGGAACATTGGTCCTACTTGTTGGTGCACATAGTGCTGCAGTTGCTCCCCGCGGAGTTGAGGTCACGTTTTGAGCAGAAGTACGGTGGGGATAGTGCCACCCATCTTCCCTCCTTTGACGACCTCCTCAAATTTTTGGAAGACGAGTGTCGGTTTTCGGATAACACTCGTGGCGCCACGGGGTCACCCCCACTACCTTCTCGGCCTAGAGACCAGGGACGGACTAGGGCTCGGGGGCCTGTTGATGTTCACCCCGCCCCCCGTTTTGCTGGCGCCCGGAGTCCTCGGGCTAGGGGGCCTGTTGATGTTCGCCCCGCCCCCCGTTTTGCTGGCGCCCGAAGTCCTCAGGCTAGGGGGCCTGTTGATGTTCGCCCCGCCCCCCGTTTTGCTGGCGCCCGGAGTCCTCATCATTGTGACTTTTGTAAGGCAACGGGGCAGGCCATGGCGCGTTGCCCGGCCTTTTTGAATTCGCACGTAAGTGCCCGCCGCCGAATTGTCAACGCACGCCGTTTGTGCTTCTCGTGCTTGGGGGCCCACTTTCATCGGGACTGCCCCGACCCCCGCCCGTGTAGAATTTGTGAAGGGTCCCACCTTGAGATTTTGTGCACCAACGCGAACCGCTCCAGCAGACCAGCTTCTGTGGGGGGTTCGCGCAGGGGGCTTACCCCGGAGACGAGCACCGGGCTGAGACCCGCAATTCTGTACGCCGCACTCCACCCCCCGCGCAAGTTGAACGGGAGCCCCGCGAGCGCCATTTGGTCTCCCCTCGTCAGGGAGAACGCGCATTGGCTGCTAGGCAGCAGTGGCCGGGTCGGCGCCGCTGCCTTTCCCCTCCGTTGGCGGAACGTCCCCGGCTGGAGTCGCGCCCTCCGCTATTCGGGCATCCGGTGGGATATGCCCCTCCAGTGATGGCGAGCGGCTCGGGACACCGCGCAGACGAATATTTTGATTGTTGGCCTCGTCGTGAACGAAGGCAGCCTGGATGCGGCGATCGGTCGCCGCCCAGGCATCACTAAGAGATTGACGCCTGCCCCGCTAAAGGACCCCCCCGATCAAGACGGTTTTGTTGCCAACGGCCTCGGTCAAGGTCTGGGGACCCTTGGGTGACTCGATTGTGGTCTGTGCCATTTTGGACACGGGAGTCCAGGGTTGCCTGAAGGTGAATGACCTTTCAGGCAAGATTTGGGGAATTGGCGAACCGGCTGACACCACTGTTGAGGGAAGGACCTGGTTTGAAATCACCCTTGTGAGTTGTCCGTACCCTAAAATTGGTGCTCCTGCCCTTGTTATAACTGAACTTGGTTGGGACGAGCCACTTCGGGAAACCCTGTTGGAGGACGGTTGAGGCACTCTAGCCTTCCTTATGGGGCCCGTCACCCCCTTTTGTTGCCCAAGGAGGGCCACTTGGTTCAATTGTTGGTGACTGATCGTCACACTAAGAACTCGCATGCCGGTTGCAATGCGCTGTTGGCCATTCTGCAGCGAGAAATTTGGATTTTGTCGGCTGATCGCGTCAATGAGGCGAGGCCCTTTGCTGGCGTCGTAACGGATTTGTTGGTCCCCTTTTGTTGAAGACGTCCACCCTTCGTAATAGTAAGATTGTTAAGGCTTATTTGTGTGTTTGTCTGCCTGTCAACCAAGGCAGTACATTTGGAGCTGGTAACCTCCCTCTCGACAGAGGCCTTTGAGGCGACTTTGGAAAGATTTGTGTCTCGCCGTGGGTTACCTTCTTTAATTAGGTCTGATTGCGGTACGAATTACAAGGGTACAAGTAACTATTTGAAGGAGGTATACGCCTTCCTTAATGAGAGCCAGGTTGACATTGGTAATAGCTTGGCCCGCCGAGGGGTCACTTGGTTGTTTGACCCGCCAGCCTGCCCCCATTGGGGGGGGGGGGGGGTATTTTGGGGCCGCGGTGAAAGCGGCAAAGGGACGCTGGCGGAGATTGTTGGGAGACACCGTTCTCACCTTTGAGGAACTAGCTACGGTATTTTGCCGCATTGAAGCTGTGTTAAATTCGCAACCTGGTCAAGACTTCCAATTGATTGGCGGACGGGTAGGCCCGTCCGGGGGGGGGGGTAGATGTTACGTCCCAAATGTATTTTTGAACGATCTTTGGTGCGGCAACATTCTATTGTCTTTTTGATGTTGACACTTGACATAACTTTTTCACTTGACAGATAGACTTTGGTTCCTTGTTGGAAAATGTCCGTTCTTGGGACTTTGATTTAATTGTAATTGATAAAATATCGTTTGGAATCGCCGCTTGCAACCGATAATTGGGTCGCGATTAACTACTGTTTGAAGTTGTAATCCCGGATTGACGAAAACCCAGGGATATTTCTCGGAACATATCGCCGTATTGCCTCACCGCGTGGCACGCGCATTTGTTGGAAATAAGTTGGGCTGTGATGCTGATCAGGACCGCGCCATCTGGAGACTGGCGCCTTGTGAACGTTCTAGAACACGTGACTTACATCACACTTTTCAATTACTCACCTCATAATTACATACATACCACACTTGGGCGTGACCTAGGAAGGTCGAAGCTTGGCGAACCCAGCACAGAAGGTTAGTGGTAATAAGGTATTTATAAAGCCTCAGAGGCTATAGATGGTTGTAGGCCGAGGAGCCTGTAGATTATTGTGTAAGTACTTTTGTTTATTGTTGTTGAAAGCAACGGTAGGGCTCCACGAATCGTGGACAGTTTCGGACACCCCAGTTATCGTTGCGCTGACTTCTTGTAGTCCCTACCATCCTCCTTTTTTAGAAGTCGGTTAAAAAGACAAATTAAATTCCAGATTAAAAATAAATTTTTAAATGATCAAACTACAGCTATTACATAGAAAATATCAATATATTTTTCTTTCCTAACATTAAAATATGCCGGTCACAACAGTGTCTCACATATGGACAATCCATCCTTCCCGCAATCATTGTCAGAACAGCGTTTTTTGTTTTAATCATTTATATGCTCAAATAAGGTACAGAAAGGTCTTACAGAATTATCAGAGAATATCTTATTTTGCCTGTAAAATCGACGTGCAAAAATGGTGTACAAATGAATAAACATGCTTGCTTTCATACAAATTAATTAATTGATGATATAATATTATATTAATAAAATGCTCACAAATTATTGCAAATGTTACAAAAATGTCATGAAATATTAATTAATAAATGTTTATAAATGTCAAAAAAATATGTCCCAAAAATGTCATACAATATGTCACAATAATGTCCTAAAATAATATACAAATCACAGAGGAAAAAAAAATGCATGCCGTCACCAATTATAAACTAAAATATATTACAACTTATAATCTAAGAACTCAAGTACGCTATAAAAACATTTGTCAATTAATAAATCCGTCAAACTACGTTTTAATTTTAAAAATAATTTGATGCACATAATAAACATGGAGGCTGGTATAGATCAAGCCTACCGCGTGGGCACACGACGCACTAACCTGACGGATAAACCTGAGTCAACCCTAAGGTAGTTAGATTTACTCGACGCCATAAACGTTATGAGTTTCTGAAAGCTGCAAGATCAAGGCGTAATCTAACCTCCTCCGACAATGAAACAGAGGGAACTTCGAGGAGACTGTACACAAATGAGCGACTTAGCCGAGCAAACCGCCACTTATTTCGTACTGCGAAACTTTCAGCAAAGGAGCATAGCTATTCAAATGAATAGTTATGCTCCTTTGCTCATCTATCTATATCTATCTTTATACGCAAACAACAAGGAAATCCGTTAATCCACATCAAAAACACTAATGATTTATATTGCCTCTTCAAATTGGCGTAGATTTCGAACTAAGTGACAAGCAGGCGGGACCCAATACATTATCCTACTTAATAATATTATAAAAGCGAAAGTTTGTGAGGATGGATGGATGTTTGTTACTCTTTCACGCAAAAACTACTGAACGGATCTGAATGAAATTTGGTCAGTAGATAATTGACATTCTGGAATAACACATAGGCTCCTTTTTATCCCGAAATTCCCACGGGATCGGGATTTGCGCGGGAAAACCTTCCCAAGCGAACGAAGTCGCGGGCAGAAGCTAGTACTATATAAAGCTAAATTACCACTGACTCACTCACTGACATAATTGTTCTCCCAGATGGTGGATGGGGAGGTGGGTATATTTTGACAGATTCGTAAACAAGTAACTCTCAAACCTACGGGAAAAGTGCCTAACCTCCCCTTTTCACCCCCCTTCTCCCCCCTCCCTATCGTATCTCGGAAACTACGAGACCCGTATTTTTTTTACGGATTCATATAGAGGAGGCTCGGTAAAGAAAAAACCATTTTTCAAAGTCACCCCCCTTGCCCCCCTTCTCACCCCCTTTAGGCAGATCTCGGAAATTAAGAGACTTGGAACATTTTTTTTTCAGATTCTTTAAGAGGGGCATTTTACTACATGTAGGGGTTAAGCACGCGAGGTGCTTGCACCTCGCGCAACACGCAAATACTAGTTATACTATATAAAGCTAAATTACCACTGACTCACTCACTCACTCACTCACTGACATAATTGTTCTCCCAGATGGTGGATGGGGAGGTGGGTATATTTTGACGGATTCGTAAACAAGTAACTCTCAAACCTACGGGAAAAGTGCCAAACCTCCGCTTTTCACCCCCCTTCTCCCCCCTCCCTATCGTATCTCGGAAACTACGAGACCCGTATTTTTTCTTTTTTACGGATTCGTATAGAGCAGGCTCGGTAAAGTAAAAACCATTTTTCAAAGTCACCCCCCTTGCCCCCCTTCTCACCCCCTTTAGGCGGATCTCGGAAATTAAGAGACTTTTTTTTTTTTTTTTTTTTAACGTGGTAAAATTATCAAATAAGTCCTCCCACCCCGGGCAGGGTGGGAGGGACTGTCAGACTTTTACTGACTAAAATCCACGGTGTTCCTTCAATAACCCTTTACATACCGGGGCCACGGTAACGGGATGAGTCCCACGACCCCGGCAGGCTTCGGCCCTCTGCAGAGGGGGCCTCGTCATGTTGCTGACGCTCTTTGAGGCGCGCGTGGAACACGACGCGCCGTCGACCCGGGCATGGTCCATGGTCGGACAGCGAGTTGCCCTTTACTCGCTGTCCGCATGCCCGCGCCTACGGTGGCCGGAGATCGTCGGCCGACGTCCGACGCCGTGGGCGTCTACCACTGCGGCTGGGCTGGAGGGAGACTTGGAACATTTTTTTTTTCAGATTCATTTAGAGGGGCAATGCTTTAGTCGAAATAATTGTGCAACCCCCCCTCCCATCACCCCCCCCATCACCCCCACATATTTTTATTTTTTATTAAAGCGAACCGCGAGGTGCTTGCACCTCGCGCAACACGCAAATACTAAACCCCCCCCATCTCCCCCATTACCCCCCACTTTTTTTTTTTTTACAAGCACGCGAGGTTCTTGCACCTCGCGCAACACGCAAATACTAAACCCCCCCCATCACCCCCCCTTTTTTTCCTTTTTCACAAGCACGCGAGGTGCTTGCACCTCGCGCAACACGCAAATACTAAACCCCCCCATCACCCCCCCCCTCATTCTTTTGTTTCACAAGCACGCGAGGTGCTTGCACCTCGCGCAACACGCAAATACTAAACCCCCCATCTCCCCCCATTTTTTTTTTTTTTCACAAGCACGCGAGGTGCTTGCACCTCGCGCAACACGCAAATACTAGTTATACTATATAAAGCTAAATTACCACTCACTCACTCACTGACTCATTGACATAATTGTTCTCCCAGGTGGTGGATGGGGAGGTGGGTATATTTTGACAGATTCGTAAACAAATAACTCTCAAACCTACGGGAAAAGTGTCAAACCTCCCCTTTTCACCCCCCTTCTTCCCCCTCCCTATCGTATCTCGGAAACTACGAGACCGGTATTTTTTTTTTTACGGATTCGTATAGAGGAGGCTCGATAAAGTAAAAATCATTTTTCAAAGTCGCCCCCCTTGCTCCCCTTCTCACCCCCTTTAGGCGGATCTCGGAAATTAAGAGACTTGGAACATTTTTTTCAACCGACGACAAAAAGAGGAGGTTATCAATTCGACGCGTATATATATGTATTTTTTTTTTTAATGTATGATCATCGAGTACTCGAAGACGGCTGAACCGATTTGGAAAATTTTTGTTTTGTTCTAATGGGTATACTTCGAAATTGGTACCATTATCACCAAAGTCAGGATCTGATGATGGGATCCTGGAGAAATCGAGGGAACTCTTCAAATATTATAGGCACACCTATGGCATTTTGGGTATTTCTTATAGTAACTTGTGCAGTTGCTCTCAAAAAGTACCATTTGGCGAAGTGGAACTCATGATGAAGACCACAGATGGCCGCCGAAACTACTCAATAATAAGTATTGAGTGGATTGCAATTCGATTACTTGAATATGGATGTTAAGCACTTTATGCTCGTCACAATGCATATGGTGATGTAGAGCTGATGGTGAAGTACCAGGAGAACTCCTCAACAATTAACGGCCCAGCATTGGGAAAAGCAATATTTTGTAAAAGGTTATAAGTAGTTGATATTTAGGCTCTTGTAACTAGGTAAATTAAAAATCATCCAACTAAAAAGAGTGAAATAAAAACTTTTTAACAAAAAATTAAACCGACTTCCAAAAAACACTGCAAAGTGAAAAATAACTTTAATTTCGGAAGTCGGTGCCAAAAACGAAAAAACAAAACTAAAGACACCGACTACCGACATTAAAGTTATTTTTCACTTTGCAGTGTTTTTTGGAAGTCGGTTTAATTTTTTCAGATTCATTTAGAGGGGCAATGCTTTATTCCAAATAATTGTGCAAACCCCCCCTATTTCCCCCCCCCATTTTTTTTAAAGAGAGCGCGCGAGGTGCTTGCACCTCGCGCAACACGCAAATACTAGTCATGATATAATTTTAATTTTAAAAATTTGACGGGTCCGCCTGCTCTTCACTTTTTAAAATAAAAATGTGCTTGTTTCTTCACACGGTCTTATTCCGGCAATAACTATGCCAACTAGGAAAAATAATTGTCTGGACCATATTTTTATCAAATCTAATAATAAAACCTCGGGAGCAATTGCAAAATGCTCTACCACTGATCATGACATAGTGATGGCTACTACCTGTTTAAGAAATAATCAATTCCGCTCCCCCAGACCTAGATTTAAAATGAAAATAGATGAGGAAGCCACTGTCGAAGAATTAAATAATCTTTCATGGACTGAAGTCCTGAATCAACGCTGCGCCTATTACGCCGTTATTATCTTTACTGACATCATCGCGGCCTCATTAATAACATGCTCTCACAAAGTCAAAGTAAGCTGAAATAATTATTATATCAAGCCCTGGATTACTTCAGGCTTAATAAGACGCATGCGGCACCGCGACAAACTGCACCTAGTGTCACGTGCCCACCCAGACGAACAAATGCAACGATTAGTTTACACCCGCTACAGGACCTTCTACATACATTAAAAACCAATTATCATAAAAACATGATCGAAAATAGTCATACTGACCCGAAAAGACTTTGGCAGACAGTAAAAACTATATACAGTGACAAGTATAAGACATCAAATGTCACTAACAAATTGATTATCAACAATAATCCAACAGAATCACTTAACACGTGCAACAGTCACTTTACCACACTGAGAAAAAACTTGTCTGATTCAATTCTTACAAGACTCTCTTGCTGAGAAATATTCTCCTAAAACAACCCCCTAAAAAGTCCGCACACATTTTTCATGAATCCTACAGACGAAACAGAAATAGAAAGTTTTATATGTCTAGTAAATAATGATAGCGCTCCCGGGCCCGATAAACTCAATGTGAGACTAATAAAAAAATCAAAACCGCAATTATTCATCTGCTAACTCATATATTTAATATTAGCTTGGAATCTGGAGTGTTCCCAGAAAGGTGGAAAATTCATTCCACAAAAATGGCGGAACCATCGTCCTATCGCTCTACTGCCTATCCTATCCAAGCTACTTGAAAAAATTGTAAGCAAGCGAATTACAATTTTTTTCGAGAAGCACAACAATATTTCCCAAAGGCAGTTCGGCTTTATAGGTCAACCGGGGATGCAGCAAGGCTTTTAACAAACTCCAATTCGAGATGTCGAGATTTTCTTAGACTTGGCGAAAGCATTCGACACAATTTCAATAGATCTTGTGAAAAAGTTGGAAGCGGTAGGCATACGTGGTACTCCGTTAAATTGGCTCAAAAGTTACCTCTCTAATAGAAGGCAATTTGTCAAGTTCGGTGATCTCTCTAACAGTACACTTCCTATCGACTTCGGAATCCCGCAAGGTAGCACGCTTGGCCCGTCGCTTTTTCTACTCTATATTAATGATATCGTGGATATTTCTCTTACCAATGCTGAAATCATAGCCTACGCAGATGATACAGCTGTAATATTACATGGTGATAGTTGAAATCAGGTGTACAGAATGGCTGAAAAGAGTCTGTTCATAATGGCCTCAGCTCTTGATAGGAATTTACTAACCCTCGACATTGAAAAAACAAAGAAAATTACTTTTCACAAAACCAAGGCATCTAGACCTCCTCAACATCTAACACTCACACTTCATACTTGCTCCCATAACCCTAACCGTCGAACTGCAGGCTGTTCGTGTGGTGTGATTGAACGTACACATTCCATGAAATATTTAGGATTTGATACTTTGGATGAAAACTTATCTTTTAAGCCATAAATACACTCACTCTCAGACAGAGTCAGAAAAATTATTTATATTATGAAAAAACTACGTGACTGCACACCTACTCCTATATTGCGTACTGTATACCTTGGTTTGTGTCAGTCCATCCTCCAATATGGTGTCTGGGGAGGCGCTGGTAAGGCCACATATGTATGTTGAAGTCGAAAGGGCTCAAAGAGCCGTCATTAAAGTCATGTTCAAAAAATCCCTACGGTACCCTACTCACATTCTCTACAGTGTCTACACGGATTTACGAGTACTCCGTGTGCAACAACTTTTTATCTTAACTGCAATCTTACTCACAGGAAATTAAAATCCAGACCAGATTATACAGAATTAACCTCTAAACGCACGTTAAAGTTACCAACTCCTCAAGCAAAATCACTTCAGATTACTTATATCCACGCATTTATAATGAAGTAGTAAAGAACTGTAACATTATAGATCTTAAAATATCAGACTGTAAAAAGACCATAAAGGATTGGCTTCTCACTCTCTCCTACGACGAAAGAGAAAGGATTATTAAATAGGTAAGCAACACAAGAAGAACTTGTATACATATAGACAGTGCTCCTAATCTCATATACAACGTGTAATTTAAAGGGTATATGACATACCGAGTGCACGGCTTCTTTGGATGATAACAAACGATATGGCAAGGGTTTTCTAATCCTATGTCTACATGTGTGGAGCATATTAGAAATTTCAATACATTGATACCAGAGGCAGAATTTTTCAAATTAAGAAGAACGAAGAGAATTATCGTTTTATTGGCAAGTGACGTGGAAAGTGATGACCCTCATAGTGCTGTGACACGTTTGTTATTACTGGTATTCAAGAAACATATGAAACCAATAATTTGGGGTCAATTCTGTGAGTCACTTATTTTGAGCTGAAACTTTGCATAGAGACTCCGTACCAGATGTTGTCTTCAGTCCTTTTGGATAGATATGGGGTTTCCGTTACACGTTGTATACACACAAACCCACACGCATACACACTAACACGCAAGACGAATTTCATATACGAGATTGTAACTAATTTATTTTTTTATATCATCATGCTTTGTTCGTACTTTTAATTCATAACTTTAATTTTATTTTTTATTTCATTGTATCATAGTTTTAGTTTCTCTTTAATTTGTTTTTGTTAATAATCACTTTTGAATTTTATTATATTAATGTACAACTCTGGTCCCCAAGATACAGACATACGTCTAGTTTGGGGATCACTGTAAAACCAATTGTGTAATATTTGATTATTAATAATAAATAAATAATAATAATGTAACTATTATTGGATGTGTCCCTATGCTTGTAAACAAATATACACGATTCCAAATTATACATTGATGGTAAAGTAAGAATCCTGTATCTAAAGAAAGGGCGACAAGACTCTATTTGTTTTAACCCAAATATGGCTCTTAAAGACTTTTTTGCATTATAAATGCTTGATCAATTTCAACGCAGCGACTCCAAAGAATGACACCATATCGTAGGATCCTGCTTTGCACTATAACGCATAAAGTCCTTTGTTTCAGGTAACATACATCAGTGTAGAGCACCCCAGAGTGACGTACTATAACCCTAAGTTCCTGAACTACGCGAACCTGACTTCAGTGAGATATGGTCGCAGAAACCCCATCTACTACGTCGGGCTCAACTTCGATTGCATTGTGCCCTTTGACACCAATATTTACGTAATTAACAAACTTTTTATACAGGACTTATCACCTTTCAAATTTTACTGATACTTCACGAAACTTGAACGTAAACCTGAAGTGGCATACCTCTTAATTCAATGCTAACTATATTTTCAAGCCGTTTGGGGTCGAAAATCTTGGGCCATGGAGCCTTTGTGCTCACAGCCTATTTAGAGAAAAAGACAAATTTAGAAAAAAAGTACACCCTTCCTGTGACCCAAGAGCTGCTTTATTCAATGTTTTAATGTGTGGGAAAATTATCAGCGGCAGCGTTAAGAACGAATAAAATTTTAAAAAGTGTAACTGTGGAGTTTCTTGGCTTATTTTCCATAGAATACGACCAATTTGAGTACACTAGTTTCTGAAATTTATAAGCGATACTAATATTAATCTACAGTCTATTATTGGAGAGTGCGCGCAGAAGTTACACGATCCCACCGTAGCCTTTTTATTAAAGAACTACAATTTTTTGCCACTTGCACTGTACACTGTTACAGAAGTGCGAGGTTTTGTTTTATACCGGATCTTAGTATAAATAATAGCAAAAATAATTGTTTATTCGCAAAAGTCTAAAGAGTTTGAAACAAATCAATTTTCACGAAGTTTGTGGCATCAAATTTGTGATTGAACTGAAATAAATGCCACGGTATATTCCGATCGCACTTGTTAAGATATATAGAGCGTAACTTTTGACTCATCCACCGCTTTCTTCAAAGAGGATTCAACGTTACGATGCTAACTTAACAACAAAATTCTTTAATATACTCTTACTGTGTGCAAAAAAAATATTTTCTAATTTTAAAGACTTTTCTAATTTCCTTACTTGCTTTTTCTTGCTCTCTTTTCAACATAAACCATCTCTTACAGATAGACATATACTTCCACGAGCTTCTCACTAATCAATACAAGCGCAGCTTCATCGAGTTTCACTTCAACTGGTGCTACCTTTGTGAGAAGGATCTGTTCTTCGGAGCCGCTATCAGGGCAGCTGGGCTGACGAAACCATGTCCGCATCCACCGGTAACTATTCATTAGTCCGATTGGTCTCTTACCAGGAGTATCGAGGGCGGCTATCACAACGATGCCATAGTCTAGTGGTAATGTCGTAGTATCTTTCTGTTACTACTTATGATGGGCTAAACTTTTAACACGTCCGCTGACAGTACGTCGTGAGACGGGAAATTAAAATAGTACGTTATGACAGTACGTCGAGGGACGGGCCACTTATTTTTAAGAGTACGTCGTCTTACGACAATTTTTCATATAAGTATTGTGAAGAGCAGTATCCACTGTCATATTATGCGCAATTTCATATTTCTTACTGCCGTAATACGAGTATTTTGTGGGTAGTTTCATATTGCTTGCTTGTGCATGAGAACTACGTTGATTTGTCATTTAGTATGGAAAAATCTACTGTCGTAATGTGATGTCAGGGTAAGTGCTCACTGTCAGCGAACGTGTTAACTTCTAATCACATGTGGTAAAATAATATTTAATGTTTAATCATGTCTATGTCAGTGATTTTCTGTCAGCATAACTATTGCTTAAAGGTTGTCCTCCGATGTATAGATCCGTACACCCGCCTCATCTGCTTAGTCTTTTCACATCTTTGTGTATTGGGATTGGTTTCCAGACTCACCAGTTATAGCTGAGTAGTAGCTGATCCGCTATCTGACCATTGCAACCTAGTTATTTGGTAACACGATAGTTCTTGGTAAGACTACCCGTAAAGAATATCAAATGTATAAATAACAGCTGGGATCAACGTATTACGTGCTTTATGAGACTAGAAGGAATCTCCACATGTTAAGAGGACACCCTTCCTTGGCAATATTTTGCTTAACTTTGAATGGACCTGTGCGGCTGTTTATTTTAAGCTACGGGCTCCATTCACAAACATAACAATACATTATCATGTTTCCAGGGGCAATACAACCTACTGAACATGACGATCAAACCAGCCTTCATCCCCAAAGGCTTCCCATTCACTCGAGGCAGGATATACGCGAACTTCTCACATCCAAAATCAAAATCTGTAGTGGCCGAAGGACACATAGACATGAAGCTGTCGACCATAGAAACGAAGAATGCTAAATCGTTGTTCGATTAGTTTAAGTTTATGGTCTGTTATAATACTTAATAATAATATTATAAAAAGGAAAGATTGTTTTGTTCATTTGTAGGAAATAGGCTCCGAAATACTGGACCGATTGTAACCATTTATCATTCTCTAATAGAAAGCTTTTTATCAGAGAAAAAGTTAAGGATTACCAATTTCTTGGACTTATTCTCGACGAAAATTGTAACTGGAAATTACATATAGAGTATACCTACTTGCAAAAAACTAAATCAATTTGTATTTGCTCTCAAAAGCTTAAGGCGTACCGCAAGCGAAGCAGTGGCTCTTGTTGCTTACCACGGTTATGTTTCGTTCTTACTCAGATATGGACTCCTACTCTGAGGGAACTCCACAAATATAAATGATGCATTTTTGGTGCAAAAAAATGCCTGAGAACAATCTGTGGTATAAGTTGGGTATAAGCCCAGAAACATCCTGCAGACTTCTATTTAAAAAATTAAAATGATTAATCTTGACAGGTCTTTTTATAATGTAAGGTGTAAGCTGGTATTTTTGTAAAAGAGCATTCCAAATTATTCAAATCATGTGACTTAAATTCAAAATATAGCCCACAGAGACCTCACAAGATTACGAATGCCTCCCATAAAAGCACATTATGCCATAAAAATAGCTTTATTACACCCATAAATATTTTCAATAATATACCAAAACAAATTCGAGAGATATATAGATAATTGTTTCTATAGTGTAAAGATTTTTTTTATGAAGAAGGTAACAGATAAATATCGCTACTGATTTTTTAAAAGTTATTACTGATTACCTAATTATAGACTAGTAATATTTAGTTTACCATTCATAAAAAGATGTAAAGTGGATAATAAATAAATAAATAAATAAATAAATAAATAAAAAAATACAAAAATAATTTGTTATAGAATTTATATTAAGTAAGCATGTGTGTAATATATAAAATGAACAAATTATTGTTTAAATATTTGTATGCCAATAAATGGCGAAACATGAATGATCTATGTAATTATATTAAGACCTATAATGTACCATGTTTTATGCAAATAAATATTCTTATTCTTATTTACTACTAAAACCACTTTTTTTGGGTGGGAAAATCATAAAATGACTTCTCCCGCTGTGGGTGGAACGAAGGGGAATGTCAGACTTCTACTGACTAAAAACCCACCCTGCTTCTTCAGTTAGCCTTGTGTTCCGAGGCCGCGGTATCTTGTTAGAACATTCCCGCAACCCCGTAAGGCTGATTGCTCTTTGAGAAGCGCGCGGAACACGGCGCGCCGCCGACCCGGGCCTGGTCCTTACCGGACGGTGAGCTATCCCTGCTCACCGTTCGCTGGCCCAAAATGCGGCCTGTAGATTAACACGCGGAAGGCTTACAACGCTCTACGAGTCCAATACAATAATGGATTTAGGACACTGCTAGGGCTGCCGCAACATTGCATCGTCAGGATATCAGGGAAGTTTGCAGAGGCCCATTTGGACGTGTGATGCGCGGCAGTGCCCACAACCTCTTGGTAATACTAGCTGATAGGATGGACGGTCTTATGTTACAATACTGGACCAACACTATATTGTTTCCGTCAAACCATGGACTAAAGTAGCTGTATTTTTTTGTGATTTTTATGATTATTGTGAATGTGTTAATTTGATAAATTACATAACATTATTATTGATTTTATTACTAATGAGTTCGCTCTTGACCCCGTCCCGATGGAACGAGCGAGCCCAGAAGATGCCTGTTCACTCTGCTTTGAAGGCTGACGGTTGATATGGTTGGTAGGGAACACAGAAGCCGCCGAGGAGATAATGATTATGACATCGTTATTACATTCATTATATCAACAATAGTTTTTTTTAAATATTAATACTAACAAAAATTGGATACATGTGACCTGGCAAGTGAATAATATTTATTATATTATACTTTATTGTACACCTTACAATACACTTAATGATACAAATAATAAAACACTAGTTTTACGCTAGTTTTACCATTGTACACTAGTAGAATGTTGTAATATTTTTATAATATTATCATTAATGGACATAAATAAAATTACAAAGTTAGGATTTGAACTCAAACAAAACGTATTAGATTTATTGTAAAGTCTGGTAATTATTAAATACGTTTGAAAAAAAAAATGTATTACTATCAACGCGTCTTTGACCTTTACCCAATGAGATAGGAAAAGTACCTATGGTACCTATGGAGATCGCATATTCTACTATATGAAGAATAGTTATACAAATATCTATCGAATCGACACACACACGACAAAAAGCGTGTTGTCTCTTTTTAACCTACCAAGAGCTGTATATGACAAGAGAGACGTCTAAATGTTTGTCAAGTACAAATTTGTCAAAATGCCCTAGTGTTAATATTATTTCAACCTGATTCATGTTGGTATGGCTTTAAACGTTATTATTTTCTTTATTTCGTTGCATTGTTTACATACAATGCTTGGTATGTAAGGCTAGTGATGTCACATGTCAGATGTTCGCGCGGATAAGTATCGATAATATTGATACAGTATGTGAAATACATCGGAATGATATTTTAACACAGGTTTCCTGGAAACGTAACTTAAAAAAAGAATTGGTTCCGAAAATATAAACCCTAGACATAAAATGCGGCAAATCTGCTCCATGCACTTTGACGAATCTTGTTTTAACAGAACCCTCAATGTGTTGAGGTTACATGACGATGCAGTGCCCACATCGATATTTTTTGAACAAAAATTGCATAGAACAGTAATTTCAACATCAACATTTTGTTAAATACTTTCTCTATTGGCAGTATTCCAAATTTCAATGAATGAAACATGTAAAATAAGTACTTCAATTATGTGACTATTTTTTTAGCCTAATATTTGTTCCTCGCTTCAATGTTCCTCAAAACAATGTTCGTCACAACAACTTCCTTCTTGGACAGGCGGGTCCGCACAACGCTGACTGCAAATCGGATGCATCACCCACGTTCATCGGTGATGAGGCTGTATATCCCGCGGAAGTACGGGGGTCGTGGCATTTTAAATGCAAAGACCCTACACAACCGCGAGGTATGCAGCCTTAGGGAATATTTCCTAGAAGCCGACGTGGGTATGCATCGAGATGTGGTAGCGGTGGACAAAGGCCTCACTCCGCTCTCCTTAGGTTGCGAGAATTGGCGCAAACCTGTAGTATTAGATACTAATGACCGCAGAGAAGTATGGAAGAGCAAGGAGCTTCACGGACGCTATTACCGAGCCCTTCATGGGTCTGAAGTAGATTTATTAGCGTCCGTAGCCTGGCTACGTTTTGGTGACCTCTTCGGGGAAACCGAAGGTTTTGTCTGTGCGATTATGGACGAAGTTATGATGACGAATAACTATCGGAAATATATTGTGAAGGATGGTACGGTAGACACATGTCAGGCATGTCACAAACCGGGAGAATCCATTCGTCACATTATTTCCGGTTGTTCTCGCCTGGCTAACGGAGAATATTTGCATAGACACAACCTCGTAGCCAGGATTATTCACCAGCAACTTGCACTTAAATACAATCTTGTGGAATCAGAAGTACCATACTATAGGTATGTGCCCGACCCAGTTCTCGAAAATGGCAATATTACACTGTACTGGGATCGGTCTATCATCACTGACAGGACTATTGTTGCCAATAAGCCTGACATAGTGGTGATAGACCGATTAGAGCGTCGCACAATGATTGTTGATATAGCAGTCCCCCATGACGAGAACCTCGTGAAAGCTGAGATAGATAAAAATAATAAGTATCTTGACCTGGCGCGCGAGGTTGTCGACATGTGGGATGTGGAGACAGCAATCATTGTGCCGATAGTCGTCTCAGCCAATGGTATAATAGCCAAGAGCCTCGACCAACATCTAAGGAGGCTCTCGTTGGGCAGCTGGATCAAGGGCTTGATACAGAAAGCAGTACTCCTGGAAACGGCGCGTATTGTGAGGAGGTTCCTCTCTATGGAGCCCTGACCATCGGTAGCTTGGACCCTGTTCCCGGTACCGGTGGGCTACTATTTTTTATATTTTTAAATGTTTTTATTTTTTATATTAATATTTAAAAATGTAATTTATATGTACATAGATTTAATAAATGGAATAATAATATATAATAATAAGCCGCGGGCAGATGCTTATGCTAATAAAATAGCAAGTTTATGCTGTCTACAAACTTGGATCACTACGATAGCAACTGGCCTTAAAGAAAACGAAACACGCATCATCATTTGCCTTTTCTCAACTATATTAAATGATAAATGATCTTTATTTTGCAAATTGGTTATTAAATAACACTTTCACAAACCTTTTTTTCGTAAATATTAACTAGATGAGGCCGGTGTTTCCTAACTGACTACCCTGAGAAGTAACACCGAAACAAACTCAGGGGTCCGTCTCTTTTAAAGTCCATACAATCTATACCGGTTTAATTTTACGGGAACTTGGAAACCTTGTAGGTTTCAGTCTGAGGCGATCTTTTGAAGAAAGATGCTCACAGGTTCGAGTGGGCAAGCATTTGTCAAATGACGTATAGTACAAGTTAGAACAAGGAGCTTAAAGATTTGATGAACAATACCAAGGTAAGGACGTTTGGGTAGGCCGCAAAAAGCACTCAAACTGCCAGATAAACATGTTTAACTCGAATAAAATAACCTACTACTGGGGTCAGCTTCCGGTCTGACCGGATGCAGCTGAGTACTAGTGTTTTACAAGGAACGACTACCTGTCTGACCTCTGCAACCCAGTAAATAAATAAAATAAATAGTAGCTAAGCAAAACGATACCCGTTGGCAAGTCTAATGTTAGATTCCCTGGCTACTAGCTTACTACTTAGCCAAGACAAACAAGTCATTCCTTATAAACAGCATACGCTTTTATAACAAGTTGCCAAAGTATGTGACAGATCTTAGCGAGGGAAAATTTAAAACCCATATTAAACGTGTCCTTTTGAAAACAGCATATTATAAGATTAAGGACTACGTTGAAGATAAGACTGCTTTGCTTGGCAATGATTCCTTCTGCACATGTAGCTTCCCTGGCTTATTGTGACTGCGTTATTGTATAAAGGTCTATTAACAACCCCACTTTTTTTGTAGTTGTTATTATTTGTTTTTATTTTGCTTTTTTTTGTTGTTATTTTTATTTTATTTTACTTGTATATAATTTTTATTTTATGTCATTTGCTTTAGTTTATTTGCAGTTTTGTAAAGTTAATTTTTAATGTAAATGTTTGAAGACTATAGACTCTGAGATTCATTTCTGATTAGTTATATTACATTTTATTATGTCAATTAGTCTATACTGTCCTCTCATACCAAAAAAAATAAATAAAAAATTGTATCTATTATGCAAAGATTGTGAAAATCAAGATTTTTTTTAAAAGAGTAACCGTGGAGTTTCTTGCCGGTTCTTCAACATAGGAAACGACCAATTTCGAACCGTACACTAACGATTTATGAGTGCCCATTTAGGCATATGTAAAATAAAAAAAAAATTTGATTTGATACTGACTATCCGTAACGACTGTTACAGATGTACAAATGACAGCGAGGATTAACAGGTTAATGTGAATATCGATATGGTTAGACGGTAAAGCAACACTTGCTGAGGCCAACACTTATCGCAAATAAATAAATAAATTGAAATTGAAAAAAAAAAAAATTGAGGTCGCTCTGTGGATGGGTTCCACAGAGCGACCTCAGCAAGTGTTGCTTCAAGCTTGAAGAGCAACACCTTGCCTGATACATCTCGAAAAAAAAAGAAGATAAAATCAGCAAAAAGTTCGGACCTCTCATAACATACCATATCATGAATATCTAAATATCTCTAAGGTGAGTTTTAACATTGTAACCAGGGTACTGGGGTGCCCAGGGGAAATTCACTAGGCACACAGAAACACAAACATAACTAGATATTTCTCAATTCTGTTGCAAAAACAAATGCGTCCACGTTCCAGACTGTGTTTTTTTCTCGAAGTTACTTTCGTTTCATTTTTCGATTAAATTATTTTTCTTTTTTTGAAGCAGCAGCAATGTGCGTAGAATTCACATTACTAGCAATCCTGTTAACTCCTCCAACTAAGCTAAATATGCTTGTGTCTGGAGTGGGTTCACGACAATATTGTGATGGGTGGGGTTCGAACCCACGACGTCTCGATCACAACCTTATCCATTACGCTATTGACGCTTAAATTGGATGTGAGTTGAGTCTTTTCTCGAATTACCAGCTTTATTTTAGGGTGATAGGAATAGCCAACAATCATTATGGAGTTTATTTGAATAAAAAGTGTTTTGAGTTGAGAGGTACGTGGCCATTTTTTGTGGTTACTTCCTGCGTCCGCCTTTTTTTTCCGAAGTGTTTCCGCCCTGAGGCGGGCGAAGTCAAAGTCTTTTTCTTGAAGTCAATTGTTTAAAAGATACACTTCTAAAGTAGCAAAATGTGTGACACCCCATCCAAAAAAAAAATAGGCTGTAGATTTTAATAAAAACTTTCTACGAAAATTGGTTTCAACGAGATAGAATCAGCAATTTTTGAGCGTAGCGAGTAGCACATTTTCTGAAACCGCAAAAATAACTTTGTATTTTATACAAGCACTATGAAAATATAAAGTTATTTTGCTTAGTTACTACGAGGAATTTTAACGTTGAAAGTTACACCATTTGAAGAATAACGTTGTAAGTTACACATTTGCGTTTTTTAAATGTATGTATTTTATTACTTAGTTTAAAAGAACTACTACTGCTGCTAAATAAATAAAAACATTTTCCCTATAATATTTTACTTACTTACTCAACATGAAAAGATTTTTTTGGTTTTCTACCATCGGAATGAAAATGTGTGTATGTGGTAATCCACACTGGTCCAGAAACGCTGTAGCGTATCTACAGAATATCCTGTTAGAGTTTCATCATAATCTGTTTGATGGTTTAAGAAAGGACACAGGACAAACATGCAAGAGTTGGTGACGTGTCATGTTTCACGCGCGTCTCAATGAGCTGTCACTTGTCAGCATTGGTGACGGGGTCGATAGGGTTATTACAGGATATACCTACATATATATACAGAGTTGATACGACAGAGGGGTATTGAATTACACTACGTATACTATACGTGTTTAGTGTTAATTTGATACAGTTAAAAAATAAAAAGAGCCAAAATTTTCTTTTTCAAACAAACTACGTAACTTACAAATCAGAGTAAAACGCAACCACTTTTGTAAATAAATGTGACTGACCTTAAATACCTAGGTAACAAAGTGGCAACGTAGCGCGGCGTGTGTTATCTCTTGTCTTGGTCAGATTTATCGCTTTAAGGTGCATCTCATCAAAATCATTTGCGACTATACTACTTTTCCTATTTAATTGATTTTTGGTACAAAGCTTGAAAATGGTACCTAGTATACGCAGTTTAAAGGAAAGCCCCTCGGTCGTATCAACTCTGTATATATTTACCCTGAAACCTCTCACGCGATCGAAGTCGCGGGCACAGCTAGTCGTTAATAAAAACAACAATAAGCGATCACGGATGGATGAGAAATTGAATTATTTCAGGAGATTGGTTCTTCGTTGGCGCATTTGTAAAGATGATGTTGTTATGTGCTCAAAGGAAAATGGAGGGAAATGGTATTTTGGAGAACTCGTTAACCTACTTATTCAGAGTTTAAATGAGAAAGGTTTTTTAATGGAGAACGAGCAATGTGGGTAGAATTCATATAACTAAAAATATTCTCAACCCCACCAACTAACCTAAATATGCTTGTGTCTATACCCGGACTTTTAATTCGATGTAGTAGACTGACACTTTCTAAGTTGTCAGATAATAACGACTACGAAATTGTGATGTAACTAAATTAATCAATTCAGGAATAAAATCGAATAACGATATAAACATTTTTTTAAATAATATTGTGTGAAAATAACAAAAAGTAAAATGTGATTATAAAGGGGCGTGAAAAATAAACCGAATAGATCATGATAACATTTTTTATTTTTTGTAATACGCCCTTGTACCTGTGCCCATTCCAACCGTGTTTAGATCGCAGTGGTGCGGTGCAGTCTGTTTAATAGTAATCTCGCGCAATTTATTAAAATATTCATCACATGAAACAATTTCCAAAAGAGTGGCTTCTATCTTGTCTGGTTAGATATGAATATTTTTAATTAAAACAGATTCCTTAATAATAAACTATATAGTTACTACTTCAAAATAAAATATAATAGTATAAATTTTATCATTTATTTATATTTCTCTCGATTAAGAATCGCTCATTTATTATTCGATTGATTGAATCCATCACTATTAGGTTAAATAGGGTATCATTATTTTAGTAAGTGACATTAGCTGTCACGTACTGCATCGAATTAAAAGTCCGGGTATAGAGTGAGTTCACGGCAATAGTGATGGAGTTCAAACCCGAGACCTCTCGTTCGCAAGTCCGACACCTTAGTCATTAGGCTGTTGACGCTTTGTTGGAAATGGAATAGCTGATTTTGATGCAAGTGGTTAGTGGACATAGTTTTGTAATTGCAGTCGCGGTGGAACACTAGCGTAGGTAGTAGTTATTTGTAAAATGACAATGCCCGATCATGACCCAGTCATGGTTATCATTAACAGAAAAAGTAAAATGATGAAAATAATTGTGCTGAATAAAGAACCTTTTCATAATAATTTTTTTTTTCTTTAAAAGTCTACGTTTACAATTTTATGACAAAAGGAATTCAATCCCGGAAATTATTTTTTGCCATTCCCTATTTTCTGATAACCATCTGCGTTACGTAAAACGCTTGTACAAAACTAAAAAAAATAAGTATGTAACAAATATCATTTTACAGAAAATATTATATCAAGATTATAATTATGCGTAACGTTTATTCGTTGTTTAAATCGTTAAAGACAAAATTGCAAATAATTATGAAAATGAAAAAATTATTACAATCATAGTTCTGAATTTGGTGTAACGAAACGTTTTGAAGCACTTGTGAGATTAAGTATATAAAATAGATGTATATGTATATAGTATATGTATAAAGAATGTTGTTATTTTTAAAAGTAATTAATTAGCAATATCAATTTAGATTAATTATCAATTAAGTAATCGATATTACCATGATTGTCAGGTATATTATAGAAATAATTCAGAAATTTGTATAGCAATATCAATTTATTCATTTACCGCACGGTACTTTTATTGAGTGGGGCAAAAATAGAGTGTCTGGCATTTTCCTTTATTTGTGGGAAAAATCATCAAATTATTTACTCTTCTAGCTCTGTTTGTCACTGATTAACCACCACCACTGATTAAGAAAACACCCTCTTACTTCAGTTACCCTTCCGTTTCATGGCCGCGGTATCTCGTTAATATAGTTACATCTTAGAAGTCGATAATAATCAGTAGACTCAATGTAAGGATTACTTGAAAACGAGCGTCGAGTAAATTACAATATAACTTGTATGGCGCAGCCGCGAGGCATACCATTTACTAATATTTTGAAGTAAAGTATCGTTATTTTATTCCCATATAGGTATTAATAAAGTACCAAAAAACCTTGCTTTCTATCCTTTTTTTTTCCTACACCAAAATTGATCCAGTTACAATTGAAATTCCTTGTTAAAAGTGTCTAAAAGTAGGAACACGAGTAGTTAGAAGTGTAATAGCGACAAAAATAATTGAAAAGATTAGTGGGGGAGGTCATAAACATGGTGGTAGTTAATTTAATGGAGGCGCGAGGCACACAGGATGCTAGAAAATTGGATATGTTCTTAGGAAAACTATGCTATATAATTTTTGATGGTAAGAGACCAGACGGGATGACTATAATGCCTTGGAAGTTGGGTAGGCCTTTGGTGTGGGATGCTACTTGTGTTGACACCCTTGCGCCTTCCCATCTTCTCAGTACGGCGGGCTGTGCTGGGGCGGCAGCTGCAGGTGCAGAAAATCTCAAACGGCGCAAATACAACAACCTAATTGGATGCTATATGTTTGAGCCGTTTGGGATTGAAACGTTGGGACCATGGGGTCCGAGTGCGCATCGACTCTTTCGTGACATCAGCAAACGTTTAGTCGACTCCACAAGTGACCAGAGGGCTGGCCTTTTCTTTGGACAGAGAATCAGCATTGCCATTCAACGTGGCGTGCGGCCAGTGTTCTGGGCACTTTTGCCATTGATAGCGATGTTGATGAATTTTTCGATGCCCTATAATTTCCCTTTTATTTTCGCCTCTTTATATTTGTTTTAATAATTATGTATATTAATGTAATAAATTTTCGATATATAGATTTAAACCTAATCTATGTACGTCATTAATAACCGGCGACGGGAAGGGGTGGCCGGCATTTATCTATTAAGTCACGAGTTAAAACTAGTTCATATCACAAAGAGGAATCTGGAGGATCTGTAGAACGTTTTGTTGTTATTCTAAGGTTTATGATTACGCAATTTTTAAAAATCAAAATCAAAAAATTTTCTCATAGGCCTATATGGGCACTTATAAAACGTGAAAAGTTAGTTCACGATTCAAATTGGTCGTTTCCTATGGAGAAGAACTGGCAAGCGTTTAATAAAAAAATAATTTTTATTTACAATCTTTGCATGCTACAGTTTTTACAGGTATGAGAGGATATTATTAACATATCACAATCAAATAGTAAAAAAAAGAATCTAAGAGTCTATAATATTCTCGCATTCACATTAAAATGAGCTTTGTGGAGTTAATAGACCTTTATTACACAATAAACCAGTTTCAATAAGCCAGGGAAGCCACATGTGCAGAAGAAATCATTGCCAAGCAGTCTTATCTTCAACGTACTCTTTAATCTTATAATATGCTTTTTTAACCGACTGCAAAGGAAGGGTTATGTTTTTCGCGCGTATCTTGTATGTATGTATGTAATATTCTTTATTACCTCATATCTCCAGAACCGCTGAACGGATTCACATAATTGAGGTATCGTTAGATTTGTTTTAGCAGCTCAAGTGTTCTAAGATAGGTGACATTTAAAAAAAATAACATGGCGGCTGTGCGAAGTCATTCTATACATATAGTGAAAAAGAAAAAAAAAATTCGAATACTACAATATGAGTATCAAATTAAAGGGCTTAACACAAGGATTTCAAAAAGTATATCATGTTTATCATAAGTATAATACTAGCAAAAATAATACAAAGAGAAAGTTTAAAAATATGGCCTTAGCTCTTTTACTTTCTGATCCAGTGGGGTGCCAATGTGACACGACTGGCAAAACTAAAAAAAATGTTAATTAATATTTTAACTAAAAAGTTGAAAAAAAAATCTTAGAAACCCGACTGCTCAACTGAAATTTAAGAAACATGTCATTTTTATTTTAAAACGTGACAAGCAAGCGGACCCATCTCATTGATAAAAAAAATAATTTCAATTGGGTCCCACCTGCTTGTCAGTTTTTTAGATTTTTTAAATTACTTTTTTTTATAAGGACACGTTTTATGTGGGTTTTATCTTTCCCTCTCAAAGTTCTGTCACAGACTTTGGCGACTTATTATTAAAGCGTATGCTGTTTATAAGGTAGCTGTATAATAAATCTGCCTTGCTCTCACAGCTGGAACTCAGGTTTTCTCTCTATAAGGCTCAATTTACACCGCCGCGTAATGGAATGGAAGCGACTTTTTGCAACGAAATTGTATATTGCATAATGAACTTTATGTCAATTGTATAACATACAAACGACAGTAGCTAGGGGAATTCTCGAGAATGCGCGAAGATTCCGCGGAAGACGCGCCACCTTATTTGGCTCCTATTAAGTTTGTATGTTATACAATTGACATAAATTTCATTATGCTATGTACAAAAAAAGTGTAAATTGAGCCTAAGAGGGAACGGGTCGTACTCCACCACGCGGTTCCATGGGTTTTCTTACGAAGTTTTACTTCACCGTTATGAGAGCTGGTAGATAAATCCGACTGGGTTCGAGCCTAGTACATAAAAGTTGTTAGTCGTGCTTGTAATCACTGCCACTACTATAATAGAAGTATGCTATCAACATGTTCACCCTTTAGTTCCAATGTATCTAAATAGCTAAAGGAAACAGTTTGAAAAACTATACATCACGGTTGGCACTTAGGTTTAGTGATTGACTGTCACGGGCTTGAGTCTCGCACCAGAAAAAATGTTTCTATGGTCCAAAAATACTCGTTTTAATTGTTTTTTAAAATACACTCACGATGAAGGAGAAATTCACATCGTCGGCCAAGTGTAAAAGTAGTCTTTATAAAGGTTATTCTTTTGTTTTCGTGGCTCTGCGTAAAGCCTCTTCTTTTCTGGACTCTGTAATAAAACCTTAATCCCTTATTTCCTTAAACGCTACCTCGGGATATGTAATGAATGTAGGTATCAGATTAATTTTATTGTGAATGCAATTATTCAACGTCAAGGTAACTTTTTATGATCAAATCCATGTACTGCAGGTTAATTCAACTATTAGTTTATTCCATTTGGTTACGCTTATTTTAAATTTCCAAATCTATTTCTATTTCACATAAATATGATCAGTACTGTTTCATTTCGCTGGCACCGCAGGACTGCCTTGACATCCCTCCGTGACTCGGCTTAGGCGCCATATTTCCAACATTATGAGTAATGAATACCACTTTAAATATTTCACATTTAAATTGATACCAAAGACAAAACTCTGTATTCGAAAAAAAAATTTAACTTAAAATAAATATAAACATAACAAAAACAAAGACATACACAAAAATGCGGGCTGGAATAGACGCGCAAAGTCTCGACCGCGAATGTTTCACTCTAGTTCGAGCAGTCCTCTACCCTTCACGACCAAAGCTGAAGGTCAAACAGGCGGATACAACAACAATCAGGGAATTAAGTGAGCTAACCCGACCCATCTTGCTGGTACAAAACAAACGAAAACTACTTATTAGTTTAGAATTTCGTCGCAGTGTTAGTATAAGGTAAACAATGAGCCGGCTTTCTAGAGGTTTGTGCCGGGACACGATTAGTTAGTTGGAAAACATAGGTCTATATGTGATGGATGTGGTGGGAGAAAGATTATTTTTATTATTTGGAAAAAATAATAATTGTGTTGCGTCCCAAATGTAATTTTGAACGCTCTTTTTGGTGTGGCAACATTCTATTGTCTTTGACGTTGCACTTGACATAACCTCTCTTGACTTGACAGATTGACTTTGCTTGTTGAAAAATGTCCGCACGTTTGGGACTTTGATTTGATTGTAATTGGTAAAATATTGTTGAATTCGCCGTTGAGACCGATAATTGGGTCGCGAATTATTTGTTGGTTGGAGTGTATTCCCCATTTGCCGAAAAACCCCGGGATATTCTTGAATCGTACGCCGCCTTGTCGTCGGTTGGGCCGGCACGCGGAATTTATTGGAAATCGTATTGGATCTCACGAAATATGAACAGATTAATTGTGTTCAGTGATTGATTGAACTTTGTAAGCTCGGATTAACAAGAATCCAGTGATATTTCTTGGAACACATCGCCTTATTGTCTACCACGCGTAGCGCGCGCTTGCTGGAAACGAGTTGGGTGTGATGCTGGTCGGGACGGCGCCATCTGAAGATCGACGCCTTGGGACCGTCCTAGAACCCGTAACTTACATCACACGTTACAATTACTCACCCCATTTTACATACATCAACCACACTTAGGGCGTGGCCTTTGAAGGTCGAACTTGGCGTCCCCAGCACTCAGGTTAGTGGTACATTTTGTTATTGAAATAAGGCCTAAGAGCCTACCACAACGTAGGGCTCCGCGTAATCGCGGACAGTTCGACATACCAGTTACCGTTGGCTGGGCTTGGGGTCGAACAAATTGGTAGCAGAAGCGCGGCTCTTATAATATAAGATCCACTGGTTTAATTGGAAGTTTTGAATATTGTTGAAAACTTAAAACTTGAGTTTAATTACTTAACACAACTTATAACTTGATAAGTTTGAATATATTGCTTTGTCAGCCGGGCTCAAATAGTACTTGTAGTTTGTACTGTAATTTGTAGTGCTAGCCCCTTAGAATTGAATGACAAACAGGATTTATTTGTGAAATTAGGAATTATTGGTATAATTTGGTATAATTGGTACATAATTTGGTACATAAGTTGGTATATTGTTGTAAAAGTTGTTTGGTATTTGTGGCAATTAATAATTGAATGTCATTGATCTGAATTTGAAAGGTTATCTAAATAATAATTACACATAGTCTAACATAATAGGACTTGAATTGTGTGTATTGGTTATTGCATTTATAGTAATTATTGGATTGTTGATAGACATTCTCCGGCTCAATATTATACAGACAATTGTTGTGCTTATTGATGTTTAATTTGAGGTTGATCCAGCATTGTATTATACATTCAATTGTTATTTATTTGTAACTAGCCATCCTTAGCAAGCTAGATTCATACTTGGAATAAGTACAGGGTCGGATTGGGACTTGAAATAATTGAATTTGAATTTTTATTTTGTTGAAACTATTTGGTCGGCTAGCAAGTCATTGCTGTTTGTTTAATATTTGATTGTTGGTTGTTGACTGTTGTTTTGTATTAATATTTGATTGTTGCAATGGCCTCATTAAGGGCAGTCAGGGAGGCTGCTGCGGGATTGACCTCACAGTTGAGATGGTTCACATCGGCAGCTGCAACTGTTGACCGTGTGGAATTGGAGGAGCTCACCCTTGCTCGGTATGGGCAAGTGATTGAGAGGATCAAGTCAGCTGATGCTGCGCTCACGCGCTTCAACGAGTACATCATGGACGTGGATTTGGGGGTGATGGATCAGACAGCCCGCGATAGGATTTTGGGTGACTATGACCAGATTGTCCACCTGGGGGATGTCATATGTCTACGAGCGCGGGAAATTTTGAGGAGCCGGGTGCCTGATGCGGCCAAGCCGCAGACCCCTGTTGTTGCAGGCCCTGGACTATTGAGTAGGCTGCCCACCCTGGAGCTGCCACATTTTGACGGTCGCTTGGACCACTGGCTGGGCTTCCTAGATCTCTTTGAGAGTCTTGTCGATGCACGTTTGGACCTCGGACCTGCCCAGAAGCTGGCCTATTTGTTGTCTGTCCTGGAGGGCGAAGCCAGAGCCTTGGTGCAGCACTTGCCGGTGACGGATTCCTCTTACCCGACCGCTCTGGAGCTTCTCTCCCGACGGTATCAGAACAGGCGCTGCCTGGCTGATGTGCACATCGACCAAATTTTGGGGCTACCGGCCATTGTCAGCACGTCGACGTTGCGCACTGACTTGCTGAACCCGTTGGTTTCAGCGACCAACGCTTTGAGACGCTTGGAGTTACCGGTAGAACATTGGTCCTACTTGTTGGTGCACATAGTGCTGCAGTTGCTCCCCGCGGAGTTGAGGTCACGTTTTGAGCAGGAGTATGGTGGGGATGGTGCCACCCATCTTCCCCCCTTTGACGACCTCCTCAAATTTTTGGAAGACGAGTGTCGGTTTGCGGATAACACTCGTGGCGCTACGGGGTCGCCCCCACTACCTTCTCAGCCCAGAGACCAGGGACGGACTAGGGCCCGGGGGCCTGTTGATGTTCCCCCCGCCCCCCGTTTTGCTGGCGCCCGGAGTCCGCGGGCTAGGGGGCCTGTTGATGATCGCCCCGCCCCTCGTTTTGCTGGCGCCCGGAGTCCTCGGGCTAGGGGGCCTGTTGATGTTCGCCCCGCCCCCCGTTTTGATGGTGCCCGGAGTCCTCATCATTGTGACTTTTGTAAGGCAACGGGGCATGTCATGGCGCGTTGCCCGGATTTTTTGAATTTGCACGTAAGTGCCCGCCGCCGTATTGTCAACGCACGCCGTTTGTGCTTTTCGTGCTTGGGGGCCCACTGCCATCGGGACTGCCCCGACCCCCGCCCGTGTAGAATTTGTGAAGGGTCCCACCTTGAGATTTTGTGCGCCAACGCGAACCGCTCCAGCAGACCAGCCTCTGAGGGGGGTTCGCGCAGGGGGGGGTACCCCGGAGACGAGCACCGGGCTGAGACCCGCGATTCTGTACGCCGCACTCCACCCCCCGCGCAAGTTGAACGGGAGCCCCACGAGCGCCATTTGGTCTTCCCTCGTCAGGGAGAACGCGCATTGGCTGCTAGGCAGCAGTGGCCGGGTCGGCGCCGCAGCCTTTCCCCTCCGTTGGCGGAACGTCCCCGGCTGGAGTCGCGCCCTCCGCCATTCGGGCATTCGGTGGGATATGCCCCTCCAGTGATGGCGAGCGGCTTGGGACACCGCGCGGACGAATGGTTTGATTGTTGGCCTCGTCGTGAACGAAGGCAGCTTGGAAGCGGCGATCGGTCGCCGCCCAGACATCACTAAGAGATTGACGCCTGCCCCGCTAAAGGAACCCCCCGATCAAGACGGTTTTGTTGCCAACGGCCTCGGTCACGGTCTGGGGACCCTTGGGTGACTCGATTGTGGTCTGTGCCATTTTGGAGACGGGAGTCCGGGGTTGCCTTTTGTCTTCTTGGTTAGCGGGACAGGTTGGCCTGAAGGTGAACGACCTTTCAGGCAAGATTTGGGGAATTGGCGAACCGGCTGACACCACTGTTGAGGGAAGGACCTGGTTTGAGGTCACCCTTGTGAGTTGTCCTTACCCTAAAATTGGTGCTCCTGCCCTTGTTGTAACTGAACTTGGTACAATTGTTGGTGACTGATCGTCACACTAAGAACTCGCATGCCGGTTGCAATGCGCTGTTGGCCGTTCTGCAGCGAGAATTTTGGATTTTGTCGGCTGATCGCGTCAATGAGGCGAGGCCCTGTGCTGGCGTCGTAACGGATTTTGTTGGTCCCCATTTGTTGAAGACGTCCACCCTTCGTAATAGCAAGATTGTTGGGGCTTATTTGTGTGTTTGTCTGCCTGTCAACCAAGGCAGTACATTTGGAGCTGGTAACCTCCCTCTCGACAGAGGCCTTTGAGGCGACTTTGGAAAGATTTGTGTCTCGCCGTGGGTTACCTTCGTTGATTAGGTCTGATTGCGGTACGAATTACAAGGGTACAAGTAACTATTTGAGGGAGGTATACGCCTTCCTTAATGAGAACCAGGTTGACATTGGTAATAGTTCGGCCCGCCGAGGGGTCACTTGGTTGTTTGACCCGCCAGCCTGCCCCCCATTGGGGGGGTATTTTTGGGGCCGCGGTGAAAGCGGCAAAGGGACGCTGGCGGAGATTGTTGGGAGACACCGTTCTCACCTTTAATGAACTAGCTACGGTATTTGGCCGCATTGAAGCTGTGTTGAATTTGCAACCTTGTCACGACTTCCAATTGATTAGCGGACGGGTAGGCCCGTCCGGGGGGGGTAGATGTTGCGTCCCAAATGTAATTTTGAACGCTCTTTTTGGTGTGGCAACATTCTATTGTCTTTGACGTTGCACTTGACATAACCTCTCTTGACTTGACAGATTGACTTTGCTTGTTGAAAAATGTCCGCACGTTTGGGACTTTGATTTGATTGTAATTGGTAAAATATTGTTGAATTCGCCGTTGAGACCGATAATTGGGTCGCGAATTATTTGTTGGTTGGAGTGTATTCCCCATTTGCCGAAAAACCCCGGGATATTCTTGAATCGTACGCCGCCTTGTCGTCGGTTGGGCCGGCACGCGGAATTTATTGGAAATCGTATTGGATCTCACGAAATATGAACAGATTAATTGTGTTCAGTGATTGATTGAACTTTGTAAGCTCGGATTAACAAGAATCCAGTGATATTTCTTGGAACACATCGCCTTATTGTCTACCACGCGTAGCGCGCGCTTGCTGGAAACGAGTTGGGTGTGATGCTGGTCGGGACGGCGCCATCTGAAGATCGACGCCTTGGGACCGTCCTAGAACCCGTAACTTACATCACACGTTACAATTACTCACCCCATTTTACATACATCAACCACACTTAGGGCGTGGCCTTTGAAGGTCGAACTTGGCGTCCCCAGCACTCAGGTTAGTGGTACATTTTGTTATTGAAATAAGGCCTAAGAGCCTACCACAACGTAGGGCTCCGCGTAATCGCGGACAGTTCGACATACCAGTTACCGTTGGCTGGGCTTGGGGTCGAACAAATTGTTTAATGTGACTTTTATTGATAGGCTCGCATTTGACCAGCATCTCACTTGATGCAAAGATCTGGTTGAAGATGAAGCACGCTTGCTTAGAAGTTACCTATTTACAGCTAGCACTAGTGTTAAGTTCTGCATCAAATATTCGACTTTCTGAAATCAATGTTGTTCAGATTATATATAAATCCGTGTAGTAGTTCCGGAGATTAGCATGTAAAAAGAGACAAATATGTCTAATCTATACTAATATTATAAAGCGGAAAAGTTTGTTAGTTTGTTTGTTTGTTTGCTTGAACGCGCTAATCTTCGAAAGTACTGTGTGGATTTGGATGCAATTTGGTATGGAAGTAGCCTGAAGCTTGAGGAAGGTTATAGGCTACTTTTTACCCGACTGCAAAAAAGGAGAGTTATGTTTTTACCGTGATAGAATCCACGGGAGCGAAGCCCCGCGTGAGTACTAGTATTATTATATTTATTTTTAATTTTTGCTTTATTACATAGTATAATATGTATATACTGTTTCTAAAACCCCCTCAATGATTTTTTGTATTCAATGTACGGACACACTTTTTACAGTTTTATTATAATAAGTAATGAAAATTATTATGAGAGTACTTATATGTATATAATCTTGGTTTATAAGTTATTTAGGTAAGAGCCACAGTGGCTTGATAATATATGATTTGTTCTTAATAGACATACCTTTCTTTGACGCATCCAGTAGTTGCCAGTTAATCGTTTTTTGACATTTGTGTAGGACAGAACAAGTTTTTGACTGCTCCCACATTATTAAAAGGTCGTTTAAGGTAGTTTGTTTGTACACCCTGGCGACACCTGGCCCCTCGAGCCGCCTACGATTGAGTTTGTTGTTTAGGACTTAACGTGGTGTAGTCTGTAATTAAAAGAATTAACGGGTTTTGGGTAAAAGCACTTGCATATTTAAAAAAAAACTGTTTCAAAATCGATGATTTTTTCCCCGTCATGCGAAAAAGAAGGCGTCCATGATGAGCAGGGTCCATTTTTGTGAAATATAATGTGCGAATAAAATATATTTTTTGTTCTGTTTACTATAATTTATCTATAGTATTTTGGGTCCATAATAAAGATATTATTAGTTATATTATTGAGGCACTAGATCTCACTCCAAGATAGACAGAAAGTATTGTTATTAAACATATTTGTTTTAACAAGCGACTAGCAACTTCCTTCGCTTAATATTTCTCGCGTGAATCCCGGTCCCTTGGGAATGCCAGGATAAAAATGCATATAACCTCCTCTGTCTTCCTGTGAAAGTCCCATTAAATTCGGTTCGGTCGTTCTAGAGAATAGCCCGCACAAACAGCTGGATAGACTGACAGACAAGATTTAAAAAAGGTTGGTTTATGTTTTAGTATCGTGTAAATAACTGTGACAATAAAATGTAGTTATTTACATGACTTGGAAAAACATTGTTTTGTAGAAATCAAAGACAGGCTTTAGTTTTATTAATATGGAGGTATGTATGGTCTATACCTATTGTTAGACTCGTTTTTATTCATACATTTATAACTTTTTATATATTTCAACAGTACAGTAAAATATTCCAATACTTAGAGAAATACTACACTCTTCGCTGGTTACAACAAGAATGCCGAGTCAGCCTCACGTATAGCCTTTTATACCTTCTGTCATTACGCCTTCTACCGCGTTTTACGAGAATAATCATTTAACAACTACCCTCAACTAACAATAATTGAATCGAGTTTAACAAAATATACTTCCATTTTAAATTAAACCTAACACTCGTCCATCCTGACGGCGTGTATGCCCTCATACACGTATCTTGTGATAACCTAACACTCGGCCGACTAGACATTCTTTACAATTTATCAAAATTTTACGATTACCAACATTAATCAATCCTCATATCATCTAAAATCTAGTACGAGCAAACCTGGTCTCGCAATAATTAACTACAGTGAGCAAATCTGTTCTCACATAAGACAAGGACGTATGAGCTAACCTGTTCTCACAAAAGATAGTTTCAAACCAATTAGTCTCAATACTAAATCAAACCATTATCCGTTTATCAATATAGAAGGAGCAAACTTATTCTCACTAAAGATTTACTAAGCAATTCATTGCTCATTTTTATTACATCTAAAATTTAGTACGAGCAAACCTGGTCTCGCTATAGTAGTAATTAATTAAAGTGAGCAAATCTGTTCCCACATAACACGAGTTCTTTGTGAGCTAACCTGTTCTCTCTAAAGCTTTACTGATCAAATCAGTCCTCATGTACATTACATCTAAAATCTATTAAGAGGAAATCTGATCTCAAAATATTGGTAATTAACTCTGGTGAGCAAAACTATTTCCACAACATGAGAATGTGTGGGCTGTTCTTACAGATAATATAGATATAGAGTGAGCAAATCCATTCTCATTAAAAAATTACACAGCAAATCAGGTCTCATATCAAAACATTTAAAATATAGTACGAGCAAACGTGGTCTCGAAATATTAGTTCTGTTCTCTCTAAAGCTTTACTGATCAAATCAGTCCTCATGTACATTACATCTAAAATCTAGCAAGAGGAAACCTGATCTCAAAATATTGGTAATTAACTCTGGTGAGCAAAACTATTTCCACAACATGAGAATGTGTGGGCTGTTCTTACAGATAATATAGATATAGAGTGAGCAAATCCATTCTCATTAAAAATTTACACAGCAAATCAGGTCTCATATCAAAACATTTAAAATATAGTACGAGCAAACGTGGTCTCGAAATATTAGTTCTGTTCTCTCTAAAGCTTTACTGATCAAATCAGTCCTCATGTACATTACATCTAAAATCTAGCAAGAGGAAACCTGATCTCAAAATATTGGTAATTAACTCTGGTGAGCATAACTATTTCTACAACATGAGAATGTGTGGGCTGTTCTTACAGATAATATAGATATAGAGTGAGCAAAACCATTCTCATTAAAAATTACACGGCAAATCAGTTCTCATATCAAAACATTTAATATATAGTACGAGCAAACGTGGTCTCGAAATATTAGTTATTAACTAACCTAGTGAGCAAATCTGTTCCCACATAACACTACAGTGTGTGACTGTGAGCTAGCCTGTTCTCACAAAAGTTTACAATCAGTCAGCAAGTTTATTACAATTGTTCATAAAACCATTTATCGATATAGAGTGAGCTAACCTGTTCTCACTAAATATTTACTAAAAATAAAACTTACAATCTTATAACCCAGTGATATATAGTTATATGGTATTGAGCAAATATGTTCTCACTCAAGGAAAATAATGCAGTAAGTACAAATTCAACGTTATAGCTTACTTCAACAATTTAACTTAAACAGTAACTTTGTAGTACATATCACTTGCTCGTATAATCCAAACAAAAAACATCATCATCTTAATAATTGCAACTAAATACAGTTACAGAACACATCTATATTACTTTTACTTGTACCACAAGCAAATATTACTGAAGTTTTATCATAAAAATTGTTCTAACAACAAAAACTTCAAAATACACATTAGTCTTACTCAAATATGATATAATATGTAGATACTGATCCATAATCCGGCCCTTCAATGTACTTATATATATATAAAATATGGTTTAACCGAAATACATACAATATTGAAGTTTAAAAGGCTCGAGGTTGAGCCGCTCAGATTATTATATTGTACAAGAGCCATTAGTAATTCTTACAAATTATAATTTCTTTTATTCTATCTTGTACAAATTGACATTGTTAAGACTTTTTAATTCTTTAGACATGAACAATTGCTTTAATTATAAAGCATATATATAAATATATATTTGTAATGTGTACGTGTGTGTAATTATTATGAATATTTGAAATAATATGTACTTAGGTTGTATAAACATCGGGATAAACATACATTTTTTTTTTGACACATGCTTTCGCTTTCTGGACGAGCCCACTCAAATCTGTGTGCATCTTTACAAGGCTCACATATGATTCGACCAGTACAGATTGTACGGGCTTCAAAACAGACTAATTTCATTTAATTATGGCTGTCCACTTCATCGCCTATTCTATCGATGTTGCTATCGTCATTAGCTTGCATGGATTAATATTTCATACGGTTTGCAGCTACAGAAGAGCCGCTTTTGTGCTTCATGTTACTGTACGCTGGATATTATTTTATACCGTTTATTTCCCAATATCCCCTACGCGAAAGAAACACAAGAACAAACGATAGGAGTAATACTTTTACATTTATTGTAAAAAGCCATTTGCGTTAATTTAACTGAATCCCTTCGTTGTATATAATTATGTCATTTTGTGAGCTGGTTTCCTATTTTTGTCCCAATAAATCTTTTGTTATCTGTTCACCATTAACCATGTTATTTACTTGTTTTCTAAGCGTTTTCAAATGTATGTTAACACGGGTCTCTTGGGAAATTTTGTCTAGGAAAATTATGTTTATGTCACCGTTTCTACCAACTCCAACCTTTACCCCATTTAGTATTGTTTATGTCCCATTGAATTTTCACTACCTGGATATCCAAATTCTTTGCATAATTATTTAAATTTTAGGCGGTTAAACAACCGACTATATTATATTATTAAAAAGTAATCCATATTATTAAGGAGGAATTCGTTATATACCCTTTTTCATAGAACATAGTATACATCTATTTATATTATAGAAATTAAGTTTGCTAGAAAATACGTGTCTTTCATTAAAACCCGTGGTTGATAACCATCCTGACTGATCAGTTAGATACAAGAATTAAATAGTCCTCATGTTATGTTGATGATAATAAACGCTTTAAAAATGTACATTGAAAAAACTAAAATATTAAATTTTAAATCCCAGAAAAGTAAACATATCCTCCTTAAAATTGCACCTAGAGATCAAATAGTTGAGCAGGTACACACAACAAAAATTTTGGGTATAACTCTTGATCACATATAGGTACATAATAATATAATTTCAATAAATCAAATGGGCACTGTATCCTATTATTGACATTAAATAAATGAATATCTAAAAAAATATTTTTAAAAACAAAAACCGAAACCGGGAATTTCTGGCATAGCATTCGGGTATGATAGCTTTTCGTAATTGGCAACACTGGTGTGCTTATACTTCATTTATTTCAATTTTTGTTGCAACGTTCTTTGCTTTGCGTTTTTATATGCATTTCATGGTTTTATTCTAACAACTTTGGCTTGATAACGGACTCTCTTGGTAGACTCGGCTGTGTATAAAGGACTCTGTGACCCTTACTACCTGGCTATTTTCGGACTTGATTTCGATAAATTGATTATTTTTGTGTCTTCAAGTGTCCGTTAGTAAAATTGATTTACTATGATTCCATAAAATATTTAGAGTCTATCTAAGTAATTTTCGATTCAAACGATTCTTAGGCGTGATATGTATGGAGCCGGAACAATGTCCTTTTACTATGGACTGGACTGATTCTTGCAAACCATTATTTAAATCCAATAACCTATTCACAGTTCCTTGTATTTAGATACTTGAAATAACCAAATTTGTAAAAAAATAATTCTTCACTTTTTGAAGCTAATAAAAATAATAATACGCGGAAAGTTACACAACATCAATTAAAATTGCCTGTACCTAGAATAGAATTATTTAGCTGTGTTTATATGGCCCCGCTTGTTTATAATTCCATAACAAAATTTATTACCGATCTTCCCTACAGAAAATTCTGCGGTTTTTTTTTAAAGTGGCTCATCTCTCAATTTTTATTCAATAGCAGTTTTTTTTTTTATTAAAAAAAAGGGTCTTGACCATTACAGGAATATATTGTAAATTTATTTTTATTGTATAAACTCTGGTTGGAAATTTTGGTAGTAATGTTTGGTTTGTTTTTATATTTTGTTCTTACTTCATGTTTTTAAAATATTATTGCAAGTATTCAATTGGTTATAGTTAAGATTATATTAGGCACTCTATTATAGTTTAATATTTGCAAGCCAATTTATTGCGAAATGTGTCATTGCATTAAGTATTATATTATGCTAACATCTTTTGTACCACATTTTAAGCAAATGAATGAA
This sequence comes from Tholera decimalis, assembly GCA_943138885.2. Lineage (NCBI taxonomy): Eukaryota > Metazoa > Arthropoda > Insecta > Lepidoptera > Noctuidae > Tholera > Tholera decimalis. Next base: position 35,385,798 of record OW964567.2, read on the forward strand.
TTTTATTTGATTTGTTAAAAATATATAATAAACTTCCGGATAGCATAAATGGAATTGGTGAAATATTATTTATTAACCAACTCAAGCAGATATTACTTCATACATTCAACGATTATTTGAATGAGAATAATAATAATTAAATAATATGGGCCTTGGTCTTAATATATATAATTATGATTTATTTTACTTAGACATGATAACGGTTAATATTTCGACTGGTTTTTGTTATTCTATGACACTTATTATTATTATTATTTTAATCTATTTAGGTACACGTTTTATGTTTTCTAAAATTTTATTTTTAGTATTATTGTATTAATTTTATGTTTTGCCGAATCCCACAAGGTCCATAATTGTATCTTAGCTTTAAGCGATTATTATTACATCTAAAACGATATTATGGAACGAAAACAAATATATGAATAAGAATCAGATTTCCTACGTAGTTCAGTGTCTCCCAGTTAGAGAGAAAGTAACTCTGTATAAAGCGCCATGCAGCGTTTTGCACTTGATTTATTATACTCCACGGTACAGTCAAATTTCAGCTACATTAATGGTAAAATACTGACCTAGATTCCCTATTCATTTATTCTTGCCAAATGCCGCTACTAAATTTTTCTTCCGTGTAATACTTACATTAATAGTAGCGGGACCAATTGTTCTAAGTCTTTAGAGATAATTAAAATTATTAAACTTATAAAGTGGTCCTGAATGCACCTATCTAGGGCAACTCAATTGTGAATGCTACTGAGATGTAGTTGTGATTTATCGTTGTAAACGTCAACGTGAGGTAGTTCAGTGAAATTTTGGTCCGCCAGAATAGTCCTGTCTAAAAGATAACCTTTGAAATATCTTACGCAAAACGTTGCCCTTTACACATTGTATTTCCAAACCCAGGTCAAAATTCCCTAAAGACTTCAAGTTAATACCCGAAACCTGTCATAATAGATTTCCTATAAGGCATTCCCTTATTAATGTGACGTCACTCCCATCAGTATAATATAATGACTTCATTGACCTTAACTAGAAATTCTGACTCAACGTCATTTAATTTATTTTATAACTATTGTATGCCCTAAGGGTGGGACACAGCTGATCTGTATTCAATATGGAAGATCTGTATATTGTACTACCTATGCAATGACCCACAATAAAAGGTTGTATTGATTGATTAACATTATTTTACGAACTTCATCATGTTCAGTTAAAAGAGAGCTATCCGGTAAATTCTTAAATGACATGGACAAAAAAGTACAACTAATATTGTATATTAAAAATAGAAAAATGATTTAATACTTAGTTTTTAACCTCTCTGATCTCGTCAGTGTTTATTTCAAAATAATTAGTAATCAAGATGAATTCAAAGTACCATTTGTCAACGTCCGCCATAATGGACCATAGAGTAAGATAAATATAATAATGGGTGTTCCACATCAAGCATACTACTTGCATATATCACATAGACGTGTGATATGGACGACAAAACGCTATTATTAAAAACATTTTATTTATACGAAACTGTCTTCCTTGGTATTTTTGGCATTTAATAAAATTATCTTTTCATAATGTTGATGCGTAAGATAGTTTTTTTTATATTTCACACACAAACTAATCGGAAAACGGAACGCGTTACTTGTTTGACAATGTGTCATTGTCTATGTCAATATTATGTTATTCATGCAGATTCTACATTGAGTCCTGTTTGTTTTTGCGATTATTTTCTAATATTTTTGACCCCTGCTTATTTCTTCTGCTTATACCTTCTACCACCCGATTACCTTGCTATAATAACATAACATAACATGGTTTGCCTTGGATGTGGCAAATCAGTGAGGAAATTAAGACACCATAATGTCAGTATGGAGTGTCCGTTGCTGGCTGTTATATTATCATAAAATACTAATTATGTGGTAAGCATTTTGTTTTTCATTATTATAAATACCCAGTTGTATTAATCTATAAAAAATGAGCTTTCATACTATGTATGTATGATTATTGTATCTGTGTTTTATGTTTTTTCATCTTTAACATAATATACTTGCCTAAAGTAGGCATGTGTAACATAGTAATGCTCATTTTACTATAACATAGTACTTGAAAACATAAAGAGATATTTAAGAAGATACCCTTGTTACTAAAAATTATATACCTAAACATAAGAATTACCTATCTAATGATTGAATTAATTTATTATTGTGTTTATTCTAACTATGGTTTATTTTCAGCCTTCAAGAAACAACTATGTTTGCCATGTGTGTTGGATGCGAGCAAATAGACAGGCAGTGCAAGACTCAACACGAGACATGCAAGAATTGGCTTTGGATAATGATGTAGCAGCCCCTAATGTTAGCCAAGTTGTTAGCCCACCAGAGCCACCACCGATGCCGCCTGTTCAAAGAGGGCCATGGGAAAGTAATACCATATCATTACCTAATTACAAGCGAGCTTCGATCACATCTGTTCACAGTATATTTCAACAATGCAGAAACAGAATGGTACATTTGGTCCCGCAGTTCCTTAAAAGACTGCTTTTGGAGGAACATAGTTTCATGTTCCTCGCAGCTATAGAGTGTGTGAAACACATTTGTACAGCAATCAATGGCATTTATTACCTCAAATGAATGAGACACATTCTACATTTAGTGCTATATAGCCATATAGAAGACATAATTTATATTATGAAGTTGACTTCTAATATAAGCTAATATTTTAAACTTTGAAAATGTCTCAGAAATTCTCTCACGGAACAGTAATCACAATTGTAAAATAATAATAAATAAATCTATGATTGTATTTTTTTTAACAAGTCTGGTTATGTTTGAATTACTGAAGCCCTATATTTACACTTAATCCAGGTTAGTGTATTGGTGAAATAAAAATGCTCTGTTCTAACCAAGCTGGTTGATTGACCTCCCTAGGTCTCTTTATTAACACTATCGCTGCATTGCTCTAATGTATATTATCTTCGTAAGCATTTAAGATATAATAATTATAACATGTCAAAATATTTTTATTTATTTTCTCTAATAAGTAAATAAATAATAATTTTTACTCCTTTGTTTTATTCTGTTTCCCTCGTTGTTCTAATGGTCGCAAGCACTACTGCTGAGCATGAGGTCCCAGGTCGAGCAAAGTTATATTGGGTTTATTCATCAGGAATTTCTCAGTAGCAGCCCGGAGTCTAGATTTGTGCCTGGTTGATAGAAACAGACTCGCCCCCTATTAAATGGTACTCAAAATAACTGGTGAAATCTGGGTGTACTATATATAGGTACACCTCTGCCCAACCCTTCGGGGAATACAGGCGCGATGTTATGTTAATGTTTGTTATTATTGTCACATTTTTTGAGACTATTACCCAGTATAATAAATGTTAGACAATATTCAGTTTAAAATCCTTACTTTGTTTATTGGTTTAATACTAAAACTATATCAGTTATACGCAATAATTCACAACTATTCACTATTTTAAAGCGCCTTTAAGTTTTTAATAGCGAAATTATAATCTAAACACCTTATTGCTAGCGATCTGATTAAAAGGTTTACTGTAACTGTTTTTTGTCTAGTCTGGTGTAATGACAAGATTTCTGAGTTTTTTATTTATAGCAATTTAATGAGTCAATATTCACGAATATAAAACACCAAAAATCATTGGTGTACACTAAATTCGATAACTATGCCGACGTCCATAGTAAAATTGGCCATGTCCTTTATGACTGCGTTCAAATGAATTACCAGAATCCTTATACTCATTAATAAATTGTAATAGTTGATCAGGATTAGAACAGCGCAATGCTAATTTTTATTTCTACAATAGGACTTTTGAACTTAGATATTTTTGCATGTATTCCCTATCGATTTAAAAGGCTTGTACTTCTATATTTTTGTTTTAGAATATATATATATATATATATATATATATACATGTATAATGTATATCTATATTAATTTTATAATGTAGAAAAGGTTCTTTGTTTGTTTGAACGCGCTAATCTTTGAAAGTACTGGTTGGATTTGGGGTGAAATTTGGTATTGAAGTAGCTTGGAGCTTGATTATCTTATTAACTTTTTACCCGACTGCAAGAGAAGGAGGTTATATTTTTAACGTGATAAAGTCCACGGGAGAGAAGCCCCGCGCGACTGCTAGTGTATTGTATATACATGTAAAGCACGGAATGATAATTTAATAAGTTAGTATATTATTATATATAGAATGTATTTGTAACCACAGCGATTATTTTCACTGTATTGTAGCCTATCAATACTCAGTGAAGAGCGTTGTGGGCTGCAATATTGATTAAATGTTTTGTGTATTTATTCTTTGTGTTTTGTATTGTGGCTGTAAACTATGACTAGGGGATTCAGAGAAAGAAATGCGTCTGCACCTATAAGCACGCGATCGCCTCTTGCTCTCACGGTACCTTTTCTATGCTCTTCAGGGTCAGTATTCCGACCACGAGTAGCCCGGTTAAGGCCGCGGCTGGGCCCGTTTAATTTACTTCGCACGTAGTCGGATCCAGGATTGTCCTCACGTGGTAGACGAGATTCACTACTTGTTGGAGTTTGCAAGCATCGGCGTTTACGTCTTGCCTCCTGATCGTTATTGTCCGTGATCTGCGAACTCAAACAAAATAACCATTTTTGAGAATACTTGTAAGAATGTATGGATTGTTTTTCTTTTTTAATAAGCGTGGCTGAAAGAATTCTTTTTCTAATAATAATTTAGTAAATGTAATAAGTCCTCATTTGTTAATGTTGTGGTGTATAATAAAGAATATATCTATCTACGAGTTATATACTGTGGTTCGATTATAAACTTTCTCACTGCCTGCCAATCCCGACACTATCGGAGAGTAACCCCGACCAAGCACAGGATCTACAGACAATGCTTAACCCTTCCTTATTGAACACAACACCGGAGAGTAGCCCCGGTCAGAAACATTCAACAAGTAAGTCCCTACCTAACGTGGGTATTCTTAAAACAATTATGAAATTAAATCTAATAACCGTCTGCAACCTTACACTGTCAGAGAGTAGCCCCAACCAAGTGCAAGATCCACAGACAATTTTCAATCCTTCCTTATTGAACACAACACCGGAGAGTAGCCCCGGTCAGAAACATTCAACAAGTAAGACCCTACCTAAGCGTGGGTATTCTTAAAACAATTATGAAATTAAATCTAATAACCGTCTGCAACCTTACACTGTCAGAGAGTAGCCCCAACCAAGTGCAAGATCCACAGACAATTTTCAATCCTTCCTTATTGAACACAACACCGGAGAGTAGCCCCGGTCAGAAACATTCAATAAGTGAACTTTCCTACCCTAACCTACAATGATCAGTCTTAAAAGAATCAAACAGACATTAAATCAAATCATCGTCTATAGTTCCAACACTATCGGAGAGTGGCCCCGACCAAGTGAAAGATCCACACACAATGCTTAACCATTGCTTATTAAACACAACACCGGAGAGTAGCCCCGGTCAGAAACATTCAACAAGCAGGTGCCTATACAACGTGAAAAAAAATCATTTTATTATTTCTATTTTCTGATGCAAGCCACCCAAGAAAACTATTAAAACTAACAAAGTTCGTGCTATTGCAGTTCTTATTATTCCGCTAGCGATTTGCACCAGAAAAGCAAACAACCTGTTTATTTAATTTTCATGCACAAATTTTAACGAAATAAAATGATTATAGACGTGTACTTACGTGAAACGCAGTTTCATCCCACTTCTGAAGTGTTAGACTCGTTTAAAGAAAACTCCGTGCGTCTCATGTATTACTTTTATTCATACATTTATAACTTTTTCTATATTTCAACAGTACAGTAAAATATTCCAATACTTAGAGAAATACTACACTCTTCGCTGGTTACAACAAGAATGCCGAGTCAAACCTTGGCAGTCGCTGCGCCCCGCGAGGGGCGCGGCGAGCGGCCTCAGGGCTTCGCCCCCAGGTCGCAGGAGCAATACCGTGTCCCGTCAATACGGGACCGTCATTGGGTAGCCTAGTTACGGCGTAGATGTTCGGGTGTGCGTTAAGCGCCAGTTCAAAAGTGAACGGCAAACGCACACCCGCGTGATTAATTGCTATTGTGTAACTATAGGCGCGCCGCGACGCCGATTTTCGGCGTCGTTTCTTCACGATACCCCGGCGGTCTAGCCCCGCCAGGTGAAACCCCCCTAAGGGGGAAGCCCAGCGGAAGTTGACCAGCGACAGGGGTGCCTACTCAGACGCACCTATAGTGAGTGCGGGGCTCTCGTCCGTCCCGCTTCCAGATCTAGCCGGTTACGTTCCGGACCGCAGAGCCGAGTATGTATGTGTGAGCGGCATTGTACTGTGTGTCGCCGCTCAGTGCGTCTGCACCGAATAGCGTGCGCTGCTATCCGGTGCTAGTTATATATAGCGCATGTAGAGTCATGAATGTATGTTTATAGTACGTAACGTGCCTATATTAACTTAGAACATGTTACGTACTAGGTGAAGTGTAGTTATGAGTAGTGTAACTGTTTAAGTAAGTCGCGTGTAACGTGGGGCGACTTACCCAGGAGTCAAGTCCGGGGGGGATGGGGCCGCAACGTCTGTCGGGAGCAGATCTCTGGGAAGCCGCCTCGCGTCAGGCGGGCGCGCATGCCAGGGCGCCAAGTGCTTGACGTGGGGCCAAGCAGAGGCGTCGGCACGCACGAACATTGCCTTCGCGAGGCGCTGCACAAACTCTTCCAGGCTCTCAGTCCCGGAGTCCCGCCTGATAACATCGTTCCTCACATAGCGAGGGGCGTGGAATATGGTGCGCAGCGCCAAGTTCTGCTGCGCACTGAGCTTCTTGCGTGACGACTCGCTAGTGAGGGCGAACCAGGCGGGGGCGGCGTATGTCAGGAGCGGGCGTATGTATAGCTTGTACACGCCCAGCTTGACACGCGCTGGGAGGCGGGACGAGAGCACTGGGTAGAGCAGTGCACGGGCGACCCTTGTCCGCGCCACGACTTGTATGACGTGCGGCCGCATCGAGAGCTGACGGTCGATGGTGACGCCGAGGTACTTGACCTGCGACGACCACGCGACCTCAGCTCCCATGAGCTTCAGGGGTGGTGGAGGGTGTTTTTGGCCAGTGAGCATAGCCTGCGTTTTACTCACGTTTACGGATAGCCGCCATTTGGCGAGCCACTCCGGGAGCATATTCAGCGAGCGCTGCATCTTCTTCGCCGCGTACTTGGGACTCAGTGATGTGGAGATGTACGCGGCGTCGTCGGCGTACAGCGCGAGCGTCGTGTCCGCTGTGGTTGGGATGTCGTCGGTGTAACGTGAGTAACACGCAGGCGATACGCAGCTGCCTTGTGGTACTCCCGCCTCGATGGGGCGGGGTGCGGAGAGTGCTCCGTCGACCAGCACCCTGAAGCTCCTGTGGGACAGAAAAGATTGGACCACTTTGACAACGCGACGGGGCGTGTCGGAGGTGGCTAGTTTATAAACTAAGCCCTCATGCCATACGCGGTCGAAGGCCTTCTCCATGTCGAGAAGTACTGCTACCGCGTACTCTTTCTTGTTCATCGTGGTGGACAGCTGGTAGAGTACTCTCGACAGCTGGAGCGTCGTGCTGTGCTCCGCCCTGAACCCGAACTGCTCAGGCCTCGGCGTAATATGTGGCGTAAGGTGTCGCAGCAGGAGCGATTCGAACACCTTGGAGATGGTGGACAGCAGAGTGATGGGCCGATAGCTCTCCGGCTTCGATACATTTTTCCCCGCCTTGGGCAGCATTATGACGCGCCCCTCCTTCCACGCGGCGGGAAAGGCCCCCGTGCGCAGCACCGCCGTAAACAGGCGCGCCAGCGCCGCCACCATACAGTGCGGCAGGTGGCGTAGCGCGGCGTTTGTGATGCCGTCGGCCCCGGGAGCCTTTCTGAGCTTCGTTCTTAGGATGGCGCGTCTGACTGCGCCCGGCGAGAAAAATATCGGGTCTTCCTCGGGAGCTATCGGCGTCGCGAAGTAGTCCCCAAGGTGTTGCTCGACTGCCGCGACGTGTGCGTGCTGGTCAGTCGGGTTCGGTCGGAACTGACGCTCCAGGTGCTCGGCGAAGACCTCCGCGCGATCCTCCGCTACGTACTTAAGAGCCCCGTCGTTGCCTCTTAGTGGGCGCACCGGGGCTGGGGTATTCGTACATGTTCGGCACAGTTTGTGTATTGACGGCCAGCTGTCAGCCGTGGCGTCAATGTGTTCCTCCCAGCTCGCGGTGGCCGACGCTTGGAACTCGGCCTTTACCTTCTCCGCGAGTCGATTCAGTTGGGTCCTCATGGTCGGACATCTTGTTTGTTGCCACTGCTTGCGTAAGCGTCTCTTCTCGGCGATCATAGCACGTAGTCGCGGTGGCAGGGGCGGCAATAGCCCTCTCCCCTGCGTCGGTGGTGGTATGACCGCCTCTTCTATCGCGTGTTGGACGCAAGCAGTGACTTCTTCCGCAAACTGATCGACGTCAGCGGCGGTAGTGATGGGCCGAGTTGGCGTCGTGGCCTCAACCTTTTCTGTGAACTTCTTCCAGTCCAGGAGTCGACGTGGCGTTGGTGGCTTCTGTCGGGTCGGCATTCCAGATATGACGACGAGTACAGGCTGATGATCAGACTGCAGCTCGTCGTCTGTCACGTGCTGTGCGATCTGGCAGCTTAGCCCTTGGTGGATCACAATGTCCAGCACGTCCGGCATGTGATTGGGGTCGTCCGGGTACCGGGTAGGCGTCTCTGGGCCGGACACTGTGTAGCCAAAGGCTTCCGCGTCCGCGAAGAGTCGTCTCCCCTGAGTATTCATGTGGTATGAGTTCCACGCTGGGTGCTTCGAGTTGAAGTCCCCGGCGAGGATCGTTGGGTGTTGCGTGAAGAGCAAGGCCCGCAACTCAGCCAGGTCTAACTGTGTTGCGGGTGGCTTGTATGCGGCGTATACGCGCAGGTCCTCGCCGGCCACGTGGATCTGTACGCCCAGCGTGTACAATGAATTATGCGACATCGAGGGGGGCAGCTCTTGATGGACGACTCTTCGCCTCACCAGCACTGCCAGACCGCGATATCTGATATTGAATGCCGACCGTTCATCTTTACGGTATATGTGGTAACCTGGGAACTTTATCTTGTCTTCGGGTCCCAGGTGTGTTTCGTTTATCAACGCCACGTCGATATCCTGGTCCCTCAGAAGATGACGGAGGAGAACGACCTTATTTCGCAGGCCGCGGGCATTCCAATTGATTACCCGCAGTGGCCTAGCCATGGGTAAGCGTTAATAAGGTGGCTAGGCCATCTAGGATGACCTGTTGTGGGTCCTGCCCCCGTCCGATGGCCTGAATTAGGTCCATCATGATCTTTATGGCGCAGGTCATAAATTCTTTATTAACTGACACTGAGGCGCCGGTCGCCTCGGTGGTCGTTCTCTGTGCATTCGGGTACTGTTTCTTTGTTTTTCCGGCGCCTTTAGTCGCCGCGTTCTCGGTTTGTTTGACCTGCGCCTTGCTCTGGGCGGGGGCGGCCTGCGAAACCTCTGCTTTGGCCGTTTTATTTGAGTTCTGTGCAGGGGGGGGGGGTTGTGCCTTTTCCTTCCCTTTCCCCCCTCGTTTCTTATACCTCCTCCGCCTGGAAGAGGTGGCCTCTCCGCGCGTTGTGGGCCCATTGGCTGCCGCCATCAGGGTCGCGCCGCCGTGGCCTTCTTCCACCTGCCTGACGCTGTCTCCAGCCGGCTGTGTTGGGCGGCGCGAGTTGGTTGTCAGGGCGACAGTCCCCGCCCGCCTGTTCTGTATTTCTCTTTGGAAAACGGGGCACTTGACGTGGCACGCCGGGTGCGGGCCACCGCAGTTTGCGCAGGTGGCCGGCTCCTCCCGAGGGCGTGGGCAGTCTCTCGCTGCGTGCCCCTCTCCACATCTTACGCAGGCGAGCGGGCGGTGGCACTGGTGCGACGAGTGCCTAAACTTTTGGCACCTGTGGCACTGTGCGGGCCCGCGTTTTCCACGCCACGCCTCTATCTTGACCCCCCGCATCATGAGAAACACGGAGGTGTCATATATGCGGCGCACATCTGGCGTCCGCTTGAGTAGGGCGTAGAAAACGCAGCCGGGTCTTCCCTGGCGCGCCCTTATGTGGCGCACGTACTCCGGCTCATACCCTTGCGCGCGGAGCTCTTCCTCAATTTCTGAGGGTTCCGTGTCAGCGGGCAGGCCTCGGATGGCCACTTTCATCAGCTTCTCCGCTGGCAGCGAGTATGCGAACCATGATATACCATCGGTTCTCTCTAGCTCGGTGAGGTAGTGCTGGATCAGCCTATACTCTCCCTCAGACTCCGGAGTAAATCGTACGCCGGAGCCGTATGGACGGGCATTGGGTGGCCGACCCAGTTTGGCCGCGATGGCTCGGAAATGCCGAGCCCAGTTTGGTAGCTTTTCCACTACCAGCGGAGGGTAGCGAGGTCTCTTGGGCCGCTGAGCACTTGTGTTAGCTGCGTTAGAAGGGGTGGCGGGGGCCGCACCAGAAGTGGTGGCGCGGGCCGCGTTGGAAGTGGTGGCGAGGGCCACATTAGAAGTGGTGGCGGGGGCAGGTGTTGGCACTTCACCTACCTCCTCTGTAGCCATAGCTTCCTCCTCCTCCTCCTCCGATGAGTAGGAGTCTCCTTCTTCTTCTCTTCTTTGCGATGGGCGCTCCCTTCTTGAGCGCTGTTGGTCGAGGCGGTATCTCTTCCTTTCCTCTTCTACTGAATCTTCCGGGCTGCGACGACGCCTCTGAGGGCGCGGCTCAGGTGGATGGACGGCGTCGGAGTCAGTGTCCGACGACATTGGTGTGGGTGTGGGCGACCCTGCACGCGACGATGCGGTCGAGTACGTCGCGGGCGCATCGTACGCGGCGATGCGTGGAGGCGTTTGGGACGCGGGTCCGGTTGTGTACCTACGCAGGCGCGGGTCCCGGGACGGGGTCGCGCATACACGCGTGAAAGATGGGTGCGCGGCGGCGGCAGGGGCACGCGAGGTGCCAGCGGCAGCGGGCGCGGAGGCAGCGCCACCGGGGGCGCGCGGGGCAGCGGCGGGCCCGGTAACGAACGGGCGCTGCATCGCGGGACTTGCCTGGGCTTTAGGTGGTTGCGGGCGGCTCGACGCCGTCACGGGCGCAGCGCGCGCAGGCGCCGGCGGCGGCGGTGGGTCGGCGGCAACCTTCTTCCCCTGCAGTTTTTGCTTCGGCTGTGCCGAAGAGGTGCGTGCTGAGCTTGACGTCGCTATCCCGATATCCGGGAGTGACGACGCCCGATCCAGCTTTTGGTGGCTTCTTGCCTTTTCAGCGGCTTCTTCTTCCCCTAACGATACGGCATCACCGCGGCCCGGAGAGCCGCGGGAGCCGGGTTTAGGCATCGCGGAACACTATCCCGCACTTGGTTATTGTTATTTTCACTAGGATTCAGTTAGTTATTTTTTTCAACAATCGTTGAGAAGTTGAGGGTAGACGTAACCGTCGCGCGACCGACGACGTTCCCGAAACGTCGAGAAACTACGACGGGTGGCGCCCTCTGCGCCTGTACGAGCGAACGGCGTTCACTCGTACACTCGCAGAGAGACAACACCGAAAAACGGTCCGTACGCGAAAATCACAACACTTTGGTAACGAAGACACTATTACACTTGAGCGCTGGGTGGTTACTGGCGAATCAATGCCGAGTCAGCCTCACGTATAGCCTTTTATACCTTCTGTCATTACGCCTTCTACCGCGTTTTACGAGAATAATCATTTAACAACTACCCTCAACTAACAAAAATTGAATCGAGTTTAACAAAATATACTTCCATTTTAAATTAAACCTAACACTATACATACCTAAATATGAATAAAATTTACGATTATATGATTATATGTATGAGACAAGTCCTGCGAGGCAGAATGAACAGTGATTTTCGAAAAAATGCTGAGTCAATAAAGTTCATCGAGTCCCGGAGAAATGATTTATCTACCTTGGCGCTATGGTCGAGACTAGCCACACACGTAGCCCACTCTCATAAACCCACGCTTACCCAAAAACCTACAGCACCCACGCAAACACAGGCATGCACCGATAAACATATACATGCACACACGCAACAAACACACTAAACATAATTCTAAATTGCTTTGTTAAATTCATCAACTCTTTTTTTATGGTTTAAGCTCTTCCAGCATCATTTAATTTAATTCATTTTGTATTTTTCTATTCATCTCATGTTATTGCCTTAAAACTGTAACCTATTGTCATGGGGAACAGACTGGCTCCTGCAATACAGTAAATACTAGCGCAGGAGCTAAGGACTTCTTGAATGTACTACATAAAACTGTCAGTAAATGATTAAGATTATGATCTTGAATCTCGGACTGATAAGAAACAGAAAAGATGTAAGAATAATGATCATCATTATAATTACCCTATAACTTCCTCACTGCTGGAACGCAGGGTTTGATTGATATGACTCCCTCTCATAGGTAGAAACCCTATATAGGGAGGGGCAGTAATCCACCACACGGGACTAGTGCGGGTTGATGGGTCCTTGGACTTGTTTGTTGATGGGACTTGTTTCTATCCAGTTATCTCACAGTGTTTTCCTTCACGGAAATCAGTGGTAATCAGTGGTCATGATGAAAATTACACAAAGTTATGTTCCTCGGACTATACAACGTGTAACATAAAGGGTATATACATAACAATCGCACGCCTTCTTTGGACGATAGCAAATAATATGGCAAGATTTTTGTAATCCTATATCTACATGTGTGTAACTTATTAGAAATTTCAATAGATTGATACCAGAGGCCCATTTTTTCAAATGAAGAAGAACGAAGAGAATTATCGTGTTATTGGCAAGTGACGTGCAAAGTTATTGACCCTCGTAGTGCTGTGACACGTTTGTTATGTATGGTATTCAAGAAACATGTGAAACCGGTAATTTGTTATCAATTCTTTGAGTCACTCATTTTGACCTGAAACTGTGCATAGAGACTCCATACCAGATATTGTCTTCAGTCCTTTTGGATAGATATAGGGTTTCCGTTACACGTTGTATACGGCCTATAACTCGTAAGATAGATAGATAGAATATCTGGGTGGTCGAGTGCGAAGCAAACACTGCCGTACCATCCTTTTCTGAAACCATTTCGGTGTATTTTAATGCTCCTATTTGAGGACCTCTGGATAGGTTTAGAACGCTGAAATTATCGTCATCTAGTAAACTATAAGCACGCACTTAAACCACAAAATTTCATGTTTGTAGCTCATTTATTTCCTAAATCATGCAAAAGCAAAGTTATGCTAATTCGACACTCACTGATTCACTGCCTCACTGATCATCAAAATAGAACTTGTACTTCCCATAAACCTAGAGTGCTGAAATTTGGCACAGAGGTAGAGTTTAGTGTCTATACAAAGAGAAAACTATCAAACTAGGGTCATGGAAGATCTGGAGTACTTGACTCTGAGGATAAACCGTAACAGACCAGCCAGACTATTAAAGTTATCGACATGCTGTGTTCTCAAAATGTATTAAGCCCATTCTTTTGAAATAAAAAAAAAGAAGGTCTGGAGTATTTGATGAAGAACCCTAAAAGCTCATCTGAACTATGGGAGATATGGAAATGCGCCTTGACAAAACTTATTCAGTGTGATGAACCCCTTCTATTGATGTATATGAAACTGGAGTCTGATCTGGGTGCACGGCAGTGCCCCCGCCAAGTCGAGATAAGAAAAAAGCAATGTCTAATAAGGAAACCTAATAATTAAAGGTCTAGAGTATACAACTAAGAATCTAATCAAGTTAAAAATAGCTTTCTGCTAAAAGAAGTGAAATTCCACCAAAAACATCCTGTAAAAAACTAGCCAAGTCTCGATGAAGCTGCTTGTTTCTCTATAAAAAGTAATGAAATCTCTGAGCAAAGCCAAGCCAAGTCTAAGGTTCTTTACTTCGATTTCTTTATTAATATAATATGTAGTTAGATTTTATGTGACTTGGTCGTTAACTTGGATGTTCAACAAGTAAACAACAAGTGTTCAACGGCCGGTCACATATTGTCTAATGCCAAAGTAAAACGATTTCTAAGAAAAAGACCTATCTGTTTCCAAGGCCTCAAGAAATGAGCAAACTATAGAATGCCATCAAAATAAACAACGTTCGCAATAAATAACGCTCGGTGACAATCGACAACGAACTTATTGTCCTATATCAGGTTTTCCTCAATATTTCACGATATTTCTACCAGGAATACAGAGGTGCGAGAAGGTCTAATGTGGCCAATAGTTGGGCAATTTGTTACTATTCTCGTTTCCGACCACCAGCGCAATATGAACTCTTGGTACTTCATGGTAAATTATCTATGAGATGTTGTGAAAATATTGTGTTTATTAGGACATTATTCTGAAACTTATATTAATAAATATACTGTAAATAATCGAGTATCAAATGAATCCATACTAATATTATAAATGCGAAAGTGTGTTTGTCTGTCCCACTTTCACGTCAAACCTAATCTGTGGACCTAGGATGGATTATATGTTTACCTAAATAATATCTTAAAAATACTAAGGTATCACCATCTTAACATGTCACTGTTTTTATATAAATAAATAAATTAAATTTTATAGATCGACTCTTTTGGAGAGCGCTACTTTTTTCAGCTAAAAAAAATTTACGCGTCCGACACCGCGGGCAGAGGCTAGTTAGTTATAATGTTACAATATTGTAGATGTACGTTATTCTCGGTATGAGAAACTTCTAATTAGGGTAGTTAGCATCACAATATTAATAAACATATTCTAACTTGACGTTTTGATTGTACTTCAGTTTCATGAGCATGTAGTGGTAGACTAATTAATTAATTAATGGTTATTTTCAACTTATCTACTGGGTATCCTTATGTATAGTTCTACATTACATTACCACTTACTTACCTAATTTATACTACAAATATTTAGTTTATTATTTATTGAAAATAATGAAGTTAAAGTAATTAACAGTAATTAATAAGCAGTATTAGTGTAATCCTGTGTATGAACATATATATATATTGTAGAAGTTAGGAAGATGGCTAAATGATACGGCGGATGATTATAAATAAGCTAAATATATTTTCGGACCAAAGGTATATACAAAGGAGCGAGGGAGCACACGCGCTGACCGCCAATCGTGTACTGAATAGTCGACTGCTATTAATGCGTAAAATAAGGTAAAATTGCACGAGTGCATTATTGATGTATGGTTTCACCGTACATGCTCCCGGGCCAAAAAGATACAAAATTTTAGACGTCTTCTAATCTAAAACGACACGTTCTAGGCTTAGGTGACGTAGCTATGTCCCGTTTAGTTTCGGTGTTTGCACTTAAGCTCACTTCACTTGGCTGACGGTCAGCCATACTCTGCTTTCGCGAGAACACAACACTATTTGATACACTTGGGGATAGTTCCACGGTAGAGACTGCTCGGCACCTCCTCCATATGAAGTACGTTGCCACCAAAATGGCTACACCCAGCAGGCAGTAACAAATAGTGTACTGATGAATGTCGTGCGTAGATAGAGTGTAATCTGGTGAGTAGGTATTGGCAGATTTCAGTTGTTTTATTCGTTCTCCCAGATCGACTAGTGTGTTGTTTATGGGGTCTTGGTACGCGGTATAATGGGCTAACGAAATATTGATAATGTGATTTATTTCGGCTATTTGAGGGGTCACAATGTCGGAGTTAGATTTAACGGTATTAGCTGATCGGGTATGAGAATACAATGTAAACTCATTACTTTTTATAAAGCATTTAGCATCTAGGTCAATGATACCGACTCCTGTCACCTGTTTAGAGGCAACTTGATCTTGACATATAATCCTCACCGCGTAGGTATTGCAGCAAAAGTACATGAACCGCGCTGGCTCATTTAATTCGAGCCAGCTGTCTTGACAAGGGGATTTCAAAACAATGCATTGTTTTAAATTGCTATCGCGCTTGCAGAATTTTTCATCAATGCTTAAATGGTTAATCGGTTTGTTAGCTTGGCACAAATATGAGATATCATTATGCAGACATAACTGAAGCTCTATAAATGATATGGTGAAGTCCTTTTTCAAACTAATAGCTACGAAGTCTGCAATTGGTACTACGCAAATCATATCATTTTGAATTTGCTGTGGAACTTGTATAATTTTATAGATTTTATAGCTATCTCGGCTGGTCAATGGAAAGGTAATCTCGAATATGAAGTATACTTGCATCATTCTCGCCTTTACTTTCAGCATACTATAAACATGTTTCAGATCAGACTGTAGGTTGTCCACGGGCAATGTAGTATCCTTTGTTAATTGTCCTGAAATAAACTGTAGCTCGCGTAGTAACTGATTCGGTGTTAACAGATGAGCATTAAATTTCCCGTGGTAGATATCCGTGACGATATCTAACAGAGTATCCTGAATCCTTCTTAGGTTTTGGAGCAAGTTGATGGACGTGAGTGCTGATAGGGCAAATTCTTGTGTTTTAGCTAAGCCCTCGACTTCTTGCTTAATGACAAAGGCTGCATTATCTAATTGATTCAAGTGTTTGTTTATAGTTTTATGTTGTAATTGGATAGTTTGCTCGGTTCGTTTCAATACGTTGTATTCAGCTTCGATGATGGAAGTCTGATTTCTTAATAAGCTATCAAGATGATGCTCATTTTGTTTTAAAAGTTGTATATCTTTCTTGTACTGTTCTGCGAATCGCTCGTCTAATACTCCGAACAGGCTATTGGCCACGTAACCGATACCATTAATGAGCCCGCGCCGCTGTCTGGCGCGCGCGTCAAAATGCTGATTTATCATAAGTTGATTATAATGCTGTATTTCTTTGTAGTCGTGATTTAATTGAAGAGTTATCATATTACATTGGCTGGTATCATTTAGGGATGTGCAAAGTCGTTGTAAATAATCCAAAAACTTTAGGGCAGCTGTATTTCCCTCCCAGTAAGGGCTCATGTCATAGTAAACGATAAGATTCCATTTGTCTCGAATAACTTGCATCTTGCCTACTGTTTCGAAGTACAGTGAATTGTTGTTTGGCAACGAGGAAATTTTAAAACCTGCGTGAGTTGATGATATCAATTCACTGTACTTCGAAACAGTAGGCAAGATGCAAGTTATTCGTTGCTAGCTCTGCGAAAAAGTTACGATCGTATACGTTTTCGAAATCGTGAAAGCTTTCCTGTAGCATTCTGTTTGCACCTACGAAATTCGTCCCATTATCGCTATACATATAGCGTGGCGCTCCTCTTCGGGCAGCCATCCGCCGTAATGCTGCTAAGAACCCAGTACTGCTAAGATCGGATACAAGCTCTAAATGTACAGCTTTAGTCACTAGACAAATAAATAATGCAATGTATCCTTTTGTGGTCTTAATTCCGCGCCCCTTGTTGCTTTTAACATCTACGAAACCTGTGTAATCCACTCCGGTATGATAGAATGGCGGGGCAGGGTTGCTTCTGGCTACGGGTAATTCTCCCATCAATTGATGCTGTAACTTGGGCTCATGTTTACGGCAGGTGACGCAGTTTCGCACTTCTTTCCTTACTGCTTTATTTCCCGCGATTATCCAGTATCTCTGTCTAAAATTAAATAAAGTTAATCGCGGTCCTCCATGAAAGGTGAGTTGATGAGCTTGCTGAATTATTAAAGTAGTAAGCCGACTGCTATGAGTTAATATGGCTGGATGTTTCATTTCCATGCTCATGTTTGCTTTGGTTAATCGGCCACCAACTCGTAAAATCCCCTCGTGGTCAAGGAAAGGATTTAATTTTAGTAAACTGCTTCTGCTACTTAATTTATTGCGTTTTCGTAATGACATGATTTCCTCTGCAAACTCAGTTCTTTGTACATATTTTATAATTAGTAATTTTGCTTGACGCAGTTCATGCAAGGTGAGAAATTCAGGCAAACCGCTATGTTTACCTAACCTGACTGTATTCTGCTTAAATTGTATCGTTTCAATGGCTCGTAAAAGCCATGCTACTATTTTAGTTATTTTATTAAATGAGCTGAATTTTAATAACAATTGTAATATGATGCTTTCCTTGATATCTGTTTGGGCAGCATTCACTTTGCTTGGTGTTGACTTTCCCCTTATTTCTTGATCTGTGGTATAAATGCTTTGCTTTGCTTCTAATTTTTCATCAAACGTTTGCAATGACTGCGGTCCGTGCCACCACAGGGTCTGATTTTTCAATTGTGAGGCTGAGATGCCTCTACTGGCTGCATCAGCCGGATTATCCTCCTACTTTACATATCGCCAGCAGCTTGGTTTCATTGTTGCTGTGATAACTTTAGTCCTGTTTGCAACAAAGGGTTTCCATCGGCTGTAATCACCTTGTAGCCACCCTAGGACCACCATGGAATCCGTCCACCCATATATCCGAATTCCCATTTCGCTATAACAACTAATAACCTTATTCATTAACTTAGCTAGTAAATACGCTCCGCTTAATTCTAATCTTGGTAAAGATATGCTTTTAGAAATAGGTACTAGTCTAGTCTTAGCAACTACTAGAGCTATAGATTGCTTATAATTTTTCTGTAATCGCGCGTAAATAACTGCAGCGTAGGCTTTAGTCGATGCGTCACAATAACCGTGCAGTTCTATGACGTTGTCAGGTTGATACCCGATCCAGCGTGGTATTTTATATTGATTTAAATATTCCATGTCTATTTTTATCTGCACCCATTCATCTCTGATGTTTACAGGTACTTCTTCATCCCAATGCATTTTATTTAACCACAGCTTTTGGAATATTAGCTTTAATTTCGTTGTGAGTGGGGACAACCATCCTAATGGGTCGAATACTTTTGATATCTCTGACAAAAGTAGTCGTTTGGTAATTTTGGCGTTTTGATTAGCTATGCTGTATTTGAAAGTAAACATATCATCACAAGAGTTCCAGCGAAGGCCTAATGTTTTTGACATACTTTCTGACTTAAAATTAAAAATGATTTCGCCACTGCTGCTGCTCTGCTCTATATTTTCTAGAAGTTCCGGATGATTTGCGGACCATTTTCTGAGAGTAAACCCTCCAGATTTTAATAATCTGTTGAGATCTTCGAAGAGCTGCTTTCCTTTTTCGATAGAGTGACTCCCATGGACCAGATCATCCATATAAAATGATTCTTCTAGAATCTTTGCTGCTTCCGGAAATGCTCTTCGTTCATCTGATGCTAGACGTTTTAAAGTCATCATCGCTAGGAATGGTGCTGATTTTGTACCGTATGTGACGGTAGTAAGGTTGTACGTTTGTAGTGATTGATCTGGTGCGAATCTCCAGATAATTCGCTGATATTGCTGATCTGCTTCATCCACCATAATCTGCCTGTACATTTTCTCAATATCTGAGGTGTAAGCATAACGATATTGCCGCCACTTCAGTATTAGTTCTTGTAGATCCTGTTGTAAATTAGGGCCTTTATACATCAGGTCATTCACACTATACCCGCTTGACGTCCTTACTGACGCGTTAAACACCACCCGTAGCTTAGTTGTAGCTGATTCTGCTCGTTGCACGGAATGGTGCGGCAAGTAACACGATAATGCTTGTTTGTTTTTATTGCTGTAACTAGGCACCATATGTCCTAAGGCTATATACTCACTGATGAATGTTTTATATTGTTCTGCTAAAATAGGTTTTTTGCTAAATTTGCGCTCCAGATTTTGAAACTGTGCTATTGCCATCTCTTTAGATGAGCCTAGTTTTTCATTGAATTCTGCTTTTTGCGGCAATTTTACTACATACCGGCCGTCTTCACGACGTTTTGTAGTTGCTGAATAAAGGTCGAGACATTCTTGATCCTCGAGGGAAAAGTCCGATTTTTCGCTTATATCCTCGATGTCCCAAAACTGCTGAATATCATGGATATTATTCATGACCACGTTGCACTGTAGTGACGCCATTTGGCCACCACCGTATATGATCCACCCAAGCTGGGTTTCTTGCAACACTGGCTGCGATACGCTTTCTCCTTTAATCAATCCTCCCATTAATATCAAGCCATTGACTTGAGCGCTTAGTAACAAGTCCACTGGACGGCTAATGTTAAAATAGGGATCAGCTAATTTAAGATTTTCTATGTAGGACCACTTCGATGTGTCAAAGGATTTAAAGGGAACATCTTTGAGTATGTTGGCAATGACAAGTGCGTCAATGGCAAATGAAAACTCATTGTACGTTGAGAAACAGCTTAGTGTGATCACACCCTTACAATTATGTTCGACTTCACTCCATCAATCCATTGAATTTAGACCTACGCAATCCTAATTTCTTTGCTGCACTTTCTTTTATTATAGATACTTGTGATCCAGGATCAATGAGAGCCCTTAAAATGTGACACGATCCATCCATCGTTGCGACTTTTATCAAGGCCGTAGCTAACAATACTTCATTCGTTCCTGGATCATGCTGAGACACATGCGCAGTAATTGCGACATTGTCCTTTGGATTCGGGTCAGTTGCCGTTGTTGCTACGTTGCTCGCATGCGTTATTTTTTCTGAGCAAGCATCATGTAAAACGGAGTGGTGATTTCCGTCGCATTTGCGACATCGCCTAACGGAAATGCATTGCTGGCCATTATGATCAAATAAACAATTTCGACATAATTTCAATTTTGCTATTGATTTTAGCTTTGCTTCATTAGGCAATTGCAAAAATTTGACGCAATTAAACATAGCATGTTGTTGACCGCAATATTGGCATTTTGTTGTAGACACGTGTAAAGCTTTTGAATATGATTGTGGTCTATGGTGTTTGTTCGAAAAGTTATGACGTCTTGTTTTTTGGTTTTCAGGAACATCGCTATTAGTTTGATTAGTTGATTTTGTTGTTGCTTGATCTAGCTTCCTGCGAGAAGTCTCGAGGCTCGTGAACTTACTTTCTAGGTAGTCTAAGAATTCCTGCAGGACCGGGAGCTCCCTAGAGTTTTTAAGAGAGTCTATGTAATCCCCGTACGTTTCGCTATCCAGCTTCTGCGCTAATAAATGCACAAGAAGCGGGTCCCAGGTGCTGATATCGATTCCTAAGTTCCGTATGGCATGCAAGCTTTCTAGTGCTACGTCATGCAGTTTCTTAATATGACCTAATGTTTGATGCTGCGTACTCGGTAAACCCAGTAAAGTATTGATAACACACGTAAATATTAGCTTTTTATTGTTATACCGATGGTTTAGAATTTCCCAACAGGTATGATAGTTGTCGGAACTTATAGGAAGATGCTGAATAAGTTTTTCTGCTTCGCCCCTAACCTTCCCTTTTAAAAATTGCATTTTTTGAGCTTGGGACAAGGTAGGGTTATTATGAATAGCTTCGCTAAAGAGGTCCTTGAATGACGTCCAAAGTTGATAGCTGCCTGAAAACACAGGTATATCCATTTTTGGTGTGGAGTGCTCTCTATGCGATACACTCCATAGCTTTTTATTGATCATTCGCTTTAATTGAATGTATGATCGCTCATGCTGAGTATACACTTCTTCGTAATCTGCTTCCTTTTCGCCCATCTCGCTATCTATCTCCCAGTGGAGGGAGCCAATTTGCGCCCAGCGCGCTTGAAGTGTTCTCAAGGCGTCCTCCATCTCCCATTTTTCTGACATGGAGTCTAAGTCGATATTTCCTGCTGATCTCTTGAATGCTTTGAAATTTGCTGTTTGCTTTCGCAGCATGTCATCTAATTTGCTGGTAGAGCCCTTTGACTCCATTGTTCGTAACATGCTGGCTTCTGCTTGCTGCTCATAACCCGATGGTCCTGCTTTTGCTAGATTGATGTCCTCTTGCTGCTCCTGTATTGGTTGAGTACCCCTAATAGATTTCATAGGAGTTAGCTTGCTCGACAACTGCAGGCGTTGTTCATTGATGAGAGACTTGGCTGCTGTATAAAGTTTGCTAACCTTTTCATGCTCGGAATTTATAAAATATGGATGATCTTTGACTCCATATTGACGACATATAGCTAAATGATTGTTCTGAAAATCTGACCAATACCTCTCTAACAACTCCAGTCGTCGTTTAAAATAGTCGTCCGATTTCCTATCGGCGCTATCCTTTTTTATGTTTATCGGTATTTTCTTGATTGACTCGCTAAGTTCAAGTTGTTGGTAGTAAAGATCCTCCATTATGCTGCTAGTTAGTATAAAAAAGGAAAGATCTTACTTGTGCGAAACTGGCTTTCGACTGCCGCTGATCTGCTGATGCACTCCAAATGCTGGTGCTCGGGTGTAGCCGGGCACTGCTGCTTTGCTGCTGTAGAACCTGAGTGCTGCTGCTCAAATACCGATGTGCTGCTTGCTGCTCAAAATGCTGATTGCCCCGACCTGAAGGCGCTGATGTCCCGCTGCTTGGGATGCTTAAGGACGGTGCACTTGCTAACTAATTTTGCAACGCCACCCTGTGCTGCTAGGGTTTGTCACAAACGCTTTGCTAAAGTTCCGCGATCACGAAAGTATGTCAACAGTTCACACGTATCGCTACACTCCAATATGCTGATTTCTGAACGAGTTCACTCACAAGTTATTAAATACACGTTACTCCCTAAAGAAAAACGAATACTAAAACTCGCGAGGTCCCGCCCGGATGCTCGAAGGACCATGTAGAAGTTAGGAAGATGGCTAAATGATACGGCGGATGATTATAAATAAGCTAAATATATTTTCGGACCAAAGGTATATACAAAGGAGCGAGGGAGCACACGCGCTGACCGCCAATCGTGTACTGAATAGTCGACTGCTATTAATGCGTAAAATAAGGTAAAATTGCACGAGTGCATTATTGATGTATGGTTTCACCGTACATATATAGGTACTAGCAGTTGCTCGCGGCATCGTTCGCGTGGGAAGTTTTTCCCGTGTAAATCCCGATCCCGTGGGAATTTCGCAAAATCCCGTCTTAGCGAGCATCTACGTACTAAAAGGAAACCCCATGCAAAATTTGAGAGCCCTACTACTTGTAGTTTCTGAGATTTCGTGATTAATCAGTGAGTGGTATTTCGCTTTTATATATACAACGTGTAACGGAAACCCCATATTTATCCAAAAGGGCTGAAGACAACATCTGGTATGGAGTCTCTATGCATAGTTTCAGCACAAAATAACTGACTCAAAGAATTGATACCAAATTATTGGTATCATATATTTCTTGAATACCAATCATAACAAACGTGTCACAGCACTACGAGGGTCAATAACTTTCCATGTAACTTGCCAATAACACGATAATTCTTTTCGTTCTTCTTAATTTAAAAAATTCGGTCTCTGGTATTGTGTATTGGAATTTGTAATAAGTTCTACACACGTAGACTTAGGATTACAAAACCCTTGCCATATCGTTTATTATCATCCAAAGAAGCCATGCACTTGGTATGTATATACCCTTTAAATTACACGTTGTATAGTCATCAAATATTTGTATGTCAGTAAATTTGCGTTCCGCTCAAATTTGCGTGGTTATTTCCTCAAAAGAATACCACAGACATGAACCTACATGCTTCTCATATACAAATACAAATTGTCTGGACTTTAAAAGAGACTTTGACCTCTGAGTTTGTTTCGGTGTTTCTTCTCAGAGCAGTCAGTTAGGAAATACCGGCCTCATCTAGCTAAACTAAACACGCAAAAAAACATGACGTGTAAAAGTGTTATTTATAACCAATTTACAGAATAAATATTTCATTTCATTTCATTTCATTTCATTTCATTTCAAATGGCGAAACATGAAGATACTATATAACTGTAATAAGACCTATGATGTAACATGGTTTTATGCAAATAAAATATTCTTATTCTTACAACTGTTAATTTTTGAGATGGCGAGATGAACGTGCACATGCACACACGAGCACACACAAACACATACAAAAACTATCCCCGACCACCCCTTTATTAGTGTAACTGAACATATTAGAATAGAACAGATAGAATTTTGTGCAAAGATAGCAAATCTGTTCCATGGGCGACGCCTAGAGTCCCGAAATAAAGGATTTCCCTAGTTAAGGGTTCATTCCTCCCTTTTTTCGCTGGGAACATCATCAAATGACTCCTCCCGCCTTAGGTGGAGCGGAAGGGAGTGTCAAACTTCTATAGAATAAAAACTCACATCATTCCTTCAATAATAATTGATATTAATTTCCGGGGCCGCGCAAACTCGTCAGAGTTTTCCCGTTTCTAATTTCTGAGACGGCTGAATCGACATAATATGTTAACAATTTAAGAGTGGAACCTCATAAATTCCACTCTTAAATTGTCAAATTTTTTTTTTACTATTTTTGCAGAATATAAACATTAAACTTATTTTATTTTGATAGCAATTACTAAAGGTAATTTACTATTTAGATAATTAATATGTCCGTGACTACAGTTGCGTGGGTTTATCCTTGCCGTCCGAATTTCGGTGTATTCCCGTTGTCCCCGTAGTCCGTGTTCCCGTTAAAGGGGACAAAGGGAATTTAATAAAATAATTAAAATTACTTCCCGTTGTCCCCGTTATCAACGGGGACAGTTAAGATTTCACGTAACGTTGTCCCCTTTAAATTTTTATTTATTTACTAAATACCTTATTTATTTTGATTTAGTTTTAAATGAACGGGTGGATTGAAACACAAAGTATTTAAATGTTATAGTTACAAAAACATACCCCATTAATATACCTATTTAACTATAACGTCACAGAATTAACATTGCATAAAAACAATTGAGATAATAAAAACAAAAATAGGATTGAACTTAAAGCTTAAATATAATGAAAAAAAAAAACAATTAAAATAAAATTGACTACAAACAGAACTTTGATGTTATACTCATTAATAATATCACATTTATTTAGATTACAGAATTGGTAATAATCAACATCTATATATTATCATTTATTTCATTACTATTTTTAATACTTTCGTAAATTATAAATACTTGTGTCGCATAAAGATGGGCGAAAAATAACGTCACGACAAAAATAACGTTGTTATCTTGCTCCTCAAATGATTACTGTGACTGATCATGAAGGAACAACGTTCCAAAATAACAGTGGTGAAATAACACAGACACAACAATCACTACAGTGACACGAGACACTACAGTGACATGAGTCACGACAGTGACAGAGTCACGACATGGAACGAGTCACGACATGGAACGAAATTTAACGAACGATGTAACACGCGCAATCGGGCATTTTCGGATAACCCAGAAGTGAGATAGCGAATGATTCCGTATTTCTGGCTCGTTCCCTCGCGCCTTGAATACTAATTTGCTCAAAATAATAAACTTAAATTCTTATGTTTATATTATAAAAATAAGATTTTTGTAGACTTGAGCATATCAATACGCAAAAAGCATATTATAAGCCCTTTTTATACAATTCTGAAATGTGAACTTGTGATAATTAAATTATTTGTTATTTGAACCAATAGTAAAAACTTGTGTAAAACATGCATTTAAAAATATATCTGACTACGTTTCAAAAAAACATTTTGAAAAAAAGTTAATATAAATGTTAAATAAATACATATCATAGTTATTCAAAAGAATTTCCGACATTCCTAAGACTGTAAAACTGAGACTGTCGTTCCTGTTAAAAAATCACAGTGAACGTTGTTGGGATCATTGTTGTCCAGAGAGCGGTCGAGAGTGGACGCGTTAATATTTTTACCAACTTAATACAAAGTTTATTAAATTACTGTCAAGTTATTTTAAGATCAAAGTAAAGGAATAAAGTTACATTTTTCCTCAACTCAACGTGTCAGTGCTTCATCAACGAGCAAGACAGGCGCACTAATTCATCCTGCTCTGCGTGGACATCGTTTAACTGATTGCTTACTTGACTAGCAGAATACGTCACCCAAGTGAGTACAATTGCAAGGGCAGCTACACACTGGTTGAATTTATATATACATATTTTTCTTTTTTTTCTGAACCACGATGAGTATTTTGCGATCACCAACCGACAATCATACCCGTGGAGGATCCCACCCGGATCTTTCTAAGCTCAACACTGAGGAAACTGGAATGCCACAGGTTACTTTTCGGAAGAGGAAACAACCTGAACAGGAGGACTTAAAAGCTGATTTTGCTGATTTCCGGAAAGAGATAATGAACACTCTTAATGGTTTTGTGGAAACGCAAAAGTCAATTCTCAACAAAATATCTGACGATGTGTCAGTCATTAAGGACGAAATAAAAAACCTCCAGTCCACCACGAGAATACTTGTATCAGAACAAAATCAGATAAAATCAGATATAGTTGATCTGAAACTTGCCAGTACTGCAACTAATGCAAAAGTTGATAACATGGAAATAGACTTGAAAAACCTAAAGATATATCCATCAGTACAGCCAGAATCTGAGAGCATTACCTGTGAAAATATCGTCTCTGAGCTGCATGAAAGAGAACTCAGAAGCAAAAATATAATCATAGTGGGTATACCCGAAGCACAAAAGGACAGCAAAGAGGAACGAGCTGCTTCTGACAGTACAGAGGTCAACAAAATTATAAAGACAGCTTTTCCTGAGTGCCCTGAACCTGTAAGGTTTCATCGCCTTGGCTTTTTTAAACCAGATAAAGCTCGACCTATAAAGGTCTACTTACCATGTCAAGAAAATGTGAAAGTGATTCTCCGTAATAAATCAATCTATAAGAACGAAAATATTAAAATATACTCGGATCAAACCCCATACCAACAAAAATACATGAGAAAATTAACAGAAGAACTGCAACATCGAACACAGAATGGTGAAAGAGACCTAATAATAAAATACGTCAATAATACACCTAAAATTATACATAAGCCATCAAAAAACCAATAATAACCACACACCTACAACCAAACACTGGACATGACAAAATAACATACGAAATCGCTAGCAATTACAATAACCTAGGCACAAACCAAAAATCATTAAGATTTCTATATGCAAATATCCGTAGCTTGGTAAAGCCTGGTAAAATAGACGAACTGAACTGTATACTGACAACAATGAAAAACATTCATATAGTGGTGTTAGTAGAAACCTGGATTAAAAACGAAACAGAAGCTAAAAGCTTACAATTACCCAACTATAAGCATTACTATAATTTCCGAACACAGTCAAGAGGAGGCGGTGTCTCGATATTTGTTCACAAAAATATAAAACATGAGTTCATAAATGATAAATGTGAAGATGATAACCACTTTCTCTGGATACATCTGGAAAAATTTTCTCTCGACATTGGCGCCATATATAAACCAGAAAGAACAAATTCGAAAAGGTTCCTGGAGACCTTTTCGGAAGAACTTCAGAATCGGAAACGAACAATCGTATTTGGTGATTTTAACCACAACTTGCTTATGCCGAACAGATCTACCACTGAATACACAGATGTGCTCATGGAACATGGATACATCATACTGAATAAAATTGATGAAAAATACTGTACCAGGGAAACTTCAACCACCAAGAGTATACTGGATCACGTATGCACTAGCCTTAAAGATAACAAATTACACCTAGCTATTATAGAATCTGCGATGTCTGATCATAAACAAATTTTCCTAGAAGTCGACAGATACCAGCCGGAACCTATTATAAAAGTGAGATTTCAAGCTATATCATACCCAAACCTATATAAAACTGTAGAAAACCTAGACTATAATTTCATCGGCGAGGAGTATACCAGATTAGAAGAGTCAATTCAGTTAGCAATCAAAAGAAACAAAACAGATAAAACTAAGATACTAAATCCTCCGAGAATGGATTGGATAAATAAGGACATAGTCAATCAAATAGACAAAAGAAATGAATTGTGGAAAAACTACAAAAATAATCCAAATAATAAACAATCAGAGGAAGCATTTAAAAAAGAGAGAAACAGAGTTTTCCAGAATATTCAAGCGACAAAAAGTAAATATTATCACAAATCTTTCAAACTATGTGAGGGTAAACCACTTAAGATGTGGCAATTGATAAATA
This sequence comes from Tholera decimalis, assembly GCA_943138885.2. Classification (NCBI taxonomy): domain Eukaryota; kingdom Metazoa; phylum Arthropoda; class Insecta; order Lepidoptera; family Noctuidae; genus Tholera; species Tholera decimalis. The sequence continues at coordinate 35,413,747 of OW964567.2, forward strand.
GCTTATCTAATAATAAGGTAAAGAAAAGTGTTGCTCCGTCTAAACTACAATCACCTACAGGGCTACTCACTGATGAAAAGGAAATATGTGAGTGTTTTAACAACTATTTCTCCAGTATAGGCACACTACTAGCTAATCAGATACCTGCGAAGTATCATAATAATCAGACTTACACTATTACACTACATAAAACCGTTAATTCAGCTATACTTTCTGAGATAGCACCAGCAATGCCGGAAGAAATTAGTAAAATAATTGATAACCTAAATGCCAACACCAGCACAGGAATAGATGGTGTCAGTGCCAAATCACACAAATGTATAAAGGATGTCATATTGTCTAATCTAACCCAATGTATAAACAAATGTTTGAGCGAGGGTCACTTCCCAGACACATTAAAATACGCCAAAGTTACACCTATTTTTAAAGGTGGTTCCAAACTGTCCCCGGGCAATTATAGACCTATTTCAGTGTTGCCCGTAATATCTAAAATTTTTGAAAAGCTACTGCACAGTCGGCTGAGTCTATACCTAAATTCATTTAACTACCTTTCTAAGCGACAGTATGGGTTTAGATCAAAATCTAATACTCTTTCAGCAGCAACTGACTTAATTACAACTATTAAAACTAACATAGACAAGAAACACATTGCTTTAGGTATCTTTATTGACCTAAAAAAGGCATTTGATACCGTTAGTCATAGCTTGTTAATGAATTATACTCGTGCATCGTCCTCGAGATTAGTAACCTGAAAACGTTGAAATATATGTAGTAACACGCTAGTGACACCACTCTTACACTGTATGTTTAGAGTACTGCGCTCTTTTTTTTTTTTTTTTTTTTTCTTTTGTTGGCAACCCCAGCGTCTCGGTCTTTCATTCACGTCACAGTGCGCCACCACTCGCACGTTTTATTTTAGGAAAAAACAAAAGTGATAAGTTTTATAGTGAAAATACGCAAGCAAAAATGCCAAAAAGGAAATTCGAAATAGAGTACATAATGTGGAAGATCAAAAAATTGAAAAAGAAACAATAACAAACAAAAAAGCGGCACGCCGTCGGCGCCAATCGACCGCCAATTCTACAGGGACTATTTCGGAAAAGGATGATAAAGATCAAGGTACATATATAATATATTTATTATAATATAATAGTAAAGTGATCAAGTGCTATTATTATAACAAAAACAAGCCCTTATTAGTAAATTTACCAAAATAACCTCGTATGTTTGCCTTCGTGCAAAACATTTTCCACGAAATTGTGTGCAAAACATATTCCACGAAATTGTGTGCAATCTAATCTGTCAAAACGAATTGCTGCAAAAGATATTTATACAAGATCCTTGCTGCAAACACACGAACTTGTACGTAAAGTTGATAGACGCTAATAATTATATATTTTACATGGCATTATGATCAGTATTTCTGGAAAACAAATAAAAAACAAGCAACTGCCTACATACCGATAGATTTACCCTAACTAAAGTTATTACCGATCAGTGCGGCTTCTGGGGCCGTATCGCCAGGTAAAACAAAATAAGTGTACTGTAATAACCAACACCTAATACCTATCAGAGCGGCTTTTGGGGCCGTATCGCCAGGTTACACAAAATAAGTATACTGAAATAACCAACACCTATTAGAGCGGCTTATGGGACCGTATCGCCAGGTAACACAAAATAAGTATATTGAAGTAACCAACACCTGTCACCTATCAGAGCGGTTTTTGGGGCCGTATCGCCAGGTTTCACAAAATAAGTATACGGAAATAACCAATACCTATCAGAGCGGCTTATGGGGCCGTATCGCCAGGTAACACAAAATAAGTATAATGAAGTAACCAACACCTGTCACCTATCAGACATTGAGGTAATATGTACTCTATCAGAGCGGTTTTTGGGGCCTTATCGCCAGGTTACACAAAATAAGTTACATACTGAAATAACCAACACCTATCAAAGCGGTTTTTGGGGGCCGTATCGCCAGGTTACACAAAATAAGTATACTGAAATAACCAATACTTATCAGAGCGGCTTATGGGGCTGTATCGCCAGATAATACAAAATAAGTATACTGAAGTAACCAACACCTGTCACCTATCAGAGCGGTTTTTGGGGCCGTATCGCCAGGTTACACAAAATAAGTTACATACTAAAATAACCAACACCTATCAGAGCGGCTTATGGGGCCGTATCGCCAGGTAACACAAAATAAGTATACTGAAGTAACCACACATATCAGAGCAGCCTATGGGGCTGTATCGCCAGGTTACACAAAATAAGTTTACTAAAGTACCCAACACCTATTAGAGCGACTTTGGGCTGTCAGTTTGCCTCAGGGTAACTTATTCAAGACGGTTGTGAGACCAATATAGATTAGTTTTTGGGATGGTTTCATTGGCTCAATTTTCATAGTGCATCAGTAAAACCTTAGAATGGTGTTACTAACACCTGCCTCATTTGTCTACTGACATACAATCATGGTAACAAACACCCATCAGAGCAGCTCCTGGGGATGTATCGCCAGGTGGCTTACTATACCACACTAATTCACAGACAATAACTACAGTTTATTTCTTGGGACTGCATTGGCATATCATATGGGTAGTTGCTGAAACTACACCATAACTGATGTAATAAAAATTCCTTACTAGGATAATCTGGTTTCAGTTGGGGTGTCATTGGACAGCCCACGGACGATACAACTTATAGAGGTTTTACCGTCAAATAAGTGCGTCAAACCTATTGAAGAGGTCACACAGCCATCCACCTCAGAAAACTTACCGCAGCAGACGTTGGTTAAGGAAAAAGTCTTGGAAGTAAACCATAATGAAGAACTAGCTGACCCAAAATATCCCGCTCTTGAACACAGGAATCCAGAAGTGCTGGATATTATGGGAACTGATCCCTCTGCGGTTGTTAACTATGGGATTGACATACACAAAGTTTTAGCAACAAGACTGCAACACATAGATACTCTGGGACATAGTAAGGAAACCCGCGAAGAGCTTACAGAATGGTACCTCATCCCAGCTAACAGTATCTTGATTGGAGCACCCTACTAAATGTGGAAATAAAAGCAGCTGTAACAGAAACCGTATTAAAGCGAGACAAGGGCATCAAAGAGCGCCAAAGCCAGCTCACAATGGCAATTTCTGGGCTAGCGAGTCCTCACCCAAGAACATGAGAACAAAAACAAAAACAAAGAGGGCCTCAAACAACTCATGGATGTGTACTGGATCTTGTGTGACACACAACATGCAGAGTCAGTCGCTAAGCGAAACTTCACCATATTCTCCATAAACAAACATCTGAATGACACAAAAAGTTACAAATAGTGAAAACCTAGCAAAAACAGAACCCAAAACTTTTTCCTCAACTCAATAACAAGTTAAGAACAATTTAAGGTGGAGAAAAAGGGTTCTAGTGCGCAGGAGTACAACGAGGTTGTGAAACATTTCCCCCGCCGGTGCCGGGTCCCTCAGCGTGAGACAGTCGCATCAAGTCGCCGCGAAAGCATCGTGACGTCCGTCGAACTGCAACCATCGCCGATAAATATGGTAAAATACAATGGTCGGAAATCACTGAAGACCAAACTATGTTGTCATAAGTTAACGTGTATAAACTAGCAATGTTTTTCTTTTTATGCTCAATGGCTTCTAAACACCGAAGACTAAACTATGTTGTCATGAGTTTAATGTGTATAAACTGGCAATTATTTCCTTTTTTATGCTTCACGATCTCTAATCAATGAAGATCAAACTATATTGTCATAGGTTTAATGGATATAAACTAAAATTAAGAAAAAAAAAAGAAACCTAATTAGATTACCTAACGAAAAACTGTCAAACAAAGTCTGAACTAATATGATGTATTGCATAAGGTGTAAAATTTGCGGAATTCTTTGGACTACTTGCATGGATGAATATGAGATACTTTACACTTAAGAAAGAGTAAATACATGAATAGACCCAACTCTATGCAAGATTCTTTTAAATGATGAGACGCATACTGCTAAGAAATATAGACTGACGCCTCAACTATGGGGGGGAGTAGCCACATGTGGGGGTGAACGAGCCAGCGGAAGATGGTCTTCAGATGAGAGATAAATCCATATAAATCATCTCGAGCTGCTGGTAGCTTATTTTGGCCTTAAAGTATTTGCCTAAAACCTCAGAATATGTGAATTCTTCTTCACATAGATAACTCCATAGCCATTACTTACATAAACCGCAAGGGGAGCATCCAATACCTACATCTATTTTTTTATATATTTCATATATTACAGATAACAAAATTGCGGATGCAGACTCTCGTCGAGTACACCCAGATATAGATTGGATACTGGCTGGATTGGATTCGGCCGGCGGACCTCTTCACAAGTAGAGTAAATACAATCCAAACACTTTGGCAGTTAATGCATTCATAATCAAATGGACAACAATTATTTTTTAGGCCCCTTGGTCCTTTCATAATAATGTTAAAAACCTTGAGAAAAATTATTACTAAGAAGGCAAGGCAATCATGGTGGTTCCTAAATAGCCGATACAACCGTGGTTGCTCATATTCCAACTTTAACCTAACAACATTATTATTTTTACAAGATAACCTCAAACTGGTTGCCGGATCATTGTGCGCTGCGGCGACGCAGGGTATCAATCATCCACAGCGGACACCATGATAGGCTCGTTGTCGGAAAATCCTTACCAGCAATATGACGTACCTAGCACTTGAAAAATTAAATTTTGTGCTCAGAACAATATAATTTTGAGTTATATGAAGCGTCAATCCCAAACATTTTATATTTTCTCACAGGTTTACTCAATCAGAGAAACCAGTACGGCAGTACCTTGAATTCATGTAGGTTCTCATTACAAGGCTTTTTCAGGAGAGCTTATCGGCTCAACCACGGCCTAAATATAATACCACGTGGTATACTTCGCTTGTACTAGAAATTCCAAAGGAAAATTTTCCGTTAAAAATTAACTTAAAATGATGATAACGTATACAAAAATTATTATAAAATAAATAAATTGCTTTTAAATAAATAAATAATAAACATACCCGACCAGTGACGATTTTAAAACTTCCAGGGCGGGCTCAAAACAACCAATCTTGAGCCAACCATTCTTTGAGACGAAAATGGAAATGTGCCCAAAACCTTACTTTTTAATATTAGTACAAAACCAAGCCAGGTCTTTTTGTGGGAAACACATAAAGCCGTTCAATGGTTTTAAGAAACCGCATAAACGGTAAAAATACAATCCTTACGTCCGTCGGTGGATTATAGCCGTCCTTAAAGATAGCGGGATTGACACCTCTGAGTGCACACGACACAAGGCACGCTGCTACGTCTAAACCTAACCAATGCGACTTCTCATCGATCTTATCCGCGACAGGGCAAGCTAGAGCGGAAGCTCTAACGTTTTGGAAAATTCTATAACAGAGCAATGATTAACTCTAACGAAACGTAACTGCCACGATAGTGCTAACTGATTTATAATTAGTTCATTACCCTTAGATATAAAACTAGATTTTTAAGGAGAACAAAATTGAATTATAACTAAAACAAAAAAAAAAAAATGTGATACTAATTAAGTAGTTTTAGAAATAAACCAATTGATTAATACACAGGTATTTTTTGGTAGTTGACATTTCCTCAGCTATCTCTCAAGGTCTACATATATTTCAACGTTTTCAGGTTACTAATCTCGAGGACGATGCACGAGTATAATTAATGATTAAACGAACTTACCTGTACGTGAAGTTCTATCATAATTATACAAAGTGCATCGTCCGAAGAGATTAGTAACACCCACCCAACCCAAATTGTCTCCCAGTTTGCTGCAGAAATGTCAAAGCTGAACATGGTGGCTTCAAACTCTAAACTTAATGAAAGACCGAGACGCTGGGGTTGCCAACAAAAGAAAAAAAAAAAAAAAAAAAAGAGCGCAGTACTCTAAACATACAGTGTAAGAGTGGTGTCACTAGCGTGTTACTACATATATTTCAACGTTTTCAGGTTACTAATCTCTTCGGACGATGCACTTTGTATAATTATGATAGAACTTCACGTACAGGTAAGTTCGTTTAATCATTAATAAACTTGAATCAATCGGTATAACTGGAAATGCTCTAAAAATTTTTGAATCGTATCTTCAGGGACGCCCGCAGGTCGTCAAGATTGGTGACAATGTTAGTACGCCTAGGGCAATCAACTGTGGTGTGCCTCAGGGCTCAATCTGTGGACCCCTTCTATTCCTAATCTACATTAATAACATTGACAAGATAGGCCTGAAGGGGCATATTTCTTTGTATGCTGATGATACTTGCCTTTTTTATTTTGGCCACTCCATTGACTCAATAATACAAGATGCACAAGAGGATCTCGTTATATTGGAAAGATGGTTTCTAAATAATTTACTAACTATCAATGCATCGAAAACAAACTATATAATATTCGCCGCTAAAAATAAAAAAATCTCAATACACAAACCTCTTAGTATTAATGGAGTCAATTTAAATAAAGTTAACAAAGAGAAATATCTTGGACTTATTTTAGATAATCAACTTACTTGGAAACCACACATAGAGAAAATCTATTCTAAAATATCAAGCCTAATAGGGGTTTTACGTCGAATCGTCAGATGTTTACCTCTTAAAGTCCGCCACACTATATATAATTCATTGGTTAAACCTCATATCGATTATCTAATAGAAGTGTGGGGTTCAGCAGCTAAAACTAATTTAGAAAAGCTACAAAGAGCGCAAAACAAAATTATAAAAGTCCTTTTTCATTACCACTATCTGACCCCCACTCACCAAATCTACAAAGAAACCAAACTATTCAACATTTCTAATATATATTTATATAACACATGTATTTTAGTTCGCAAAATTATTTCTAAAGACATACACACACAAATTACATTCACAAAAAACGTACAGGTACAAAAACGTATTCTGAGACGTGCACATGACTTACACATTCCTAGTACTAGAACTAACTACGGAAAGAAAACAATAATATATGAGGGAGCAAAACTTTATAACTCTCTACCAAAAGATATAAAAAATACACAGTCATTATTTCTATTTAAAAAATTATTAAAATGCTACATCTTAAAAGGTAATACCAAAAATAATTAATTAATGAACAAAATTAATTTTGCACCCAGTGTAAACCAGTCCTTATTTCGCTAACATAATGTGTCATCGCACGGCGGCCGCGACAGCGCGACGCGCGGCGGCGCACGGTGGGCTGAAAAACGGCTTTCATAGACTTAGGCATTTTATTTTGCAAGTGCCAGTTTTTGTGCCGGATATCACTTCTATTTGTTATAACAATATACAAAAATGACACCAGAATTGATTCTGCACAAAAACGAAGGAATTATAATTTTTTTACGAAAATTTTGTATGGAGCTAGTATGAAAAATCGAAATATCTCTGAAACGGCAGCGATAACCGTAATATCCTTATAGGAGGTTTTAGTACTAATTATTTATGATTTTTTGACATACGTTACATAATGGTTGTAGATGCCTTTTTTTTTTTTAAATCGTCAAAATATTTTTATTTATTTTTACATATTAAACGTTCCTTTTAGTGTTTAAGTTGAAGAATTCAGAGCTTTAACAACTCTTAACATAAAATAGCATCACCCCTATAGACCTGAAGGACTAGACAGAGGTGTGTAGTATCTTGTTGATCTTGTAAGATTTCCAACAATACCAAATAGTTGAATATCAGTGTCAAAGTGCCCATGCTGTCGCTTCTTTTAGAAAGATAGGGGAATGAAATTGTTAATTGATCATACCCTAAAAGTATGATTACAACATAACCGGACACATAATAATATCGACACAAAAGGAATTTTAAAACCTTGCATACGTTCAAAATACAAAATAACATATTGTGTAGTCATCTAATGAGTCTGATGACAAGTAATTAAGTAATTAGAATGATGGTTGTAGTCTTCTGATTCTAATGAGCCTATTAAGTGATTAAATGATTTGAAATATCTCGCAACAATACCAACTAAGAACTGCATTCACCTTTTTATAATTAGTGAGCTAATGTGATTTGCTAATGTTGATTAGTTCTACTATGAGTTCTACGAAATGTTTTTGACGATTATAAATTTTTATTATCATATCTTTTATAACTTTAATGAGGGTAGTTAACTAATTATTGACTTTATACAATAAAAGGGCTATAATTTTGTTCCATAATTTAGATTGTTCACAACCGTGTAACTGCTAACACTAAAACTATTTGCTTTGCGACTACAAAATCTTAGAATGGAAAGTTTAATCACCAACTTAGATTTGTTTGTTCTTCTAAAAAGTGAGTGTCCTTCATTTAATCATGAAGTATTGTTTAGTGCAATTATGTCCCGCATAGGCGATTGCCTTTCTGCCGAAGATCAAGTAACTCTCAAAGAATTTTGCCGGAGATTCACGCGAGCTGCTTTAAACAGGTGGCAGAAATCTAAACGATTCTTTGATAAGTTTAGAAATACGTACGGAGAGTGGTTGCAAGCAAATATTGATTGGCCGAGTTGCGTGCAAACTTTAATAAATCAAGAACCAACTGTTGATGAGATACCAAGAGCACGCTCAGTCTCTCCAGAACCTTCGACATCATCGACTGTTGGAACAATGACAAAAAGGTCCCGAAAACCATTCAAAGATCTGGGAAGCAAACAGAAAAAGAGAAGATCTAGTGAGCACATAGGCGAGGATTCCTGTGAATTGGCATATGCAGCTGCAGCACGTTTAAAAGAAGAAGGTTATGAAGATATCGCATCTGTAATCAATTATATGATCAAAAATCCAGAAGCTGCCGTTAAAATCAAGGAAAGCATTAAGAAAACAGTAATATTTACACCAGAGAAAGCACTTGGATTGCTTCTTTCACTTAAGCTTTCAAAGTGGCAATATATTACGTTGCGAGAGACTGCCATTCGGGAAGGTGCTAAGGATATTTACCCATCCTACTATAAACTGCAACAAACTAAGCTTGCATGCTACCCTCCTAATCAATCAGTATCAGTTACGGATTCATCAGCTAGAATTACACTTCAAGCTTTACTTGACATCACGGTGAAGCGGATTCTTCAAAGTCTTTCTGATAATGTGGAAAATAAGCAGTTAAAGCTGATATCGAAGTGGGGATTTGATGGTGCTTCCAATCAAAGCCGATACAAGCAGAAAATGGACGGCGAGCATGATGATTCAAGCATTTTCATGACCTCCTTGGTGCCACTGAAACTGACAGATGGAGATAATACTATATGGACAAACCCGAAACCATGCTCAACTTTTTATTGTCGTCCAGTTCAGTTCACTTTTGTAAAAGAAAGCCATGCAGTTGTCATTGATAACAAAAGAAAAATGGATGAGGAAATTGAGGCCCTTAACCCCACAGAGTGCATTAATAGTAACAGGGTGACTCATAAACTAATGATGACAATGATCGGCGCAAAATTCTGCACGTACCTTTCTGAAGCTAGATCAAATGCATCATGCTACCTGTGCTTAGCAAAACCAACAGAAATGAACCACTTAGATGCTGTAACATCAAAAACTGTGTGTTCTGACATATATGAATTTGGCCTATCATCCCTACATGCCCGTATAAATTGCATGGAATGTCTGTTACACATTGCGTACAGACTTGACTTCAAACAGTGGGCAGCAAGAAGTAATGAGCATAAAGATATGTTACAAAACAGAAAAAAAAAACATTCAAAATAAATTTAAAGAGGAGCTCAATCTGTTAATTGATATAGTAAAACAAGGCTCGGGAACTACCAATGACGGGAATACCGCAAGGAAGTTTTTCGAGTTTCCCAATAAAACTGCAGCTATTACTGGGTTGGATCAAAACCTGATAAAAAGATTTGCTGTTATTTTGCAAGCAATAACATCTGGTGAGAAGATCGATGTCATCAAATTTAAAGATTTTGCTCGCAAAACAGCAGAAAAGTACGTGGAATTATACGACTGGTACTACATGTCATCAACCGTACATAAACTATTAATACACGGAGCTGACATAATCGAAAAAAATGATATTGTCCCGATTGGGACTCTCTCGGAAGAAGCCTCAGAGTCTCGAAACAAAGATTTTAGGAGGTTCCGGGAACATCATTCGCGGAAAAGAAGCAGGCATGATTCTAATCAAGATATCCTAAATATGCTTGTTGTTTCTTCGGATCCTTTTCTAAGTGCACAAAGGCCGAAGTTAGATGCCAAAAGGAAGACAACCTTTTTTGCTGAAACTCTCGACCTAATACAGTTTCCGGAAACTGAGTTCGAGTTTGTAGGTATATCCGATCTGGATTCTGACTCGGAATTGGAGTCCGACAACGAAAGTTGTAAAGAAAATTTGTAAAATTTAATTATTTTTCTTTATGTTCTTTTGTTATTTATGTTAGTTTATTGTACCAATATGTTTAGTTAATAATTTCATAAATTATAGTTTCAAATATGTATTTTGTATAATTGAATTTATTAGATATTATTTTTGTTACTTCTGTTTTATTTAAATTACCTATCAATAAAAAGTTTATATACAGTCTTTTTTTTTTCACATATTCTTAATATTTGGGGAAAAAGCATGCTTCCTAACGATGTTCTTAACTTTGACACAGTTCATGGATCGTTTTGAACAGTTTCATATGTTAAAATAAATAATGTTAGTACTATAATCCCCTATAAGGATATTATTATTATTATGTGTCCGGTTATGTTGTAATCATACTTTTAGGGTATGATCAATTAACAATTTCATTCCCCTATCTTTCAAAAAGAAGCGACAGCATGGGCACTTTGACACTGATATTCAACTATTTGGTATTGTTGGAAATCTTACAAGATCAACAAGACACTACACACCTCTGTCTAGTCCTTCAGGTCTATAGGGGTGATGCTATTTTATGATAAGAGTTGTTAAAGCTCTGAATTCTTCAACTTAAACACTAAAAGGAACGTTTAAATATGTAAAAATAAATAAAAATATTTTGACGATTTTTAAAAAAAAAAGGCATCTACAACCATTATGTAACGTATGTCAAAAAATCATAAATAATTAGTACTATAACCCCCTATAAGGATATTACGGTTATCGCTGCCGTTTTAGGGATATTTCGATTTTTCATACTAGCTCCATACAAAATTTTCGTAAAAAAATTATAATTCCTTCGTTTCTGTGCAGAATCAATTCTGGTGTCATTTTTGTATATTGTTATAACTAATAGAAGTGATATCCGGCAAAAAAACTCGCACTTGCAAAATAAAATGCCTAAGTCTATGAAAGCCGATTTTCAGCCCACCGTGCGGCGGTAGGCAATACAATTAACTTGTGAAACTTTTAAAAGTACCTTCATATTTTGTATATTATATAAATCATTCACAATAAGTTCGTACTACTCCTGGACAACGCAAATGTTTTACAAATTAAGTAATCTTAAGTATTTATTTCTGTATAAGTGATTTGTAATCTTTAGAAATAAATGAATTCTAACCGTATCAAATATCTACGGAATCATATTTCGTAACGTGAGTGACCGTAGTGACAAAGTCACGTTGATTAGTCACTGTGACTTTTATGGAACAGGAACGAGAGTGACAGTGACAAAAAAGTAACGGTTTCGCCCACCGCTCTGTCGCAATCACATGTGTAGCTATTGCTTAGATATTATGTATTTTTTTAATTTTATATGTAGTCTTTAGTTCCATTTCATTTGTATAGGTACAATATTATCTCTATTAAGGCACTCTCACTTCTAATTTTAACTCAACGGGGACAACGGGCATAATTTGAAAAGCATATATTACAAGAAATTAACGGGGACAGCGTACGGGGACAACGGGAAGTAATTTTAATTATTTTATTAAATTCCCTTTGTCCCCTTTAACGGGGACACGGACTACGGGGACAACGGGAATACACCGGAATTTGAATTTTATTTCGAAATAGAGGAGATTATAAGACTATATATTATATAGTCTTATAATCTCGTCTATCTTCGAGTGAAAGTCCTATTAATCGATTCAGCCGTCCCAGAAATTAGGCCAGGCAAACAGAGCACCAGAAAGGCTAATTTAAAAAAAAATTGTTAGCGTTTTAGTATTTTGTAAATGTTCTATATGTATGTATGTGGGATCGAAGAGTTCGTAGGATGGCAGAAAGAAACACCTTTTATAACAACTTTGAAAATTCTATTTCTTTTTATTCCGCATGAGCCCGCTCTTGACCTCGATCTCGCCTGATGGTAAGCGATAGATGAGGTCTAAGATGGGACGGGCGAGTGCCTATTTACTCGTGCTTTAAAGGCTGAAAAGTCATAAGTGGCAGGAAACACAGAAGCCGGCAGAGAACTCCACAGCTTGGCTGTGCGCATAATAAATGCGGAGGAGAAGCGCTTGGTACTATATTTTACAACCACTTTCACCCTTTTCTTTCCGCCTCTCTTCCACTATGCTTTTTTTTCATTAATTATGCCCTTAGACTTCACTCGGACACAAATGGCACAATCGACTAAACTTACTAATAAATATTATTACGGATTATGTGGTTTGCCCACATGTATGTGCTCGTGGCTAAATAAAACAGCCGAGGTTGGTGACAATCTTAAAATATTGAGATTATTCCGAGCCACGGAATGCATGTTAACACGTTCGCTGACAGTGAGCACTTACCCTGACACTACATTACGACAGTAGAATTTTCCATACTAAATGACAAGAGTACTCGTGCACAAGCAAGCAATATGAAACTACCTACAAAGTTCTCGTGTTACGGCAGTAAGAAATATGAAATTGCTCTTATATGACAGTGGATACTGCTCTTCATAATACTTATATGAAAAATTATCGTGAGAAGACGTACTCTTAAAAATAAGTGGCCCGTCCTTCGACGTACTGTCATAACGCACTATTTTAATTTCCCACCTAACGACTTACTGTCAGCGAACATGTTAAATAAAGCGATATAAATATATTCGTCATCAAATTGTCGGCCAGTAACGTACCCGAGATACTCGCGTAGTGCTTAGAGTTTAGCTAAAGCAATAGAAATTGAGACATGAGAAATGTCAACCAGACTTTACTAAATTTCTTTGCTTAGGCTTTGAGCGCAAATGCCCCACGAGCCAAGAGATTCGACCCCAAAAGGCTTGAAAATATAGTTACTACTGAGTTACTATATTAATGAGGCATAATGTTTTACGTACCTGTAGAGTTACTTATATGAAAAATTATCGTGAGGCGACCTACTCTTTTATTTATTTATTTATTTATTTATGCAAGGCACACCAACGATATATTTACAAATGCAATATTATACAAGCAGACTAAGGTTTCAGATTCAGTGCAAATATATCACTTACAGGTATGCACATCATTCTAAGTGAAAGATAAAATTAATTAAAGAACAGAATAAGCAAAACCAAATAATTATGTCGAAAGTAATCATGTCAATACAATAATTAATATAAAAAACAATAGTAAATTAAATTGAATTAAATGTCAGACAAAATTATTATACATGAAAAGAAGTTGCATTTACATACTAATTAAAATAATTTTGAGAAAAAAATCAATTAACTTAACTAACATAAAACTATTTAAAATTAAAATGTATATTATAAGAAAAAGAAAGAAAGCAGCTGATCACAGGTCAACATTTTTCAGTTTATTTTTAAATTGTTGCAAACTGTTAAAGAAAATATCTATGTCGTTATCCATGGAGCAAGCTTTTTTTAAAGGCCGCCTAAAATGGTGTCAGAAACACCAGGACCAAATTAGAATGGACGTAATAGCTAAACAAAGAGCCGAAAAAGATTTCACAAAATTTTGGAAGTCCACTAGTAAGCTTGATGTTAAGCCGGGTCTCCCTGCGAGCGTTGGTGGCCGAAATGGCCCAGAGGATATAGCTAATTTGTTCATGGAGCACTTTAAAGTACGCTCTCCTCTGGGTCCTTCGTCCACTATGCCAGATGGTGGGCCCACCGTGGCGGGCGAGGAACCTCTACTTAAATTTACAACGAAGCAAATTAAAAAAGTGATAAACAGTATGCGTAGAGGTAAATCTCCTAGCCACGACGGGCTCAGTATTGAGCACTTAAAATATGCAGGCGTGCACGTGCCGAGGGTCCTGTCCATGCTCTTCAACATGTGCATTAGTCATTCATACTTACCTGATGATTTGATGAAAACGACAGTGGTGCCCATAGTGAAGAACAGGACAGGAGACATATCGGACAAGGGAAACTATCGACCAATCTCTCTTGCCACAATCGTAGCAAAAGTGTTGGATAGCGTGCTTGAGTCTTGTCTGGATAAGTATATAAACATTCATGACGCACAGTTCGGGTTTAGACCTGGACTGTCAACTGAAAGCGCGATTCTGACTCTTAAGCACACTATCCAATACTACACTGAACGGAAGACTCCGGTATATGCCTGTTTTCTGGATCTCTCCAAAGCCTTCGATCTCGTTTCGTATGAAGTGCTTTGGAGAAAGATGGAGGACAGGGGTATGCCGGCGGAACTATTGAAGATATTTCAATACTGGTACTTGAATCAGACTAATTGTGTTAGGTGGTCAAACTGCCTCTCAGAAACATACAGGTTGGAGTGCGGAGTGAGACAGGGGGGGTTGTCCTCTCCAAAGCTGTTTAATTTATATGTTAATGACCTCATAGTCGAGCTCAGCGGCATGCGTGTCGGCTGCCGGGTGGGGGGTGTTTGTGTAAACAACATCAGCTACGCGGACGATATGGTGCTGCTGGGCCCGACTGCGAGGTCAATCAGGGAGATGCTGAAGGTTTGTGAGAAGTACGCTGCATCACATGGCCTTATCTATAATGTAAGGAAAACCGAGTTCATGGTCTTCAAGGCCACCGGCAAGTGCCCAGACACCATCCCTTCAATTACTTTGAACGGCGCTAATATAAAGCAAGTGACCAAGTTCAAATATCTGGGCCATATTCTTGTCGACGACCTTAAGGACGATGATGACGTGGAGAGGGAGCGCAGGGCGTTGGCTGTTCGCGGGAACATGTTGGCTCGCAGATTTTATCGTTGTAGCGACGAGGTCAAAATAACCTTATTTAAAGCGTACTGTCAAGGCCTGTACACGGGAAGTCTGTGGTTCAACTGTTCACGGGGGGCGCTAAATGCCCTGCGCGTCCAATACAACAATGTTTTCAGGATGATGTTGAAACTCCCTCGTTTCTGTAGTGCCTCGGGGATGTTTGCCCGATTACGTACAGATGGTTTCCATGCTATCATCAGGAAAAAGGTGGCATCGCTGGTGACGAGGATGCGGGGGAGTGGCAATAGCATCCTGAAAGCCTTGGCTGAGGACCCGAGAGCTCCTGTGCTGAGGCATCTCATGCGGAATCATTGTCCGCATGAAATGCCTCGTAAGTACATGACTCAATAATGTTTATTTTGTATTTGTATTTGTATGTGTTACTAACCCTAGTGTATAAGTTGTAGTATTTAAGGTGTGTACTAACAAAAATGGTTCCTATGTTGTTCCAAATTAAAACAATAATAATAATAATAATAATTTGTTGTAGGAAGCCAACATCCTATTTAAGGGAGCATGTCGGCCTAGGTTAGTGCGACATGGGTTTATGCCGAAAGTTATAAAGGTACGCTTGGATCTCAAGTGTGGGAGGCGAGGTACTTCAATTTTGATTTTGTCAAGGAGATCTGGAGTTGATGTTACGCCATTAACAACTTTAAAAAGCGTTGAGAGATCGTTTAGAGCTCTTCGTCGCTTCAATGAATCTAACTCGAAGTGTTTCAGCCGTTCTGCGTAATCGGCTCTATAAGGGCATTTGTGGTCTTTAAATCGTAAGCACCTGGTAAATTTTTTTTGTACGCGCTCTATCCTCTCTATGTGGACACGATAAGATGGGCTCCAGACTGGAGATGCATATTCAACAACACTACGCACAAATGTGTTATAAAGCACCTTCAAAGCTGAAATTCCCTTAAACTCTTTACCAACTCTGCTGATAAATCCGACCATTTTCATTGCTTTTTTGATTATATTATTGATGTGTGTAGTAAAAGAGAGATCACTGCTAAGCACTACACCTAGATCCCGTATATTAAAAACTTGCTGCAAAGGTGTTCCATTGAGGGTGTAAGTTGATGGTATAGGTTGTTTTTTTCGCGTGTACGTTACGTGGAAGCATTTGTTAGCATTTAAAGCCATCCTATTCACCACACACCAGTTATGCAATGAGTTCAGGTCAGATTGTAGCAAAGCTATGTCATCCTGATTATTAATTTGACGAAAGATTTTAAGGTCATCAGCAAACAGGGAACACTGGCTATGTTTCACGCAGTTGACTATATCGTTTATGAACACAATAAAGAGGATAGGACCAGTATGCGATCCCTGGGGCACACCGGAGGTTGCAATATACTCCAGAGATTGGTACCCGTTCACCACCACTCTTTGCATCCGCTCGCGCAAATATGACCCGAACCACTTCAACAAAGGTCCATGAATTCCGAAACTGTGTAGTTTTTGCAGAAGGATGTCATGATCAACTTTATCGAATGCGCTGCTGAAGTCTGTATATAAGGAATCAATCTGTTGCCCAGAATCAACGCACATACTAATCTCGTTCACATACGTAACCAAGTTGGTGACGGTGGATTTCTTGCAGCAGAAGCCGTGCTGTTGATAGGATAATTGTGTTTTGACGTGTGATGTTAAGATGGGACAGATCATAGATTCAAAAAGCTTTGAGAAAATGGACAAGATGGAAATTGGCCTGTAATTTTTTACATCCGAGTTGTCACCTTTTTTAAAAATCGGTACAATGTTAGCTTTTTTCCATTCTGTAGGAAATGTGGATGTTTCAATGGATTTATTAAAAATTAAGGTGAGAGGATATGCCAAATTACGGGCACACTTTTTAATGAAGAGCGGAGGCAATTCATCCGGACCAGCACCCTTGGAAATATCGATCTGATTTAAAGCTTTAAGAACTTCTCTCTCAGTGAAAGTAACTCTACTGAGTATGAATTGGGGAAATGTTTTAATATTTGTTGGTGCATTTTTATTGCTACTGACAGCAAAAGTAGATGAGAATTGTTGAGCGAAAAGTTGACATATTTCGTCGCCTGTTGCCGCCGTTGTTTCGTCTAATGTCACTACGGAAGGTATAGAGCAAGAAGTAGATTTCTTAGATTTTACAAAAGACCAGAACGCTTTTGGGTTTGATCGTATGTTACTCTCAACGGAGTTGACGTATTTCCTGTAACAACTCTTTAGAACTGACCTTGCTCTCTCATCTATCATTCTGTACTCAATCTCATCGCGTGGGTTACCATATTTTTTATAACGTTGTCTGAGCTTTTCTTTTTCATTAAGGATTCTCACTAAAGTTTTAGGGTACCAAGGAGGAAATTTCTTGCTTAATGGCTTAATTTTGGAAATATTTTCATTTATTACTGTTCTAATAGTTTTATAAAGGAAGTCTAGCATAAGGTTAACATTATCACATGATTCTAGTTGCCTTTTCCAATGTATATCTTTTAATTTACTATTTATAAGGCTGTAATCAGCTGCTTTAAAATTAAATTTAGTCAGTTTTACACGTTTTAGTGGTACATATGCCTTTAAAGTAAAATCAATTTCCAAAGGGGGATGGTGACTATCTTCTCTACAGATAGGTGAAACAGACTTTCTGACTATTGCATTAGGTATATTAGATAACACTAAATCTAATGCTCTGTTGTTGGTGTTTTTAATTACATTATATTGTGATAGACTATTTAAAGACATAAAATCTATTAGAGAGTATCCTAGGTTATTATTATAGTTTGACGGAACCGAACACGTTGTGTGAGAGTATCTTTGATCTTGATTCCAATCGATAAAGCCGAGATTAAAATCACCGACTACTATGATTTCATCTCCAGTAGATTCATTTACTCTCGTAATTGAACTTAAAACCATGTCTAGATGCTGCTGTGACACAGGGGGTGGTAGGTAAAGAGCGCAAACGTTTATCTTCGTTCTTTCATTTACCTTAACGCGAACCCAGATGTCTTCTGCACTAGTTTCCCACTGACAACACCGCACGGAGTCATACTCCTTGGATACAGCAATAAGAACTCCACCTCCTTCTCTTCCTGCAAGCGCACTGGACGCCCTATCTCTCCTGTAAATATTATAGCGCGCGTCGAAAAGCTCTCCATCATTGATGTTGTCATTGAGCCATGTCTCCGACACCACAATCATGTCATATTTATTTACCTGAACCGCGATATTAATTTTATTCAGTTTTGTCCGCATTCCACGGAGATTCTGGTAGTACATAGTGAATTTTAACGATTTAACTTACGGGTTTCAGGTTACAGAGTCCTGCTCTGGGGTTTGATGATTACATTAAAGAGACAGCTTGCAGGCTCTTTATCTGCATAGGCCGTGCTCCATCATTTTTACGGACTAATACTCGACCGTCGCGGACCCAAACATATTTGTAGCCCTTCTCACGCGCCATTTTTCTAGCCTGTGCATGTATGGCTTTATTCAGGGGTGACAAATGTTCGGACACAAAGACGGGTTGTCTGGTACCACCATACCCTAAGTGGCTCGAGTTGAGTTTATCAGAAACGTGAGATCGATTAAATTTGGTTACAGAGGCTAGAACTTCATCACGTTTCTTTATGTTTTTCAGTTTGACGATGATTGAGCGCGGGCGGTTTGACTGCAAGTCAAGTTTTCTGACGCGCGATACTGATGATATGTCGTCAGCATCGATTTTGCATGAAACCGTTTTGCCGAGTTGTATTAATGTACTGTACAAGTTTTCTGCTTGGTTTTCAGGAATTCCGTTTATCTCTATGTTATCTTGACGTGAATGTTGCTCCATGATATTAACTCTTGCGGATAAGTCAGAAACGCAGGTTTTTAACTCTACGTTTTCCTTCCTTAGTTCTTTCATAAGGTTCTTGTTGTGGTCTAATTCACTCTTCACAATATCATAGTCCTTGCTCATGAACTCGACAGCAGCCTCCAATCCTTGCAAGGATTTTTTTAATGCAAGAAATTCATTTTCAAAATATGCTTTCAGTGAAGTCTGTAAATGCACAGTCAACACGGACTCCATTTCCTTACGAAGCTCAGAAATTGATGTTCTATCCAGTTTCAAGGATGTGAGACCCGAACCCTGGCCGGTTAAGCTTTCTTCTAAAGTTTCCTCTATTGCGCCATCACTGCTAGGCGAGTCGTTTGGTCGTGGTCGCTTTGACCTTAGAGAGACATTGCTGTTTGCATCTGAAGTATTACTGCTAATGCTAGCTCCAGTGATAGTCGGGCTTAAAACGACTTCAGAAACTTGCAAAACATTCTGCTTAGTAGATACATTAGGAGGAGAACGCTGTACGCGCGGCATTATAATAATGTTAATAATATGTCTTCTTGTCGTGTACTGAGCGCCAAACAACGCTAGCGTGATGGTTGACAGTCACGAGTACAAATAGTTGAGTCACAAGATCTCTTAGTAGCGCAGGCGCCGGAGGGGGTGAGGCCCGGGCGCGCGACGGGTATAGAGAGCTCTGCGGGTTGTTGTAGGTCCGGGTTCGTACCGTAGAATAGAAATTTCAAAATGTTTTTACCTATAACTTTGCACTCCCTCACTGTACTGCTGTCCTGTTTTCACAATTCGAAAGTCCACATCACCAGGAATACAATGGTGTATAACACGTTTTTCAAAATGCACTTTTTACCACTTTTTTTAAAATAATATAGGAGCAAAACAAAAACAATCTTTCTCTGGCGACGGTAGAGGGTAGATATGCTATACTCTTAAAAATAAGTGGCCCGTCCCTCGTCGTACCGTCATAACGCACTATTTTAATTTCCCGCCTAACGACGTACTGTCAGCGAACGTGTTAAGCCGTTGGTCCTGACTGTCATTTGAACATCTTTGACAGTCGTCACGGGTAGTCAGAAGCCAGAAATTCTGACACTGGTCTGGCCAAGGGGTATCGTGTTACCCAGTTACTGGGTTGTGGAGGTCAGATAGTCAGACGCTCCATATAAAACACTAATACTTAGTTGCATTCAGTCAGACTGGAAACCGACCTTAACATATTTGAGAAAAGGCAGATGATGATAATGTATTCACTTGAAACAAAACATTATTTTTTGAAGCGCCAATATAGCCTAATGCAGGGCTTCCCAAACAGTGAGTTGCGACACCCTGGAACTCAGCAGTATTATCCTAGCTAGGGGCGTCGTGAGGCGAACTAAATAGGTTGGCTGTCTGTGTCGAGGCCGGTATTTCCTGACTACTCTGAGAAGAAACACCGAAACAAACTCAGAGGTTAAAGTTTATTTTAAAGTCCAGACAATTTGTATTTGTATATGAGAAGCATGTAGGTTAATGTCTGTGGTATATTTTTGAGGAAATAACCACGCAAATTTGAGCGGACCTGTCCAGACAGTGCAAGCATTTGTCAGTTATCGTGTAGCTCAACTTATTAGTAGGTGAAAGCGGCGAAAAAATTATGCCACATTTTGTGGCCGAAAACTTTCCTCCATCACCTAAGGCAGGAAATATGTTGGTTTGCAACCACAAACGCCTTAAAGTTGAAGTTACGATGGGACTCCAGCAGCAGCACTCTAGGTACATCCAGACACATCCAAAGAACTCTAGGCTTATGTATAGCAAGGATATTTAAAATATCTCACATTTCGTTCTCATCGCAGACGAGCTCGTTCATCGATATATTCAAATATGATAATAATATTTATAATATAATAATATTTCACAGCTTTCACACATCGCCATCTAGTCCCAAACTAAGCAGAGTTTGTGCTATGAATACTAGACAACTGTTAAACATACATATATATTTCTAAATACATACAGGGGAAACGCTACAGTTATTGGCCCCTATACAGTTATTGGCCATTAAAACTTTGACGGCCTAAAATAAGCAATAGCCTACTATAATAGTAGATTTAAAACTGCATTATTGGCAACACGTTCATCTTCTGTCAAATAGTTTTAATAAAATTCCGCTAGGTGAACTGAGTCCTTTTAGTCGTGTGATATTTTGCTGGAAGGTACAACGTAAGTAATTTGCTAAACAAAATGTTAAGACTTCTACTTTTTTTAATGCAATATTTTATAAAGTATATGTACTAGTGCCGTAATTAAAATTCTATAAAATAGTGTCTAGTTATGCGTTTTAAACAGATTTAGGGTGAAAAATAACCTAAATTCATAATAACCTCAAAATTTTGTAGTGGCCAATTGCTGTCACAATTATTTGAATAACTTATAGTTATTGCCCTCCTATGCCAATTGCTATAATAAAACATGAATAAAAAATAGTGTTGTTAATGAATGAAACGTCTTCAGTTATAATAATAGGCATCCTATTCAATGACTACAATTTTCAAAATTATTATGAGCAGTTAATGGCCTAGGCCAATAACTGTGTTGTCCGTAAAGCTAACTTGTAGAAAAAGTAGGCCAATTACTATATATATATTTTTCTATTTTAAAATGCAGTTCAGAAATTTCAGTCAGAAAATATTGGAGAGGTGGTAACAAAGTTAAACATCGCGATTATTTTAAAAACTGTGGTAGATAATTTAAAGCCTGAAATTATAATACATGGTTTTCGAGCATGTGGTTTGAGTCCCTTTGATGAGAATGCAATAGATTACTTCAAATGTCTAGGTACACTAAGAATGTAGAAGAGTGCAATGAAAACAAGCTCATGTACCTAAAACATTTAGAAAATATTGAAGGAGTCGAAATGATAGACAAGATGAAAGCATTAAAATCTCAAGGTGTCATCACGAACGATTCGTCTCCTACATTATTTAAACTCTGGTCCTTTTTTACCCTACAGAAGGATTTAACCGATATTGAAATACAATATGATAATAATACAGCAACAAATGTAAAACTTACCAATGAAAATAATGTGACTACATTTAAAATTACTATGACACCTACAAATTTGTGCCAGCCTTCGACTTCAGCTACTGTAACCACTTTGACAGAAATTACTCATCTCAAAAAGTCAGTTAATGATTACCTACATAATGCCCCAGAAAATAAGAGAAAGTTTATTCGAAAGACGGAAAAATTCCTTTGCCATTACCTCCGAGAAATTTAGATCGGTTATTGAAAAAAAGAGCTAGAAAAGCAAGAAAAAGAGAATCAAAAAATGGAAAGAAAAAGAGAGGAAAAGGCAGCTGCACGGAAAGAAAATGCTCTGAAGACAAATAAAGGTAAAGGTATATGTTCGATCCCCAAGCCAGCCAACGGTCACTGGTATGTTCGAACTGTCCGCGATTACACGGAGCTTTACCGTTGTCTTTCAAACACAATATGGGCTCTTAGGCCTTACCACTAACTAATACTAACCACTTACCTGAGCTGTAGACGACAAGCTACGACCTTTCCTGAGGTCACGTCCGTGTGGTATGTGTGAAAATAGGTAATGAGTAATTGAAACGTGTAATGTGGGCAAGTGTTGATGGACGGAGGTTCCCAAGAAGCGCAGGTCCTCACAATGCGGTTACTTATTACTTGCAACAACGTTCGCGGGTCAGTCAGTCTGACTTCAATACGGCGTTATTGTTCAAAATATCCCAGGGTTTTAGTCAATTCGGGATTCTAGATTTCAATTAATCACTAATCACGATCAATCCGTTAATAGCACCTGAGGTCCAATTCGATTTCCAATTACAATCAATAAAATCAATCTCCCAAGCGGTGAACTTTTTCCAACAAAGCAAAGGTTATCTGTCAAGTCATTTTTAGAGAGAAAAACCATAGATAATAATGTTGCCAACCAAAAAAGGTGCGTTCTGTTTCACGTTGGACGGAACAGTATAGGAAATAAATAAAAAAGTAACCAAAAATGATGAAAATATGTGTATGTGTGCCATAAATGTTTTTTTTTTTAATGGTGATGACTCTGAATCTTATGAGAATGAAGATATGTTTTAATGGTTAAAAAAATATAATTTTATTTTCCACAAGGTTCAAGCTTTCCTTTTATAACCTAGGCAAGTGGGGTGAAACGGGGATCCTAAGTTTGTATGGAAAAACCTACTTTCAGTCGGGTGAAGCCGCTGGCAGAATTTAGTATTTTATATTTCGATGTGGCCAATTACTCTATGATCTCATGGCCAATAACTGTAATGTTAAGTTTTATGTTTTTATATTAATTTTATTCTTCAAAAGTTGGATAAAAGTGTATGTAAAACGACTTTACTTATAAATATATTAATTATAAACCCATATATTATGACTTTTATTTATTTTAACTGAGAGTTTTAATTTTGATTGAAATTTTAGATCTTGAAGTCGCTTAACTGGCCAATAACTATACTGTTTCCTTGTCAGTTATCGTGTAGCTCAACTTATTAGTAGGTGAAAGCGACGAAAAAATAATGCCATATTTTGTGGCCAAAAACTTTCTTCCATCACCTGAGGCAGGAAGCATGTTGGTATGCAACCACAAACGCCTTAAAGTTGAAGTTGCAATGGGACTCTAGCAGCAGCACTCTAGGCACATCCAGACACATCCAAAGAACTCTAGGCTTATGTATAGCTAGGATATTTAAAATATCTCGCGTTTCGTTCTTATCGCAGACGAGCTCGTTCATAGATATATTCAAATATGATAATAATATTTATAATGTAATACTATTTCACACCTTTCACACAACGCCATCTAGTCCCAAACTAAGCAGAGCTTGTGCTATGAGTACTAGACAACTGTTAAACATACATATATATTTCTAAATACATACATATTATAGATAAATTACACCCAGACAAAGAACAAATGATCGTGCTCATCACACAAACATTTGCCCTGGGTGGGAATCGAACCCACGACCTTGCGCATAGCAGTCAGGGCCACTGACCACTAGACCAACAGGTTAGCGATAGCGAACGAAACTTTAGAAAAACGGAAGAAGTATAAAATTTAATTTCGGATTTACCTACATTGCTAAAGGAAACTTAGAACTTCCTCAATATGTTGTTTGTCATAAGGTGTTGGGGGCTGAAACTGTGGTTATTTCTGTTTTTCTGACAAATTGTTATTAGGCTAGAACTAGAATTAGTATGTAAATGTATGGCAAGAAGGCCTGGGCGTCGCAAAAATATGGCAACTTCCCAAGGGCGTCACATTTAAAATAAGTATGGGAAGCCCTGGCCTAATGGATAAGGTGTCGGACTTGTGATCGAGAGGGAACGAGTTCGAACCCCACCCATTACACTATTGCCGTGAACCCACTCCAGACACAGGCATATTTAGCTTAGTTGGAGGGGTTAACAAGATTACTAGTGATGTGAATTCTACCCATATTGCTTAAAAAAAACTACGTATAAGAACTTGAGAACTCACAGTTATTTTCAAATCACAGATAGACACTACAATTTTGTGTATTGTGTGAATGCGTTCGCACTAACCCTATTCAATTATCTATGTACTGATAAACTTTTTTTTTCTTTTTTATTACCGATGGGCCCACTCTCACACAAAGAAGTATTTGTTTGTAATGAGCCAATTCTAAACATTTTATGATTGGTAGTAAAGTGCATTATTTGTAAGTGCTATAAGCTATAAATTATTTCATAATCAACGCGGACGAAATCTCGGGCGAAATGCTAGTAAAGAGTGTTTCTTTTTTAGAGGCGGAGATTTATAAATTGAAATAAAGAACAGAAAAATGTTTATAATATACATGAAATTGGCTTTATTTGAGAGATGATTTTATGACATTAATATTTGAATGTAATTTCGGGCATGTGGCCGCCGCTGCTCGTGCTTACATGGTGTAATCTGGATATCCAATTTTTACATATTTTTCTCAGTAAATCGGGCTGTATTTCAGCAATGGCGTGTCGAGTGGGCTTCTCTTTGCTCAATTGTTTCTTGTTTGTCGACATAGACATGCCACTTTACATATCCACAGAGAAAATAATCCAAAGGCGTCAAATCGCATGGAAAAGGTGGCCAGTTAACAAGTCCATATCGTGAAATTAATCGTTCATCGAAACGTTACAGTCAATGTTGACCGGTACAGTGACTTGATAACTAACTTTTTGTGCCTCAATTGGACGGCCTTAATGTAGCAGACATGTGGTTTCAGCAGAACGGTGCTATGCCACACACCACACGATAGCATTAGTTTACTGAAAGAAACGTTTCCGCCTCTAAAGAAAACACCCTTTAGTTCACAATTTGGTTGACAAACTTAAAAGTTATAGAAATGAGAAAACGTTAAGCAGATAATGAGTCATACACAAAATCGTATATACTTTAGTACCGTTAGCAATGGCCCACGACTGCTTAACAAACGAATAATAGTAAAACTTGAATACAAAATGGCCGTCTCATTTAAATAGCACATAAAAATAATGTTTGCCAATGTGTGGCCTTTTAATGTGTATACTGGTTTAGAACTTTTGGGTACAGGAATAAAATATAATGGGCGTAAGTAGTTGGGTTAACGAGTTCGCTTATGTGGACAGTTTTGTGTTAATCTCCTAAAGCGGGTAAAGAACCCGTTTTATAGGTTGGATTCATTTTTAATAGACTGTATACTAAACTGAAATGTTGGTCTTTATGATGTTTTTACTTGTAGTCGTATATTATGGGCACCCTTTCCTACTTCCTACTATAATATTATAAATACGAAAGATTGTGACAATAGGTGGATGTTTGTTACCCTTTCACGCAAAAACTTCTTGACGGAAAGGACAATAACCTATAAATAATTTGGGTTTGAACATGGACATTAAAATATTGCATTATTTTTTTTATTTTATTGAGTGGCGTACAGTACCAACAAAACATATAGATAAGAAATTTTGTATCAAATTGATTAATATAATACAAAACAAACTTCAATACTTTAAAATAAATCGTTTATTTGTAAAACTATTCATTTTAAAACATGGTCTAAAAACTGAGCAGGTGGACTTACATTTTAATACCTTGCCCAACTTAAATACCATACACAGACATGATATGAGCGCAGCAACCTACAGTCCTTCTGCCAACTATGCAGTCGTTGTTTTAATATTATTTATTTTGACACTCCCGAATATAGACCAATGTTCACTAAATATTATTACTAAATTATTTATGAATTCCTTTTTTCCCAATACGGCGGTTTGCGGTTACGGCCCATTTTGGTTGATGTCCTTTAGTTTGTAGATAAATGAAATCCTGAAATACACATCGGTTCCTTTTTATCCCAGAATTCCTACGGGATCGGGATTTACCCGGAAAAAAACCATAATGCACTAGCTCTGCCCGAGACTTTGTTCGCTGGGACCAACGACTTATGGTGAACGCAGACCTAGCCGCACCGCACGCGCCGCAGTCTTTGCTTTCGAATTCTTTATATGAAGTTCTATGCAACCTCGCACACCTACCCGCGCCGCAGTCGCCGCAGTCCCTGAAACGACCGAACTCCCCTAGCCGCAGCTGATGACGTCACCCGCACGCAGCGCGGATGACGTCATTCGCATCCACGGCGCGCAGTGTTGCCAGAGTTATAAAGTAGACAGAGAATCTCTGTCAACGGTTTATAATAAAATTACTTATTCTCGTATAAATAATTACTTGCTTATTCCCTCTTATAGCACCTACAGATAAAATTACACAAAAGAGCAAAATACTGATACCAAATACAGATTTTATACAGATTTTTTAAATCTTCGGTACAGATAATGCTTCCAAAAATCTGGCAACACTGACGGGAACGACTGCAGCCACTGCGGCGCGGATAGATGTGCGAGGCCATTAACAAAAAGCGATGACTGCGGGGACTGTAGAGACTGCGGTGCGGATAGGTCTGCGTTCACCTTTAACGTGCTTTCTGAGGCTCGGAGGACTTGCGATATATTCTAATGGTCACCCATCCACAACCCGACCGCGGCAAGCGTTGCTTAACCTTACAGATCGATCTGTGCGTGTATTATTATTTAGCTATGAACTCCTCAGAGATTACTAGTAGAATAGTGGCAGTCTATCATAGATAAAGATTTAAGTCCGCAATAATGTAATCTTTTTTTTTATTACGGATGATCCAAATCTTGACCTCGATCTCGCCTGATGGTAAGCGATAGAAGAGGTCTACGATGGGATGAGTGAGCCCAGATGCCTATTTACTCTTGCTTTAAAGGCTGAAAGGTCATAAGTGGCAGGGAACACAGAAGTCGGCAGAGATCTGTTTAGGCACCACCGAAATGTCTCGTATGCACCAGCTTGCAAATATATAGGTGTATTATTAATCCACCATGCAAACCTATTCTCGACACGTATTTTGACCCTCTTCGGAGCATCCTTAGAAGATGATGACACTTCTAATACTACGGTGCGAAAAATTAATCCTAAAAAAATTCATTGGTCATGGATTTTCGTAAAGTAACGCTGTCTGTTCTGTTACTATCCTTACTTCTATAAAATACGCAACTTATTTTTATACAGTTCTGACTAAGAAAGAAAATGATACATGAAGCAGGTTTGTGTTTATAGAACGCAGGAGAAACCGCAGTGGGATTCTAGTTCAACAATATAAAGTATTATTACACATATTTAACTGTCCCAACATTTGTGAACATTATTACGTCATAACAGAACATAATAAAAGCAAGCATTCTAAACTTTAACGTGGCAAGTTAAAGCTTCACATATAAACCGGAGATTAACTTGGTTTAACCGCAGTTTAAACTATAATAATCGTTGATTAAAAGAAGACAGGGCGCAAGCGAAGTTTCACGGCCTGAACATTATTATTAGAAAAGTTAAGCGGAAAAGGTGATAGCTGAGATGTATAATTACTAGAAGCGACTTCTGTGGTAGGAGTGAAGATATTACTTGACATCGTATTATTGTAAAAATGATAACCTTATAATAATAAAAACTCGCAAGCAGAGCCTTTATAGCAAGCACCAATCCAAATTCCCACGATAACAGAATGCAAAGTACCAAGTGCTGACGCTGCGGCCTCAAGTGTTTCAAGTGAAGACCACACCGACCGCGTCGGGCGATCGGTGGGAAAAGAATCGAACAGAATGGAGTCAAGCCTGAAGCACAGGTTTTTAACCTAGTACAGGCAAATATGTTAATTTTCCTTAATTTAATTAATTCTTAAGACTTTTATTGTAACTGTATTTTGGACTATTTCTTAAATAAACAATTTATTATATTATTTTATTATACAACGTGTAATTTAAAGGGTATATACATACCAAGTGCATGGCTTTTTTGGATGATAACAAACGATATGGCAAGGGTTTTGTAATCCTAAGTCTACGTGTGTAGAACTTATTACAAATACCAATTCACTGATACCAGAGATCGAATTTTTCAAATTAAGAAGAATGAAGAGAATTATCGTGTTATTGGCAAGTGAAGTGGAAAGTTTTGACCCTCGTAGTGCTGTGACACGTTTGTTATGATTGGTATTCAAGAAATATATGAAACCGATAATTTGGTATCAACTCTTTGAGTCAGTTATTTTGAGCTGAAACTGTGCATAGAGACTTCATACCAGATGTTGTCTTCAGCCCTTTTGGATAGATATGGGGTTTCCATTAAACATTGTAAAATCGCTGACACATAAACACTTCTTGGTAATAATTAGCTGTAAGTTTTAAATTGTAATTCATTAATATAATTTGTATTAAATAAATTGGTTTCTTTTGCATCCTTCGGTGCCATCAAACACTTTTGACAGGCCTGTTGGTCTAGTGGTCAGTGGTTCTGACTGCTATGCGTAAGGTTGTGGGTTAGATTCCCACTCAGGACAAATGTTTGTGTGATGAGCACGATCATTTGTTCTTTGTCTGGGTGTAATTTATCTATAATATGTATGTATTTAGAAATATATATGTATGTTTATCAGTTGTCTAGTACTCATAGCACAAGCTCTGCTTAGTTTGGGACTAGATGGCGTTGTGTGAAAGTAGTAAAAAAAATAAACAAAAAATATACATACCTAATTCGTGCTTCAATAAAAACAGCCACGCGGGTTAAACAATGTTTACCGAGGTCATCAAACGGGTATTCAGAATACAGAAAATATGACACTGCTTGTCAAGGGGTATCGTTTTACACTGCTACAGGGTTAAAGTGGTTTTGGTTGCAGCTGAGTAAATACTATTTACTCAAATGCATCCGGTTAGACTCGACGACTCCAATATAGTTAGAAAGGTTATGCAGATATCTGGCCGATCCAGCTCATCCCGTTGCTGTTATAGTTTAGCTGAGCTGCTATGGCTACACGTCAGGTATTCTGATCTTCAAAATCAATTGTAGATTATATCTTGCCGTGGACCAATAGTTAAAAAAAAAACATAAAATCCCACTTAGTATGACAATGACTAACAACTTCGATACAACATTCATCATACATACAAACATTCATCCGCTATTTCAAACCCTTTTTCCGCGATAAAGGTTTAAGTAGTTTAGGCGTGAAATCGTAGCAGACAGACAGACCGACAGACGTATTTTCACATCTATAATATTAAATGAAATGAAATGAAATATTTATTTTGTAAATTGGTTACAAATAACAATTTTACACGTCATGTTTTCTTGCGTGTTTAGTTAAGCTAGATCAGGCCGGTATTTCCTAACTGACTACTCTGAGAAGAAACACCGAAATAAACTCAGAGGTCAGTCTCTTAGAGTCCAGACAAAGTTAAGTTAAGTTAAGTGTATTTGTATAAGAGAAGCATGTAGGTTCATGTCTGTGGTATTCTTTTGAGGAAATAACCACGCAAATTTGAGCGGACCTCCAGACAGTGCAAGCATTTGTCAGTTATCGTGTAGCTCAACTTATTAGTAGGTGAAAGCGGCGAAAAAAATATGTCACATTTTGTGGCCAAAATTTCTTCCAATTTCTTCCATCACCTGAGGCAGGAAGCATGTTGGTATGCCACCACAAACGCCTTAAAGTAGAAGTTGTGATGGGACTCCAGCAGCAGCACTCTAGGCACATCCAGATACATCCAAAGAACTCTAGGCTTATGTATAGCTAGGATATTTAAGATATCTCACGTTTCGCTCTCATCGCAGACGAGCTCGTTCGTCGATGTCTTCAAATATGTAGTTCTAAAATTAATTTATAGCTATAAGTTTAGATGTACATTCCATATCCGCATTTTAATTAAAGTTTGTAAAGTCCTTCGAAAAGTTTTCTGGAAAATATCGCTATTATACAACGTGTAATTTAAAGGGTATATACATACCAAGTGCACGGCTTCTTTGGATGATAATAAACGATATGGCAAGGGTTTTCTAATCCTATGTGTACATGTGTGGAGCATATTATAAATTTCAATACATTGATACCAGAGACCGAATTTTTCAAATTAAGAAGAACGAAGAGAATTATCGTTTTATTGGAAAGTGACGTGGAAAGTGGTGACCCTCATAGTGCTGTGACACGTTTGTTATTACTGGAATTCAAGAAACATATGAAACCAATAATTTGGGGTAAATTCTGTGAGTCACTTATTTTGAGCTAAAACTTTGCATAGAGACTCCATACCAGATGTTGTCTTCAGTCCTTTTGGATAGATATGGGGTTTCCGTTACACGTTGTATATTAGTAGATATTAAAAGTGTCTTTTATAGCCAATTTACTAAATAAATATTATCATTACATGAATCGTTATCGTTTAATAAGATGTTATTTGCCTAACATTTATAATATGTTCTCTCAGACATAGGTTGAGGTATGTCTGATCCATTGAAGAGGGAGCCAAGAGCTATTGAAATACCTCAGGAAAGCAATTGGATAGCATGATTAGGTTAATTTATTATTAATTAATTGCAATCTTGGTTAACATACAGTAGTGGCAATTTGATAACTAGCTTAGCTTGTTTAATATGGTACGTGACGATGGCAAAGACCATAGATAAAATAAATAACTAGATGTGGTCAACAGAAGAAATTATATCGGAACCGTGTGTCTCCAGTTAGGCGCTGGGCGGGGCAACAACTACACATGCAGTTTAATAAAATCAATAGATACGCACTCGCGCACACACCCGCATTTCCTAAATCAGAACGTACTATACAATCAATAATAAACCTTATTCCGTCAAACACAGCGTGTATTTACCATGCACCTTAGAATTTACCCACACAAAAACATCGGTCGCTATCGTTGTGCTGTGCAAAAGCAATTTATTTTACATATACGCTAGTGATTGACTAAATCGGAAAGTTGTTATTGTACATTTTTTTTGGGCACCTGAAAATGAACCAAATAAAAAATGGCATGTCCAGAAAATATTATAATAACAATAAACATATTATAGGTTTTTGTTATAAGAAAAATCCTAGTTAGTAGAGAAATTGTTAAATATATGAAAACAAACACACATCCATGCCTAACAAATAAATAGCATGAATATATTGACTTATTTTAAGCTAAATTCACTAATATATTATCTAAACCATGCCGATTATTATAACGCATTCGAAGATTCAACGGAAGTAAAATACAAAAACCATAAAAAAATAAACAGCAACATAGGATAAGGCATAACATACGATAATTCTAAACCGAAAAACACCAGCGATTATTAACCTAAAATTAAAGTAACTTACTTTACGAATATTGGTTACGCATTTCTCTAGTACTCTCTAAAAAAATCAAAATAAGTAAAATAACATTATTTACACCGGGCTAAAACGGTTGACAGATTGAAAAATAAACTATTGTAGCGACAGCGACGTCGGAACTCCTTACGCATGCTGCGGGCGTAAAATAAATTGTTTATTTTTTTTAATTTTTTGTACACTTGACATTTCAACGTATTTTTATTTCTGTCATCTCATGTAAAATAAAAGTTAAACCAATTTTCTTAGAGGTTTCCGTATGTTATAAAAAAACTTTTTACCGGTCTTTAGTTTTGTATTTTCGTTTTTGGCCCGACTTCCGAAATTAAAGTTATTTTTCACTTTGCATTGTTTTTTGGGAGTCGGTTTAATTTTTTGGTAAAAAGTTTTTATTTCACTCTTTTTAGTTGGTCGATTTTTAATTTACCTAGTTACAAGAGCCTAAATGTCAACTACTTATATTCATTTACAAAATATTGCTTTTCCCAATGTTGGGCTGTTATTTGTTGAGGAGTTCTCCTGGTAGTTCACCATCAGCTTCACTTCACCATATGCATTATGACGACCATATTGTGCTTAATAACCACATTCAAGTAATCGAAGCGGAACACATGAACTACTTATTATTCCTACTTATATATTGAGTAGTTCCAGTGGCCATCGGTGGTCTTCATCATCAAGTCTACTTCACAAATGGTGTTTTTCGAATGCAACTACACAAGTTACTATAAAAATACTCAAATCACTATAGGTGTGCCTATAATATTTGAAGAGTTCCCTCGATTTCTCTAGGATCCCATCATCAGATCCTGACTTGGTGACAATGGGACCAATTTCAAAGTATACCCTTTCAAACAAAAAAAGAATTTTCCAAATCGGTTCAGCCGTCTCCGAGTAATCGGTGATCATACATAAAAAAATAATAATAATATACGCGTCGAATTGATAACCTCCTCCTTTTTTTGTCGTCGGTTGAAAAACCCCTAAACTATAATAGCAATATTTCATTCGTCAATCGACATTGCTGTCGGTAGCATACGTTAGTGGATCTGCACAAGCACATCACTAATTCGTCGCAAGAAGTGGCGGCCTCACTACGCGATGAATCCGCGTAATACAGTTTCGTATGTTATTTTTACATTGCTTGTCCAGTTACTTAGTGACGAACTCAGGTGGTGGTTAAGGAGCAATGTATTTATAGCAAAAGTAGTACAGTCGTTCTGATATTTGAAAACAAAAATAACATAGTAAAACCAAGAAAGATTTTACGATGTATTGTTTTTCATGATTTTAAAGACAAATATTGTAAAATACTTGTACTTACATATGGTAAGTGATTCCATGATTCACATAGTTTTGATTTTGGCTTCGGTTTTTACAAGATACCACAGAAAAACTCGGCATTCATATATGTTATCACGATCGCCGTCGAAAGCGCACTAGTTCGCAGAGACGGCTACTTGCCTGTGACATGAGCCCTGTGGCCATGTCGCGCGGACACCGATACGCCCCCTTACCACTTCTCCTATATTTTTGATTTCTGTGGCAAAGACTGAACGACATGTCATAGTATCTTTGGAAGAAGTCCTTGTGGGACGCAACTTGTGCCGATACTCTTGCGCCATCCCATTTTCCCAGTTCATCATGTTGTGCTGGCTCGACAGCTGCGTAAAACTTTAAGCCTCATAAATATAGTAACTCAGTAGTAACTATATTTTCAAGTCTTTTGGGGTCGATTTCTCAATTTCTATTGCTTTGGCTAAACTCTAAGCACTGCGCGAGTAACTCGGGTACGTTACCGGCCGACAGCGTTGATGACGAATATATTTATATCGCTTTATTTAAACAAACAAACAAACAAACAATTTGCTTTATTTCATAAACAGGTACTTACACATTGCATTTTGTACATTCGGCATTACATAATTTACAATTTGTCACACTAGCACATAATATGAATAGGTAGGTATACATATACTTCCGTTAGTTTTGGACTGGATGGTGCTGATACTACAAAACGCCATCTACTACGATACTTATAATTATACCTACCTACATATTAATAGGTACATCATATTTAATCTTCTATACTTATAATAAATCTGTAGAGAGGTCAATTCTGTACATGAAATATATTTACAAAATAACTATCAGGGGGTGATTAGGGATCGATACTGATACCAAAAATGCAATCAGTAAAATTTTTGTCTGTCTGTCTGTCTGTCTGTCTGTCTGTCTGTATAACCGTTATAGAAACAAAAACTACTCGACGGATTTTAACGAAACTTGGTACAATTAATATTCATACTCCTGAGCAGGTTATAGTATACTTTTCATCACGCTACAATCAATAGGAGCAGAGCAGTGAAGGGAAATGTTGGGAAAACGGGAGAAGTTACTCCATTTTTTAAGCTTCCGTCGCGTGTGCAACCTTAATGGTTAAAGCTACACAGAAATCATTTATGACGGAAATGTTCTCCTTAAAATTATATAAAAAATATCCCACGACAGCATATATCTATCTTTTATGGTTGACTCACAATAACACGTGTAACTCCCGATAGCTTAGCAGTTCGAAGCTTTCTGATTATTATTCTGCTCCGAAATTTAAAACCACCACAACTTTGCAATGGAACTCGGCTAAAAGTAACCCAGTTGCAACAAAATATAATCGAGGCTCAAATTTTAACAGGTTGCGGTGCAGGAGAAACCGTCTTTATTCCCAGAATTCCCATAATACCAAATAATTTTCCATTCCAATTTAAAAGAACGCGATTCCCGGTATCGGTGTGTTATGCAATGACAATTAATAAGGCTCAAGGGCAGACTTTTCGTGTTGCTGGAGTAGATCTCGGTGTCAGTTGTTTCTCGCATGTTCTGTTGTACGTCGCTCATTCCCGGGTTAGCAGTTCTAGAAATCTTTATGTTCACGTGCCGGACGGGTCAACTTTCAACATAGTTTACCTGGAAGCTTTGCGCTGGAGTATTGTCGTTCTATAGGTACTTAAGCCTCATGTGAACGTGGTCTAAACAATATTACCAATACATTAACTTACCTAATAACACACAAGGACGGAATGCGACATTGTGGAAGATGTTTATCATATTATTGTGGAGTGTGTCCGAAACGAAGCAGAAAGATATTTGATTGAACAAGAATATAATATAAATTTACATCAAATAGGATTATGTAATACCATACTAGCTTTTCCGACATCTAAAACTGCTAGGATTATTTATAAATTAGTTAGATTAGGTCTTAAGCGTAGATTGTAAGTTTTTTATGTTCCTCAAAAGTGTTCCTATGAGGGTGATATGTTCGTATTGTGAACAAACCCTCTTTAATAAATAAAGATTAAAAAAAAAAATAACACACAAGGAGTTACACGCTGACGGAGTCGCGGGCACAGCTATTAACAATAATATTGTGCGGTTCGGTATTTGCGATATTTTTCAACAGTATTATAGATTGACATATTATATTTCCCTACTAAATTACGAAAGTTAATCTGTGTGTTACATCAAAATCACTGAACCGTGAGGAAGGACATAGGCTACTTTTTTTTTACGAAAAACGACGGAAACGTGGACGAAGTCGCGGGCAACAGCTATCTATGCTAATAATATAAGGCTGAAGAGATTGTTTGTTTGTTTGAACGCGATAATCTCAGGAACTACTGGTTCGAATTGAAAAAATATTTTTAATTAAATAGTAAATTTAGAGAAAGGCTATAGGCTATATATCATTACGCTAAGGCCAATAGGAGCGGAGCACCAATGAAGAATGCTTCAAAATCGGGGTTAAATTTAACGTTAAGCCCGATTTACACTTCAATAAGTACAGTAGCGAGTGAACTTGCGTCATCGGCGAGTTAAGTTGTTATTGTAGTTTGAACGGCAAAAGCGAGTTATGTAGTAAGTTGTTGATTAAGTTGAGCTAAATAGATCGCGATCCTATTTTTCGGCGAGTCCAGTGCGAAGTAGCCCCCTCTCTCACGTCTCCCGCACCCCGCCAACTTAACTGGCTGGCATGTAGACGGGCGAGTTTAGTACAGTCCATATATTTGAAGGTTGCGGCCGCAAACACGTGTTATTTTCTTTACTTCTTCTCGGGCAACTTATGACTACTCACTCGCCTACGTTTGGACGCTACTTACAACTTACTACTTATTACTTAACTGTCTGAGTTCTTAACTGGCTACTGTACGTATTGAAGTGTAAATCGGGCTTTAGCCCAAAGTAACTATTCCACGCGGACGAAGTCGCGGGCAAAAGCTAGTTCATTAATAATAATATAGCTAAATTACAGAGTGCGTGCGTATGCCGATAGGTTTATATATCAGCATTGCTGGGCGGCAGACATAAAGCGCTGATTCTTATGGCTCCTCACAGTGACATTTTTAGAATTTAGAATTCTGACGTCCTATTTAGATTACAGAGTAATCTGTGTTAAGGACCGTCAGCTTATTTTTACTATGAGAGAGAAAAAAAAAAGAAGAACGCAAAATCCGTAGGTGCTGCTAAGAAAATAAATATAAACTAAACAATCTTGAAAATAAAAATAGTGAGCAATTACAATCTAAAACTAAAATTAAACTGAAAAATAAAGAAATATATAGAATAATACTCAAGCACGATTTTTGTACTTTCACGCGTGTGTATGCGTGAGTGTGTGTGTCTGTTTGTGTATATGTGTGTGCGCGCGCGCGTGTGTGAGTGTGTGTGTATGTGTGCATGAGTGTGCGTGTTTTAGTGTGTGAGAGTGTGATGAGTTCTAAGGTATATGCAAAACATACAGTAGGAGTTAAAACAAGTTTAAATAAAAGATTTAAGTAATTTTTCGGTGTCATCGTAGTTTCTTTGCAGTAGAAATTGTGTTGTCTGTTTTTTACAAATAGCATTAGAAGATCTGTAGATAGGGAGTAATTTGTTTATTTTATTGTATAGGGAGGGTGCAAGGTAGTAAGAAAAGCGTTTTGTGAAAGCGAAGTGAGAATGAGGCACTTCACATAGCGTTTGACGACGTTTGTGAGTGACTTTATCAGGTGAGAATGGGGTAATGGAGTGTTGAAGCATTATGGTGTGGAGTATGTAGAGTTGACGAACCGTGAGGACATTGCATTTCTGATACAAGTCAGTGGTTGGGTAAAGTATAGGACGGAATGTAGCTACTTTAAGTATGGCCCTTTGTGCTACTTCAAGAGGTTTAAGGACCATCTTGGCAGCACCACCCCAACTTGTGATACAGTACGAGATGACCGATTGGCCCATGGCAAAGTACACGGAGCGGATCAAATGAGCATTGGCAATGTTTCTTAAAGTTTTAATAAGATATATTAATTTACGGACTCTTCCACTTAACTGGTCAATGTGGGCTTTAAAGTTCAGGTGTTTATCCAGTACAATGCCTAGATATTTTATGGTGTCTGTGGATAAAATTGAGGGACAGTTACAGTTTGGTGATTGTAGTTGACAGATGTGAGCTTTTAGTGTAATAGGGCTAGTTGGTTGTGAAGTTATTTTTAGGGAAAATGTGATGATTTTTGTTTTGGAAGAGTTTAGGGTAAGGGAGTGAGAGATAAGCCAATTGAGAACACGGTTGAGGCCTTGTTGTGCTACAGCTTGAAGAGAAGTCCAAGAGTCACTAAAAAATGTGATGGCTGTGTCGTCGGCAAAAGATGTAATGTTACCAGATGAGACATTAATGTTGCAGAGGTCGTTGATGAAGATAAGAAAAAGAGTAGGGCCAAGGACGCTACCTTGGGGGACGCCATACGAGATGGGCAGTTCGTCGCTCAGGTAGTTTTCGACTTTTACTCTTTGAGTTCTACCAGTGAGATAGGATCGAAAAAGATTAAGTTGTGTACCTCTGACACCCAGGCGTTCGAGCTTGTGTATTAGGAGAGGGAGAGGAACTGTGTCAAAGGCCTTGGCAAGATCGAGAAATACTGTAAGACACTTTTTGCGTTGATTCAGTCTATGAACGATACCACTGACAAGTTGCAAAGCCGCATCAGAGGTCGACATCTTCTTCCTGAATCCAAACTGATTTTGTGATATAAAGTTGTTGGTCTCTAAAAACTTAATGAGCCTATTATTTAGCAAACGTTCTAGGATCTTAGAAAGCGCAGTTTAATTGTGTGTAGAATTTAACATGTTCGCTGACAGTACGTCGTTAGGTGGGAAATTAAAATAGTGCGTTATGACAGTATGTCGAGGGACGGGCCACTTATTTTTAAGAGTACGTCGTCTCACGATATTTTTTCATATAAGTATTATGAAGAGCAGTATCCACTATCATATTTTGAACAATTTCATATTTCTTACTGCCGTAATACGAGTATTTTG
The DNA here is from genome assembly GCA_943138885.2 of Tholera decimalis. NCBI lineage: Eukaryota > Metazoa > Arthropoda > Insecta > Lepidoptera > Noctuidae > Tholera > Tholera decimalis. Next base: position 35,451,781 of record OW964567.2, read on the forward strand.
TGGGTAGTTTCACATTGCTTGAGTTGTCATTTAGTATGGAAAATTCTAGTGTCGTAATGTGGTGTCAGGGTAAGTGCTCACTGTCAGCAAACATGTTAAGTTTATGCCAATGAAAGTAGATAGAAAATAATTACCAACATTTATTTTAAAAGTCGAATAGTTAAGTTTCTTTTTGTCACATTTAAAACCAATGTCGAATCTGACTGACTTTTCTATAGCAGTTTACGTTTAACGATAAAACTTTACCAAAGAACATTCCTTTGTTTTTAATCAATGCAAAAGGCAGTTAAAACTGCGTTGGTAAGAAATAAAAACGACGTTAAATTCTTATCTATTGCGGCTTCTTGACATACAACGTCCACAAATCACAAGATCTCCAGCAATTGTGACATCCAAGCAAATTTGCCAAGTTATCGCATCCATCAACCGTAAGACGACATTAATTAGCAGAATTAACATTCCATCCAGTTATAATTAGCCACCCAACTGGGGTACAAACGACCCCACTGACACGATGTGTTTAGGAACAGAAGGCCAACACAAAAGTAGTCAGTCCCATTGAACAAACTTTGATCAAAATCTTTATTTTTGAAAGAAAATATAATGACATTTTGTATCTCTACCCCATCGATACCTCCCACGTATGTTGTTGTAACCCACAATATGCATGTTTTACATTTTTTAAACTAAACCGACAATTTTTGCCTATTTTATGTGTTAAGAGTAAAAGAAATAAAAAAATACATTTTTAAAGAATATTTACCAGACGTATAAATTGTATCATTATTACCACGACGCGACGCCGTATAACATTGTTTCTACCTAATTTGCCAACGTGTAGAGCCGGCTTAACGCAACGGTTAACGTGGGCGGGGGTGCGGGGTGCATAGGGCGCTCGCGCCACGTATCTATGACATGCGACAGTTCACCTCAGACTTCCGAACGGATAGATGTCGCGCAGTTGTGAGCCGATTTTTTACGTAATTAATATTTTTATGTGTAATATTTTATTAGTAACATGGAACGTACAGAAATGGTAAAAAGTAGAGGCCGAAAACTATGTGATATGGTCAATAATATGATTAATAAAGAGGAACCCATTGAAAGTTATTCGGAAAAAGCCGTCGAAGATCACAATATCTCCTTAACCCTGATAGAACTCGACAGTTTTTGTAGCGCAAGCGTCCATAATATGACAGGTATGATTTCATTTTTCCATTTTATAATGATATTTATTTAGTTATATAACGATAACAACCTAAACTGTTGTATAGATTACTTACAACAACTTACGTCGCTTAGAAGATACTAAATCAGAGTTGTATAATCTCATTCAACAATTTACGTTATTCAATAATAACAAATTGTAAGTGAAGTAGGTAATACATACAACAGATTACGTCGGAATTACGTACACAAATATGTATTGGATGTTGACTACTAAGTCAAAATACTAAGTAAAAAAAATATATCTTAGCAACGTAAGATATACTAATATTTTACGTTGCTAAGATATATTTTTTTAGTTACATACAACAATTTACGTTTCGTAACGCTTCAGATTTTCTACTTTTTCATGTCTCATTAGTCCCTATGGGCCTAATTTCGGTCTAGTTAACTATAGTGTTACATATGTGTGCGTAGCGCTATGTAGGTGAGCGGGCTGCGCCCCGCGTCCCCGCACCGGGGTGTGACCTTCGAGAATAAATCAGTGTGCAACAGGCTAGCGAGTTTGATTGACGAACGTCAATGTCCTTCCGCAACACTACTTACGTATATAACACGTGGCGACGAGCGGACTCACTTGTGCAGTAAAATGTCTACAGGAGCAACTTATGGCGTTCTTTCCACATTTGATCACCAGTCGCAAGAGTGGAATAGTTATAAATCTCGATTACATCAGTGGTTTATCGCTAACGACATAACCTCAGAAACGGACAAAGCAACGATCAAACGGCGGGCGATATTATTAACGTCATTATGTGAATCAACGTTCAAGCTTGCTAGTGACCTGGCGTTACCCAACAAGGTGGAAGAAATAAGTTACGAGGCAATAGTAAAGCTCCTCGACGAGCACTTCACACCAAAAAGGTTCGGGTTTGCAGAGAAGTCAATCTTCTATTCGGCAACACAACGACCAGGAGAAACGCATACTCAATGGGCGGCCAGGATAAGAGGATTAGCGGCTCACTGTGCATTCAAGAATTTGGAGGAGGCCTTGCTAGATAAATTTATCATGGGCATGGCAGGGGGACCAGAGCGGGACAAGCTTTTCATGCAGGATCAGCGGGAGCTGACCCTCGCAAAGGCAATCGACTTGGCAGAAAGCATGCGGTGCATGGAATGGACGCGGCGGCGCTAGAACGGTTAGCGGGTGCTTGTGGCGTGTGGTGCGCGCTGCGCCCCGTGCCCCCGCACGCCCCTCTTGCGCCTTGGCCATTGCCTCCGCATCCTTTTTATCGAATTCACATAGATTTCTTGGGCCCATTTCACGATTACATGTTTTTAGTTATAGTAGACGCGTATAGCAAATGGGTGGAATGCTACGATATGTCCTCAACTTATAATTCAAAGGCAGTTATAAGTAAATTAAATGATTTCATGTCGCGGTTTGGAATTCCACACACGTTGGTGAGTGACAATGGTACATCGCTTACTTCGTTGGAATTTAGGGACTTTTGTAAATTGAACGGTATCGAGCATGTCCTATCTCCGGTATATCACCCGGCCAGTAATGGCCAAGCCGAAAGTTTCGTAAAAATTATTAAAAAGGGCCTAAAGGGTATAATTTTAGAGGGATGTAATAAAAAAACCGTTCAAGGGAAAATTGCAAAATTTTTATTCAATTACAGGAACTCTAAAAATAGCACCACTGGTAAAACACCCGCGGAGATAGTATTTGGGCGTGCGCTGCGCTCGCGGCTGGATTTGTTGAATCCGACCGCGCCGTCACCTTCGTCCACAGACCTAACTCAGACCGTCGCTTGCAATCAGTCCTTACAGGCTAAATATTACCGCGGAAAATACAGAACAGATTTCAAAGAAAACGAAAATGTATGGATAACAAAATATACAAATAATAAAAATACTGTTGGATACAACGAATAATAAGGAAAAAACAAGGCAAAATAATGTATGTGGTATACGTGCCACATTTGGGATGTGAAGTCACAAGGCACATCGGCCAAATAAGGTCAAGACAATCATCATCATCAAACGACAACCAGGACTGGGACCCGGACGTGGTACCCGACTTAGCTTCGCTTATCGGCAATCACCCTCAGCCCATCACGCAGCCAGGAGAGGAAGGAGGGTCGGTAACGGATCCCGAACAGGGAACTCCGGCGACACCGCCGCGCGTCACGGTAACACACAGGCGGCAGGAAATTAGCCCGATCTTCTCGACACCAACGGCGACCCAATACACCGGAGATGATGATCAATAAACAGAACGACAGTAGATTAAGTTTAGATGTAGATATAATTAGGATAAGAGTATTGCCTAGCTTAAGGGGAAGGGATGTTACATATGTGTGCGTAGCGCTATGTAGGTGAGCGGGCTGCGCCCCGCGTCCCCGCGCCGGGGTGTGACCTTCGAGAATAAATCAGTGTGCAACAGGCTAGCGAGTTTGATTGACGAACGTCAACGTCCTTCCACAACACTACTTACGTATATAACAAATAGATAAGTATGAAATTGATACTTACCATTACATTTCATTACAGATTCTCCATTGCCAGTTACTTTTAATGAATCTGAGATGAATGAATTAGCTAATATTATATCAGATGTTGACATTTTTGAAAATCTGGAGATAACAAACACTACAAATTGTAATGATTCAATAAATCTTGAAACAGCTCATCCTTCACCCACCTGTAGCATTAATCATTTGGACTATGATTGCGACAATAACTTCTGCCCGTATTACATCGAAAAAGAAAATGTATCCATGTTGGTTATTGCACCTCAGCCATCACCAACATATGCAAGTAGCTGTTCAACTCCACAAGTAAATAGCCCGAATAATAATATAAAATAGTCTGCATACTATAAACTACCGTCATTCTGTATGTATGAGAATGTATGTATTCATGTACAAGAAGAGACAAAGGGAACACAAGACAAAGCCACGTAAAAAACTGGATAGACGTGAAAAGGAAAACCTTACAAAACTTGGGACAAGAATATGTGGCTAGAAAAGGTAAAATACAGGCAAGAAAAAAAAAATGGGTCCACCGTGTAATTGTCGTTCCAGATGTTATGATAAATTAAGCGAAGACAGTAGAACCAAGATATTTGAAAGCTTTTGGGGATTAGGTGATCGAGAGAAACAGTGGATGTATGTGGCAAACTTGGTAAAGAAACAAAATAAACGCAGAGTTTACACAGATAAAGTTTCTAGGCGTAAATATCCCACCAAAAACATTTCATGTAAAATGTTGCCAAGACGACCACACAAGGTTTGCCCTGTGAAAAAGTAGTGAGCCAAGCTTCTGAATCTACACGGCCTAATTCTACCGACCCTAAATTCACAAATTCTACATATCAGTAAAAATGTATGGCTGCGCCGTTTCGCTACCATCATGGAGGTGATGCGAATATTTAGTTTCTGAAGTAAGTAACGAAACAGCCAAGCCATACATTTTTAGATTAGAGGTAGAGTTAGGCCGTGTAGATTCAGAAGCTTGGCTCTACATGAGGTCTGATGTCTTTTTCACAGGGCAAACCTTGTGTGGTCGTCTTGGCAACATTTTACATGAAATGTTTTTGGTGGTATTTCAGTTCTTTTTGTAAGTTGTTAGGCAGTGTTTTTAGTGTTTATTTTTTTTTCTTTTTTGGGGTGTATTTCTTGCACATCAGCAGTGCCGGTTTTCATAGCCCATTTTCTGTCTTTGCCTTTTTTCTTTGATGGTTTACTGATTACCATAGCGACAAATCAGGGCGATATTTCGCTCTTAAGCGATTATATTCAACTATAGCTGACTGTTGTGCTTTAATACTAGCAAAGTCTATATATATATATATAAGGTAAACACCTTGTAAATTGGTCACTCTAGAGAGTGCTACATAAGCCTGCCCACAAGAGAAAGTGGATGACCCAATATCAATGAGAGCATTATTCAAACTTAGACCTTGACTCTTATGTATAGTAATAGCACAGTATAAAGATCATACAGTAGGTCGACGCCATTATAATAAATGACGTCCGCCATCTTCGATTTTAAAAAGTTAACCTCAATATTGACACCCATATCAAATTATAAAAAAGTGACGTCTGCCATCTTGGATTTCAAAAAGGATGGCATTTTCGTAACAAGCACCCCAATTAACCTCAAAATAGCCACACATATCAAATTATAAAAAAAAATGACGTCCGCCATCTTAGATTTTAAAAAGCATGGCATTTTCGTGACAAGCACCCCAATTAACCTCAAAATTGACACCCACATAAAATTATAAAAAAATGACGTCCGCCATCTTGGATTTCAAAAAGGATGGCATTTTCGTAACAAGCACCCCAATTAACCTCAAAATTGACACCCATATCAAATCACTTCAGGAAGTACCCTAACACTTTAAAGTCTCATACAAACTTCCACCCCCCCTTTTTAGGGGATGCGGGGTGAAAGTTATAAGTTTATGAATTTTTTTTTTGTTGGTTGTATACTAAACTTAGATTACATACCAAATTTCAGCTTTCTAGCACTTCAGGAAGTAGCCAAACATTTTGATGATCATCAGTGTGTCAGTGTATCAGTGAGTGTGTCAGTGACAAAATCGGTGTATTTTAGATATCAATAAAATCTAAAGTATTAGAATTATTCAATTGAGACTTTGTATATTTAATTAGTTTATTATTGACCTCATATCCTGAGAACATGAACTATTTGGTACATCGGAAACCAACTCTATGAGGGTTCAAAGAAACGACGAAACACTTCGAGAAAAGGTAGGTAGTGCCCTTGCACTTCGCTTGGCTCGTCTTGGCGTACGTTGAAATACTCATTGCCCGTAGGCGACGGCGAAAATATAAAACATGTAGATGTATGTAAAAAACATTTTTTAAGCACTATATCTGTCAGTGACCAAGTAGTCAATAAGGCACTAGAAAAGATGGATGTTGATCTGATCAAAGGGGCAGGCATTCAAATCACCCTCTTAAAAACACTGAATCTGTCAAAACTAGCGTATGTGACCACATCAAGAGCTTGCAACCAGTTGAGTCATATTATACAAGAAAGAGGTCAGACAGATTATATTTGGATGGCAATCTTAATTTTCAACGATTATTCAAAATGTATACGGAATGGCTCCAGTCTAAAAGATATGATGAGATAGCCAGATCTGAACGTCAGTATCGAGATATAGTCAACCAACATTTCAAGTTAAGTTTTTTTATTCCCAAGAAAGATCAGTGCGATCAATGTCATGTTTTTAAAAATATATCTAATCCCACTGAAGAAGAAATGACAAATTATAATTTAATTTAATTATAATTATAATCATCACATTGTGAACAAGAATTTATGCCGTGAACTCAAACAATTGGACAAGACCGAAAGCAAATCATCCCGAGGTAAAATCTGCACAGCTACTTTTGATTTTCAGAAGATTCTAAGTGCTCCTCATGGCCAATTAAGTATTTTATATTACAAGCGTAAGTTATCAGTTTTCAATTTCACTGTGTTTGACGCCACAAATAAAGAGGCGCATTGCTACATGTGGCATAAGCATTGATATACTAAAAACCCATAAGGCAGAAGCCAGACGTGGTGCCAATGAGGTTTCAAGTTGTTTGTCTCACTTCATTGAAAAAATGCACGAAAAGGGCGTCGATGATTTCAGGTTCTGGTCTGACAACTGTGCTGGCCAGAACCGAAATCGCATAGTGTTTGCATTTTATATGTATATTGCACATAAATTTAAAGTATCTATAAAGCATACCTTTTTCGAGAAAGGACATACTCAGCAAGAGGGCGACAGTGTTCATGCCTTGATAGAGCGCTCATCTAAAAATAAAATTATATATACGCCTCTAGAATGGTTCAGCTTGGTTAGATCGGCGATACAAGATGGAAAACCATATAATATCATAGAAATGAAGCACACAGATTTCTTTGATTTTAAACAATTATTGACAGGACGTAACTGCACTGGGCGAAAAATATTAACGTTAAGTGGAACAAAATAAAAGAAGTTCGTATAAGCTCACAAGATCTGTTTAAAATTGAATATCGTTACGATTTGACCAACAGTAATTCTATGACGATTGCTATTAACACTAATTCTCGAAGACGCCAAAGAAATTTTAATGTAGTCGAGATATCTCCCGCCTACCCAAACCATCAATCCATATCAAAGGCAAAATATGGATCTTTGTAATAGTGGGCTTATCCCAGGTACATATCACGAATTCTTCAGGAGTTTGCCACATGTCGTAGCGACGCGTTATGCCGATAGTGAAACTTCTGATTCAGGATAGTAAAGTTTTTTATTACTATTTTTATTGTAATACATACTTCGTTATATTAATTTAAATGTTTACTTGTTTAAAGACTGATGTGACAGGAGGTATTATACGATATTTCATCGATACGTTAATTATATTTTTAAGTTTAGAAAACTTATACTCAATATAGGTAACAAAGTTTTAATAAATAAAAGAATGGAATTAATCTTACTAATAATTAATCTAGAACGTTGATTGTTATCTGATCTCAGAAGAAAGTGATTTTTTAGATTGTTTAATTATGTTGAATTATTATTATTTCAGTTACCAGTATGATAATTTTTATTTTTATTATAGTAATAAATACTATCCTGTGTAAACATGGTTTTTTACTAAGCCCTGATAATTATACCTAATTAGTAATTACACATACTGCCACAAAATATTAAATTCATATCAACGTACACAATAGTATTTAGCACATACAGTTTAATGCAACTATTGTTTTCCAGTGTAAATGGTTGTAAGTAAAAACTTTTTACCATTAAATTAAACCGACTCCCAAAAAACACTGCAAAGTGAAAAATAACTTTAATTTCGGAAGTCGGTGTCTTTAGTTTTGTATTTTCGTTTTTGGCACCGACTTCCGAAATTAAAGTTATTTTTCACTTTGCAGTGTTTTTTGGGAGTCGGTTTAATTTTTTGGTAAAAAGTTTTTATTTCACTCTTTTTAGTTGGTCTATTTTTAATTTACCTAGTTACAAGAGCCTAATTATCAACTACTTATATATAACCTTTTACAAAATATTGCTTTTCCCAATGCTGGGCCGTTAATTGTTGAGGAGTTCTCCTGGTACTTCACCATCAGCTCTACATCACCATATGCATTGTGACGAGCATAAAGTGCGTAACATCCATATTCAAGTAATCGAATCGCAATCCACTCAATACTTATTATTGAGTAGTTTCGGCGGCCATCTGTGGTCTTCATCATCAATTCCACTTCCTCAAATGGTACTTTTTGAGAGCAACTGCACAAGTTACTATAATAAATACCCAAAACGACATAGGTGTGCCTATAATATTTGAAGAGTTCCCTCGATTTCTCCAGGATCCCATCATCAGATCCTGACGTTTATGAAAATGGGACCAATATCGAAGTATACCCTTTCAATCAAAAAAAGAATTTTCCAAATCGGTTCAGCCGTCTTCGAGTAATCGATGATCATACATTAAAAAAAAAAAAAATATACGCGTCGAATTGATAACCTCCTCTTTTTGTCGTCGGTTGAAAATACCGTAGATAAGAATTCAAAGTACTTAAAAATATATGTGTATGCAAAATTTCAAAAAAATACATTGAAGCATGTCTATTTCCTGTGAGTGTTTCTCTTTAAACCTCTCTAGTGTAAAATTACAATTTTGATGATACAACAACTTACGTGGGAGGTATCGCCATATTTGCGAGTGCACTTATTTTGCGTGAGGCGCTAGGTGAGCCACAATATTTTTTTAAATCATTTTCAACACACTGAGAATTCCTCCTATATCTTGAGTGTATTTTCATAAACACCCAGGCTCGAAACAACAATTTGTAGGTCATACAAATATTTGTTACGGTGCGGTAATCGAACCCGAAATACGCAGCGTAGCAGCCAATAGCTCAACCACTGCGCCAACCACAGAGTCGTCAAAGAGCTGAAATGTCGATGGCACTTCTGCGTTTCTCTACCATGTGTCACAGGGGTAGAATGGGTAGAAATATCCCCCAGATTACCCTCCCGCAGTTTTATGGGCCAAGTTCTACTAAAATTGCGAATTAATGCTGATTTTCGTTAGTATTCAATTAGTATTGAACCATCGGTTTGGAAACATCTGCGTTTTTGAGGTAAGATGGGAGAATGGATTTTGATCAATTGTTTGATAAGGTTTTGAGGCTTTCTGCCTTAATATAATTAGCTTTGAAACACTTTTCCTGCTGTTTAATGGACGCTGCCGGAATTAATCTGAATTTGAAGTTCCGTATTTTTGATGATTGGCTACTTTAATACCCAACTGTGCCAGAAGGAGGGTTACGTTTTTTGAGTGTATGTATATATACCACTTCTATGTTTTTAGTTCATTTATTAAGTAAGTTATAAAGTGTTATGTTTAAATATTTTCAGTATACGCATTTGGGTATTTTTTCATTATTACTTTTGTTATATTCTCAAAATTGGTCTGATCGTTTACGTAAGGAAGTTTCATTATTTGGTAACACGCTATGATCTATCTTTACTTCGTGGTCAAATGCGAGACTATAATCAATAAAAAAGACTAATTGAAAAGTATTCATCAAGTAATGGAAAATAGGGCATCCACCACTCGTGTCTTATGCAGTGTGTGGAGCGTCGTAAGTTTTATGAAGGAAAAACTGGTAATAAGACTTATTACCAGTGTTTCCTTCACAAAACTTACGACTTAGTCGTCTCGTAAGTGGTACATTATGCACAACCACCTGAGCCTTCTAGGATTTAACAAGACTATTAGAGCTGAACAGATTGCTTGGTATTGGCTGAACACAATTTTATTTAAATCACTCGAAATTAATGAAGAAGAAGACCTGCATGGAATTGCTTAAGTGTCATATTATGTCTCTTAATCGGCTTTTACGACTACGATGAAAAGGCGTATTTCACAGAGGTGCATCGAAAAGTAGACAATGGATATTTGATTTTGACAATCTGCAGTCTCTGCCTGCTCCTATGATATTATGGGCGTAAGTATATGTATGTATTATATATCTGGGTATAAATACACCAAAAATACTTTAAAGAAAAAAAATCAATGCTGATTAAAAATAAATAGCAATTTATATAGACAAATTTTTTTTTTTTTTTTAAATTACGATAGGATTCAAGAGCGGGCTTATTGCTCGCTCTTGACCCCGATTACACCTGATGGTAAGTGTAAGATCAGGTCTACGATGGAACGAGCGAGCCCAGAACACTTGCTTCAAAAGCTGACGGGTCATATCTGGCAGAGAATACAGAAGCCGGCAAAGAGTTCTTGGATGTTCAAAATAAATGAAAATCAGTGAAATATTTACAGAATAATATTACTTTACATCACTAACATTCTGAGCTACATACTGATCTGTTCACTCTTGTTTTTTTCGTACTTGATAATCATTCTCGTTTATGGCTGGTTTTAAAATTTCGACATGCGTTCGAACTGCTTGAATTACGTATCGACTGTCAAAGTGAATAGACAAGTTTCTGTATAACACAGATAAGTGTGACTGAATGTGACTGAAAACTATTTTAAGGATTGTGAGTTTTAAAAAACAAATTCAACAGAAGATAATTTACTTACTAACAAAAATAAAAAATATTTATTTAAAGACTATCTATAAAGTATACACCACGATACATGGTTTACATACATTAGTTGTACCATTAATTAAAAGTTGCCACTGCATGCATTAAACATAAAATTGTTGATACAGAGATACAATAAATCTTACTGAACTGAACTCGGCAAGAGTTGCTTAACCTCGAAGATTGATAAACTTGATGAACAACAATTTTATAAATGATACAATAATATGTAAGCAATATACTCACATCAAGTTTATAACATACACAAAAATAAACACGCGGTACGAGGCGGCCGCGGCATTCTACGCAGTGACATGAGGCTACTTAGATACAGTACTTACGCTCCCGTCTACACCTCTCATTATATAAAGACACACACATACACATATTAGGTATACGAAACACGAAGTACATTTATGTATATCACGCGTCACGTGACCGTCTTGGGATTTGTGTTTCACTATTTATTTTATGTTATGGTATTTGTTTATTTTACTGTATTTATTTAATATTATTGTATCAATTACTTAAGTAATATTATTTGCCAGATTTGATTTCCGTATGTCATATTTTTAAGGCAACCACTGAAAACCAGCACCGTGTTGTGGGCTTGCCCATGGCATAGTATTATGCTTAGTGGGAGCCTTGTTGCCACGACCACGACGTGCATTTGCCTTGTTTTTTGTTGTTTCCTTTTCAACCGACGACCAAAAGAGGAGGTTATCAATTCGAAGCGTATATTTTTTTTTTTTTATGTATGATCACCGAGTACTCGAAGACGGCTGAACCAATTTGGAAAATTATTTTTTTGTTTGATAGGGTATACTTCGAAATTGGTACCATTTATCACCAAGTCAGGATCTGATGATGGGATCCTGGAGAAATCGAGGGAACTCTTCAAATATTATAGGCACACCTATGGCGTTTTGGGTATTTCTTATAGTAACTTGTGCAGTTGCTCTCAAAAAGTACCATTTGGGGAAGTGGAACTGATGATGAAGACCACAGATGGTCGCCGAAACTACTCAATAATAAGTATTTCGTGGATTGCGATTCGATTACTTGAATATGGATATTAAGCACTTTATGCTCGTCACATCGTCGTCGTCGAGCATATGGTGTTGTATAGCTGATGGTGAAGTACCAGGAGAACTCCTAAAAAATTAACGGCCCAGCATTGGGAAAAGCAATATTTTGTAAAATTTTATAAGTAGTTGACATTTAGGCTCTTGTAACTAGGTAAATTAAAAATCAACCAACTAAAAAGAGTGAAATAAAAACTTTTTACCAAAAAATTAAACCGACTCCCAAAAAACACTGCAAAGTGAAAAATAACTTTAATTTCGGAAGTCGGTGCCAAAAACGAAAATACAAAAATAAAGACACCGACTACCGATATTAAAGTTATTTTTCACTTTGCAGTGTTTTTTTGGGAGTCGGTTTAATTTTTTGGTAAAAAGTTTTTTTCTTCGTAAATTGTCAATATCTAAATCTTTGTCCTTACCTACTAACATAATTATAAGTACCAATTACTAACTCTAGTCTTAAAGAACTAAATAAGTTTTTAATATTGTAAGCATGTCGTTTGTCTGTTGGCAATAAATACTTTTTCTTTCTTCACTTGTGCGACTGTTTTTATTTAGCCACGAGCTCCTCCCGTGTAAAAGATTTCTATCTTATTAATAAAATTAATATGTAATTATTTTAATGACTTTAGCTTTTCTCTTCTTAGTTATTTATACTTAGCAATAAACGAGAAACGGCTAGAAATGTCTCCAACTTCAAAATCATTAACATTAAATTCAAAGAAAACTGTTAATTAAAATAATACTAGTCGCCATTAAAGATGTTTAACACCTCTAAGTGATAATTTAACTTAATGTTGTCACGTTGATATTAACAAAATGATATTCGGTCCCTCTCTAACTTTGGCATAACTTATATCTCCGTCTTGTTTACTTTTAAGAGGTCCTTGAGACGCTCTATTTCACCACTGAAGACAGACAACGGTAGGGTTGCCATATATCAGGATTTTTGGATAAGTTTGGCGTTTGGTATCATTTTTGAGTTAAGACAATGATCGTCTTATGTCACCTAATATATAATTTGGTAGTGCCTAAACTTTTTTCGGTTTTATTGTTGGTCAAAAGAATTTTGATTAGACAGTAAAAGAATATGCAAAGTAAGTTGGTTGCGCCAACATTCAGGATTCGATTGACATCCGTTTCCAAAACCCTCCCTTCCACGCACAAACCTCGCGAGGATGATAAGTACATTCGCTGCGCCATTTTGTAGGTCGCAAACCCACACTTCCGATTGAACCGCCATCGTTGGCCACACGATGGCGGTTGGCCTGCGCTGAATAAGAACAATAAATTGACAATCTTGGATTCATCGTATTTTCACGGACTAAGTAACAACAATTTGTGTTTGTGTTTAGTGTGTGATTTTTGTGAGGACAGCGAATTGATGTCCAACTACCTTTGCTTCGATGACGACGAAGACACGTGGCTCCATCAAAGGTTTGCGCGTATCCTTCCGTAAATTATCGGGTTGCATTCTACTGTCCAACCCCCTTGCAACTCGTGCACCACTCCAAGCGTTTGTCAATCGTTTCGTTCCGCACCACAAATACAGTCCACTAAAATAAACTAAATTAGCCCGACCGCGCCACCATAAGTCATAAAGATAAATAAGAACAGTGGTGGCCCACACATCGGCTCGAACCCAGCCAAGCGCATTTGTATGTGTAATTTATATAATAACCTCTGCTCTCAAAACGCTGAAGGTGGAAACTGCATGCAGAAATGTACTGAAAGATTAGAAGAGATACGATATCCACCAACACATATTGGGCCCGCGTGGTGAATGGATTTCGGCCCATCCCCTCCCTTAGGGAGGAGGCCTGTGTCGCAGCAGTGGGAACGTAATAGGATGTAAAAAGGTCTATTAACAACCCCACTTTATTGAGTTGGCGTTACTTGTTGTTGTTATTTTTATTTTATTTTACTTGTATATCATTTTTTTTCTATGTCATTTGCCATTGTTGTTTATTTGCAGTTTTGTAAAGCTAATTTTTAATGTGAATGCGAGAACACTATGGACTCTGAGATTCATTTCTGATTAGTTATATTACATTGTATTATGTCAATTAGTCTATACTGTCCTCTCATACCAAAAAAAAAATGTATCTATTATGCAAAGATTGAAAAAATCAAGATTTTTTCAATCTTTTTCTATGTCATTTGCCATTGTTGTTTATTTGCAGTTTTGTAAAGCTAATTTTTAATGTGAATGCGAGAACACTATGGACTCTGAGATTCATTTCTGATTAGTTATATTACATTGTATTATGTCAATTAGTCTATACTGTCCTCTCATACCAAAAAAAATGTATCTATTATGCAAAGATTGAAAAAATCAAGATTTTTTTTAAAAAAAGAGTAACCGTGGAGTTTCTTGCCAGTTCCTGACGTTTTATGAGTGCCTATGTAGGCCTATGTGAAATAAAATAATATTGATTTGATTTGATGAATTATTATTGATTTTCTGATACGCCTTGTGACAGCGCAACCAAATTTATTCTGGTTCTTTCTTTTCTTTTAATAGCAAAAACAAAAGAATAGGTTCATTAAAAGAATTATTTATTTTTACTGACCATTTCTTTTCGCTGTTCTATAATTATTTAACGATGTTCCATTAAATTAAGTTGTTAAATTGACTAGCGCCAGCCCTACAATCGCACAGAGGTCTGAGGGCTGAGGGCTTATGGCGGAGGGCGAATTTACGGAACTTTTAACGAGTTCACCCTTTTGTCCGGACAGCAATTAGTTATTCTTTTCGAGGGTGCAATTAATGTTTAATATCGTAAGATGCAACTTACGGCACTTTTCAATAAGTTTGTTTGAAAATTGTTTACAGTCTCACGATGGTTTGATTAATGCAAAAGAGAAAGAACAAGAAAAGATAAAGTTGTTTCTTTTCTTTTCAACGTTTGAAGTAAGTATTCAGACTGTTTTTTTTAGCATTAAAACTTACGTAGCTTTAGATAAAACGAACACTATTCACGATGGTAGTGATGTCTTTACGTTTGAACCGTGCCCTGATTTGGGCTATATGGCGTGCTGCGATTATTTATATAGGAGTGTTTTATTTTAGAGGAGTGTATTACCAGAAAAATATTTTTAGAGCTGGTTATCGAATGCGTCTTAATATAAGGGGGTGTTTAAAAATGAAAATTATTTTTCAGTATCCTCTTCATCTGAACTATCAAATTGTATGAATATGTCCTCTAGGTCTTTCGATGGTGGATTTATTTGCACACTGTGATGTTTAACATAGCCGAAAAACCAGATTATAGTTATCACATGAACACAGCTACCGATGGTTCGTGCACCATTTTTACAATTACAGTAGTAACCTTTTATTGAATCTTTACCCACTGAGTTTTTTTCTGCTAACACATAAACATAGTATTTTGACTTATTAATATGTCGGGATTGTATTCTTCCTTTAACAAATAATGGATCTACTACTGTCAACCTATAAGAAGCAAAATCAACTGTATCTGTGTTAGTACATATTTCGATTCTAAATCTCCCATCAGAAGCTATGTGTTCCCCGTAATACGATTCGGATTCTTTTATTTGGTAACGGCCTAAAGCAATTAAATAAACATCTTGCTCTGATAGAACAGGAAAATCAATCAACACTTCATCGGTGATCGAACGAAATTGTTTCAGCCTGCGATTAAGATTAGTTTCTTTTACAATTTCTCCTAAGATATTCTTTTGATTCATATTAGACAACATTAACTTATGAATTGATTATGAATTGCTGCAGCATTCCGTAAGTCCTGCATTAAATGTGGCACCATTTTTGTTTGCCAAATATGGTCAAAATATCTGAAGCAAATCTTTCAGTGACCATTAACTGTCTCCACGACGTATCTGATCTTAGTTATAATACGAGAACGATTTGCACTAAGGTCACTCAGCTGATTTTCGCCACTTCGTACTAGTTCAGGCATTTTTACTATAAATCCTTTATCCTGCAAATATGAAACTATATCACGAAATCCTCGGTCTACTACGAAAACATCTCCACTTTCCACTCTCCACTCCACCACAGAATTTTGATAGGCATATTGTTTAAAATAGTTTTTAATACACTCGCATCATTTTGATTTGCTGGGAAAGGGCCAATAACATCAATGATTAGACCGTTTGGTGCAACACAAATCATTGGTTTAACTAAAGGTCGTTGCTTGTGTGCACTATAACTTTTGCGTTGGAGTGTATTATTTCTATTTTTATTAATATAGACATAGGTACAGTCCCAGATTGTTATAAGCGATTGAGAACTGTTTTCATATAATAACAAGTTCCGAGACAAAACTGTTTGCTGTTCAGCTATTTTTTCTCTATTCATATTTTCAAACCCTAAACGCGTAGAAGTGAAGTCTTTTTCAATAGCAATTCTAGCTTTATTAATGAGGTCTTGCGCTATGTGTTGTGATCCGTTCACAAATGTATGTGCAATTTGGTCATCTCTATGACCAGTTTTAAGTTTACTTAAATATATAGAGAATGAGAGAGAAAAAAGAGATGTCTCTATGTGACGCTTTTCTGTTTTTCTGAGAGTAGGCAACTGAGGTAATAAATATTCTAATTGATCTTTTTTTAAACCAGTATTTTACAGCGGTAAAATACTGGTTTAAAAAAGATCAATTTACCATATACCAGTGCTTTACAACCATATCATCAAGATCTTGAAAAAAATCAAAGTTAATAACGTGTTTTCTGTCTGCACTAATCATTCCCCTCAATAGATCTACCATATCAGTTATCTGAGGTGCTGCAAAAGTGTTTTTTGATTCTTGAGGAATTTCTGTCCAGTAAAAGTTATTGTGATTAGAACATACTCTCGCATCTTGAGGAATGTAAAATCGAAAATCATTCAATACTTGCGCTCTTGTCTGTTGCGATACCCGGAACCGTCCTGAGTGACAGCCAAAAATGCATTTAGATTGTGTACTGGATGCTCTTGCCATATCAAATCTGATAAGATCTTTTGTTTCTTCGAAACTTTCTTGGATAGGTGGTATTTCAATATTATCGTTATTTTTGGACTGTCTATTTCGAATAAATCTCTGCCAACATTTCTGACATACGCAATCACTTTGACTTATGAAACGATTGCTACTAGATGGAAGGTTTTGAAAATATTCATAGGCTTCTTGATTTCTTTCAGAACCAGAAAGTGAATATGGCCGCAAACGTTTCCTATTTCTTATGAGATTTACTCCACAAGAAAAACAAGTAAGTTTTTCGCTAAGACCAGTAGTCTATTCGGGGTGTCCCCGCACCAGGAGCTGGCCACTTCCTCCAGGTGCATCCGCCGCTTGCATCTCTTCCCCTCCAGGGCGGACTCCAGAAGCATCACAACGCATCGAATTTTTTAATCTTCTTGCCATGACGGCGTGGCTCACGTCCAGGGACTTGGCTGGTCATAATCATAGTTCTGATCGTTACCACCGTCACCACGGGGAGGTGCCCGCTACGCAAGAAGACTGATGTTGCCTTAGTGATGGGTATTACGAACAAAATACTGTTGATGGAACAGAATTTTCGGTGTCTTAGAATTATACAAATTGACCCCCCTCGAGGGCTTCACGCATTTAACGCAAGGATGTAAAAACACCAGATTGATACTGTACTTACTCAGTACTATATATTAACATATAATTCGACTTTGCACGCCCATGGCCCAAAGCCACATAGAAGCGGAGCACGGTTCTTTACCAAGGAGTCTGAATTTGATTTAAGACCATTTTTAATTGAAAATAAATTGATGGCCATATTTTTCAGGTAGTTTTGAGATTAACTCATGCAGATAAATATAGTGTCCGTGTCGAATATAAATTACACTTAAACGTTCATGAAACATGAAATGTTCGACAATTAAAGTATTCCCAAAACGTTTTGTGCGTATGGGTGGGATGACTACCATGTAATGATGGCGCATCGCCGGTTGTCCTGTAGTCCGATGATGATCTAATTTCATCACACTCTCCCCGAAATGTAACCGATAGAAAACCGATGACTTGGAAGTTGTCGTCAATGTTCAAGGAGCTGGAGCTTTGACTCGACCAGTGCATCGTTGCCAATGAGTCGCGTGGCCCGTTTCTCGTTAGACTCAAGCGCGTGCAAAAGAAAAGAGTAGTACTCTATACACGATCGAACCTGAAAAAAATAAAATAAACGAGTTATCATAATTATTAGTATCAGTTGTGCCGCTGTCTCATCCTTCTCGATACAGGCTCTGTAGAGTGGGCTGTCTGTACTAAAAACTTTAGGAACGGTCACTTATCTATACTAAGCATGTTGTGTATCTTCTGCAATAAAACATTTTTTATATCTCAAGTCTTCGCTTTTTGTCATGCACTGCTGGATAAAGGTTTCGAAGTTTTTACGAGGCTTTTATATTCAACTTTTTTGGGACAGTATGCGAGTTTAATGTTGCCTTAATAATATTTTTAGAATATAAAAACATTGAGAAAAACTTTATTGCTAAAGCCACATCTGTGTAATGGAAATAAAATATTTGATTTGATAGCAACTCAAAACCACCAAAAAACCATAGAAATATTGTAAGCTGTATAATAAAGTGTAATAAAATAATATATTAATAAATAAACCACTGTTTTCTGATTGCGTTGACTATCGTTGTAAATTGGTAGTATTTCGTTCTCTAGTAACAAGGTATGAAGATCAGATAGTCGACAGATCCTTGTAAAATACTGATACTCAGTTGAATCCGGCTAGAAACGAACCAACTACGCTACAAACATTATTAAAACTATAACTATTTTCCCCTCTAATATAAATTGATGCAGTCCTCTCATTCATTCAATAGTCCGCACTAATTGTGAAACACTGTCTCTTAAGATACATGATACCCTAGTTTAAGAGGCAGAGTATTTCTTTGTGTATAGATTTCTATGGCATTCAAATGTTTTAGATAAATGTTCTCTTCTATATATTCTAAAATTGTTAATTATGTGTATATTTGGGAAATAAAGATATTTTATTGTTATATTATTACACTGACACTGACAGCCTGAATTTGGCTCCTTTAAGTTTTGTCCATTCAAAGGTTGACCGCCCATTGTACACTAGTTTAACTTTTTGTATCCATTGAAATATTGTAAGGTGTACAATAAAGTATATAATAAAAAATAAAAATATTTCAAACCACAAGATCCAGTTTATTTTTTTCATTTAGATCCATAATAAATAAGTAAATATAATTAAAACCATCCCGTATTCTCGTACGCACGTTTGCAACGGTAGCTGCGGGAGTACTTAAATATTCTTATACGTGACTCCCTACTGGTTTCTGGGGGCCCCGTTTAGACAAGACTTCCAGTCTTAACTTGCCGACCCAAAGAAAGTCTTTTTTTTACTGACAACAGGCTCACTTTTGACCACTATCTCGTCTGATGGCAAGCAATGAAATGGCCAAAGATGAAGCATGCTTACCTAGATGTAACTTATTCACTCTTGACTTAAAGAGCCATAGGTTATAGCTATCGGGAAACACAGACTCCGGCAGGGAATTCCACTCCATAGCTGTACGCATAAAGTTATATGTATGCCCATCACAGTTTGTGCGTACGGGTGGGATGTCAACCATGTTACGATGGCGTATCGCTGTTCGTTTTGTAATCCGATAATAGAATGGGCTTGCTGGAATTCGATTGGAATTAAATTGATGGACATTTAAATGTTGTTAGTAATTTATTTATTTTCTCACCACAATACAGTTTTTTTACAATACATTACATTTTATCTAAGTGTTATACAAATTTTATTGTTAAAGTACTGGCAGACTGGTGCCTAAACTAGATGGGGAGCGTGTGTTTCAGGATACCATTACCAGGTCCTTATTCCCCACATTAAATGAAACTTTAATACAATATTGGAGTGATCTACGGTAGGTTTGGTAACAATTGTAATTCTAACAAATAAATATCAATGAATAAATTTCCAAAACAAATTGACTTCTTCTTTACCTTATTTAGAATTCAATAATCCACCAAAAAGCCATTAGGGAAGGATATTGACAAAATAAGAGATTGTATTTACTTACCTGTCAAACAATAATGACTATGATTATTAACTAGCTGTACCTACAACTTTGCTCGCGTGAGAGTTTTTAACCACTTAAATCTCAATAGGTACCATATTCATTCTAGGATAAAATGTTGTACTTTAACCTCCCCTATATCCCAGAGATATCCCATTAAAATCAATCCACGTTATATACATATGTAGGTTAGATGAGCTGGGATGAAAAGAACGACAGACAACTTTTTTTAAAACGTTTAGTTGTGTTTTAGTGTAAATAACTATTTAATCACTCGGAAAAATACAGTTATTTTGAAATCAGATCAGGCAAACACTTCAATTTTATTTTTATGTAAAGATTATAATGAGCAATACTAAAATTAGCTTCAAAACATCAGAAACAAAAACTTCTGACCGAAATAATACGGGCAGTCAAGCACAATGGTAGAAAAAATTAAAAAGAAAATGTATTTTTTTATGAGAAAATTGTTATTTCCCCTGTCCATTGTCCCTTTTGGAAGTCTCACAGCGAAATTAAATGGACGCTCCACCATTTCGACTTTTAATTACATCCGTAATGAAACATTTTGAAAGGTAACAGACGTTTTCTTGTAATGATTTGGTCGTCTGTTCTTTAAGTTTCAGAGCTTATTAATTTTTCTTACTGTGTGCATGTGACAGATTGTTAATTAAAATTAAAACCAGTGAAATATTTGTATGCCTAGAAGCCTTTTTTTCACGTGGGAAAATCATCGAATGAATTATCTTGCTCTGGGTAGAGCGGAAGGGTGTGTCAGACTTCTACTGACTAAAAACCCACCCTGTTCCTGCAGATGACCTTAAGTTCCGGGGCCACGGTATCTCGTTAGAACATTCCCGCAACCCCGGTAGGCAATGGCCCTATGGGCCGTCGTCACTAGTGCTGACGTCTCTTTGAGGCGCGCGAGGAACACGACGCCCCACCGACCCGGGCCTGGTCGTCACCAGACGGTGAGCTACCCTTGCTCGCCGTCCGCAAGCTCGCGCCTACGGTGGCCGGACATCGACACGCGGTCCCTGACGCCCTGGGCGTCTCCCGTGGCTGCTGGGGCGTGAGGAAGAGAGTTGCCTAGAAGCCTTTCTTTGTCACTCAAGACTCACATTTTGTTCTAAGGATTCCAATCTTGGTCTTTGACAAACATTCACAAGACCAAACTAAAGGTCTTCAAACGTACAATGGAGCGCAGCATCCTAGGCGTCAAACTTACTGATCACATACGCAAACACCACACTACGCTCCAAGACGCAAATTGCTGACGTTGCTTAAATCTAAGTACGTAAGTAAGTTGAAGTAGGTCTAAGCTCGCCGGTAAGTTGAAGTAGGTCTAAGCTCACCACTACCTACTACTACTCCTAGTGGGTGATAAATACCTAAAGTATATACAATGTGTAACGGAAACGCCATGTCTATCCAAAAGGGCTGACGACAAGATCTGGTATGGAGTCTCTATGCAAAGTTTCAGCTCAAAATAACTGACTCAAAGAATTGATACCAAATTATCGGTTTCATATGTTCCTTGAATACCAATCATAACAAACGTGTCATAAAACCCTATACCTACTCTTGTGATAAAACTACGAGGATCAATAACTTTCCACGTCACTTGCCAATAACACGATAATTCTCTTCGTTCTTCTTAATTTTTAAAAAATGCTGTCTCTGGTTTCATTGTATTGAAATTTCTAATAAGTTCCACACATGTAGACATAGGATTACAAAACCCTTGCCATATCGTTTGTTATAATCCAAAGAAGCTGTGCACTTGGTATGTATGTATGTAAAATATACCCTTTAAATTACACGTTGTATACCGACATAAAACAATAAAAATTGTGATAGTAAATAAAACTATGTTAGTATCAATAAATTGCACTAGGTATTTGTGCGTACCGATATCACTTGGGCACAAAAACAGCAGAATACCACACCCCGGGGCCAAAAGCTTTTCTCCATCAACTGAGGCAGGAAGCATGTTGGTGTGAGCACCACGAACGCCTTAAAGTTGACATTGCGATGCAGCTGTAGCAGCTACTAATTTAGCTGCAACTGATTAGACTGGAAACCAATCTAAACATAGGAAAAAGCTGAGCAGATAATGATGACTTGTTTGATAAGGATTTATTTATTTATTTACACTTCATGCAAATAGGCACATAGGCGGACTGCATGAAGGCCATGCCGTAGGCATTCTCTACCAGTCAACTAAGGGTGGTGTAGAGAATGATAGTCTAGTAGGTGCAATAATTAAATATAATAACAGAAACTTCTGACTTAAAACATATAAACGCAGATATAATAAAATAAATACATAATGTTAATATATATATATATATATATTTACGAATGAGCCCGATCTTGACCTCGATCACACCTGATGTTAAGTGTAAGATGAGGTCTACGATCGAACGAGCGAGCCCATCAAATGCCTATTCACTCTTGCTTTAAAGGCAGATGGGTCATATGTGGCAGGGAACACAGAAGCTGGCAGAGAGTTCCACACCCTGGCTGTGCGCACAATAAATGTAGACGAGAAGCGCTTCGTACGACAAGACGGTATATCGACCAAGTGTGGATAGTGCAGGATACGTCTCGGTACGTCTGGTGGACCGGTAGTAAAAGGGGGATGAAGGGAATTAGGTCGTGGAGCTCCTGCGCACACTCTCCGAAGTACAATCTGTAGAAGATAGACAGGCAAGCAACGTTTCGCCGGTGAGCCAGGCTGTGAAGCTTGTCTGCCAGAACCTCGTCACCTATGAGCCTTTTAAACTAATACTAATAATATATAAACTTAGCAAATTACTGAAAAACAAAACGGAAAATAAATTCAGCTTATTTAGTTTCACAAGTAGAACCGCAATTTTCTCTTAAATTCATAGCGACTTTTAACCGTCCTGATCTCGAGAGATTAAAAACAATAATAAATATTTTCACAGTACAACTTAAAATAATTGTTGTTATGCACTTTTTAATACGTTCGGTTACATTATTATCACAATTTTCTTTAAGATTTCTGTAGTAAAATTCTTTTTGTACGTTGGATAATTAATAAGGTATGGACCAAAACAAAGGTAACACATAATCACGTAATCTAATGCCAGTCTACTAATTCCTATTGCGGTTTAATTACACCGAATAATTATAAAGCAGTTCGACCTCTATCGTCCCAAAGTCCCAACTGACCGAAGAACAAAGTTATCTGGTCCCCTTCAAGGAATCCGAGGGCAAATTAATAGAATAATAGATAAAGTAGGTAGTAATCTTATAATTTATCTGCTGGGTAGCCCGCACGCAATCTGTCTGTGTCGCAACTTGAGCTTGCTATAAAAGTTTTGTCTTTTCGATAGCACACTTGCTCACTTCGAGTGAGATGTTTTGATACTTGTGGTTTTGTGATTGAACACTTTAGTTTTTTTGGGCTATTTATCCACAAACAAACAACAAACAGACAAATCTATATTTAATTTTAATGTTTTTCTCATCTAAAAGTAACTAAACTATCGCTTAAATACTCGGTACATCATATTACACTAATGACAGTGTTATCTTGAAGAGATCCTGCTGATTTTCTGTAAATGTGACGACCACAGTGTTTTGACTATTTTGACTGAAATAACCCGGAATTAATATTATAAACATATTATAACGCAGTGAAACAGTGTGCTTAAAGACAGAAATGACTAAACAGTGACTTTTAATTACTCTAAACAGTGATATGTATCATGTATGTACAATTTTAGTAGATAAAACCGGTAGTGCATTTAAAAATTTTCGACTTGTAATGTAAACAAATAACAGATGATACATCACTTGTGGAACTGACCAATCACGAACGGCTAGCAAAATATTGACGTAAAAAGTTTCGTTCAAAAACCAATCTCAGAAAATATTACGCGACTTGGACTCGAGTCTTTTAGTACGTTATATCAGGGCTTCCTATTAATAGAAAAAAGGATAACTGGTAGAATAACTAACTGATTTAACTTTATTGTTTGTTTATTAATTTGCATAAATAAAACTTACCACTATGAACTCCTTTGAAATGGAATTAGAGAATGTTACAACTAGAAAGCCACGACGGGCAAACTCACTCGATCATTTGTTTACAAATAACTCCACATTGCTTGATACCACCATGAAGAGCTTGCCAAGCACGTCCATGAACGATAGTGATACTGTAGTCAACCTCAGCGAAACAATTAGACGATTGACAATGGAACTCCAATCAGCACATCAGGAGATTGAAAACTTGAACAGTGAAAACTTCCGACTAAAAATGGATATCGGTGAAGGCCAGAAAATTATTGACACATACAAAAAAATTATCTCATCCGACATGATAAGCAAGACCCCGACAAACTCACGTAAACGTAATTTTATTAAAACGTCCACAACGTCGACTCACTCTACACCTATAAACCTCTTTAGAAGGAATAGTACATCTATCCACTCTACGCCCCTAAAGACCCAAGATTTTGATCCAGTAAACCGTGAGCTCAAAACTCCTCAACCTCCACTAACGCGTGACATCATAAACAACACAACAAGACACGGAGTGACATCTATGGATCAAAATACGACACCAAACGCACCTAAAAAGTACTCACCCAGACCAACTCAAACCAAACTGACTCAGACTAAACGGACTCAAACCAAATGGACTCAAGATACTCGACATGAAGACCTAATACATTCTTCCACAAATTCAGAGAAAGTTGAAGAACTGAGCCACAACATATCTTCTCCAAGGATATTAGTTTTAGGTGACCAACAAGTACGGGGATTTGCTCAAGAAATAACAACGCAAAGAAATAACAATAAATGGAACAACATATACTCCGTATCAGGCATCTCAAAACCAAATGCAACAAGTTCACAAGTCCTGTGCAACTTTGACAAATTATCAGAAGGACTAAAATGTGACGATATTATCGTATTGGGTATTGGAAGTAACGATAAAAATCCCTACTTATTGTTAACCGAGTTATGTTATTCACTTCATAAAGTAAAAAATAATAAGGTATTCATTTTAAATGTTTTAAATAATCGCTATTTAAATACTAACCTGTTAAATAACCATATAAAACTGATTGTGAAAAACTATCCAAACTGCCAATTCATTGATACATCTGATGTTATGGTAAGGACTTATAATTATAATTTTGTATCTAAACGCTTTATGTGTTTTAAAATAAATATAGAAATCGACAACGTAAGCTACCAGAAATTAATAACTTCACACCTGAAATCAAGAACAGTCAACAAAGATTTGCATAAATATAATAATAATGTTACAGGAACAAAAATGTACAAAAAAGGAACTATCCCATATTATTTTAAAAAGCAGCTAAATACAACTAATCTTACTATTAAACCCATAGGTAACAGTGTAAACACTAGCCAACCGATGTTTTTTCGAGGGTAGACGCGAATTTTCTCTTCTACATCAAAATATAGCTGGTGTTTTGAGTAAAAAAGACCTTCTTGAGGTATCAATAACGGAACTAGAAAAAATTAATATGAATATTGATATTGTTTGTCTCAGTGAAACATTTATACGACAAGGGGCAGAATCCAATCTTACTATGAAAAGATATAAAGTAGTGTCAGCCTTTTCAAGGCCGCATCAACGTAGAGGTGGCACTTGTATATTGACAAAAAAAGACCTTGACTGCAAACCCTTGTGTAATTTAATTGAGCCCAAGTTATATTATTTCGAATACTGTGCAATTGAAATAACAGCCTTAAAACTTTATGTTATCTGTATTTACCGTACACCAAATTCAGACATTAAATTATTTTTAGAAAAATTAAACCTCCTCTTAAGTCAACTTACGAAAAGAAATAATAAAAGCATCATATTATGTGGTGACTGGAACATAGACGCTATAAAAGCAGATAAATATTTCAAGGACCTAGAATCTATTTTAAAAAACTATAACATAAACAATCATATTACCAAACCAACAAGAAAACTCTCTTGTATTGATCTGATTGCGAGTAATATACCAAATGTTAAGCCCCAAATACACTACCTAGCTCTATCTGATCATGAAACCGGACAATCTATATGTTTTAACGCAACGCTAGACACCGCGAATATTAAAAGATCATTTTATTTTGAAGAAAGACGCGATTTCAGTCAAGATAATATAGATAAGTTTGTAAACTGTCTATCATCATTGTCTTTCATAGATATTTACCAGACTGAAGATACTGACATTGCATTTAATTATTTCCATGACATTCTAATATTATTTTATAATTTATGTTTCCCCAAAATCAAGTTTAAAATAACTATTAAGCCCCTAAAACATAATTGGATGACAAAAGGTATTAAAAAATGTTGTATAAACAAAAGACGTCTATATTTAAAATATCGTCTCACAACTGCGAATAAACAACGTCATAAAAATATCTATAGAAAATATACTGCTATTCTAAAAAGATGCATGTTACAGGCACAAAAAGGCGAAAACACGCGCTATTTGTCTCATTCCAGCAACAAATGTAAGGCTGCCTGGAATGTAATAAAAAGTAATACCAGTGAAAAACAAAATAATCATGACATAAATCAAATTCAATTAGACGAAGAAACTGTTACTCAACCTGAAAAGATAGCTGACATTTTTAACAATTTTTTTATTGATATGACGAATGACACCATTGACCCTTCTATTGACTATACACCACCAATGACTTACCATTCAAATACTATGTATTTGACTCCAACCAATGACACCACTGTATATAAAATCATAAACTCATTAAAATCAACCAATTCTACGGGTTATGATGACATTAATACAAAAATCCTGAAATTATGCTCAAAATTTTTATCAACTCATATTAGCCATATTATTAATTTGTCATTTATGCAAGGTTTATTTCCTTCACGATTAAAATTTTCAATTGTTAAACCGATCCACAAAAAAGGAGATAAAAGTGATATGAATAATTACCGCCCCATAACACTCATACCAATATTATCAAAGATCTTTGAAAAGGTCATGCATGAAAAACTTTCCGGATTTTTAGCCAAATACAAAATCCTTAGTGAAGATCAATATGGTTTCCGGAAAAATAAATCGACCACAACAGCTTGTTTTACTCTTTTTAAATTAATAACGAAAAGCCTTAATGATAAACTACCAATTGTCTCGATCTTTCTAGATATGTCCAAGGCTTTTGATTTCGTGAATCATAGACTGTTAATTTATAAATTAGAGCGATATGGCATAAGGGGAAACGCGTTGAAATGGTTCGAAAGCTATCTTACACATCGACAGCAATGTGTTGAGATTTCGGGACAAACGGGTAATCAGAAACTCGCATATAGGTCTCAGTTTCGTGAAAACAACTGTGGTGTACCCCAAGGGACCATACTAGGTCCCCCTTTATTCTTGCTATATGTTAATGACTTGACTAAAGTAACTTCCCACAATTGCATTCTATACGCTGACGATACAACCCTCAGTATTATAAACGAAAATGACGACATTGTTGAGTACCAAAATGAAATAAGCATGACATTAAATAAAATTATCACATGGCTTGAACGGAATAATCTTCATATAAATATTAATAAAACAAAAATGATATAGTTCCAGACATATAATAGTACGCGTCCACGGCTTAAAATACAACACAGAAATGAGACGATAGAAGAGGTCGATAACGCAAAGTTCTTGGGGATAATAGTTGACAAAAACTGTAACTGGAAATCTCATATTGATTACCTATGTAAGAAATTAGATAGATTTGTATTTGTCTTATATAGACTAACACGTGTGGCTGGTGTTAATGCGGCATTATGTGCATACCATGGCTACGTCTCATCAATTTTGCGCTATGGCATTATAATATGGGGTAATTCGGTAGAACTTGAAAGAGTGTTTAGAGCTCAGAAAAAATGTGTGCGCTCAATTTGTGGAGCGCACCCACTGGACAGTTGTGTTCCACTATTTAAAAAACTAAAAATCTTACCTCTTCCAGCACTGTATATTTTTGAAATTTGTGTTTTTGTACATCATAATAGACAAGAGTTTGACTTGCATAATGATGTTGTATCCAGACCTAGTCGAAAAGTACATATGCTTAATGTTCCTAGGCGTAGAATTAAACTGTATTCAAATAATGTATACTGCATGTCCATTACTGTTTATAACAAATTACCTGATGACTTCAAAACTCTTAACCTCAGAACATTTAAACTTAAATTATTTAACTTTCTTTTGAGTAAATGTTATTACTCGACTGACGATTATATGAATGAAAAATTCACCAAAATATTTGACATTGATGCCTATTAAATCTGACTTATATAATTTTATTATCATTAACAACTGTTGCACCATTAATTTTATGTATTTGTAAACTCCATTCTAATTTTATTTAATTTGATTGTAATTTAAATATTTGAACCATAAGTTTACATATTTGTACACCGGAAACGGTAGAATATTCTGATCTTAATTAATAATGCACTTAACAACTTTGTGCAATATTCTAACAAATAAATATTCTATTCTATTATTCTATTCTATTCTATTCAAACTTGGCTAGACGACGATCAAATTATAACAGCAGGTCTGATTTTCAAAGTTAAGCAAGGTGACCAACTTGATATATCAAGATTCCAGCCTCAGCAAACTTATTAAGATGTAGGTCTTGGCAGTAATTGCTACATCTTTTACATTCAATACATACAAATAAAAATAAAATAAAATGCAGTCTCTATAATATTGTTTATTGTGGGAATTAGGGACTGGTGGACCTTAATACAGGTTACTACGTAACCTAGCTAGGCCACCGGAGCCACTTATAATAGTTACTTATTTATAATATTGTTCCTCATTTAATAATAAATTATATTATGTAACAGACTGTAACAATCTTATGAAAAAAAAAATACATTGAAATCAACAATGGCACTTGTTAACCATAAAAGAGATCAATAGCATTAACGACTTTAACATGATGTAAATAATCTAAGGAAGTTCAAAAATATTAATATCAAATTAAATTGAACGAATACGAGTAGTTACAAGCCAAAATTCTGGCACCAGTTTTAATAAGGAGTATCGTGTTAGCCAGTTACTGGGTTATAGAGGTTAGATAGGCAGTTGTTCTATGTAAAACACTGGTACTTGCATTCGGTTACTGGATATGACGACTGTGTCAGTGTTAACAGATTTTAGTTATGTGTGTCTGACATTGTTCCGTGTTTTAAGATAAATAATGTATACCTATTGCTTATTCGATGCTAATACTTATTGATGATTTGATACAACAGTGATATTCTGTACTTAATGACACCGTGAAACCTGGTTGTAGTTTTTTTGTAGTGAGCTGGCAATGCAACCACACAGGATGAAATTACGGATTCAAATTAAAGTTTTTTTTTTTAACTTAACCGCCAATAACTATTGAAATACATCAGTCTGCTGGTTACTATTTTTGGAGTCGGGATTGCGGGAA
Source organism: Tholera decimalis (assembly GCA_943138885.2). NCBI lineage: Eukaryota > Metazoa > Arthropoda > Insecta > Lepidoptera > Noctuidae > Tholera > Tholera decimalis. The sequence continues at coordinate 35,481,242 of OW964567.2, forward strand.
TGTTATAACGAAACCAGAGAACAGGTTGGGATTTTAGTCAGTAGAAGTCTGACACTCTCTTCCGCTCCACCTAGAACGGGGAGAGTCATTTGATAATATCCCACCGAAAAAAAAAAAACTAGTACCTCTTTTTAGAAACTGTTAGATTATGGATAGTACGCGTAAAATAGAATGAATGTACTCAGAGAGAAAGCGATAAAATCCTTTCTCAAAATAGTCTACGAATACTATTTACAAAAGGGTTACAAAGAGTTTGTATAAACATTCGTAGCCCGTAGCTTCGTAGCGGACGTAGCCTCGTAGCAGGCGTAGCCTCATAGCTGGCGTAGCCTCGAAGCTGGCGTAGCCTCGTAGCAGGCGTAGCCCGTACTCTCGACCGCGCCCCGGCGTCACTCGTCTTGCCAACACAAACAATGTTGTTTTACGTCCACTGGAACTTTAACTGAATTTGTATACTTATTGTAGCATCGGACAAAGTCGTTTGTTTTGGCAAAGTTGTTGTATTTCGTGTCTGTTAAGTTTGTAGATTTTCGGTCGGTCGATCTTGATGTAATTTAAATATTTTATGGTCTATTGTCTAACGAAAAGCATGTCCAAGAAGCTGATTTTATTCTCCTTCCTATGAACAGTAGATTTTTTAGATTTCGCTCTTAGTTTATATCTGCGGTTCATTCCTCTTTGTCACAAAAACCATGCAGTTTTTAGAGAAAGATATCTTTTGACTTTCAACAATAGTATAGTTATCTAAGAGGGTAGAATAGAAACTGTTTAATAAAGGTATTATACACCTATATTTGTGGTGTATGTATACACCATATATGTTACATAAAATGATTGTAATGATTTAAATTATGGAAACATTGTGAAAATCAATTAAGTTTTGGAATAGGGTAAGCATAGAGTTTCTTGTTGTTTTTTCCAATAATTGAACCGCACAATAGCTTTTAAATTTTTTTGTCGACTACTGCGAAGCCCAAATGAAGGCCTATATGTTTTTAAGTAAACATAATATAAGGAAATAGAAAAAAAATTGTTTTGGAAATGACATGGAGAGGACATAATAGGCGGCTTTATCGCGGAAAAATCGTTTGAAGATAAATTTTTGATGGATTAAAAAGAGACATTACCTACTGCAGCAGGCAGGCTTTGGTAATTACATACATCTATTCTACGCATATTAATAAAAAAACTTTTTAGCAAAAAATAAAACCGACTTCCATAACAAAACACTACAAAGCCAAAAATAACTTTGCTTTACTGATGATTGAATTTTAAAACATATAAATACTATATAAAGCTAAATTACCACTCAATGACTCACTGACTCATTGACATAATTATTCTCCCAGATGGTGGATGGGGAGGTGGGTATATTTTGACAGATTCGTAAACAACTAACTCTCAAACCTACGGGAAAAGTGCCAAACCTCCCCTTTTCACCCCCCTTCTCCCCCCTCCCTATCGTATCTCGGAAACTATGAGACCCGTATTTTTTACGGTTTCGTATAGAGGAGGCTCGGTAAAGTAAAAAGCATTTTTCAAAGTCGCCCCCCTTGCCCCCTTCTCACCCCCTTTAGGCGGATCTCGGAAATTAAGAGACTTGGAACATTTTTTTTTTCAGATTGATGTAGAGGGGCATTGCTTTAGTTTTTATTAAACTACATTTAGGGGTTTTAAAAGTGAACAATCCACCACCACAAGCACGCGAGGTGCTAGCACCTCGCGCAACACGCAGATACTAGTCTCTTTATAATATTAGTAGGTATAAATTGCAGTACAGGCTCGGGCTTGCAGATGGCGAGCAGGTGTAGCTCATCGTCCGGTAAGGATCAGACCCGGGTCGACGGAGCGTCGTGTAGGTACTAAGCGTGCTTCAAAGCAGCAGTAACAGGAACTGATATGACCATTGCCCGCCGGAGAGAATGTTCTAAAAAGATACCGCAGCTCCGGAATGACTGACTAATGACTAACTGAAGAAATAGGGTGGGGTTTCAGTGGGGAGGAGTCATTTTGATTTTCTCAAGAAAAGGTATAGATTGCATTTACTAATTATTTGTAGTTAACGTATTCTAAAAGGAGAATTTAAATAGCCTAACCATCTCAGTAACACAGCTTTCTAATTAAGAAACTTGCCCGAATGGAATTTGCAAGTCACCTACAAGGGCGCACTTGACACTATAATATATTTCAATGAGTCAGCAACTGACTTGTATTCACGAATACACAATGAGACAGGAGATCTAACTGCTTCTTATGAAATAATGTGTAAAATACTAAAGTCGAGTTCAAATAAAAGAAAGAAACGGAAGTCGTTATCATCGGCTAAGCTTTTTTCTAACTCACGTTAAGTTTTGAAAGTCCTTCCAAAGGTTGCCTGGAACATATCGCTTTTAGCGACAAGACCGCCATTGTAACCACAGAATCCGCGAGTTGACAGTATGTTTAAAAATTTAAAATAACTATTTAATTATGCAAATCTATTGATATGACGCACAAAATAGTACAAATGAAGAAAAGATTATTAATTATTAATTTTATTTTCCCTTGAGAAAAATGAGACTTTTTATCTGTGAGTCACGTGATTAGAAACACCAATCAGAAAACGAGACGTCATCGTTCAATATTTTGACAGCTGACTGGTTATCTTTAGTTGGTGCGTAAGACAAAATAAGAAATAACTAACTAACTGCTTGCACTGTCTGGACAGGTCCACTCAAATTTGCGTGGTTATTTCCTCAAAAGAATACCAAAGACATGAACCTACATGCTTCTCATATACAAATACAAATTGTTTGGAATTTAAAAGAGACGTTGACGACAAACTCAGAGGGAGGTTGTTTCGGTGTTTCTTCTCAGAGTAGTCAGTTAGGAAATACCGCCCTCATCTAGCTAAACTAAACACGCAAAAAATCATGACGTGTAAAAGTGTCATTTATGACCAATTTTCAAATAAATATTTCATTTCATTTCATAACTAACTCTCTCTCTTCTGGTTCATTTGTCTAATCGTCCTGTAACAGTTGTTCGATGAGTTCCTTTTTTGTCTTTTTAAAAAAGCAAATAGATAGATATATTATTTATTGTACACCATAACAGTAAAACAAATATGGACTTAACAACTAAAAAGGGTGATACAATGGGCGGTCTTATCACTAAAAGCGATCTTTTACAGACAACCTTTGGATGGATTTGACACAAGTTCTAACCACTTCTTGCGAATATCTCTTTTTAAAGGGACATGAATAAATAGTTTCGTTGGCGTTTTTATAGTAGTATTCCCACAACAAGATACTGCACAGCACTGATAATAATTTTTCACGTTCATAATAGAGTAAAATATCATAAAATACCCGAAGTACATTTATGTGCCAAATGCCAGGAATTTTGTTTTTTGAACGATGACGTCATACATAGTCACGTGACCACAATGCCACGATTTAGGCCATAGTTTTTTAATAAATTAAAAAATTACTTATATTTTAATTGAAAGGTTAAGTGATTAATAAAATATTATTTTACGAGTACACATGAAGCGCTTCGAAGCGTTTCAAACAATTTTTACAAAGTTGTCAACTCGCGGATTAAGCAATATTGTTAAATAGAGCCTTGAACATCGTCAACGAGTTGCAAGTCTATCGGCTTTCTATCGGTTACATTTCGGGGAGTGTGCGATGGAATTACACAATCTAATACCGCCAAGCCCGTTCCATCATCGGACTACAAGATAAACGGCGCTGAGCCATGGTTACATGGTGGACATCCCACCCATACGCACAAAACGTTTTGGGAATGCTTTCATTGTGCGTACGGCTAAGGAGTGGATAGATAGATAGATAGATATACTCTTTATTGTACACCATAACAGAATTAAATAAGGACTTAAAAACTACAAAGGGTGTTACAATGGGCGGTCTTATCGCTAAAAGCGATCTTTTACAGACAACCTTTAGATGGATTTCCTGATCGCTATAGCGTGGGAGTCTTTAAGTCAAGAGTGAATAGGTTACTTCTAGGCAAGCGTGCTCCATCTTCGACCACATCATCGCGAGGTGAGATGGTGGTCAAACGCGAGCCTATTCTGAATAAATTGTTAATTTGTGTACAATAATTGGTGTAAAATAAAGTAAATTTTATCTATCTATCTATCTATTTATTTAACACGGAGTGACTGCCTATCTAATCTCCACAACCCAGAAGCTGGGTAACACGATAACTCTTGAATAGACTGGGATTAGATTATCAGGTAGTAGGCATTCTCTACCAGTCAACCATGAGTGGTGAAGAGATAGGCGGTGCAATATGTACGTGAGAAGTTGTAATAAAAAGTACAAATCTACATAAATACATATATACTCAATTATCTTATATTTGAAAATACTGCTCATTGGTAAAAAAATAGATCCGCTATTTCTTCTTGAACGCATAGCGATTGTTAACCATCCTGATCTCGAGAAAGCGTATTCCAGGGGAGAATTGACTGAATATGAAAAGAAGAATGAACAAAGTCAGAAGTATGAGAAGGACAGAGTAAGAGAAGACCTGTAACGAAAAGATGTACAAATGACAGCCAGAACCAACGGTTTAACCTTTTGAACGCCACGGTCGGATATAGCCGACAAACGTAAACGTGCCAAACACGCCACCGCCGTCTACAGCCGACAAGAAAACGACATTTTTTAAGACATAAATAAAGTTTTCTGTGTTTCTTTTTCCTATTATTTAAAACTACATTAATGACATATTGTAAAATGGCACAAAGATATATTCATTACTTACATTTCACAAAAAAAAAACAATCATCAAAAATTGCTAATCGAAATCCATAAAAAAAGGGTTCTTCCTCACGCCACAGTCGTCAAGACACGACAGCTAGTGATGGGTAAGTAAGGTAACTTTTATTTAAAATTTATGAAATATTTTATTAACTTTATAAACGCCAGAGCGTAAACGCATCGGCGCCCCTGCTACGCCCAGCCACAAATTCAGCGCAAAAACCTACAAAAAAATAAGGATTCCAACACCTTATCGATAAGTTATCGATAACCAATTAATTATTGCTTTACGTTCCATATTTTTTAAATAAAATATTACTCGTTGTATTATTATTTGGTATCATACTATCGTTGATGTGCTTTTCGAGGCACGGAGGACTCTCGATGTGATGACTGAATAACACACTGTGTGTCTATCATCTCTTTTTCAACTCTCCTGTCGCAGTCCTGCTGGAAGAAATTTCTCAGGGAATAAGCAGCACCTTTGTGCCCTTTTGTCTTTTTTTTCTTTTGTAAGTTTCATACAAACATATTTTTTTTATACATTTATAAATAAATGAATTCAGCCAATCTCCTACATTACTGCCAGCCATTTTTATCCCGCAAAACTTAGACAGCTATTATTTATCGAAGGGCAATACGCATAAACAAATAATATCAAAACAAAGAGTTTAGTAAGACAGATGGCGCAGCGTGACAACCGTGTATTTATTACCAACGCGTCGAGAAATGGTAAGTGGTTGCTATTTCTTTGAATAGACACTGCTAACTTACTTTACCAGTAAAACATCTGTAAACTAGACCTTATCGCCAAGGTAATAAGGGCGTTGGTGCATTTTTTTTGGTGGTTTTGTAAAGTTGTGTTGCAAGTTTTGAGTAGCGCAGTAAGTCTTGAAAGCAAGGGAATATTTCTTGCTGGATTATAGATATTTTGATCTGGATTGGTTTGAAATTATGGGTTTCGTATCGTTATTTCAAAATGAAATGATCTGCCTTTAGTGGTAGCACAGTGGCACAGGCTTGAGTAAAGACATATATATATATATATATATATATATATATATATATATATATATATATATATATATGGTAGTGAGTTCAAAACCCACGCAAGCACATTACTCTCTGTAATTTTCACCGCCACTACTCGGTTATGGAAAACATCGTGTGAAAACCGGAATGTTCTAGGACCGAAAAATTGGTCAAGTGCGAGTCAGATTCACCCATGAAGGGTTCCGTAGTAAGCAAGCCAAATAACTTTGCTTTTCACAGTGTTTGTATGAATTACAAAGTTATATTTGCGGTTTTAGAAAATATGCTGTATCTAAAAAACTGCTGACCCGATCTCATTTAAACTAATTTTTGTTGAAAGTTTACATTAACACGTTCGCTGACAGTACGTCGTTAGGCGGGAAATTAAAATAGTGCGTTATGACAGTACTTAAAATCGGAAAGCGGTTCACAGAATACATCTACCTACCAAGTTTCACATGTGTAATCCTAATAGTTTCGGAATAAAATGGCTGGGACATAAGGACGGACGGACAGACAGATAGACAGACATGACGAAACAATAAGGGTTTCGTTTTTTGCCATTCGGCTACGGAAACCTAAAAATGTGAAGATATCTGACACCCATTAATCTACACTGGGTCAGCGTGGTGGATTATTGCCCATTCCATCTCATAGAGAGAAGGTTTGTGTGCCAGAAGTAGGAACATCATAGGTTGATAATGACATTTTGTAGGAAAGTGTTTTTTCTTTTCTTTTCATTGTCTGTATCTATACAACGTTTAACAGAATAAACGCAATTCCTAAAAATAGTTGGTTCAGAATCGGCTTCCGAATCGATTTCCGTCATAAAAAATAGGTGTTAAATTTAGATGGAAAAATCTTTCATTTAACTTAAAATAGAAAGCCAAACATAACAAATTAATACAATCCTTAATTCAAGGAAATTGTGTGCGTATCTCGTCGTCGGTCGCTAACATTGCATGAGTGTATGCGTCTGCGTGATGATATTGTATGACGCAAATACGTTTTGCGTTTAATAAGGATAACTATGTTATAAAAAATGTCTAGGTTTGGTTTCAATTTATTTAGTTACGGATGTTGTTTTAGATTTATAATTTAACTAGTACTCACGCGGGGCTTCGCTCCCGTGGATTCTATCACGGTAAAAACATAACTCTCCTTTTTTGCAGTCGCGTAAAAAGTAGCCCTAACCTTTCTCAAGCTTCAAGCTACTTCCATACCAAATTTCATCCAAATCCACCCGGTATTTTCGAAGATTAGCGCGTTCAAGCAAACAAACAAACAAACAAACTTTTCCGCTTTATAATATTAGTATAGATATTCTAATTGGGGTGTCTGAGATATTGCGCTTAATCTGTTACACGTTGTATATACAGAATGTACCGAAACTCAAAGTCAAGCGGGTACTGGGCGATAGGCTACTAGTTTTAGCAAAAATAATAAAAAAAATCCATGTGACTTGGATAATTGATAATAGATATAATTTTGAAAATGTTGAAAATCAACACCCTAGATCACATATTTAAGTACTATGATCACATAAAGGTAATTTTTCCGCTGTTGATTTCAGTCATAAATCTAATAATTAATATTGTGAGATTAGTACAAAAAAAAAGTTTTATTAACCTCTAGAGCTGGGGCTCTAGAGGTTAATAAAACTTTTCACAAAAACGTGCCAGTAAACAAGTATTAGTTGAGCCCCGCTGACATACGATAAGAGCCCGCCCGCGGTGCTTCACGGATGGTTGGCGTAAATATGGCGGTCCTTGAGAGGTTAAGTCATGGTTAAAAACGTTTCATGTCATAATTTTGACGCCTCATCTTTAGAAAAATATGTGCTATACTACCATAGCCAAATTATTAAAAAAAATGGCCCATTTAATGAAGATTTCAAAATGGTGCAACACTTACCACTTATCTTTACATCAAAAATATTATTACTTATTTACTTGCAAGAGGTCTTAATTTAAATTTATTATTATTAAAAAAATAAACACTGAAAAAAATACCGAATGGTGACTTAAATATATGTTAATTTTCAACATTTTCAAAATTATATCTATTATCACTTAACCAAGTCACATGGATTTTTTTATTATTTTTGCGAGAACTGGTACAACCTAGCCTATTGCCCCGTGCCCGCTTGACGTTGAGTTTCGGGACACCCTGTATAACCACTCACTGATTAATCAGGAAATCTCAGAAACTACAAGTAGTAGGGCTCTCAAATTTTGCATGCAGTTCCTTTTAGTACGTAGATGATCGCTAAGACGGGATTTTGCGAAATTCCCACGGATCGGGATTTACACGGGAAAAACTTCCCACGCGAACGAAGTCGCGAGCAACTGCTAGTGTTATATAAAAACATTGATAGTTAATTAATTAAATATCTAGCAAACATTAATGCAAAGAGCTTTTCAAGACAAAAATGGTTAAGCGATGCATCAAAATGTTAAATATCCGCATAGTAAACCAGGACATCTTCATCATCTTTCCTTAGAATAATAACACAGTATTTTCTTACTTTCATAGCCTCCAAAAACCATCTTTATTTGCATTTCAGTGTTTGCCATACCAAACACATTTAGTATTTCCAAACGCATTGTGTACATAACTCGACATCGCGAGTAAAAAAGTGTTGGCTTATCTTTAAAACAAGATTTACCCAGTATTTCTTTAACCAAGTGTCAACACGCCTGATTCATGGCCCCGTAGTTTCTCTCCGATGGTGCCAACGAGATGTGACCACCGCTAGGGATTTGAAGTTTTTAGTTTTTACAACTTAAAAAAATGCTGATACATGCACTACCTCACGAGCCAACACGCTTTCTGTTTCTGTTAAAACAAAGTAAATTTCGTAAGGAATTGAGTATGGAAAGCGTGAAATGAAGCTTTTCGAAACAATATCTATACTTAATATTAAAAAAATTGTTTGTATTTTTAAACGCGCTAATTTTCGAAAGTGATGGATTGGATGATTTGGATGACATTTCGCATGGCAGTAGCTTGAAGAAAGAATATTTTTTTTATTTTTTATTTAAAAAGGTAACTAGCAATGTGCCAACTAAGCTAAATATGCTTGTGTCTGGAGTGGGTTCACGGCAATAGTGTAATGGGTGGGGTTCGAACTCGTGACCTCTCGATCACAAGTCCGACATCTTATCCATTAGGCTACCCATTATTATTTTACCCGACTGTAAAAGAAGAAGGGTTTTGTTTTTATCGTGATATAGTCCACGGGCGTGAAGCCCTGCACGTCTGCCAGTTGCACTATACAACGTGTAAAAAATTTAAAGGGTATATACATACCAAGTGCATAGCTTCTTTGGATGATAACAAACGATATGGCAAGGGTTTTGTAATCCTAAGGCTTCGTTCACACGGCATTGTCCTGCACGTTTTTTTGCATTATACGTCTTAACGTATAAATAGTGACCATACAACGTACATAGATCCATTCACATGTCGATTGTACTGCAAAAATACGTGTACCGCTTATACGTTTAAACGCATACTCAACGGACTTGTCAAGCAAATCGAAAAAACTTTGACGTATTCGGTTCGCAGTCGCATATGGTATAGCTTTGTCTCCTTCACACGACACGATGTCATACGTTTTTTATCGAATAGCAACTGAAGAAGCGTTTAGTACCTGAGCGTCTTTTGGAGGGGTGGCACGTATTTTATGTTTGATTTGGTTTGATATTCAAAATGGTTGAGGAATCTTCTATAGATAACGAACTATTAATTTCTTTAGTGGAACAAAATCTCGTTTTATGGGATAGAACTTTGGAACTTTATAAAAATCACGTCGCAACTCAAGCGGCTTGGCAGAGAATCATGGTAATCATTGATCCTAATTTTGAAACAAAGGAAGAAAAAACAAGACAAGCCATAGGTATGTATCTTTTATTATTAATAATAAAAATTGCGTTACTACATATTTTAACTTACTCTGCTTAGTTCTAAATATATTCATTTTGCCATGGGACTGATCCTTTTTTTGATAAAAAATAGTGACTAAAAATGGACCTTACGCTGTTTGCTTGAACATTTCTGACGTACTTTGAATATTTTCAAATAATGGAGGATTTGCCACATCTTTAAAATTGTGTCCATCATTTTCACGAACGTAATTGTGTAATACATTGCATGCTTTTATGATTTCTGTGAATAAACTTGGTGAAACATCAATACCCTTATGTAGAATTCTCCATTTTCCCGCTAAGATACCAAAAGCACACTCCACGTATCTCCCTACTCTGCTCAGCTCAGGCGGTAATTAAAGATTTTTTTACGAAAATCTAAATGTGTTCTTCTAAAAGGGCGTAGTAAATTATTATGTAGAGCAAATCCCTCATCACCAATAAATACGTAAGGTGTACTTTCTCCACCTTCTAATAATGGAATGATGAAATGAAAATGAATGATGGTTTGGGTATATTCAGCGAACCATCATTAACTTTTTTCCATAAGACGGAATTTTTCAAAATGGATGAGTCACAATATTTTCCGTACGATGCTATGTCTACATATATAAATCTGTATTCCGAATCAACCACCGCAAGTAGCACAATTGAAAAATAATCTTTATAATTGAAGTACATGGATCCACTATGAGGAGGCTTTAAGATTTTTATGTGTTTCCCGTCAATTGCACCTAAACAATGAGGGAAATTAGTCTTTCTTTCAAAACCTTCCACTATTTTCATCCATTCACTTTCTGTAGAAGGCGTTTGAAGATATTCTCCCTGAAGGACATGCCACAGAGTCCAGCAAACATCCCAGATGATACCACTTATAGTCGATACTCCAACTTTTTATGAATAGTGTTAATCTTTCATGGAACACCTCGATGCTAAATACCTGAAAAAAGAAATGTATATGTACCGTATTACTTATCATGTTTGTCTTTTACAGCTAAAATGATTATTTAACGGTGGACTCATATAAGAGATAATTATAATCGATCATATAAAAAGATAAAACATCAGAAAGCTCAGGAAGTGACGGCAAAACAGCAAAGCCTTATGTATATAGTAAACAGTTATCTTTTCTGCAGAAAGTAATACAACCTAAAGAGACAATAACTACTACTACTATTACTACCGAAAATAACAACACGGAATCCGATAATAACACAGAATCCGTAAACCAGAAAAATAATTCTGAGGGAGGAAATGAAACATTGGTAACAAACTCTATAGAGACACATGACACAATGGTGGCAAAGAGCCCAATACCTAATCGTGTACCTAAAAGATCTCTAAAGAATATGATTAGTCCTGTAGATGCGAAGATGATGAAATTTATGTATTCTTATTCAAATAACGAACCTAAAACAATGAATGCATCTTTCATTTTTTAATGGGATATTACCATCATTAAATAAGTATGACGATGATGAAGTCCTCGAATTCCAAATGACAATTAATGAAAAAAAATAGAAACAGTCGCCAAACTCGTGAATCGTCGTCTTTCAATCTCTCATCAGTTCACAGAAGATATTTTACACAACAATACCAAAATAGTAATATTACACAAGAAGCTACAAATTCTATCATTACAAACATGACTACAACGACTTCTCTTCCAGCAGCTTCTCTTCAAAGTCCGTCCTCTGTCGAATCGTGCTATTCTAACTACACAAATATGGATTACAATGGCTTTTAATACGAAACACGAATATACTATAGTAAAATAGGTCAAATTTTAATATTTTTAATTATAATAATTAACATGAATAAAACTTAAATAATCACAACCCGTGTATTTTTATTTGTGTACTCACCTTAAACAGATGGCTAATTTCATTTTAGTACTAATACATTTCCGCATATTCGTATTTGATTTTGGTAGGCTTGAATTTTCCAGTCGAGTTAAGAAGTTTTCAAAACTTTCAATAGACATTCGAAAGTAATTAAAAAACATGTTTTCATCGTTTCTAAGATTTTCGAATAATTTTTCAAATGTACGCACAGAATATTGATTAATAGGATGTACCCAAAACCTTCTGTTTTGTCGGCGGCGAGACCGTTGGCGCCTTCGATACCAATATAAAAGTACAACCAAGCGTGGATCCATCAGTGACGTCTACTCACTGTGACAACTGTGTGGAAACTGCGGCTATTCGTTTTTACACGAATGAAAATTTACCATATGAACACCCGGTTGACTATTCGTTAAAAAAAAGATTACAGAAAAACGTGCAGGACAATGCCGTGTGAACGAAGCCTAAGTCTACGTATCTAGAACTTATTATAAATTCCAATACACTGATACCAGAGACTGAATTTTTCAAATTAAGAAGAACGAACGAAGAGAATTATCGTGTTATTGGCAAGTGACGTGGAATGTTATTGACCCTCGTAGTGCTGTGACACGTTTGTTATGATTGGTATTCAAGAAATATATGAAACCGATAATTTGGTATCAATTCTTTGAGTCAGTTATTTTGAGCTGAAACTTTGCATAGAGACTCCATACCAGATGTTGTCTTCAGCCCTTTTGGATAGATATGGGGTTTCCGTTACACATTGTATATCAACTCTAGATTTTGAGTGAATGAGAAAGTCCTAGAATTCATAACACCAGCCAATATAAATTTTGTGGAACACAAAACAATTTTAATTCAGTAAAAAACTAAGCATGCCAAGCGTGTATCCTCTAAGACACTATATATGTCTATCGGCTCTAAATTTTGAGTAACCTGTTGACAAATGCCAAGAATTTAATAATTTTTGGATAATACAGGACTTTGTACAAAGTAAACCATTGTATTTTTTATAATTTTCAATAATTATGTTGTAAAAGATAAGTCCTACTCTCTAAATAGCACTTTGAATCAAGTTACTATGCTTTTCCGTAACAGAATATATGATAACGTTAAAAATTTAAGAATTTCTATGGGAGCTTTTTGTATCGGATGAACCATCAATTTATCAAATTAATCTTTGTTTATAGACCTGTGTAATAAGATTGATTCAATACAAATCTGTTTCTTCGAGACATGTTTTCTGAAAACTGAGATAGAATGGAAAACTTATCATTATGTATTCATTTTAAGAAGGTAAGTTTGGGAGATTTTTGTTTGCTTCTAGAGTATTTCAAGCTTCTATTATATTTCTATTAGTACAGTCGACTCAGGTTAATTCGACACTCGAGGGACAAATAATACGAGGGGAAAATAATGCGAATTATCGAGTGTTTGAAATATCAAATTGTTCGAAATTTTTGAGAGAAAAGTAATAAATCTTCGAATTATTGAACACCATTCTGAGAACGCCAGCTGTTAGGTGGGACTCTCCAATCTTGGGGTAATGGATACGACTGCACGCAGTCAAGTAAACATACCGCAGGGTCGGCGTGTCCCACGCAGCTTAGATTTATATTTTAATATAGTTATAAGTTGTTATTAAGCTATCACTTTTTTTTTTTTTTACGTGGTAAAATTATCAAATAAGTCCTCCCACTCCGGGCAGGGTGGGAGGGACTGTCAGACTTTTACTGACTAAAATCCACGGTGTTCCTTCAATAACCCTTTACATACCGGGGCCACGGTAACGGGATGAGTCCCACGACCCCGGCGGGCTTCGGCCCTCTGCAGAGGCCTCGTTATGTTGCTGACGCTCTTTGAGGCGCGCGTGGAACACGACGCGCCGTCGACCCGGGCATGGTCCATGGTTGGACAGCGAGTTGCCCTTTACTCGCTATCCGCATGCCCGCGCCTACGGTGGCCGGAGATCGTCGGCCGACGTCCGACGCCGTGGGCGTCTACCACTGCGGCTGGGCTGGAGGGAGGACGCCATCCTCTCCCTCACGCGGCCCGCCTCCTCCTTCGGAAGCATGACTGCTTCGCAGAAGGAGGCGACCGCTTCCCACTCCCTCTCGCCCCGCAGCATGGCCTCGACCAAGGCCGGGCGCGAGAGGTCTCCGCCTATTGTCGCCGTGAGGACACGTTGGTGCTCTGCCCAAGCTGGGCATTCCTGCACCGTGTGCTCGACTGTGTCCTCAGGGCGACCCTCGCAGTGGTGACACCCAGGCGTCTCTTCCTTACCCATCAGACACAGGTACCTCCCGAAACTTCCGTGTCCGGTGAGGACCTGCGTCATGCGGTAGGTCAGGCCGCCGTGACGCCGATCTAGCCACTCCTCAAAGAGGGGTCTTACCGCCGCAATTGCGGCGTGCCCGGCCGTCGGTTGCGACAGTCATTCCCTCCATACTGCCCTGAGATCGCGCCGGAGTTCTTCCCGCCGCGCCTTGACTTCTCGAGGCAGCGGGGATACGCCCCGGCGCTGCGCCTCCACGCGCCATTCATAGACGCGCTGGAGGGCAGTCGCCTCCATATCCCAGGGCAGCAATCCGGCAAGGAGGTTGGCCGATTCGCCGGCGATCGTGTGGTATCCCCGGATCATTCGGATAGCCATGACCCTCTGGCATGCGACCAACTTTCGTGGTCGCGTCCGGATGCACAGGGCCCACACTGGGGACCCGTAGAGGGCCATGGACCGCACGACGCCGGCGTACAGCCTTCGGCAGGTGGCGTTTGGCCCGCTGAGATTAGGCAGGAGTCGCCTGAAGGCGGCTGCTGCCCGGTTCAGCTTTGGGGCCAAACTCAGGAAGTGCTCCCTGAAGTTCCACCGGCTGTCGAGGACGAGTCCCAGGTACTTCATCGTCCTCCCGACGCCGATGCGAACCCCCTCCACCGTTATGTGGGACTCAGACCGTGGCGCGTTCCAACCGCCATGAAAGCACATGGCCTCGGTCTTGTGCAGCGCCACGTCGAGTCCCAACTGCCGGATCCTATGAACGACTGTCGCAACCGCTTGCGTCGCCAGGTCGGCCGCCGCCTGGTGCGACTCTCCCTGCGCCAGGACGAGCGTGTCGTCAGCGTAACATACTACGCTGACGCCGTCAGGGAGGTCGCCGCGCAGCACCCAGTCGTATCCGATGTTCCACAGGGGCAGCCCCAAGACCGATCCCTGTGGGACACCGCACGACATCTCTCGCCGGTTCCACTCTCCCCGGTGACCGGGGTAGATGACGGCTCTGTCCGTCAGGTAGTCCTCGACTATGCGACGGAGGTAGGTCGGCACCCGGTGATACCGGAGTGCCTCCCTGATGCAACTCCAGGGCAGGGTGTTAAAGGCGTTGGTGATGTCCAAAGACACCGCCAAGACGACCCTGCCCCGGGATACCGCGTCACCCGTCGTGAGGGCTCTCACGCGCATGATGGCATCCACCGTCGAGCGCCCCCTGCGGAAGCCAAACTGGAACTCCGCTAGATCCGGGCCCACCCAATTCAGGTGCCCGAAGAGGCGGTCTGCAATTACTCTTTCCAAGAGCTTGCCCGCCTCGTCGAGCAGCACGATGGGCCGGAATGCGGACGGAGAGTCCGCAGGGCGCCCGGCTTTCTGGATCAGGACCAGCTTTCCCGTCTTCCAGCGAAGCGGAAACTGGCCCCTCTCCAGGCATGCGCTAAAGAGCCCCCCTAGTCGAGGCTTGAGAGTCTCCGAGGCCAGGACCCACGCTTTCCCTGGCAAGCCGTCGGGTCCTGGGGCGGTATTTTTGGCCTTGAGCCGTTGTACCGCCACTCTCAAGTCTACCTCGGTCACTTCTGGAGCGTCGTAGACGTCGTCGTCGCTGTGGTCCGCGTTTGCGCCAGCTTCAGGTTCCGTCGGAGACGGAGCCACGGGCGGGGGAGCGTGCTCCCCTCGCGATGGGAACAGGGCGCTCACCATGTCCTCCAAGAACTGAGGCTGGAGACTCTGCGTCAACGGGGGAGCCCAGGGGCGGAGCTTCTCTCGCACCCACTTGTAGGGACGGCCCCATGGGTCCCCGTCCAGAGTCGCCAGCATCTCCTCCCGGGCCAGTTCCTTGGCCCGCCAGATCTCGTCTCGGAGGACGGCCTTCGCTGCCCTGTAGCCCTCGTACAGCTCCGCCTCTACAGTCGCCGCATCCGGAGGTCGGGTGCGGCGCCTGCGAAACCTGGTGTACCGGCGTCGCGCCGCAACGCACGCTTCGCGCAGCGCTGCTAGCTCGCTCGACCACCAGTACAGCTGACGCCGGGCGCGTCCTTGCCGGACCCGGGGCATGGCCACGTCGCAGATCTCCGACATGGCCTCCCGGAACCACTCCGCCTCGTCGTTTATGTCGGCAGGCCTGTCCGGGGGTGACCCCCAGGCCTGCACGATCGAGGCTTCCAGGAATAGCTCCCGGTCAATCTGCTTCAGCGCCCATCGCGGACCACTCAGGTCCCGTCGGACCGGCGCGTCTGGGGTCTGGGCGGAGACGTCGAACCGGATATACCGGTGGTCGGAATAGGTCTCCACCTCCTCCACAACACGCCAGTCGGTGACGCGCGATGACAGGCTGGGGGTGGCGAACGTAACGTCCACCACCGACTCGCCCGTAAACCGCACGCACGTGGGGACAGAACCCCGGTTCTCGATCACCAGGCCCTGCGCACGGGCCCAGTGCTCGAGCATCCTGCCCCGCCTATAGTCCGTGGACCGGGAACTCCAAGCCGGACTCTTGGCGTTGAAGTCCCCGAGGACGAGGGCGGGGAGGGAACCGAGGGCGACGACGACGTCTCCCAGCTCCGTTAGGGAGTTCTGGAACTCGGCGAGAGTTCGGTTCAGGGAGAAATAAACGCCTACCACAGCGATCTCTCCGAACCGTGCTGCAACGATCCCACGCCCTCTCTTGACGCGATCGAGGGGCGGGGTACCGGCGGCGGCCGATGAAACGAGGGTCACCGAGCCGTCCAAGTCCGCCACCCAGTCGTTCCTGGGCAGGACAAAATACGGCTCGGCGACCACGGTGACGTTGATCAACCACTGCGCCATGCTCTGGAGCAAAAGTTCCTGAGCAGCGGCGCAGTGGTTCATGTTCGCCTGTAGGAAGCGCAATGGGGCCATTAATCGGGATCCATTGCAGCCTCCTCCAGGGCCCCTCGCGGGGGTTCAGCCACGACGGCGATGGCGGCGGCAGTAGCGACGGCGGCGGCGGCGGCGGCGGTGGCGGTGACGACGGCGGCAGAGGGCCTACCTCTGCGCCTGGATTTGGTGGGTGGGGCGCAGGACTTGCCCCCAGCCCGGTGATCGGCCGGCTTGCCAACCGCCTCACATGCGAAGCAGTGAGGCGGGGCGGAGCACGAGCCGGCCTTGTGACCGGGCTGACCGCAGCGGAAGCACCTATCGCTGCGGTCTACCTCCGAGGTGCGCACGCATGCCGCATGGTTGCCCACTTGGCAGCGGAAGCACCTCAGGGGTCTGGGGTCCAGGACTTTCACCTGCGCAGATACCCAACCAACCAGGAGCCTTTGGCCCTCCTGGATCTTTTTGGCTGCCGGGACGGGGCAGCTAACCGTAATGGTTTGCGTCCCCGTGAAGCCAGGACGCAGGGTGCCCGCCCTCACCTGATCGGGAGGGCACCCCCCAGTCCTGGCTACGGCGGCCACCACTTCCTCGGCCGTCACGGAGTCATCCAGACCCAATATGCGCATGTCTGCGCGCTTGGTGGGTCTGGAGACTCGGGCCTCCTCCGCATTTAAGGACGCTCTGAGCCGTTCGGCCAGAGCGTCAGCGGCAGGGCCACTGGCCGCGCCGGGGATCTCCAGCATCCAAGTCCCCGTCGCAGTGACCCGGTGACGGAGGCCGCCGACGATGCCGAGCTCCGTGATGTCGATCGCCATCCGCGCCTTCGCCAGCACGTCGCGGTACGACACGCCCCTCTTCACCGCGTCCGGCTGCAGTGTGATCACTACAGCCGCGGTCTTGGGGGCGCGCAATCGCGCTGCGGCGTCTCGCCGCCGCCGTCGCTCCCTTCTCCGTGAGGACCTGGCTGCGCCAGCAGCCTTCCTCTTCTCCCCGGCCACTTGCCAGTCGGTGCCGGCCGGAGGAGTCTTTGGAGGAAGCTGCTGGGACGGCTGGTTCCCGGCCTGGGCCTTCTTCCCTTTGGCCGCCTGTTTCGGCCCCGCAGGTGTCGGGGTCGGAGGCGGCTTTGGTGGGCCCGGTTTGGGCTTGGCCGGGGCCGTCTTCGCCCTCGCAGGAGCCGCCGTCGCTGGGGCCGTCTGCCCAGTGGCCGTCTTTGCCTGAGGCGGCCTCGTCGCCGTCCGGGGAGGCTTGGATGCGACCGCAGCCGCGTACGAAGGCGCCGCCAGCGGGGGTCGCAGCACGCGGCTCTCCAATACGGAGAACCGCTGCTGGAAGGCGGCCAGCTCCTGTCGCACCAGGTCAAGAATCGAGTTCTCCGCTGGTGTGGGCTGGCCTTTCTACCCAGTATGCTGCCCTGCGGCACGCCATAGTCGACCGGCAGTTCATTGCTGATATATTCTCCGATTTTTACGCATTGGGTTCTATTTTTTAAATAGTCTGTTTATGATGTTGATGTTGTTGATGTGAACCTATAACCTAGTGTTAGTAATAGCTTAATCCCCACCAACTGTGTCCCCACGTTGTCGTCGTGGTGGGGCTTGCGTGTTTCGATGATCTCTGGGGCCATGCCGGTAGAGGCACTCATGCCGGACGGGCCCAGAGGGAGAAACCAGACCAAGAGGGACACACCGGGGGAAAGGCGCGCCGCCTGGAGGATCGAGCAGCTAGCTCGAGCTTCTAGACGGCGCGGGGCCTGGTCTCAGAGATCGGGTCAAGGGGGAGGAAAGGTTCACTACCGGTATGCGTCTAATCTTTAGACGTAACCGTGAAGTGAACCAGGGGAGGGGAAATGGGAGATAGGGTCGGAGGAACTCACCTCACTAAAAAAGTAAACAAAATGGCAGATAAGGTTCTTGTAAACGCTACCCAGGCGGGTCCCAGCTGCTCTTCAGCTGGGGAGTCCCGCACCGGATACGTCCGGTCAGTCCCACCGTACTCTGGGGGGGACAGCAATAACTTTTTTCCCAAATTTTCGGCAGTCGCCGCATCGAGCCAGGGAGGCTCACGTGCCCGTGAGGTGGAGTCGCTGGACTTGTCCAGCACGTCCACTTCACCGGCACCAAATTCTGAGCGAGCACAGAGTGCCGCTCCACGAAGGAAGGGGGCGTTGGTGCTCGGGTCGGAGACCGACTCGGCATCTGACGCCTAGAGCTTCCAGAGCTTAGTCTCTGGGAGCGCAGTCAGGAGTGACGAGGGGGGCGCCGACAGGAGGAAGGAGTTCCTCAAGCGCCCCCGCAACGACGAGTCGTCGTCGGAGGAGGGGCTTGTCTCGGCCCGCAAGATCCCCACTAGCGTGTGGGGTAAAGGCCGAGGCAAGACCTCGGGGAGGGGGCCTCCCTCTGGAGAGCCCAACACTGGTCTGGCCCCGAGCGATATCGATATCGAACTATATACAACGAATCTGACGTTATTCAGCTCCAAAATGATTTAAATAACGTATATAATTGGTATACAGAAAATAAAATGACTCTAAATCAAAATAAATGTTACTTCATCAAATTTAGCAGGCAAAGAATTACATGTAATACTCGCTACTCGCTAAACAACAGCCCGCTTCAAGAGGTCGACACTATTAGGGACCTAGGTGTTTTAGTAGATAGCAATTTAAGTTTTAGGAGCCATTATGACCACATTTGCCTTGCGTAAATATGTCCATGTTTCTGAATTTCGTACTAAGCTCAAATGGCTTCCTATAAGGTTTAGCCGGAATGTTCATTTACTTTCTCTGCTTTATAATGTACTATTTGATCCTTTCACTCCTTTTTATCTTAAAGATCGTTTTCGGTTTCTCTGTGACACACATTCAAGGTCCTTGAGATCATCGGAAAATTTAGAGTTAAGTATCCGTATGCATTCCACTTCTTTCTTCGATAAATCTTTCACAATACAAGCGGCCCGCTTGTGGAATGCATTACCCATAGATGTGAAGCGTGCTCAAACATTATTTACGTTCAAAGGAATGGTGAAGGAGCATTACCTCTCACTATAACTTTTTTCCCCTCTTTTCTCTATTATGAATTTGATATGTATTAGTATACTAGTACTCTCGCGGGGCTTCGCTCCCGTGGATTTTATCACGGTAAAAACATAACTCTCCTTTTTTGCAGTCGGGTAAAAAGTAGCCTATAACCTTCCTCAAGCTTCAAGCTACTTCCATACCAAATTTCATCCAAATCCACCCAGTACTTTCGAAGATTAGCGCGTTCAAGCAAACAAACAAACAAACAAACAAACAAACTAACAAACTTTTCCGCTTTATAATATTAGTATACATATTTATATATTATATTTTGTGGTATGTATTTTATATTATGATGTTTGGTAAGTATTATGTATGATGTTGTACAATGACAGCCCTAAATCTATCTCCTTTAATTTCTGTCCATACAAAGGTTGTCTGTAACAGATTGCCCTGTGCGATAAGACCGGCCATTGTACACTAGTTTTCATTATTTGTATCCTTAAGTGTATTGTAAGGTGTACAATAAAATATATAATAAATAATAAAATTGACTATTGCAATTTATAACAGTGTTATTCGGAGTATTTTGGAATATTGTAGTGTGGTATGTAACCCTTTTTATCAGATACACTCAGATCGAATTGAACGTGTTCAAAAGAGGTTTCTGTATCACCTATCGTATTCTGATAACAGATGTCGCAGTCTAAACTCGTACAGTTCTAGGTTGAGACATTACAAAATGACATTATTAAGTACGCGTCGGAAATGATTAGATTTCATGTTCTTATTCAAAGTCATAAATGGTCAAATAGATTCTTCTGAGCTTTTAGAAAAGGTAAACATCAGTATCCCTCGCAGTAGTAGTCGTTTGGTTAATCGAAGAACTTTCATCCAGCCTCACACTCGAACCAATTTAGGAAATTTTTCTCCCATAAGCCGCATACTTTCTGTAGCTAATGCCGTTCGAGTCAAAACAGATATCTTTGCTGGGTCAGTAACCTCAATAAAAGCCAAATTACGGGATATAATGTAGAAACATATTTTTTTATGTATTATTTCATCTCCTCGTTTATATATACCATATTTATATTTATTATCTTATGTTTTGTTCTAAATTTTCTATTGTTGCGTAACCGTTGGACATTTAAGTTTCGGCAATTTGTACGTTGTCTTAAATTGCAAGTAGAGTCTGACCGAAACTGGTTATCCGGCCGAAACCGAAACCGAATATTCGGCCGCGGCTTCAGTTTCGACCGAAACCGAAACCGAAACCGAAACTAACGTGGTCAAGTATAAAATTCCTTAAAATACTGAAATTTGGTGCATTTTACCCATTATTCTACTGTTCGGTCCGACGTGAAACAGAACGCACCCTTTTGACATATAGAATTTGATCTTGACATTACCTTGACTTTGACAGGATAGACTTTGCTTGCTGGAAAAAATGCCGGTCGTCGGGACCTTCTTGTAATTGTATTTGTTGGTAAAATATCGTTGGATTCGCCTGTTGAAACCGATAATTGGGTTGCGAATTATTTATTGTTGAACTTTGTACTCCCGGATTGACGAGAATCCAGGGATATTTCTCGGAACATATCGCCTTATTGCGTCACCTCGTGGCACGCGCTTGGTGGAAACGAGTTGGGTGTGATGCTGAGTTGGAACCGCGCCATCTGGAGACGGCGCCTTGTGAACGTCCACACACTTGACTTACATTACACTTTTCAATTACTCATCTCATATTACATACATACCACACTTGGGGCGTGGCCTTGGGAAGGTCGAAGCTTGGAGAACCCAGCACAGAAGGTTAGTGGTTAGACCTGTAATTTGTATGGTTTGTAGGCCGAAGCCTAGTAGAAGTAGGCCTTTGTTTATTGTAAGCAACGTTAAGCTCCACGTATCGTGGACAAGTTCAGACCGTCCAGTTACCGTTGGCTGGCCTATTGCAGTCCTGAACAAAGTGGTAGCAGAGCGCGGCTCTTATAATATAAGATCCACTGGTTTAATTGGAAGTTTTGAATATTGTTGAAAACTTAAAACTTGAGTTTAATTACTTAACACAACTTATAACTTAATAAGTTTTGAATATATTACCATGTCATCCGGGCTATCTAATTGAAGTTGAATCAATTGAAGTTGTATTTGTAATTTGTACTGTAGCCCTTTGTTGAATTGACAAGTAAGATTTATTTGTGAAATTAGGAATTGGTTGTATTTGGTACATAAGTTGGTATATTGTTGTAAAAGTTGTTTGGTATTTGTGGCAATTAATAATTGAATGTCATTGATCTGAATTTAAAGGGTTATCTAAATAATAATTACACATAGTCTAACATAATAGGACTTGAATTGTGTGTATTGGTTATTGCATTTATAGTAATTATTGGATTGTTGTTAGAGATTCTCCGGCTCAATATTATACAGTCAATTGTTGTGCTTCTTGATATTTATTTGAGGTTGATCCAGCATTGTATTATACATTCAATTGTTATTTATTTTGTAACTAGCCATCCTTAGCAAGCTAGATTCATACTTGGAATAAGTACAGGGTCGGATTTGGACTTGAAATAATTGAATTTGAATTTTTAATTTGTTGAGATTATTTGGTCGACTAACAAGTCATTGCTGTTTGTTTAATATTTGATTGTTGGTTGTTGATTGGTGTTTTGTATTAATATTTGATTGTTGCAATGACCTCATTAAGGGCAGTCAGGGAGGCTGCTGCGGGATTGACCTCACAGTTGAGATGGTTCACATCGGCAGCTGCAACTGTTGAGCGTGTGGAATTGGAAGAGCTCACCCTTGCTCGGTATGGGCAAGTGATTGAGAGGATCAAGTCAGCTGATGCTGCGCTCACGCGCTTCAACGAGTACATCATGGACGTGGATTTGGGGGTGATGGATCAGAAAGCCCGCGATAAGATTTTGGGTGACTATGACCAGATTATCCACCTGGGGGATGTCATATGTCTACGAGCGTGGGAAATTTTGAAGAGTCGGGTGCCTGATGCGGCCAAGCCGCAGACTCCCGTTGTTGCAGGCCCTGGACTATTGAGTAGGCTGCCCACCCTGGAGCTGCCACATTTTGAGGGTCGCTTGGACCACTGGCTGGGCTTCCTAAATCTCTTTGAGAGTCTTGTCGATGCACGCTCGGACCTCGGACCTGCCCAGAAGCTGGCCTATTTATTGTCTGTCCTGGAGGGCGAAGCCAGAGCCTTGGTGCAGCACTTGCCGGTGACGGATTCCTCCTACCCTACCGCTCTGGAGCTTCTCTCCCGACGGTATCAGAACAAGCGCTGCCTGGCTGATGTGCACATCGACCAAATTTTGGGACTACCGGCTATTGTCAGCACGTCGACGTATCGCACTGACTTACTGAACCCGTTGGTCTCAGCGACCAACGCCTTGAGACGCTTGGAGTTACCGGTGGAACATTGGTCCTACTTGTTGGTGCACATAGTGCTGCAGTTGCTCCCCGCGGAGTTGAGGTCACGTTTTGAGCAGAAGTATGGTGGGGATAGTGCCACCCATCTTCCCCCCTTTGACGACCTCCTCAAATTTTTGGAAGACGAGTGTCGGTTTGCGGATAACACTCGTGGCGCTACGGGGTCGCCCCCACTACCTTCTCAGCCTAGAGACCAGGGACGGACTAGGGCTCGGGGGCCTGTTGATGATCGCCCCGCCCCCCGTTTTGCTGACGCCCGGAGTCCTCGGGCTAGGGGGCCTGTTGATGATCGCCCCGCCCCCCGTTTGGCTGGCGCCCGGAGTCCTCGGGCTAGGGGGCCTGTTGATGTTCGCCCCGCCCCCCGTTTTGCTGGCGCCCGGAGTCCTCGGGCTAGGGGGCCTGTTGATGATCGCCCCGCCCCCCGTGTGGCTGGCGCCCGGAGTCCTCGGGCTAGGGGGCCTGTTGATGTTCGGCCCGCCCCCCGTTTTGCTTGTGCCCGGAGTCCTCATCATTGTGACTTGTAAGGCAACGGGGCATGTCATGGCGCGTTGCCGGGACTTTTTGAATTTGCACGTAAGTTCCCGCCGCCGCATTGTCAACGCACGCCGTTTGTGCTTCTTGTGCTTGGGGGCCCACTTTCATCGGGACTGCCCCGACCCCCGCCCGTGTAGAATTTGTAAGGGGTCCCACTTGGAGATTTTGTGCGCCAACGCGAACCGCTCCAGCAGACCATCTTCTGAGGAGGGTTCGCGCAGGGGGGGGTACCCCGGAGACGAGCACCGGGCTGAGACCCGCGATTCTGTACGCCGCACTCCACCCCCCGCGCAAGTTGAACGGGAGCCCCACGAGCGCCATTTGGTCTTCCCTCGTCAGGGAGAACGCGCATTGGCTGCTAGGCAGCAGTGGCCGGGTCGGCGCCGCTGCCTTTCCCCTCCGTTGGCGGAACGTCCCCGGCTGGAGTCGCGCCCTCCGCCATTCGGGCATCCGGTGGGATATGCCCCTCCAGTGATGGCGAGCGGCTCGGAACACCGCGCAGACGAATATTTGGATTGCTGGCCTCGTCGTGAACGAAGGCAGCCTGGAAGCGGCGATCGGTCGCCGCCCAGGCATCACTAAGAGATTGACGCCTGCCCGCTAAAGGACCCCCCCGATCAAGACGGTTTTGTTGCCAACGGCCTCGGTCAAGGTCTGGGGACCCTTGGGTGACTCAATTGTGGTCCGTGCCATTTTGGGCACGGGAGTCCGGGGTTGCCTTTGTCGTCTTGGTTAGCGGGACAGGTTGGCCTGAAGGTGAACGACCTTTCAGGCAAGATTTGGGGAATTGGCGAACCGGCTGACACCACTGTTGAGGGAAGGACTTGGTTTGAAATCACCCTTGTGAGTTGTCCGTACCCTAAAATTGGTGCTCCTGCCCTTATTATAACTGAACTTGGTTGGGACGAGCCACTTCGGGAAACCGTGTTGGAGGACAGTTGAGGCTCTCTAGCCTTCCTTATGGGGCTCGTCACCCCCTTTGTTGCCCAAGGAGGGCCACTTGGTTCAATTGTTGGTGACTGATCGTCACGTTAAGAACTCGCATGCCGGTTGTAATGCGCTGTTGGCCATTCTGCAGCGAGAATTTTGGATTTTGTCAGCTGATCGCGTCAATGAGGCGAGGCCCTTTGCTGGCGTCGTAACGGATTATTGGTCCCCTTTTGTTGAAGACGTCCACCCTTCGTAATAGTAAGATTGTTAAGGCTTATTTGTGTGTTTGTCTGCCTGTCAACCAAGGCAGTACATTTGGAGCTGGTAACCTCCCTCTCGACAGAGGCCTTTGAGGCGACTTTGGAAAGATTTGTGTCTCGCCGTGGGTTACCTTCGTTGATTAGGTCTGATTGCGGTACGAATTACAAGGGTACAAGTAACTATTTGAAGGAGGTATACGCCTTCCTTAATGAGAGCCAGGTTGATATTGGTAATAGTTTGGCCCGCCGAGGGGTCACTTGGTTGTTTGACCCGCCAGCCTGCCCCCCATTGGGGGGGTATTTTTGGGGCCGCGGTGAAAGCGGCAAAGGGACGCTGGCGGAGATTGTTGGGAGACACCGTTCTCACCTTTAATGAACTAGCTACGGTATTTGGCCGCATTGAAGCTGTGTTGAATTTGCAACCTTGTCAAGACTTCCAATTGATTAGCGGACGGGTAGGCCCGTCCGGGGGGGGGTAGATGTTCGGTCCGACGTGAAACAGAACGCACCCTTTTGACATATAGAATTTGATCTTGACATTACCTTGACTTTGACAGGATAGACTTTGCTTGCTGGAAAAAATGCCGGTCGTCGGGACCTTCTTGTAATTGTATTTGTTGGTAAAATATCGTTGGATTCGCCTGTTGAAACCGATAATTGGGTTGCGAATTATTTATTGTTGAACTTTGTACTCCCGGATTGACGAGAATCCAGGGATATTTCTCGGAACATATCGCCTTATTGCGTCACCTCGTGGCACGCGCTTGGTGGAAACGAGTTGGGTGTGATGCTGAGTTGGAACCGCGCCATCTGGAGACGGCGCCTTGTGAACGTCCACACACTTGACTTACATTACACTTTTCAATTACTCATCTCATATTACATACATACCACACTTGGGGCGTGGCCTTGGGAAGGTCGAAGCTTGGAGAACCCAGCACAGAAGGTTAGTGGTTAGACCTGTAATTTGTATGGTTTGTAGGCCGAAGCCTAGTAGAAGTAGGCCTTTGTTTATTGTAAGCAACGTTAAGCTCCACGTATCGTGGACAAGTTCAGACCGTCCAGTTACCGTTGGCTGGCCTATTGCAGTCCTGAACATCTACATTAATTAGGACATGAAATGGAAACACAGTATATTAATTTTGTTGTACCTAATCATTTATTTAATGTAATATAAAAAAAATATTAATTCTATTTTTATTATTTTTTCAAATTAAGTTCTCATAGCAAAATGTTTATCAGTTATCAATAATCAAATCACTAATTGTTACTGTTTCATTAAATACTAAGTATTGGTATTTTGAAATCTTATTACAATCTTACAATCTCTTTTTTACATGTGACTTGATTTGTTAATAACAACAAAACAAAGTTACTGACTCAATATTTAACTATATAAATCATTCAAGTACAGAAACGAAACAAAAACTTACATGTAAACAGTTCCATCAAAACATAACCTCTAAAGTATGTTTGCGTCGGACGATAACGCACTGACTAAGTTGTGTTGCTACAGAGTTATCCGAACGGTGCGCGATAATTCACGAACAGGGCCGCCAGCGTCCGCCAAATCGTTGCCGCGAGAAACGAAGTTAGGCGAGCGTGCACGACAACTTCCGAAATCAGTTTCGGTTTCGGCAAAAGTTTCGGCCAATTTAGGCCGAAAACGAAACTTGATTTTTGGCCGAAACTGAAACCGAACTTTCTGTCGGACACTAATTGCAAGTGACTTATTATTGTGCATGTTAGATTCACATCTAATAGGTGTCCATCTGGCATATTGTATGTGTTTTATGTCTTAATGTGTGATTGTACACCAGTTTTGTGAATTACAATAAAAAAATATCCTTACTACGACCATTCAAAATTTAACAAAAGCGTTGAAACGAGCCAATAATTAATTTAATCTCTTGAGTGATAGTTTAAAAATAAAAATAGCCATATATTTCGACTAAATAATACTAGAATCATACCTCAAAATTGGATGACATCAAAAAAATAATTATTTAAAATTTTATTCTATCCATTTACTCTCAACGATGTCGGCTGACTGTACTCCATTCAACTCCGGGCGTCGAGCGAGAATTAAAATTAAATGTACCTAATATTATTGAAACATTGTGATGCTGCGCGAACACTTATTTACTTGCATATTTTAACGCGAATACACCATTCTACGCTTGCACAAAGGGAAAATGTTAATTACCTGCGCGTTGCTGTCAATTAACGGGATAATTATGTAGTGTTCAATTATGAAGTTTGATGGCTTTATCTACTACATACCTAAGCCTAATATAAATTCTGTTGAAAACTAGCAACAGGGAACTTCACAAGGTATAGTGATAAGACACGCGGTGTTATTGCTGTATTTTTTTTTTAATTAAGAATGAGCGCGCTCTTAATCTTAGTCACCTAGCCAGCCTAGCCTGGTGGTAAGCGATAGATGAACTCTACGATGGAACGAGAGAGCCCAGAAAATGCCTGTTCACTCTTACTGTAAAGACTGACGGGTCATATGTGATAGGGAACACAGAAGCCGGCAGAGAGGGTCCCATACCTTGGCTTCACTCTGAATTAAGTCTGAATTTTTGTTTCATAAGTATATATTTTTTGTTTCGTAAGGTTAACACGTTCGCTGACAGTGAGCACTTACCCTGACACCACATTACGACAGTAGAATTTTCCACAACGTACTCTTAAAAATAAGTGGCCCGTCCCTCGACGTACCGTCATAACGCACTATTTTAATTTCCCGCCTAACGACCTACTGTCAGCGAACGTGTTAAGCAACTCTTTCTGAAATCGGTCCTTGGGTCCCGGCTGTCATTTGTAAATCTTTGACAGTCTTGAAAGGTGGTTAGAAGCCATAAAATCTAAGCCATATCAAGTGGTATCGTGTTACCCGGCTACTACTGCGTGTTAGAGATAACATGGGTGTCACTCCATGTAAGACACTAGTCACTCAGATGCATCCGATTAAACAAGAAGCCGATCCCAACATATTTGAGAAACGGCTAAACAGTTGATGATTTCTTCAGGTTAATAAGGCTCATACAAAATATTATTATTATGAGCCTATCCTACTGCAGGCCTATCCACCTTTCACGATCTAATGCGATAGTAGACCGATTCTCTAAGAATGAATCGAGTTTATCCCACCATCTAATTCTAGGCCTGCCTTCTTGCTGCCAGTTGGGATCGAAAAATATGTAAAAATAACGATATGCCTAAGCCTGAAATAAAGGAATAACTGAATAAGACATCACACACAACCTCGTCACGCTTAAGTTGACCCAAAAATAATACAAGGAACACAATCTTTTTCCCACAAAAGCGTGTTAAAGACACGTCTAAATATCTTCGCTTTTACTTATAAAAACGTGGTGCATATGTTACTGTGAACACAAGACAGCCGGCTATTGTCTGTGAGTCTGCAAACGCGGCATAGGTGTCTACCTTACCTATATGTTACTGGCTCATTATTTGGACCCATCGTACCGTGAATCGCGTCGCGACCGGGAGTTGACAACCTTTGGCTGAGGTTATGAAACATTTTGTTTTTACTTAAAGAGATTAGAGACTAAATGGATATAATTGATTGTATCATAACATGTGGGTATTTTGTGGGCGGGAAGGCGGTGCTGATTCTATTCTATAGAAAACAATCAATTTCGAACTGTGCACTACATTCTAACGGTTTATAAGTGCATATGTAGGCCTATGTGAAATAAAATATTTTGAGTTTGAGTTCGAGTTAAGTTTGAGTATAAAAATACTTAAAAAAACAAGTTGCAATATGATTAATATTTTATCAGCTTCATATACATCCTTACTCTCAACGTCATCAATTAAATCGAATGAAAGACAGCATCAGGCTACTTGTAATTGTAGGATATTTTGCTAAACAAGACCTGATTGGTGGAGCCGCGTGACACAATGTTAATGCTTTGATTAAAAAATTAAGATTACTTATTCTTTATTTCTACTTTATGTGTGTACGAGTATAACATATAAACAAAATTTTATTATTTCAATAAAAAAACTGTTTTAATTTATAACATTTAAACCAAAATGAAAATGATCATATTTAGGTAGCGTTTCACATATCTATCTTATTTTATATTGTACATAACATAACATAATCAGCTTATAACTGTCCAACTACTTTGAACTCTATGAGATGTAAAGGGACAAAATCCACCTCGTGAATCCAGAGCGAAATGATGGATTTTGCATGTCTTCGGATTTTTCAGTCCTATAACATGCTGGTTGTGTGAAAGTGGTGATAATAAAAACCACACAAAGCAATCTTCCTGTAAGTACTAGCCCACCACTGCTCCCCATTAATCTTCTTTATACTTATACAAGCAAGTGCAATTAGAAGGCAAACGGTCACGCGATTGGTCACCTACGCGTTGGATAGACTTAATTAAATCGGCAACAGAGATGACCTGAGTCCAAAGCTCTTGAGACGCTGAAGACCGCAGGAAGTGGAGGCGCATCGCAAGGACTGCTTTATCTAGAGAAATGGCATCATCGTTAAACCACGACCATTCAATCAAGAATGCACGACTGAGAAAGACGATACTTATATAAAAAACATAACCCTCCTTCTGGCGCAGTCGGGTAAAAACAATTGCTGTTCGTTAGTCTCGCTAAAAATCACAAACGACTAGACTGATTTGGCTTATTTTAGTTTTAAAATATTTGTGAAAGTGCAAAAAATATTAAAATTTGAAAAAAAATATGGAAAATGAAAGAATGTCGCAGTATGAAGATCGCTGCGTCAGTTAGTCGTTAAATAAATTAAAATAATTTTATGAATGGATTTTCCAACAGTTGCCGATCCCTGACTATGACGTATAGTGTCGCATCTCTCACTGACACTCACAACATTGTCACAACATCTCTCAGCTTCACAATATGACCCGCTTGTCATCTCACATGAAAACTAATCCCACAGTAACGTTCTACTGTGAAAGAAAGTCAGGTATTAAACATAATTTTAATTACGAAAAAAGAAATACAGTTGACTCTCGTTAATTCAAACCTGCGATTATTCGAACCTCTCTATAATTAAAAGACTATAGGGACTCAATATTTATTTCAGCAAATATACATAACTATGTACTAAAATACTTAAAATACAAACTAGAATAAAGCATCAAAAAATTGATCCTCAACGCTGTCGGCTGGCAACGTACCCAAGATACTGGCGGCATTGCCTCGTTGTATGGTAATGCTTAGCCGTTGACCAAAGAAATAGCCAGCCTTTGGGTCACGGGAAGCGTCAACGAGCCTTTTCGATATGTCTTTAAAAATGCTGTGAGCACACGGGCCCCATGGTCCGAGAGTTTCGACCCCAAAATGCTCGAAAATATAGTTATCACCGAGATGACTATATTTACGCCGCTTGAGGTTTTCCGCAGCCGCAGCGAGAGCGCCAGCACAACATGATGAACTGGGAAGATGGGATAGCGCGGCAGTATCGACACAAGTTGCGTCCCACACTAAAGGCCTAATCATCTTCCATGGAAAGAATTTCTTCTCTATAATTCAAAGTTATCACGAGTTCCAAAATCTCTTTACATTTCGTACTAAATGAATATATCTTTATGCTCTTAGTAATTAGAATGAAAAATCATCGCTAAATACCAAAACGACGCGTTAGTTCGAACTCGAGAAAAATTGTATAATTTGCAGAGGTTAGAAAAGCATTTCAGCCACTTTTTCTCTTAAAAAAAAGTTATTAACAGTCTGAGCAGCAGCAATGTGCTTTGAAGCAAACTAATATAAGAGAGTTCATTCAAAAGATTAATTAATTCACGTTATGAATATATATACCACTAATTTTTTGTCATTGTTAAAGAATAGCAGTTACGAGTAATACATAATAATTGACATTAACATTTTTTTAAGATTCAATTCGATTCGATTCAATATATTTATTTCGGATGATTATTCCATATTTGTTTGTTAGTAACATAATAATAATAAATAATAATAAAAAATCTTTATTTATCTCCACAAATTACATATCAACGTGAGTATAAATTACAGTCAGACACAGAATGTTTGGCAAAGTGTGTAATTTGTGGGAGATCTGGAGTCTAAACTAAGCCTAGGCCTGTATTTTAGAACTCCAGGCCCCCCATTAAATTATGTTGTTCAGACTGTTGACGTCGTGAGTAAGCAGATATGTGTGTGGATGGGTGTGTGTGTGTGTGTGTGTGCATGTGTGTGTGAGTGTGTGTGTGTGAACGTGCGTGCGTCAGTTTGAAATACATTACTACATTATACCTGCGTGTGTGTATGTTTATATATATATATATATATATATATAAATGTATGCTTGCAATGTATGCAAAAAAAATATTACTAAAATGCAAAAATCAAGAAACCATCTCAATCAATTTTTCAGTGTCCGTGTAGCTCAGTTCTAGTAACCTTTTCCTAAGTTTATTCTTACATTCAGTTTTACAACAGTTAGATATATCAATTTCTTTATTGAGTTTATTAAACAATACTCCACCACGGAATGAGAAGAATCTTTGAGCAAGAGAGGTGCGTACAGCTGCTGATTCACAGAGAGCATAACGCCTTCTAGTGAGGGCTCTGCGTTTTCTTTGTTCTTCGGTTATATAAGAGCGTTGGCGAAGTATTGTCAGCATTATGTACAACTGACGGACAGTCAAGACTTGAGTTTCCTCATAGAGTTTAGAGGTCGGGAAACGTCGCGGCTTTGATAAGCTCACTTTTAGGATCATCCTCTGAGCTCTCTCAAGTATTATCATTTTTGATTTGCATGCTCCTCCCCAAGTGGTTATGCAGTAACTAAGGATAGACTGTACCAAGGCCTCGTACACCATCCTCATGGTCTGTTTCTCTGCAACATCCCGGAGTCCCTTAAAAATGTAAGTGAGCTTACGGATTCTTTTGGATATGGATAGCAAATGATTTTCAAAAGTTAAGTTTGCGTCAAGTTCAATTCCGAGATACTTAATACAGGTGGTTGAATTTATGTTGGGACAAGTGCAGTTTGGAGTAGGAGGAAAATTGCATTTATGTGCATTGATTTCGTCTAAATGGTTAGGAGGTTTATTTCGTTTTGTCATTGAGAAGACAATGTATTTAGTTTTATCCTCATTTAAGGAGAGAGAGTTTGACAGTAACCAGTGACATATTGTATTGAAGCCGTTTTGTGCAAAATTATAAAGTTCTTCCCACGAGTCCGAGAAAAAAGTAAGGGCAGTGTCATCAGCATATGCAGATATGCGGCAGTTTAGAATTTTAAGAGTGCAAAGTTCATTAATGTAGCAAATAAAAAGGGTAGCCTTTTTATTTGCTACATTAATGAACTTTGCACTCTTAAAATTCTAAACTGCCGCATATCTGCATATGCTGATGACACTGCCCTTACTTTTTTCTCGGACTCGTGGGAAGAACTTTATAATTTTGCACAAAACGGCTTCAATACAATATGTCACTGGTTACTGTCAAACTCTCTCTCCTTAAATGAGGATAAAACTAAATACATTGTCTTCTCAATGACAAAACGAAATAAACCTCCTAACCATTTAGACGAAATCAATGCACATAAATGCAATTTTCCTCCTACTCCAAACTGCACTTGTCCCAACATAAATTCAACCACCTGTATTAAGTATCTCGGAATTGAACTTGACGCAAACTTAACTTTTGAAAATCATTTGCTATCCATATCCAAAAGAATCCGTAAGCTCACTTACATTTTTAAGGGACTCCGGGATGTTGCAGAGAAACAGACCATGAGGATGGTGTACGAGGCCTTGGTACAGTCTATCCTTAGTTACTGCATAACCACTTGGGGAGGAGCATGCAAATCAAAAATGATAATACTTGAGAGAGCTCAGAGGATGATCCTAAAAGTGAGCTTATCAAAGCCGCGACGTTTCCCGACCTCTAAACTCTATGAGGAAACTCAAGTCTTGACTGTCCGTCAGTTGTACATAATGCTGACAATACTTCGCCAACGCTCTTATATAACCGAAGAACAAAGAAAACGCAGAGCCCTCACTAGAAGGCGTTATGCTCTCTGTGAATCAGCAGCTGTACGCACCTCTCTTGCTCAAAGATTCTTCTCATTCCGTGGTGGAGTATTGTTTAATAAACTCAATAAAGAAATTGATATATCTAACTGTTGTAAAACTGAATGTAAGAATAAACTTAGGAAAAGGTTACTAGAACTGAGCTACACGGACACTGAAAAATTGATTGAGATGGTTTCTTGATTTTTGCATTTTAGTAATATTTTTTTTGCATACATTGCAAGCATACATTTATATATATATATATATATATATATAAACATACACACACGCAGGTATAATGTAGTAATGTATTTCAAACTGACGCACGCACGTTCACACACACACACTCACACACACATGCACACACACACACACACACCCCCATCCACACACATATCTGCTTACTCACGACGTCAACAGTCTGAACAACATAATTTAATGGGGGGCCTGGAGTTCTAAAATACAGGCCTAGGCTTAGTTTAGACTCCAGATCTCCCACAAATTACACACTTTGCCAAACATTCTGTGTCTGACTGTAATTTATACTCACGTTGATATGTAATTTGTGGAGATAAATAAAGATTTTTTATTATTATTTATTATTATTATGTTACTAACAAACAAATATGGAATAATCATCCGAAATAAATATATTGAATCGAATCGAATTGAATCTTAAAAAAATGTTAATGTCAATTATTATGTATTACTCGTAACTGCTATTCTTTAACAATGACAAAAAATTAGTGGTATATATATTCATAACGTGAATTAATTAATCTTTTGAATGAACTCTCTTATATTAGTTTGCTTCAAAGCACATTGCTGCTGCTCAGACTGTTAATAACTTTTTTTTAAGAGAAAAAGTGGCTGAAATGCTTTTCTAACCTCTGCAAATTATACAATTTTTCTCGAGTTCGAACTAACGCGTCGTTTTGGTATTTAGCGATGATTTTTCATTCTAATTACTAAGAGCATAAAGATATATTCATTTAGTACGAAATGTAAAGAGATTTTGGAACTCGTGATAACTTTGAATTATAGAGAAGAAATTCTTTCCATGGAAGATGATTAGGCCTTTAGTGTGGGACGCAACTTGTGTCGATACTGCCGCGCTATCCCATCTTCCCAGTTCATCATGTTGTGCTGGCGCTCTCGCTGCGGCTGCGGAAAACCTCAAGCGGCGTAAATATAGTCATCTCGGTGATAACTATATTTTCGAGCATTTTGGGGTCGAAACTCTCGGACCATGGGGCCCGTGTGCTCACAGCATTTTTAAAGACATATCGAAAAGGCTCGTTGACGCTTCCCGTGACCCAAAGGCTGGCTATTTCTTTGGTCAACGGCTAAGCATTACCATACAACGAGGCAATGCCGCCAGTATCTTGGGTACGTTGCCAGCCGACAGCGTTGAGGATCAATTTTTTGATGCTTTATTCTAGTTTGTATTTTAAGTATTTTAGTACATAGTTATGTATATTTGCTGAAATAAATATTGAGTCCCTATAGTCTTTTAATTATAGAGAGGTTCGAATAATCGCAGGTTTGAATTAACGAGAGTCAACTGTATTTCTTTTTTCGTAATTAAAATTATGTTTAATACCTGACTTTCTTTCACAGTAGAACGTTACTGTGGGATTAGTTTTCATGTGAGATGACAAGCGGGTCATATTGTGAAGCTGAGAGATGTTGTGACAATGTTGTGAGTGTCAGTGAGAGATGCGACACTATACGTCATAGTCAGGGATCGGCAACTGTTGGAAAATCCATTCATAAAATTATTTTAATTTATTTAACGACTAACTGACGCAGCGATCTTCATACTGCGACATTCTTTCATTTTCCATATTTTTTTTCAAATTTTAATATTTTTTGCACTTTCACAAATATTTTAAAACTAAAATAAGCCAAATCAGTCTAGTCGTTTGTGATTTTTAGCGAGACTAACGAACAGCAATTGTTTTTACCCGACTGCGCCAGAAGGAGGGTTATGTTTTTTATATAAGTATCGTCTTTCTCAGTCGTGCATTCTTGATTGAATGGTCGTGGTTTAACGATGATGCCATTTCTCTAGATAAAGCAGTCCTTGCGATGCGCCTCCACTTCCTGCGGTCTTCAGCGTCTCAAGAGCTTTGGACTCAGGTCATCTCTGTTGCCGATTTAATTAAGTCTATCCAACGCGTAGGTGACCAATCGCGTGACCGTTTGCCTTCTAATTGCACTTGCTTGTATAAGTATAAAGAAGATTAATGGGGAGCAGTGGTGGGCTAGTACTTACAGGAAGATTGCTTTGTGTGGTTTTTATTATCACCACTTTCACACAACCAGCATGTTATAGGACTGAAAAATCCGAAGACATGCAAAATCCATCATTTCGCTCTGGATTCACGAGGTGGATTTTGTCCCTTTACATCTCATAGAGTTCAAAGTAGTTGGACAGTTATAAGCTGATTATGTTATGTTATGTACAATATAAAATAAGATAGATATGTGTAACGCTACCTAAATATGATCATTTTCATTTTGGTTTAAATGTTATAAATTAAAACAGTTTTTTTTATTGAAATAATAAAATTTTGTTTATATGTTATACTCGTACACACATAAAGTAGAAATAAAGAATAAGTAATCTTAATTTTTTAATCAAAGCATTAACATTGTGTCACGCGGCTCCACCAATCAGGTCTTGTTTAGCAAAATATCCTACAATTACAAGTAGCCTGATGCTGTCTTTCATTCGATTCAATTGATGACGTTGAGAGTAAGGATGTATATGAAGCTGATAAAATATTAATCATATTGCAACTTGTTTTTTTTAAGTATTTTTATACTCAAACTTAACTCAAACTCAAACTCAAAATATTTTATTTCACATAGGCCTACATATGCACTTATAAACCGTTAGAATGTAGTGCACAGTTCGAAATTGATTGTTTTCTATAGAATAGAATCAGCACCGCCTTCCCGCCCACAAAATACCCACATGCTATGATACAATCAATTATATCCATTTAGTCTCTAATCTCTTTAAGTAAAAACAAAATGTTTCATAACCTCAGCCAAAGGTTGTCAACTCCCGGTCGCGACGCGATTCACGGTACGATGGGTCCAAATAATGAGCCAGTAACATATAGGTAAGGTAGACACCTATGCCGCGTTTGCAGACTCACAGACAATAGCTGGCTGTCTTGTGTTCACAGTAACATATGCACCACGTTTTTATAAGTAAAAGCGAAGATATTTAGACGTGTCTTTAACACGCTTTTGTGGGAAAAAGATTGTGTTCCTTTTATTATTTTTGGGTCAACTTAAGCGTGACGAGGTTGTGTGTGATGTCTTATTCAGTTATTCCTTTATTTCAGGCTTAGGCATATCGTTATTTTTACATATTTTTCGATCCCAACTGGCAGCAAGAAGGCAGGCCTAGAATTAGATGGTGGGATAAACTCGATTCATTCTTAGAGAATCGGTCTACTATCGCATTAGATCGTGAAAGGTGGATAGGCCTGCAGTAGGATAGGCTCATAATAATAATATTTTGTATGAGCCTTATTAACCTGAAGAAATCATCAACTGTTTAGCCGTTTCTCAAATATATTGGGATCGGCTTCTTGTTTAATCGGATGCATCTGAGTGACTAGTGTCTTACATGGAGTGACACCCATTTAATTTCTAACACACGCAGTAGTAGCAGGGTAACACGATACCACTTGATATGGCTTAGATTTTATGTCTTCTAACCACCTTTCAAGACTGTCAAAGATTTACAAATGACAGCCGGGACCCAAGGACCGATTTCAGAAAGAGTTGCTTAACACGTTCGCTGACAGTAGGTCGTTAGGCGGGAAATTAAAATAGTGCGTTATGACGGTTTGTCGAGGGACGGGCCACTTATTTTTAAGAGTACGTTGTGGAAAATTCTACTGTCGTAATGTGGTGTCAGGGTAAGTGCTCACTGTCAGCGAACGTGTTAACCTTACGAAACAAAAAATATATACTTATGAAACAAAAATTCAGACTTAATTCAGAGTGAAGCCAAGGTATGGGACCCTCTCTGCCGGCTTCTGTGTTCCCTATCACATATGACCCGTCAGTCTTTACAGTAAGAGTGAACAGGCATTTTCTGGGCTCTCTCGTTCCATCGTAGAGTTCATCTATCGCTTACCACCAGGCTAGGCTGGCTAGGTGACTAAGATTAAGAGCGCGCTCATTCTTAATTAAAAAAAAATACAGCAATAACACCGCGTGTCTTATGACTATACCTTGTGAAGTTCCCTGTTGCTGGTTTTCAACAGAATTTATATTAGGCTTAGGTATGTAGTAGATAAAGCCATCAAACTTCATAATTGAACACTACATAATTATCCCGTTAATTGACAGCAACGCGCAGGTAATTAACATTTTCCCTTTGTGCAAGCGTAGAATGGTGTATTCGCGTTAAAATATGCAAGTAAATAAGTGTTCGCGCAGCATCACAATGTTTCAATAATATTAGGTACATTTAATTTTAATTCTCGCTCGACGCCCGGAGTTGAATGGAGTACAGTCAGCCGACATCGTTGAGAGTAAATGGATAGAATAAAATTTTAAATAATTATTTTTTTGATGTCATCCAATTTTGAGGTATGATTCTAGTATTATTTAGTCGAAATATATGGCTATTTTTATTTTTAAACTATCACTCAAGAGATTAAATTAATTATTGGCTCGTTTCAACGCTTTTGTTAAATTTTGAATGGTCGTAGTAAGGATCTTTTTTTATTGTAATTCACAAAACTGGTGTACAATCACACATTAAGACATAAAACACAATACAATATGCCAGATGGACACCTACTAGATGTGAATCTAACATGCACAATAATAAGTCACTTGCAATTAGTGTCCGACCGAAAGTTCGGTTTCAGTTTCGGCCAAAAATCAAGATTCGTTTTCGGCCTAAATTGGCCGAAACTTTTGCCGAAACCGAAACTGATTTCTGAAGTTGTCGAGCACGCTCGCCTAACTTCGTTTCTCGCGGCAACGATTTGGCGGACGCTGGCGGCCCTGTTCGTGAATTGTCGCGCACCGTTCGGATAACTCTGTAGCAACACAACTTAGTCAGTGCGTTATCGCCCGACGCAAACATACTTTAGAGGTTATGTTTTGATGGAACTGTTTACATGTAAGTTTTTGTTTCGTTTCTGTACTTGAATGATTCATATAGTTAAATATTGAGTCAGTAACTTTGTTTTGTTGTTATTAACAAATCAAGTCACATGTAAAAAAGAGATTGTAAGATTGTAATAAGATTTCAAAATACCAATACTTAGTATTTAATGAAACAGTAACAATTAGTGATTTGATTATTGATAACTGATAAACATTTTGCTATGAGAACTTAATTTGAAAAAATAATAAAAATAGAATTAATATTTTTTTATATTACATTAAATAAATGATTAGGTATAACAAAATTAATATACTGTGTTTCCATTTCATGTCCTAATTAATGCAGAATAATGGGTAAAATGCACCAAATTTCAGTATTTTAAGGAATTTTATACTTGACCACGTTAGTTTCGGTTTCGGTTTCGGTTTCGGTTTCGGTCGAAACTGAAGCCGCGGCCGAATATTCGGTTTCGGTTTCGGCCGGATAACCAGTTTCGGTCAGACTCTACTTGCAATTTAAGACAACGTACAAATTGCCGAAACTTAAATGTCCAACGGTTACGCAACAATAGAAAATTTAGAACAAAACATAAGATAATAAATATAAATATGGTATATATAAACGAGGAGATAAAAATAATACATAAAAAATATGTTTCTACATTATATCCCGTAATTTGGCTTTTTTTGAGGTTACTGACCCAGCAAAGATATCTGTTTTGACTCGAACGGCATTAGCTACAGAAAGTATGCGGCTTATGGGAGAAAAATTTCCTAAATTGGTTCGAGTGTGAGGCTGGATGAAAGTTCTTCGATTAACCAAACGACTACTACTGCGAGGGATACTGATGTTTACCTTTTCTAAAAGCTCAGGAGAATCTATTTGACCATTTATGACTTTGAATAAGAACATGAAATCTAATCATTTCCGACGCGTACTTAATGATGTCATTTTGTAATGTCTCAACCTAGAACTGTACGAGTTTAGACTGCGACATCTGTTATCAGAATACGATAGGTGATACAGAAACCTCTTTTGAACACGTTCAATTCGATCTGAGTGTATCTGATAAAAAGGGTTACATACCACACTACAATATTCCAAAATACTCCGAATAACACTGTTATAAATTGCAATAGTCAATTTTATTATTTATTATATATTTTATTGTACACCTTACAATACACTTAAGGATACAAATAATGAAAACTAGTTTACAATGGCCGGTCTTATCGCACAGGGCAATCTGTTAAAGACAACCTTTGTATGGACAGAAATTAAAGGAGATAGATTTAGGGCTGTCATTGTACAACATCATACATAATACTTACCAAACATCATAATATAAAATACATACCACAAAATATAATATATAAATATATACTAATTCATATCAAATTCATAATAGAGAAAAGAGGGGAAAAAAGTAAGAAAAAATAGTGAGAGGTAATGCTCCTTCACCATTCCTTTGAACGTAAATAATGTTTGAGCACGCTTCACATCTATGGGTAATGCATTCCACAAGCGGGTCGCTTGTATTCTGAAAGATTTATCGAAGAAAGAAGTGGAATGCATACGGATACTTAACTCTAAATTTTCCGATGATCTCAAGGACCTTGAATGTGTGTCACAGAGAAACCGAAAACGATCTTTAAGATAAAAAGGAGTGAAAGGATCAAATAGTACATTATAAAGCAGAGAAAGTAAATGAACATTCCGGCGAAACTTAATAGGAAGCCATTTGAGCTTAGTACGAAATTCAGAAACATGGTCATATTTACGCAAGGCAAATGTGGTCATAATGGCTCCTAAAACTTAAATTGCTATCTACTAAAACACCTAGGTCCCTAATAGTGTCGACCTCTTGAAGCGGGCTGTTGTTTAGCAAGTAGCGAGTATTACATGTAATTCTTTTCCTGCTAAATTTGATGAAGTAACATTTATTTTGATTTAGAGTCATTTTATTTTCTGTATACCAATTATATACGTTATTTAATTCATTCTGGAGCTGAATAATGTCAGATTCGTTGTATATAGTTCGATATAGTTTTAAATCATCAGCAAAAAGTTAGTATTCTGAGCAAATTTTGCTACCCAAATCATTGATGAAGACTAAGAAAAGAAAAGGTCCCAGGTGGGATCCCTGGGGCACTCCTGATGGAATGTAAAACTGTTTGGATTTAAAACCTTTCAGATACACCAGTTGTGACCGATTTCTTAAGTACGATTCGCACCAACGCAACAAGGACCCGTGAACACCCATGCTTTCCAATTTAGAAATAAGTACGTCGTGATTTAGTAAATCGAAGGCCTTTTGAAAATCAGTGTATATTGCATGAACTTCACCAGCATTATCCAGGGCAGAAGACACGCAAGAAACATACTCTACTAATTTGTAGAAGTCGATTTTTTTGCGCGACAGCCATGCTGGTTGTCATCCAGCGCGTTTTTGAAGTGGAAAAACATTTTTCTCTGAAAAAGTGATTCAATTATTTTGCCGCATGCAGAAAGGATCGACACTGGTCGGTAATTTGCAACATCATCTACACTACCAGACTTAAAAATTGGAGTGATGTGCGCTATTTTCATTGAAAACTGGAAAAAAACCCTGCGACAAGAAACAGTTAAAAAAT
Organism: Tholera decimalis; assembly: GCA_943138885.2. Taxonomy (NCBI): domain Eukaryota; kingdom Metazoa; phylum Arthropoda; class Insecta; order Lepidoptera; family Noctuidae; genus Tholera; species Tholera decimalis. Next base: position 35,521,973 of record OW964567.2, read on the forward strand.
CAGTCAGTCAGAGGATCAGCCAGATTTACTGCGCACTTTCTAAGGAAGAGAGGTAGGATTAGATCAGGTCTAGGACCTTTATCACAGTTCAGAGAAGATAAGTATTCAAAAACTTCTTTTACTTCAAATTTACAGAGACTAAAAGTATTATTGTTACTGGGAGTGGACTAAATTGACGTTGAATGTGCATCCTTATCTATACTATAAATAGACTGAAAGTTGTCGAAATACAAATTACAAATATCCTGGCCACCCCTAGCAAATCTAGTATTACCTAGTTACATTTTGTTGGGAGTGTAATTGTCACCTATTCGTTTATTTTTTAAGCAACTCCAGACATATTTAGGATTGTTGCGTAGATGTTGAGCTATATTCTTCTTAAAATGTGCATAACAGTCACGTATCAATTTACTGCAACGCGTTCTTAGACATTGAAACGTAATCTTATCTCTGGGGTATCCGTATTTTTTATATACGTTGTGATATTTAGCTTTCTCCTTAATAGCTTTCAGTAAAGCTCGCTAATACCACACCGGATAGCGTTCATCTCGAGGCTTTGTAATGGGAGTATGCCGTTTTATAATTGGCATAAGAAGTTCATAGATTTTTTGCAACAATTTGTTAATATCAGTAACAGTACTCCATTCATCAGACCAAGAAATTTTCTCAAGCTCAGCGTTGACTGCACCATAATTGCAAAGGTAAAAATTTAAGTGCGGTACTCTATTTTGCATTAGAGGTTTGGTATGATTGATTGCAAAAGCAATTTCCAGGGCTGGATGATGTGCATCTATCTGTACAAATGGACATGAGGCGTGAGTTACCAGCACTGCATTATTACTACTACTAAGAACTAGATCTAAAACACTATCTGAAGCGTTAACTATAGTGTTGCATTGATGAAGATCGTTAAAAGCCAACATGTCTATAAAAGTGTTATCCAGATTACTGGTCTTTGGGGATCAAAAGACCTAAAAGGATAGAGTATAGTTACCAAAAAGCTATATTACCACGGTTGTATTAAGGCTCTTTTTGCGTTCAATAGTAATGTTACCTACATTAAATGTACTAACCCCGTAAATGCTCCGAAAAATTAATTTGATATTTTCTTAGATTTCTATGGCCTACCCAAATATATGTACCTACTTAGTTTGCTAGATATTAGTTTAGTAAATCGTTCTAAATTGGAGCTACAAATGATAAACGCTTGCACTATTCGGTGAGCTCCAATCAAATCAGTGTGGAGATTTCATTAAAAATCCAACTTGTATCCAGTACGAATTTAATGTTAAAAGAGATATTGACCTTTGAGTTTGTATTAGTGTTTTTTTATCAAGGTAGTTAGGACAGTGCTTCTTAGTATAAATAATAATAATAATATTCCACAACTTTCACGCCATCTAGTTCCAAACTAAGCAGAGCTTGTGCTATGAGTACTAGACAACTGATAAACATGCATACATATTTCTAAATGCATACATATTATAGATAAATTACACCCAGACAAAGAACAAATGATCGTGCTCATCACACAAACATTTGTCCTGGGTGGGAATCGAACCCACAACCTTGCGCATAACAGTCAGGGCCACTGACCACTAGACCAACAGGCCTGTCAGCTAAGTGAACAAAAAACATTAAGACCAGGCAGTGCTAAATAATTTTCACGCAAGCTCCGCTCCCATTCACCCCGGTTTGGCCGTTGTATAACTAAACGCTAACGTAGCAGTAATAAAGTTGAATATCGCGTGCGCTCTTTCACCATATTCGGTTTCGAAACTGCCGTTCTGTGCTAAACGCTAACGCAGCAGTAATAAAGTTAAATATCGCGTGCGCTCTTTCACCATATTCGGGTTCGAAACTAAATGTTTTAAGTCCCAATTCTTATTTCGTTTATAACTAAAGTGATAATTGATCTAGAGAAAAAATGTCCTATATTTGGATAATAAACTATATTTTCTTATTGTCAATACTAATTTTAGACATAAAAGCCGAGTAATCTTGATTAAATTTTGAATAATCATTACAAAAGACATGATTTTCGATTAAAAAATGTATCGAGCGAAAATGTTCCAATTACCAAACTGGTCTAGACATGGAAAGAAAAAGATCCAATAAATCATATACTAAAGTTCCATTTTGATTGTATGCGTGATTGTTTCAGAATATTAATACAAAACTAGCTGACCCGCCACGACTTCGTTCGCGTGGTATCCTACCCCTACCCAACCGATACCACTACCCCTATCCTACCCCTACCCTACCCAAACCCTACACTACCCTACCCTACCAATACCCTACCCCTACCCTACCCCTATCCTACCCCAACCCTACCCCTACCCTACCCTACCCTACCCCTACCCTACCCCTACCCTACCCCTACACAACCCCCACCCTACCCCTACCCTACCCTACCCTACCCTACCCCTACACTACCCCTACCCTACACCAACCCTACCCCAACCCTACTCTCCATTTCATTTAGAAAACGTTTGTATAGGAAATAGAAAAGGGCTGTTTTGACGGTTTTCCCGGTTTTTTTTTTTATTTTTATCATCTTTTAAACCTTCCCTAGACCTCCACGAACATTTCAAAACCAAGATGAATGAAATCGGTTCGTGCGTTCTGGAGTTATAGCGTCAGGAAGGAAAACCCGACTTATTTTTATATAGTAGATTACATACAATTTAGGGAGCCTCCTCTTAAACCATCACCAGATTTTCTGGCTACTGACTACACGTAACGACTACAAAAGATGTTCAAATGACTGTCAGGACCACAGAAATCTTATATTATTAAGATTTCTGTGGTCAGGACCAACGGCTTGACGTGCTTTCCGAGATACGGAAATCTCGATGTGTTAAAATTGTCACCCATCCCCAAACCAACCCCAGTAAGCATTGCCTAACCAAGGAGATCTACCCGTACGTTTGTTATTATTTAGCTACAAGCTCCTCCGACTAAATTTCCATAAATCATTTTACAACACAATTAAAGTTATATAAAATCTTACTAATATTATAAATGCAAAAGTTTCTGAGGATATATGTATACAACGTGTAATTTAAAGGGTATATACATACCAAGTTCACGGCTTCTTTGGATGATAACAAACGATATGGCAAGGGTTTTGTAATCCTAAGTCTACGTGTGTAGAACTTATTACAAATTCCAATACACTAATACCAGAGACCGAATTTTTCAAATTAGGAAGAACGAAAAGAATTATCGTGTTATTGGCAAGTGACGTGGAAAGTTATTGACCCTCGTAGTGCTGTGACACGTTTGTTATGATTGGTATTCAAGAAATATATGAAACCAATAATTTGGTATCAATTCTTTGAGTTAGTTATTTTGAGCTGAAACTGTGCATAGAGACTCCATACCAGATGTTGTCTTCAGTAGTTTTGGATAGATATGGGGTTTCCGTTATACGTTGTAGATGTATGGATGAATGGACGGATATGTGGATGTTTGTTTTTTTAGTTTTAATTTATCTTGTGCTTAGTTTCCTAATGTCGTCAGTGGAAATAAAGCCTTACAATAATAATTATCAAACCTCTACAGACTCCCAATAACTCATTCATACACATATAAATCCCTTTTAGCTCTCATAAAATCACTTAAAACTACAAACATTCAACAAGTTCACAGCATTAAAACTAGAAAGTATGGTGCCAATATGGTATGGTGTTACTCTTTCACGCAAAAACTACTACTGAACGGATCTGAATGAAATTTGGTAAATAGATAGTTGATATTCTAGAATAATAAAATCCCGGTATTCTCACGGGATCGAGATTTACGCGGGAAAATCCTCACACGCAAACGAAGTCGCAGGTTACTTCTAGGTAAGCGTTCTCCATCTTCGACCACATCATAACTTACCATCAGGTGAGATGGTGGACAAACGCGAGCCTATTTTCAATTAAATAAAAAAAATATCAAATAGGAAGTGCTGTCGTCGCCTGTACCAGATAGTTTCCAATAGAAAATTGAACCAGACTTGGGGCCGTCTGCCGCCCAGGGCTGCCATCGTCCAGGGATTTTAAAATTAATTAAAACTGATCGGCGGGTTGATTAAAAACGGATGTAATTATTTTTTTCATACGAGTATGCTGTAAGGCTTTCAGTGTAACGCGTGTAGTTTTTGTAGAATGAGCCGGAATTTGTTGCATTACTTTTGATAGTGCGGTTTTTATTTAATTTACGTACATATACAGAAGAAATATATTTTTAGGTGGTAAAATAAACAGAAATGGTGTATAATGTGGCGTTCACAACAATATTGGTATCGGTTAAAAAATAAATTTAAAATTAGAAAATAAAATCAGAATTAATAAACGAAAAATTTAATTTCAAAGCTATTCAATAATTTAGAAAAGGCCAAGCAAAATTATGAACTATCATTGCAATACCAAGCTAGAATTTTGTGAAATAATATTGAGACAGTTTTCTGAAATGCATACTGTAATATACAAATGTTTAACAGAATAAACGCAATTCCTGAAAGTAGTTGGTTCAGAATCGGCTTCTGAATCGATTTCCGTCATAAAAAATAGGTGTTAAATTTTTACTGAAAAAATTTAACTTAAAATGAAAACACAGTATCATGACAAATTAATACAATCCTTAATTCAAGGAAATGCGCACGTGTGCGTGTCGACCGCTAACATTGCATGAGTGTATGCGTCTGCGTAAGGATATTGTATGACGCACATACGTTTTGCGTTTAGTAAGGATAACTATTTTATAACAAATGTCTAGGTTTGGTTTCAATTTAATTAAGTTACGGATGTTGTTTTAGACTTATAATTTAATATTCTAATTGGAGTGTCTGAGGTATTGCGCTTAATCTGTTACACCTTGTATTAATCTTCATCTGCTTAGTCTCTTACCAACTATGTCCGGGTAGGCTTTCAGTTTAACGACTGCCTATCTGACCCTTCAAAGCCCAGTAGCTGGGTAACACGATATCCTTTGGCCGTCCAACGTGACTGCCAAATGACAGCCGGGAACAAAAGGTTATCGTGCTACCCAAGGTACGAAAGAATCTCGATATGTTCAGTTTTAGTCATTTTTTTTTCTCCCACAAGATACATAAAACAAAATTTCTTTAACACATAGAACGCCAAAAAAAATGCATCTTCCCGTTCAGGCCGCGTCGGTCAGTGATGGCCGACAACTAGACTTGCCGTTCGGCCCGCGTCGGTCAGTGATGGCCGACAACTAGACTTGCCGTTCGGGCCGCGTCGGTCAGTGATGGCCGACAACTAGACTTGCCGTTCGGCCCGCGTCGGTCAGTGATGGCCGACAACTAGACTTGCCGTTCGGCCCGCGTCGGTCAGTGATGGCCGACAACTAGACTTGCCGTTCGGGCCGCGTCGGTCAGTGCTGCCCGACGTTTAATATCTCCATAATTCATTAATTAATGACTAAAGTTGACTTTTGTTAATGAAGACATACATTTGGGCATTAGATATAAGTATCTATTTTTTTTTGAGGTTGGCTTTCCGTCAAACCAACAATTAAAAAATCATTTGGTCTTTTGGATAGAACTGTGATTTTTGCTTGGCCTAAAGGGAAAGCTCACTGTCGGTCAGCACTGACCGCGTTGGCGTTCAACGTGTTAAACAATTTTTTTTTGGTAGGGAGGTAGGAGCCCATACTAAGAAAACTTGTGTTATGGGTATCCTGGCCACCTTAACCCAGACACATTACAGAACAAGTCAACTTAGGAAACCTAGAATTAAAGGAGTGTGTTGAAGGGCTGGAGAGTGACATGCTAGTTTTCAGGCAGTAGCTAGTTTAGAACATTTTAGGAGTTTACTCAGTGTCCTAAAACCACTATGCTGTAATGGATGAGTGAATGGTTATATTAGTTTAATTTCGGTAATAATTTTATTCTTGATTACTTTAAATAAACTAAAATATACGCTACGATAAACAAACATACACATGAGACATTCTATGAGGGCTCCGTTTTTCATTGAGACTTACTTACGTCGTACATACATTATTATTGGATGGGAGCTACAAGTTTAATTCACGTACCACACTTTTTTTCTCAAGGTGCGCTCATCCGTAATAAAAAATAAAATAAAATGGATGTTCTCCGGTCTTCCTTCATAAGTAAGGCAGTGGTCCCACCACCGTCGACGATGAACGAGTAGCGAGTAGACCTAGCATCTGAAAACGAGTTGGCGAGCAGCGAGTGTGTTGTTCCGATAGTTTAGTCGCTGAGCTATCATCTGGTTGGTCTCAGCGTGAGTTCTGACCGCCAAGTGATCGCTGAGCGAGTATAATCTTTGACAGCTCTTGTCGCTCAGCGACAAAATTAGTGAAGCTAGTAGTCGCCGGCAGTGTGAACAGTCAGAGAGCAACTATTATTTGTATGCATGTATATTTCATTTTGCGTTTCTTGAGCGAGTAAATCGCCGATAGTTAGTCGTTTACTAACTACCTAACGGTACATACGTAACATTAAAAACAAGCTTTCACATCAACCATCAAACTCGATGAAGCTATAAGACAGCCCTGCACCTCAGACGTCGGCAAACACTGGCCCTTTGATACCACTATAACAAATCTGAATAACAAAGTCTGCAAATTTGGCGGCGAGTCACACAGCGATGTCTGGATGAGACCCGGCTACGTCAGCCATGTTTTATACATTATGTAACTATTTTGTATGGTAATATATTAAATAGAATGATTTTCAAGCATGTTAGCAATCTATAAGAGTTTATTAATAGGTGAATCACAACTTTATACCCTGCTTTACAAAAACTACGCAGACGAGATGGTGATGAGAATTGATTTGATGTAAATGAGTCTATATTGTAGGTAACGTAACTTTAAACCATGCCGCTAATTCTTTGGTAGTTCGGCTCTGATCGGCTTCCATCGTCTCCTTCAATTCAGCGTTATCCACCTGTGTGGACAACCTTTCACGTGTTCCTTCTTCAAGTCAAAGCTTCCATCACGAAAGCGTTTAAACCAAAAACCCAAAGGTCATTAATTAACAGTCTCTTCAAACGTAGCATTGATATTGTGAGCCATTTATGCCGCGTTGGTTGCGTGTCGAAACTCGTATTCAAACATTACTCGGTTTTTCAAAGTAATGGACACTACAAACTTTCTCTCTAAGCTGGAAAAAAAAATAAAAACAATTGAAAGTCGAAATTCGAATCATGCACATTTTTTAAAACAAAAACCTCATCGGTAAGCCATGAAGGCTTTATATAAATTCAAAGTATCTATTACTATAAAACAGTAAGTCACACAAGTAGGCTAATTAAATTAAATTAAATAATCTTTTCACGTGAGCAAAGCCGCGGTCAGATATATATGTCTTGAAAAGTCCCGCGAGAAACCCAACGTTTTTCAAACTTAATTGATTTTTACTAATATTGCACACAGATATGACTTAAATATGTACAAGTTTACACAAAGCACAAAGTAAGAACATTAAAAGTACTATCGAAATAGAATATAATCTAAAATTCAGATACAGTCTACACTCTACAGTGTGCTCATATTTATCACAATATTAAGCGGAAGTTATATAAAAATTAAGAATTATTTCCTTTATCCTCCGATATACTTCGGTAAGAACAGCTCATCTTAGTAAATCGAAGATTCTACCTACCCTGTAAACAACAAAAGTCTTGAAAATTTAAATAAACAGATTTAAGAAAGCACTTAGACAAATCAACAATCCTATATCAACAGAATTTACATTTAAATAACCTAGCTAAGCTAACCCAAAACGCCGTCATAAGCCTGAATTTTAAATCGTCCGTCCGTAAAAAGAATTTTGGACATCTAGGCCATTCTGAGAAAATACTAAGCGTTAAATAAATGTCTACGAGAAGGGAATTCGCCGGGGAATGCGAGATGTAAAGATATACAGACTAGCTTTTACCCGCGGTTTGCTCCACGTAAAATGGGATTTTCAACGGGAGCGTCAATAGCCACTAAGGTATCGGACGTGTGATCGAGAGGTCGCAGGTTCGAACCCCACCCGTTTCACTATGCCGTGAATCCACTACGAACACAAGCATATTTAACTCAGTTGGAAGGGTTAAAAATATTGCTAGTAATGTGATATCTACCCACATTGCTAGATCTATTTTTAAACATAAAAAGCAGTAAATAATAGTATTTAGGCCCGTCGCTGATTGCAACTTTTTGTCAACGTGACTTTTTGTCACTTAGTCAAGTACAATGAAAACTATACTGAGTGCGCTCATTATGGTGACGTGATAATACGGTGACAAATAGTTACAGCGGCCTGTACATTACTATGGGAGTTCGCTCACTGGTGACTTTTTGTCACTCAGCCGTAAAGATGGGCGTTTAAACGAAAAGCATATAATTAAACATGTTATTTAAAATAAGCGTATAAGCAGATTAGTTTGACAACCTCGTTGAAGTCCATTACAAAAATGAACGACGCGATTTGTTACCCAAGAACAGATTCAGTAAGCGCACCACGGGTGACAGCAGGTGACAGTAAATAAGTCACGGTGAAAAAAAGTTGCAGTCAGCGGCGGGCCTTTTTTTGAAGGCTATGGCTAAAAATCTTACAGCATTGTCTACAATGTTGTAAGATTTTTCAGGTCTAATAATATCAAGCTGATTGAAACGACTACCTACCGCGTCTCCAATAGAGTTGACTTCTACCTGTAAGTTGTGTCCCATTATCTGCCTAGTCCTTTCTTTATTAAACCTGCGACCTCTGTAACCGAGTAATTAAGTTAATTATTAAATGTTGGAACAAGAAAATCACGTGGCTACGCCAAACAGGTCTACAAATGACCTGACGCCGGTTTTTAACCAAACTTTATGAACAAACAAACAATTTTTACTTGCTTACAATATTATTTTAGATGGGAGGGGCGGGTCTCGTGTGCTAGATGTGTCAGAGAAACACGCCTGGTTTACAGCGGCAATTTAGGCTTAACTTTGAATAGCCATTATTAGTCTAGAGCTCGAGTAATAAATTTGGCGGTGATGGATGGTGTGAAGATTGTAAAGGGAAAACAATTTTCTTTGAAAACCTGGATGGGTAAAGGGACGTGGCGCCTCGTGAATTGGCACGGCTGGAGAGATGCAGCCGCTGAGTACAATAGTGGTGTGGTCCTTGTATTTATTTAAATTACTCTAAAAAGATTTTTTTATCAAGATTGTGATTTTATAAAGATTGCTATATCTTTTTAAAAAAATCAAAAAATCTGTAAGTGTTTTGTGAGTTACATCTGATGATTACATGAGTTACATTTGATAAATGGTTGTTCTTTTGTTTTATATTACTTTGGATACTTGACATTTGATCACAACTCATTGGGCTATTAAAATAAAAATAAAACTTTTTAACAAACAATAAAAAAGCACCGTAAAGTGAAAATTTACTTTAATTTCAGTGGTCGGTGTCTTTGGCTTTGTATTTTCGTTTTTTTACACCGCCTTCCGAACTTAGTGTTTTTTTGGGAAGCCAGTCGGTTTTATATTTTGTCAATAAGTTTTTTTCTCGCTTTTTAGTGGGTCGGTTTGTAATTTACCTAATTACAACCGAAATGTCACCTTCTTATCACCATTTGTAGAATATTTCTTTTCCCGATGCCGAGCTGTTAATTGTTGAGGAGTTCTCCTGGTACTTCACCATCAGCTCTACTTCACCATATTCAAGTAATCGAATCGCATCCAATGTAACACTTATTATTGAGTAGTTCCGGTAGCCATCTATAGTCTTCATCCTCACTGCCACTTCATTAAATGGTGCTTTTCGAGAGCAACGCAAGTTACTATAAAAAGTACCCAAATTGGTATATATATATTTTTATATTACAAATAAGCCCACTCTTGACCTCGATCACACCTGATGGTAAGTGTAAAATGAGGTCTACGATCGAATGAGCGAGCCCAGAAAATGCCTATTTCATTATAGTGCCTATAATATTTGAAGAGTTCCCTCGATTTCTCCAGGATTCCATCATCAGATCCTGACTTCAGGACAACGGGACCACCTAGAAAGTATAACCTTTCAAACAAAATAAGAATTTTTCAAATCGGTCTAGCCGGCTTTGAGTAATCGGGGAACATACATTAAAAAGACTTCGATGAACTGAAAAGCTCCTCCCTTTTTTGAAGTCGGTTAAAATAGAAATTTCGTAATTTTTATAAATCTACATATTCAATAAAGTACAGTACTTACTGACAAAAAATAGAGTTACTTTAAACACGTTGGATTTATGTCATTGAGTGACCTTATTTCAATTGTTTTTTTAACAATAAAACAACAACTGTAATTATTCCCAAATTGGCAGTTTTTATCTGAAATAATATAAAATGGAAGAATATCAAATTATCGTTTCAGTAAGCAGACAATAAGCCTTAGACTGGCAAATTACTAAGATAAATACAAAATGTTTCAGAGAAGCATCGTAAAATTTAATAGTATTACTTTATTTTATTTGAGGAAAATCGTAGATTTGATGCCATAAATTGTACCAGATTGCATGAAAAAGACAATATTATGGTTTTTTAATCGTCTTTTGCGTTCGACTTCTTTTATATAGTATTTTACGCCCAAGAACTACGGGCAACGATTTCGGTTCCGTCCGAAGCGTCCATCAATACCTGCAGTGAGCAATCGGCAGGACACGCGGGACATGTTATGAAGTATACCGTTACAGAACATCATCGCTAAACTTAAGCAAGCATTTCGAAAATTCACAGAGAGACTGCCTAATTAATTAGCCGCGTTGCCTAGCTGTGGCCACCCACCGCTGAATGTAGAGTTGGCGTTTTATCTTTGTACCAGAAAAAATTAATTGCTTCTATTTACAGCTTTGCCCTTGGGAAAGTCACGAGTTATTCCAAGAGCACATGCATCCGGGATTAAAAGTGTCACAATTTAGGTGATGGTCTGTCCCCGTGCTGAGTTTCATCCAATTATGTTCATTGTTAAATAATAGTGATCACGAGGACCAAGTCCTGTACATATTAATTGCGTACTTCATAAAATGGACATCTTTTCACAAGCCAAAAGATCACGAATTCCAGTGCTTCATTTATGTTTCACAAACTGCTGGTCGACAACATGAAACACGCAATGATAAGGCAATATTAAAATAAATGCAAAATCAAAATATTTATGTTTATGCTGTTGTTGGTTCATGTTGAATATTTGTTTATTGTATATTTATACTTTATTTAATAATTTAAGTATATTTTAATGAACGTAATTAGTATTAATACATACTGTGTATAACATCTCTTCTTCAACTCTGTCGCAGGTCTGCTGGAAGAAATTTCTTATGAAATAACCACAGCACCTTTGAGCTGTTTTTGTATTTTTATTTTCTCTTTTAAGTGTCATGTGTGTACATAAATAGTTAAATAAATAATGCTTATGTCAACCGAATCTATTATTTTTTGTTTAGGTAACGCAATTTGGCGCCCGGCAGCAAATTTAAATAATAGTAGCTAGCTTCTAATATTTATTAGAGAGCTTAATCACCGCTCATTTGCAAACTGTTCCATTAATTACTGACAAACCAATTAATGTTATTATACACAAGTAACATAAAACCTAATTAGATGCCTGAAGATTAAACTTCAGTTTAGACAATCCTAGTTTTTAGAAGCGAAAACAAATTAAATTAGAGGAAGCAATTAATTACAAGGTTTTATAGTAGGTAATTAATTGTTACTAAGTTTCTGGTCGGGACAGCGCTGGATAATTTGTTCGTACCTATTAAGATTTTCATCGTTCAGTTCTTAAGAGGTCGTAACTTCTAAGCGTTAATAAAATTTTATTTTATTTTAGGACAGGCATATTGATGTCTGAATATTAAAAAAATAAATTAAATGAGGTGGTAGTCAAACGCAAGCTAATTAATAGAATTGGCTCCCGTTTAACCACAATCTCACCTGATGGTAAGCGATGATGTGGTCGAAGATAAAGCACGTTTACCTAGAAGTAACTTATTCACTCTTGACTTGAAGATAATATTTTATGGTTTGGTTTGGGGTCGAAACTCTCGGATCCTGGGGCCCTTGTGGTGACAGCCTTTTCAAGGAAAATACAAAAAGGTTGGTAGGTATTTCCTGTGAACGGCTGATTAATTTGGCTAAAGGCTTATTACCTATTTCTTTACAAGGCATTATCAACGTAGCAAAGCCGCAGCCCGCAGGGTATTGAGAACAGCACTGACCGCCAGCGTTGAGGACGGATTTTTTAAATTGTTTTGTTTACATTCAATACTTAAAAATATCGATACGGAAAATATATTTTCATAATGACCAAATGAATTAACTTACTTTACATTTAAATCACATGTTTAAAATATTTTTACACAACCTGCACTAATCGCTCAAAGTACTGTATTTATCACAATAATAACTTAAACTCACTCATTATTGCCTTGTGAATTATGATTGATTTTTTTTAAATCGGGTAACACTCACAAAAAGCTCGAGATAACAATTAAATCCACCTTAAAAGTAAATATGTAATACGAAACTTTCAAAGTGAAACCCATAATTGACAAACTCGTTTCTCGGAAGACTTTAAATAAAACCATTTTTTCTCGTTCACAAAGTCGCAATATATTACTAAGTGGTATTTATTTATTTATTTATTAAAACTTTATGCAACACAAAATGTACAAAGGCGGACTTAATGCCATAGGCATTCTCTAGCAGTCAACCATGAGGGGTGAAGAGATAACATGGCAGGTGCATAAAAAAAAATAAACTAAGTAGATAATATTTTCAACGTAAAAGTTTTATTACAAGTGTATATATACATATACTTCTAACTAGAATAAACTTACATACATATTTATCATAATACATACCAAAAATATATTATATATATACAATAATAAAACGTTATAGAAAGTGGGTTCTGAAAACTCTGCTTCCACTATTCGTTAAGAAAATAATCCCGCAACTTTCCCCGTATCTTACATGTTTTATGAGTAGTAAGTAAGTAAGTTTAAAGTATAATAAGTCTTTGTGCCGAGTTTGTATCTCAGTGTTCACGCATCTAACGCCCGAGGGTAGGTAGAACCAGAGGACACCGGGGCTTATAATATGAACGCAGCGGGTATAACTTCGTGTATCAAAATAAAGCTTTATTAAAATTTGAAAAGTCTTTTTCAGTAAACGATATTAAACTTTGTGCTTGTGTACTTTAAAGACAGCTCAACAAGCGTGTACTTAAAACCTTTGAAACGAGTAAGTCCTCATCTGCTTAGTCTTTTTTTAACTGTGTCAAACTCAAACTATGACGTTCTAAACGTTACATGGTGGACATACCACACATACGCACAAAACGTTTTGGTAATACCATCATTATGCGTACGGCTAAGGAGTGGAATTCCCTGCCGGGGTCTGTTTCCCGATAGCTATAACCTAAGAGTCTTTAAGTCAAGAGTGAATAGGTTACTTTTAGGTAAGCGTGCTCCATCTTCGACCACATCATCACTTACCATCAGGTGAGATGGTGGTCAAACGCGAACCTATTTTTTTTTTTTAATAAAAAAAAATATTTATATTGAAAATAGGCTCGCGTTTGAGATGGTGGTCAAACGCGAGCTTATTGTCAATAAAAAAATTAAAAAACTCAGAATATTTTTATTTCACAGGCCTACATGGACACTTATATAACGTCATAAGCTTATAGTGCACGGTTCAAAATTGGTCGTTTTCTATGGCGAACAACCGGCAAAAACTCCACGGTTACTCTTTTCAAAACATCATTCATTTTCACAATGTATAATAATACAGGTTTATAGGTATGAGAAGACAGTATAGACCAATTAACATAGCACAATGTAATTTAAATAAAACTTTTTAGTAATAAATAAAACCGACTTCCATATCAAAACACTACAAAACCAAAAATAACTTTAATTTCGGTTTTATTTCGAAGTCGGTTTTATTTATTGGTATATATTTTTTCACGCTTTTTAGTGGGTCGGTTTTTAATTTATCTAGTTACAAAAGCCAAAATATGAACTATTGTAATATATGAACGATCTGCTAATGCCCGGTACCTTTGGGTATGCAGACGACAGCACAGTTTCTGAGAGATATGTGACCAGCGCGCGAGCTGGTGGGTCACAGATCCAGTCTCTCCGTGAGGACATGGTTGGGCGCTTGAACTTGACCTTGAAGGCTGTCTCCGAATGCGGCGATGCCAACGTGGTCAAGTTTAATGCAGCTAAGACCCAGGCATGTCTCTTCTTCGCAAAAAGGAGGCAATTCGAACCGGCTCCTACTTTCCGTGGTGTAACCGTGCCGATAACCAATCATATTGAGCTTGTGACTTTAAATTCCACACTCAATTCAATTTTGGCCCGTTTATCGAGGTTAAGGCTCAGTTAGCATCAAAAAAGTTGGGAATCCTAGCCAAGGTGAGGCGGTACTTCACACCGGAACAGCTGCTTAATTTGTATCAAGCCCAGGTTCGGTCGTGTATGGAATACTGCTCTCATCTTCAGATGGATCTGCGAAATACCAACTGGACGCGCTTGAGTCTATCGAGAAGCGGGCCAAGAGACTCATTGGCAACGATGCACTGGTCGAGTCAAAGCTCCAAAGCCTTGAACACCGACGACGAGTTGCAAGTCTATCGGTTTTCTATCGGTTACATTTAGGGTTGCCACCCGTACTTTATTATAAAGTATTGTACGTTATTTCAGGTAATTGTACTCTATACTTTATGACAACAATAAAGTACACGAAAATACTTTATTTCGCATGATTTGATTTCTTTGGGATTTTGAAAACTTTAGTCGTAATAAACAAAGTGTCTCTGAAATTGATAAAAAATGAATTAATTATTTACTTTACTGACTGACTGACTGTAAAGATGCTGTGCAATTGTTAAGTAGAGATACTAATTTTATACAAACTGCAAAAAGTAATAAGAAATATGTTTTAAACATAATTTCACCCACCCGACTTCGCTCGGGTGCAATTTTTCTTTCTCCGAACCCTATTCAGACAATTATTACGAACACAACAAAAAAATAATTATTCAAATAAATGCAGCTGTTCTGAACTAATGCGCTTACGTACATATACTTTGTGCCTTCAACTAGGCTCAAGAAAATTGGGGGCTCATTTAGATGTCAGTGTATAAGCTTTTACAATAAACTTCCCAGTCATGTGCAAGAACTAAGCCTCAATATATTTAAATCATTTGTGAAGCAGAAACTTTGCCAGAAAGCTTTTTATTCTATTAAAGACTATCTTGCGGACAAAAATGCTTGGGATTGAGCTGCTCCAATTACATCTGTTTTGTTTGATTTTTCACTCATTTCTTTTTTTTTATAATGATTATTTCATATACATTTTGACATGACAATATTATTTACTTTTTCAATTAATAGAATATACTTTTTCTTTACTTAACCATTTTTAATTTTGTTTGTACAAGATGACAATATCATTTTCTTTTCAAGTAATATATTTTATTTTTGTAAAAGCAAAAGATATGTGGTGAATGTGATAGTATTGTGGGATAACAACGAATATTATGAATAGATTACCGCACTGTCTGGCAGTTTGAGCGCTTTATACGGCCCACCCAAATGTCCTTACTTTGGTATTGTTCGTCAAATCGTTCGAGCTCCTTAAGGTTCTTTTTTTAATATTATTACTGATGGGCCCACTCTTGACCTCGATCCCGCCTGATGGTAAGCGATAGATGAGGTCTAAGATGGGACTACCAAGCCCAGAAGATGCCTATTTACTCGTGCTTTAAACGCTGAAAGGTCATAAGTGGCAGGGAATTCCACAGCTTGGCTGTGCGCACAATAAATGTGGAGGAGAAGCGCTTGGTACGACAAGACGGTATATCAACCAAGTGTGGGTGGTACCCAGCCATGCGTCTGGTAGACCGGTAGTAAAAGGGAGATGGAGGAATCAGGTCATGGAGCTCCTGCGCACACTCCCCGAAGTACAATCTGTAGAAAACCGACAGGCAAGCAACGGTTCGCCGATGAGCCAGGCTATGAAGCTTGTCCACCAGCACCTCGTCGCCTATAAGCCTTTTAGCTCTGCGCTCGATTGAGTCCAATGCAGCAAGTTAGTACTTTGCAGAGCCATTGAGCTACGCGGTATTTGACAAATGCTTGCACTGTTTGGACGGGCCTGCTCAAATCTGTGTGATTCTGTTCTCTAAAGGGCGCCACAGATATAAACCTACATGGCTCAGTATGGACTTTAAAAGAGACGTTGACCTCTGAGTTTGTTTCAGTGCTTCTTCTCAGAGTAGTCAGTTAGGAAACACTGGCCTCATCTTGTTTACATTTAAGAAAAAAAAAGACGAATGTGTTCCTACCTAAATAATTCTTTTTTTAATAATAACCTATTTGCAAAATAAACATCATTATTTCATTCGGCAATTAATTTTTAGTAAGCAACCCGCTCTGGCTTGGCACGGGTTCTTTAGAGAAAATATAAAATAGCCTATGTTACTCCGAGGAGATGTAGCTTTTAGTAAAATTGGTTGAGTAGTTTTTGAGTTAAATCGTAACAAACAAAAAATCAATCATCTTTCCTCGTTATAGGTACATAATATTAATTTAGATGATAAGATTTATTTTGGATGGAGTAAAGGGAAAAACTAATTTTGATGAAATGTTCAAGCCAACTAACGTATTTAAAATGATAAGGATTAATACAGTATTTGTGTAAATAGCTTTCGAATTAGCACTTTATAATTGCCCATTTTTTAAAGTATTAAAATGGATGTCATGTTCAGTGATAAATAAAATAAATATATAAAATCTTAAAAATGTATAATACCTATGTAGGGAGTAGTTTAACTTATAAACATATACACATTTTTATTATTTTTATTATGTATAGTATGTTATCCGTAAGAGATAGGTATATGCCATTGCGGACTTTTTGTATACCTTTTTAAAGTGTACAGTACTGTAGTACATTATTTTGATCTATCTCGTACAGTAAAGCCAGCGTTTGCAATGTTAGCGCAAAAAAAAATGTTTATTAAGACTCTCTACAATATTATGCATGTGTTATAATATGAACCTTCCTCTTGAATCACTCTATCTATTAAAAAAAGCGCATCATAATCCGTTGCGTAGTTTTAAAGATACATACATAGCATGCGTATGCAGCGATGCATACATAGGGACAGACAGCGGAAAGCGACTTTAAAAATAAATTGTACTTTATTTTGATGCTATGTACTTTTTTTTTCTTACCTATTTTAAGCAATGTACTTTAACTGGACAAAAAAAAGGTGGCAACCCTAGTTACATTTCGGGGAGTGTGCTATGGAATTACACAATCTAATTCCGCCAAGCCTGTTCCATCATCGGACTACGAGACAAACGGCGAAGCGCCATCGTTACATGGTGGACATCCCACCCATACGCACAAAACGTTTTGGGAATACCTTCATTGTGCGTACGGCTAAGGAGTGGAATTCCCTGCCGGAGTCTGTGTTTCCCGACTGCTACAACCTGGGAGTCTTTAAGTCCAGAGTGAATAGGTTACTTCTAGGTAAGCGTGCTCCATCTTCGATCACATCATCACTTACCATCAGGTGAGATAGTGGTCAAATGCGAACCTATATTCAATTAAAAAAAAAAAATTGTCACCTTTTATAAGATATTGCTTTTCCTGATGCAGAGCCGTTAATTTTTGAGGAGTTTTCCTGGTACTTCACCATCAGCTTTACTTCACCATATGCATTGTAACGAGCATAAAGTGCTTACATGCATATTCAAGTAATCGAATCGCAATCCACGAAATACTTATTATTGAGTAGTTTCGGTGGCCATCTGTGTGGTAACATACATAATAAAAAAAACTTAAAGACGAACTGAGTACCTCCTTCTTTTTTGAAGTCGGTTAATAACACACTTAAAAACAATTCTGTTAGAGAATTTTAAAATTTGCATTTAATGTCTTCAAATCAAGAAGTTACTTCTACGATTTTGGAATATTCCGGATTTTGACTCTGTAGTCAATTTCTGATCACGTGACAAGTGTCAAAGTTGTTGGTTTGCAAAGTTGGCGCGCGCCGCGCTACTAAGACGCGAGCTACGGGGCATTCGAGCCATTAGGGGCCATTCGAGCGCCGACCACCGAGCCGACAAATCATATTGTGTGAAAGTGTGAGTAATCTAGAAGAACCCACTGTAAGTTAATTTTGTATTTTTAATCTATACATTTTTATTCTGGATTTTCATTTTTATTTCAACATTTATTCTGGAACTTGAATAATACCATACGACCTAAATATTGAACTGTGGCTGTTATTTTACTTGAAAGCGTTTTATTCAATTTGCGTTTGTAATCCTACATCTATAATTTTTACTCAAAAACGTCTTAGTTTGTTAGGATCACATTGCTGGTGTAATGGAATAACGAATAAGCAAATGTTGATTATAACCATTGTTTAATAGTACTTCTGCTTTTGTTTCATTTTATTTATTTCTACGATATAACCGGATTAAGTATGATTGTTGTTCAATTCTACTTATTCCCATAAATTTATAGTTGCTCTAAACACATTTAAAATTTACTTCTGATATTGTGGGTAATCCAACAATTCTAAAAATCTCCCATTCACATAAAAAGCAGCTTTATAAAATATTAAAATAAACATGACAAGTGACAACATTCAGGTACAGGACAAAAATTCACTGATGATGTTTAGGGTCGCTAGACTAATCTATTTTCAAAAGGTCTGCATTTGGTGGTGTTTATAATATCAGCTTCACTTATTATTTAATGCCACCAACTGCATCAATATATTGAAGGTATGGTGGCCGGCACATCAACCTACTCCAATCTGTCAAAATAATTTAATAGATTTGTAGCAGTGCGGGCGCAAGGGGTTGAGGATTGGTGTTTTGGGTAGACGGGCGTACCTTTCGATACCTTTTTACAGAGAGTATGAGTGAGTGGTCGGGGTATTATAATAACGAAAACATTCACAACATATTCAAACTTGTATTGTCATATATACACATACACAAAAGTTATAATGTTCAATAGTTACCAGTCTTATTTCACTAAACACAAGTACTTAATTAACGTTATTATCTTACTGATACGGTCACTAATAATATATACACAATAAACTCAGAGAAAACTATTTACAAAACTTGCTGACTTCTTGACATATTCGAGCGTTTGTTACTTCCACGAGACTGAGATCCGAACTGAACTGAACTGAACTGATTTGCAAGTAGCTAGGCACCTATATTTATATTCGTGCACACATGCACACGTCAATCGCTCGTTAAAACTTGCTAGACACATCTCCGTATTTTTGGGCCAATCCTGTGTCGCTCAAGTGATCAAAACACGCATTGCTACAATTCATTACCTAATATGGTCATAGATTGGAACATCGCAACCTACTCTATACCTTAAGGGTCATACTTGTCTGGCAAACACGTGACTCTGTGTTAGGTACTTGCCTATTCATAACACAATATTTATACGAAAACAGTTATCGATTATGAATGTAAATAATTACGCATAAGGCAGGTGCTATCTTATGGCGAGAGTAATGGTGCTTCCGTAACAAAATTTATAACTTTATTACAACATGATGAGGTTCAAACTCAATTGGGTAAAGGAGACGGGGATTTCTGGGCCATATTGCAATAAGTTGAGATATAGTTTAAAAAAGCGACATATTTATCTATTTCTAAATACAAAAATAAATAGCGTAATTCACAATCTGGAAGACGAGAAATCTTAAAAATAAGTTTTAAGTCACGAATAAAATAGGATATCGATTACTATACTCGATTAATGTGTATGAGTTTAAACAATTGAACACAAAACTACTTGCACCAGATTATTGATTCAATCAAAGTAAATAAATAAATTACAATTAACATAATGTCAGTAGTTTAAAAAAATAAAATATAAACATATTATAAAGAATTCTTAAAGTCGATTCTCCTTTACAAATCGATTTATTACTTATGTTTGGCAACTGTATTTTTAATCTGTGCTGACAATGACAGCTACAGAATACCTTTTGACAGTTCTAGAATGTCAACAATCACACGTTTCGTAGTATCGTTTTCAAAGGCCTGAAGTAAAACATAGTGTATTACATACTCTTTGGCCTGAAGGATTAGAACTGCAGGGGAACGAAACGAAACTCAATATCTTATACATGAATATTTTGAATGAGTGTTATGATATAATTATTCTTACTGAGACCTGGCTCACTCCACATATATTTGACCATGAATATATTGATGAACGTTATGTGGTGTTTAGATGTGATCGTAATCGCACTGCAACAAATAAAAAGGAAGGGGGCGGAGTTCTTATGGCAGTTCGTAAAACGTTGAATGGTGTGTCCGTATCGTATGCTATAAATCCCCATATTGAACACTTACTTCTGCAAATTCCATTTTGAGTGTTTCCCGTTGTTTTATTGATATTTTCCTCGACCACTGCTTTCTTCCTACGGACTTCTTATATTGCTAAACTTGTACGACCTTTGCTATCATACCGAACACGGATAATCTCGTTTTCTCGTCTGACTTTCGCTCGCTTATTTGGATTTTACAGCCTGCATATCAATTGGATATTGACACCGTGGATCGCTATGTTAATTGTGGTATAGAGACTAGTCACTGCAATACACTTGCCCAATGAGCTTTAGATGATGTAACGACACTGTCAGTGATTCGTCATTGGCGTGCACCACAACCTGTAAGTACAAACTTGAAGTCACCTTTTCTAGCTACCCAGTGTCTACAATGCTGGTCTACAGGTTTCTTCTTTTATTTTCAATAAACGTTATGCAGGAACTATACTAACGCTATTTATAAAAAGCACATGGAGATTGTTTACATTTAAAACCTAACTGCTGTTATATTTTATTGTAATCATGATTAGTTGACAAAACTTGTCTCATCTTTCAGGTAAACAGCTGCTACAACAGCTATGTTTGTCAAGCTTGTTGGGATTTGGCTCAAGAATCATCTGTTGATGAAGCACAACAACTTGGCCACCGTAGTGTTTGTCTTCGATATGGTCGTTCTCTTGCATCAAGAGTCCGCAACCTACTTAACACGAGCTTTTTAGATTATAATTGAAGATGAATAAAAGATAACTATTATTCAAAAGGTTGTTTTTATTTTAAACATCATCTCCCTGGGGTATCTCCAAATTATTTGTGAGTTTCCTAATGTCCTCCCACTCAATACAACACAATTAATATAGTAAACAACTTTCTATTTTAACAAAATAGCAATCATATTTAAAAAATCAGCTGTATAGAATAGGTTGTTGCCAATTCATTGCATAGCCTCACTTTTACAAAACCTCCCATAACTCTGCTCTCAGATTGCCAAAATTCGCCGAATTTTCAGTGATGCTTTGTTAATATATAAGCTGTTAATCGACACTAATTTCATCTATTTACATCTTTTTACACCTTGGCCCAAGAATGTATGAAAGCGTTTCCGTCTCCTTTGACAGATTCGGATAGTTTGATGTGCTGGCTACTGTACGTAAATATATCAGATTCGGAACATCATCTGTTTAGCTTTCTCTTTTACTTTTATGTTAGAGGTGTGATGAGATGTATGAGTATTAATGGTTTACGATATAATGTCATGAGAAATTTATATTTTTTAAAATAAATGTACTCACAGACCAACCGTGTAAACGGGTTTGTGGGGCATTGGCTTATTTTCTTCTAAGATTCTAATGTAACATATATTAATAAAATAAATAAATAAATAAATAATAATCCCTAAATAATCCTTTTCCCAACTATGTGGACTGACACAGTCCACTTGAGCTAGGTTATTCCTGTATATTTTGTATTATACAGGGTTAATTGTAAAACACCGAAAACCTCTCGGGACTATGTTACTAACATCATAATCAACAACTTTTGTTCTATGACTTTTAAAAATTCGTCATATTTTAGTTCACCAGATTTTCATACAAAAATAAAAATATTAAAATTGTACGCCCTAAATGTTACAAAATCTATGCGAAGCAAAAGAAAACGACTTATACTATCACTTTCTGTTGTTTCGCATAGACTCCGTAACATTTAGGGCGTTCAATTTAAATATTTTTATTTTTGTTTCTAATAGACGAATTGAAATTGACGAATTTTTAAAAGTCATAGAACAAATGTTGTTGATTATGATGTTAGTAACATAGTCCCGAGAGGTTTTCGGTGTTTTATAATTAACCCTGTATAATTCGCAACTACCTTTTAAGATACAGGATAACTCCTAGTTTAAGAGGTAGAATTAAAATGTTTTGTTGTAAATGATCTGTGTAAATAAACGTATTATTATGTCGTGGTGAGCTTCCAGTCTAACCGTTTGCACCTGAGTACTAGCGTTTTAAATGGAACGTCAGCCTACTGGACCCATGCAATCAACAGTAGCTGGGTAACACGATTTCCCTTGGCATTACTGAGGTCAGATTTCCTGGCTTTTGATTGCCTCTAACGACGGTCAAATATGTAAGGCTTATCTTAGGTACCTTTATAAGCGTACTTTTGGTTTCTATCCCTTCTTGTATCCTTCTAACTTTCTCCTAGACAGTTTAGGGTATCATTCTCCAGAAGTTAGACGGAAAAATTATGCTCAAGGTCGTGGGTTCGATTCCCACCCAGGACAAATGTTTGTGTGATGAGCACGATCATTTGTTCTTTGTCTGGGTGTAATTTATCTATAATATGTATGTATTTAGAAATATATATGTATGTTTATCAGTTGTCTAGTACTCATAGCACAAGCTCTGCTTAGTTTGGGACTAGATGGCGTTGTGTGAAAGTTGTGGAATATTATTATTATTATTTCGCGGAAAAACAGATGCTCCTGATCTCCATGACGAACTAAGCCATCTGTTTGTTCCGATCAACTTTAACCGGAATAGGAGACACAGATTGTTCGCTGTGCCCAGGAGACGTACCGTCGCTCGAGCCCAGTCCCCTATTCCTCGCACACTCTCCGCGCTCAACGTTCTCTTGAATGCCAAACCTGATTGTGATGTGTTTGCGGATGAATGGAAGAAGATCTTGTCTGTATTCCTGGAGTACTGTGAGATGAGTGTATGACTGTTAGATGTTTTTTACAATTTAACTTAATGTCTTCAAATAATGTAATTGGCCTTCGGCCGTGTTGTTTTGAAGTAAATAAATCAATCAATAAATGTATAAATAACAAACAGCTTGACGTGTTTTTCGAGGTACGCAGGAAACTCAATATGTTAAAATGGTCACCCACCCACGAGTTGACCTCGTTTGGCTGTTATTATTTAGCCGCGAAATCCTCCTCCATCGCTCCTCATTGTTTGTAAGA
Source organism: Tholera decimalis (assembly GCA_943138885.2). Taxonomy (NCBI): domain Eukaryota; kingdom Metazoa; phylum Arthropoda; class Insecta; order Lepidoptera; family Noctuidae; genus Tholera; species Tholera decimalis. Next base: position 35,545,345 of record OW964567.2, read on the forward strand.
AAGTATTTAACGAATTTGGAGGGAAAAACGTGCAGAAGGAAATTTGTTTCAGTAAACCTTTTTTTTTTCTGGTTGGGAAAATCATCGGATGACTCCCACCGCTCTGGGTGGAGCGGAAGGGAGTGTCAGACTTCTACTGACTAAAAACCCACCCTGCTCCTTCAGTTGCCCTTGCGTTCCGGGGCTGCGGTATCTCGTTAGAACTTTCCCACAACCCCGTAAGGCAGTAGCCCTATCGGGCCCCGTCAATGCTGCTGACTGGTCATTGAAACGCGCGCGCGGAACACGGCGCGCCGCCGACTCGGGCCTGGTCCTTACCGGACGGTGAATTTTAAGCAATGATTTACAAATCTTAAGTCACGCCACTGGGCAACCCGCTTACTAAAATATTCTTTTAATATAGAATACCTATTTAAACTATAGAAGGTGTAACAGATTAAGCGCAATACCTCGGACACCCCATTTAGAATATCTATACTTAATATTATAAAGCGGAAAAGTTTGTTTGTTTGCTTGAACGCGCTAATCTTCGAAAGTACTGGGTGGATTTGGATGCAATTTGGTATGGAAGTAGCTTGAAGCTTGAGGAAGGTTATAGGCTACTTTTTACGTGACTGCAAAAAAGGAGAGTTATGTTTTTACCGTGATAGAATCCACGGAAGCGAAGCCCCGCGTGATTACTAGTTAAATTATAAGTCTAAAACAACATCCGTAACTAAATAAATTAAAACCAAACTTAGACATCTTTTATAAAATAGTTATCCGTACTAAACGCAAAACATATGTGCGTCATACAATATCCTTACGCAGACGCGTACACTCATGCAATATTAGCGGCCGACACGCACATGAGAGCATTTCCTTGAATTAAGGATTGTATTAATTTGTCATGATACTGTGTTTCGATTTTAAGTTAATTGAAAGGTTTTTCCATCAAAATTTAACACCAATTTTTTATGACGGAAATCGATTCAGAAGCCGATTCTAAACCAACTACTTTCTGGAATTGCGTTTATTGTGTTACACGTTTTATAATCCGAGTTTCCACGATAAGATTTCAGCGACAGGTCATTGACCAATATTTCAATGTCAAATGAGCCCGCTCTATGATCTGATCCTCTAACTTCCTTTTACTACCAATCTACCAGACACACTGCAGGATTAGCGTTACTTCTCCACATTTATTCTACACACAGCAAGCAAGAATGAACAGGCATCTTCTAAGCTTTCTAATTCCATCGTACACCTCATCTATCGCTTACCATTATGGCTTGATCTAGGTTAAGACCGGATCCATCCGGAACATTAAATAAATACGATACTTGTATGCCAGGTTCATTTTGTGAGACGGTACCATCACGCGAAAAAGGGTAATTCTCCTCCAATTTAGTGCGGTTCAGAATGATTTTATTGCACCTATAAACGTTTACCGTACCGTAAATATTTATATTAAATTGACTGTGAGAGTAGGTTAGGAGGAAATCAGAGAAAACGGACGATGAACCTCATTTTTAACCGACTTCAAAAAAAGGAGGAGGTTCTCAGTTCGTCTTGAACTTTTCTCGAAGACGGCTGGACCAATTCGGAAAATTCTTTTTTTGTTTGAGAGGGTATACATTTTAGTTGGTTTCATTGTCATGAAGTCAGGATCTGATAATGGGAACCTTGAGAAATCGAGGGAACCCTTCAAATATTATAGGCACACATATAGCGATTTGCGTATTTTTCACAGTAACTTGTGCAGTTGTTCTCCATAAGCACCATTTGGTGAAGTGGAACTGATGATGAAGACCACCGGTGGCTACTAGAACTACTCAATAATAAGTATATCATTGGTTGCGATTCGATTACTTGGATATGGTGGTAAAACACTTTATGCTCATCACAGTGCATATGGTGATGAGGAGCTGATGGTGAAGTACCGGAAAAACTCAAAAATTAATAGGCAAAATAAATATTTTGCAAAAGGTGATAAGGTGACATTGGCTTTTGTAACTAGGTAAATTACAGACCGACCCGACCTTTAATTTCATATTTTCGTTTTTGACACCGCCTGCCGAAATTAAAGTTATTTTTCACTTTGCAGTGTTGTTTTTTTGGAAGTCGGTTTTATTTTTTGTTAATAAGTTTTTTTTTAGTGCTAGTTTAAAGTGAATTAATTAATTATTGATAAGAAGGCTCTCCTTATTTGATAAGAAGTTGATACAAAGGTTATTTTGGGCTCTGGTCTAGCCAAGAGGATAAATGGTCTAGCTGAGGGGATAACTGGTCTAGTCAAGGGGATAATGATCTTGCCAAGGAGTATTGTATTGCCCGGCTACTGGGCTGTGGAGGTCAGATAGTCTCGTCTACTCTGTGTAAAACACTAGAATTAGCTGCAACCGGTAACAGACCTCTGAAATGTTGGGGGTCCTAAGGTCTTTTAAATTATCGGCAACGAGAATTTGGTCGAGACAAAGCTCCAGAGCCTAGAACATCGGCGACGTGTTGTAAGCCTATCAGTTTTCTGTGGGTTATATTTCGGGGAGTGTGCGATGGAATTGCACAGTCTTATTCCACCAAGCCCGTTCCATCATCGGACTACAAGATAGATAAAACTTTTATTGGTCAACAGAAGACACAACACCCAAAAGCACATTAACTATAACATATAAATTACGGAAAAAAAAGAACAGAATAAAAAAAGAACGTATACATACAATCAAAAATATTATAAACGAAAAAAGAAACAAACAACCTTTAAAAATATAACATGGAAAGTCGGTGCGGTGTGTCTCCAAATTGAACCAAATGGGAGTCCAGCTCAGCATGTGCCAGGCAAATATGCCTGACGCTGGTATTCTGCTGGATCCCAGTAGCCCTACTTACGGACGTCGAGCAGGTGGCGTAGGTACAATTAAATAATAAAAAGAACATTAGAGTGAGAGTAGTGCTATGCGAAATGGTTTGTGCAATATTGACAGCGGCAGCATTTCAGATACCGATATAAAGATGATGCCAAGAGAAATATATTGGAATTAGTGTTTAGTTCATAATTTTACTAACATTATGTAAGATGTTTTAGTAATAAATTTTGTATGGATTTTGTCTAAAATATAAATAAATAATAAATAAATAGATTTGCTGTGATTATCATAACCTGGGTATCTTTAAGTGAAGAGTGAATAGGTTACTTCTAGGAAAGCGTGCTTCATCATCGACCACATCATCGCTTAACATCAGGTGAGATTATGGTCAAATGCAAGCCTATCAACTACATAAAAAAAACAACCATCTCGATTGAACGTACTTTAATCAATATAATATAAAGGAAATATGTTATAATGCGCATTGCAGTAAAGTGCTTAATTAGCATAAAATTATACTTGATAAAATTATAAAGGTGCGTACTTACTACGTTCTGCATTACAAGAGATTATACATACACTTCACATAGTTGCAAGGATAAGCATTAGCTTATCCTTGCAACTATGTGAAGTGAGAACTATGTGAAGAGAACCCTCTTCATCATTAGATGAACCTTGACCTTGACTAGACCAGTTATCCCCTCAGCTAGACCATTTATCCTCTTGGCTAGACCAGAGCCCAAAATAACCTTTGTATCAACATCTTATCAAGTAAAGAAAGCCTTCTTATCAATAATTAATTAATTCACTCTAAACTAGCATTAAAAAAAAAACTTTTTAACAAAAAATAAAACCGACTTCCCAAAAAACAACACTGCAAAGTGAAAAATAAATTTAATTACGGCAGGCGATGTCAAAAACGAAAATATGGAACTAAAGGTCGGGTCGGTCTGTAATTTACCTAGTCACAAAAGCCTAATGTCACCTTATCACCTTTTGCAATATATTTATTTTGCCTATTTCGAGGAGTTCTTCCGGTACTTCACCATCAGCTCCTCATCACCATATGCACTGTGATGAGCATAAAGTGTTTTACAACCATATCCAAGTAATCGAATCGCAACCAATGAAATACTTATTATTGAGTAGTTCTAGTAGCCGCCTGTGGACTTCATCATCAGTTCCACTTCACCAAATGGTGCTTTTGGAGAACAACTGCACAAGTTACTATGAAAAATACGCAAATCGCTATATGTGTGCCTATAATATTTGAAGATCCCTCGATTTCTCAAGGTTCCCATTATCAGATCCTGACTTCATGATAATGGGACTAACTAGAAAGTATACTCTCTCAAACAAAAAAGAATTTTCCAAATCGGTCTTGCCGTCTTCGAGAAAAGTTTAAGACGAACTGAGAACCTCCTCCTTTTTTTGAAGTCAGTTAAAAATAAGGTTCATCGTCCGTTTTCTCTGATTTCCTCCTAACCTACTCTTACAGTCAATTTAATATAAATATTTACGGTACGGTAAACGTTTATAGGTGCAATAAAATCATTCTGAACCGCACTAAATTGGAGGAGAATTACCCTTTTTCGCGTGATGGTACCGTCTCACAAAATGAACCTGGCATACAAGTATCGTATTTATTTAATGTTCCGGATGGACCCGGTCTTAACCTACATCAAGCCATAATGGTAAGCGATAGATGAGGTGTACGATGGAATTAGAAAGCCTAGAAGATGCCTGTTCATTCTCGCTTGCTGTGTGTAGAATAAATGAGACAAAGCTCCAGAGCCTAGAACATCGGCGACGTGTTGCAAGCCTATCAGTTTTCTATCGGTTATATTTCGGGGAGTGTGCGATGGAATTGCACAGTCTTATTCCACCAAGCCCGTTCCATCATCGGACTACAAGATAGATAAAACTTTTATTGGTCAACAGAAGACACAACACACAAAAGCACATTAACTATAACATATAAATTACGGAAAAAAAGAACAGAATAAAAAAAGAACGTATACATACAATCAAAAATATTATAAACGAAAAAAGAAACAAACAACCTTTAAAAATGTAACATGGAAAGTCGGTGCGGTGTGTCTCCAAATTGAACCAAATGGGAGTCCAGCTCAGCATGTGCCAGGCAAATATGCCTGACGCTGGTATTCTGCTGCATCCCAGTAGCCCTACTTACGGACATCGAGCAGGTGGCGTAGGTACAATTAAATAATAAAAAGAACATTAGAGTGAGAGTAGTGCTATGCGAAATGGTTTGTGCAATATTGACAGCGGCAGCATTTCAGATACCGATATAAAGATGATGCCGAGAGAAATATATTGGAATTAGTGTTTAGTTCATAATTTTACTAACATTATGTAAGATGTTTTAGTAATAAATTTTGTATGGATTTTGTCTAAAATATAAATAAATAATAAATAAATAGATTTGCTGTGATTATCATAACCTGGGTATCTTTAAGTGAAGAGTGAATAGGTTACTTCTAGGAAAGCGTGCTTCATCATCGACCACATCATCGCTTAACATCAGGTGAGATTATGGTCAAATGCAAGCCTATCAACTACATAAAAAAAACAACCATCTCGATTGAACTTACTTTAATCAATATAATATAAAGGAAATAAGTTATAATGCGCATTGCAGTAAAGTGCTTAATTAGCATAAAATTATACTTGATAAAATTATAAAGGTGCGTACTTACTACGTTCTGCATTACAAAAGATTATACATACACTTCACATAGTTGCAAGGATAAGCATTAGCTTATCCTTGCAACTATGTGAAGTGAGAACTATGTGAAGAGAACCCTCTTCATCATTAGATGAACCTTGACCTTGACTAGACCAGTTATCCCCTCAGCTAGACCATTTATCCTCTTGGCTAGACCAGAGCCCAAAATAACCTTTGTATCAACATCTTATCAAGTAAAGAAAGCCTTCTTATCAATAATTAATTAATTCACTCTAAACTAGCATTAAAAAAAAACTTTTTAACAAAAAATAAAACCGACTTCCCAAAAAACAACACTGCAAAGTGAAAAATAACTTTAATTACGGCAGGCGATGTCAAAAACGAAAATATGAAACTAAAGGTCGGGTCGGTCTGTAATTTACCTAGTCACAAAAGCCTAATGTCACCTTATCACCTTTTGCAATATATTTATTTTGCCTATTTCGAGGAGTTCTTCCGGTACTTCACCATCAGCTCCTCATCACCATATGCACTGTGATGAGCATAAAGTGTTTTACAACCATATCCAAGTAATCGAATCGCAACCAATGAAATACTTATTATTGAGTAGTTCTAGTAGCCGCCTGTGGACTTCATCATCAGTTCCACTTCACCAAATGGTGCTTTTGGAGAACAACTGCACAAGTTACTATGAAAAATACGCAAATCGCTATATGTGTGCCTATAATATTTGAAGATCCCTCAATTTCTCAAGGTTCCCATTATCAGATCCTGACTTCATGATAATGGGACTAACTAGAAAGTATACTCTCTCAAACAAAAAAGAATTTTCCAAATCGGTCTTGCCGTCTTCGAGAAAAGTTTAAGACGAACTGAGAACCTCCTCCTTTTTTTGAAGTCAGTTAAAAATAAGGTTCATCGTCCGTTTTCTCTGATTTCCTCCTAACCTACTCTTACAGTCAATTTAATATAAATATTTACGGTACGGTAAACGTTTATAGGTGCAATAAAATCATTCTGAACCGCACTAAATTGGAGGAGAATTACCCTTTTTCGCGTGATGGTACCGTCTCACAAAATGAACCTGGCATACAAGTATCGTATTTATTTAATGTTCCGGATGGACCCGGTCTTAACCTACATCAAGCCATAATGGTAAGCGATAGATGAGGTGTACGATGGAATTAGAAAGCCTAGAAGATGCCTATTCATTCTCGCTTGCTGTGTGTAGAATAAATGAGACAAAGCTCCAGAGCCTAGAACATCGGCGACGTGTTGCAAGCCTATCAGTTTTCTATCGGTTATATTTCGGGGAGTGTGCGATGGAATTGCACAGTCTTATTCCACCAAGCCCGTTCCATCATCGGACTACAAGATAGATAAAACTTTTATTGGTCAACAGAAGACACAACACACAAAAGCACATTAACTATAACATATAAATTACGGAAACAAAGAACAGAATAAAAAAAGAACGTATACATACAATCAAAAATATTATAAACGAAAAAAGAAACAAACAACCTTTAAAAATGTAACATGGAAAGTCGGTGCGGTGTGTCTCCAAATTGAACCAAATGGGAGTCCAGCTCAGCATGTGCCAGGCAAATATGCCTGACGCTGGTATTCTGCTGGATCCCAGTAGCCCTACTTACGGACGTCGAGCAGGTGGCGTAGGTACAATTAAATAATAAAAAGAACATTAGAGTGAGAGTAGTGCTATGCGAAATGGTTTGTGCAATATTGACAGCGGCAGCATTTCAGATACCGATATAAAGATGATGCCGAGAGAAATATATTGGAATTAGTGTTTAGTTCATAATTTTACTAACATTATGTAAGATGTTTTAGTAATAAATTTTGTATGGATTTTGTCAAAATATAAATAAATAATAAATAAATAGATTTGCTGTGATTATCATAACCTGGGTATCTTTAAGTGAAGAGTGAATAGGTTACTTCTAGGAAAGCGTGCTTCATCATCGACCACATCATCGCTTAACATCAGGTGAGATTATGGTCAAATGCAAGCCTATCAACTACATAAAAAAAACAACCATCTCGATTGAACGTACTTTAATCAATATAATATAAAGGAAATATGTTATAATGCGCATTGCAGTAAAGTGCTTAATTAGCATAAAATTATACTTGATAAAATTATAAAGGTGCGTACTTACTACGTTCTGCATTACAAGAGATTATACATACACTTCACATAGTTGCAAGGATAAGCATTAGCTTATCCTTGCAACTATGTGAAGTGAGAACTATGTGAAGAGAACCCTCTTCATCATTAGATGAAGAGGGTTCTCTTTAGGGTTGAAATTGCATCACACAAAATCTCGTTTACAATCAAAATTCAAAATTCTAGAATAGTTTATTTCAAAAAGACCTACATAGGCGTTTTTCAAATGAGTAATAATTGTATTCACTATAATAATAAAAAGTTTACTTCAGACATAGGCACCTATAAAATTACAATCAAAATAACACAAATAAACAAAATTTTTGCTTACATAAAATTCTAAAATTAAATTTAAAATATATTAAAAACAAATAAACTAAATATAAAATAAAATATATCTATTCGCAACGAGAGAGCCTAAATCAGCACTATTAAATTAGTTGGTTCATTTAATTTGACTCCCTCTGCACATATACAGTACGAAACATACTCTACTACTATGTGATGAATGGTATATTTTGGAATACTACACTACCCAATAGTGTAGTATTCCAAAATATACCATTCATTATTGTATGAAACCATGAAATCATGTTTAAAATGAATCGTGATGACCGCATCGTTCATTATCTTTAATACGTCTGGTCATCAGTCAACGTCACTTATGCTTTACTTTACTATCAACCTATTAAATTAACGATGCACTGCATTAATTTTATTTGCCTCTAGAATTTGTTTTGAGTTCTCAGTTTCAATTTAAGATATGAAATAGAGTTTTCGATTTGAAAAAAAAGTTGTAATTTCATTGATCCCTACACTTTTAGAGTTTCTAAAATTAAGCTACTGGATTAGTTAACTCGAATTTTATAACTAAACCACGTAAACAGAACAATAAAAAAATATGAGACTTTAGAATCTAAAAATCATACCCCAGGCACGGATTTTAGGGTTCCGTAGCTGAATGGCAAACAACGGAACCCTAATAGATTCGTTATGTCTGTCTGTCTGTCACTTTATTCCGAAACTATTAGAATTACAGAGATAGAAATAGATATTTTTTTGCCTCTGAACTCTAAAACTAACCTATGAAGGAAAGGATAGGTAGAAATCCCCCGGCACGGTATTTTTATCACCCACAATAATGCGGTGTGAAAATTTATATAGAGAGCAACTTGCGGCCGGATTGCGGCCCAGGCCGGCCCACAAAGACCCGGGCCAGGTTATTTTATTATACCACTAGTTTAATACTTTTGGATCACCCAAATTAAATAGAATCTAAAGTCCTCAAGGATTTAGTTAAAACATAAATTGGACCTTCAGGAGTTGATTTTAAAGTAATTTTAATGTATACATTACGTTTTTAAACCCAGTTGTTACTGAAACTCTTTTTTATCTCGAATCACAGTGGTTTTTTAGTATTGTTACCTTGATGCATTTAGAAACCTTGCAAAAATATTGAAAAAAAAAATACTGAGTTTTCAGGAAAGCTTGGAAAATGCGGATCGTTTTAACGATCAGTAGTAACAGGCAGGTAGGTCAACGCTCATATACGAGTAACTACCACTTCATCAATTGAAATTAAAGAAACAATTAATTCTATTAAAATGGCTTTATTATATAAACTAGGAGTATGGTAAGTAACAAAACATATTTTAGGGTGCAAACTGATTTTACATTTTTGACATGTGAAGTTTGTATATTTATTTGCTACACTATCGTAGCGTGAAATTTCCCTGTAAGTTCTAGAAGTGGGACAAAGACCGTTTCTTTTATTTTATATGTTTCCAAGATACCTCTACCCATATTTCTCTGGAATGTGAGATGATCGTACTCTCCTCTATAGTTTTGTAAAGTTGTCATAGTGCGTATCCCAATCTAGTCGCTCCAATCCAGAACTTATATCTCAATCTAATCGATTTTCCACGTATATATTGTTTACAGCTGTGTCGTCAATAATAGGTTACCATAGACTCGTCAATGCTATGCATTTCTTCTAAATGAGCCATATTCAGGAATATTTCCGTGAGGATATCGAAAAGCAATCTCAACTTCGCAAATTTGTCACATTAAGCATTTTCACAACAGTGGAGGTGTGTCATGGTAAATTTCTCCCAACCCAATACATAATCTTTGGGGATCTACGATATATCCACTATAGAGAAGTATATCAAGGAAGCACTTCAATTCACTCGTTGACACGTTGTCATCAAATATACAGACAAAGCAATATATGGGCGTTTGAAGAAGTCTTGGCCTATGGTTTTCTTGCTATTGTGCTTGGTGAGGATTACGGCGATTTCTCCAAGCATAATTTTGATTTTTTTGGTATAGTAGATATATTTAGTATAATCATTGATTTAAATAGTAAAGATACGGTCATCAGAACATTTGACGGACGCGGTCGCCCTACAAAACACACTAACGCCATCTATGATAACTAAGATGTCAATCGACGTGGTCTGCTCCTAGACGTAGCCTTGTAAGAGCGGGGTGTGGTATTTTTCGAGGTACAAAGAAATAAAACAAAACCTTTTAGTTTTTGAATTTTATATTTGTTATACATAAAAATACATTTTAATTTGCTTTTAATAAACAATAAAAATTAATTTTGTACATAATTTAATCTTATAGTAATATTATTAAATCTTTTTATTTCATCGGCTGCAACGCGCGCCGCTGCAAAGTTATGTCGCACTTTTACGCGGCTTCGCGTTGTCTATGCTAAAGGTTGAGACAAATAAGAAAGAAAATTGTTTTAAATAATGTTAGAAGTTGATTTAATGACATATGTTTAACTTACCGGTGATATGAAATGTTATATTTTTTTTTTATTGTGCTTTACGTCGTAGTTTACGCAACCCTTCACGACACAATTTGGCATTTTTGCTTGTAAAACTGGCGACTCCTCCCGAAGATAGCCGATCGCGTTCTAGTTCACTTCGATAAAGGTTAGACCACTTTGGGACCAAGTTCGAGGCGTCATTATAACATGCGATCCGCCCAGTCCTTACGAAGTAATATATATGTCAATGAGTATAATCAACAAAAAGAACAACTGAGGTGCTGCTAATAACTGGAGCTGAATTAGATGTAAATGGCTCAGGTTGACGTCCTTCCACAATTAGGGGTTCTTTTGTGGTACGACTTCTTTTTGCTAGAGAAGACTAGGGTACACTGTTCTTGTCACTGTCGGAAGACATGTATTCTATCTCAGCAGGAGCTCTTATCTGAGACACTAGATTGAAAAAAAAACTGACATGAGACAATAACCTAAAGATTTATATGACATTTTCTGAGTAACACACTCCTCATCACAAGAATCTTCATCTGTCATAACAGCATTTGCGTTATCTGGTGATAATATACCTATATTTTTTACAAATTGGGCATCATTATCTAGTTGGTCCAATTCGTAAATTATTGGTATTCCTGGGTCTGGAAGTCAAAATACATCCCTAAATTACGACCGATCGCTAATACGATCATCAAATATAATATCATTTGTTGTTTGTAAAAGATATGACTGGATCAAATTTTATTTGACAATTTTGTTGGACAGGTTATAAACTTATAAAAAACTTGCATAATATAAATTTCAATCACTACCTAATTTAAAAACACTCACCTTTTTGAAGATATAGCGAAAGTTAATTAATACGAATTAAAATATAAAACACTTCAAAATTATAATCATAAGATCGTTTTCTATGTACCAAAACACTGTCAAACGATTAATGCGGCGATTGGTATACAATAAGCAAAAGTAATCCAATCGTTTTTATTTTTAAATTGAGGGTATTCCTCAGTACTTTTTTGATCTTTATAACGATCGGTCGTTATAAATGGGTTAACTAATAAAAACTTTTTACCAAAAAATTAAACTGACTCCCAAAAAACACTGCAAAATGAAAAATAACTTTAATTTCGGAAGTCGGTGCCAAAAACGAAAATACAAAACTAAAGACACTGACATCCGAAATTAAAGTTATTTTTCACTTTGCAGTGTTTTTTGGGAGTCGGATTAATTTTTTGGTAAAAAGTTTTTATTTCACTCTTTTTATTTGGTCGATTTTTAATTTACCTAGTTATAAGAGCCTAAACGTCAACTACTTATAACCTTTTACAAAATATTCCTTTTCCCAATGTTGGGCCGTTAGTTGTTGAGGAGTTCTCCTGGTATTTCATCATCAGCTCTACATCACCATATGCATTATGACGAGCATAAAGTGCTGAACATCCATATTCAAGTAATCGAATCACAATCCACGAAATAATTATTATTGAGTAGTTTCGGCGGCCATCTGTGGTCTTCATCATCAGTTCCACTTCTTCAAATGGTGCTTTTCGAGAGCAACTGCACAAGGTACTATAAGAAATACCCAAAACGCTATAGGTGTGCCTATAATATTTGAAGAGTTCCCTCGATTTCTCCAGGATTCTATCATCAGATCCTGATTTGGTGACAATGGGACCAATTTCGAAGTATACTCTTTCAAAAAAAGAATTTTCCAAATCGGTTCAGCCGTCTTTGAGTAATCAGTGATCATAGATAACAAAAAAAAACAAATATACGCGTCGAATTGATAACCTCCTCCTTTTTTTTGGCGTCGGTTGAAAAGCCACAGCAACATGCCACAAACAACACAACAAGTTATAAAAATCGGCCAAGAGCGAGTCAGACTCGCCCATGAAGGGTTCCGTAGTAACTACGCCAAATAACTTTGTTTTTTATAGTGTTTGTATGAATTACAAAGTTATATGCTGTATTTCAAAAACTGCTAACCCGAACTCGTTCAAACTACTTTTCGTTGAAAGTTTACATTAAGATCTACAGCATATATTTTTTTAGTTTTTTCACTCCATCCTTATAGAAGTTAGAGGGGGGACATTTTACCGCTCTGGAAGCGTATATCTTTGAAAAGATAAACTTTGTGAAAAAGTGGTTTTAAAGTCAGCCGAGACAGGTTTAAAATTTATGAAATTATACCAGTTCCACAGCAAGTTCAAAATGATATGATTAGCGTAGTACCAAATTATAGACTTCATAGCTATATATATATATATATATATATATTCGTTTGAAAAAGGATGTTTACTTCACCATGTCTTTTATAGAGCTTTAGTTATGTCTGCATAATGATATCTCATATTTGTGCCAAGCTAACAAACCGATTAAGTATTTAAGCAGTGATGAAAAATTCTGCAAGAGTGATAGCAATTTAAAACAATGCATTGTTTTCAAATCCCCTTGTCAAGACAGCTGGCTCGAATTAAATGAGCCAGCGCGGCTCATGTACTTTTGCTGTAATACCTACGCGGTGAGGATTATCAAGTTGCTTTTAAACAGGTGACAGGAGTCGGCATCATTGTCCTAGATGCTAAATGCTTTATAAAAAGTATGAGTTTACATTGTATTCTCATGCCCGATCAGCTAATACCATTAAATCTAACTCCGACATTGTGATCCCTCAAATCCACCCTCAATTTTGGTCCGTTTATCGAGGCTAAGGCTCAATTGGCTGCGAAGAAGTTGGGAATCCTAGTAAAGGTGAGACGGTACTTCACACCGGAACAGCTGCTCAACCTCTATCAAGCACAAGTTCGGTCGTGTATGGAGTACTGCTCTCATCTCTGGGACGGATCTGCCAAATACCAGCTTGATTCACTTGAGTCTATAGAGAAACGGGCCAAAAGGCTCATCGGCAACGAGAAACTGGTCGAGACAAGGCTCCAGAGCCTAGAACATCGGCGACATGTTGCAAGCCTGTCAGTTTTCTATCGGTTACATTTCGGGGAGTGTGTGATGGAATTGCACAGTCTAATTCCGCCAAGCCCGTTCTATCATCAGACTACAAGACAAACGGCGATGCGCCATCGTTACATGGTGGACATCCCACCCATACGCACAAAACGTTTTGGGAATACCTTCATTGTGCGGACGGCTAAAGAGTGGAATTCCCTGGCGGAGTCTGTGTTTCCTGATAGTTATAACCTGGGAGTCTTTAAGTCAAGGGTGAATAGGTTACTTCTAGGCAAGCGTGCTTCATCTTCGACCACACCATCGCTTAAGATCAGGTGAGATTATGGTCAAACGCAAGCCTATCAACTATAAAAAAAAAATCACATCAATATATCATTAGCCCATTACACCGCATACCAAGACCCCATAACAGCACACTAGTCGATCTGGGAGAATGAATAAAACTGAAATCTGCCAATACCTATTCACCAGACACTCTATCTACTTATGACATTCATCAGTACACTATTTGTTACTGCCTGCTGGGTGTAGCCACTTTGGTGGCAACGTACTTCATATGGAGGAGGTGTCGAGCAGCTTTCCCGTCTTCCAGCGAAGCGGAAACTGGCCCCTCTCCAGGCATGCGCTAAAGAGCCCCCCTACTCGAGGCCCGAGAGTCTCCGAGGCCAGGACCCAGTCTTTCCCTGGCAAGCCGTCGGGTCCTGGGGCGGTATTTTTGGCCTTGAGCCGTTGTACCGCTACTCTCAAGTCTACCTCGGTCACCTCTGGAGCGTCGTAGACGTCGTCGTCGCTGTGGTCCGCGTTTGCGCCAGCTTCAGGTTCCGTCGGAGACGGAGCCATGGGCGGGGGAGCATGCTCCCCTCGCGATGGGAACGGGGGGAAATGGGGCGCTCACCACGTCCTCCAAGAACTGAGGCTGGAGACTCTGCATCAACAGGGGAGCCCAGGGGCGGAGCTTCTCTCGCACCCACTTGTAAGGGCGGCCCCATGGGTCCCCGTCCAGAGTCGCCAGCATCTCCTCCCGGGCCAGTTCCTTGGCCCGCCAGATCTCGTCTCGGAGGACGGTCTTCGCTGCCCTGTAGCCCTCGTACAGCTCCGCCTCTACAGTCGCCGCATCCGAAGGTCGGGTGCGGCGCCTGCGGAACCTGGTGTACCGGCGTCGCGCCGCAACGCACGCTTCGCTCAGCGCTGCTAGCTCGCTCGACCACCAGTACAGCTGACGCCGGGCGCGTCTTTGCCGGACCCGGGGCATGGCCACGTCGCAGATCTCCGACATGGCCTCCCGGAACCACTCCGCCTCGTTGTTTATGTCGGCAGGCCTGTCCGGGAGTGACCCCCAGGCCTGCACGATTGAGGCTTCCAGGAATAGCTCCCGGTCCATCTGCTTCAGCGCCCATCGCGGACCACTCAGGTCCCGTCGGACCGGCGCGTCTGGGGTCTGGGTGGAGACGTCGAACCGGATATACCGGTGGTCAGAATAGGTCTCCACCTCCTCCACAACGCGCCAGTCGGTGACGCGCGGTGACAGGCTGGGGGTGGCGAACGTAACGTCCACCACCGACTCGCCCGTAAACCGCACGCACGTGGGGACAGAACCCCGGTTCTCGATCACCAGGCCCTGCGCACGGGCCCAGTGCTCGAGCATCCTGCCCCGCCCATGGTCCTTTGACCGGGAACCCCAAGCCGGACTTTTGGCGTTGAAGTCCCCGAGGACGAGGGCGGGGAGGGAACCGAGGGCAACGACAAAAACATCGGTCGCTATCGTTGTGCTGTGCAAAAGCAATTTATTTTACATATACGCTAGTGATTGACTAAATCGGAAAGTTATCGATTCTTCCATTTATTATTTTACAATTTTTTTTGGGCACCTGAAAATGAACCAAATAAAAAATGGCATGTCCAGAAAATATTACAATAACAATAAACATATTATTAAGAACATAACATTACATAATTATTATTAAGTACTACCTACTAAGTATTAAGGGCTACCCTGGCGCTTTCGACTTAAATCTTAATATTTAATTATCATAGTGATAGGTCAAATAGAAGTCGATGTTAACTTACATTACGCTCTTGATCGGAACATACCAGCCGTATAGGTTGTATAAAATCCTGAAAAGTTGAATGACTGATTTTATGAATACCCTAAATCATGAGAATAGCTTTCAGTAATAAAATAAAATTTAACACACTTCTGCAAATATCAGTTGTACTCTTCATTTTGGAATTGTCCATTCAAAAAGCCTGCGACTTTTCTTTAGAGACTAGAACATTTCTGCGTTGAAGTGAACCGAGCATATTATGGTGCTATTTTTTTGTAGGGTACCAGTTAGGTGGCATGCCTGTGGCATCAATCCATTTCTTTTTTATGTTATCATCTTTTGGGAAGCTGAAAAGTACGAAAAGTACTTATTTATCATTTACATACATCCTAAGCTACTTCTAAACGTCACCATATAATAAGCATCGCAATAATTACGTAACACACTATAAATCAAGATCTAAATGATTTTGACGTATATTGCTAATCCATTGCTTCATGTGTTCGAAATATTGGTCTGCTCAACAACGTAAATACCGCAGTGAGTGTTGTTGATTTAGCATAATGAAACCGATTCCTACTGTAAGTGTGTTACGCAACTATTACCTGCGGGGTAACCGCAGGTAATAGTTTAGTAGGTTATAATAGGTTTTTGTTATAAGAAAAATCCTAGTTAGTAGAGAAATTGTTAAATATATGAAAACAAACACACATCCATGCATAACAAATAAATAGCATGAATATATTGACTTATTTTTAATACAGTAGAATCCCGATTATCCGAACATCGATTATCCGAACATCCGATTATCCGGACTCATTCGTCTCGGCTCTAATTGTCAACTTAAAAATTAAAAATGTTTTGACGGCGCAACGATACAAGTTACCATCAGTTTATTCTCACCTCTAAGTTTCGACCGTGCTCTCATTTGTTTGTGGTAAAGTGTTTGTTATTGTTTCATTTTCTTTGATAGCATTAAGTGAAAGATAAACATCATTTATTTAATTTGAGAAAGAATACAATTTTAATTTAAATAAAAACCCTAAACCTGCCCTGCTTCCCTTCGATTAGGAGCTCCCTGCTGTTCTGCTCATCGCTGCCACTGTGGCGAAGTTGTCAACAGCCTCGGTCACCACGGCCTTTCATGCGGCTGCAGCGCGGGTCGCATAGCACGGCCCGCGAATATTAACGACATTATCCGACGAGCTCTTGTCACTGTCGGCGTTCCAGCTGTTTTAGAACCCAATGGCCTGGCACGCGACGATGGCAAAAGACCGGACGGTATGTCTTTATTTCCTTGGAAGATGGGTAGGCCTTTAGTGTGGGATGCAACTTGTGTCGATACTCTTGCGCCATCCCATCTTCCTAGCTCATCTTGTTGTGCTGGCGCTGCCGCTGCGGCTGCTGAGAACCTCAAGCGGCGGAAATATAATAACCTTGTTGGTAGTTATATTTTCGAGCCGTTTGGGTTTGAAACCTTGGGGTCGTGGGGTCCGAGTGCTCACAAATTATTTAAAGATCTGTCCAGACGCCTAGTTGACACTTCGCGTGACCCAAGGGCTGGCTTTTACCTTAGATAGAGGTTAAGCATTGCCATACAACGTGGCAATGCCGCCAGTATTTTGGGCACATTACCAGTGGACAGCGATGCGCACGAATTTCTGGATGCAATATTTTAGTTTATTTTTAGGTGTGTATATGTAGTGAAAGATTGTCTTTTTTGCCTCCTAACGTAACATCGATATTGCAACCTATGGACCAGTGTCATTGAAACTTTAAAGCGTTTATACAGAAAGCAGCTACTGCATCGTATAGGTTTTTTAACGAAAATAATTTAATCGGATGTGGAATCGCAAACATTAAAAAGGACATCGAATAAATTATTAAAATTAACTCTATCGAATTCTTTGAATGAACCGCATGATGGTAATTCTTTAATTGTACCGCACGACGATTTAAAAAAAAATATCACAGAAGCAATGAAAATTTTTAGCATTGGTGAAGGGTGCGATGAAGAGAATATTAAGGCCCTGAATTGGATTCCAAATATTAACTGATGAAGAAATCATTGACGATTTGAATTAGAGAGAGAAGAAGAAGAGACTGAAACTGGGGATGTATGTCAAGTACCATCTCACGCAGAAGCTTTTGAAGCTCTAGATGTTGGTTTAAAGTGGTTTGAAAAACAGGACGAATCGGATCCCATATAGTTGTTACAACTGAAGCGCATCAGGGACTTGGCCGCAATGAAAAGATGTGATTCATTACGTCAAAATTCAATAGCATAACAAGTTATAGATCGTTTTCTTATATATCGTATTATCTAGACGCATGTAAAACCAATGCAATCGCATCTAAATAAAAACTGATTTAAATTTAAATATTGTTTGATTTGACTTTGAAATCGATTATCCGGATTTTCGATTATCCGGAATACCCCTGGTTTTAATTGATCCGGATAATCGGGATTCTACTGTAAGTCAATATATTCATGCTATTTATTTGTTATGCATGGATGTGTGTTTGTTTTCATATATTTAACAATTTCTCTACTAACTAGGATTTTTCTTATAACAAAAACCTATTATAACCTACTAAACTATTACCTGCGGTTACCCCGCAGGTAATAGTTGCGTAACACACTTACAGTAGGAATCGGTTTCATTATGCTAAATCAACAACACTCACTGCGGTATTTACGTTGTTGAGCAGACCAATATTTCGAACACATGAAGCAATGGATTAGCAATATACGTCAAAATCATTTAGATCTTGATTTATAGTGTGTTACGTAATTATTGCGATGCTTATTATATGGTGACGTTTAGAAGTAGCTTAGGATGTATGTAAATGATAAATAAGTACTTTTCGTACTTTTCAGCTTCCCAAAAGATGATAACATAAAAAAGAAATGGATTGATGCCACAGGCATGCCACCTAACTGGTACCCTACAAAAAAATAGCACCATAATATGCTCGGTTCACTTCAACGCAGAAATGTTCTAGTCTCTAAAGAAAAGTCGCAGGCTTTTTGAATGGACAATTCCAAAATGAAGAGTACAACTGATATTTGCAGAAGTGTGTTAAATTTTATTTTATTACTGAAAGCTATTCTCATGATTTAGGGTATTCATAAAATCAGTCATTCAACTTTTCAGGATTTTATACAACCTATACGGCTGGTATGTTCCGATCAAGAGCGTAATGTAAGTTAACATCGACTTCTATTTGACCTATCACTATGATAATTAAATATTAAGATTTAAGTCGAAAGCGCCAGGGTAGCCCTTAATACTTAGTAGGTAGTACTTAATAATAATTATGTAATGTTATGTTCTTAATAATATGTTTATTGTTATTGTAATATTTTCTGGACATGCCATTTTTTATTTGGTTCATTTTCAGGTGCCCAAAAAAAATTGTAAAATAATAAATGGAAGAATCGATAACTTTCCGATTTAGTCAATCACTAGCGTATATGTAAAATAAATTGCTTTTGCACAGCACAACGATAGCGACCGATGTTTTTGTGTGGGTAAATTCTACGGTGCATGGTAAATACACGCTGTGTTTGACGGAATAAGGTTTATTATTGATTGTATAGTACGTTCTGATTTAAGAAATGCGGGTGTGTGCGCGAGTGCGTATCTATTGATTTTATTAAACTGCATGTGTAGTTGTTGCCCCGCCCAGCGCCTAACTGGAGACACACGGTTCCGATATAATTTCGTCTGTTGACCAAATCTACTTATTTATTTTATCTATGATGATAACCAACTGATGCTCGCACTGTCTAGATAGCACTAGTTAGATCAGTGTGGTTCAAAGATCACCTATCAATACGAATATTATAAAGCAGTTTTGTTTTGTTTAATCACGCTAATATTTGAAAGTACTGTATGGATTTGGATAAAATTTGGCATGAAAATAGCTTGAAGCTTGAGAAAGGTTATACTTAGGTTTTTTACTCCACTGTAAAAGAAGGAGGGTTATGTTTATATTGTAGCATAAATAAACAAATTTTATGGAACATAAAAATATTAAACAATTATTAAACAATTAAAAAATTACTTTCAAGTGAAGCCACCGAGTCCTGCTAGTCAAACCAGTGTTAGGTACAGAAATCAGTGACCCCGCTAGACACTAAATTTTTATTTATTTTATGTTCGTAAAACTTACAGACTAATAACATTATAACAATAATATATTAACACATTCACTGACAGTGAGCACTTACCCTGATACCACATTACGACAGTAGAATTTTCCATACTAAATGACAAATCAACGTAGTACTCGTGCACAAGCAAGCAATATGAAACTACCCACAAAATACGGCAGTAAGAAATATGAAATTGCTCATAATATGACAGTGGATACTGCTCTTCATAATACTTTTATGAAAAATTATCGTGAGACGACCTACTCTTAAAAATAAGTGGCCCGTCCCTCGACTTACTGTCATAACGCACTATTTAATTTCCCGCCTAACGACGTACTGTCAGCGAACGTGTTAAAACTAAATTGCTAATTATGTGAGGAATAAAAAACAACAAATACTTAAACCTCAGTGATTAACCGACGTGATCCCATATTACATTGTTTAGCCTCCGAGGATTGCATGGAATTTAAAATACACTATGTCCTCTGAGTTTTTTGCAGTGTTTCTTCTTGGACTAATCAGCTAGGAAACACCGGCCTCGTCTACTTCACGGGTTTAATAGCACTCGATAACCCGAGTGCATTGATTGTGGAATGCGCCTTTACTAATTCGTCAAGTTTCTCATCGCAACGAAATAGTTCTCTATATTCCGCCAAGAGCGGGCTCATCCGTAATAAAAAAAAAAAACATTGTCCTGAGTCTGTGTATAATTTGTGTCCGTTAATTTCATGTTTTGATTCCCGGTTTGGGCACACAATCACACTCACACCAATATTATAAAGGCGAAAGGTTGTGAACCGCGGGGAGCAGCTAGCAGTAACTAAATGTTATACGGAGGTTCTGGGTTCGATTACCGAAGATTTTTATTTATTCTTTGACGTCGTTAGCGTTACTATTTTATTAAATAGTTAGAACGTCAAAGAAAGAAATTTGTTTTTTTTTTTTTAATTTTCTCGGCAACCTGAAAGTATTTTGTTTATTAAATAAGTGTTTCTGCATGTACACAAGAGGTACCAAATCTACTTATAGAGTGTACTTAGCTACATACATTGATTAGCAGTACACCCGCGGTTCTGACATCAGGATGGCGGGTGTACCTAATTTTTAAAATATCATTGTACGGGTGTAGGTACACAGATTTTCAAGAGAGGTAAGTAAAGGTACACAGAAGGTACCAAATAAATGCAATAAATTAAGGCACATCTGAAAAGTACACCCGCGGTTCTGACGTACATGCAAAAACTGCTTTGTTGGTCGAGTGGTCACAAGCGTTACTGCGGAGCACGAGGCCTCGGGTTCGATTCCCGGGTCGAACAAAACGTGCTTTTGGGTTTTTATGTAAGGAATTTCTCAGTAGTAGACCGGAGTCTGGAAGTTGGCGCGGTGTACCCCCGTGCATCGCAAAGCACGTCAAGCCGTTGGTTCCGACAGTCATTTCGACATCTTTGACAGTCGTTACTGGTAGTCAGAAGTCAGTAAATCTAACACTAGTCTAGCCAAGGGGTACCGTGTTACCCAGCTACTGGGTTGTGACCAGAGAGTATTTAACCTAGAGAGCTTATAGGCCGATTTCTTTGAAGAACACATCTCACCAATACGGGTTGGGAGGCGAGGAAAAAATGCGCTACTGCAATTGGTCAGTTCAAAGTCACGCTTCATAGATATGCCGAGTTAGGGATTGCTCTACTTGATTGAGGGAAAGTTAACGATATCGATAAAATGAACTTTAACATTATAAAATTACTCACTAAAATCACATAATAATATTTAATCATTATCAGTCTCAATTACAAAAAGAAAAACAAGTATGCTGTTATTATTGATTTTTAAAATGAATTAATTTGGTAAATGTTTTTCGAATTATGTTTTAGGGTCCTGATTGTTGTTGCTAAAAAATGATAACCGAGCGTCTACATATTTCTGAATTATGCATCTTGCTAATTCAATCAAATGATTGGTAGTTTCTATTTCATATTGATGAAAATTAATATCCGGGAATAAATTATACCCAATCAGTGACTTTAAAACCGATCTCATAAAATAATTGGAATTATATTTCTGAGACAGCACTTTCGAACCACTCTCGTTGATCGCCCTTTTAATATAAATTTCACAACGACGACAAATTTCTATTACTGTGGTGGATCCGTACAATAACTTGTTTTAGTGTCTTTTTGAAATTGTAAGGCGTTTTGATTTGTAACACCAATCAACGCTCCAATACAAGTTAGGCATTTTATTTGCTTTATCAGAGCATGGACAATGTAGCCGGCCATATATTATTTTTATATTTTATTTTTTTTATATTTATTTTATATTCCATAATAAATATATTTTCATTAAAATCAGTTGTGTCAACAACTGTAGCTTCAGCAGGCACTAGGTAATAATTATTTTTTGGTGGTACTCACCACCATTAGATGATTTATCTAATGACTCCTCCCTCCTACATACACTTAACCCGTGGACGCGACATCGAAACAAAGGAACCTGTTTCTTTTTCCTGAGTGGGAAAATCATCGAATGACTTCTCCCGCTCTGGGTAAAGTGGAAGGGAGTGTTAGACTTCTACTGACTAAAAACCCACCCTGTTCCTTCAGCTGCCCTTAAGTTCCGGGGCCGCGGAATCTCATACAGACCATTACCGCATCCCCGGAACCAAAGTAACTAACGAGGGCGATGTTGTAATGCAAAGGTCCAAGTTAATTAATATTAGACTCCGTCATACTATTTGAAGCCTAGAAAGATTGGATATAGGTATCTTATATTATTTTGACATTTCTCAACAGTATATCAATAAAAACCAAACTAGAAACCAAAATTGCCTAGTAACCTTATCCATCCACTTTTCTTTTTAATATGGAATCTTGGGAAATCTAAAATGAAAACATGCATGTCACACAGAAAAAAAATATCAGAACTTTCTCCTTTTTAGGGTTCCGTAGCCGAATGGCAAAAAACGGAACCCTTATAGTTTCGATATGTCTGTCTGTCTGTCTGTCTGTCTGTCTGTCTGTCTGTCCGTCCGTCCGTATGTCACAGCCATTTTATTCCGAAACTATTAAAACTGTACATGTGAAACTTGGTAGATAGATGTATTCTGTAAATCGCTTTTCTATTTTAAAGAAAAAAAATAAAAAAATATTTAAAATAAAGGGGGTCCCCATACATGGAACTAGAACTGAAAATATTCTTTTACATGAAACCTATGCGTGTGTAGTATTTATAGACAGGTCTTTAAAAATGATATAAAAGTTTCTAGAACCACTTTTTCATAAAGTCAATCGTTTAAAAGATATAAGCTTCCAAAGTGGTAAAATGTGTGTCCCCCCTCTAACTTCTATAATAATGGAGTGAAAAATCTAAAAAAAAAATATATATCTGTAGGTCTTAATGTAAACTTTCAACCAAAATTAGTTTGAACGAAATCGGCTCAGCAGTTTTTGAGATACAGCATATTTTCTAAAACCACAAATATAACTTTGTAATTCATACAAACACTATGAAAAACAAAGTTATTTAGCGTAGTTGTAAAAATGTAAATAAATAAGCTAGTTTTAAGAAATTTTAAGTTTTTTTTTATTCGTCAAATAAATATACATAATTATTATATTATATTATTATAGTTACTACGGAACCCTTCATGGGCGAGTCTGACTCGCACTTGGCCAATTTTTTTAAAGTCGGTTAATGTAGATAGGTATTTTATTAACTATCTGAATTGAATTACAAAAAAATAAGTTTAATTTTATAATTATCGATATCGTATCCAGCCGTTATAGGTAACAGCACAGATTTTTACGATAAAAATACAGACGAAAAGACAGGGATAAAAGAATTAGAATTTCTTCATGTAAGAAAGAGACATTTCCAAAAGACATCAACGCGCGACACAATCTTGTCTTTGACCACCCAAACCACCATTTTAAATTGACCTCTGCGGTAGCTTATAATCGGATTAAATGATAAATAATTTTCATATTATTTCATTACTGATGAATAGTTATGTCATCCATGTGGTATCTAGATGTCTGGGAATGTTTTCCACACCACTTCAACGTGCATGAAAGCATTATTATGCGTTATAAATTGGATACAAAAATTTAAAATTTGTAATTGTTTTGCATGCACACA
Source organism: Tholera decimalis (assembly GCA_943138885.2). Taxonomy (NCBI): domain Eukaryota; kingdom Metazoa; phylum Arthropoda; class Insecta; order Lepidoptera; family Noctuidae; genus Tholera; species Tholera decimalis. Next base: position 35,569,191 of record OW964567.2, read on the forward strand.
GGCCTAATACTTGGTCACAACAAAAATGGTTCGTGTATCGTAGCCAATATATAGGAGCAAAAACTCGCATAGTTTTCGTGCGTCGCACGGTGGGCTGAAAATCGGCTTTCATAGACTTAGGCATTTTATTTTGCAAGTGCGAGTTTTTTTGCCGGATATCACTTCTATTAGTTATAACAATATACAAAAATGACACCAGAATTGATTCTGCACAGAAACGAAGGAATTATAATTTTTTTACGAAAATTTTGTATGGAGCTAGTATGAAAAATCAAAATATCTCTAAAACGGCAGCGATAACCGTAATATCCTTATAGGGGGTTATAGTACTAATTATTTATGATTTTTGACATACGTTACATAATGGTTGTAGATGCCTTTTTTAAAAAAAAATCGTCAAAATATTTTTATTTATTTTTACATATTTAAACGTTCCTTTTAGTGTTTAAGTTGAAGAATTCAGAGCTTTAACAACTCTTATCATAAAATAGCATCACCCCTATAGACCTGAAGGACTAGACAGAGGTGTGTAGTGTCTTGTTGATCTTGTAAGATTTCCAACAATACCAAATAGTTGAATATCAGTGTCAAAGTGCCCATGCTGTCGCTTCTTTTTGAAAGATAGGGGAATGAAATTGTTAATTGATCATACCCTAAAAGTATGATTACAACATAACCGGACACATAATAATAACAATATCCTTATAGGGGATTATAGTACTAACATTATTTATTTTAACATATGAAACTGTTCAAAACGATCCATGAACTGTGTCAAAGTTAAGAACATCGTTAGGAAGCATGCTTTTTCCCCAAATATTAAGAATATGTGAAAAAAAAAGACTGTATATAAACTTTTTATTGATAGGTAATTTAAATAAAACAGAAGTAAAAAAAATAATATCTAATAAATTCAATTATACAAAATACATATTTGAAACTATAATTTATGAAATTATTAACTAAACATATTGGTACAATAAACTAACATAAATAACAAAAGAACATAAAGAAAAATAATTAAATTTTACAAATTTTCTTTACAACTTTCGTTGTCGGACTCCAATTCCGAGTCAGAATCCAGATCGGATATACCTACAAACTCGAACTCAGTTTCCGGAAACTGTATTAGGTCGAGAGTTTCAGCAAAAAAGGTTGTCTTCCTTTTGGCATCTAACTTCGGCCTTTGTGCACTTAGAAAAGGATCCGAAGAAACAACAAGCATATTTAGGATATCTTGATTAGAATCTTGCCTGCTTCTTTTCCGCGAATGATGTTCCCGGAACCTCCTAAAATCTTTGTTTCGAGACTCTGAGGCTTCTTCCGAGAGAGTCCCAATCGGGACAATATCATTTTTTTCGATTATGTCAGCTCCGTGTATTAATAGTTTATGTACGGTTGATGACATGTAGTACCAGTCGTATAATTCCACGTACTTTTCTGCTGTTTTGCGAGCAAAATCTTTAAATTTGATGACATCGATCTTCTCACCAGATGTTATTGCTTGCAAAATAACAGCAAATCTTTTTATCAGGTTTTGATCCAACCCAGTAATAGCTGCAGTTTTATTGGGAAACTCGAAAAACTTCCTTGCGGTATTCCCGTCATTGGTAGTTCCCGAGCCTTGTTTTACTATATCAATTAACAGATTGAGCTCCTCTTTAAATTTATTTTGAATGTTTTTTTTTCTGTTTTGTAACATATCTTTATGCTCATTACTTCTTGCTGCCCACTGTTTGAAGTCAAGTCTGTACGCAATGTGTAACAGACATTCCATGCAATTTATACGGGCATGTAGGGATGATAGGCCAAATTCATATATGTCAGAACACACAGTTTTTGATGTTACAGCATCTAAGTGGTTCATTTCTGTTGGTTTTGCTAAGCACAGGTAGCATGATGCATTTGATCTAGCTTCAGAAAGGTACGTGCAGACTTTTGCGTCGATCATTGTCATCATTAGTTTATGAGTCACCCTGTTACTATTAATGCACTCTGTGGGGTTAAGGGCCTCAATTTCCTCATCCATTTTTCTTTTGTTATCAATGACAACTGCATGGCTTTCTTTTACAAAAGTGAACTGAACCGGACGACAATAAAAAGTTGAGCATGGTTTCGGGTTTGTCCATATAGTATTATCTCCATCTGTCAGTATCAGTGGCACCAAGGAGGTCATGAAAATGCTTGAATCATCATGCTCGCCGTCCATTTTCTGCTTGTATCGGCTTTGATTGGAAGCACCATCAAATCCCCACTTCGATATCAGCTTTAACTGCTTATTTTCCACATTATCAGAAAGACTTTGAAGAATCCGCTTCACCGTGATGTCAAGTAAAGCTTGAAGTGTAATTCTAGCTGATGAATCCGTAACTGATACTGATTGATTAGGAGGGTAGCATGCAAGCTTAGTTTGTTGCAGTTTATAGTAGGATGGGTAAATATCCTTAGCACCTTCCCGAATGGCAGTCTCTCGCAACGTAATATATTGCCACTTTGAAAGCTTAAGTGAAAGAAGCAATCCAAGTGCTTTCTCTGGTGTAAATATTACTGTTTTCTTAATGCTTTCCTTGATTTTAACGGCAGCTTCTGGATTTTTGATCATATAATTGATTACAGATGCGATATCTTCATAACCTTCTTCTTTTAAACGTGCTGCAGCTGCATATGCCAATTCACAGGAATCCTCGCCTATGTGCTCACTAGATCTTCTCTTTTTCTGTTTGCTTCCCAGATCTTTGAATGGTTTTCGGGACCTTTTTGTCATTGTTCCAACAGTCGATGATGTCGAAGGTTCTGGAGAGACTGAGCGTGCTCTTGGTATCTCATCAACAGTTGGTTCTTGATTTATTAAAGTTTGCACGCAACTCGGCCAATCAATATTTGCTTGCAACCACTCTCCGTACGTATTTCTAAACTTATCAAAGAATCGTTTAGATTTCTGCCACCTGTTTAAAGCAGCTCGCGTGAATCTCCGGCAAAATTCTTTGAGAGTTACTTGATCTTCGGCAGAAAGGCAATCGCCTATGCGGGACACAATTGCACTAAACAATACTTCATGATTAAATGAAGGACACTCACTTTTTAGAAGAACAAACAAATCTAAGTTGGTGATTAAACTTTCCATTCTAAGATTTTGTAGTCGCAAAGCAAATAGTTTTAGTGTTAGCAGTTACACGGTTGTGAACAATCTAAATTATGGAACAAAATTATAGCCCTTTTATTGTATAAAGTCAATAATTAGTTAACTACCCTCATTAAAGTTATAAAAGATATGATAATAAAAATTTATAATCGTCAAAAACATTTCGTAGAACTCATAGTAGAACTAATCAACATTAGCAAATCACATTAGCTCACTAATTATAAAAAGGTGAATGCAGTTCTTAGTTGGTATTGTTGCGAGATATTTCAAATCATTTAATCACTTAATAGGCTCATTAGAATCAGAAGACTACAACCATCATTCTAATTACTTAATTACTTGTCATCAGACTCATTAGATGACTACACAATATGTTATTTTGTATTTTGAACGTATGCAAGGTTTTAAAATTCCTTTTGTGTCGATATTATTATGTGTCCGGTTATGTTGTAATCATACTTTTAGGGTATGATCAATTAACAATTTCATTCCCCTATCTTTCTAAAAGAAGCGACAGCATGGGCACTTTGACACTGATATTCAACTATTTGGTATTGTTGGAAATCTTACAAGATCAACAAGATACTACACACCTCTGTCTAGTCCTTCAGGTCTATAGGGGTGATGCTATTTTATGTTAAGAGTTGTTAAAGCTCTGAATTCTTCAACTTAAACACTAAAAGGAACGTTTAATATGTAAAAATAAATAAAAATATTTTGACGATTTAAAAAAAAAAAAGGCATCTACAACCATTATGTAACGTATGTCAAAAAATCATAAATAATTAGTACTAAAACCTCCTATAAGGATATTACGGTTATCGCTGCCGTTTCAGAGATATTTCGATTTTTCATACTAGCTCCATACAAAATTTTCGTAAAAAAATTATAATTCCTTCGTTTTTGTGCAGAATCAATTCTGGTGTCATTTTTGTATATTGTTATAACAAATAGAAGTGATATCCGGCACAAAAACTGGCACTTGCAAAATAAAATGCCTAAGTCTATGAAAGCCGTTTTTCAGCCCACCGTGCGTCGGGGCAATGTATGTGCGATCAAGTGGTTTTCAAATCAGTGGTTGTGACTGAGGCGCGCACGTATTTGTAGTTTACGTGTACCTTACGTGTACTATTTGTATCATTGAACTGATTAGTTTCACAAAAAATATCTTTATTTTCAATATATACATATTAATTACATTTTTAAATATTCTATAAAAGAAAAAAAAAAAAAAAGCCAGCCCACCGGTATCGGGAACAGGGTCCAAGCTACCGGCGGTCAGGGCTCCATAGAGAGGAACCTCCCGACGATGCGCGCCGTGTCCAGGAGTACCGCTCTCTGAAGCAAGCCCTATTATTTATTTATCATTATTATTCATTAAAACATGAGAATAATTACTAAAACATTACTTAAATAAAACACCCTAAACTACATATACACATCTAAAAATAAACTAAAATATGGCATCCAGAAATTCTTGCACATCGCTGTCCACTGGTAATGTGCCCAAAAGACTGGCGACATTGCCACGTTGTATGGCAATGCTTAACCTCTGTCCAAGGTAAAAGCCAGCCCTTGGGTCATGCGAAGTGTCAACTAGGCGTCTGGATAGATCTTTAAATAATTTGTGAGCACTCGGACCCCATAATCCCAAGGTTTCAACACTAAACGGCTCGAAAATATAACTATCAACAAGCTTATTATATTTTCGCCGCTTGAGGTTCTCAGCAGCCGCAGCGGCAGCGCCAGCACAGCAAGATGAGCTAGGAAGATGGGATAGCGCAAGAGTATCGACATAAGTTGCGTCCCACACTAAAGGCCTACCCATTTTCTAAGGAAATAAAGACATGCCGTCCGGTCTTTTTATTATTATTATTTATTTATTATATACTTTATTGTACACTTTACATTATTCTAACTTGGTTGAGTAAGATACGTGTGTGGGGCGTGTCGGGAAACTTTTAGAATAAAGTCCGTTTCATATAATAAAATAGTTTAATAAATGTTCACAAAAGTTCTTGAAAGTTCTTAAAAATTATCAAAATTAAAAGTAACATAAAAGTATGTAAAACTATACGCGATGAGCGCGAGTGTCTGTTCCCACCGATGTTAGGTTGGAAAAAGCCCAGGGACTCGTCATTACCGTGGGAAGCGCTACTCGTGGAATTTGATGCTTCGCGCTTGTTTGCAAGTGTGCTGAGCTAGCATCTTGGCATCGTAACATCTCCCCTGCCAGATGAGCAACTATTTGGTGACCTTGACGCCAAAAGTTGCGGCTCTTCTTTCATCTTCCGTTAATTCGGTGTTAGTAGTCTTCAGGGTGAAGCTCCGTGTCTTTATTGGTGTTTCGTAGTGTGGAAGAGCCATGAGTTCTAATGGTTTTCCGATTAATTTATTGTCCCGGTTTATTATACTAAGTTCGGGTGTTTTAATCTTGCAGCCTTGAGCGATGCTGACCAAAAACTGCCTTGTAACATTTCAAATCGCTCTTTACCGCAGGATAGTTGAGTCTTCGTACTATTGGGGAAAGTAATTATGTAATGATAGCTATCCAACTCAATCAGGGCCTCCTTAGTCAGAGAGATAGGCGTGGGTTTGCACGTTCCATCTATCTCCTGAGATTGTATAAGTTTTTGAATACAGTCTGACCTTGATGAGATCCGGTGGACAATCTTCTGCTCGCATATGTGCCAGGAACTGACCTTCGGGCATTCAGCCTCCATATACGCATATTCCTGAGAATTTGACGTTATATAAGGTGCAGTTGGTACTATAATTAGGCTGTCCTTATTTGGAACGGGACATAATTCATATAACTGATAGTCTGTGCTAAACGTAATGGGAAACTTTAGGACTATTACAACTTTCGACTCTGTAAAGTATGAAGCTAGGCTAAGAATTTCGTAATAATCTCTGATGTCTATGTCAATTATTTGATCAGATCTATAAGTATATTTCTATAGTATATTTATTATTTTAGTATAGTATATTTCTTAAATCTTTAATAGAAAATACGGAATGGTGAACTGATTTATTTTTACTAAAAGCCAATATATTCTCTATTCTGTCAATTTCGCTCAAAAGTTCTTGAACATTTTCGCTTATTATTGCAAAAATTATTCACTACGCTCACCTTGTACAAGACAAGGTGAGCGTAGTGAATAATTCGCTCATTATCATTGGTCATATTCATGACAAAAGTAAGAGCCCTTTCCAGTTTAACCTGATTTAATGAAATATTTCGGATAATTTGATTCTGCTGTATCTCTTTATATAAAGTAATATGCTTGTTCAATGATAGCAACAAAATTTGATCATTTTTATTTAAAGTGCGTAATGCATTTTCGAATTTCAGGGCGTCTTCATTTTCCAAATTACCGGAAATACTTTTAATAAATGTGCCTAAAGGATTGATCAGACCTCTTTTAGTTCTAGATGGCCTAAAGGTATCTAATTGCACTATAACTTTATCTAACTTCGCATATAGGTGCCTAGTTTGATACTTAAAGAGGGAGCTATCTGTATGGGATAGTTTATAAGTAGTAGGTATCTGTAAGTTGGGATTTTATAGCATTCACATGTAACTCGATTTCTTGAAGGTTAATGTCTGGTAAAAATATATGAAAATGAGATATAATTTTGGTAGCACCTAGATTAAAGGGTAGTATTTCTTGAGTACCAACTACGAAAATTAGCAGCAGTACTAGGTACCTGAATCAATGATATGAAAACTATCATTTTTTCGGTGGTCTTTTCAACCGTGATTTTGCTACCGGGCCACTTTTTGCGGTGTAAATATGTATAGGTAAATTCTTAACGACTTTGTCCTGAGTAAAACGAGGGGTTAATTTTTGCCTACTTGCCATTGGGTTACGTACGTGAACTGTTTGATTTGGTTCACAGTCTAAAACTGGTTCCCTATCGATATTACGTCGAGTCATTATATCTTCGCGACTGGATAATGCAGTATCATGAATAATTTTATAAACTGTTTCCATTTGACCACGATGTTCTTGAATATAAGTTTGAAGATATCGGTCCGTCATATTTAAACTGATAGGATTTCGAGGGTCGAAGTGACCAGAAATAACATCAAATGGCCTACACTTTGTTAAACTATGGATGGAATTATTATAAGCAATTAATGCGTACGGTATAAGATTTCGACTGAGTTCATTTTTGTGCTGAATTTTTAGTAACCGTAGGTGTTCCAAAAGTGTATTGTGGAAACGTTCAATGATACCATTCTCATTAGATGCATATGCACTAGTCATATGATGTTTTATATTATGCAAACGGAGAATTTCTGATATGACTTGATTGCTAAATTCGGTGCCTTGATCCGTTGTTAAATTTAAAGGGAAACCGTGATGAGTACTAAAGTGTAAAAGTGCTTTTAATATATTGGGTGAGGTACAATCGGGTAAAAGGTAAGCTTGAGCGTACTTGGAAAATGAGTTACTCCCCTAAATAATATGACCCAGCCTGACCCTTTGCTGTCCACCATCAACGACCCCGCTGAGCCGAGGCTCGTACTCCACAGGGAGTGCCCTTAGCGCGCGGTTGTTTAAATGTAAATTCTAGTTTGTAAGCCCTGGCTGGGGGCCTTTAAATTTTAGAGGTCACCACAGGATCGCCCGGTTAAGTAGTATATTAGCCTTATCGAGCTAAACTACGAGTGGCCCTATCGAAAAAAAAAAAAAAATCTATAATAGTTAAATATTTGTCATGGTCAACAGTTAGAACATCCGCGTGTGCTAATTCAAACGGTTTAGTTGGTGGGGGTACAATTCTGAACTGTGGGCGTACTGGGTTGCGGTCATATTTTGCGCATCTGCACATGTTACATTCGTTAATTAATTTTGTAATTTCGGTTTTCATTTTGGGCCAAAAATAACGTTCAGATAATGAAAGATAGGTTTCCGTAATTCCGCGATGATTAGTCTGGCCTTCATGATATTTTTTTATTATATTTAATTGGTTCGAGAGGTCATTAATATTGGCTACCTCATGTTTAACTAGAACTAAGTTTACAGATGAACTTTCAAAAGTTTGTTGTAAGATTGGTATTATATCGTACATTTTTTCGATGGGGCTTACTAGAATAGCAGTACGGATTTTTGGATTAACGTGAGATTTTATAGTATTTATAATATTACTTTGCAAATTATGTTCGCTAATTTCTACTGAAGTTCTTTGCATAGACTGAAATGGTTCGGTTACTATTGGTCTAGTTTTAGAATGACCGCTTATTACTTTGATTACTAGTTGTCTCTTAAACTTATTTAAAGGTTCATCTGATATCGGAATATCTAGAACAGGATTTTCTGCGCTAGTGTGCATGGTTTGAGTACGCGGTGAGGCTGTGTGTACTTGTGCTTGATGTATGATATTTTGTGGAGCCGAATAAGCAGATAGGGTGGACGATGAATGTTGTGTTGAATGCTGTGTTTCTTCGAATGGAGGTAAGTTTGCTGTAAAAATAGGTGACGTATGTTGCGTTGGGAGATTTGGTTCTTTGTTTGCGGGTGAAAGTGCAGTAAGAGTAGGTGATGAATATATTGGACTGTTGCCTGCAGCGGTGAGAGTAGAGTATGAAAGTGTTGGACTATTTTCCTCGGCTGATAATGTGGAGGACGTATCGGAGTGATTAACGAACAAAGACTGAGTTTCATTATGATTGATCTGAATACGTGAGAGAGCATCTGCATTAGTATTGATTTTCCCTTTTTTATGAACAATAGTGTAATCATACTCTGCTAACTTGAGCCTCCATCTTGTAAGACGTGAACCAGGCTCTTTTAGATTCATAAGCCAAATTAAAGGTTTGTGGTCGGTTACTACTTTAAATTCTCTGCCAAAAAGGTAAGGCCGGAAGTATTTTGTAGCCCAAACTATTGCCAATAATTCCTTTTCGATGGTAGAGTAATTAATTTCACTATTGTTAAGAGTTCTAGACGCATAGGCAATAGGTTTGTCCGAGCCGATAGGACCTTGAGAAAGGACTGCTCCTAAGGCCACGTTGGACGCGTCTGTAGTTAAGATAAACTCTTTACTGAAATCCGGGTATATTAAAATGGGGTCATTTGTAAGGAGAGTTTTGCAATGCTCAAAACAGCTTAAATATTCTGGGGTTAAATTTATTTTGGCACCTTTTTTAAGACACGATGTAAAAGGTTTAGTAATACGTGCAAAATCCGGTATAAAACGTCTGTAGTAACCAAGCAGACCCAAAAACGCCTTAATTTGCCTGGGAGTTTTCGGGACTGGATAATTTAGGATGGCTGAAATTTTATCCGGGTTTGGTTTGACACCATCGGTGGTGATAATATGACCGAGATAAGGCGTTTCATGTTTGAAAAATTCAGATTTATCCATCTGAATTTTTAAATTTGAATTTCTGAGACGGTCGAAAATGGCGCGCAAATTAACTATATGTTCTTGCAAGGACGTTGAGAATACCAAAATATCGTTAATATACGTAGTACAATTTGGGAGTCCGCGAAGGACATTGTCCATAACTCGTTGAAATATTGCCGGAGAATTTTTCAAGCCCATTGGCATTCTAATGTACTCAAAATGGCCTTGCTCTACACTAAATGCTGTTTTCGGTATATCGGATGAATTTAGCTGAATTTGTAAAAATCCTGATTTTAAATCTAAAGTAGAGAAGTACAAACACCTGCCTAACTTGTCTAATATGTCGTTAATGTTGGGAATCGGATACTTATCGTTTATTGTTTTCGCATTTAGTTGCCGAAAGTCAATAACTAATCGCCACTTAACTTTGCCAGATGCGTCACTTTTCTTAGGCACAATCCATATCGGAGCATTCCAAGGCGATGAAGATGGACGAATAATACCTTGCTCTAACATAGATTCTATTTGATTTTGAACTTCTTCTCTATGTACGCAAGGGTATCTATAGGTTTTACTATAAACTGGCTTATCATCTACGGTTCTGATATGATGTTTGATTTCGTTAGTGAAGGTAAGTGGTTCCCCGTCTAGGTAGAAAACATCGGCATATTCTTTGCAAAGATTAATTAAATTGGCTGTCTCTTCTGCATTTAAATGTTCTATGCGCAACTGCGATAAGACTTGACGTGTTCGCTCGGCGGTATAGGTACGTGAGGTGGTGTCAATTACGTGGCTTATGGGAAACGTTTGTTACGCTGTGCGTTAGTAGTATTAGGTGCTTGTTTGTAAAAATTATACTGATTTTTCTTCGCGGGTAGAGACTTATTTCTCTTTTGTAAATAGAGAACGTTTAATTCCTCTTGGGCAAATTCAAGAGCACTTTTGAGAGATGATGGTCGCATGCACCTTACCCTAGAACCTAGCGGTTCATCTAAACCTCTCAAGAATGTCTGCAAAGCTAAGTTTTTATAAAGAGTTCTTTTTGCTTCCACAGTAGTTCCTACAGATTCATGCAACTCGACATACGTTATTATAGTGCACAGTAAATGCTGAACTTTTTCGTAGTATACTTGTATAGTATCACTGCCCTGAACTAAAAGAGATAGATCGGTATATAACGAAGTTTCGTCCCTGTGATCTGAAAAGCTGTTAATTAACGTGGTTCTTATGCCCTGCCAATCATTAGGAATTCCATTAGTTACCAAAGTACGTGCAGCAGTACCAGTTATCTTATTCAAAATTCCATTAATCAGAGCCAAATTGGAGAGTCTGCTTCCTGGTTCCGTACTGACATAAGTGAGCACTAACTCATCGCATAAATTCAAAAATCTGGTCAAAATATTAGGGTTACCATTAAATTCTGGAACTAATCTAAGCGATTTATAAATATTATCAGTTAAGTCTGACGAAGCCATCTGACTCGTCTGACTCAAAGGTACTGAAGTTTGTTCAGTCATAGTTTCTAAATCTAATTCGTTTAAGAGTTCAAGGTTACGATTGGCGTCACTTCTGGTTATCCGAAGTTGAACTCGCCTACTAGGACTAAGGTCCCTATTACTACGTGGGTGAAAAATCTTGTAAAATTATAGTACACTGCGTAAAAAAAATATAGCATCCAATTAACAAGAATATATGTAATTCACTTACATTTGTACTATTGCTGGCGAGCGTCGATCCATCGATTTTTGGAAGTCTCGATGTCTGCAGCAGCAGCTTTCCCGACTGGCCTCCGAAGGTTCTTCGTCAGGACGGTCGACGCGGCGATACCCGATTTTTGGGTGATTCACACAACGACAACACTTTCAAAGACCTTGATGACTTCCGACTGCGCCAGATACATGTGTGGGGCGTGTCGGGAAACTTTTAGAATAAAGTCCGTTTCATATAATAAAACAGTTTAATAAATGTTCACAAAAGTTCTTGAAAGTTCTTAAAAATTATCAAAATTAAAAGTAACATAAAAGTATGTAAAACTATACGCGATGAGCGCGAGTGTCTGTTCCCACCGATGTTAGGTTGGAAAAAGCCCAGGGACTCGTCGTTACCGTGGGAAGCGCTACTCGTGGAATTTGATGCTTCGCGCTTGTTTGCAAGTGTGCTGAGCTAGCATCTTGGCATCGTAACAAGTATAACTTTGTTGACGGACTTTTTAAAATGTCATCTGTACAGTAGTTAGAAAATAAATAAGTACTATTTATTTTGATAAACTATGTGTATCATACAAAGATGTATCATATTCAAAAGATATAAACTAAATCGGTTGAGTTTGACTGCTTGGAAATTCAGTTGCAACATTTGACCCAAACATATTATTATGTACTTTTGTCTATACTATAGGTACACTGCAAGTTACATACTACGCGTTAAAATAAGTATAGTACCTTCAAATACATTTCATGTTACAGAGAAATCACATTATAATATTAAGATGGCTACCCATCCACGTACCAACCCCGGTAAGTGTTGCGTTACCTGATCGACCCGTATTGCTGTAATAATTTTATGAACTAGTTCCTTACAGCACACCTTTGCGGGAGTCAGATTCATGATACCTATAACCTAGAGGTCTTTAATTCAAGAGTGAATTGTTACTTCTAGGTAAGCGTGCTTCATCTTCGACCATATCTTCGCTTACCATCAGGTGAGATGGTGAGCCATCAGCCTATTAATAATAAAAATAAACACCCTATTTTAAATACCAATACCTACGTAACATATGGTGCACAAACTCAGTCTTAGCCTAACATCCAGAAGTCCAAACTCAAGGTTTGCCAACGAGCAATGTAATGCAGTACACTAAGTGTTAAATTAACAGATCGTGTTCTAAACACAATATTACATTACAAGACAAATGTAGCTGATCTAACTCAAAAGGCTGCCCAACTCAAATGGGACTGGGCAGGACATATCTGCCTCACGACACGACCAACTGTGGGAAAATATAACACAAAACTGAAGCCCTGAGACAGGGAGGTGGGATCGCGGTAGACCACGAAGGAGATGGCGGATGGGATTTTATTGATGGTTCGCGTTTGACCGCCATCTCACCTGATGGTAAGTGATGATGTGGTCGAAGATGGAGCACGCTTGCCTAGAAATAACCTATTCACTCTTGACTTGAAGACTCCTAGGTTATAGCTATCGGAAAACATAGACTCCGGCAGGGAATTCCACTCCTTAGCCGTACGCACAATGAAAGTATTCCCAACAAGTTTTGTGCGTATGTGTAGCTATATAATACATATAAATTTGTTTTATATAGAGATTTAGGTGGTTCAATTACCTGCTGGGGCTGCGGAACCGGCCCCGGAACGTAAGGACAGCTGAAGGAACAGCGTGGGTTTTTAGTCAGTAGAAGTCTGCCGCTCCCTTCCTCTCCATCCACAGTGGCACGAGCCATTTGATGATTTTCCCACCCAGAAAAAAAAAGTTGGTTCAATCACTCATACATTTTGTAATAAAACCCAATGACAATCTAAAGTTAACAAGGGCCATTTAATGGTATATTGTATGACTGTAATGAGGCACATAATGCCATCATTTATGTAACCTTGATTATTAATTCCCTTTCAGGTATTTTTCGAAGCGAATGTTCTAGTATTAGAATGATAATATATTATAGTACTGTTATGAACTGTGGTTAGGTGACTATCTTAACAAACCCTTACATTAATTATAAATCATGTTTAATAATTATATGTATACATATGTACATATAAATAAATTAAATATAAGCTTTTCGTTTTTGTTTCGTTTGGGGCAATTCTACTGACAAACCTTTCAAAGCCCAAAATCGGTGTAGTAGGACCATTGAGATGGGGAAAGGGACGATGATTAAATTAGACACAACTGACAGTTGTGAGTCGTATTACATTAAATATAATACATATATTGACGTTCCTATCTCTTTACATATTAGTTGTCATGTTTGTAAAATGTATTCGGCAACTATTTCCACACTTGGCGGACAAAGTCAGTCGCGTCAGACGCGATAACACTATGCTTTTTTCACATCGTTTCAAAATAGAATTCATGCGAAAAAGTGTATTTTGCATGGCGCCTATCTACAACGTGTAATTTAAAGGGTATATACATACCAAGGGCATGGCTTCTTTGGATGATAACAAACGATATGGCAAGGGTTTTCTAATTCTATGTTTACATGTGTGGAGCATATTAGAAATTTCAATACATTAATACCAGAGGCCGAATTTTTCAAATTAAGAAGAACGAAGAGAATTATCGTTTTATTGGCAAGTGACGTGGAAAGTGATGACCCTCATAGTGCTGTGACATGTTTGTTATTACTGGTATTCAAGAAACATATGAAACCAATAATTTGGGGTCAATTCTGTGAGTCTCTTATTTTGAGCTGAAACTTTGCATAGAGACTCCATACCAGATGTTGTCTTCAGTCCTTTTGGATATATATGGGGTTTCCGTTACACGTTGTATATATACATATAATCTATGTATACAGGGTTAATTGTAAAACACCGAAAACCTCTCGGGACTATGTTACTAACATAGTCCCGAGTCTATGCGAAGTAAAAGAAAACGACTTATACTATCACTTTCTTTTGTTTCGCATAGACTCCGTAACATTTAGGGCGTTCAATATAAATATTTTTATCTTTTTATGAAAATCTGGTGAACTAAAATTATGACGAATTTTTAAAAGTCATAGAACAAAAGTTGTTGATTATGATGTTAGTAACATAGTCCCAAGAGGTTTTCGGTGTTTTACAATTAACCCTGTATAAAAGCGAAATACCACTCCCTGATTAATCACGAAATCTCAGAAACTACAAGTAGTGGGGCTCTCAAATTTTGCATGGGGGTTCCCTTTAGTACGTAGATGCTCGCTTAGACGGGATTTTGCGAAATTCTCACGGAATCGGGATTTACTCGGGAAAAACATCCCACGCGAACGAAGTCGCGAGCAACTGCTAGTATTCAATAAACTTACAAAGAGATGGAGGGAACTAAATGCGCATGTATCAAAAAGAGGCTAAAAGTACACACATCAAAAGTGTCTAGGGATCAACATATATTTTTGCAATAACTTTTCTCCTGATTGATATTAATTAAAATTTTCTCTAAGGATTCATCAAATAAAGTGTTTTCGTTTGTCACAGTAACGATAAACCAAGTCACCTTTGCATTAATAAAGAAATTTGCCATTTTCCTAATAAAGGGATTTTTGACATTTGAACCACTAACATTAAAGTTCGAAAAAAAGACTGAAATAACAGTTTTCTTTAAAATTTTATTGGGTAACTTAAACAATTAATAATCCGTGTTTCTACCGCGAACACTAACAACACAAAAACATCGGTTTGGCATACTCAAAATGAGTTCATCCAAATCACGCTGTGGAATGGCCGCCCATGTTCGTTGCAACAACAAAAAAAGGTCTTCTTGCGACTGGATACCCTCCATATTCGGCAGAGCTCTTCTCTGTAGCATATCCCATGCATGCTCAATCGGGTTCAAGTCTGGCGACTGAGCAGGCCAGAGCAGGACATTGATGTTAGCTGCGGCGAGAGTCTGTCTTACAACTCTTGCGGTGTGCGGTCGTGCATTATCATGCATTAACTGAAATAAGGGACCGATTTGCACTTGTAGAGGAACGATGACGTCAGATACAATCGTCTCAGCATAAATTTGAGCGTTGAGGTTGCCTCTGATCCAAATCAACTCAGTTCTTCCGCCGATCCAAATACCCGCCCATACCATGATGGTTCCACCACTATAAGGATGGACTTCCTGGCAGGATTTTAATCGCTGTTGGCGTCCAGGGGTTCTCTAGTGTCGTATACGTCTTGTATCCGGTCTCATACCAAAACGAGACTCATCAGAAAAGCACACGAAACGCCATTGTTCTTCTGCCCAATTTCTGTGTTCAAGAGCCCATTGATATCGAATCCTACGATTGTGCATTGCTATAGGTGGTACCCGTAGCGGTCTTAGGGAATGAAGGTTCACTTCATGCAAGCGGTTTCTGACTGTTTGGTCGCTAATTAAGTTCCCTGAAGAGTGATGAAGCCTCACGGCTAACATCATGGCGGTTATTGTTGTAGCTCTTCGAGTTAAGATTTGAATGTATCGGTCTTGTCTCCGTGTGGTGCAGCGATACCGTCCTCCATGGCGCTCAGCCACGGTACCAGTGCTTCGGTAACGTGTCCAAAGTCGACTGATAACACTCTGACTTGTATTCAGAGCTAAAGCCACAGTACGTTGCCGGGAACCAGCTTCTATCATTCCCACGGCTCTGAGCATTTCTTCCCTGCTTAAATGACGTCGCCGCTCCATAATAACGTTGGTTTTAATCAGTAGTAGGGAAACAGTAGCACTAATAATGTCTTCAATGCGTTGTATGTTTTTATAGGGAAAATATTGACAGCTGATTTTCATCTTTTACTCGAATTTGATTAACAGTTCCTGTTTCAAATTATGAAATGCACCAAAAAGGATCCATATAAATTTATAAAATCATAAATTTATTACAAAGCCACATCTCGATCTCAAGAAATCCGCATAAAAATGCTTGATCCCTAGACACTTTTGATGTGTGTATATCTCGAAAAATTTTAAATGACAAAATGCAATAAGGTTTTAATGTTTTTTGATAGCTTGATGTCTGTGTTTCCTGATAGCAACCTGGGGGCCTTTAAGGCTTGTAATCATGCCAATAACCTTGACCATTTGGGTGGAGTTAACGACCCCTCTCCGCGCGCCACTCCGCGCAGCTCCGCCACCCGCGCGCGCGCGCGGCCCGCGCCCGAGCCTCCAGCATGCGTCGTCGCTTCGCCTA
Organism: Tholera decimalis; assembly: GCA_943138885.2. Taxonomy (NCBI): domain Eukaryota; kingdom Metazoa; phylum Arthropoda; class Insecta; order Lepidoptera; family Noctuidae; genus Tholera; species Tholera decimalis. The sequence continues at coordinate 35,585,570 of OW964567.2, forward strand.
GTCTCGGCACAGTCATCGTGAAAGTTAAATTCATTTTTATTTGTACCGCATCAAAAGCGGTCAAATTTTGTTTTTATTTATTATCTATTGATATGGATGCATTTTTAGTATGTACTGTAGAAACTATACCTCTATTATAAATCAGCCTGGCTTGAAACATGAGGTAAACAACTTGAAGTATCTTTTTAACTAAATGATATATAAAATAAAAATTAATGGCTAAATGTGTTGCTAAGCGCAAAACTCAGGAATGGCTGGACCAATATGGATTTTTTTTTACGAATATTCGTTGTAGTCTGAGGAAGGTTTCTATGAAGAGAAAAATAGTAGGTAGGTAGGTAGGGTAGGTATGTAGGTAGGAACTTAGAGTAAGGTAGATAGGTAGTATAATTATTACTAGTGTATGTCATATTATTTGTTATATTTTCAACCGACGACAAAAAAAGGAGGAGGTTATCAATTCGACGCGTATTTATAAGGTATACTTCGAAATTGGTAACATTTGTCACCAAATCAAGATCTGATGATGGAATCCTGGAGAAATCGAGGGAACTCTTCAAATATTATAGGCACACCTATGGCGTTTTGGGTATTTCTTATAGTAACTTGTACAGTTGCTCTCAAAAAGTACCATTTGGGGAAGTGGAACTGATGATGAAGACCACAGATGGCTGCCGAAACTACGCAATAATAAGTATTTCGTGGATTGCGATTCGATTACTTAAATATGGATGTTAAGCACTTTATGCTCGTCACAATGCATATGGCGATGTATAGCTGATGGTGAAGTACCAGGAGAACTCCTCAAAAATTAACGGCCCAGCATTGGGAAAAGCAATATTTTGTAAAATGTTATAAGTAGTTGACGTTAAGGCTCTTGTAACTAGGTAAATTAAAAATCAACCAACTAAAAAGAGTGAAATAGAAACTTTTTACCAAAAAATTAAACCGACTCCTAAAAAACACTGCAAAGTGAAAAAAAAACTTTAATTTCGGAAGTCGGTGCCTAAAACGAAAAAACAAAACTAAAGACACCGACTACCGAAATTAAAGTTATTTTTCACTTTGCAGTGTTTTTTGGGAGTCGGTTTAATTTTTTGGTAAAATGTTTTTTTGTAAACAAATAGATTATAACTAAAATTCACTGAAATTTAACTTTCTTTCACCAAGTATTTTTATTCTTTTGGTTAGTTGAACTTTTTCATCCTCACTTATTTCTCCATGTTCACATATATTTATTTTAGGAAATTTTGATAGCCATATAAAATCTTGTTCTATGTTTTCTTTTTGTCCTTCTTCGTTCTCGTTTTCTTCATTTTTCTGTTCAATCTATTTTGCTTTCTTTAGTTCTATTTCCTTCTCTTTGTCGTTTTCTTCTTTCTCTTGTACATTATCTTAACTCTATCTCTCTATCTCAACTGGCGGCTTCGTCCGTACGAAGAGAAACCGGTTCATATCGGCTTAAGCCAGGCCTCGCTCAGACGAAGTGCACACACGCGCCTAGCTTGTAGTAGTGTACCTATCATAGCGCAGTTGTATGAAGCTTACCCTCTGTCCGTTTACTCTGGGCTATCTACTTTTATGCGAGGTAAGTAAAGCGATAGTTTATAATGAAAAGAAGAATGTTAAAGAAAGAAGAGGAATTCATTCGGTATTATAAATAAAATTGATATAATCTATACTAATATTATAAAGCGGAAAAGTTTGTTTGTTTGTTTGCTTGAACGCGCTAATCTTCGATAATACTAGGTCGATTTGGATGCAATTTAGTATGGAAGTAGCTTGAAGCTTGAAAAAGGTTATAGGCTACTTTTTACGCCACTGCAAAAAGGAAAGTTATGTTTTTACCGTGATAGAATCCACGGGAGCGAAGCCCCGCGTGAATACTAGTATGTAGATAAAACTTTAAACTTGCCTTGATAATAAATGTATACCCTTTTGTTTGTAATATTTTTTAGACCCCTCTTCATTCGTTTCTTCTTATTCCCCATGTTTTACAAACTAAATTTAAAGACTAATAAAACTGTATAAAATACTATAACTTTATAACACTAACACTACTTATAGATACATAGAATACTCTTAACCTATAAACAAGAATCAGAAATAAAACTTTTTAGCAAAAAATAGAACCGACTTTCATATAAAAACACTACAAAGGCAAAAATAACTTTAATTTTGGAGGTCGGTGTCATTTGTTTTGTATTTTCTTTTTTTTTGACACCGCCTTCCGAAATTAAAGTTATTTTTGCCTTTGTAGGGTTTTTATATGAAAGTCGGTTCTATTTTTGGTAAAAAGTTTTATTTCACGCTTTTTAGTGGGTCGGTTTGTAATTTACCTAGTTTCAAAAGCCTAAATGTCAACTACTTATCACCTTTTACAAAATATTGCTTTTCCCGGTGCAGAGCCGTTAATTTTTGAGGAGTTCTCCTGGTACATCACCATCAGCTCTACTTCACCATATGCATTGTGATGAGCATAAAGTGCTTAACATCTATATTCAAGTAATCTAATCTCAATCCACGAAATACTTATTACTGAGTATTTCGATGGTCATCTGGGGTCTTCGTCATCAGTTCCACTTCCTCAAATGGTGCTTTTCGAGAGCAACTGCACAAGGTACTATAAGAAATATCCAAAACACAATAGGTATACCTATAATATTTGAAGAGATCCCTCGATTTCTCCATGATTTCATCATCAGATCCAAACATAACGACAATGTGACTAACTAGATCTTTCAAACAAAAAAAGAATTTTCCAAATCGGCCCAGCCATCTGCGAGTAATGAAGTAACATACTTAAAAAAAAGTTCAAGACGAATTGAGAACCTTCTCCTTTTTTTAAAGTCGGTTAAAAAGCTATTCCACTATTTACAAAATTAAATTTTTGCAATAATGTTTTACGATTTTATTTCGTAGTGCTTGAGCTCTCGCAACGCGACGTACGTCCACCTAGCAACACGATGCGCCCCGCACTGAATTTGTGGACGAGTGCGGGGGTGATGTAAACGCAGTCTTTAATCGGACCCATTTTTAATTTATTGTAATAAAAATAATACGTATTTGTAAAAAGTAACAAAACCAAATTATTTTCATTTGTATTGCAAAGCAGTAGTATATATTTTTATACTCTTTTGATAAGAAATTAAGGAGTAAAATGGTTTCATCTCAATGATTTGGAGGTGATTTGGCATTTTTTTTTTCTTATTATGTGATACCGATAGAAAAATTGTGGCTAAACCAAATTACGGTTCATATCATACATGATATGAACTAAAAATTGAAAAAAATTGTTAGTAATCTACAGATTACTAACAATTTTTTTCTGATGTAATTTCTCTGTAATTGCCGATGAAAAGTGGCTTCATCTGAATGCTTTTTTCAAGCTTTTTTCGAGAGCAGCCTTAAGTTAAGAGTGAATAGGTTACTTCTAGGTAAGCGTGCTTCATCTTCCACCACATCATCACTTACCATCAGGTAAGATGGTGGTCTAACGCGAGCGTATTGTCAATATAGAAAAGTCATTCTGTAATTTTGTAATTTATTGTTTCGTTAAATTCAATTTTTAGTTTATATGCCATGTTGTGTGACTATTTGTTGTATGCCATAAAGGCCGAACATGACAGACCTTTTTCTGTTTATTAAAAATATGTATGCTTGTGTATACTCATGATGCAACAAATCAAATCTAAAACCTGCAATACATGTTGGCCGAGCGTTGTCGAGTGAAGGCCAATACCAACATGTAGACAGTATATTTGCCTTGTCTTGCTATCGCTCGGTGTCACTTGCCTAGTTGGCCAAGTGAAGGCCAGCGCCAACGTGTGGGCAGCTCTACAGACCCTCTTCTACATTGGTCGTCTGCATTGGCCTTCGACGAACTTGTCGAACGTACGGACATTATTTCTTGCCCTGTACCTATTTGCCAACGCTCGTGTTGGCCTACGTTCGGCCAACATGTATTGCAGGCTTAAAAAGAATCTTGAAACATAACGAGATTTCTCCGTGCCTCGGAAAGCACGTGTAGGTAGTCATTGGTTCCGGCTTGTTTGTACATTTTTGACAGTCGATACGAGTAGTAGTAGTAGAAGCTGGAAAAGCTGACACTGATCTTTCCCAAGGGTATGGTGTTACCCAGATACTGGGTTGTGGAGGTCAGATAGGCAGTAACTCCATGTAACATACTAATACTCAGCTGCATCCGGTCAGACTATGATATGAGAAGATGGTAAGAAACAATAGCTTTTATACTACACCTGCTTGGAAAGTACCTTGATACTTTATCAAATTTACGGTAGAAAGTACGTCATTGCATATCGAACAAATATGTGGGGAGAAAACGCATCTGAGCGGGAGAGAAAAGTGTATGAAAATCCATTTCTTACGTGGTTTCTCTTTTTTAATTTTGGGTAAGACTATGCGCCGGTAACCTAAATATCAAAAGCCAAAAAGTTTTTAGAGTGAGTTTTTATCTCCAAGTTCGCAAAATGACACTGGCCACTAGCTGTGTGTTGGATGGTGTCGGGCTGGCAGTGCGACCCTGCGGCGGCAGGATAAAGAATTTGAAAAAAGAACATGTGAAAATTGCAGACGCCATTCTGCAACAATTTCAATATAAATTTCAATTAGTAAAGATTTAGTTTTTTATTTTCCTCGTAGGTGTAGTATAAAGCACTATGTATCATTCGAGAGAAAGTGCGATTCCCTATCTCGGGTGTTTTAAAGCCCTCGCCTACGGCTCGGGCTTCAAACGACACCCTTGACGGTAATCGGTCACTTTCTCCTCTCGGTGAACAATGTACTATTTCTTTACTTTTGCTGCGGCCATATGTCTGTTACCACCCTCCTCTTCAGTCGAGCATTCTTGACAGAACGGTCGTAGTTGATGATGATAAATAAATAAATGATGCTTTTTCTCTAGATAGAGCAGCTCTTGCGATGCGCCTCCACTTCTTGCGGTCCTCAGCGTCTCGGGAGCTTTGGACTAAGGTCTTCTCTGTTGCCGCTTTAATTAGGTCTGTCCAACGTGTGGAAGATTGTTCGCGTGACCGCTTGTCTTCTACTTACTACTTAATAACAAACCGTTCTATGGAGTGTTAATTTTGTACAATGTTTCCGAAGTATTCCTTGATTCGGAGCTACTCCAGGACCACCCATCGGTTACCACCCATGTACCACATATGGCATGCAATAAATTATTGAGTATTAAATACTTGTATTGTAAGCCTGCATCATCCCACTCCTGGGTAAAGCCTCTATGACTTCCAAATTAATCTATCCAGAGACAAAGCAGACCACAGGTCATTGGTTTTGTCCTGCTCGTTCCACCATCTTATACGAGGTGTGCCTTGACGCCTTCAGGCTGTGTCAGGGCTTCAGAAAGTGGTTATTTTGGAGTACAACTCATTAGGTATGCGGCACACGTGGCCAGCCCACATCCACTTCAACTGAGCGGCTTCTTACTTGTGAATGAATTTGTATGTACATACAAATAAAGTAAAAATTCCCCAGTAGTCTTGAATGATATCATTGGGTGACATAGGTATATACATATAGCAATAAAACTACCTTTCAAGCGAGTGAAAGTACGGGCAGAAGTCCGTATTCAAAAACATAATGAGAAAGAAAAAAAATCCAAAATAATATAGCTACTAAAGTATGTAAAATTAGAGTTTAATTTCGATTATTTTGATTTCTTTTTTCTCATTGTAAATAATTTTCTTTTACTGTAAAATTTTCGTTTTTTAGTACATTGTAGATTTAGTACATGTTTATATTATAAATAAATAGTGAGTTGGTATTGAGAAACGATAATAGGATATAAATAAATTTATTTTAAACAATAATGGAATATACACTTAAATATAAACCCTAAACTACATAATCATATACATCTAAAAATAAACTAAAATATGGCGTCCAGAAATTCGTGCGCATCGCTGTCCACTGGTAATGTGCCCAAAAGACTGGCGGCATTGCCACGCTGTATGGCAATGCTTAACCGCTGTCCAAGGTAATAGCCAGCCTTTGGGTCACGCGAAGAGTCAACTAGGCGTTTGGATAGATCTTTAAATAATCTGTGAGCATTCGGACCCCACGACCCCAAGGTTTCAACCCCAAACGGCTCGAAAATATAACTACCAACAAGGTTATTATATTTCCGCCGCTTGAGGTTTTCAGCAGCCGCAGCGGCAGCGCCAGCACAGCAAGACGAGCTAGGAAGATGGGATGGCGCAAGAGTATCGACACAAGTTGCGTCCCACACTAAAGTTCTACCCATCTTCCAAGGAAATAAAGACATGCCGTCCGGTCTTTTGCCATCGTCGTGTTTGGGTTCTAATACAGCTGGAACGCCGACAGTGACAAGAGCTCGTCGGATAATGTCGTTAATATTCGCGTGCCGTGCTATGCGACCCGCACTGCGGCCGCATGAAAGGCCGTGGTGACCGAGGCTGTTGACAACTTCGCCGCAGTGGCAGCGATGAGCAGAACAACAAGGAGCACCTAATCCAAGGGAAGCAGCGAGGCGGAAAGTAGTATCATCGAACAAGGTAGTGCATGAAGCCAGAGACCCGACTCCCATTCACTCACAGCCAGCAAGCGCGCACGCTCTGCAGCCGAAGCAGACGTGGCAATAAGGTCACTCTGAACTGCTTTACAGAGCGGCTCATCCCACCGCCTCTGAGATGATGGGTTGTCGGGTGGATTTAGATTCGGGCAAGTGATTCTCCAGGTGTCCATAGCCTTGGTGAAGCACGGCACATTGAAATCAACCAGTGACGGTGCTAGAATATTCCTGATTAATTTCTCAGTACCGTGGACCGAAGATATAAAAGCCGGGAGACTAATGCTAGAAATTTTGCGGACGCCGAGACCTCCCATACGAATGGGAAGAGTAGCTTGTGCCCAAGTTTGGTCGTCCATAGCCACATTTAAAATTGCTGTCAGAGTATAATAAGGATAATTTGGTCCATTTTTTCCAAAATGTGAGGATGATGCCAAAGATGCGAAGCACGAAGAAAGTACGTTAATTTAGGTCCAAAGCAACAGTAACGAATTAAGGTGATAGCCGAATGCATGTTAATTTGGTGTAATCTGTCCGAAATATCGTTAAAATTTTGTATTTTTTCCTCGACAAAATTGGGAAAGGAATTCTCAAAAATTGGAGACCCAAGAAGACGAAGAGAACTTTTATCCACAATTTAGATTTCTGGGGCTAATGCGTGGAATTTGGAAAGTGTCAGTTGTCTGTCAGTACTGTCGGATATGAATAGTACACACTTTGAAAGGTTGAGATCCAATCCTATGGTATGGAGTTGATTTCTTAAAAACTGTAGAACATCTAAAACTGTGTCTACATCGCCTCCCAGGGTTCCATCATCGAGATACCAAACATTGAATTTTGAATTACTTGTCGAATAATTGGGTGAATAGCTAAACTAAAGATCGCTGGCCCGAGGGGATCACCTTGTTGATAGCCAACAGCTGATTCCAAAAGGTTTTCCTTATAAAGTAATTTAGTCGGATGTCTGTAACTTTGCCAAAGAAAACTAAAAATTTGTGGTACTTCTTTTTTAGTTTCTGCTAACAAAGTGTCCCTATTGACTGAATTAAAAGCATTTTTAATGTCAACCTTCAAGATGACCTCTCCTTTTTTTTATTTATTTATTATGGGACAATAAACAGCTACAATATAATAACGTTTACAAATAACAATAATATACAAATGAAGTATTAACAATATTGCAGCCCACTACATTATCCGCATGTTAACAATATTAGGATAAGGTAAAAAGTGCCACTAGATTTAGCATTACTCAGATACGTAGATAAATTGAAGTAAAAAAGAAACAAACAAAAAACATAGATTATGAAGTAAATACAATACAATTAATTAATTATTTAAAATGAAATACACGTTAAAAAAAGAACTAATTAAAACTAAAAATTAAAATTAGGATTATTCGTCATTATCACAAGAATTTAAATTATGTTAAATAAGGAAATTGACATTACATCATCATAATATATCATCATTATAATACAATTACAAATTCATACAATTCATTAATATAAATAATTAAACGGTTGACATATACTCGTATTAAGTTAATAATAATAAAGGACTTACACTATTTCTTATTAGCATTGGATAAGATTTTAAAAACATTGGACTTAAATTTCGATTTGGAACATACAAAAATATCAATATCAATAAAGTTGCTATTATAAGATTCCACCATACGACGAAGAGGGCAACGCAGTCCTGAATTAGTCCGACAGGTATTTACTGCGAACAACGTACCTGCACGGACTCTACGCTTATTCACAGTGCGGGGGACCACATAACATAACTTACTTGTGAGGTCAATGGAATCGAAGTAATTATGAACTATACCATGCAGTACGTTGGCTTCTAAAAATTTACGTCTAGATTCTAATGTTAACATATTATATTTATTTAGTAATTGTGAATATGACAAACACCTTTTGTAACACCTATACATGGAGTACATGGAGCGAAGAAATTTACGCTGGACTTTCTCTATCATATCTATATATTTCTTATAAAACGGGTTCCAAATAGAGACGGCATACTCGAGCTGCGAGCGTACAAGCGTCTTGTATAAGTAAAGATAGGTGGAGGGCCGTTTGAATTCGGTAGTTGCTCTCAGGACAAAACCATACATCTTAAACGAGTTATTTACAATTCTCTCCACGTGTTGATTAAGTGACAGCTTATTGTCAAATAGAACACCAAGATCTCTTACAATAGTGGTGTTACTTAGAAAGGCGTTATTTAGCTTGTACTTAAAATTTGTGACACATTTATTTCTTGTGAAATTTATATAATGGCATTTGGAGACGCTTAAGTGTAATTTGTTCTCAAGACAGTATGCTGAGAGTCTATCTAAGTCCTCCTGGAACATTAGACAGTCTTCTATTGTATTAATAATTTTAAAAGCTTTCATATCGTCAGCATACATAAGAAATTTTGTACTTAAAAAGCATTTCCAAATGTCATTTATATATATATTAAATAGGAGTGGTCCCAGGATTGAGCCCTGCGGAACACTGGAGGTTATAGATACCGTATCTGACTGATGGCCACTCACAACAACCTTTTGTGTTCTATTTTGAATGTAGGATGAAAACCACCGAATCAAGTTTCCCCGTATGCCATTAAATGCAATTTTATTAAGTAAAATTTCATGATCGACCTTGTCAAAGGCCTTCTTGAAATCTGTGTAAACAGCGTCCACCTGCAAACGTCTGTCCAGGTTTTCAAAAAGATAGTTGGTGAATATTAATAAATTGGAAACAGTAGATCGGTGCTTAACAAAACCATGTTGTTCAGGAATTAATACGTTGTGCAGGATTGGATAGATTTCGTTATGTACTAGTCTTTCAAAGAGCTTTGGCAAGGTCGATAGAATTGAGATGGGTCGATATTGCTCAATATCATGTTTCGAGCTTCCCTTGTGTACAGGCGTTATATTGGCCCGTTTCCATATTTCGGGAAACACCCCTTCACTCAGGCATTTATTGTAAACTATATGAAGCGGTTTGTAGATGCTATTAGCGGTAGCCTTAAAGAATAGTGCTGGGTATCCATCAGGGCCAGCCCCTTTAGACGGGTCGAGGTTTTTTAACTCCTGAAGTAATTTAGATTCATCGATACATAGGCTCTCGATTATGATGTTAGCGTCACAGTGAGTTGGCGGGGTCCACGTCGACAATGTGGGCGATGCGGGTTCGAATACCGACAGGAAGTAATCGGAGAACATATTGCAAACCACGTCTGGAGCACTCGACTTAAGGTTTTGGTATTGCATCGTAGATGGGATACCTGATTTATCTTTGCGATTGGCTATATAAGTCCAAAAGCATTTAATATTAGAGGTGAGCTTATCCTCAACGGATTTGATGTACGCGGAATAGCATGAGTTACAAGCTTCCTTAAAGGTTGATCGGTATTCGGCAAACATATTGTAGTCTTTAATGTTTTTAAACTTCTTCCAATTTATCCAGAGGCGCTGTTTCTTTTTGAAAGTTTTAATTCAATGAGGAGAAAACCAAACAGCAAAGTCAAATACTCGAGACTTTACTAGAGGAACGTTCACTGAGACAATGTTGCTCAACACTTCATAAAATTTTTCCACCGCTTCCTCAGAAGAGAGATGATCCAACAGGACGGACCATTGGATTTCGTCGATTTGTTCATTGATAACATCATAATTGGCCTTACGGAAATCATGTTTTTTAAGGGTTTTCTTTTTATGTTTTGCATTGATAAACCTAAGGGGGCTATCGCAACAAACGGAGGGTGGTGTGGATCTATAGGTAGTAAGGGATCTATCGGAGGGCTCAAAGTGCAAAATATGTTAGAAATGAACAAATCGAGAATTTTACCGTTACTATTAGCTATACTGTTATATTGGTAGGCATCTAAGGTTGACATTAGCTGAAGGAGTTCTGAGCATATAGGGGAAGATCCTGTGCAAGTCATGCCAGTGATTTGTTGCTGACTACCGGGCAGGGCAACTTCCCAAGTAATATCCGGAAGATTATAATCTCCAGCAATGAGTACAGTCATCACGTCAGGTTCATTCAGTACGTCCTGCAGCGTGTCGAAGTGAGAGCTATAAATATCTGCGGTCACCCATGGTGGTATGTATACTGCACTAATAACGTGCATTTTTGCGCTGTTATTTTTACTCGGAAATCCCACCATGAGATGCTCAATGCAGGTGGTGGAGTTATTATGCAAACGATTAGAAACGTTAAGCAAACACGAGCGAAGTTCCCGCAACACTGCGATGAGGACCCCGCCACCATCACGTTTTTTTGTTGTGTTACGATCTCGGTCGCATCTGTAAACAACATATCGAGGATCCACGAGCTCAACGCTAGCAATATCGGCCACAAGCCATGTTTCAGTTAGAATTATTGTTCGGTCCGACGTGAAACAGAACGCACCTTTTGGCTGGCAACATTAATTATCTGTGGGCTTGACATAACTTTTCACTTGACAGATAGCCTTTGTTCCTTGTTGAAAATGTCGGTCATGGGACCCTGTTGAGTTAATTATAATTGGTAAAATATCGTTTGGAATCGCGTGTTGAAACCGATAATTGGGTCGCGAGTTAACTATTGTTTGAAGTTGTAATCCCCATTTGACGAAAACCCCGGGATATTTTTGGATTTATCGCCGGGTTGATGCCATCGCGTGGCACGCGCATTTGCTGGAAACGAGTTAGGGCTGTGATGCTAATCTGAACCGCGCGATCTGGAGACTGACGCCTTGTGAACGTTCAGAACACTTGACTTACATCACACTTTCAATTACTCACCTCATATTACATACATACTACACTTGGGCGTGACCTAGGAAGGTCGAAGTTGGCGAACCCAGCACAGAAGGTTAGTGGTATTTATTAAGCCTCAGAGGCTATAGATTGTTGTCGGCCGGAGAGCCTGTAGATTATTGTAAGTACTTTTGATTATTGAGAGCAACGTTAAGCTCCACGAACCGTGGACAGTTTCAGACACACCAGTATCGTTGCACTGGCCTATTGTAGGACTGAACATTCTGGTAGCAGGCGTGGCTCTTATAATATAAGATCCACTGGTTTAATTGGAAGTTTTGAAAATAACTTTAGTTTAATTACTTAACATAACTTATAACTTAATAAGTTTGAATATATTGCTTTGTCAGCCGGGCTCAAATAGTACTTGTAGTTTGTACTGTAATTTGTAGTGCTAGCCCCTTGGTATTGAATTGACAAGTAAGATTTATTTGTGAAATTATGAATTATTGGTTGTATTTTGGTATAATTTGGTATTGTTGTAAAAGTTTGGTATTTGTTGCAATTAATAATTGAATGTCACTGATCTGAATTTAAAAGGTTATCTAGATAATAATTACACATGGTCTAGCATAATAGGACTTGAATTGTGTGTATTGGTTATTGCATTTGTGGTACTTATTGGACTGTGTTGATAGAGATTGTCCGGCTCAATATTATACAGTCAATTGTTGTGTTTATTGATGTTATTGGTGTGATCCTGCACAATATATACATTGAATTGTTATTTATTTTGTAACTAGCCATCTGTACCAAGCTAGATTCATACTTGGAATAAGTACAGGGTCGGATTTGGACTTGAAATAATTGAATTTGAGTTTTTATTTTGTTGAGATTGCTCGGTTGGCTAACAAGTCATTGTTTGTTTAGTTAGTGAATTTTAACCGATTTGTATTAATATTTGATTGTTGCAATGGCCTCATTAAGGGCAGTCAGGGAGGCTGCTGCCGGATTGACCTCACAGTTGAGATGGTTCACATCGGCAGCTGCAACGGTTGAGCGTGTAGAATTGGAAGAGCTCACCCTTGCTCGGTATGGGCAAGTGATTGAGAGGATCAAGTCAGCTGATGCTGCGCTCACACGCTTCAACGAGTACATCATGGACGTGGATTTAGGGGTGATGGATCAGACAGCCCGCGATAGGATTTTGGGTGACTATGACCAGATTGTCCACCTGGGGGATGTCATATGTCTACGAGCGCGGGAAATTTTGAAGAGCCGGGTGCCTGATGCGGCCAAGCCGCTGACCCCCGTTGTTGCAGGCCCTGGACTATTGAGTAGGCTGCCCACCCTGGAGCTGCCACATTTTGACGGTCGCTTGGACCACTGGCTGGGCTTCCTAAATCTCTTTGAGAGTCTTGTCGATGCACGCTTGGACCTTGGACCTGCCCAGAAGCTGGCCTATTTATTGTCTGTCCTGGAGGGCGAAGCCAGAGCCTTGGTGCAGCACTTGCCGGTGACGGATTCCCCCTACCCGACCGCTCTGGAGCTTCTCTCCCGACGTTATCAGAATAAGCGCTGCCTGGCTGATGTGCACATCGACCAGATTTTGAGGCTACCGGCCATTGTCAGCACGTCGACGTTGCGCACTGACTTGCTGAACCCGTTGGTCTCAGCGACCAACGCCTTGAGACGCTTGGAGTTACCGGTAGAACATTGGTCCTACTTGTTGGTGCACATAGTGCTGCAGTTGCTCCCCGCGGAGTTGAGGTCACGTTTTGAGCAGAAGTATGGTGGGGACAGTGCCACCCATCTTCCCCCCTTTGACGACCTCCTCAAATTTTTGGAAGACGAGTGTCGGTTTTCGGATAACACTCGTGGCGCCACGGGGTCACCCCCACTACCTTCTCAGCCCAGAGATCAGGGACGGACTAGGGCTCGGGGGCCTGTTGATGTTCACCCCGCCCCCCGTTTTGCTGGCGCCCGGAGTCCTCGGGCTAGGGGGCCTGTTGATGTTCGCCCCGCCCCCCGTTTTGCTGGCGCCCGGAGTCCTCGGGCTAGGGGGCCTGTTGATGATCGCCCCGCCCCCCGTTTTGCTGGTGCCCGGAGTCCTCATCATTGTGACTTTTGTAAAGCAACGGGGAATGTCCCTTGCCCGGATTTTTTGAATTTGCACGTAAGTGCCCGCCGCCGCATTGTCAACGCACGCCGTTTGTGCTTTTCGTGCTTGGGGGCCCACTTCCATCGGGACTGCCCCGACCCCCGCCCATGTCGAATTTGTGAAGGGTCCCATTTGGAGATTTTGTGCGCCAACGCGAACCGCTCCAGCAGACCAGCTTCTGAGGGGGGTTCGCGCAAGGGGGGGTACCCCGGAGACGAGCACCGGGCTGAGACCCGCAATTCTGTACGCCGCTCTCCACCCCCCGCGCAAGTTGTACGGGAGCCCCGCGAGCGCCATTTGGTCTCCCCTCGTCAGGGAGAACGCGCATTGGCTGCTAGGCAGCAGTGGCTGGGTCGGCGCCGCTGCCTTTCCCCTCCGTTGGCGGAACGTCCCCGGCTGGAGTCGCACCCTCCGCCATTCGGGCATCCGGTGGGATATGCCCCTCCAGTGATGGCGAGCGGCTCGGGACACCGCGCGGACGAATGTTTTGATTGTTGGCCTCGTCGTGAACGAAGGCAGCCTGGATGCGGCGATCGGTCGCCGCCCAGGCATCACTAAGAGATTGACGCCTGCCCGCTAAAGGACCCCCCCGATCAAGACGGTTTTGTTGCCAACGGCCTCGGTCAAGGTCTGGGAACCCTTGGGTGACTCGATTGTGGTCTGTGCCATTTTGGAAACGGGAGTCCAGGGTTGCCTTTTGTCGTCTTGGTTAGCGGGACAGGTTGGCCTGAAAATGAATGACCTTTCAGGCAAGATTTGAGGAATTGGCGAACCGGCTGACACCACTGTTGAGGGAAGGACCTGGTTTGAAATCACCCTTGTGAGTTGTCCGTACCCTAAAATTGGTGCTCCTGCCCTTGTTATAACTGAACTTGGTTGGGACGAGCCACTTCGGGAAACCCTGTTGGAGGACGGTTGAGGCACTCTAGCCTTCCTTATGGGGCCCGTCACCCCCTTTTGTTGCCCAAGAAGGGCCACTTGGTTCAATTGTTGGTGACTGATCGTCACACTAAGAACTCGCATGCCGGTTGCAATGCGCTGTTGGCCATTCTGCAGCGAGAATTTTGGATTTTGTCGGCTGATCGCGTCAATGAGGCGAGGCCCTTTGCTGGCGTCGTAACGGATTTGTTGGTCCCCTTTTGTTGAAGACGTCCACCCTTCGTAATAGTAAGATTGTTAAGGCTTATTTGTGTGTTTGTCTGCCTGTCAACCAAGGCAGTACATTTGGAGCTGGTAACCTCCCTCTCGACAGAGGCCTTTGAGGCGACTTTGGAAAGATTTGTGTCTCGCCGGGTTACCTTCTTTGATTAGGTCTGATTGCGGTACGAATTACAAGGGTACAAGTAACTATTTGAAGGAGGTATACGCCTTCCTTAATGAGAGCCAGGTTGATATTGGTAATAGTTTGGCCCGCCGAGGGGTCACTTGTTTGTTTGACCCGCCAGCCTGCCCCCATTGGGGGGGTATTTTTGGGGCCGCGGTGAAAGCGGCAAAGGGACGCTGGCGGAGATTGTTGGGAGACACCGTTCTCACCTTTGAGGAACTAGCTACGGTATTTGGCCGCATTGAAGCTGTGTTAAATTCGCAACCTTGTCCAGACTTCTAATTGATTAGCGGACGGGTAGGCCCGTCCGGGGGGGGGGGTAGATGTTCGGTCCGACGTGAAACAGAACGCACCTTTTGGCTGGCAACATTAATTATCTGTGGGCTTGACATAACTTTTCACTTGACAGATAGCCTTTGTTCCTTGTTGAAAATGTCGGTCATGGGACCCTGTTGAGTTAATTATAATTGGTAAAATATCGTTTGGAATCGCGTGTTGAAACCGATAATTGGGTCGCGAGTTAACTATTGTTTGAAGTTGTAATTCCCATTTGACGAAAACCCCGGGATATTTTTGGATTTATCTCCGGGTTGATGCCATCGCGTGGCACGCGCATTTGCTGGAAACGAGTTAGGGCTGTGATGCTAATCTGAACCGCGCCATCTGGAGACTGACGCCTTGTGAACGTTCAGAACACTTGACTTACATCACACTTTCAATTACTCACCTCATATTACATACATACTACACTTGGGCGTGACCTAGGAAGGTCGAAGTTGGCAAACCCAGCACAGAAGGTTAGTGGTATTTATTAAGCCTCAGAGGCTATAGATTGTTGTCGGCCGGAGAGCCTGTAGATTATTGTAAGTACTTTTGATTATTGAGAGCAACGTTAAGCTCCACGAACCGTGGACAGTTTCAGACACACCAGTATCGTTGCACTGGCCTATTGTAGGACTGAACAATTATAATGTCATATGAAAACGATAAAATGTTTACAAACAAGGTGTTCAGTTTGGTTCGTAAATCTCTACAGTTTTGGTAGTAGATTGATATTTGGTCGCTGTTATCCATAACCACAGTACTTTACTATAAATTCATATAAAACAATAAATGTTGTGCACGCAAGTAATAGCCAAAGCATAGCAGAAATACCCGGCAACATAAAACCACATGAGATAGGATCGAGAATGGCCAACATCACACTTAGATAAAAATAACAATCGTCCAAGTCATACTCACAATCACAAAAGACATTCAATGTTTTCGATTCGTATAAGTATTGTGTTGAAACTTTACCAGAATTTAAATAGGTCGACAAGGCGTGTACTCAGGCAGCCTCACAACCCCCTTTAGAGCCGTAACCCAGTTGTAGGGGCTGAAATTTGGTCGACATATCCTCACCAAAAAATTTAGAGCAAATCTTGGCTGCCATACGACGGTAGGTAGTTCCCACGGCAATCCATCCCTTTTGCGTAGGGCACATAGATTGGCCCCGTACAAAATATCGGTGACGGCTTCGTTCATCTGGCCCGAGAGCATAAGGTTAATCAGAGTCGTTAGCTCCTTCAAAAGCAACTCACCAGCCTCCCCAGCGCCTGAGCAGAGTAAGTCCTTCAGGTGCTGTGGACTCAGACCATCGAGGCCGCCAGCAGAGCCGCTTCGAAAGGAACAAACGGCAGTGACCACCTCTTGACCTGTAACGGTGAGGGTGTTTATTTCCTGATCGGGGGGGTCGGGAAAGGAAAGACCATCCGCTGGGGCAGGGTGTTTGCTCTCTAGAGCTTCGAGAGTATCTGGAGAGTACGGGGCCACCACATCGCTACTGAAAAGTATCCTGGCAGCTCCGCTAATGTCACCTTCCCCTAATTTAGTTTCGACTAGGTGGGATAGTAGTAGAAGTAATCCTGTTCAGTCCGATATGCGTTTCCGAACGCACCCTTTTGACATAAAGAAATTTGATCTTGACATTACTCTGACTTGACAGATAGACTTTGGTTTCTTGTTGAAAATGTCGGTCATGGGACCCTGTTGAGATAATTATAATTGGAAAAATATCGTTTGGAATCGCCTTTTGAAACCGATAATTGGGTCGCGAATTCTCTATTGTTTGATGTTGTAATCCCCATTTGATGAAAAACCCGGGATATTTTGGGATTCCTCGCCGGTTGGTTGCCATCGCGTGGCACGCGCTTTTGCTGGAAACGAGTTGTGCTGTGATTGCTGTTAGAACCGCGCCATCTGGAGACTGGCACCTTGTGAACGTCCACAAACTTGACTTGCATCACACTTTCATTTACTCACCTCATATTTACATACATACCACACTTGGGGCGTGACCTTGGAAGGTCGAAGCTTGGTGAACCCAGCACAGAAGGTTAGTGGTAATAATGTATTCATAAGGCCTCAGAGGCTATAGGCCTTTTGTTTATTGTTGATTGTAAGCAACGTTTATAGCTCCACGTACCGTGGACAGTTCAGACCATCCAGTTACCGTTGCACTGGCCAATTGTAGTCCTGAACAAAGTGGTAGCAGAGCGTGGGTTTAATATAAAATCCACATAGTAAATTTTGGTAGCAGTCGTGGCTCTTATAATATAAGATCCACTGGTTTAATTGGAAGTCTTGAAAGTAACTTTAGTTTAATTACTTAACATAACTTATAACTTGATAAGTTTTGAATATATTACCATGTCATCCGGGCTATCTAATTGAAGTTGAATAAATTGAAGTTGTATTTGTAATTTGTACTGTAACCCTTTGTTGAATTGACAAGTAAGATTTATTTGTGAAATTAGGAATTATTGGTATAATTTGGTACATAATTTGGTATTTGTTGCAATTAATAATTGAATGTTACTGATCTGAATTTGAAAGGTTATCTAAATAATAATTACACATAGTCTAACATAATAGGACTTGAATTGTGTGTATTGGTTGTTGTTTATAGTAGTTATTGGACTGTGTTGATAGAGATTCTCCGGCTCAATATTATACAGACAATTGTTGTGCTTATTGATGTTTATTGGTGTGATCCTGCACAATATATACATTGAATTGTTATTTATTTTGTAACTAGCCATCTGTACCAAGCTAGATTCATACTTGGAATAAGTACAGGGTCGGATTTGGACTTGAAATAATTGAATTTGAGTTTTTATTTTGTTGAGATTGCTCGGTTGGCTAACAAGTCATTGTTTGTTTAGTTAGTGAATTTTAACCGATTTGTATTAATATTTGATTGTTGCAATGGCCTCATTAAGGGCAGTCAGGGAGGCTGCTGCCGGATTGACCTCACAGTTGAGATGGTTCACATCGGCAGCTGCAACGGTTGAGCGTGTAGAATTGGAAGAGCTCACCCTTGCTCGGTATGGGCAAATGATTGAGAGGATCAAGTCAGCTGATGCTGCGCTCACACGCTTCAACGAGTACATCATGGACGTGGATTTAGGGGTGATGGATCAGACAGCCCGCGATAGGATTTTGGGTGACTATGACCAGATTGTCCACCTGGGGGATGTCATATGTCTACGAGCGCGGGAAATTTTGAAGAGCCGGGTGCCTGATGCGGCCAAGCCGCAGACCCCTCTTGTTGCAGGCCCTGGACTATTGAGTAGGCTGCCCACCCTGGAGCTGCCACATTTTGACGGTCGCTTGGACCACTGGCTGGGCTTCCTGAATCTGTTTGATAGTCTTGTCGATGCACGCTCGGACCTCGGACCTGCCCAGAAGCTGGCCTATTTATTGTCTGTCCTGGAGGGCGAAGCCAGAGCCTTGGTGCAGCACTTGCCGGTGACGGATTCCTCTTACCCGACCGCTCTGGAGCTTCTCTCCCGACGGTATGAGAACAAGCGCTGCCTGGCTGATGTGCACATCGACCAGATTTTGGGGCTACCGGCCATTGTCAGCACGTCGACGTTGCACACTGACTTGCTGAACCCGTTGGTCTCAGCGACCAAGGCCTTGAGACGTTTGGAGTTACCGGTAGAACATTGGTCCTACTTGTTGGTGCACATAGTGCTGCAGTTGCTCCCCGCGGAGCTGAGGTCACGTTTTGAGCAGAAGTATGGTGGGGATAGTGCCACCCATCTTCCCCCCTTTGACGACCTCCTCAAATTTTTGGAAGACGAGTGTCGGTTTTCGGATAACACTCGTGGCGCCACGGGGTCACCCCCACTACCTTCTCGGCCTAGAGACCAGGGACGGACTAGGGCTCGGGGGCCTGTTGATGTTCACCCCGCCCCCCGTTTTGCTGGCGCCCGGAGTCCTCGGGCTAGGGGGCCTGTTGATGTTCGCCCCGCCCCCCGTTTTGCTGGCGCCCGGAGTCCTCGGGCTAGGGGGCCTGTTGATGATCGCCCCGCCCCCCGTTTTGCTGGCGCCCGGAGTCCTCGGGCTAGGGGGCCTGTTGATGTTCGCCCCGCCCCCCGTTGAGTCCGCATCATTGTGACTTTTGTAAGGCAACGGGGCATGTCATGGCGCGTTGCCCCGATTTTTTGAATTTGCACGTAAGTGCCCGCCGCCGCATTGTCAACGCACGCCGATTGTGCTTTTCGTGCTTGGGGGCCCACTTCCATCGGGACTGCCCCGACCCCGCCCGTGTAGAATTTGTGAAGGGTCCCACTTGGAGATTTTGTGCGCCAACCTGAACCGCTCCAGCAGACCAGCTTCTAAGGGGGGTTCGCGCAAGGGGGGGTACCCCGGAGACGAGCATCGGGCTGAGACCCGCAATTCTGTACGCCGCACTCCACCCCCCGCGCAAGTTGAACGGGAGCCCCGCGAGCGCCATTTGGTCTCCCCTCGTCAGGGAGAACGCGCACTGGCTGCTAGGCAGCAGTGGCCGGGTCGGCGCCGCTGCCTTTCCCCTCCGTTGGCGGAACGTCCCCGGCTGGAGTCGCGCCCTCCGCCATTCGGGCATCCGGTGGGATATGCCCCTCCAGTGATGGCGAGCGGCTCGGGACACCGCGCAGATGAATATTTGGATTGTTGGCCTCGTCGTGAACGAAGGCAGCCTGGAAGCGGCGATCGGTCGCCGCCCAGGCATCACTAAGAGATTGACGCCTGCCCCGCTAAAGGACCCCCCGATCAAGACGGTTTTGTTGCCAACGGCCTCGGTCAAGGTCTGGGGACCCTTGGGTGACTCGATTGTGGTCTGTGCCATTTTGGACACGGGAGTCCAGGGTTGCCTTTTGTCGTCTTGGTTAGCGGGACAGGTTGGCCTGAAGGTGAACGACCTTTCAGGCAAGATTTGGGGAATTGGCGAACCGGCTGACACCACTGTTGAGGGAAGGACCTGGTTTGAAATCACCCTTGTGAGTTGTCCGTACCCTAAAATTGGTGCTCCTGCCCTGTTATAACTGAACTTGGTTGGGACGAACCACTTCGGGAAACCCTGTTGGAGGACGGTTGAGGCACTCTAGCCTTCCTTATGGGGCCCGTCACCCCCTTTTGTTGCCCAAGGAGGGCCACTTGGTTCAATTGTTGGTGACTGATCGTCACACTAAGAACTCGCATGCCGGTTGCAATGCGCTGTTGGCCATTCTGCAGCGAGAAATTTGGATTTTGTCGGCTGATCGCGTCAATGAGGCGAGGCCCTTTGCTGGCGTCGTAACGGACTTGTTGGTCCCCTTTTGTTGAAGACGTCCACCCTTCGTAATAGTAAGGCTTATTTGTGTGTTTGTCTGCCTGTCAACCAAGGCAGTGCATTTGGAGCTGGTAACCTCCCTCTCGACAGAGGCCTTTGAGGCGACTTTGGAAAGATTTGTGTCTCGCCGTGGGTTACCTTCTTTGATTAGGTCTGATTGCGGTACGAATTACAAGGGTACAAGTAACTATTTGAAGGAGGTATACGCCTTCCTTAGTGAGAGCCAGGTTGACATTGGTAATAATTTGACCCGCCGAGGGGTCACTTGGTTGTTTGACCCGCCAGCCTGCCCCCATTGGGGGGGTATTTTTGGGGCCGCGGTGAAAGCGGCAAAGGGACGCTGGCGGAGATTGTTGGGAGACACCGTTCTCACCTTTGAGGAACTAGCTACGGTATTTGGCCGCATTGAAGCTGTGTTAAATTTGCAACCTTGTCAAGACTTCCAATTGATTAGCGGATGGGTAGGCCCGTCCGGGGGGGGGGGGGGGGGGTAGATGTTCGGTCCGATATGCGTTTCCGAACGCACCCTTTTGACATAAAGAAATTTGATCTTGACATTACTCTGACTTGACAGATAGACTTTGGTTTCTTGTTGAAAATGTCGGTCATGGGACCCTGTTGAGATAATTATAATTGGAAAAATATCGTTTGGAATCGCCTTTTGAAACCGATAATTGGGTCGCGAATTATCTATTGTTTGAAGTTGTAATCCCCATTTGATGAAAAACCCGGGATATTTTGGGATTCCTCGCCGGTTGGTTGCCATCGCGTGGCACGCGCTTTTGCTGGAAACCAGTTGTGCTGTGATTGCTGTTGGAACCGCGCCATCTGGAGACTGGCGCCTTGTGAACGTTCACAAACTTGACTTGCATCACACTTTCATTTACTCACCTCATATTTACATACATACCACACTTGGGGCGTGACCTTGGAAGGTCGAAGCTTGGTGAACCCAGCACAGAAGGTTAGTGGTAATAATGTATTCATAAGGCCTCAGAGGCTATAGGCCTTTTGTTTATTGTTGATTGTAAGCAACGTTTATAGCTCCACGTACCGTGGACAGTTCAGACCATCCAGTTACCGTTGCACTGGCCAATTGTAGTCCTGATCAAATCCTCTGTGTCGATAATTTTGCATCCAGATTATGGGCCGAAATATTACAGTTATCTTTAATTTGTGCAGTTAGGGTCTTTTTGGTTGCCAAATTCTTTTGAACATGTAAAATTCTATACGGGAAGGTGAGAAGATGTTCCCAAGCACTTTGGGAGTTCTCCCGAGCGGCAAGGCGAACTCATCCTGCTAGATTTTGCGCTACTACAGGTCTGGCACTGCGGGGAATTCTCTTTAAAACCGAAACAGAATTTTTAAATTTAGAGATTGTTTTCCAAAACGGATCCAAAGTGGAAGAAGTTGGTGTAAGTGTTGTAGAAATGACGGGGACAGAAGAAGATACATTGGGTGGTTTGTGTACCTTCCCAATATGTACTTTCAGACCCCGCTTACCTTTAAAAAACCGTGCCTGGGTGCACACAGGACACCTCTCCAGGATATTTTGTGATGTCGAAGGTTGACCGGCACTATCACTCAACACATCACTGCTGCCATTAAACATTGGTCTGATTACGTTATAAAAAATATACTTATTAACTAACTCTTAATTACTAAAATAATTAAAAAAAAAAAACCAACAAAAACACTGAATAGAAAAAAAACGTCAATCGTTGACACTTCGCGTCAGAAGTTAGCGCAGTCACGGTGGTGATGGTGACATAGGGCGCCGCGAGGCCAAAGAAGACATTTCAGCGGCGGCGGCGGCGCCCTGGAACAATGCCGGGAGACACGCAGCTGGTCACATCTTCGGTGTCATCTCATCCATATTGTACAGCGAAAATGTCCTTGATTGCTTTTCCTTTATTCACGATAAAACCGAGCAACGGATCGATGTGAGTTTTGGTGTTGAGATGGTCAAGAGGCTGGAAAGCGACGTGAGCAAAATTCTCAGAGAGCTAGCGGTCGCGGGTGGAAAAGACTTCCGAGGGACAATAAAATAATTCAGAAGAGGACCCTCTTTGCCACACCTGACGAATTTTCTTTTTGAAAGATTGTATTTCTATTGTATTTTATTTTATTTACATTTATTTTTCTAATTTATTTTGATAGTTTTTATGACACATAACTTGTCATGTCAGTCGGAATGTATGTAATCGAAACGATAATTAATTTTTATTCATCGATGCTGTTATTTGAGCACGCATAGTTTCCATGAGTAATAGTGTGTAACAATATAGTAATTGTGTACCAATTTAATATATGATTGCATGATCTATATCGTTACATGATTATATGTGGTTCCAGTTAGTTAACGCACCGAAAAAATAGTTAAGTTTATAATTGAGTAGGCCAGAATAAGGCGTCGCCTTCATGCGCGTCTAGGTCGCCGCAGGTAGGCCCAATTATCGTAAGACTAATAGCTCCTCCTCCGAAAGCAGATCTCTCAGTGCTGAGGATCGGAGCTTCTACGGAAGCGTATGGCAATAGTCTTCTCCATCTACTACGATCTTCAGCTTGATGGAGAGCCTGGAATACCGGTAATTGTAATTCTTAGCTGACCTGGTCTAAACTGCCCTTTTTTTTTTTTTTTTTTTTATCGTGGTAAAATTATCAAATAAGTCCTCCCACTCCGGGCAGGGTGGGAGGGACTGTCAGACTTTTACTGACTAAAATCCACGGTGTTCCTTCAATAACCCTTTACGTACCGGGGTCACGGTAACGGGATGAGTCCCACGACCCCGGCAGGCTTCGGCCCTCTATGGGGGGGCCTCGTCATATTGCTGACGCTCTTTGAGGCGCGCGTGGAACACGACGCGCCGTCGACCCGGGCATGGTCCATGGTCGGACAGCGAGTTGCCCTTTACTCGCTGTCCGCATGCCCGCGCCTACGGTGGCCGGAGATCGTCGGCCGACGTCCGACGCCGTGGGCGTCTACCACTGCGGCTGGGCTGGAGGGAGGACGCCATCCTCTCCCTCACGCGGCCCGCCTCCTCCTTCGGAAGCATGACTGCTTCGCAGAAGGAGGCGACCGCTTCCCACTCCCTCTCGCCCCGCAGCATGGCCTCGACCAATGCCGGGCGCGAGAGGTCTCCGCCTATCGCCACCGTGAGGACACGTCGGTGCTCTGCCCAGGCGGGGCAGTCTTGCACCGTGTGCTCTACGGTGTCCTCAGGGCGACCCTCGCAGTGGTGACACCCAGGCGTTTCCTCCTTTCCAATCAGACACAGGTACCTCCCGAAACTTCCGTGTCCGGTGAGGACCTGCGTCATGCGGTAGGTCAGGACGCCGTGACGCCGATCTAGCCACTCCTCAAAGAGGGGTCTTACCGCCGCAATTGCGGCGTGCCCGGCCGTCGGTTGCGACAGTCGTTCCCTCCATACTGCCCTGAGATCGCGCCGGAGCTCTTCCCGCCGCGCCTCGACTTCTCGAGGCAGCGGGGATACGCCCCGGCGCTGCGCCTCCACGCGCCATTCATAGACGCGCTGGAGGGCAGTCGCCTCCAGATCCCAGGGCAGCAATCCGGCAAGGAGGTTGGCCGATTCGCCGGCGATCGTGCGGTATCCCCGGATCATTCGGATAGCCATGACCCTCTGGCATGCGACCAACTTTAGTGGTCGCGTCCGGATGCACAGGGCCCACACTGGGGACCCGTAGAGGGCCATGGCAGGAGGCGTTTGGCCCGCTGAGATTAGGCAGGAGTCGCCTGAAGGCGGCTGCTGCCCGGTTCAGCTTTGGGGCCAAACTCAGGAAGTGCTCCCTGAAGTTCCACCGGCTATCGAGGACGAGTCCCAGGTACTTCATCGTCCTCCCGACGCCGATGCGAACCCCCTCCACCGTTATGTGGGACTCGGACCGTGGCGCGTTCCGACCGCCATGGAAGCACATTGCCTCGGTCTTGTGCAGCGCCACGTCGAGTCCCAACTGCCGGATCCTACGAACGAATGTCGCAACCGCTTGCGTCGCCAGGTCGGCCGCCGCCTGGTGCGACTCTCCCTGCGCCAGGACGAGCATGTCGTCAGCGTAACATACTACGCTGACGCCGTCAGGGAGGTCGCCGCGCAGCACCCAGTCGTATCCGATGTTCCACAGGGGCGGCCCCAAGACCGAACCCTGTGGGACACCGCACGACATCTCTCGCCGGTTCCACTCTCCCCGGTGACCGGGGTAGATGACGGCTCTGTCCGTCAGGTAGTCCTCGACTATGCGACGGAGGTAGGTCGGCACCCGGTGATACCGGAGTGCCTCCCTGATGCAACTCCAGAGCAGGGTGTTGAAGGCATTGGTGATGTCCAAAGACACCGCCAAGACGACCCTGCCCCGGGATACCGCGTCCCCCGTCGTGAGGGCTCTCACGCGCATGACAGCATCCACCGTCGAGCGCCCCCTGCGGAAGCCAAACTGGCACTCCGCAAGATCCGGGCCCACCCGATTCAGGTGCCCGAAGAGGCGGTCTGCAATCACTCTTTCCAAGAGCTTGCCCACCTCGTCGAGCAGCACGATGGGCCGGAATGCGGACGGAGAGTCCGCAGGGCGCCCGGCTTTCTGGATCAGGACCAGCTTTCCCGTCTTCCAGCGAAGCGGAAACTGGCCCCTCTCCAGGCATGCGCTAAAGAGCCCCCCTAGTCGAGGCCCGAGAGTCTCCGAGGCCAGGACCCACGCTTTACCTGGCAAGCCGTCGGGTCCTGGGGCGGTATTTTTGGCCTTGAGCCGTTGTACCGCCATTCTCAAGTCTACCTCGGTCACCTCTGGAGCGTCGTAGACGTCGTCGTCGCTGTGGTCCGCGTTTGCGCCAGCTTCAGGTTCCGTCGGAGACGGAGCCATGGGCGGGGGAGCGTGCTCCCCTCGCGATGGGAACAGGGCGCTCACCACGTCCTCCAAGAACTGAGGCTGGAGACTCTGCGTCAACGGGGGAGCCCAGGGGTGGAGCTTTTCTCGCACCCACTTGTAGGGGCGGCCCCATGGGTCCCCGTCCAGAGTCGCCAGCATCTCCTCCCGGGCCAGTTCCTTGGCCCGCCAGATCTCGTCTCGGAGGACGGCCTTCGCTGCCCTGTAACCCTCGTACAGCTCCGCCTCTACAGTCGCCGCATCCGGAGGTCGGGTGCGGCGCCTGCGGAACCTGGTGTACCGGCGTCGCGCCGCAACGCACGCTTCGCGCAGCGCTGCTAGCTCGCTCGACCACCAGTACAGCTGACGCCGGGCGCGTCCTTGCCGGACCCGGGGCATGGCCACGTCGCAGATCTCCGACATGGCCTCCCGGAACCACTCCGCCTCGTCGTTTATGTCGGCAGGCCTGTCCGGGGGTGACCCCCAGGCCTGCACGATCGAGGCTTCCAGGAATAGCTCCCGGTCCATCTGCTTCAGCGCCCATCGCGAACCACTCAGGTCCCGTCGGACCGGCGCGTCTGGGGTCTGGGCGGAGACGTCGAACCGGATATACCGGTGGTCGGAATAGGTCTCCACCTCCTCCACAACGCGCCAGTCGGTGACGCGCGGTGACAGGCTGGGGGTGGCGAACGTAACGTCCACCACCGACTCGCCCGTAAACCGCACGCACGTGGGGACAGAACCCCGGTTCTCGATCACCAAGCCCTGCGCACGGGCCCAGTGCTCGAGCATCCTGCCCCGCCTATAGTCCGTGGACCGGGAACCCCAAGCCGGACTCTTGGCGTTGAAGTCCCCGAGGACGAGGGCGGGGAGGGAACCGAGGGCGACGACGACGTCTCCCAGCTCCGTTAGGGAGTTCTGGAACTCGGCGAGAGTTCGGTTCGGGGAGAAATAAACGCCTACCACAGCGATCTCTCCGAACCGTGCTTCGACGATCCCACGCCCTCTCTTGACGCGATCGAGGGGCGGGGTACCGGCGGCGGCCGACGAAACGAGGGTCACCGAGCCGTCCAAGTCCGCCACCCAGTCGTTCCTGGGCAGGACAAAATACGGCTCGGCGACCACGGCGACGTTGATCAACCACTGCGCCATGCTCTGGAGCAAAAGTTCCTGAGCAGCGGCGCAGTGGTTGATGTTCGCCTGGAGGAAGCGCAATGGGGCCATTAATCGGGATCCATTGCAGCCTCCTCCAGGGCCCCTCGCGGGGGTTCAGCCACGACGGCGACGGCGGCGGCAGTAGCGACGGCGGTGGCGGCGGCGGCGGTGGCGGTGACGACGGCGGCAGAGGGCCTACCTCTGCGCCTGGCTTTGGTGGGTGGGGCGCAGGACTTGCCCCCAGCCCGGTGATCGGCCGGCTTGCCAACCGCCTCACATGCGAAGCAGTGAGGCGGGGCGGAGCACGAGCCGGCCTTGTGACCGGGCTGACCGCAGCGGAAGCACCTATCGCTGCGGTCTACCTCCGAGGTGCACACGCATGCCGCATGGTTGCCCACTTGGCAGCGGAAGCACCTCAGGGGTCTGGGGTCCAGGACTTTCACCTGCGCAGACACCCAACCAACCAGGAGCCTTCGGCCCTCCTGGATCTTTTTGGCCGCCGGGACGGGGCAGCTAACCGTAATGATTTGCCCCCCCATGAAGCCAGGACGCAGGGCGCCCGCCCTAACCTGATCGGGAGGGCACCCCCCAGTCCTGGCTACGGCGGCCACCACTTCCTCGGCCGTCACGGAGTCATCCAGACCCAATATGCGCATGTCTGCGCGCTTGGTGGGTCTGGAGACTCGGGCCTCCTCCGCGTTTAAGGACGCTCTGAGCCGTTCGGCCAGAGCGTCAGCGGCAGGACCACTGGCCGCGCCGGGGATCTCCAGCATCCGAGCCCCCGTCGCAGTGACCCGGTGACGGAGGCCGCCGACGATGCCGAGCTCCGTGATGTCTATCACCTGCCGCGCCTTCGCGAGCACGTCGCGGTACGACACGCCCCTCTTCACCGCGTCCGGCTGCAGTGTGATCACTACAGCCGCGGTCTTGGGGACGCGCAATCGCGCCGCAGCGTCTCGCCGCCGCCGTCTCTCCCTTCTCCTCGAGGACCTGGCTGCGCCAGCAGCCTTCCTCTTCTCCCCGGCCACTTGCCAGTCGGCGCCGGCCGGAGGAGTCTTTGGAGGAGGCTGCTGGGACGGCTGGTTCCCGGCCTGGGCCTTCTTCCCTTTGGCCGCCTGTTTCGGCCCCGCAGGTGTCGGGGTCGGAGGCGGCTTTGGTGGGCCCTGTTTCGGCTTGGCCGGGGCCGTCTTCGCCCTCGCAGGAGCCGCCGTCGCTGGGGCC
Source organism: Tholera decimalis (assembly GCA_943138885.2). NCBI lineage: Eukaryota > Metazoa > Arthropoda > Insecta > Lepidoptera > Noctuidae > Tholera > Tholera decimalis. The sequence goes on from OW964567.2 coordinate 35,613,259, forward strand.
GTCTGCCCAGTGGCCGTCTTCGCCTGAGGCGGCCTCGTCGCCGTCCGGGGAGGCTTGGACGCGGCCGCAGCCGCGTACGAAGGCGCCGCCAGCGGGGGTCGCAGCACGCGGCTCTCCAATACGGAGAACCACTGCTGGAAGGCGGCCAGCTCCTGTCGCACCAGGTCGAGAACCGAGTTCTCCGCTGGTGTGGGCTGGCCTTTCTCCTTTTGGCCCCGCGGCGGCGCATTCCGCTGGCCGTCTCCCCGGATTGCGGCCAGGTCCGCCTTGAGGGCGGCGTTCTCCCTCTGGAGAGCCTCAATGGCGGCAGTCAGGCGGGTGACCTCCGGCCGCGAATCGGACATATCGTCCCTTGCAGCCGGAGCCCCGCCGTAAGTCCGCGCGGCCGCCACGATGGAGGCCGTGGCTTCGCCGATCGCGTCCTCCTTACACTTGCGGTTCCACTTCCGCGAGATGGTGCGGATGGCAGCCGCCACGGCCTCTTCTAGTTTGGCCTCGCTCGAGGCCAGACCAGTGTTGGGCTCTCCAGAGGGAGGCCCCCTCCCCGAGGTCTTGCCTCGGCCTTTACCCCGCACGCTAGTGGGGATCTTGCGGGCCGAGACAAGCCCCTCCTCCGACGACGACTCAACGTCGCGGGGGCGCTTGAGGAACTCCTTCCTCCTGTCGGCGCCCCCCTCGTCGCTCCTCACTGCGCTCCCAGAGACTAAGCTCTGGAAGCTCTCGGCGTCCGATGCCGAGTCGGTCTCCGACCCGAGCACCAGCGCCCCCTTCCTCCGCGGAGCGGCGCTCTGCGCTCGCTCAATGTTCGGTGCCGGTGAGGTGGACGTGCTGGACAAGTCCAGCGACTCCACCTCACGGGCACGTGAGCCTCCCTGGCTCGATGCGGCGACTGCCGGAAATTTGGGAAAAAAGTTGTTGCTGTCCCCCCCAGAGTACGGTGGGACTGACCGGACGTGTCCGGTGCGGGACTCCCCAGCTGAAGAGCAGCTGGGACCCGCCTGGGTAGCTTTAACAAAAACCTTATCTGCCATTTTTTTTTTTTTACTTTTTTAGAGAGGTGAGTTCCTCTATCCCTACACCCCATTTCCCCTCCCCTGGTTCACTTCACGGTTACATCTAAAGATTGTCTAATCTTTACATACCGCATAGCATACCGGAAGTGAACCTTTCCTCCCCCTTGACCCGATCTCTGAGACCGGGCCCCGCGCCGCCTAGAAGCTCGAGCTAGCTGCTCGATCCTCCATGCGGCGCGCATTTCCCCCGGTGTGTCCCTCTTGGTCTGGTTTCGCCCTCTGGGCCCGTCCGGCATGAGTGCCTCTACCGGCATGGCCCCAGAGATCATCGAAACACGCAAGCCCCACCACGACGACAACGTGGGGACACAGTTGGTGGGGGTCTAAACTGCCCTAACGAAAATATTATACTCATCACTATCCCCCAAACATATTCTCATTCACATACATACAATCGAACATATAGCTTAAAGTAAAGTAAAGTGCGTACTAGTGATTTTGTCACCGTGACAATTAATTCTTTGTTACTGTCACGTCACCATACTTTACGACTATGCGCGCACTTGCGGTGACAGTGACGAAATTTTCTTACATTCGATAAGATGGATCTCGAGTAGAAGGTTGTCTGTACACTCGTTTTTAGAAATAGACAAAAATACATTGACACATAAATGACATTTGCAAGACGACTAAATTATGGAATCCGCGAGGGGGGTGGGAAGTGACATTTAGTTGCTAGTGCGCGCACGGTAATACAAATCTATGGACGTGGTGACAGTTGCGTCACGAGCGTGTTGCCGTCCTCCAGGGACAAAAAGTCACCCAATTGCCACGTACATATCCGGAAGACTATAGACCAATTTTTATCCGGCTGCAAATTAAGATATTATGTTTTGGTCGCGAGTTCGAACTCCAGGAAAATTCAGATTGGAATATGCTTTTCGCAACAATGGATTTCAATGCCAAGACTTTCTTACTAGCGTACCATTCAAACAGTTTTTCGAATCAGCGTGTTCGCGACAACGTTATTCGATATAGTGATTTTCGACTTAATGTGTTTTCGAACTGGCGTACCACTCTTAATTTGTTTTGAAATAGTTTCCGTCGCAATAACGTCATTCGAAACTTCATATCACTCCCGTTCTTATCGTGCATGTTCTTTTTTTTTTTTTCATTTTTTATATTCGGTAAGTTGTGTTTGTTGGATCCGAGTAATGAGTGAAAGATGCCACTTCCCACCTTTGGGCGGGAAAGACTCATAGTAATTGCTTCCCTCTCTAGGGTGGGAATAAATTTTAAAAATAGAACTAAATTCGGGGCAGGACCCGTGCTTCACCTAGAATCTCCACCTGGGTGGAGCACGGGTACTATATGGGTCCCGTGCTCCACCTGATGACGTTGTTGTACAGTGATGCAGTAAATTGTTTTCCCTATAATTATGTTTCAAAATATCTAAACAATGATCAAGTAGGAGTAAGTTTAATGTTTATAAATGTTTATAAATGTTATGTTATGTTTAATGTTTATAATGTGTATGTTGGTATAGTGGGCAGTGGTCCTGACTGCTATGCGCAAGGTCGTGGGTTCGATTCCCACCTAGGACAAATGTTTGTGTGATGAGCACGGTCATTTGTTCTTTGTCTGGGTGTAATTTATCTATAATATGTATGTATTTAAAAATATATATGTATGTTTATCAGTTGTCTAGTATCCATATCACAAGCTCTGCTTAGTTTGGGACTAGATGGCGTTGTGTGAAAAGTTGTGGAATATTATTATTATTTTTATTATTTATTATTGTACAGACGCTAGACGCCAGCACATGAAGCTACCGGAAACTGTCAAATTTTCCCAATCAACCTGGAACCTAATTTCTTTAACCATAAAGTTGAAAATCTATTAAAGAAATTTGACAGATTGTTGTAGCTTGATATGCTGGCGTCTGTACAATAATATAATTAGTTTCTTATATTCAATTTATATTATTAAATTACCTTATAGCTTTTATGATGCACAGAAAAGAGTATGAGGAGAAAAATTCCAAAAAAAATTACAAACTTAATAAAATTTATCTATACTTATAATCTATACTTATAATAAATCTGTAGAGAGGTCAATTCTGTACATGAAATATATTTACAAAATAACTATCAGGGGTTGATTAGGGATCGATACTGATGCCAAACATGCAATTAGTAAAATTTTTGTCTGTCTGTCTGTCTGTATAACCGTTATAGAAACAAAAACTACTTGACGGATTTTAACGAAACTTGGTACAATTATTTTTCATACTCCTGAGCTGGTTATAGTATACTTTTCATCACGCTACAATCAATAGGAGCAGAGCAGTGAAGGGAAATGTTGGGAAAACGGGAGAAGCTACTCCATTTTTTAAGCTTCCGTCGCGTGTGCAACCTTAATGGTTAAAGCTACACAGAAATCATTTATGACGGAAATGTTCTGCTTAAAATTGTATAAAAAATATCCCACGACAGCATATGTCTATCTTTTATGGTTGACTCACAATAACACGTGTAACTCCCGATAGCTTAGCAGTTCGAAGCTTTCTGATTATTATTCTGCTCCGAAATTTAAAACCACCACAACTTTGCAATGGAACTCGGCTAAAAGTAACCCAGTTGCAACAAAATATAATCGAGGCTCAAATTTTAACAGGTTGCGGTGCAGGAGAAACCGTCTTTATTTCCAGAATTCCCATAATACCAAATAATTTTCCATTCCAATTTAAAAGAACGCAATTCCCAGTATCGGTGTGTTATGCAATGACAATTAATAAGGCTCAAGGGCAGACTTTTCGTGTTGCTGGAGTAGATCTCGGTGTCAGTTGTTTCTCGCATGGTCAGTTGTACGTCGCTATTTCCCGGGTTAGCAGTTCTAGAAATCTTTATGTTCACGTGCCGGACGGGTCAACTTTCAACATAGTTTACCCGGAAGCTTTGCGCTGAAATATTTTCGTTCTATAGGTAATTAAGCCTCATGTAAACGTGATCTAAACAATATTACCAATACATTAACTTAATAACACACAAGGAGTTACACGATGACGGAGTCGCGGGCACAGATATTAACAACAATATTGTGCGGTTGGGTATTGCGATATTTTTCAACAGTATTTTAGATTGACATATTATATTTCCCTACTAAATTCAAACATCAAAATCACTGAACCGTGAGGAAGGACATAGGCTACTTTTTTTTTTACGAAAAACGACTGAAACGTGGACGAAGTCGCGGGCAACAGCTATCTATACTAATAATATAAGGCTGAAGAGTTTGTTTGTTTGTCTGAACGCGATAATCTCAGGAACTACTGGTTCGAATTGAAAAATTTTTTTATTAATTAAATAGTCAATTTATAGAGAAAGGCTTAGGAAAGGAATAGGCTATATATCATTAGGCTAAGGCCAATAGGAGCGGAGCGCCAATGAAGAATGCTTCAAAATCGGGGTTAAATTTAACGTTAGCCCAAAGTAACTATTCCACGCGGACGGAGTCGCGGGCAAAAAAAAAAAAAAATCTAGTGAAAAAAAAAGCTAGTGAAAAATAAATTCAACGCGCCTGCTTCAGTCTTTTGTTTTGTCGTTTCTGAGAAGTTGAAGCTGGAACATGATTTTGAGAATACTATAGCTCTCAACAGCCCAGTTTTATTTAAAGAAAAAGAGGAATTATACTTATATATGGCGGTCTTCAGTACAGTAAGCAAAAGACATATAAAAATAGTAACCAGTTTTGGGTGTGCAGTGAGTCCAAAAATAAGAACAGTGTGATATGTTTTTTTTTTATGTACGGCCACTAAGGCTGTGAGACTACTTAACCGGTCTATATGTGAAATGTCTTGGTTCGGTCACTTTAAATGTGTCTTATATTAATTATACAAACACTGTTTATTAAAATGTTATCCTCTAAAGATGGGCTTTAGAGGATAATATTTCTTCGTGTTCTGTTTAAATTTTCCACCTGCTTTTGCACCTAATCGAAATCTATGCGTCATTCTTATTCTTTTCAGTACGTACATGTAAAACGTTACATACAGAAACTTAAATGTATTTTTTTTACTTTCTACTTCTTTATGTAGAATAACAATGCATTGAATTTTTTTTTAATTGTTAATAGGCTCGCATTTGACCACTATCTCACTTGATGGTAAGCGATGATGTGGTCGAAGATGAAGCACGCTTGCCTAGAAGTAACTTATTCACTCTTGACCGAATCATAGCTTGTTTCAGTTTAAAAAATATGGGGGTTGCAAAATACCTCTAAGTAACGGTAGGTGGATTATTACTCTGGACTAGGTAGGGCAACTTTTCAGTGGCAATAGTTTGTTTGATTTTAAGTACCGAAATAACGATACTCTGTAGTGGCATTAGTTCTCATAGAAAAAGTAGTGATGGAAATGGATCACAGTACAAAAATGGAGGTAACAGTGGCTGTATACGACAAAACCGAAGTATTGTTAGCTATAGAGTAGGCTAAAAAAAGCTACTACTTCAAATGAGTCTTTAACTAAAATTTATAAAAAGGCCGTGGAACCGCTGTACCGGAAAGGTCTCAATTTAGTTCCAAAAATATTGGCATCAAAAATAAAACTTACACACGCATTCTAGGTCTATGCAGCTTACCTCTATTGTCCTATGCCAACTAATCACCCCAAAGAAAACCGGAAAAGACCAACTTATTTTAAATTCACAAATGCAATTACTTAATAATGAAATTTTTGGTCCATTTCTTGGAAAAAAACGTTAAAATAAATTCTTCTTGTTATATTTTAAATTGTGTATTTTTCTTAATTACTTGACCGTAATAATCATCAGGTGGAGCACGGGACCCATATAGTACCCGTGCTCCACCCAGGTGGAGATCCTAGGTGGAGCACGGGTCCTCCCCCCTAAATTCGCAGTCGGCTGCAAAGAATCTATCATAATTAAGAAAAAATGCTGCGGTCTTGTGTGTGCATGAGCCAGTGTGCCAGTGTGCCAACAGCCAGAGTGAATTAAAAAAAAAACTAAGCGGGTCCGCCCGCTACAGTGACGCGGTGTGTTCCATAGTTAAAATTTTAAATAGACTACATAATCTCGGTTTAAATTTAGACTAATATTTTATTAAAAAAGAGTTCAAGTGATTCCGATTGTTGACCCCAGATTCTGTTTAAAACGAGGCAAATACAGTCATCGAAAATCTTTTGCCAGAAATTTCAAAGGAAAGATACTTAAATACATACAATGAATTTATGAAGTGGCGAGCAGATAAGAAAATAAATCATTTTCCAAAAGTGTATTTCTTACATACTTCAATGGACTATAACGTCACGCGAGGTCGAGGTCAAGAGTGGGTTCATCCTGAATAAAAAATAAAAAAACTTAGTCGCAAGTCAATAATATCGCTACTAGATAACCACTTGTGGAGTCGACGCCTAAATCAACAAGTACTATTAATATACAAACTATCTACCCCGGGCAGGGCCGGAGGGACTGTCAGACTTGTACTGACTAAAATCCACGGTGTTCCTTCAATAGCCCTTTACGTTCCGGGGTCACGTTAATGGGATAAGTCCCACGACCCCGGCAGGCTTCGGCCCTCTACAGGGGGGGCCTCGTCATATTGCTGACGCTCTTTGAGGCGCGCGTGGAACACAACGCGCCGTCGACCACTTGTGTAGTCGACGCCTAAATCAACAAGTACTATTAATGTACAAACTATCTATCCGTATTATACCTAAAATAACGCAACTAATCCAAATTGTTGATCATTAAACTCTACGTTTATAAAAACCAGGCTAGCTTTGCGCTCATTCTTAAATATATATACTAGAGTCAAAACGTATCCATACACAAACATTAATTATATCAATGATTTCCATAGAAAAAGTCTTATGTTGGCTGTTAAGTTGGTATTACTTAATTCATAAGTGTAATACTGAAACCGTAAGTACTTTCACTATTTCAATACTTTATTCGTGATATTATTAAGCTCACTCTTTGTGTTTAAATTGAATATTAGTCATTAAAACAATATTTTACGAATTATTAATCCCACCAAAAACATCATGTAAAAATATAGGCAAGTCTCGCCTAAGCTGCTTGTTTCTCTATAAAAAGTAATGAAATCTTTAAGCAAAGCGAAGCCAAGTCTAAGGATCTTTACTGCGATTTCTTTATTAATATAGTCAGATTTTATGTAACCGGCCGTTGAACATACTCTATGCACTTTTAGTAGTTAATACGAAGTCAACGTCCAAGTAGTAGTTTTATTTTAATTTCAAAAGAAAGGGCTAACCACGCTCAATAAACTTTGTGAACAGAGCATGTCGATAATTTCAATAGTTTGGCTGGTCTGTTACGGTTTCTCCTCAGGGTCATAAGGTACTCCAGATCTACCATGATCCTAGATTTGATAGTTTTCCCTTCATATAGGCACTAAACCCTACCTCTATGCCAAATTTCAGCTCTCTAGCTTTATGGGAAGTACTAGTTCTATTTTGATGATCAGTGAGTCAGTGAGTCTATATATGTCGAAATAGTACAACTTTGCTTTTGCATAACTTAGGAAATAAACAAGCTACAAACATGAAATTTTGTGGTTTAAGTGTGTGCTGGTAGCTTACTAGATAATGATAATTTCAGCGTTCTAAATCTATCCAGAGGTCCCCAAAATAGGGGCCTGAAAATACGCCGAAATGGTTCCAGAAAAGGATGGTACGGCACGCGGCAGTGTTTCCTTTGCGCTCGACTTGGCGGGGGCACTGCCGTGCCCCCAAATTATACAAACAATTTATTTATATTATTTTTAATTTATTTTTAAACAGAACTAACAGTGCGGCAATAGTAATAGTGCGGAGATAGTGTAATGGGTTCGCCCATTACACTATCTCCGGAGACAAACATATTTAGCTTAGTTGTAAGACACGCCTTACGAGCCCCGAAGTCGGGAATGTTCTAACGAGATACCGCGGTCCCGGAACGCAAGGACAACTGAAGGAGCAGGTCAACTTCTGAAAAAGGTGGAGGTTCTCAATTCGACACGTATATTTTTTTTAAATGTATGATCACCGATTACTCAAAGACGGCTGAACCGATTTGGATAATTCTTTTTATTTTTTGAATAGGTATACTTTAGAGGTGGTCTCATTGTCATCAATTCAGGATGTGATGATGGGATCCTGGAGAAATTGAGGAAACTCTTTAAATATTATAGAGAAACTTATAGCGATTTGTGCAACTTTTGAAAAGCACCATTTGTTGAAGTGGAACTAATAATAAATACCATAGATTGACACCGGAGTACCAGGAGAACTTTTATTGATAACTAGTACTCTCGCGGGGCTTCGCTCCCGTGAATTCTATCGCGGTAAAAACATAACTCTCCTTTTTTGCAGTCGGGTAAAAAGTAGCCTATAACCTTTCTCAAGCTTCAAGCTACTTCCATACCAAATTTCATCCAAATCCACCCAGTACTTTCAAAGATTAGCGCGTTCAAGCAAACAAACAAACAAACAAACAAACAAACTAACAAACTTTTCCGCTTTATAATATTAGTATAGATAGGTTCGCGTTTGACCACCATTTCACCTGATGGTAAGTGATGATGTGGTGGAAGATGAAGCACACTTACCTAAAAGTAACCTATTCACTTTTGACTTACAGACCCCTAGGTTATAGCTATTGGGAAACACAGACTCCGGCAGGGAATTCCACTCCTTAGCCGTACGCACAATGAAAGTATTCCGAAACGTTTAGTGCGTATGGGTGGGATGTCCACTATGTAACGATGGCACATTGCCGTTTGTCTTGTGGTCCAATGATGGAACGGGCTTGGCGGAATTAGATTGTGTAATTCCATCGCACACTCCCCGAAATGTAACCGATAGAAAACCGATAGACTTGCTCGACTCGTCGTCGGCTCTGGAGCTTCGACTCGACCAATGCATCATTACCAATGTATCTCTTGGCCCGTTTCTCGATAGACTCAAGCGCATCCTCAAATCACTCCTCAAAAAAGTTTATAAGTAGTTGATATTTAGGCTTTTGTAACTAGGTAAATTACAAACCGGCAAACTAAAAAGAGAGAAATAAAAACGTCCATCATCAGAAAACAAGAAAAACAAAATTGGAAAAGACGCAAGACACCTTTTAGAAAATAGAATAGAAGGCAAAAAAAACACTGCAAAGTGACAAATAACTTCTATTTCAGTAGTCGGTGTCTTCGGTTTTTAACCGACTTCTAAAAAAGGAGGAGGTTCTCAATTCGGATGTTTGTATTTTTTTTTTTTTTTTTTTTATGTTTGTCCACGCATAACTCCGTCGCTTGCCAACCGATTTGAAAAATTCTTTTTTTGTTGGAAAGGGTATACTTCCCAAATGGTCCCATGAAAATTTTATCGAAATCAGACGAGCCCTTTCTGAAAAATCAAAAAAAGTCGAAAAAAATAATTTACCTTGATGATCTTTTCGTTTACTCTGCATTGCGTTTTTTGTTCGCGCATAACTCCGTCATTTACGAATCGATTTGGAAAATTGACTGACCCACTAAAAAGCGCAAAAATAAAAACTTTTTTGTAAAAAATAAAACCGACTTCCATATCAAAACACTACAAAGCCAAAAATAATTTTAATTTCGGAAGGCGGTGTGAAAAAAAAGAAAATACAAAACCAATAACACCGACTACCGAAATTAAAATTATTTTTGGCTTTGTAGTGTTTTGATATGGAAGTCGGTTTTATTTTTTGCAAAAAAGTTTTTATTTGAAGTCAGTTTAATTTATAATTAAAAAGTTTTTTCCTTTATTTTTTTACGTATTTGCACTATTTGTCTTCTATTTTGTCTTTCCTGTTTTCAGACGTGTATAGTTTTGTGGATATTTATTGTAATATTTTGGCCAAAAGATCATATTTTTCCTGCATGATTCCAAGCTTGTTACAAGCCAATGTCTTGTCCTTCAGTGTTGTCACGGATTTGACTTGGTTGGATCTTTTTGTTGGTGCAATATTTCCTTTTCTTGGGCGCTTTGAAATACATAGATGGTTCCTCATACCATTTGATGGTTGGTGTTAAAGTTAAATTTATTTATTGTATCTACATTTTTGAAGAAGTGAGGTTTATTAGAGAGTATAAAGTCTATCATTATCTGTTTTTTTGGTTTATGGTTTTTTTTAAGAAGTCATTTAGGATTTTGATGTTATATAACTGAGCCAGTTTCTCAAGTCTCAAGTCGTATAAGAAATCCCACTGTGTGTAGGCCTGGAGTGTTTCCTATATATGATAGAATGAGTAGTTGTCATGTTGCTAAATATTTTCGCCTATTTTACTCACTTAGGCCGATAATGTCCCAGTTTATAAAATCTAATGCATATTCTAGTTGTTGTAGAGATTCATCTGTTGGAAGTAAATCCTAGGGGGTTTTGGTCTTTAACCCCACTTTTGAAAGATTTGGGGACACATTTGGGAATTCGTTAAGAGATGTAGTTTGCTTTGTTATTGTTTCAGTCCGGTTACCGATGTGTTTTGGCCGGGTGTGATACGTGATTTCGAAAATGAAGCACCGAAGAACACGTCCCCGTAAGTTCACGAATACGAAACACTTAACAACGAATGCACGCTACCACGAAATACCCAACGCCGTAGCCATGGGATCTCGAATAACTAAATCTCTAATTTCACCTACTCGAATCACCTTACAACGAATGCACACTAACCAGAAAACCTGAACAACGTTGCCATGCGATTTTGAATAACTAAACCTCGAAAAGTCTTCATATTTTTTTTTTTATTAATTTAACAATCAAACATTGCTTTTGCTATTTTAAACGATATTCTTATTTTCAAACATTAATTTTTGAGAAAAATAAAACATATCATGTCATATTATGTGGTCAATCAACCTAATAATTATTTATTTCCTAATGGGAAATATGAGGGGATATGGGTAATATGAGTTCTTTTATCGTTTAAAATAGCAAACGCAATGTTTGATTGTTAAATTAATAAAGATATTTTACGAACTTTTCGAGATTTAGTTATTCGATATTGCATGGCTACGGTGTTCAATTTTTCTTGGTTGTGTGCATTCGTTGTTAAGTGTTTCGAATAGGTGAGATTAGAGATTTTGTTATTCGAGATCCCATGGCTACGGCGTTAGGTATTTCGTGGTAGCGTGCATTCGTTGTTAAGTGTTTCGTATTCGTGAACTTACGGGGACGTGTTCTTCGGTGCTTCATTTTCGAAATCACGTATCACACCCGTTTTGGCCCCCTTTGTCCGGACAAGGAGTGAGGTCTGGACCTCATGTATGTATCACAACTTTGTTGACCTTTATGTATACGTCATTGCCCTTTTCTCTTTTTCGCTTAAGTTTTTGTTGTAATTCTTTACGTTTTTCTAGTATTTCTTCGGAGAAATCTTCTGTGACATATGTTGGTTCAGGCATTTTCTTTTTATTTCTTAAGATCTCTATTTATAGTTATATGTTATGAGAGTATTCAATACAGTGTATGTCTTATCGCTTATTGAATTTCCAATTCTGTGTAAACTGTTTATGTCGTACTCATTGATTTTAACATTCATATTAGGATAGTGATATAAGCTAATTTAATTTCGCTGTAAAAATCGTCAACGTGCGAGCGAAGCTCCATACTCTATTACTTATAAATAATTTTTCTATTTTTGTAATTTATCATGTTATACTGTATAAAATCTTGAACTAAATGTTTGGGAGAAGACACTGGTTCCTGTAATACAGGAGACTAGCGCAGGCGTTAGGGCTTCATTTATTTTTTATTATTAATTCGCTCGCGTTTGATCATCATCTCACTTGATGGCGGATAAGCGATGATTTGGTCGAAGATGAAGCATGAAGCAGAAGAAACCTATTCACTCCTGACTTTAAGACCCCCTGGTATAGCTATGAGAAAACACAGACTCTGGCAGGGAATTCGCTCCTTAGCTGTTTGCACAACGAAAGCTTTCCCAAAACGTTTTATCCGTATGGGTGATGTCCACCATGTAACGGTGGCGCATCGCCGTTCGTCTTGTAGTCCAATCTTCATCATCAGTTGGTGGAATTAGATTGTGCAATTCCAACGCACACTCCTCCAAATGTATCCGATAGAAAACCGATAGGCGTGCAACTTGTTGCCGATATTCAAGGCAGATTTAAAAAAAAAAGTTTTAATACAAATAAAGAACTATTATTATGGTTTTATAGATAACATACATCAGTACTGAGCGTCCAAAGGTAGACTGGTTTGACAAGAACTTCTTTAAAAACTTTACTTTGCTAAGTAAACGGTTGTGCCGAGAAGATCCAAGGCACTATGTGGATTTACACTTGCATACATTGTTTACATTTGGGAATAACGTAAAGGTAAGCAATGGAAATACATCAGAAATTATTTTTTTACGCCTTTACAGCAGAAAGAACTCTACAGCATAAGAAACATTTCCCATGTTTCTTAATGATTATGACCTTTATGTGATTTTCATTGACCAAATCTCGTCTCTTGAATTGCGTTTTTGTAAAACGCAATTCAAGAGACGAGAATTGGTTTAAAAAAATCGCTTAACCACTATAACATGACTTCCCTCCGAAAACAAGCAAACGAGGGAACACCAGGTTGGTTTTCGTCAGTACGAGTCTGACTGATTTCCACCTCAAGACAAAAAAAAGAAACGTGGGAATTGGCACAAGAAAAGTTACGACTAAAAACTCGCTTTTAAGCAATGAAATAAAAAGCCGTGAGTTAGGAATGGAACAAGATAATTACACTATGCACTAGCTTCTGACGTTTATAAGAGCCCATGTAGACCTTTAAGAAATAAAATATTATTGAGTTTGAGTTTATTAACCGACTTCAAAAATAGGAGGTTTACAATTCGTCTTGAACTTTTTTTTTTTAATGTATGTTACCTCATAACTCGGAGATGGCTGGACCGATTTGGAAAATTATTTTTTTGTTTGAAAGTGTATACTTTCTAGTTGGTCCCATTGTCGTCACGTTTGGATCTGATGATGGAATCATGGAGAAATCGAGGGAACTCTTCAAATATTATAGGCACACCTATAGCGTTTTGGGTATTTCTTATAGTACCTTGTGCAGTTGCTCTCGAAAAGCACCATTTGAGGAAGTGGAACTGATGATGAAGACCCCAGATGGCCACCGAAACTACTCAATAATAAGTATTTCGTTGATTGCGATTAGATTACTTGAATATGGATGTTAAGCACTTTATGCTCATCACAATGCATATGGTGAAGTAGAGCTGATGGTGATGTACCAGGAGTACTCCTCAAAAATTAACGGCTCTGCACCGGGAAAAGCAATATTTTGTAAAAGGTGATAAGTACTTGACATTTTGGCTTTTGTAACTAGATCAATTACAAACCGACCCACTAAAAAGCTTGAAAAAAAAAACATTTTTGCAAAAAATAGAACCGACTTCCATATAAAAACACTACAAAGGCAAAAATAACTTTAATTTCGGAAGGCGGTGTCTTTAGTTTTGTATATATTTTCGTTTTTGACACCGCCTTCCGAAATTAAAGTTATTTTTGCCTTTGTAGTGTTTTTATATGGAAGTCGGTTTTATTTTTAGCAAAAATTTTTTTTTTTGTTATCTTATCAGGAAAGCTTAAACAACATACACAACAACAATATACAACTTGTAATTTAAAGGGTATATACATACCGAGTGCACGGCTTTTTTGGATGATAACAAACGATATAGCAAGGGTTTTACAATCCTAAGTCTACATGTGTGGAACTTATTACAAATTTCAATATATTGATACCAGAAACCGAATTTTTCAAATTAAGCAGAACAAAGAGAATTTTCGTGTTATTAGCAAGTGACGTGGAAAGTTATTGACCCTCATAGTGCTGTAACACGTTTGTTATGATTGGTATTCAAGACATATTATATGAAACCGATAATTTGATATCAATTCTTTGAGTCACTTATTTTGTGCTGAAACTTTGCATAGAGACTCCATACCAGATGTTGTCTTCAGCCCTTTTGGATAGATATGGGGTTTCCGTTACACGTTGTATATATAAAAGCAAAATACCACTCACTGATTAATCACGAAATCTCAGAAACTACAAGTAGTAGGGCTCTTAAATTTTCCTTTTAGTACGTAGATTCAAAGTCCTGTCTTAGCGAGACGGGACTTTGCGAAATTCCTACGGGATCGGGATTTACACAGCAAAATCTTCCCACGCGAACGAAGTCGCGAGCTATTGCTAATTATAACAGGAAAACTACTAATAAAATTTAAAAACTATTTTAAATGTAGACAACAAAGCGGGTACACAGTGTCCTCTTCAAATTAGACACCTTTAAATATGTCGATATTAACCTCCGGGTAAGTTGCTTTGTACACACGTCCCACTCTAACCAAGTACGAATTTTGTCTATATTTAGTAATTATATAAAATGCATTTATTTTGTTACAGTTGGAATTCTTGTTCTACCAGTTCCTCACAAACAGATACCGTCCCAGTTTCGTTGAGATGTATTACAGATTTTGCAACATGTTGAATTCTGATCCAGTTTTCGGACAACCAATTAAGAAGGCACTGGGATCCTTAAAATGTCCTTTTCCTCCGGTAAATCAAGTAGTGTCGGTTTAGACAAGACTGTGATTTTACGAAAACTGACTGTGAAAATTCGACCAAATGTGTTAAATTATGACAGAAAAATATTAACTTTGTGAACTTTGAAGAGCTCGTGGCTAAATATTTGCAACCACATGGTTCGATCTTTAAGGTTAAACAAGGTTTGCAGAGGTTGAACTTTGGATGAGTCGTCGGAAAGCACGTTAACCCATTGGTCTCCTTTGTCTTTTGTAATGAGTAAGCCCTGGGTATAGGCTGACACAACACAATGCCATACTATTATTTAACGTAAACGCACCTATTATCGCCAGTTTAAGCCAAGTTCACATTTATGTGCAAAAAATAAGCACATGCTTAATAACTGGTGTCATTTTTTATTTTTATTCAACTACTGAAACTAATGATCTTGTCAGTCAGATATAGAAACAATTCGAAAAAATGAAATAAATATTTAAAAAAAAATATACATTGATGAAAAGGGCTATGTTCCTATTACCGACTCAAACCATGCGTGTGTTCCTATTACCGTTTTTGTGGCACCTATTACCGACCGCTAAATGAACAGAACAAATTCAGTCAAATAAAAATGCTCGTTTGGTTTTAATTCTTTAGAATACAGAATGTTATAATTCTAACCAGCCTTTAATCAGTCTTCATAATATGAATTACATATTGAAATATAACAGTGAATCCAGTCTATTAAATGGCGTTCTTCGTCCTTGGTGAAGACAGGTTCAACCCCACAATTTTCATTAGAGTACTTGTGATTTCTTTGAGGTTTCATAGATACTTGTTCCATTACTGCTGTGTTATTCTGTAAGACCTCATTCTAAACTTCGAATCTGAATCCGCTGTGGGTTTATTGATTGGCATTCTAAAAACTTGATTGTTAATTCGAATTTACACTAACTCGTTGACACGCTCGCAAGGGTAACCCCTTGCGAGCGTGTCAACGAGTTGAACTAAAGATTTTGACAGATAAAGTATGAGATAACGTGAGAAGTGGCATTCGGTAAGGTAATTCCTCCGTCACTTCGACGCTGTTTACAGAATGCAAAATCAAGGTCACTTTGAACCATAAGCCAAGTGACAGTGAATAGCTATGTGAGATGCGAGTTGTTGTTCGAATTTTACAGAATCGACGTACTGATAGCCATCAATGCAGAGTCAAGTTGATTAGCTGTATATTGCTTACGTTTTAATCGTTCGATGTTTCTGAAATAAAATTTACCTAGTCGAATATACTAAACCTTTGCTTAGCAGTGGGTTAAGAATTATAGTAAGTGGAAGTCAATAGGTGATTTTTAGGGTTCCGTAGCCAAATGGCAAAAAACGGAACCCTTATAGTTTCGATATGTCTGTCCGTCTGTCTGTCTGTCTGTCCGTCCGTCCGTATGTCACAGCCATTTTATTCCGAAACTATTAAGACTATACATATGAAACTTAGTAAGTAGATGTATTCTGTGAACCGCTTTCCGATTTTAAGAAAAAAATTAAAAAATATTTAAAATAATGGGGGGTTCCCATACATGGAACTAGAACTGAAAATATTTTTTTTCATGAAACCTATGCGTGTGTGGTATTTATAGACAGGTCTTTAAAAATGATATAAGGGTTTTTAAAACCACTTTTTCATAAAGTCAATCGTTCAAAAGATATAAGCTTCCATTACCGACCCAATGAAATGAATATGTATTGAGTAAATGTATTGTTTTTAGTATATTTGTATGATTATACGTAGTAGCTATGCTAATTTTATTTTAATGGTATTTTAACTATAAAAATACAATATTAGAGAATTGTACATCCTACATTCATCAACAAATTTACATAAGAATAAAGTTGATTTTCACAGTATCGATACTCTTATTATGTATGGCGCTAATAGGTCAAATACAACTTGACATACTAACTAATCAAATTAGTATAGCCGACTACTTATTAATTGATGCATTATAACATAAAAAGTAGAAATTAAAATATTCGTCAAAAACCTAACAACGACCTAGGTCGGTAATAGGAATAAAATTGAGATTATTGTTCCTATCACCGCCACATGTTAATATTGAATTTGAAGCAAAATAAAGCTGTATCTCATTAAAATTAGTTATTATTTGTGTTTATGAAAGTATTAAGAAGGTATCGAAATAATTAAAAGGTTCATTAGATTGCTTTACAATTATATATTATGCTAAAAAGAAATAGGTGTACTTACGTAATCTGGAGCGGGACACTACTAAATATGCGCTATATCCGGAGTCCGACGACAAACTGTGCAATTATTCTTTAAATCGTTTGTTTACGCGCACAAGCAAGTGGTGAATATTTGCATTACAAATACATCTATATTTTCTCTAAAGCAACGACTTGTCTAACTTTAATGCAACTTTTTAAAATGATAGTTTTATGAAACGGACGGTAATGGGTGCCGATTTTGTGGGGTCGTTATTAGGCGCGTTTACGTTACATAAATTTATGTGTGTCTCCTCACTTTACTTAAGTAACAATAACAAAGTATTGTTTGTCAAATCGCTAAATTCCTTTCATTTCTTTTTCTGAGTTTTCGCTTTCACTTTCTGGACATTTCTATTTCAATCTGTTCCTCAAAATATCAATTCAAAGATTAACCAATATGGTTCTCATATAATTCTTCTTATTCGTTTTTGCGGAACTTACACATCTTGTCTCTGATTTACAGTATTCTATTCAATCCTCTCCCTCTTAATGAACGTTTCAAGTTCCTTCATGACATAAATACCTTCTGAGATCATCGGAATACTTGAGGCTAGTAGTACCGAATCACTCCACCAATTTCTTTGTTAAGTCATTCGCAGCTCAAGCAGTACGACTGTGGAATGCTCTTTCCGTGTCAGTAAGACATAATCTCTACCAATTTCTCTTTAGTTTAATACTATTTTTATACATATGTATCAGCTTTTTTATGTACATTTATGTAATGAGTATGTAGTTTATTACTTATGTATTGTGTATAAGTAAATAGTACAGTATTGTATATAAGTAAATAGTACACCATCGACTATCCGCGTATTTATTTTCTCCTGCTGTGTCAAATAGATCCAAAAGTTGTCTGTAAAAGATCGCTTTTAACGATAAGACCGCCCACTGTAACACCCTTTGTAGATGTTAAGTCCTACTTTAATTATGTTATGGTATTTAATAAAGAGTATATTTATCTATCTATTACGACTTCAAAGTGTGACTATCTATGTAAAAGTTTTGAAAGATCAGGTTGTTACTGTTGTGTTAAGTATGTGTAGAATAAATGTTAATGTGTAAAAATGTTATTGTTCTCTTTCAGGGCGAATACCATTTGACTAACATGACGATCCCATACGTGCCGAAAGGCTTCCCGTTTACTAAAGGTCGTATTTACTGCAATATATCAATTGAAGAAGGTGCTTCCACCAAATATATAGCCCGAGGCAGCATCGATATGGAGATAAAAGTCGCTAAAATTAAAAACAAAATTACATAATATTTTGTTGCTGGTATCTATACATTTATATATCTATACACCTAAATAAAAAAACCGAACGGGGGGAATGAACACATAAATACTTATTTATAATGAAGAATATCAAATAAATACCCCCGGTATGGAGCCCTCGGTGTGCGAGTCCGACTCGCACTTGAGTGGTTTTTCTTTTCTATAAAAAAAATATATTTTTGGTATTGTATGTAGACATGTAACATGATATATCTGTAACAGATTAATTACCCTTTGTGATAAGACCGCTCACTGTATGCTACTTTTGTATCCTTTATTTGTATTTGTATTCTTTATTTATATCCTTATAAATATTGTAACGTGTGCAATAAAATATAAAACAAATAAATAAATATTAGTCTGTAACGTCTTTCTTATTGCCCGGTGTTTGTGCCAACATTCAAAATTCGATTGACATCTGTTTCCCAAACCCCCCCTTCCCTCTCCCCCGCACAAAACCTCGCAAGGATAAGTGGATTGGCTGAGCCATTTTTTGGTGCAAACCACATCCGATTGAACTGCCGCGAGCGCATACGGCTCTAGGCCTGCGCTTAACTTAAGAACAATTGAAAGTCTTGAATACATTGTATTTTCACGGACTAAGTAACAACAATTTGTGTTTGTGTTTAGTGTGTGATTTTTGTGAGGACAGTAAAAAGAAGAATTAAGAAACGAACACCGGTGTCGACAAGGCACGTGGCTTCAGGGAAAAGGTTTGTGCAGAAGAATCCTTAAATATCGGGTTGCGTTCTACCGTCCAACACCCTTGCAGCTCGTGTACCTAGCTCCAAACGTTTGTCGATCGTTTCATTCCGCACCGCAAATACAGTCCACTAAACTAAACACTAAACTATCTTAATAAGCCCGCCCGCGCCACCACCCGGACTAATCTTGAAAACAACAACAGCTGAACCGATTTTGAATAATAATAAAAAACCCATTGATCAACACCATAAAAACACATTACCCTCCTTCGCGTCACGCAGTCGGTTAAAAAAAGGAAATAAACTGCCTATGGAAAAGAAATATTTTTTAAAGAGCTTTTTGGGTAGTATCCACAATACAAGTTATCTTGATAAACTCTCCAACTATGCTTAACATGCTTATGTCTGGTATACCAAAAAAATATGGTGACGCCTAAACACCAATACTTGAGCGGAAACAAGAAAATTGCGGAGATCCCTAGGCGTAGGGTTGCTGGTTCAATATTTGTGGACTGTGTTGGAATGCGGGGGTTGAACAAAAGTATGTAAGTACGTGCGACCTTGCTTGGTTTACGGCAATGGTTTGAGGACACTAATCGTTGTTCGTTCCCCAAACATTAAAAGTAAAGTAGCACCCTTAATAAACGGCAGCGATCAAAGAGGCAGCTAGGGCGACCGTTCAAACACCGGACCGATGCTATGCGGCCGGCCGCCCCTCCCAGTGTCCGGTTTAATTGAACCAAAGTTCAGCTTTAATTAGTTTTTGGGAACATTTACTGAATAATTATGTGAGCTATAGGTGAACTCGTGTTAGTGTAAGCCGTCTGAGACTACAGCAATGTAAATGAGTGGTTTATTTTATTTGTTTTTGATATTATGTCATGTAAATTCCATTTGTAACGCGCACCGTTTCCGAACGACTCAAAGCCATAGATGTGGCCATAGATCACATCATAGCGCCGTTAAATTGGTAGTGTGGGCGTCGCCAAAACGCCAACATAACAAACGCCCCGCGCCTCGTACCTCGGATCTCGCTCGGCAACATATACGATACACGTCCGCGTGCTAGGCCGCGTCCTGAATTCTCTTTGATTTTGTTAACTTCCTGCTACCTATAACCTAAGATAGAAAATTTTGTACTAATACTGTGTGATTAATATTAAACCAGTTCTAACGAATGTGCGGACAATCTTACGAAAGCGAGCCCCTAAACATTGCATTTATCACAAAAACTTTAAACGGTTATCATCATGTTTACTTTAATAGCGTACTTATACTTTTATTTTCTTTCCATCGTCATTTGTTTAGCCTGTTCCCAAATGTGTTAGTGTTAGCTTCCAGTCTAACCGGAAGCAGCTGAGTACTAGTGTTTTACATGGAGCTTCTGCCTGTCTGACCTCCACAACCTAGGAACTGGCCTAGAATAACCAACGTTTATGGAAACAGGACATTAAAAAATTGCCCAAGTGCGAGTCAGACTCGCCCATGAAGGGTTCCGTAGTAACTATAATAAATATATATACTTAGGCACTATATTAATTTGTAAAAAAAAAAAAAACAAAAAACCTTACAAATTTCTTAAAACTAGCTTATTTACAACTTTTACAACTACGCCAAATAACTTTGTTTTTCATAGTATTTGTATGAATTACAAAGTTATATTTGCGGTTTTAGAAAATATACTGTATCTCAAAAACTGCTGACTCGATCTCGTTCAAACTAATTTTGGTTGAAAGTTTACATTAATATCTACAACATATGATTTTTGTAGATTTTTCACTTCATTATTATAGAAGTTAGAGGGGGAGGGACACACATTTTACCACTTTGGAAGCGTATATCTTTTTAACGATTAACTTTACGATAAAATCGTTTTAGAAATCTTAATGTCATTTTTAAAGACCTGTCTATAGATACCACATACGTATAGGTTTCATGAAAAAAAAAATATTTTCAGTTTCAGTTCCATGTATGGGGAGCCCCCTTTATTTAAAATATTTTTTTTAATTTTCTCTTAAAATCGGAAAGCGGTTCATAGAATACATCTGCCTACCAAGTTTTACATGTATGGTCTTAATAGTTTCGGAATAAAATGGCTGTGACATACGGACGGACGGACAGACAGACTGACGGACAGACATGTCGAAACTATAAGGGTTCCGTTTTTTGCCATTCGGCTACGGAACCCTAAAACGCTTCCCATAGACAGTATGTTAATTTACAGAGGGCGTTCTCATTAACCCGCAATAGTATAGCATCCATACACGCAAAAAAAATTATTACCATTCGAAAATAAAACGTTTTTTTTTTAATATTAAAATATTCACTAAAAATGTTAAATTGATACGTAAAAGAAACACTCTGTACACAAGTACTTGAAGGACGGCAACGTCACAATTTATTTATGAATGCATTTCATCAATCAAATCAACATTTTGTTTTCGATTGGTAATATTGTTTTAGCATGTATGGATGCTATACTATTGCGGGTTAACGGGAACGCCCCGTGTTAGTTAACATACTGTATACTTAACGGTTTAGCCGAGGGCATCAGAGAAGAAAATAATATAAAAAAATTCAAATCTAAATTAAAAAACTATTTACTTGGCACCCTACCTTAATGTTATTATTGTATTTTTAAGTTAATTAATTATATAATGTATTTATTAATTATATACATAAGTTACAAATAGATTATAAATTGATCCCACAGTCAAACTGTCTGTTCAGTTTTCTGGGACATTGTTGGAAATTATAAAAATACCTTGTACAGACGCCAGCACATCAAGCTACAACAATCTTCCAAATTTCTTTAATAGATTTTTAACTTTATTGTTAAAGAAATTAGGTTCAAGGTTGATTGGGAAAATTTGACAGTTTCGGGTAGCTTCATGTGCTGGCGTCTGTACCTTGTAAATAATAAAAATAAATAAATAATAATCTTGGCCAGACCCGTATCAGATTTTCTGGTCTCTGACTACCCGTAACAATAGCCAACGATGTACTAATGACAGCCACAACTAATCGCCTAACCTGCCTTCTCCTAACCTGACTTCCCAAAACACTGCAAATTGAAAAATAGCTGTAATTTCGGAACGCGGTGTAAAAAAACGAAAATACAAATCCAAAGACACCGACTACCGAAATTAAACAATTGTTTTTTCAATGCTTGTGCCTTTTTTATAATGATGGGAAATCATCAAATGACTGCCTCCCTGACTCCCAATCTTGGCGAAGCGGGAGGGTGTGTCAGACTTTTACTGACTAAAACCCATCCGGGTTCCATCATATGCCCTTCGTGTTCCGAGGCCGCGGTAACTCTTTCGAACAATTCCGCAACCCAATGCTTGTGGATCGAGACTTCTCGATCACAAGTTCCTTAGCAATTAAGGTATTGACGCTTCAGATATGTAAACTTTAGTACTGATATGTTGTTGGTTGATATATGGCACCGAAGCATTCTCTAACGTTCATTAAGTAAGATTGTTAGTATAAGCGTCACTAGCCTAATAGCCTTAGTTGGAGGGGTTAACAAGATTGCTAGTAATGTGGACCATCCATATTGCTAGTTCTCTTTAAAAAAAAGTAAGTTTCGCAAAAAATATCTGCCTTAAATACCTACAAATAGGTACTTAAACACCTTCATAATCTCAAATTATCCTATCATTCTCACAGTTTACAGAGCTCCGTACAAGACGAAGTATTTGAAGAATACATTGGGATTTCTCAAAATCCTTGGTATTATTAAAGTGAACTTTGAATTCTGATTGAAAAAGCCCTCGAATATCTCTGGCTCGTTTTCTTAGGGTGTAGCAAATTTTATGAGAACATCGGCCAAGCCCCCATTTCTATGTAAATCGTATTCCACCGCGGGCTTCGGGATTGACACAACTGCTGTCGATAGGGACAGATTAGATATTCTTTCTTCTTTTTGTTCGAAAAAAGAATCGAATCCTTGAAAGGAGGTCGATGTTCTTTTTTTTGAACAAATGAGGTTATGATTGACTGTCAAGTTTGACTTTTTAGATGAAGAAAAATGTGTGTCTTCGTTTATGGTAATTAAAAAAAAAAAAAACTAATGACGCAAGAAAAGGTCTGACAAATTTTTGAGGATTTTCATTGTGTTCGATTTTAATTTCAATAAATCATTTATTTTGGGCAGTATTAAGTAAGTCAATCTTTTTCTTTATATCAACTTGATGAGTAATTTTGGTACTGAACTCTTTTTGTTGTATTTGTCTCATTCTTGTAGTGATAAGACCGCCCGTTGTATCACCCTTTTTTAGTGTTTTTTATTTGCTTACACACACAAGTTGAAAGACATACATACGGAAAATACAATACATAAAGTTACAAAACACAAACGAGCTAGCAATGGGCCCCAAACTAGGCACAGTCTGTATGTAGGTGGCTCAATACAGAGGTTGACTAAATCTACTTGTAACTCATTGAGGTAATATGTACGTACGTAGTACGTACATATTACCTCAATGTTGTAACTTCAGTGTGACACAGCAAACCTAGTCAAAAAAACCTTAATAAAAGTGCGTGATAAAATAAAGTTACAAATAAAAGATTGGAATAATGATAATATTATTTTTTGTTGTTAAGTCCGTATTTGTTTTATGTTATAGTGTACAGTAAAGCATTTATCTATCGCTGACTTCCCCGAAATTTGAGATTGATTGTCGCAGATGATATTGAGTACATACATGCGCTAGTCCAACTTACACGTATGTCTAACAATCTCATCGTGAAAATTTTGAGTGCGGTTTTGATGTGAACTGTCAATTTTTTTTAATCGTTGACAGGCTCGCCTTTGACCACCATCTCACCTAATGGTAAGCTATCATGTGGTCGAACATGAAGCACGGTTACCTGGAAGTAAACTATTCACTCTTGACTTAAAAACCCCCCAGAATAATAGATTTTTACAGAATATGACTGCGGTCTCTAACAGAAAATGACACATTTTCGCTGAGTGACAGGCTTTTATCCATACTTTAATTTACTTTATAATGATTATATATATAAATTACCGAGGTTGTAATTCAATTGTTTCTCGAGACTTCAGTTCAGTGGAAAATTAGCAATATTTTCCTATAATAAAAATTGCCCAATTGACCGCCCATGTAGTGATCCATATCCATACGCAAAATAATTTTGTTTTTCACAGTGTTTGTATAACTGAAAAAGTTATATATATCTCGAAAACTGCTGACTGTATCTCGTTTAAACCACTTTTCCTTGAGTTTTCATTGAGATCTAAGGCATAATTGTTTTTTTTTAGATTTACACTCTATTCATTAAAAAATTAGAGGGGAGTAGCCTGAGTTGTTCCAAGTTGTTAACTATACTGTGCCCAATTTCTTTCAAATCTATTCAGAGATTTTTGCGTGTTTGAAACACAAACGTTCATATCTACAACGTGTAACGGAAACCCCATATCTATCCAAAAGGACTGAAGACAACATCTGGTATGGAGTCTCTATGCAATGTTTCAGCTCAAAATAAGTGACTCACAGAATTGACCCCAAATTATTGGTTTCATATGTTTCTTGAATACCAGTAATAACAAACGTGTCACAGCACTATAAGGGTCATCACTTTCCACGTCACTTGCCAATAAAACGATAATTCTCTTCGTTCTTCTTAATTTGAAGAATTCGGTCTCTGGCATCAATGTATTGAAATTTCTAATATGCTCCACACATGTAGACATAGGATTAGAAAACCCTTGCCATATCGTTTGTTATCATCCAAAGAACCCGTGCACTCGGTATGTATATACCCTTTAAATTACACGTTTCATATATATATATAAAGTTGTGTTAGTTACACTATTTATAACTCAAGAACGGCTGAACCGATTTGGCTGAAAATTGGTAGGGAGGTAGCTTAGAACCAGGAGATGGACATACAATTTTTTATTCCGAAATTTCCCCTTTAAATTACACGTTGCATATATATATATAAAGTTGTGTTAGTTACACTATTTATAACTCAAGAACGGCTGAACCGATTTGGCTGAAAATTGATAGGGAGGTAGCTTAGAACCAGGAGATGGACATACAATTTTTTATTCCAAAATTTCCACGGGATCGGGATTCACGCGAGAAAAACCTCCCACGCGAACGAAGTTGCGGGCAAAAACTAGTTTATAATAATTATGAGTACGATATGCTAAAATGAGTTTGTTTGTTGAGAAACGGGCTTTTTAATTTTTTAGAATTCAATTGAATGAATCGTAAATTTTAACTCCAAGACGACTAGCTCACTTCATCTTTAACTGACAAATTAGACTACTGAAAATAAGATAACTGAAAAAAATAATAATTAAAAAAAAACTTTGAGAAATATAATATTCACCGAATATTTGTGGCTTTGTAATTGAAATTTTATTTTGTACTTACCACAAAAAGTTCTTTGTTGCAGAATTGTACAGAATACAGAATTGAAACATGAACACGTTACTTTCCATAAACAATAAATTAATAGTTGAAAAAAAAAAACTAAAAACACGCTTTAAGACGATCTAATGCGCCCAAACTCGATTTATGTTTACTAGTAGGCAGTCCAAGATTCCATCAGCCACCTTCCAATTCATCATCAAACCAGCTCAATGGTTCTATAATATTGTATTGTCATCTAATCTACATATAATTGCCAAGTTTCATGATGATAAAATAATTAGAAGTGAGTGTAATTCAGATTCTTAAATTTTATTACATAGTTTGTTACAGCTCGACCCTAATAAAAGCGTGTTAAAAAATGTTGTCTTTATGGAATACCTACACAAAAATATACCTTTAACAAATAAATCTTTCTAAACCAAATAGAAAGAAAAAAATCTTTGAAAATATTTTGAAAACGAACAATAGTATCCGAATCAACGGCGGACTGAAAGGGCCGGGCAATAAGGCTGTATTTCAACCGGCGCCATTCCGCAAGACGAGTGGGCAAGCGTCCTCGCGGTAAAATTGGATGTGTCCATCGCTTTATTTATGGGCCCGCGATCTGTTCTATTGAATTGCGTATTGTATAGACGATTGTACGCGGATGCGGATCTCTGTTAGTTTACTAGAAATGACGACATATATTTTTCTTAACTATTCTATAAGTGTCTTGAATATAAAAAATAGGTTTAGGTTTAAAGATCTTTATTCTCACAAAAGACAAAAGTCACTTACGTAAGAACATTATTATCCTTAAGTTTCAATGAAGTTCGTCAATACACTAATTCTAACAATTTGATATAATAA
This sequence comes from Tholera decimalis, assembly GCA_943138885.2. Taxonomy (NCBI): domain Eukaryota; kingdom Metazoa; phylum Arthropoda; class Insecta; order Lepidoptera; family Noctuidae; genus Tholera; species Tholera decimalis. The sequence continues at coordinate 35,639,374 of OW964567.2, forward strand.
ATATTTATGCCCATCGAATGCATTGAGTACACACGAGCTTTTTATATATTTTTCAATGAAATGCTTAGCTAGTTTGGTCTTAAATGCATTGAATGTGCGTAGTCTAGACCTAAAACGTTAGCAAAAAAACATAAAATACAATTGAATAATTATAAAAATTCGCTGATTGGTCAGCATGTCTGCAATAAAAAGGTTCTACTTGATCTACTTATATATTAATACGTGAAGCATAACTATTGTTCAGGTATTTAAAGAAAATTACGCAATCAGAGGAGTATCAAATTTTGCAGAGTGTAAAGTTGATTAAATAAAGCTAATATTTTTATACCGTCGAGACTTCGTACATGTGGGAGTCAATATTATGGTATCACATACGTGGTTTCTCGCAACCAAATATCAAATCCGAGAGACATACTCTTCAATTAAGCGTCCAAGCAAAAAGGGTCTAGTTCTCGGCATTTAGTTTTCATTAAGTTTTGTAAAGTTGGGTGAAAAAATTGCATATCGCTATTTCAATTGATTATTATTAATAAATGATCCATTACTCATAACTCCAATTTTGCATAATACGATGCAAGACTTAACACGATGTTTCTAAGTAGCAGAAACTTAAATTTTTGTGTTATAGATGTAAAGATAAATAAAGAAATGCAACCACTGGGCGATCACTTATTTCAATCTTTGTGTTTTATGTTAGATAGAAGTCATTTAATTTGCAGGTGACTAAATACTGTTACAAGATTTAAAACTTCCCTAACTGTTAAGATTATCTGTAAAAGATCGCTTTTAGCGATAAGCCCGCCATTTTATCACCCTTTTTACCCGACCGCGGCGAAGCAAGGAGGGTTATGCTTTTAGCGCGTATGTATGCATGTATTTGTGTCCATTTCTTTGTTCCCTCGTAACTACTAAACCAGTGAACGGATTTTGATAAATGATACGTCGTTGGATATGTCTTGATAGTGCAAGTGTTACTGAATACATTAAAACGAAAATAAATCACCACAACGATAACCAGACGCCATATTGTCAAAAATAAAAAAAAACGATAACCTTTGTCATGTGAGGTAAGTATAATTAAATAGATCTTTAATAAAAATGATATAGAGGTGTTTTTCACCATCTTTAATTTTAAGCCATCGCTTAGGAAATACAACGTTTTAAAACGAAATTAAATACTAAAAAGCTGAAATTTAAAACTTAAAAAAAAATCGAAAAACTTTTTAAAATAAAAATGTGCTTGTTTCTTGCATTTCAGTTGAGCAGTCGAGTTTTTTTAGATATTTTAAATAAGTTTTTTAGTTATTAATTTCCCCTATTTGTTTTTTGTTACGGTGTGCAATAAAGAGTTTATCTATTTATCTTTCATTCTTCGAGCAGTCAAAAATATCGCTAATTTCCCCACAATTTGACATTGACTGTCGCAGATGATATTAAGTTCTTTGAATATTTTTAATAACAAAAAATTGTATGAAAATACAAATGTAAGTCTGTTACATTACATGCGCTAGTACAACTTGCTCGTGTGTCTAAAAAGCCCATCGTGAAAATTTTGAGTGCGGCTTTGATATCAACTATCAACGATTTTTTATATTATTGTTAGGCTCACGTTCTCTTCTATATCTTATTGCGTTATTTTTTCTTTATTTTTTAATGACATTATATAATCGCGCTTCTTTGCCCCTCACAGCTAAATAGTACATCTAGTGACGCTATATCCGTACTAAAAGAAAGCGAATCCATGGAATAGATTGTGATGATAGTGGTCTCAACAATGGGCGTAAGAGGCTGTCTGCAGCTAATTAAACTACATCTATTACGTTCTAATCTCACCCATCTTATAATAAGCTCGCCTTATGTATTATATATACAATATGGATTAGAAAGAAAAATGGTATGAGTTGGCTTATCTATTCTACTATTAGTATGTCAAATTGGAGCTATGTTCTCATAATTTTGGCCACTATGTACTTCCACCTTAATTTAGTAATTTTTTTTTTCATTAATGGTGACGTAACCGCGGCCCCCGAGATACAGGCGCCGCCTAGTTTTGGGACCACTGTGCAATATTATTTTATGCTTATCTTGTTACAATAATCCACATAAGTAATATTAAATTGTATTAAAAATGTCTGTAACAGTGGTTGAATAAATTGAAATTGAATTATAAATGCGAAAGTTTGGATGTTTAGATGGATTAATGAATGGATGGATGTTTGTTACTCAATCACGCCAAAACTTCTCTACGGATCTGAAGAAAATTTGGTAAGTAGATAGTTAACATCCTGGCACAACATATACTGAACACATAGGCTACTTTTACCAGAATTCCCACGGGATCAGGATTTACGCTGGAAAATCCTCTCACGCGAACGAAGTAAGCGGGTAGAAGATAGTTTAATAAATAAATAAAATAAAATTCCTTTATTGCAGCCACGCAGGCTCATATAAAAAATAAACATAAAAAAATACAAAAAGAAAGAAAAAAAGAAATACACTTACAAAGCAATTCAACTATAAAATTCCATTCAATTCAGTTCAATTCAATACAATAATGTCATTCTCATTAAAATCATATTGCAAACAAGTAAAACAAAAATATCAGATCTATTAAATTAACTAATTAGCAAGAATATTGACAGCCGTATACAAAGTATTTAGCTTCATATATGGCTCTCAGGCGAAAGGATTGGCTAAATTACAAAATAGACCTCTTTTTGAAGGACTACTACTACTAGATGGATGGACTAAATAGATAAAAAAAAATACCTAATACGCGTAACATATTTGACTTTAAATTTTAAATTTAATTTTTTCATTATTGTTCATACTTTTCTTGGAAAAAAATCGAATATATCCTCTTTATTTTTGCAATAATTTGCTTACTGCTTTGAAATAACTGAACCGATTTAAATATTTCTTTCACACTATTATAGAGAATTTATTGCTTTATAAAATTTAAATTCAAAATTTTACAAAATTATTACTTAAGTGCCGTTAAATCAATAATACCATATTATTACATTAGCGCCCGGCGCGCGCGCTCACTCATACGCAAGGGCCAGTCTCACCCTAGCGTTCGCACGGGGAGGCTGTGTCGCATGTTAGCGCGCCCCGCTCTTTAAACTTTGCGTCAAAGAGTAAACAGCGTAGATAGTACGTTTGGTACAGTGGTATGGTTGAGCTATTTAAAAACCGGACATTTCGTTTGCGCTTGGACGTATGTGAATATTTAGTTTTAGTGTTGATTGCGAGTGGACTAAACTAAATGTTAAGTAAATAAAGATATTATTTTTATATTTTAGTTTTTATTGTTTCGTAGCCAAATGACACAAACCATTTTTTCTCCAAGTCAATTGTTTGAAATATTATTATTATTTAGCCTGCACTGTCCCACTGCTGGGCAAAGGCCTCCCTTCATTCCTTCCAACGGTCCCGGTTCTGCGGCAATTCTTTCCAATTCTCAAGGAAGACATCAAGTTCGTCCCGCCATCTCCTTCGTGGTCTGCCGCGACCTTGTGTCCCTGTTTCAGGGCACCAATCTTGAGGTTTACGGGCCCACAGCTCGTTCGGCATGCATATCGTTCGTTTGAAATATATTTATTTATTTTATTAACACTATGAAAAACAAAGTTGAAAGAAAAACTGCTTGCTACTATGGAATTCTTCATGGGCGAGTTTGACTCGCACTCGGAAAGTTTTTTATTAGGGTTCCGTAGCCGAATGGCAAAAAACGGAACCCTTATAGTTTCGGTATGTCTGTCCGTCTGTCTGTCTGTCTGTCCGTCCGTCCGTCCGTACGTCACAGCCATTTTATTCCGAAACTGTTAAGAATATACAAGTGTAAGAATGTTAAGTTAAGAAAAGTGTTACGAATGTACGTAATAATGCGTAAATGCGTAATGTGTGAACTGTTAAGAATGTACAACTTAGTAAGTAGATGTATTCGGTAAACTGCTTTCCGATTTTAAGAAAAAAAAAAAAAAAATAATATTTAAAATAAAATACATGGAACTAGAACTGAAAATATTTTTTTTCATGAAACCTATGCGTGTGTGGTATCCATAGACAGGTCTTTAAAAATGTTATAAGGGTTTCTAAAACCACTTTTTCATAAAGTCAATGGTTTAAAAGATATAAGCTTCCAAAGTGGTAAAATGTGTCCACCCTCTAACTTCTATAATAATGGAGTGAAAAATCTAAAAAAAATATATGTCTGTAGACTTTAATGTAAACTTTCAACCAAAATTAGTTTGAATGAAATCGGGTCAGCAATTTTTGAGATACAGCATATTTTCTAAAACCGCAAATATAACTTTGTAATTCATATAAACACTATGAAAAACAAAGTTATTTAGCGTAGTTGTAAAAATGTAAATAAGCTAGTTTTAAGAAATTTTTTAGGTTTTTTTATTCGTCAAATAAATATACATATATTATACTATTATAGTTACTACGGAACCCTTCATGGGCGAGTCTGACTCGCACTTGGCCAATTTTTTAAGTACATTATAAATACTTTTTACCAAAAATTAAACCGACTCCCAAAAAACACTGCAAAGTGAAAAATAACTAACCACATTCAAGTAGGTAATCGAAGCGGGACACATGAAATACTTATTATTCCTACTTATATACTGAGTAGTTCCAGTGGCCATCTGTTGTATTCATCATCAGGTCCACTTCGCAAATTGTGCTTTTCGAATGCAACTGCACAAGTTACTATAAAAAATACTCAAATCACTATAGGTGTGCCTATAATATTTGAAGAGTTCCCTCGATTTCTCCAGGATCCCATCATCAGATCCTGACTAAGTGACAATGGGACCAATTTCGAAGTATACCCTTTCAAACAAAAAAGAAATTTTCAAATCGGTTCAGCCGTCTTTGAGTAATCGGTGAACATACATTAAAAAAAATATACGCGTCAAATTGATAACCTCCTCCTTTTTTGTCGTCGGTTGATAAAAGCGTTATTATTTATTTTCACAAAAACAAATTGTTATTTTTTATATTTTGATTCACTCTAACTACAATAACTACTCACTAAAGAATATTTTGTTCTCAAAACAAGCATTGCAAATGTTCTGAGTCCGACTATATTCAATCGATTTATGATGATAAAAGCTAATATGTAGCGACAAAAATCCTTCGAACGTATCTGCGTCCGGTGATACCTATGACATTCGGGGGAGCGCGCGGGCGCTCGGGGTGGTCAGCACTGGCCGCTTGTTTCACGTTCAATGCTCAAGGACGTTGGGCAATCCTTTCACCTTATCAGAATCATGAACATGGCTCATAAAGGAGGCCCTAGCTTTGCGTAATACAGCATGGAAACCGTCAACTAATAATAACGAATAATAATGAAAGAATTAAGAGTTGATTTGCGCAAAGCGTTTCATTAAAAACCACATGTAAAATTCAAGACAAGTTGGGAAGATATGCAACACATTAGCGCAAAATATTCATCAAGCTCAGCATAATGACAGCAGACGACACGAGTGAGACAGAGATGAGAAAAACAGAGTCAAACCGCTGGTTTTCAACGGCAGCCGAAAGTGGCAATTCCACTAGTCTTTCGAGCCCATCACCAGAGAACTGCGATGTGGTTGATTTGACACCATATTTGTGATTATTTTAATAATCTGGGTAAGTAGTCCGCTATATATTCTCGTGCGTTCATTTTTACGTTTTGGCAATCGTCAGAAGCCAGAAAACTTGAAAACGGTCTCGCCAAAGAGCTATCGCGTTGTAATATCTAGTTGTGGAGGTCAGATATGCAGGCTCTATGTAATCTAATGATGAAATATACGCAGCTGCATGCGGTTAGACTAAAAGCCAACCCGAGTATAGTTAGAATAATTGGCCAAGTGCGAGTCGGACTCGCCCATGAAGGGTTCCGTAGTAACTATAATAAATATAACATACTTAATATATATATTTGAAAAAAAGAACCTTACAAATTTCTTAAAACTAACTTATTTACAATTTAATTACAACTACGCCAAATAACTTTGTTTTTCATAGTATTTGTATGAATTACAAAGTTATATTTGCAGTTTTTGAAAATATACGGTATCTCAAAAACTGCTGACTCGATCTCGTTTAAACTAATTTTGGTTGAAAGTTTACATTAAGATCTACAACATATGGTTTTTTGTAGATTTTTCACTTCATTACTATAGAAGTTAGAGGGGGGACACACATTTTACCATTTTGGAAGCGTATATCTTTTAAACGATTAACTTTATGAAAAAGTCATTTTAGAAACCTTAATGTCATTTTTAAGGACCTGTCTATAAATACCACACACGTATAGGTTTCATGAAAAAAAATATTTTCAGTTTCAGTTCCATGAACGGGGAGCCCTCTTTATTTTAAATATTTTTTAAATTTTCTCTTAAAATCTGAAAGCGGTTCACAGAATACATCTACCTACCAAGTTTTACATGTATAGTCCTAATGGTTTCGGAATAAAATGGCTGTGACATACGGACGGACGGACAGACAGACAGACGGACAGACATGTCGAAACTATAAGGGTTCCATTTTTTGCCATTCGGCTACGGAACCCTAAAAAGGTGAAGAAGATGATGTTGCCTATTACCGTGCTTTATTATAAAAGGTATATTAATCTAGATGTTTATGGCATACGGTAAATATAATATACAACGTGTAACGGAAACCCCATATCTATCCAAAAGGACTGAAGATAACATCTGGTATGGAGTCTCTTTGCAAAGTTTCAGCTCAAAATAAGTGACTCACAGAATTGACCCCAAATTATCGGTTTCATATGTTTCTTGAATACCAGTAATAACAAACGTGTCACAGCACTATGAGGGTCATCACTGTCCACGTCACTTGCCAATAAAACGATAATTCTCTTCGTTCTTCTTAATTTGAAAAATTCGGCCTCTGGTATCAATGTACTGAAATTTCTAATAAGCTCCACACATGTAGACATAGGATTACAAAACCCTTGCTATATCGTTTGTTATCACCCAAAGAAGCCGTGCACTCGGTATGTATATACCCTTTAAATTACACGTTGTATATAAGTGACAATAGCCAATAGCCTTTTTTTAGGGATGGGAAATCATCCAATAACTGCCTCCCGATCTGGGCGAAGCGGGAGGGTGTGTCAGACTTTTACTGACTAAAATCCATCCGTGTTCCATCATATGCCCTTCGTGTTCTGAGGCCGCGGTAACTCTTTCAAAAAATTCCGCAACCCCAGCAGGCAACAGCCTTCTTGTGGGCCCCGACACTGACATTCTTTGAGGCGCGCGTGGAACACGATGCGCCATCTACACGGGCCTGGTTTCAGTCGGGCGGCGAGCTATCCATAGCTCGCAGCCCGTAGGCCCACGCCTACGGTGGCTGGGGGTCACCCTATTGACTCCCGACGCCCGGAGCGTCTTCTGCGGCGGCTGGGGTGTAAGGGCTGTGAGGGCCTTGTGACCTGCCTCTCCCTCGCACGTTCCGCCACCGCCTTCGCTTACATAACTGCTTTGCAGAAAGAGGTGACTGCTTCCCATGCCTCCTCGCTTTGGAACATGGATTGAACCAAGGCCGGAAGCAAGAAGTCGCCGCCTATCGCCCCTACGAGGACACGGTGGAGCTCTGCCCAAGTTGGGCAAACCTCCACTGTATGTTCCACCGTGTCCTCAGGGTGATCCTCGCAGTGGTGACACCCAGGCGTTTCCTCCCGCCGAATCCGACACAGGCAACTCCCAAAACAACCGTCTTCGGTGAGGACCTGCGTCAGACGGAAGGTGAGGACGCCATGACGCCTCGTTAGCCACTCCTCAAAAAGGGGACTTATTATGGCGTGCAGCCCAAGCCTAATGGCTAAGATGGGTGGCTATAGTGTCGGACTTATGATTGAGAGGTTGCGGGCTCGAACCTCACCCATTATACTACTGTCGTGAACCCACTCCAGACACAAGCATATTTAGAATAGTTGGGTGGTTAACTAGATTGCTAGTAATCTGATTTCTTCCCAAATTACTAGTTCTCTTTTAACAAAAAAAAGTTACTACTATTTTTATAACCCAATTTTCTTATCGTAAGCAAACAGAAACGCTTTCATTTACACATTTCAATTTCAAATAGATTGCTTCCCAATCGAATCAGTCGTAAACGAAACAAATCCTCCTCGAATCTGACAATAAACAGACATTAAACTAATAGCCAATAGCGAACGAATATAAAAGTACTCCGCTTCAATCGGCTATATATAAGGATAAGTTAAGGTAAACAATAAAACTCGTTCATATAATAATTACGTACATATATATTTATATAAGGACCACGTGGGATCCCGGTTATGGCGCCATAAACAGGATTGAAGCGCTCTACGCTTTCTTTATTTACAGTTTTTGGGGTTCCACCAGAAAAAAACTGGGGTAAAAAACTCTTAAAACAATTAATATAAAAAATTAGAAACCACTACTACTATTAAACTCTGGAACTTGCTACCCCTTGACATCAAGAAGGTTGAGTCAAAATTTTCTTTTAACCCTAAAATTAGAAACCACTACTTAAGGGGCTGTTATTCTTAGTGAGCTCTTCGTCATAATTATTTTGAGCTCTCTTAATCAGAATGATTATTATAAAGCACCGTATTTATTAATTTATTATTTTAGCATAATTATACAGGGTGGCGATTAGGTTATGACATTAAATTGTACGGCAGGTATTACAAGTTGTGTTTATCAGTCCGTTAAAATAATAAAATAAATAATTTTACTAAAATTAAGAAAATGTATTTTTCAAACAAAATGGCGTTGTTTGTAAAAATAAATAATCCTTTATAATATTAGTTTACTAATTTGTAAAAGTGGCAAAGCCGCGCCGCGACGCTGGCGCTGATAGAGCACGCGCCAGTGATTGGTCAGCTGATTACTTTTATACAATACATGATTTTGTGAAATATTAAAATGGAAAAAGGTCCCACGGCTATAATATAGTTTACTAGTACTCACGCGGGGCTTCGCTCCCGTGGATTCTATCACGGTAAAAACATAACTCTCCTTTTTTACAGCTTCAAGCTATTTCCATACCAAATTGCATCCAAATCCACCCAATACTTTCGAAGATTAGCGCGTTCAAGCAAACAAAAAAACTTTTCCGCTTTACAATGTAATAGTATAGATTATTAAATTATTTTAATTGTTTATGATAAAATACCTAATATAGAGTACGTTTTTTCAATTAATGTGATAACCTAATCACCACGCTGTATATGTATTTTATTAGTATTATAAATACATTCATTCCATTTTTTTTTCTCGTACACCTACCATTACATGTTTTTGAACCCTGCATCTCGTCCACTCATGTAACACCGTTTTACATAAAGTTTAAATAAATAAAAGGTTGGTGTTCAAAAATGTATTAATTACTAGCTTTTGCCCGCGACTTCGTCCGCGTGGAATAGTTACTTTGGGCTAACGTTAAATTTAACCCCGATTTTGAAGCATTCTTCATTGGCGCTCCGCTCGTATTAGCCTTAGCGTAATGATATATAGCCTACAGCCTTTCTCTATAAATTGACTATTTAATTAAAAAATAATGTTTCAATTCGATCCAGTAGTTCCTGAGATTATAGCGTTCAAACAAACAAACAAACTCTTCAGCCTTACATCATTAGTATAGATAGCTGTTGCCCGTGACTTCGTCCGCGTTTCCGTCGTTTTTCGTAAAAAAAAGTAGCCTATCTCCTTCCTCACGGTTCAGTGATTTTGATGTAACAGACAGATTAACTTTCGTAATTTAGTAGGGAAATATAATATGTCAATCTATAATACTGTTAAAAAATATCGCAATACGGTACCGCACAATATTATTGTTAATAGCTGTGCCCGCGACTCCGTCAGCGTGTAGCTCCTTGTGTGTTATTAAGTTAATGTATTGGTAATATTCTTTAGATCACGTTCACATGAGGCTTAAGTACCTATAGAACGAAAATACTTCAGCGCAAAGCTTCCGGGTAAACTATGTTGAAAGTTGAACCGTCCGGCACGTGAACATAAAGATTTCTAGAACTGCTAACCCGGGAAAGAGCGACGTACAACTGACCATGCGAGAAACAACTGACACCGAGATCTACTCCAGCAACACGAAAAGTCTGCCCTTGAGCCTTATTAATTGTCATTGCATAACACACCGATACTGGGAATTGCGTTCTTTTAAATTGGAATGGAAAATTATTTGGTATTATGGGAATTCTGGGAATAAAGACGGTTTCTCCTGCACCGCAACCTGTTAAAATTTGAGCCTCGATTATATTTTGTTGCAACTGGGTTACTTTTAGCCGAGTTCCATTGCAAAGTTGTGGTGGTTTTAAATTTCGGAGCAGAATAATATTATTATTGTGCGTGTGCGTGTTATTGTGAGCCAACCATAAAAGATAGATATATGCTGTCGTGGGATATTTTTTATATAATTTTAAGGAAAACATTTCCGTCATAAATGATTTCTGTGTAGCTTTAACCATTAAGGTTGCACACGCGACGGAAGCTTAAAAAATGGAGTAATTTCTCCCGTTTTCCCAACATTTCCCTTCGCTGCTCTGCTCCTATTGATTGTACCGTGATGAAAAGTATACTATAACCAGCTCAGGAGTATGTACCTATAATAATTGTACCAAGTTTCGTTAAAATCCGTCGAGTAGTTTTTGTTTCGATAACGGTTATACAGACAGACAGACAGACAGACAGACAGACAAAAATTTTACTGATTGCATTTTTGGCATCAGTATCGATCCCTAATCACCCCCTGATAGTTATTTTGGAAATATAATTCATGTACAGAATTTACCTCTCTACAGATTTATTATAAGTATAGATTATGGGAATTCTAGCAATAAAGACGGTTTCTCTTGCACCGCAACCTGTTAAAATTTGAGCCTCGATTATATTTTGTTGCAACGGGGTTACTTTTAGCCGAGTTCCATTGCAAAGTTGTGGTTCTTTTAAATTTCGGAGCAGAATAATAATCAGAAAGCTTCGAACTGCTAAGCTATCGGGAGTTACACGTGTTATTGTGAGTTAACCATAAAAGATAGATATATGCTGTCGTGGGATATTTTTTATATAATTTTAAGGAGAACATTTCCGTCATAAATGATTTCTGTGTAGCTTTAACCATTAAGGTTGCACACGCGACGGAAGCTTAAAAAGTGGAGTAACTTCTCCCGTTTTCCCGACATTTCCCTTCACTGCTCTGCTCCTATTGATTGTAGCGTGATGAAAAGTATACTATAACCAGCTCAGGAGTATGAAAAATAATTGTGCCAAGTTTCATTAAAATCCGTCGAGTAGTTTTTGTTTCTATAGCGGTTATACAGACAGACAGACAGACAGACAGACAGACAGACAGACAGACAATAATTTTACTGATTGCATTTTTGGCATCAGTATCGTTCCCTAATCACCCCCTGATAGTTATTTTTTAAATATAATTCATGTACAGAATTGACCTCTCTACAGATTTATTATAAGTATAGATATTGACATGTATGAACGATATACAGCTATAATAAAATAGGATAGTAACAGAGTATAGTAGTATACGGTGAGCCTATTGAAAGACGACCCATTTTAAGTTTTTCTGTCTCTAAAGACAGAAAAACTAAAAATGGGTCAAATTATGTTATTCCGTCTATTATGCCTAAAATGGGTACATGGTCATCAAATTGCTTACATTTAAAATATAAGTAGGGAGCGTAGATACATAGTATGCTAAACTAAGAACCTACATAGAAGTCAGATTAAAAAGTGAAGCTGCCTTATATTAAAACATCTTTTGAAAATTCCATCCAGCGTAGTTGACTCTTTTTTTCATTTGTTAGTATTATATTCAGTCTAATTTTACTATGAGGAACCCTTAACATCTTCTTGACACTCGTCTTGACCACGTCTTTATTCAGCCATCGTTTTGCTGGCGGTTTTATTTAAATCCATAATTTAAATGCAGATGAGCGCTGCTCTGAGAGTTGGAGACGTCCATCCTAACTTGAGAAAACTCGAGAATAAGGATAATATCTGCATATAATCGCTTTAGATGGTTTAATAGGAACGCTAGTAGGCACTGCTTAGAGGAAAATTGTGGCTTTTTTTAGACTTATTTAAAATCATCGTGTTTTGATTTATTGCACCCGGAACCTCATGGATAAATATATAATATGGGTTTCAGTCGCAAGCGCGAGTGTTGCTATTGGGTTTTACTGTAAGGAATTTCTCAGTACTAGCCCGGAGTTTGGAAGTTGACGGTAAGATATTGTTACGAGCTGGGGTTCGGTATATAAATAATAAACGCCAATTAAACCAAAATTAACACTTTAATTAATAAAACACAAAATAAAAATTTAACACAATTATTCGCACCACAACACTTGTCACTTAACACTTAAATCGCACTGAAATTCACTTGTATAGCTTGGATTATATCGCCTCGGATCTATTTATACCCCGGTCTTTGAGCTCTAGAACATTCTTGTAAAGTCGACTCACTGTTTATACTGCCAAGAATACTCCAGAAGCTACTTGAGATACACAGTACTGCTACTCGCCGCTAGATGGCGTTAGTGTCTCGACACGATATACTCAGTACTGCTACTCGCCGCTAGATGGCGATAGTGTCTCGAACATTCTAGACTTCTGTCAAAGTTTCTCGACGTACTTCACTAAGCGACTGGCGTAACAATACTATCATGCATCGGAAAGCACGTTAAGCGGTTGGTCTCGGCAGTCACTTGGACATCTTTGACAGTCACTATGGGTAGTCAATGGCTAGAAAATCTGACACTTATCTTGCCAAGGGGTATCGTGTTACCCAGTTACTGGGTTGTGGAGGTCAGATAGGCAGTCACTTCATGTTAAACACATTCGGTTAAACTGGAAGCCGATCCCAACATAGTGGGGCAAATTAGCTTTTCAACCGACGACACAAAAAGGAGGAGTCGACGCGTATATTTTTTTTTTTCTTTTATGTATGATCACCGATTACTCGAAGACGGCTGAACCGATTTAGAAAATTCTTTTTATTTTATTTTATTTTATTTTTATTACATGGAACAACAAACAGTTACATTATAAAAACTTACAACTAGTTTAACAAAAAATGAAGTTTTGACTATAATGGAACCCACTACGCTGTCCACAGATAAACATTAGAGTTTAGTGATAGAGAATATCTAATCGCTAGGTAGCGTTAAGTGCAACGTTTATATCAATTTGTAACAATTAGTCAAATATTTATATAAATGTAACAAACTATAATGAACATAAAAAAAATAAGACAATGTATAAAGTACTTAGGTTATACAAGATAAAATTATAAAATAGTATCTACAATATAACATCAGTTATTATCACTAATTGTGTTAACCCTGCTATTTCCGCCAAATATGGCGGAAAAATCCAGCGTGAAATCGCTAATAGTCCTCCGGCTACCGAAGCCAACGTCGCTGGTTTTAGTGACGCGCTTGACAGCCCATTATCTCCCCCGCTTGCCGATCAAGGCATCCCAGTTGGTCAATTCACGGAAGTGTTTATTAACTCCGATCCCATTGTTCATCAAACAACGAACGACTTCCAGGTAGATAGCCCTCTATTGCCCCCGCCCGCCGACAAAGTCATGCCGATCGCCCGATTCCCGAAATCACCCATTGTTTCCGGCCCACCTACTAATCCCATTGTTCATAAAACAATGGACGCCGCGCAGGTGTGCGCTGCACCTGAATTCCGTGAAATGGACATCACCGAACCTATGTCCAATAACAACTCCGACAATGATTTGTCATCATGCCCCTCATCCTCGGAAGACGACTTTCAAGTCGTCACCGGCGGCAAGAGGAAGAAAGGGAAAACCTCCCAGGCCAGCAAGGCCAAAAAGACCACCGCGTCACCCCCGTCCCCAACTCAAACGCCCGTACGACCCGCTAGCCCCGTCCCAACGACCTCCACTCGCGCGCAGGATAGTCGTCCCCCTAGCCCGATAGCCCAAACTTCCTCAACCCAAAGGAAGCAACGCCCTCCGCCCCCCTTTTACATCCAGGACAAGGGGAAATGGACTGATGTGTCTAAGATGTGTGTTGATCGAAAGATCAACTACACAAACGCCCGTGCCTGCCAAAATGGCATTAAAGTCACCGTCCCTACGTCGAACGACTATAGGGAATTATATCGCGCCCTCCGTGAAAGGAATATTTCCTTTCACACTTTCTCCTTCCCCGAGAACACGCCCACTCGTGTTATTATTAAACGTGTCCCTAAAGAAATCCTAGTACAGGATATTAAAGACGACCTTGCCGATCAAGGTATACCAGTGATCGCCGTCCATCGCTTACATAAAGCGAGAGGCGGTGAGTTGTACGACATGGTTCTTGTCATTTGTGAACCAACCGAAGGTCATCACCCAATATTTAAGATTAAGTCTATTTGCTCCCTATCCGGTATCTCAATAGAAAAGCCCTACAAAACCGCAACAGTGGGACAATGCCACCGTTGCCAACTGTATGGCCATGCGCAGAGCAACTGCTATGCGACTCCCAGATGCGTCAAGTGTCTGGGCGAGCATAGCACTGCGGACTGCCCACGGCCTAAAGACCGAACCCTCTGTTCGGAACCACCCAGCTGCGTTCTCTGCGGCCAGACCGGTCACCCGGCAAACTACCGCGGCTGTCCCAAAGCCCCCAAACTCGCTCCTAAATTAGCGAAGCGCGCCAACGCCCGCCAACAGAGAGAGGCACCTTCTTCTCAAATTCCCCAACGTCTCGCTCCTCAGAGACCGTCCCCGTGGAACAGGCTAAACCACGAAAAAGCCTTTCCCTCCTTGGCCCCTGCCAAACCTTTGCAGGCACTGATGGATATACCCATCGCAGCGCAGATCCTGCCAATAGCCGTGGCTACAGAGCCCACAGCCAGTCACAAACCCGCGCCTCAAACCACTGCTGCTCCTGCAGTCAAACAACCGCCCAATCCCTCACCCGTCGCGCACGGCGAGGCTTGCGCCCAGACTATACTGCGCCATTATAGGTTATTTATGACCCGCCAAGCCAGATCTCTCCGCGATGCCCTTCTGGCTGCCGAACAGCAGAATAACGGCAAAATTACGACGGCAATGTACAGCCAAATATTCAGCACACACAGTGATGTGGTGCTAGGTCTCGACCAGATGGATGCGATGGACTGATCCAATGGATTCCCAACGCACAAACCACACTAGGCCTCGATCCCTCAAATTAGGTTTTTTCAACGCCAATGGCATTTTCAACCAACGCGCCGAAATAACTAAATTCCTCCGCGACCACCAATTAGACGTCCTCCTTATACAGGAGACCCTTTTGAAACCCCACCGCGTTGATCCCAAAATTGCGAATTACCGTCTAGTTCGCAATGACAGAACACGTTGCCACGGCGGCGGTACCCTTATTTATTATAGAAAGGAGTTATACTGCATCCCTCTGACCCCACCCGCGCCTCTCTCTCACCTAGAGTACTCTGCCTGTCGACTAGGCATGACTGGTCATCCTCCGATAACCATCATCTCTGCCTACCATCCCCCACCATCGGTCGCGTCTCTTGCTTCAGACGATCCTATCGCGCTCACCAGCGATCTCACGACTCTCTTCGGCCTGAGTGACTCCGTCTTACTAGCGGGCGATCTCAACGCCAAACACCCCGCTTGGAACAGCAACACGACAAATGCCAGAGGCAGAATCGTGTATAACCTAGGCGCGACCCTAAACTACGACGTCATCGCTCCGATGACTCCCACCCACTACCCACACGACCCCAACCATAACCCCGATGTCCTCGATGTGGCGCTCCTAAAGAATGTAAACCTCCGTTTACACTCCATAGAAGCGCTTCACGAGCTCAACTCGGATCACCGTCCCGTTATCCTACACCTAGGTTCCCGCTCGGGTAACCATGATCCTACCCAACCTCCTCCGACCCAATTGATCACTGACTGGAGGAAAGTAAGTGAAAAACTGAAATCCACCACGTCGCCTCAATTGGACACCATTCCTGACCACATAGTCTCAGTCGCTGACACGACGGCGGCGATCGACTCGCTTACAAATCACGTACAATCCGTCCTGAACGATTGTTCAAGGGAAGTTCCTGTAGTGGAAGACCACCGCTGGAAACTCCCGGACGATGTACGGAATCTGATAACCGAGAAGAACGCAGCCATCCGTGCGTACAGCGCTTTTCCCTGCGCCGCAAACAAAGCTCACATGCGCAACTTACAGCGTGCTGTAAGGAAACGCATTACCGAGCAGCGTAATGCGAGCTGGGACAAGATGCTGAGCGAACTTGAGCCCACCCATCTTGCCTTCTGGCAGCTTCAGAGGAAGTTACGATCCACTGAAGAGGCCACAATGCCTCCTCTCATTCGTCCCGATAAGAGTGTCGCCTTCGATAACTCTGAAAAAGCAGAATGCCTAGCCGACAGCCTAGAGTCCCAGTGTTCTCCCAGCTCTCAACCAGTAGACCAAGCCCACCTCGATATGGTGAACGCCGAAGTCGAACGTAGAACTTCCCTTCCGCCCGTCGAAGATCCCGATAATCCACTGGCCCCCATCACTCCTGATGAGGTCCAGGATATCATTAAAAGTCTCCAACCGCGAAAAGCCCCTGGCTCCGACGGCATCACCAATAGGGTTTTCAAACTTTTCCCCGCCCAGCTTATAGTGCTAATGACTGCCATCTTCAATGGTGCATTGAGCAATAATATGTTCCCCGCAACCTGGAAACAGGCCACCGTCATAGGTATTCCCAAACCAGGCAAGCCCAAGTCTGACCCGTCTAGCTACCGTCCCATTAGCTTACTCAACGTCCTCGGTAAAATCTATGAAAGGCTTATATATAAGCGGCTCAAAGATTTTGCCGAAGCAAAGAGTCTTATACCCAATGAGCAGTTTGGATTTAGAACCGAACACTCATGTATCCAACAAGTCCACCGCATCATAGAACACGTCAGCGCCGGCTTCCAACGGAGCGCAATAACGGGAGCCTTATTCTTCGACATAGCGAAAGCGTTCGACAAAGTCTGGCACAATGGCTTAATCTATAAGCTATACCAACTCGGCGTGCCTGACCGTCTCGTGCTCATCCTACGGGACTTTTTATCGAATCGCACCTTTCGTTACCGAATTGAGGGGGAGCTTTCCTCCCCCCATCCCATTCGCGCAGGAGTTCCTCAAGGCTCCGTACTATCCCCCCTCGTTTTCACGCTATTCACTAGCGATATCCCCAAGCATAAAAATACTCAGCTAGCCCTATTTGCCGACGATACGGCTATCTATTATACCGGTCTTAAACCCGATGCCATCGCTCGGACTCTCCAAACTTCCGCAAACACTCTGGCCAAGTGGTTCCGGAAATGGAGAATCGAAGTCAATCCAGACAAAAGCCAGGCAGTCCTCTTTTCTAAGCCGCGGATAAACCCACCCTCCCCCCGTCCGATTACCATGTACGGCAAGCCGATCCCCTGGGAAAAGCAAGCCAAATACTTAGGCGTGGTCCTCGATAAACACCTTTCCTTCGCTGAGCACATAAAGCAGGCACGTTCGCGCGCCGCTTTCGCTCTAGGTAGGCTCCACTTCATTCTTAGCTCCCGCAGCAAGTTATCACTCAGGTGCAAGCTGCGTATTTTCACCGCGGTCATCCGTCCCATCATGACCTACGCCTGCGTTGTTTTCGCACACGCAAAGCCCTACCTCCTCCACAAGATGCAGACCCTTCAAAACCGATTCCTCCGTAGAGTCACGGGAGCCCCCTTTTATGTTCGAAATGAGCTTCTTCACGTAGACCTCAAGATGCCCACCATCCAGCAGTTCATGAAACGTGTCTCCAAGCGTTTCTTTGATACTGCAATCCAACATAGGAATCCCCTTATCGTATCGGCCGCCCAATACGAACCCTCGCGTATCTCTAAGATTCGCCGACCAAGGCATACCCTAGTCACTCCCGATGACGCAATCACCCTGCTCCAAGAGAGCCGTAGGGAAACAAGTACAGTGGCACACAAAAACAAAAACCGACCGTCCTTCCGTCCTCGCCGCCGAGGCCCGCCGCGACGTCCCCGTAATAGTCCGCCCCGACCCTTGCCAGAGCCAGCCCGCGACGCTGAGCCAGTAGCTTTAAATTCCCTTATTAATAATAATAATGATATGATCCAGCCTGTCCCTAGCTGCCCTCCCCTGCGACGCCCTAAGCCGAGGTCCGTACCCCACAGGGGGTGCCCTTAGCGTGTAGTCGCCTAGTTTGTAAGTTATTTAATAAGCCCTGGCTGGAGGCTTTAATTAATTTATTAATTAAGGCAACCACAGGCAAGTCCGGTTAAGCAGCCGACAACCTCAGAGGTTGACCTGCGAGATGCCACACACAAAAAAAAAAAAAAAAAAAAACTAATTGTGTTCAATAGAGTACAACGAATGAGTCTTTTAAACTTACTTATTGTGCAATTAAAGATATCAATTTCGACAAAGTTACTATTGTATGTGTCAACCATACGGCGGATAGGCGAGCGTTTGAAAGGGTATACTTTGTACCAAGTCAGGATCTGATGATGGGATCCTGGAGAAATCGAGGGAACTCTTCAAATATTATAGGCACACCTATAGTGATTTGAGTATTTTTATAGTAACCTGTGTAGTTGCATTCGAAAAGCACGATTTGTGAAGTGGACCTGATGATGAAGATCACAGATGGCCACTGCAACTACTCAATATATAAGTAAGAATAATAAGTATTTAATGGGTTCCGCTTCGATTACTTGAATACGGTTATTAAGCACAATAATTATGCTCGTCATAATAAATATGGTGAAGTGAAACTGATGGTGAAGTACTGGGAGAACTCCTCAACAATTAACGGCCCAGCATTGGGAAAAGTATTATATTGTAAAAGGTTATAAGTAGTTGAAATTTAGGCTTTTGTAACTAGGTAAATTATAAATCGACCAACTAAAAAGAGTGAAATAAAAACTTTTTACCAAAAAATTAAACCGACTTCCAAAAAACACTGCAAATTGAAAAATAACTTTAATTTCGGAAGTCGGTGCCAAAAACAAAAATACAAAACTAAAGACACCGACTACAGGGACTATAGGGGCCGGCTATTATATGCATATTATGAAGTCATTAAAAATGCCTTTTCATGCATAAAATTGTTATGATAACAAAGAATCTGATCCAATTGTAGTTACAGTAAAATTGTATTTTATGGTGAGAAAATAAATATAATACATTACTATTACTATTTTTTCCTCAATACAAACCGTTCATAGTATACAAAAATGCACTTGGTTAAAATGTGGCTGACAAACGTTTCAATATCAGACTCCCACAAAGCAGCGTGCAAGCTGGATAACGTTCATTTGTCACACGTCAAACGCTTAATATCCTGAGTGAGCTGGAACGCGCTCATTGCACCCGAGCAAGTGTAATTGGCGAGGAACGGATATTGTACGCTCGTAAAAAGTGGCTTAAAGGCCTTAGAAGTGCAGTCAGTCGCGCAGTCCGATGTGGCTGTGATATATTAACTTGAAAATGGATATAGGAAAAATGAACCATTACTTTGGACTTTAGCTATTTCAATATATTAAGCAATTGCCAAGTATGTAATAAAATCGAAGATGTCCAACATTAAAATCTATTATACTGGGGGGTTTTTAAGTCAAGAGTGAATAGTTTACTTCTAGGTAACCGTGCTTCATGTTCGACCACATCATCATTTACCATCAGGTGAGATGGTAGTCAAACGCGAGCCTACTATTAATAAAAAAAAAAACACTTGTTGAGCAAGGCTTTTATTTATAGATGAATTTAGATTTTATTAAAGCCTTATTCCATTTTTTTCCCGATGGTAATTTTAATAATTACACTCCTAGTGTATGCGTGTTTCGGCAATAGTTTAAAGGATGGGGTAAATGTAGTCAGAACTGGGCAACAAGTTTGGCACCGTCGGAAGCCTCCATCAAGTCCTGCAGTGAACAGTGGACAGGACATGCAGAACAGGAAATTAAGTGCACCATGGTTTGTGGAGCAACACCACATATACACTCCAAGGCAGAGGCCCTTTGTAAGTCCTTGATTTATTATGTTATGGTGTACAATAAAGAGCATAAATATATCTATCTATCCTCGTCCGTGTGTCACTGCTGGGTGCCAAGTGAAAACCAGCGCTGGGTGTCTTTCGCCCAGCAAATGCTGAGTTGGTAACCCTTTCGGTGTAGACATGTTCAGCGAAATTCTTAGTGTTATTTTTTTATGTTTCTAATTTTCTATTGTTTGTTGTTGTGTCTGTTTATCACCGAATAAATGGTTTTCAATTTCTAATTTATCTATCAATAAATCTCCCCTTAACAGATTTTCCTTGCAACGATCAACCTGGGTCCAGAATCTACTTAAAGAGTCTCTTACTTTATTTTTTTTACATTCCCTTTACCCTAAGACATGCCTCGTCTACATGATCAACTCTATAGTTCACCCGTTGGAAATAACTCAAATTACAATACTCATACAACCAATTGTCCAAACCACTACACACTATCAATTTTCCCTCATTTACGTATAGAATTGATAATAATTTACCGGCCCCAGAACTGCGTATAGTTAGATGTGCCAACGAATCATTGCACATGGGTTGACTTCAAATGGGTCACGTCCATTGTGTTACTGTTTGTGTATAGTGTCGAGATAGAGTTTGGGCTAATATATTTATTGGCTATTAGTATTTATATCGAACACATAAGAAAAAAGACCTTTGTCTTTTTAAACAGATAACAGATGCTCTCAAGTATGCTCTCACACAAAAGTGGCGTTGGGCAGGCCACCTTGCGAGATACACGGATGAAAGATGGAGAGCAGAAGTGACAACATGGGCAGGACTGACGGGCAAAAGAAGAAGAGGCCGTCCAAAGACCAGATGGCTTGCTGACATCATAGCAATAGCGAGAAAGGAGTGGAGAACTAGAGTGAAGAATAAGAAAACATGGACTATGCTGGAGGAAGCCTATACCCAATATTGGGTTGCAACAACAGAATAAAAAGCAGATCAGAAAAAGAAAAAATGAATTGTAAATAGTAAGATTTTTTTTTATTACTGATGGGCCCATTCTTGACTTCGATCTCGCCTGATGGTAAGCGGTAGATGAGGTCTACGATGGGACGAGCGAGCCCAGAAGATGCCTATTTACTCGCGCTTTAAAGGCTGAAAGGTCATAAGTGGCAGGGAACACAGAAGCCGGCAGAGAATTCCACAGCTTGGCTGTGCGCACAATAAATGTGGAGGAGAAGCGCTTGGTACGACAAGACGGTTATTGCTGGAAATAAAGGGTTTTATTATTATTTATTATAATATTTACATCAACTGCCTCGTTGGTCGAATGGTTGCAAGCGCGACTGCTGATTACTAGGTCTTTGGTTCGATTCCTGGGTCGGGCAAAAAGTGCTATTGTGCCTCGGAAAGCACGCTTTTTGCTTTTGTTTGCATTTGATCATCGTTGACAGTTGTTACGGGTAGTCAGAAGCCAGTAAATCTGACACTGGTCTAGTCATTAGGTACCGTGTTACCCAGTTACTGGGTTGTGGAGGTCAGATAGGCAGTCAATCCATGTAAAATACTAATACTCAGCTGCTTCCGGTTAGACTGGAAAAAGGCAAAACAAAAAAAAAATGATGAATATTTATATCGACCACAATAATTTTAAATGGAAGACCGTCACTGGCATTAAATTAACAAAACAAAATTATCATGTCAATGTGTAATTTACTAACTAACCAATTTGCACTAGATGTCATTTATTTATCTGACATTGCAACATGTACCGCTATTGTTCATAAGTTTAAATAAATAAAGTAATTAATATAGGTGGTAGCTCATGTCCGTCTACTATGATAGAGAACTATGGATGTCCTCTGCCCCATCTGTCTCATAGAGAAAATAAATTAAGTACGTGAAAATATTAACGTGTGTATTTATTTATTTCTTCAAAAAACACAATACAAGCTCTCAGTAGAACTCGAAGTTATTACCTACATAATTATAAAAATCCATATATATGTCAGAAAAAATACATGTAAAGTTATAAAAGTCGAAAATAAATAAGTGTCAGAAATTAATGTCAAAAATTGATAAAAAATGTTACAGAAATGTCAAAATTGACAGTTGTTAAAAAACGAAATTATATATTTCATTGTGGTGTTATTTTATTATAGTAGGTATGTATGAGCATGTCTGTGAAACATTTATTAACTATAGCAGTAATCATAGAACCCAAGAACAAGACAGAATCGGGGCAACCCTGCCAGCCGACGAAAATTTTTAAAAAGTAAGTTTCAGTTGGGTAAACTACACAACTGTTATCCACAATCCAGTAGGTGCGTACATGATACCACCAGCCAATAAGATAAGATAATCTAGTCTTGCGTCAGCAAGGCTGGTGTCATTTTTCTGGTTTCTGATTACCGGTTACGACCGCCAAAAATGTAACAACTTTTTACCAAAAAATTAAACCGACTCCCAAAAAACACTGCAAAGTGAAAAATAACTTTAATTTCGGTAGTCAGTGTCTTTAGTTTTGTATTTTCGTTTTTGGCACCGACTTCCGAAATTAAAGTTATTTTTCACTTTGCAGTGTTTTTTGGGAGTCGGTTTAATTTTTTGGTAAAAAGTTTTTATTTCACTCTTTTTAGTTGGTCGATTATTAATTTACTAAATGTCAACTACTTCTACTAATCATTTACAAAATATTGCTTTTCCCAATGTTGGGCCGTTAATTGTTGGTACTTCACCATCAGCTTCACTTCACCATATGCATTGTGACGAGCATATTGTGCTTAATAACCACATTCAAGTAATCGAAGCGGAACACATGAAATACTTATTATTCCTGTTTATATATTGAGTAGTTCCAGTGGCCATCTGTGGTCTTCATCATCAGGTCCACTTCACAAATAGTGCTTTTCGAATGCAACTACACAAGTTACTATAAAAAATACTCAAATCACTATAGGTGTGCCTATAATATTTGAAGGGTTCCCTCGATTTCTCCAGGATCCCATCATCAGATCCTAACTTGGTAATAATGGGACCAACTTCAAAGTATACCCTATCAAACAAAAAGAATTTTCCAAATCGGTTCACCCATCTTCGAGTAATCGGTGATCATACATAAAAAAAATATACCCTTGTTATTTTAGTCGTCTTACAACGGCAGCTCACTTCATGTATCCAATAACTAGTAAACATTCATTAAAAAAAAAACATATTTATGAACATTAAAATCCTTTATTTAATCAATAATTGAATATACACTTAAATAAAAACCCTAAACTACATATATACATCTGAAAATAAACTAAAATATGTCGTCCAGAAATTCGTGCGCATCGCTGTCTACTGGTAATGTGCCCAAAAGTCTGGTGGCATTGCCACGCTGTATGGCAATGCTTAACCGCTGTCTAAGGTAAAAGCCAGCCTTTGGGTCACGCGAAATGTCAACTAGGCGCCTGGATAGTTCTTTAAATAACACAGGACAACAAAATTTAACCAAACTTCTTAACCAGAAACTAAACTATACATTTCCGAAGGTTTTCGATGCGTTGAATCCGAATCTGGCCTCAGAATTGCTCTATCATGTCAGGTTTCTGAGATATCCTATCCTAAAAGTGCAAAAAGTACCGTTTTCGCCCGATTTTGAGGTTATGTAGACTCACGAATTACTTTTTCTAAAAAAAATAAAGGTTACCATATAATAAGTCTTATTTTTTAAGAAAAATGAGTCTCATTTGCAGAAAATGAGTAATCAACTGTATCACGTCCATGATCTCAATTGATTTTCAAGTATACGAAAATTATAAAGATAAGATTTCCAAAACACGATATCTCAGCGAAAAAAAAATTTGAGCAAACTTAACGGCATTTGAAAGAAGAAAACTTGTTCTTTAATATAGTAACATTTTTTTTTAGAAAAAATAATTCGTGAGTCTACATAACCTCAAAATCGGATAAAAACGGTACATTTAGCACTTTTAGGTTAGGATATCTCAGAAACCTGACATGATAGAGCAATTCTAAGGCCAGGTTTGGATTCAGCGCATTGAAAACCTTCGGAAATATATAGTCTGGTTTCTGGTTAAAAATTTTGTCGGCTTGTGTAATTTGTGAGCACTCGGACCCCACGATCCCAAGGTCTCCACCCCAAACGGCTCGAAAATATAACTTCCAACAAGGTTATTATATTTCTGCTGCTTGAGGTTCTCAGCAGCCGCAGCGGCAGCGCCAACACAGCAAGATGAGCTAGGAAGATGGGATGGTGCAAAAGTATCGACACAAGTTGCGTCCCACACTAAAGCCCTACCCATCTTCCAAGGAAATAAAACATGCCGTCCGGTCTTTTGCCATCGTCGCATGCCAGGCCACTGGGTTCTAATATGGCCGGAACGCCGACGGTGACAAGAGCTCGTTGGATAATGTCGTTAATATTCGTGTGCCGTGTTATGCGACCCGCGCTGCGGCCGCATGAAAGGCCGTGGTGACAGAGGCTGTTTGACAACTTCGCCACAGTGGCAGCGATGAGCAGAACAACAGGGGGCACCTAATCGAAGGGAAGCAGCAGAAGAGGCAGAAAGTAGTATCATCAAACAAGGTGCCTATGTTCGACGACGAAAGTGCATGAAGTGTTGTGCGCTAGGGTGAGCAACCTCTGATAAAGATGTCACCGCTCTTCCATGCCTTGGAAATCAAGGCTCGATCCCCGCCCGTAACAGGATGTTTCAAACTACGTCATAATAATAAATAATAGTGTAAATTTTAAATTATTCAAATGTTCATAAATATGTTTCTTTTAAATGAATGTTTACTGGTCATTGGATACATGAAGTGGGCTGCTATTGTAAGACGACTAAAATAACACGGTGTATACGCGTCGACTTGATAACCTCCTCCGCTTTTTTCGTCAGTTGAAAATGACAGCCAGCAACACTACTTAGCGTGCTTTCCGAGTCATGTTCACTCTCGGTATTCGGTATGTTCAAAATGGTCACCCGAGATCGAGCAGTGTGTGGCTGCTATTATTAAGCTCGAGCTCCTCTATACACAGTTAAATTGTTTTTTTGACGTGACAACGTCTTATAATTCGATGAAGCTGGCTGCACGCACGAAAATACATGACTCATGCGGCGTCACCTCACTCTAAGGCGTCCCATTGCTCTGAGGCGTTCCAAAGCAAATCAAATTGGATGTACAAGTTGACATTTATGTATGGCTCAACGAGTCAAGTACTAGGCTATCATAAAACGGTAAGAGATGACGTCACTGTGTAGGGATTCTTTGACATTTATGTATGACTCAACGAGTCAAGTACTAGGCTATCATAAAACGCTAAGAGATGACGTCACTGTGTAGGGATTCTTCCATTGTCATGAGAAGTGCAGTAATACTGATGTAAAATTAAAATTTTCTTTTGAAAAATGCAACCATTCCATCAGTATTTCCTTATGACGTTGTCACGTTCAACTACCGTCAGTAAACCGACTTTACAGACAACCGATATTTTTTTTTTAAGAGTACTAGCAATGTGCATTCACATTACTACCATTCTGTTTACCCCTTCAACTTAGCTAAACATGCTTGTGTCTGGAGTGGGTTCAGCAATAGCGACGGGGCCCCACGGGGCCAGTGCCTGCCGCGGTCGCGAGAATGTTCTAATGAGATACCGCGGCCACGTAACTTAAGGGCAGTTGAAGGAACAGGGTGGGTTTTTAGTCAATAGAAGTCTGACACTCCCTTTCACTCCACCCAGATCGGGAGAAGTCATTCGATGTTTTTTTCACCTGGAAAAAAAAGTCAAAGAACAATATTGAATTCTACGTTATGTGAATGTCTATTGCCTTACGCACACGTAATACATACCTACAGCAATTGCGGTGAATATTTGATTGGTGGCGCACAATAGTTCGTTGCAGATATTTTTCGAACAATTACCGGTACGTTAGTTTCCTGACGGCCTGAATTGAATAAAATGAATGCGCGGTACGTAGGCTGGACAAACAGACTTGTTTGTATGCCTATGCCTGTTCATTAATAAATCTAAACATTTGTAGCGCTTTGTTTCGGTCAACTCCAAGCGTAAATAAATCTATTTGGTGTTTTAGTATTTGTGATACTTTTGCAATTGTAAATCTTGTAGCTTGAATTTTAGAATTTATTCCCGGTTCTTCTCCATAGGAAACGATTCAAATCACGCTGCTGGCATTCTAAAAGTACCCCTACAGGCCAAAGTGAAAAAATTATGAGTTTTGAACATAAGTCTATATTCAACACGTGTTTAGTTTATAAAAATTAACTGAAACTCCTAATTTCACTCTCTTACTTCAAATGTGCACATTAAATTATGCCCCGTGTGTGGTTTACCGAATTTAAATAATGTATTTTGCACACGACTTTGATAATGTGTCTTTAAATAATAACTTGAATTTTTTGGCACTCTTACTGTTTCAGAATAGTATCATTTTACTTAATTAGTCTGTAATCGAAAATTCTTATATTAAATTACACTATAATCAAGTGAAAATGATATATAAACTATAAACCAATCACCATTGACTTCAGCTCTTCAAAACCAAACAACACGATTGCCCGTTCTTGATTCCCGAACCCACTCTCGACATGATTTCAATAAGGTCCCTCTACTAATATTAGCACAGTATTCTAACGCGGTCATTACCTCAACAAACACACCGACGGCAGACGCTCGATATCAATTGAGAGGGTACTCCACAAACAATATTAGCAATTGATACGGCAACATTCATTGCGATGACCGGGGAAGGGTATAGAAATGGTTATAGTTAGCAACAGCTTTTGATATTTATGTATCTACTCGTATATTAGGTACTACCGAGTAAATCCCAATCCCGTGGATATTCTGGGACTATTATGCATCTATTTGAATAGATCTTCACAATAGGACTTAAGTCCCACAAAAATAAACTAAGAGAGACAGACAAGAAGCCAGTCTTGTCATAAAACGGTAAAGTCGACATGACCACGACATATTCTCAAGCTCTCCACTTGTATCGATTTTACTATAGTGACATAAGTATTTTAATCAATAGAGGCTGACAGCGACTTTGTTTTGAGAATATAATCATTTACCGATAGCCTGTATACGCACACACATAAATAAAAATAGATAATCGATTTTAAATAAAATAAATAATTGACAACAGTGTGTGCCTCACGGTTGCGGATCATTTCATAATTCCTGCAATGTTACCAGACAGTTCCTATGTGACGCTGGTCTTCGAATTCGTTACACAAATCATTTTTTGTACTAAATGTTGCAAATTGACTAGGAATGTACTAATTAGCCCCAAGCAATTACTTCTGCTCTATCATAGTTTTTCAAACAATACCGATGATTTTTGAGACTTGGCCTAAATAAGCTCTACTTTTTTTCCCTATATATGATGATGAAATGATGGAACCGTTACCTAAATAGATTCATCATGTCTGCCTGCAGTCCGTCCATATATCACAGCCACTTTATTCTAGTACTATTAAGACTACTATAGCGCGAAAACATTCGCGCCCCTCTAGAGCCACTTTATTCTAGTATTCCACGCGTAGTATACCGGCTCGGTTGCGTGCATAGTAAGTAACTATTTAGTAATCTGTCGTAAGATGCAGCGCTACACTAGTCGCAGCGCTGTTCACGTTCCGGCCGCCATTTTAAAACATTGAGTTATAATGTACTATAATACATTATAAATTTATAACTCAATGTTTTAAAAAGAGAAAGTTTTTTCCACTATCGCTTGCGCGACGCGTATTCGTTCGACTCCCGCGCATCTTGTGTAGAATCCTTTTGAATCCTTTTGTAACTTTTGTATCTTATTGTAACTAATTATCTTAAGTGTAACGTGCTATTAAGTAGAATAAACAGTATTTTATATTATTATAGTTAGAGTTTACAATTTTTAAACAATTTGTTTTTGAAATATAAAGGAAGGACCCTCATTAATACAAACACTACGAAAAACAAAAAAAAATGCGTTGCTACTACGGAATCTGTTTTTCTGGATGTATTAATAAATGTATCAATAACCAATTAGACATCTAGATTTTGATCGTTTCTTTCTATGCTTACATGCTGGACCTATTCACAGTACCGACGATATTTTGAATACGCTAACCAATTATACTGACGGGGTTGCGGAAATGTTCTAACGAGATACCACGGCCCCGGAATGCAAGGGCAACTGTTGGAGCAGGGTGTGTTTTTAGTCAGTAGAAGTCTGACACTCCCTTCCGCTCCACCAATAGCGGGTGGAGTTATTTGATGATTTTTCCACCCAGAAAAAAACACTTATACCGAGTACAAGTTAGTTAATTAAAAGAAGTCAAAACAGTGCATAGGAAAATAAAAAAAAACTTACAAAACCTTAAAAACTTCGATAAGCGTTTTTCTAATATATTTTAAGACTTTGAGTCTTTTAATAGCTACGGAATATCGCCTCTTTTCTGTTTAAAACAACATTCATTTCAATCAAAACGTCTCTAAGTCCGAATGTGATAATCCTTAAGTAAATTGCAACCGCTTTTGAAACTGTTGGAGCTAACGACTCCATAATCGTGGAATCACTTTCAAAATACCCTCGTTGAAGGAATTTGCATTTTGGAAAGTATTATGAACTTTTTTGGAAATAATATTTAAAGAATTCAAATTGAGGCTACGACAATTCAGCTTAAAAGAGAAATGCTAACTTTATTTCATTTTGAATGTAGTTTTAAAAACTACTTGGTATTGACTAGAGCTGTCTCTACGGTCTTGGTGGAAGCTTATCAAATTAGGGATAAGAACTTAGCTTATAATTTTGAATTTTATTATATAAATGTACAACTCTGGTTCCCAAGTGTCTGTATCTTGGCAACCAGAGTTGTACGCCTCGCTTGGCGATCACTCTAAAACCAATTGTGTAATATTTGATTAATAATAATAATAATAAAATAAAGAAAAAATGTTTATTCTGCTAGAGAAAATGCACACGAACAAAATGTAAATAAATCGGTGAGCATACATAAAAGAAAAACTGCACACAACCGAACATACAACCACCACTTTTGAAGACTTGAAGTCGGTAAAAATCCTTACTAATATTATAAATGTGAAAGTAACTCTGTCTGTCTGTGTGTTACGCAATCACGCCTAAACTACTGAACCGATTTTAATGAAATTTGGTACGGACATAGTCTAGAGCTTGAGAAAGGACATAAGCTACTTTTTAATGCGAAAAAAGGGCTGTAAGGGGTTGAAATAGGGGATGAAAATTTGTATGGAAATTGCGTCATTTCTAAAGCTAGAAGCTTGAAACTTATTTTTTTTTGACTCTTGATTAGATATTAATAAATACGACATTCAAATTATGTATGAATTTTATTTTCAAAATCATTAGCCTAAAAAATAAAAATGCTGCCGAAAGTCACTATACCGAGCGGACGAAGTCGCGGTCACAGCTAGTCACTAATAAGAAAGATACTACGCCATTTCAAATTACATAATTTAAAATCAAAAACTGATTACAGTAGGTACTTTTGACTCATGTAGTGGGTAAAAACGCTCTTAAACGCGCTGTCACGAATCCATATTTATGATGCTTGTCTCAACGCGAGGTATCTGTAAATCTATACTAATATTATAAAGAGGAAACCTTTGTATTTTTGTATGTTTGTATTGAATAGGCTCAAATTTCAAAATTTCTTTTACCATTACTTAGAGGGATTCTTCCGAATTCGTATAGGCTATATTTTATCCCGGAAAATAGATAGGATTTTTCGTGGTAGTGAAAATTGTGGAGTAAGGCGTCGAAAAAACTGTCGTACGTTAACGATTCTCGCGAACGCTGCCTATATTTAATATAAACATTGCACCCGTGCGAAGCCGGGGCGGGACGCTAGTTTAAAATAATCTAAGAATACCGATCAAAAAAGATTATAATTGATACTTATAAAAATAAAAAGGCACAACTTACGAGTTGTAGGCCGTGGGTTCGAACCCAGCCAGCATTACTTTGTGTAATTTTTATTATCACAGCTCTCAAGCTGGTGATGGAAAACATCTTGAAGAATTCTGTCCTAGGACTGAAAATCCGGAGATTTCCAACTAGCCGCACTGTGCCCGCATGGTGGATCTCAGCCTATTCTCTCAAAAATAGAAGAGGCCTGTGTTTCAGAGAGAAGCCGTGTACTTGGTGTGTATATACCCTTTAAATTACACGCTGTATATGCGCTTGAGACAGTACAGTTATTTTGAAAAGATAGACATATCATTTTTATTTACTTCAGTTTTATTCATACATATTTATGTATTGGTATGTATAGATGCAAAAGTTTAGATGTAATTATGGCTGAATTGATGTTTGTTACTAAATCACGCCAAAATGATATATGAATTATTTATGCAACATGACATAGAGCTTTTTAAATGTGCAACCACATGAGTGAAGTCGCGTGTGGCAGGATTAATTATTAAATGTAGGTAATTACTTGCCCTAATCTTACACACCTTGGTATAAACACGCTCGGTAAAATATTTAAAACAAAGCATATTTATTCAAAACTTTAATCTTGCAGTATCCAATCTTCTTCACGCTAATTTCTATTAGTATTTCAGTTTAGGTACGAAAGCTGGCGACTTTCACAATCAGCTCCAGACAAAATTCCCCAGACGAGGCGACGCCGCAAGTTAAATAATTGAACTAATTTGATACAAATACTAAGTTATTAATATTAAAGTATTATGTATATTAATAATTGGATTGTATTCGTTTTCTACTAGTTAATATTATGTTAGTCAGTTTCCTGTCTAAGTGGATGCATGGAATGGAATCAGGAGTCACTGCGAAAATCTACACCAAACTAATACTACAGAAAAATACCGAGTGTTTATTCCGCCAAAAACTGGTATCCACTTCTCCTGATGATACTCTGTGGAGGGGCGAAACATGTGTCAATTGTGGTTTGTTTGCATGTGGTATGTTTTTGTTGCATCCCTTCTGCATGCTCATATATTTGCGGGCAGTAGGGAGTAGGGCGATGCTGCATACTGTATGCAAGATTATAATCAAAAGTATGTCTCGTTGGGAAAGCATAAGACTACATATACCTACCTATAGGTACTAAAATTTTTAAATGACTAAATGCAAGAAGTATTAAATTTTTCTTGATAGCTTGATGTCTGTGTTTCCTGATAAGTATAGACTGGGGGTATTTAAGTAATCAGTGAATAGGTTACTTCAAGGTGAGCGTGCTTCATCTTAGACCACATCATCACTTACCATCAGGTGAGATGGTGGTCAAACGCGAGCGTACTATCAATAAAAAAAATGTCATTGTGTACCTAATTTAAAAAAAAAAAAATTATTGTTTGTTTAAATTCAAATTTTAGTCTTTTTCTGTTTATTAACAACATGTATGCCTGTGTATACTCATGTTGCAATAAATAAATGACTTGAATCATTTTCTATAGATAGAGCAGCTCTTGCGATGCGCCTCCACTTCCTGCGGTCTTCAGCATCTCGGGAGCTTTGGACTAAGGTCGTCTCTGTTGCCGCTTTAATTAGGTCTGTCCAACGCATAGAGGATTGCACGCTTGCCTTCTACTTGCCCCTGTCGTACAAGTCGTTCCATGGAGTATTCATTTTGTACAATATTTCCAAAGTATTCCTTGATTCGGAGCTCCTCCAAGACCACCCATCGGTTACCACCCATGTACCACATATGGAATTCAATACACTATTGAGAATTACTGATACTGTAAGCCTGCATCATCCCACTCCTGAGTAAAACCTTCATGACTTCCAATCTATCCAGAGACAAAGCAGACCACTGGTCGTTGGTTTTGTCCTGTTCGATCTACCATCTTATACGAGGTGTGCCTTGACGCCTTCAGGAAATGTCAGGGCTTCAGAAAGTGGTTATTTTGGAGTACAACTCATGGGGTATGCGGCACACGTGTCCACTTCAAATTAACGGCTTCTTTACTTGTGAATGGATTAAAAATAAAGTTAAAATTCCCCAGTAGAGTGTTGAATGATATCATTGGGTGACATAGGTATACACATTTACCTATATTATTACTATAACCATAGTTCAATTTCTTTATTTCGGTTATGTTGTTTCCTTTTTGCTCATTGTGAATAATTATGCCTTGCGTATGCCTTTATTATTTCCTTTAACTGTATAAATCTTGGTTTTTCTAGAACGTTGTAGGTACATGTTTATATTATAAACTAGCTGACCCGCCACGACTTCGTTCGCGTGGTATCCTACCCCTATCCAACCGATACCACTACCCCTAGCCTACCGATACCCTACCCATACCTTACTCTACCCCTACCCTACCCAAACCCTACACTACTCCTACCCTACCCTACCCTACCAATACCCTACCTCTACCCTCCCCTACCCTTGAGACCTTTCCTACTTTTTTTTTCATTTTTCATAAGAACCTTCTCCTGACAAAACCAAACACAACAAAAAAAAGAATCAGCCAAATCGGTCCAGCCGTTTTCGTGTTTTGCGCTTAGCAACACATTTAGCGATTCATTTTTATTATATAGATAAATAGTGAGTTGGTATGAAGTAATGATAATTCATTTTTCTTTTTCATCGATGCTATTATTTGAGCACGCCTCGTTTCTATGAGTAATAGTGTGTAACAATATAATAATATTTTGTATATATACCAACTTACTATACAGGATGTTTGGCAGAACGTTGAACATACGAAAATGGTGGATAGGTGGGGTCATCTGCTACTTACTCAGCCCTAATTTATTTGGCCCTGGCCCACAGGATATTTTATTCATTTAGAGACGACATTTAGACGTTGCGAGTGCGGGGGTTCCGCGGGTGTGCGGGGGAAGCTACTTAACAGTAAAAATAGAGCGGCATTCTAATAATTTTACTTCGCACTTGCACTTCGCACTTAACACTTATCACTTAACAGCGCGACCGTTTACACGTTGATTTTACTAATCACTTGACACTTGCACACTTGCTACTTAACAGCGTGTAAATTAGCCTTAAGTCGGGATGTAACTGCCTCTGCGTTCTCACGTGCTTGTTACGCTTACGTTTGTTTTTGTTCACTTCGTTTTGTTTTATTGTTATCACTAGTTTTGTAACCTGTTAGTTAAGTTTTTTTGTTATTACTGTTACCTGTTGTTATTGGTAAAGAAATGGCTGCTTTTACCAGTGAGGAATACGTGGACATGTTGTTAGCGTATGGAAGCGCTACTACTAATTTGTGTGAAGCGCGAAGGATTTATCAAGAGCGTTATCCCAACCGCCGAGTACCCAGTCATCAGACGTTTGCGAGTACTTACCGACGTTTATGACAAGCCGGTAATCTGAACTTTCAAGAACCACGAGTGAACGCAGCACGACCCGATACTACCATTGACGAACAAGTTCTTGCCGAGTTTGACGCGGACCCTACCAAAAGCATTAGACAGCTTCAATACTGGCCTAAGCATATGGAAATTGTGGTCTGTTCTCTGAGCAGATGGTAGGCATGCTTTTCACTACACTCTTGTGCAAGGCAAGATTTTAACACATCTAAGCCGTTTACGCACTACATCTGATATGATTTTGTGGAATGTAGTAAATTATGAGACAGTTCAATTGATCGTTCCATTTTAACCTTGATTTCGTCACTTTCTTTATTAGTTGTTTTGCCTCATATTGTTTTTAGCGCTACCAATTCTAATTTCAAATTAAATTCGAATAAACTATTCCTATTTGACCGCATTCACGTAACAATCAGGCGGCCAGCGCTTACAGGATTCAGTTTGCGCAGGTAGTCATCGTTGGTAGTCATTGTAACTTGCCAGCGCTTATCGCTCCTTTTCAGAACAAAGTATGGAAAGTCGCACCCCCTTTTGTATTTATGGCTGTGGCTATATATTATGGCCAATTGGGTACTTAAAATTGAAGATAATTTAATTTAGATAATTGTAGAGTTTGAACTCGGAGGAAGAAAAGATTCAGTATTGAAATCAATTCTTAGACGTGTTTTGTTTGTTCTAGGTCTCGATTGTCATCTCATCGTCTGTCTCATTCTGGGAGACGTGTGCAATTTTGTCGCCATTTGCTGCATACCGATGTGGACGACGTAAACTTTTTAAAAAGTATTCTGTGGACGGACGAGTCAAAATTTGACAAAGAAGGAATTGTCAATGATCACAATCTTCACTAACAATTAAAACCCACACGTGAAGAGACAAAGGGGCTTCCAGAGGAGATTCAGTGTGAATGTCTGGGCAGGAGTGATTTGCGATAAGCTAATAGGGCTTCATTATTTGCCCGACAACATCAATGCGAACAACTACTTGGATTTTTTGGTAAATGATTTACCACCATTAGTGGAAGAAGTGTTCCAAGTAGACATAAACAGGCCTATTGTCTTTCAACACGATGGCTGCCCAGCTCACTGGAGTCTGATTGTACTTGAGAATTTTGATAATTATTTTTCAAATTCGTGGGTTGGCAAGGAGGACCAATTTCCTGGCCTCCGCGATCTCCCGATCTCACTCCACTCGATTTTCATGTGTGGGGAAGGGCAAAGGAACTTATTTACACTACAGAAGTAGAAAGTCGAGAAGATTTGATAAATTGAATCAATGCTGCTTTCGAAGTTATGTGACAGGAAATGCTGCTACGCATAACAACTGTAGAAATCAGATGTAGATATCGCGCCGTATATTGTAAATGAATGGCTTCAATTTGAACATCTGTAATTTGTAATTAAATTGCAAACACTGAATGATACTGCTGATAGGACAGATTTATTTAATTGCTGTCTGAATGAATTCACAAAGGTAACATTGTTTGTATTATGTTATGCTAATATATAAGTAGTAGCTTTAATTGTAATTTAGAATGTAACTAAAGACCACGCTACTGCATTAGGATTATTGCCTGTAATGATAGTTGTGTTTGTGATAAATAAATAATTTAATTGT
This sequence comes from Tholera decimalis, assembly GCA_943138885.2. Lineage (NCBI taxonomy): Eukaryota > Metazoa > Arthropoda > Insecta > Lepidoptera > Noctuidae > Tholera > Tholera decimalis. The sequence continues at coordinate 35,674,430 of OW964567.2, forward strand.
TTCATTAACGCACCTAACCGGTACAACTATTTTCTTTGTACTTAATTAAAGAACTTACATAATTTCATTTTTAACAACCTTGCAGTATTAAATTTCACATAACATTTCACTTTTCGTAAAGGTAGTTTCATCAAAAATTTCCTACTTGATAAAATTATGAAATAAATCTCAAGTTTTTTTTAAATACAAATAACACACCATTAGAAAGGGAACACACTAAGGATGTGTTGCTAGAATTGGAACTACTCAATAATTTTATTTTCTTTTTTTTAATGCAAGTTGAAATTAAGATTTAACTATTTTTAACATCTTTCTGTAAGTTTGAGGACTCATAACTTTTTTCTAGCTAACATCTGAATAAAGCAATAGTTTTATAAGAATCTACCAAAATTAAAGATTAAAATTAAAACAAAAGATTGCCTGTTTTACCCATTTTTAATAAAAATTACACTTTAAAGTTAAGAAAGTGGTAGTTAGAAGAAAGCAAAAAAAATATAAAATGTCCAGGGGGCCAGGGCCAAATAAATTAGGGCTGAGTAAGTAGCAGATGATCCAAACTATCCACCATTTTCGTATGTTCAACGTTCTGCCAAACACCCTGTATGATTGCATGATCTATATCGTTACATGATTATATGTGGTTTCAGTTAGTTAATGCACCAAAAAATAGTTAAGTTTATAATTGAGTAGGCCAGAATAAGGCGTCGCCTTCATGCGCGTCTAGGTCGCCGCAGGTAAGCCCAGTTATCGTAAGACTAAGAGCTCTTCCTCCGAAAGCAGTTCTCTCAGTGCTGAGAATCGGGGCTCCTACGGAAGCGTGACAATAGTCTTCTCCATCTACTACGATCTTCAGCTTGATAGAGAGCCTGGAATACCGGTAATTGTTATTCTTCGCTCACCTGATCTAAGCTGCACTAAAAAAATATTATACACATCACTATCTCCCAAACTTACAAGCCCAAACAAGATTCTCATTCACATACATACAATCGAACATATAGCTTAACTCATATCATCATCCACATAACCTTTAGCCAACTATGTTCCAACCATGTCCCTGAGTAGATACTAGATAGATTCGGATGTTTGGCATGAAATTAGCTTGAAGCTTGTGGAAGAATAGAGACTACTTTTTATCCGACTGCAAATTAGGATACTATGTTTTTATCGTAATAAAGTCCTCGGGAGCAAAGCCCCACGCGATTACTTGTATGCAATATAGAAATAAGAACAAAAATATCCGGAAACAGTGCGGCAAACCCATAAAAAAATGACGGGATGAAAAATGGCGAGAATTTGCCTATTATTTATTTATTTATTTTATTTTCCGAAGGCTTACAGACTAATAACATTATAACAATTATATATAAAACTAAGTTGCTAATTACAAGCCCTCACAGAAAATACAAATCATGTAAAAAAAAGACTGTTTAAATTAAACTAGCCTATTATAAAATAGACTGATGTGTTCTATTCGACTACACAAGTTAACTAAAACAGTTAATTTTTGTTCATGTGTGCAGTTCAATTCAAGTGCAAGTAGGTGCCTCAGGTTCAAAAAATGGCTTTGCTAAGAGCTTCCTTAGTGTGTTTGCATTGGTGCAAAACAAATCAACATCATGTTCACAACAAATTTTGTTGCAGCTGCGACTCGTTCTACAGAAATAGGCACAACGCCTATAGTACTAACTATTTATAGTTTACAGAAGGTACACGTAGAAGTGGTCGCTGTCGCAGCCCCATTTGATTAGTGCGTAACGTTAACTTAGAAACAAGTTCAGGACTGTCAATTAAATCATTTGCAATATTTAATAAGTAATATGTCATCAATATTACGCCTTTGGTCAAGCGGCAGAAAATGGTACCTTCTACATCGGTGATTGTAATCAACAGATACTTGTTTCGCCCTGTAATCTAGGTACTTAAGAAATTTTCTCTGAATACCCTCAATGCGAGATATGTAGATCCCGTACTGAGGGTTCCATACTTCTGATGCATACTCAAGATGGCTGCGTACGAACGAACAATACAAAACTTTGATCAGTTTTAGCGATCGGAAAGAAGCCGAGGTACTCATTATGAAACCAAATGCTCTCGATGCTTTTTTTACTATTCCATCAATATGCTTATTGAAGAGCAGCTTGCTGTCTTGTATAATCCCAAGATCCCTAATAATCGGGCACGCCGTAATTGCGGCGGTAAGACCCCTCTTTGAGGAGTGGCTGGAGAGAGGCCACGGCATCCTCACCTTCCGCCTGACGCAGGTGCTGACCGGACATGGCTGTTTCGGGAGGTACCTGTTTCGGATTCAGCGGGAGGACACGCCCGGGTGTCGTCATTGTGAGGACCGCCTGGAGGACACGGTGGAGCATACGGTGGAGGTGTGCCCTGCTTGGGCGGAGCACCGCCGTGTCCTCGTAGAGGCGGTCGGCGGCGGTGACCTCTCGCGCCCTGCTCTGGTTCAGACTATGGTGCGGAGTGAGAGGGAATGGGATGCGGTCGCCTCCTACTGCGAAGCAGTCATGCTAGCGAAGGAGGAGGCCGAATGCGCGAGGGAGAGGCAACTCTCTTCCTCGCGCCCTAGCCGCCGCGAGAGACGCCCCGGGCGTCGGGGATCACGAGCCGATTTCCGGCCACCGCAGGCGCGGGCCTGCGGACAGCGAGCAGGGGTCACTCACCGTCTGGTAAGGACCAGGCCCGGGTCGGCGGCGCGTCGTGTTCCACGCGCGCCTCAAGGAGCTGTCAACACCAGTGACGGGGCCTCATAGGGCCATTGCCTGCCGGGGTTTGCGGGAAAGTTCTACCGAGTTTCCGCGGCCCAGGAAATTTAGGGCAGCTGAAGGAACAGGGTGGGTTCTTAGTCAGTAGAAATCTGACACACCCTTCCGCTTGACCCAGAGCGGAAGAAGTCATTCGATAACTTTCCCAAGCCAAAAAAAAATGATCCCTAATAGTATTGACCTTCCCTATATCGATATTGCATAGTGTGTATGATGAATCAATTATCGACTTCTGTTGCGGAAAATTCATGTGAAAACATTTTGATACGTTCAATTCAAGCCTGTTACGTCTACAATATTCATCAAATCTATTAAAATCAGCTTGTAACAGGTGCGTATCAGCTATATTTCGGATAGTTTTATGAATCTTCATATCGTCGGCATAAAGTAAAATATAACAATTTTCGAAACAATGTTTCACATCAGCAATAAAAATAGTAAACAATAGGGACCCTAATATGGAACCCTGAGCAACTCCCGAGGGGACAGAACACCATCCAGAGGTGTACCCCTGAAGCACTACAGCTTGCGTTCTGTTATCAATATACGAGGAAAACCGACGATATAAATTTCCATGTAGTCCGGCCTTAAATAGCTTCTCCATGAGCAGTGCGTGGTCAATACAATCAAAACATTTACTATAATCAGTATAAATGACGTCAACTTGTGCGCAATTTCCCATACCCTCGGATATGTATTCATGGGATGAGATTAAGTTAGATATAGTGGAACGCTTCCTGAGAAAGTCGTGCAGCTCATCACCAAAGCTGCACTTCAAAGCATTGTATACGTCAGTAAACACAATACGTTCTAAGATTTTTGAGAATAGACATATCTTGGTTATCGGTCGGTAATTAGAGATATCCGACTTATTACCTTTTTTGAATACTTGAGTAACGAACGCAGACTTCCAAATTTTTGGAACTATGTCTTCCGACAGTGACCGCCTGAATAAAATACAAAGTGGTCCAACTAAGCTGTTCGCACAATTTACTATAAATATGGCATTAGGACCCGAGTGGTGGAGGAGGAAAGGAAGGCCTTTGCCTTGCAGTGGTAAAAAACCAGCAGCACAAATCCACTACAAAGTTTCAGACGAATTACTTTTCATTCAGGCGATCTTATATAGCTTTTGATTAAGTTCGAACATGTTCTTATGGTACGTATCCTTTTTTAGTTTCTTTACTGCAAATATAATACAATTACTACTATTTTGTATAACTGTACTATTACAAGCATAAAGTTACAAGAAAAATTAAACGATTCGTTTAACCAACCTTTAAACCATTCAAATATTAAGCTGTAGTAACAATAATAATATTACATTCATTCGAAAGAAAGTAACTGCAATAGGTAGCAAGTATGACTATCTCCCCGTATTAGTTAAAAAACTGTATCACGAGTATAGAACCTTACCAGTCTTCTATCATGCACTGTAGACGAACCACCACATTATCATGACCTGATCTCTCGATCTCCCTTTTACTACCGGTCTACCAGACGCACTGCTGGGTACGATCTACACCTGGTTGATATACCGTCTTGTCGCACCAAGCGGTTTTCTTCCACATTTATTGTACGTACAGCCAAGTTGTGGAGCTCTGCCGGCTTCTGTGTTCCCGGCCATTTGACCTTTCAGCCTTTAAAGTAAGAGTGAACAGCCAATCTTTTGGGCTCGCTCGTTCCATCGTAGATCTCATCTATGACTATCGCTTATCGTCAGGAGAGATCGAAGTCAAGAGTGGGCTCATCCTGAATAAAAAAAATAAAAAAATTGTCGCAAGTCAATAATATCGCTACTAGATAACCACTTGTGGAGTCAACGCCTAAATCAACAAGTACTATTAGTGTACAAACTATGTATCCGTATTATACCTAAAATAACGCAACTAATCCAAATTGGTCATCATTAAACTCTACGTTTATAAAAACCAGGCTAGTTTTGCGCTCATTCTTAAATATATATACTAGAGTCAAAACGTATACACAAATATTAATTATATCAATGATTTCTATAGAAAAAGTCTTATGTTTGCTGTTAAGTTGGTATTATTTAATTCATAAGTGTAATACTGAAACCGTAAGTACACACTATTTCAATACTTTATTCGTGATATTATTAAGCTAACTAATTAAATTTAAATTGAAAATTAGTCATTAAAACTATTTGTTTATTTATTTTATTTATTTACTCTTTATGCACAGAGGTGGACTACTATAAATTACGATCTATACACTATATATTACGAATAATTAATTATACGAACAATTTATTTATATTATTTTAAATTTATTTTTAAACAGAACTAGCAGTGTGGAAATAGTGTAGTGGGCGAACCCATTACACTATGGCCGCCCACTCCGGACACAAGCATACAGTATGTTAATTAACAGAGGGCGTTCCCGTTAACCCGCAATAGTATAGCATCCATACATGCTAAAAAAAATATTACCATTCGAAAACAAAATGTTTTTATTTTTTAATATTAAAATATTCATTATTTTTTTTTAAATTGATACGTTAAAGAAACACTCTGTACACCGATTTGTGCGCCGATGGAGACATCGATGCACAAACGCTGTATGTAATAACTCTGTACCAAAATTCATCAATATCAGTTGGGTGATTAAGACGTGAGAGCAATATACTTCCTATACGTCTTTCTTTGTTACGGTTCCGTAGCCGAATGGCAAAAAACGGAACCCTTATAGTTTTGACATGTCTGTCCGTCTGTCTGTCTGTCTGTCTGTCCGTCCGTCCGTATGTCACAGCCATTTTATTCCGAAACTATTCCACCACTTCCCGATTCCACCACCACTTTCCGATTTTAAGAGAAAATTTAAAAAACATTTAAAATAAAGGGGGCTCTCCATACATGGAACTGAAACTGAAAATATTCTTTTTCATGAAACCTATACGTGTGTGATATCTATAGACAGGTCTTTAAAAATGAAATTAAGGTTTCTAAAATGACTTTTTCATAAAGTTAATCGTTTGAAAGATATACGCTTCCAAAGTGGTAAAATGTGTGTGTCCCCCAACTTCTATAATTTAAACTTAATGTAAAATTGTAGATCTTAATGTAAACTTTCAACCAAAATTGGTTTGAACGAGATCGAGTCAGCGGTTTTTGAGATACAGTATATTTTATAAAACCACAAATATAACTTTGTAATTCATACAAATACTATGAAAAACAAAGTTATTTGGCGTAGTTGTAAAAATTGTAAATGAGCTAGTTTTAAGAAATTTGTAAGGTTATTTGTTTTTTTTTTTTCAAGTAAATATAGTAAGTATATTATATTTATTATAGTTACTACGGAACCCTTCATGGACCCCTAGATTATAGCAGCTATCGGGAAACACAGACTCCGGCAGGGAATTTCACTTCTTAGCCGTACGCACAATGAAGGTATTCCCAAACGTTTAGTGCATATGGGCGGGATGTTCACCATGTATCGATGGCGCATTGCCGTGTGTCTTGTGGTCCCATGATGGAACGGGCTTGGCGGAATTAGATTGTGTAATTCCATCGCACACTCCCTAAGAGAAATAAAAACTTTCATCGTTAGAAAACAAGAAAAACAAAATTGGAGAAGACGCAAGACACCTTTTAGAAAATAGAAAACAGAATAGAAGGCAAGAAAACACTGCAAAATGAAAAATAACTTTTATTTCGGTAGTCGGTCTCTTCGGTTTTGTATTTTCATTTTTGACACCGACTTCCGAAATTAATGTTATTTTTCACGTTGCAGTATTTTTTTTGAAGTCGGTTAATTTTTTTATTGAAAAGTTTTTACCTTTCTCTGTTTACATATTCGCACTATTTGTCTTCTATTTTGTCTTTCTTGTTTTCAGACGTGTATAATTTTGTGGATGTTTATTGTAATATTTTGGCCAAAAGATCACATTTTTCCTGCATGTTTTCAAGCTTGTTACAAGCCAATATCTTGTCCTTCAGTGATGTCGCCGATTCGAGTTAGTTGGATCCTTTTCTTGGTACAATATTTCCTTTTCTTGGGTGCTTTAAAATACATAGATGGTTCTTCATACCCTTTGATGGTTGGTGTTAAAGTTAAATTTATTTATTGTATCTACATTTTTAAAGAACTAAGGTTTATTAGAGAGTATAAAGTCTATCTTAATCTTCACTTTCTCATCGGGAGATATCAGGAGAGGTCTGTTTTTTGTTTATGGTTTTCTTGAAGAATTTATTTAGAATTTTGAGGTTATATGACTGAACCAATTTTTCAAGTCTCTGTCCATTATTGTTTCTTTTTCCAGTGCTAAATTAACCTAGCATACTACCCTCTCATATATTTGCGCATTGAAATCCCCGTCTTCGTAGAATTGTTCTTTAATGTTCTTTGGTGCATCTCTGCAGGTGCATATATATTTTGGGTTATTGATATACTTTCATACCGCGGTAAGTTGATGTTGAGTTGTACAATTCGTTCTGAGATTCCAATAAAGGATTGTATATATTCACTGTAGCATTTTTGATAAGGAATCCCACTCTGTGTAGGCCTGCAGTGCTTCCTATATATGACAGAATGTGTAATTGTCATGTTACTAAATATTTTCGCCTATTTTCCTCACTTTATTTAGGCCGATAATGTCCCAGTTTATAAAATCTAATGCATACTCTAGTTCTTGGAGAGATTCATCTGTTGGAAGGAAACCCTAGGGGGTTTTGGTCTCTAACCCCACGGCGACTAGCCGATTTGGGGAGATTTTTCGTTAAGAGATGTAGTTTGCTTTATTATTGTTTCAGTCCGGTTACCGATGTGTTTTGGCCTCCTGTTTCCGGACAAGGAGTGAGTTCTGGATCTCATGTCTGTGTCACAACTTTGTTGACCTTTATGTATACGTCATTGCCCTTTTCTCTTTCTATTTCTCGCTTAAGTTTTTGTTGCAGTTCTTTACGTTTTTCTGGTATTTCTTTGGAGAAATATTCTGTGACATATGTTGGTTCAGGCATTTTCTTTTTATTTCTTAAGATCTCTATTTATAGTTATATGTTATGAGATTAATCAATATAGGGCATGTCTTACCGCTTATTGATTTTCCAATTATGTGTAAACTGTTTATGTTGTACTCATTGATTTTAACATCCATAGGATAGTGATATAGGCTACTTTAATTTCGCTGGAAAAATCGTCAACGTGCGAGCGAAGTCACGCGGGCAGTAGCTAGTAGTTATTTAGCTCCATACTTTATTATAAATTATTTTTCTATTTTTGTAATTTATCATGTTATCTATACTAATATTATAAAGCTGAAGAGTTTGTTTGTTTGTTTGTTTGTTTGTTTGAACGCGGTAATCTCAGGAATTTCAGTTCTGATTTGAAAAATTCTTTCAGTGTTAGATAGCCCATTTATCGAGAAAGGCTATAGGCTATATATCATCACGCTAAGACCAATAGGAGCGGAGCACTAATGAAGAATGTTTCAAAATCGAGGGGTTCTTTTTCCACGCGGACGAAGTCGCGGTCGGAAGCTAGTACTGTATAAAATCTTGAACTAAATGTTTGGGAGAAGATACTGGCTCCTGTAATACAGGAGTCTACCTAGCGCATGCGTTAGGGTTTCATTTATTTTTTATTATTAATTCGCTCGCGTTTGATCATCATCTCACTTGATGGTAAGCGATGATTTGGTCGAAGATGAAGCATGGTTACTAAGAAGTAACCTATTCACTCCTGACTTTAAGACCCCCTGGTATAGCTATGAGAAAACACAGACTCTGGCAGGGAATTCGCTCCTTAGCTGTTCGCACAACGAAAGCTTTCCCAAAACGTTTTATCCGTATGGGTGATGTCCACCATGTAACGGTGGCGCATCGCCGTCCGTCTTGTAGTCCAAACTTCATTATCGGTTGGTGGAATTATATTGTGCAATTCCAATGCACACTCCTCCAAATGTATCCGATAGAAAACCGATAGGCGTGCAACTTGTTGCCGATATTCAAGGCAGATTAAAAAAAAATGTTTCAATACAAATAAAGAACTATTATTATGGTTTTATAGATAACATACATCAGTACTGAGCGTCCAAAGGTAGACTGGTTCGACGAGAACTTCTTTAAAAACTTTACTTTGCTAAGTAAACGGTTGTGCCGAGAAGATCCGCGGTACTATGTGGATTTACACATGCATTCATTGTTTACAATTGGGAATAACGTAAAGGTAAGCAATGGAAATACATCATAAATTATTTTTTACGCCTTTACAGCAAAAAGAACTCTACAGCATAAGAAACATTTCCCATGTTTCTTAATTATGTATGACCTTTATCTGATTTTCATTGACTACAAAAACGCAATCCAAGAGTCGAGAATTGGTTTAAAAAAATCGCTTCTACAACATGACTTACCTCAGGAAACAAGCGAACGAGGGAACCAGGTTGGTTTTCGTCAGTACGAGTCTGACTGATTTCCACCTTAAGACAAAAAAAAAGAAACGTGGAAATTGGCACAAGAAAAGTTACGACTAAAAACTCACTTTTAAGCAATGAAATAAAAAGCCGTGAATTAGGAATGGAACAAGATAATTACACTATGCACTAGCTTTTAATGTTTATAAGAGTCCATGTAGATCTTTGAGAAACAAAATATCATTGAGTTTGAGTTTATTTTATTATATTTGTAAGCTTATATACATATATAAGCGAAATACCACTCACTGATTAATCTCGAAATACTCAGAAACTACAAGTAACTCTCAAATTTTGCAAGGGGGTTCCTTTTAGTACGTAGATGCTCGCTAAGACGGGATTTTGCGAAATTTCCACGTTTACACGAGAAAAGCTTCCCACGTGAACGAAGTTGCAAGCAATTGCTAGTTATAACTGGAAAACTACTAAAAATGTTTACAAACTATTTTAAATGTAGACAACGAAGCGGGTACACAGTGTCCTCTTCAACTTAGACACCTTTAAAGATGTCGATATTAACCTCCCGGCAAGTTGCTTTGTACACACGTCCCACCCTAATCAAGTACGAATTTTGTCTATATTTAGTAATTATATGAAATGTATTTATTTTGTTACAGTTGGAATTCTTGTTCTACCAGTTCCTCACAAACAGATACCGTCCCAGTTTCGTTGAGATGTATTTCAGATTTTGCAACATGTTGAATTCTGATACAGTTTTCGGACAACCAATGAAGAAGGCACTGGGATCTTTAAAATGTCCTTTTCCTCCGGTAAATCAAGTAGTGTCGATTTAGACAAGACTGTGATTTTACGAAAACTGACTCTGAAAATTCGACCTATAGTATTAAATTGTGATAGAAAAATATTAACTTTGTGAACTTTGAAGAGACGAGCTCTTCAAAGTTCACAATGTTAATATTTTTCTAAATATTTACAACCACATGGTACGATCTTTAAGGTTAAGCAAGGTTTGCAGAGGTTGAACTTTGGATGAGTCGTCGGAAAGCACGTTAAGCCATTGGTCTCCTTTGTCTTTTGTACATCTTTGACATTCCTTAAGAGTAGTCAGAAGCCAGACTATAAGTTTTTTAAGTTAACATGGTCACTCATTAGAACTTAAAACGGAAAAGCCGAAAAAGTTCCTTAAAAAGTTCGTGAGTCAACACGGTGAGTTTTGTGTGTTGGGAACAGAATCGAGTGTTTAGTGATACACGTGACAATGGCAGCAGTGTCGATCACAAAAAAAAAACGAACGGGAAAGAGGGTAGACCGATTCGTCTGCTCATAAACGTCTACCCGCAATTACTTCAGTTCATCCGTGATCATGGCGCTTGCAACAGTGCCGCAATATCGGAAACTCGAAACAAAAAATACACGTGGTAAATATCCCGTTTTAAGTTCTAATGATAGAAGTCAGACTATCTGACAAAACACTTTCCAAGGAGTGTTGTGGTACTGGGTTACAGAGGTCAGATAGGCAGTCTGACTATGGACTGGAAGCGGACTAACATAGGAGGAAAAAGCTAATCAAATAATGAGTAAGCCCTGGGTATAGGCTCACACAACACAATGCCATACTATTATTTACATACATTTATGTGTGTGTCCTCACTTTACTTCAGTAACAATAACAAAGTATTGATCGTCAAATCGCTGAACTCCTTTCATTTCTTTTTCTGAGCTTTCACTTTCACTTTCTGGACATTTCTATTTCTATCTGTTCCTCAAAATATCAATTTAAAGATTAAGCAATATGGTCTCATATAATTCTTCCTATACGTTTTCGCCTAACACATCTTGTCTCTGATTTACAGTATTTTGTTTAATCCTAAAACTACCTCTTATCTTAATGAACGTTTCAAGTTCCTTCATGATACATATTAAATTTCTGAGGTCATCGGGAAACTTGAGGCTAGAGGTACCGAATCACTCCACCAATTTCACTCAAGCAGTACGACTGTAGAATGCTCTTTCCGTGTCAGTAAGACAAGATCTCTATTTCTCTCTCTTTAATTTGTTACTATTTTTATGTGTATCAGCTCTTTTATGTATATTTATGTAATGAGTGTGTAGTTTATTACTTATGTATTGTGTATAAGTAAATAGTAAAGTATTGTATACAGAGTTGATACGACCGAGGGACTTTCCTTTAAACTGCGTATACTAGGTACCATTATCAAGCTTTGTACCAAAAATCAATTAAACAGGAGAAGTAGTTTAGTCGCAAATGATTTTGATGAGATGCATTTTAAAGCTATAAATCTGACCAAGACAAGAGATAACACACGCCGCGCTACGTTGCCACTTTGTTACCTAGGTATTTAAGGTCAGTCACATTTATTTACAAAGGGTGGTTGCGTTTTACTCTGATTTGTGAGCAATTTAGTTTGTTTGAACAAAAAAAAATTTGGCTCTTTTTATTTTTTAACTGTATCAAATTAACACTAAACACGTATAGTATACGTAGTGTAATTTAGTGCCCCTCTGTCGTATCAACTCTGTATAAGTAAATAGTACACCATCGACTATCCACGTATTTATTTTCTCCTGCTGTGTCAAATCGATCCAAAAGTTGTCTGTAAAAGATCGCTTTTAACGATAAGACCGCCCACTGTAACACCCTTTGTAGTTGTTAAGTCCTACTTTAATGATGTTATGGTATTTAATAAAGAGTATATCTAAATATCTATTATGACTTCAAAGTGTGTCTATCTATGTAAAAGTTTTGAAAGATCAGGTTGTTACTGTTGTGTTAAGTATGTGTAGAATAAATGTTATTGTTCTCTTTCAGGGCGAATACCATTTGACTAACATGTCGATCCCATACGTGCCGAAAGGCTTCCCGTTTGCTAAAGGTCGTATTTACTGCAATGTATCAATTGAAGAAGGCGCTTCCACCAAATATATAGGCCGAGGCAGCATCGATATGGAGATAAAAGTAGCTAAAATTAAAAAGAAAATTACGTAATATATTATTGCTAGTATCTATATATTTATACACCTAAATAAAAAAAACTGAACAGGGGGGAACGAACGCATAAATACTTATTTATAATGAAGAATATCAAATAAATTCCCCCGGTATGGAGCCCTCTGTGTGCGAGTCCGACTCGCACTTGGTTGGTTTTTCTTTTCTATAAAAAATATATTCTTGGGATTGTATGTAGACATGTAACATGATCTGTTCTCTTGTTCACTGAGCGAGTTCGCAAAAGTAACTTTACATATTTTATGCTATGAAGTAGTGAGATGACTAGTTAACGATTATTTCTATTGATAATTATTGTATGCTATTGATTGATTTTTTTTCTTTTTTAATTTTTATTGACTGTTGATTGACTGTTTTTATTTATTACTTTTGATTGACTATTTTTGATTGATTTTTTTTTTATTGACTTTTTGATAAATTATCTTTTTATTTATTTTTGATTGACTATTTTTGACTGATTATTTTTTATTTATTATTTTGATTGATCATTGCTTATTGTTTTTCTATTGATTATGATTTTATTGATTCTTTTTTTTTGTATGATTATCTGAACTATTGAATTGTATTGAGGCTATTTAATGGGCTAATGAACATATTTTTTGTTTTTATTTGTGATTTAAGCATTTTCTTATTCTTCTACACTATCACTTTGGGAATTCCTGTAAAGGTAGCTGTATGTATGTACTGAAATAAATAAATAAATGATATATCTGTAACAGATTACCCTTTGCGATAAGACCGCTCACTATATCCTACTTTTGTATCCTTTATTTGTATTTGTATTCTTTATTCATATCCTTATAAATGTTGTAACGTGTGCAATAAAATATATAACAAATAAATAAATATTAGTCTGTAACGTCTTTCTTATTGCCCGGTGTTTGCGCCAACATTCAGAATTCGATTGACATCCGTTTCCCGAACGCCCCCTCCCTCTCCCCCGCACAAAACCTCGCAAGGATAAGTGGATTGGCCGTGCCATTTTGTTGGTGCAAACAACATCCGATTGAAATGCCGCGAGCGCATACGGCTCTAGGCCTGCGCTTAACTTAAGAACAATTGACAATCTTGAATACATTGTATTTTCACGGACTAAGTAACAACAATTTGTGTTTGTGTTTAGTATGTGATTTTTGTGAGGACAGTAAAAAGAAGAATGAAGAAATGAACACCGGTATCGACTAGGCATGTGGCTTCAGAGAAAATTTTTGTTCTCCTTCCTTAAATATCGGGTTGCGTTCTACCGTCCAACACCCTTGCAGCTCGTGTACCTAGCTCCAAACGTTTGTCGATCGTTTCATTCCGCACCGCAAATACAGTCCACTAAACTAACTTAATAAGCCCGCCCGCGCCACCACCCGAACTAATCTTGAAAACAACAACAGCTGAACCGATTTTGAATAATAATAAAAAACCCATTGATCAACACCATAAAAACACATTACCCTCCTTCGCGTCACGCAGTCGGTTATAAAAAGGAAATAAACTGCCTATGGAAAAGAAATATTTTTAAAGAGCTTTTTGGGTAGTATCCACAATACCAGTTATCTTGATAAACTCTCCAACTATGCTTAACATGCTTAGGTATGTCTGGTATACCAAAAAAATATGGTGACGCCTAAACACCAATACTTGAGCGGAAACAAGAAAATTGCGGAGATCCCTAGGCGTAGGCTTGCTGGTTCAATATTCGTGGACTGTGTTGGAATGCGGGGGTTGAACAAAAGTATGTAGGTACGTGCGACCTTGCTTGGTTTACGGCTATGGTTTGAGGACACTAATCGTTGTTCGTTCCCCAAACATTAAAACAAAGTAGCACCCTTAATAAACGGCAGCGATCAAAGAGGCAGCTAGGGCGACCGTTCAAACACCGGACCGATGCTACGCGGCCGGCCGCCCCTCCCAGTGTCCGGCTTAATTGAACCAAAGTTCAGCTTTAATTAGTTTTTGGGAACATTTACTGAATAATTATGTGAGCTATAGGTGAACTCGTGTTAGTGTAAGCCGTCTGAGACTACAGCAATGTATGTGAGTGGTTTATTTTATCTGTTTTTGATATTATGTCATGTAAATTCCATTTGTAACGCGCACCGTTTCCGAACGACTCAAAGCCATAGATGTAGCCATAGATCACATCATAGCGCCGTTAAATAGGTAGTGTGGGCGTCGCCAAAACGCCTTTGAAGAGTTCCCTCGATTTCTCCAAGATCCCATCATCAGATCCTGACTTTTATGAAAATGGGACCAATTTCAAAGTATACCCTTTCAATCAAAAAAAGAATTTTCCAAATCGGTTCAGCCGTCTTCGAGTAATCGGTGATCATAAATAAAAAAAAATATATATATATATATATATACGCGTCGAATTGATAACCTCCTCTTTTTGTCGTCGGTTGAAAAAGGCGAAGAAGATGATGTTGCCTATTATCGTGCTTTATCATAAACGGTATATTAATCGAGAAGTTTATGGCATACGGTAAACATATATATAAGCGACAATAGGCTCATGGTTTTTTTAGGGATGGGAAAACATCCAATAACTGCCTCCCAATCTGGGTGAAGCGGGAGAGTGTGTCAGACTTTTACTGACTAAAACCCATCCGTGTTCCATCATATGCCCTTCATGTTTCGAGGCCGCGGTAACTCTTTCGAAAAATTTTGCAACCCTGGCAGGCAACGGCCCTCTTGTGGGCATCGACAATTTTGCTGTCACTCTTTGAGGCGCGCGTGGAACACGATGCGGTGTCTACACGGGCCTGGTTTCAGTTGGGCGCCGAGGTACCCATTGCTCGCAGCCCGCAGGCCCACGCCTACGGTGGCTGGGGGTCACCCTGTGACTCCCGACGCCCGGAGCGTCTTCTGCGGCGGCTGGGGTGTAAGGGCTGTGAGGGCCTTGAGACCTGCCTCTCCCTCGCGCGTTCCACCACCACCTTCGCTTGCATAACAGCTTCGCAGAAAGAGGTGACTGCTTCCCATGCCTCCTTGCTCCGGACCATCGATTGAACCAAGCCCGGGAGGGAGAGGTCGCCGCCTATCGCCCCTACGAGGACACGGCGGAGCTCTGCCCAAGCTGGGCAAACCTCCACTGTATGTTCCACCGTGTCTTCAGGGTGATCCTCGCAGTGGTGACACCCGGGCGTTTCCTCCCGCCGAATCTGACATAGGTAACTCCCGAAACAACCGTGTCCGGTGAGGGCTTGCGTCAGGCGGAAGGTGAGGACGCCATGACGCCTCGTTAGCCACTCCTCAAAAAGGGGACTTATTATGGCGTGCAGCCCAAGCCTAATGGCTAAGATGGGTGGCTATAGTGTCGGACTTATGATTGAGAGGTTGCGGGCTCGAACCTCACCCATTATACTACTGTCGTGAACCCACTCCAGACACAAGCATATTTAGAATAGTTGGGTGGTTAACTAGATTGCTAGTAATCTGATTTCTACCCAAATTACTAGTTCTCTTTTAACAAAAAAAAGTTACTACTCATTTATAACCCAATTTTCTTATCGTAAGCAAACAGAAACGCTTTCATTTACACATTTCAATTTCAAATAGATTGCTTCCCAATCGAATCAGTCGTAAACGAAACAAATCCTCCTCGAATCTGACAATAAACAGACATTAAACTAATAGCCAATAACGAACGAATATAAAAGTACTCCGCTTCAATCGGCTATATATAAGGATAAGTTAAGGTAAACAATAAAACTCGTTCATATAATTACGTACATATATATTTATATAAGGACCACGTGGGATCCCGGTTATGGCGCCATAAACAGGATTGAAGCGCTCTACGCTTTCTTTATTTACAGTTTTTGGGGTTCCACGAGAAAAAAACTGGTGTAAAAAACTCTTAAAACAATTAATATAAAAAATTAGAAACCACTACTACTATTAAACTCTGGAACTTGCTACCCCTTGACATCAAGAAGGTTGAGTCAAAATTTTCTTTTAACCCTAAAATTAGAAACCACTACTTAAAGGGCTGTTATTCTTAGTGAGCTCTTCGTCATAATTATTTTGAGCTCTCTTAATCAGAATGATTATTATAAAGCACCGTATTTATTAATTTATTATTTTAGCATAATTATACAGGGTGGCGATTAGGTTATGACATTAAATTGTACAGCAGGTATTACAAGTTGTGTTTATCAGTCCGTTAAAATAATAAAATAAATAATTTTACTAAAATTAAGAAAATGTATTTTTCAAACAAAATGGCGTTGTTTGTAAAAATAAATAATCCTTTATAATATTAGTTTACTAATTTGTAAAAGTGGCAAAGCCGCGCCGCGACGCTGGCGCTGATAGAGCACGCGCCAGTGATTGGTCAGCTGATTACTTTTATACAATACATGATGTTGTGAAATATTAAAATGGAAAAAGGTCCCACGGCTATAATATAGTTTACTAGTACTCACGCGGGGCTTCGCTCCCGTGGATTCTATCACGGTAAAAACATAACTCTCCTTTTTTACAGCTTCAAGCTATTTCCATACCAAATTGCATCCAAATCCACCCAATACTTTCGAAGATTAGCGCGTTCAAGCAAACAAAAAAACTTTTCCGCTTTACAATATTATAGTATAGATTATTAAATTATTTTAATTGTTTATGATAAAATACCTAATATAGAGTACGTTTTTTCAATTAATGTGATAACCTAATCACCACGCTGTATATGTATTTTATTAGTATTATATATACATTCATTCCATTTTTTTTTCTCGTACACCTACCATAACATGTTTTTGAACCCTGCATCTCGTCCACTTATGTAACACCGTTTTACATAAAGTTTAAATAAATAAAAGGTTGGTGTTCAAAAATGTATTAATTATATTGACATGTATGAACGATATACAGCTATAATAAAATAGGATAATAACAGAGTATAGTAGTATACGGTGAGCCTATTGAAAGACGACCCATTTTAAGTTTTTCTGTCTCTAAAGACAGAAAAACTAAAAATGGGTCAAATTATGTTATTCCGTCTATTATGCCTAAAATGGGTAAATGGTCATCAAATTGCTTACGGCCTTTCACATTTAAAATATAAGTAGGGAGCGTAGATACATAGTATGCTAAACTAAGAACCTACATAGAAGTCAGATTAAAAAGTGAAGCTGCCTTATATTAAAACATCTTTTGAAAATTCCATCCAGCGTAGTTGACTCTTTTTTTCATTTGTTAGTATTATATTCAGTCTAATTTTACTATGAGGAACCCTTAACATCTTCTTGACACTCGTCTTGACCACGTCTTTATTCAGCCATCGTTTTGCTGGCGGTTTTATTTAAATCCATAATTTAAATGCAGATGAGCGCTGCTCTGAGAGTTGGAGACGTCCATCCTAACTTGAGAAAACTCGAGAATAAGGATAATATCTGCATATAATCGCTTTAGATGGTTTAATAGGAACGCTAGTAGGCACTGCTTAGAGGAAAATTGTGGCTTTTTTTAGACTTATTTAAAATCATCGTGTTTTGATTTATTGCACCCGGAACCTCATGGATATTTATGTACAAATATATAATATGGGTTTCAGTCGCAAGCGCGAGTGTTGCTATTGGGTTTTACTGTAAGGAATTTCTCAGTACTAGCCCGGAGTTTGGAAGTTGACGGTAAGATATTGTTACGAGCTGGGGTTCGGTATAGAAATAATAAACGCCAATTAAACCAAAATTAACACTTTAATTAATTAAACACAAAATAAAAATTTAACACAATTATTCGCACCACAACACTTGTCACTTAACACTTAAATCGCACTGAAATTCACTTGTATAGCTTGGATTATATCGCCTCGGATCTATTTATACCCCGGTCTTTGAGCTCTAGAACATTCTTGTAAAGTCGACTCACTGTTTATACTGCCAAGAATACTCCAGAAGCTACTTGAGATACACAGTACTGCTACTCGCCGCTAGATGGCGTTAGTGTCTCGACACGATATACTCAGTACTGCTACTCGCCGCTAGATGGCGATAGTGTCTCGAACATTCTAGACTTCTGTCAAAGTTTCTCGACGTACTTCACTAAGCGACTGGCGTAACAATACTATCATGCATCGGAAAGCACGTTAAGCGGTTGGTCTCGGCAGTCACTTGGACATCTTTGACAGTCACTATGGGTAGTCAATGGCTAGAAAATCTGACACTTATCTTGCCAAGGGGTATCGTGTTACCCAGTTACTGGGTTGTGGAGGTCAGATAGGCAGTCACTTCATGTTAAACACATTCGGTTAAACTGGAAGCCGATCCCAACATAGTGGGGCAAATTAGCTTTTCAACCGACGACACAAAAAGGAGGAGTCGACGCGTATATATTTTTTTTTCTTTTATGTATGATCACCGATTACTCGAAGACGGCTGAACCGATTTAGAAAATTCTTTTTATTTTATTTTATTTTATTTTTATTACATGGAACAACAAACAGTTACATTATAAAAACTTACAACTAGTTTAACAAAAAATGAAGTTTTGACTATAATGGAACCCACTACGCTGTCCACAGATAAACATTAGAGTTTAGTGATAGAGAATATCTAATCGCTAGGTAGCGTTAAGTGCAACGTTTATATCAATTTGTAACAATTAGTCAAATATTTATATAAATGTAACAAACTATAATGAACATAAAAAAAATAAGACAATGTATAAAGTACTTAGGTTATACAAGATAAAATTATAAAATAGTATCTACAATATAACATCAGTTATTATCACTAATTGTGTTCAATAGAGTACAACGAATGAGTCTTTTAAACTTACTTATTGTGCAATTAAAGATATCAATTTCGACAAAGTTACTATTGTATGTGTCAACCATACGGCGGATAGGCGAGCGTTTGAAAGGGTATACTTTGTACCAAGTCAGGATCTGATGATGGGATCCTGGAGAAATCGAGGGAACTCTTCAAATATTATAGGCACACCTATAGTGATTTGAGTATTTTTATAGTAACCTGTGTAGTTGCATTCGAAAAGCACGATTTGTGAAGTGGACCTGATGATGAAGATCACAGATGGCCACTGCAACTACTCAATATATAAGTAAGAATAATAAGTATTTAATGGGTTCCGCTTCGATTACTTGAATACGGTTATTAAGCACAATAATTATGCTCGTCATAATAAATATGGTGAAGTGAAACTGATGGTGAAGTACCGGGAGAACTCCTCAACAATTAACGGCCCAGCATTGGGAAAAGTAATATTTTGTAAAAGATTATAAGTAGTTGAAATTTAGGCTTTTGTAACTAGGTAAATTATAAATCGACCAACTAAAAAGAGTGAAATAAAAACTTTTTACCAAAAAATTAAACCGACTTCCAAAAAACACTGCAAATTGAAAAATAACTTTAATTTCGGAAGTCGGTGCCAAAAACAAAAATACAAAACTAAAGACACCGACTACAGGGACTATAGGGGCCGGCTATTATATGCATATTATGAAGTCATTAAAAATGCCTTTTCATGCATAAAATTGTTATGATAACAAAGAATCTGATCCAATTGTAGTTACAGTAAAATTGTATTTTATGGTGAGAAAATAAATATAATACATTACTATTACTATTTTTTCCTCAATACAAACCGTTCATAGTATACAAAAATGCACTTGGTTAAAATGTGGCTGACAAACGTTTCAATATCAGACTCCCACAAAGCAGCGTGCAAGCTGGATAACGTTCATTTGTCACACGTCAAACGCTTAATATCCTGAGTGAGCTGGAACGCGCTCATTGCACCCGAGCAAGTGTAATTGGCGAGGAACGGATATTGTACGCTCGTAAAAAGTGGCTTAAAGGCCTTAGAAGTGCAGTCAGTCGCGCAGTCCGATGTGGCTGTGATATATTAACTTGAAAATGGATATAGGAAAAATGAACCATTACTTTGGGCTTTAGCTATTTCAAATATTAAATAATTGCCAAGTATGTAATAAAATCGAAGATGTCCAACATTAAAATCTATTATTCTGGGGGGTTTTTAAGTCAAGAGTGAATAGTTTACTTCTAGGTAACCGTGCTTCATGTTCGACCACATCATCATTTACCATCAGGTGAGATGGTAGTCAAACGCGAGCTTACTATTAATAAAAAAAAACTTGTTGACCAAGGCTTTTATTTATAGATCAATTTAGATTTTATTAAAGCCTTATTAAATTTTTTCCCGGTGTTAATTTAAATAATTACACTCCTAGTGTATGCGTGTTTCTGGAGTGAATTCACGTATATACAATAGTTTAAAGGTAAATGTAGTCAGAACTGGGCAACAAGTTTGGCACCGTCGGAAGCTTCCATCAAGTCCTGCAGTGAACAGTGGACAGGACATGCAGAACAGGAAATTAAGTGCACCGTGGTTTGTGGAGCAACACCACATATACACTCCAAGGCAGAGGCCCTTTGTAGTTGTTAAGTTCTTGTTTTATTATGTTATGGTGTACAATAAAGAGCATAAATATATCTATATATCTATTTATCCTCGTCCGTGTGTCACTGCTGGGTGTCAAGTGAAAACCAGCGCAGGATGTTTTTCGCCCAGCAAATGCTGAGTTGGTAACCCTTTCGGTGTAGACATGTTCAGCGAAATTCTTAGTGTTATTTTTTATGTTTCTAATTTTCTATTGTTTGTTGTTGTGTCTGTTTATCACCGAATAAATGGTTTTTCAATTTCAATTTTATCTATCAATAAATCTCCCTTTAACAGATTTTCTTTGCTACGATGCACCTGGGTCCAGAATCTACTTAAAGACTTTCTTACTTAATTTTTTTTTACATTCCCTTTACCTCAGGACACACCTCGTCTGCATGATCAACTCTATAGTTCACCTGTTGGAAATAACTCAAATTACAATACTCATACAACCAATTGTCCAAACCACTACACACTATCTATTTTCCCTCATTTACGTATAGAATTGATAATAATTTACCGGCCCCAGAACTGCGTATAGTTAGATGTGCCAACGAATCATTGCACATGGGTTGACTTCAAATGGGTCACGTCCATTGTGTTACTGTTTGTGTATAGTGTCGAGATAGAGTTTGGGCTAATATATTTATTGGCTATTAGTATTTATATCGAACACATAAGAAAAAAGACCCTTGTCTTTTTAAACAGATAACAGATGCTCTCAAGTATGCTCTCACACAAAAGTGGCGTTGGGCAGGCCACCTAGCGAGATACACGGATGAAAGATGGAGAGCAGAAGTGACAACATGGGCAGGACTGACGGGCAAAAGAAGAAGAGGCCGTCCAAAGACCAGATGGCTTGCTGACATCATAGCAATAGCGAGAAAGGAGTGGAGAACTAGAGTGAAGAATAAGAAAACATGGACTATGCTGGAGGAAGCCTATACCCAATATTGGGTTGCAACAACAGAATAAAAAGCAGATCAGAAAAAGAAAAAATGAATTGTAAATAGTAAGATTTTTTTTTATTACTGATGGGCCCATTCTTGACTTCGATCTCGCCTGATGGTAAGCGGTAGATGAGGTCTACGATGGGAGGAGCGAGCCCAGAAGATGCCTATTTAATCGCGCTTTAAAGGCTGAAAGGTCATAAGTGGCAGGGAACACAGAAGCCGGCAGAGAATTCCACAGCTTGGCTGTGCGCACAATAAATGTGGAGGAGAAGCGCTTGGTACGACAAGACGGTTATTGCTGGAAATAAAGGGTTTTATTATTATTTATTATAATATTTACATCAACTGCCTCGTTGGTCGAATGGTTGCAAGCGCGACTGTTGATTACTAGGTCTTTGGTTCGATTCCTGGGTCGGGCAAAAAGTGCTATTGTGCCTCGGAAAGCACGCTTTTTGCTTTTGTTTGCATTTGATCATCGTTGACAGTTGTTACGGGTAGTCAGAAGCCAGTAAATCTGACACTGGTCTAGTCAATAGGTACCGTGTTACCCAGTTACTGGGTTGTGGAGGTCAGATAGGCAGTCAATCCATGTAAAATACTAATACTCAGCTGCTTCCGGTTAGACTGGAAAAAGGCAAAACAAAAAAAAAATGATGAATATTTATATCGACCACAATAATTTTAAATGGAAGACCGTCACTGGCATTAAATTAACAAAACAAAATTATCATGTCAATGTGTAATTTACTAACTAACCAATTTGCACTAGATGTCATTTATTTATCTGACATTGCAACATGTACCGCTATTGTTCATAAGTTTAAATAAATAAAGTAATTAATATAGGTGGTAGCTCATGTCCGTCTACTATGATAGAGAACTATGGATGTCCTCTGCCCCATCTGTCTCATAGAGAAAATAAATTAAGTACGTGAAAATATTAACGTGTGTATTTATTTATTTCTTCAAAAAACACAATACAAGCTCTCAGTAGAACTCGAAGTCATTACCTACATAATTATAAAAATCCATATATATGTCAGAAAAAATACATGTAAAGTTATAAAAGTCGAAAATAAATAAGTGTCAGAAATTAATGTCAAAAATTGATAAAAAATGTTACAGAAATGTCAAAATTGACAGTTGTTAAAAAACGAAATTATATATTTAATTGTGGTGTTATTTTATTATAGTAGGTATGTATGAGCATGTCTGTGAAACATTTATTAACTATAGCAGTAATCATAGAACCCAAGAACAAGACAGAATCGGGGCAACCCTGCCAGCCGACGAAAATTTTTAAAAAGTAAGTTTCAGTTGGGTAAACTACACAACTGTTATCCACAATCCAGTAGGTGCGTACATGATACCACCAGCCAATAAGATAAGATAATCTAGTCTTGCGTCAGCAAGGCTGGTGTCATTTTTCTGGTTTCTGATTACCGGTTACGACCGCCAAAAATGTAACAACTTTTTACCAAAAAATTAAACCGACTTCCAAAAAACACTGCAAAGTGAAAAATAACTTTAATTTCGGTAGTCAGTGTCTTTAGTTTTGTATTTTCGTTTTTGGCACCGACTTCCGAAATTAAAGTTATTTTTCACTTTGCAGTGTTTTTTGGGAGTCGGTTTAATTTTTTGGTAAAAAGTTTTTATTTCACTCTTTTTAGTTGGTCGATTATTAATTTACTAAATGTCAACTACTTATAATCATTTACAAAATATTGCTTTTCCCAATGTTGGGCCGTTAATTGTTGAGGAGTTCTCCTGGTACTTCACCATCAGCTTCACTTCACCATATGCATTGTGACGAGCATATTGTGCTTAATAATCACATTCAAGTAATCGAAGCGGAACACATGAAATACTTATTATTCCTGTTTATATATTGAGTAGTTCCAGTGGCCATCTGTGGTCTTCATCATCAGGTCCACTTCACAAATAGTGCTTTTCGAATGCAACTACACAAGTTACTATAAAAAATACTCAAATCACTATAGGTATGCCTATAATATTTGAAGGGTTCCCTCGATTTCTCCAGGATCCCATCATCAGATCCTAACTTGGTAATAATGGGACCAACTTCAAAGTATACCCTATCAAACAAAAAGAATTTTCCAAATCGGTTCACCCATCTTCGAGTAATCGGTGATCATACATAAAAAAAATATACCCTTGTTATTTTAGTCGTCTTACAACGGCAGCTCACTTCATGTATCCAATAACTAGTAAACATTCATTAAAAAAAAACATATTTATGAACATTAAAATCCTTTATTTAATCAATAATTGAATATACACTTAAATAAAAACCCTAAACTACATATATACATCTGAAAATAAACTAAAATATGTCGTCCAGAAATTCGTGCGCATCGCTGTCTACTGGTAATGTGCCCAAAAGTCTGGTGGCATTGCCACGCTGTATGGCAATGCTTAACCGCTGTCTAAGGTAAAAGCCAGCCTTTGGGTCACGCGAAATGTCAACTAGGCGCCTGGATAGTTCTTTAAATAACACAGGACAACAAAATTTAACCAAACTTCTTAACCAGAAACTAAACTATACATTTCCGAAGGTTTTCGATGCGTTGAATCCGAATCTGGCCTCAGAATTGCTCTATCATGTCAGGTTTCTGAGATATCCTATCCTAAAAGTGCAAAAAGTACCGTTTTCGCCCGATTTTGAGGTTATGTAGACTCACGAATTACTTTTTCTAAAAAAAATAAAGGTTACCATATAATAAGTCTTATTTTTTAAGAAAAATGAGTCTCATTTGCAGAAAATGAGTAATCAACTGTATCACGTCCATGATCTCAATTGATTTTCAGGTATACGAAAATTATAAAGATAAGATTTCCAAAACACGATATCTCAGCGAAAAAAAAATTTGAGCAAACTTAACGGCATTTGAAAGAAGAAAACTTGTTCTTTAATATAGTAACATTTTTTTTTAGAAAAAATAATTCGTGAGTCTACATAACCTCAAAATCGGATAAAAACGGTACATTTAGCACTTTTAGGTTAGGATATCTCAGAAACCTGACATGATAGAGCAATTCTAAGGCCAGGTTTGGATTCAGCGCATTGAAAACCTTCGGAAATATATAGTCTGGTTTCTGGTTAAAAATTTTGTCGGCTTGTGTAATTTGTGAGCACTCGGACCCCACGATCCCAAGGTCTCCACCCCAAACGGCTCGAAAATATAACTTCCAACAAGGTTATTATATTTCTGCTGCTTGAGGTTCTCAGCAGCCGCAGCGGCAGCGCCAACACAGCAAGATGAGCTAGGAAGATGGGATGGTGCAAAAGTATCGACACAAGTTGCGTCCCACACTAAAGCCCTACCCATCTTCCAAGGAAATAAAACATGCCGTCCGGTCTTTTGCCATCGTCGCATGCCAGGCCACTGGGTTCTAATATGGCCGGAACGCCGACGGTGACAAGAGCTCGTTGGATAATGTCGTTAATATTCGTGTGCCGTGTTATGCGACCCGCGCTGCGGCCGCATGAAAGGCCGTGGTGACAGAGGCTGTTTGACAACTTCGCCACAGTGGCAGCGATGAGCAGAACAACAGGGGGCACCTAATCGAAGGGAAGCAGCAGAAGAGGCAGAAAGTAGTATCATCAAACAAGGTGCCTATGTTCGACGACGAAAGTGCATGAAGTGTTGTGCGCTAGGGTGAGCAACCTCTGATAAAGATGTCACCGCTCTTCCATGCCTTGGAAATCAAGGCTCGATCCCCGCCCGTAACAGGATGTTTCAAACTACGTCATAATAATAAATAATAGTGTAAATTTTAAATTATTCAAATGTTCATAAATATGTTTCTTTTAAATGAATGTTTACTGGTCATTGGATACATGAAGTGGGCTGCTATTGTAAGACGACTAAAATAACACGGTGTATACGCGTCGACTTGATAACCTCCTCCGCTTTTTTCGTCAGTTGAAAATGACAGCCAGCAACACTACTTAGCGTGCTTTCCGAGTCATGTTCACTCTCGGTATTCGGTATGTTCAAAATGGTCACCCGAGATCGAGCAGTGTGTGGCTGCTATTATTAAGCTCGAGCTCCTCTATACACAGTTAAATTGTTTTTTTGACGTGACAACGTCTTATAATTCGATGAAGCTGGCTGCACGCACGAAAATACATGACTCATGCGGCGTCACCTCACTCTGAGGCGTCCCATTGCTCTGAGGCGTTCCAAAGCAAATCAAATTGGATGTACAAGTTGACATTTATGTATGGCTCAACGAGTCAAGTACTAGGCTATCATAAAACGGTAAGAGATGACGTCACTGTGTAGGGATTCTTTGACATTTATGTATGACTCAACGAGTCAAGTACTAGGCTATCATAAAACGCTAAGAGATGACGTCACTGTGTAGGGATTCTTCCATTGTCATGAGAAGTGCAGTAATACTGATGTAAAATTAAAATTTTCTTTTGAAAAATGCAACCATTCCATCAGTATTTCCTTATGACGTTGTCACGTTCAACTACCGTCAGTAAACCGACTTTACAGACAACCGATATTTTTTTTTTTAAGAGTACTAGCAATGTGCATTCACATTACTACCATTCTGTTTACCCCTTCAACTTAGCTAAATATGCTTGTGTCTGGAGTGGGTTCAGCAATAGCGACGGGGCCCCACGGGGCCAGTGCCTGCCGCGGTCGCGAGAATGTTCTAATGAGATACCGCGGCCACGTAACTTAAGGGCAGTTGAAGGAACAGGGTGGGTTTTTAGTCAATAGAAGTCTGACACTCCCTTTCACTCCACCCAGATCGGGAGAAGTCATTCGATGTTTTTTTCACCTGGAAAAAAAATTCAAAGAACAATATTGAATTCTACGTTATGTGAATGTCTATTGCCTTACGCACACGTAATACATACCTACAGCAATTGCGGTGAATATTTGATTGGTGGCGCACAATAGTTCGTTGCAGATATTTTTCGAACAATTACCGGTACGTTAGTTTCCTGACGGCCTGAATTGAATAAAATGAATGCGCGGTACGTAGGCTGGACAAACAGACTTGTTTG
Source organism: Tholera decimalis (assembly GCA_943138885.2). Lineage (NCBI taxonomy): Eukaryota > Metazoa > Arthropoda > Insecta > Lepidoptera > Noctuidae > Tholera > Tholera decimalis. The sequence continues at coordinate 35,701,056 of OW964567.2, forward strand.
TATGCCTATGCCTGTTCATTAATAAATCTAAACATTTGTAGTGCTTTGTTTCGGTCAACTCCAAGCGTAAATAAATCTATTTGGTGTTTTAGTATTTGTGATACTTTTGCAATTGTAAATCTTGTAGCTTGAATTTTAGAATTTATTCCCGGTTCTTCTCCATAGGAAACGATTCAAATCACGCTGCTGGCATTCTAAAAGTACCCCTACAGGCCAAAGTGAAAAAATTATGAGTTTTGAACATAAGTCTATATTCAACACGTGTTTAGTTTATAAAAATTAACTGAAACTCCTAATTTCACTCTCTTACTTCAAATGTGCACATTAAATTATGCCCCGTGTGTGGTTTACCGAATTTAAATAATGTATTTTGCACACGACTTTGATAATGTGTCTTTAAATAATAACTTGAATTTTTTGGCACTCTTACTGTTTCAGAATAGTATCATTTTACTTAATTAGTCTGTAATCGAAAATTCTTATATTAAATTACACTATAATCAAGTGAAAATGATATATAAACTATAAACCAATCACCATTGACTTCAGCTCTTCAAAACCAAACAACACGATTGCCCGTTCTTGATTCCCGAACCCACTCTCGACATGATTTCAATAAGGTACCTCTACTAATATTAGCACAGTATTCTAACGCGGTCATTACCTCAACAAACACACCGACGGCAGACGCTCGATATCAATTGAGAGGGTACTCCACAAACAATATTAGCAATTGATACGGCAACATTCATTGCGATGACCGGGGAAGGGTATAGAAATGGTTATAGTTAGCAACAGCTTTTGATATTTATGTATCTACTCGTATATTAGGTACTACCGAGTAAATCCCAATCCCGTGGATATTCTGGGACTATTATGCATCTATTTGAATAGATCTTCACAATAGGACTTAAGTCCCACAAAAATAAACTAAGAGAGACAGACAAGAAGCCAGTCTTGTCATAAAACGGTAAAGTCGACATGACCACGACATATTCTCAAGCTCTCCACTTGTATCGATTTTACTATAGTGACATAAGTATTTTAATCAATAGAGGCTGACAGCGACTTTGTTTTGAGAATATAATCATTTACCGATAGCCTGTATACGCACACACATAAATAAAAATAGATAATCGATTTTAAATAAAATAAATAATTGACAATAGTGTGTGCCTCACGGTTGCGGATCATTTCATAATTCCTGCAATGTTACCAGACAGTTCCTATGTGACGCTGGTGTTCGAATTCGTTACACAAATCATTTTTTGTACTAAATGTTGCAAATTGACTAGGAATGTACTAATTAGCCCCAAGCAATTACTTCTGCTCTATCATAGTTTTTCAAACAATACCGATGATTTTTGAGACTTGGCCTAAATAAGCTCTACTTTTTTTCCCTATATATGATGATGAAATGATGGAACCGTTACCTAAATAGATTCATCATGTCTGCCTGCAGTCCGTCCATATATCACAGCCACTTTATTCTAGTACTATTAAGACTACTATAGCGCGAAAACTTTCGCGCCCCTCCAGAGACACTTTATTCTAGTATTCCACGCGTAGTATACCGGCTCGGTTGCGTGCATAGTAAGTAACTATTTAGTAATCTGTCGTAAGATGCAGCGCTACACTAGTCGCAGCGCTGTTCACGTTCCGGCCGCCATTTTAAAACATTGAGTTATAATGTACTATAATACATTATAAATTTATAACTCAATGTTTTAAAAAGATAAAGTTTTTTCCACTATCGCTTGCGCGACGCGTATTCGTTCGTCTCCCGCGCATCTTGTGTAGAATCCTTTTGAATCCTTTTGTAACTTTTGTATCTTATTGTAACTAATTATCTTAAGTGTAACGTGCTATTAAGTAGAATAAACAGTATTTTATATTATTATAGTTAGAGTTTACAATTTTTAAACAATTTGTTTTTGAAATATAAAGGAAGGACCCTCATTAATACAAACACTACGAAAAACAAAAAAAAAATGCGTTGCTACTACGGAATCTGTTTTTCTGGATGTATTAATAAATGTATCAATAACCAATTAGACATCTAGATTTTGATCGTTTCTTTCTATGCTTACATGCTGGACCTATTCACAGTACCGACGATATTTTGAATACGCTAACCACTTATACTGACGGGGTTGCGGAAATGTTCTAATGAGATACCACGGCCCCGGAATGCAAGGGCAACTGTTGGAGCAGGGTGTGTTTTTAGTCAGTAGAAGTCTGACACTCCCTTCCGCTCCACCAATAGCGGGTGGAGTTATTTGATGATTTTTCCACCCAGAAAAAAACACTTATACCGAGTACAAGTTAGTTAATTAAAAGAAGTCAAAACAGTGCATAGGAAAATAAAAAAAAACTTACAAAACCTTAAAAACTTCGATAAGCGTTTTTCTAATATATTTTAAGACTTTGAGTATTTTAATAGCTACGGAATATCGCCTCTTTTCTGTTTAAAACAACATTCATTTCAATCAAAACGTCTCTAAGTCCGAATGTGTTAATCCTTAAGTAAATTGCAACCGCTTTTGAAACTCTTGGAGCTAACTACTCCATAATCGTGGAATCACTTTCAAAATACCCTCGTTGAAGGAATTTGCATTTTGGAAAGTATTATGAACTTTTTTGGAAATAATATTTAAAGAATTCAAATTGAGGCTACGACAATTCAGCTTAAAAGAGAAATGCTAACTTTATTTCATTTTGAATGTAGTTTTAAAAACTACTTGGTATTGACTAGAGCTGTCTCTACGGTCTTGGTGGAAGCTTATCAAATTAGGGATAAGAACTTAGCTTATAATTTTGAATTTTATTATATAAATGTACAACTCTGGTTCCCAAGTGTCTGTATCTTGGCAACCAGAGTTGTACGCCTCGCTTGGCGATCACTCTAAAACCAATTGTGTAATATTTGATTAATAATAATAATAATAAAATAAAGAAAAAATGTTTATTCTGCTAGAGAAAATGCACACGAACAAAATGTAAATAAATCGGTGAGCATACATAAAAGAAAAACTGCACACAACCGAACATACAACCACCACTTTTGAAGACTTGAAGTCGGTAAAAATCCTTACTAATATTATAAATGTGAAAGTAACTCTGTCTGTCTGTGTGTTACGCAATCACGCCTAAACTACTGAACCGATTTTAATGAAATTTGGTACGGACATAGTCTAGAGCTTGAGAAAGGACATAAGCTACTTTTTAATGCGAAAAAAGGGCTGTAAGGGGTTGAAATAGGGGATGAAAATTTGTATGGAAATTGCGTCATTTCTAAAGCTAGAAGCTTGAAACTTATTTTTTTTGACTCTTGATTAGATATTAATAAATACGACATTCAAATTATGTATGAATTTTATTTTCAAAATCATTAGCCTAAAAAATAAAAATGCTGCCGAAAGTCACTATACCGAGCGGACGAAGTTGCGGTCACAGCTAGTCACTAATAAGAAAGATACTACGCCATTTCAAATTACATAATTTAAAATCAAAAACTGATTACAGTAGGTACTTTTGACTCATGTAGTGGGTAAAAACGCTCTTAAACGCGCTGTCACGAATCCATATTTATGATGCTTGTCTCAACGCGAGGTATCTGTAAATCTATACTAATATTATAAAGAGGAAACCTTTGTATTTTTGTATGTTTGTATTGAATAGGCTCAAAAACTACTGGACCGATTTCAAAATTTCTTTTACCATTACTTAGAGGGATTCTTCCGAATTCGTATAGGCTATATTTTATCCCGGAAAATAGATAGGATTTTTCGTGGTAGTGAAAATTGTGGAGTAAGGCGTCGAAAAAACTGTCGTACGTTAACGATTCTCGCGAACGCTGCCTATATTTAATATAAACATTGCACCCGTGCGAAGCCGGGGCGGGACGCTAGTTTAAAATAATCTAAGAATACCGATCAAAAAAGATTATAATTGATACTTATAAAAATAAAAAGGCACAACTTACGAGTTGTAGGCCGTGGGTTCGAACCCAGCCAGCATTACTTTGTGTAATTTTTATTATCACAGCTCTCAAGCCGGTGATGGAAAACATCTTGAAGAATTCTGTCCTAGGACTGAAAATCCGGAGATTTCCAACTAGCCGCACTGTGCCCGCATGGTGGATCTCAGCCTATTCTCTCAAAAATAGAAGAGGCCTGTGTTTCAGAGAGAAGCCGTGTACTTGGTGTGTATATACCCTTTAAATTACACGCTGTATATGCGCTTGAGACAGTACAGTTATTTTGAAAAGATAGACATATCATTTTTATTTACTTCAGTTTTATTCATACATATTTATGTATTGGTATGTATAGATGCAAAAGTTTAGATGTAATTATGGCTGAATTGATGTTTGTTACTAAATCACGCCAAAATGATATATTAATTATTTATGCAACATGACATAGAGCTTTTTAAATGTGCAACCACATGAGTGAAGTCGCGTGTGGCAGGATTAATTATTAAATGTAGGTAATTACTTGCCCTAATCTTACACACCTTGGTATAAACACGCTCGGTAAAATATTTAAAACAAAGCATATTTATTCAAAACTTTAATCTTGCAGTATCCAATCTTCTTCACGCTAATTTCTATTAGTCTTTCAGTTTAGGTACAAAAGCTGGCGACTTTCACAATCAGCTCCAGACAAAATTCCCCAGACGAGGCGACGCCGCAAGTTAAATAATTGAACTAATTTGATACAAATACTAAGTTATTAATATTAAAGTATTATGTATATTAATAATTGGATTGTATTCGTTTTCTACTAGTTAATATTATGTTAGTCAGTTTCCTGTCTAAGTGGATGCATGGAATGGAATCAGGAGTCACTGCGAAAATCTACACCAAACTAATACTACAGAAAAATACCGAGTGTTTATTCCGCCAAAAACTGGTATCCACTTCTCCTGATGATACTCTGTGGAGGGGCGAAACATGTGTCAATTGTGGTTTGTTTGCATGTGGTATGTTTTTGTTGCATCCCTTCTGCATGCTCATATATTTGCGGGCAGTAGGGAGTAGGGCGATGCTGCATACTGTATGCAAGATTATAATCAAAAGTATGTCTCGTTGGGAAAGCATAAGACTACATATACCTATAGGTACTAAAATTTTTAAATGACTAAATGCAAGAAGTATTTAATTTTTCTTGATAGCTTGATGTCTGTGTTTCCTGATAAGTATAGACTGGGGGTATTTAAGTAATCAGTGAATAGGTTACTTCAAGGTGAGCGTGCTTCATCTTCGACCACATCATCACTTACCATCAGGTGAGATGGTGGTCAAACGCGAGCGTACTATCAATAAAAAAAATGTCATTGTGTACCTAATTTAAAAAAAAAATTAGATTTATTGTTTGTTTAAATTCAAATTTTAGTCTTTTTCTGTTTATTAACAACATGTATGCCTGTGTATACTCATGTTGCAATAAATAAATGACTTGAATCATTTTCTATAGATAGAGCAGCTCTTGCGATGCGCCTCCACTTCCTGCGGTCTTCAGCATCTCGGGAGCTTTGGACTAAGGTCGTCTCTGTTGCCGCTTTAATTAGGTCTGTCCAACGCATAGAGGATTGCACGCTTGCCTTCTACTTGCCCCTGTCGTACAAGTCGTTCCATGGAGTATTCATTTTGTACAATATTTCCAAAGTATTCCTTGATTCGGAGCTCCTCCAAGACCACCCATCGGTTACCACCCATGTACCACATATGGAATTCAATACACTATTGAGAATTACTGATACTGTAAGCCTGCATCATCCCACTCCTGAGTAAAACCTTCATGACTTCCAATCTATCCAGAGACAAAGCAGACCACTGGTCGTTGGTTTTGTCCTGTTCGATCTACCATCTTATACGAGGTGTGCCTTCACGCCTCTTCAGGCAATGTCAGGGCTTCAGAAAGTGGTTATTTTGGAGTACAACTCATGGGGTATGCGGCACACGTGTCCACTTCAAATTAACGGCTTCTTTACTTGTGAATGGATTAAAAATAAAGTTAAAATTCCCCAGTAGAGTGTTGAATGATATCATTGGGTGACATAGGTATACACATTTACCTATATTATTACTATAACCATAGTTCAATTTCTTTATTTCGGTTATGTTGTTTCCTTTTTGCTCATTGTGAATAATTATGCCTTGCGTATGCCTTTATTATTTCCTTTAACTGTATAAATCTTGGTTTTTCTATAACGTTGTAGGTACATGTTTATATTATAAACTAGCTGACCCGCCACGACTTCGTTCGCGTGGTATCCTACCCCTATCCAACCGATACCACTACCCCTAGCCTACCGATACCCTACCCATACCTTACTCTACCCCTACCCTACCCAAACCCTACACTACTCCTACCCTACCCTACCCTACCAATACCCTACCTCTACCCTCCCCTACCCTTGAGACCTTTCCTACTTTTTTTTTCATTTTTCATAAGAACCTTCTCCTGACAAAACCAAACACAACAAAAAAAAGAATCAGCCAAATCGGTCCAGCCGTTTTCGTGTTTTGCGCTTAGCAACACATTTAGCGATTCATTTTTATTATATAGATAAATAGTGAGTTGGTATGAAGTAATGATAATTCATTTTTCTTTTTCATCGATGCTATTATTTGAGCACGCCTCGTTTCTATGAGTAATAGTGTGTAACAATATAATAATATTTTGTATATATACCAACTTACTATACAGGATGTTTGGCAGAACGTTGAACATACGAAAATGGTGGATAGGTGGGGTCATCTGCTACTTACTCAGCCCTAATTTATTTGGCCCTGGCCCACAGGATATTTTATTCATTTAGAGACGACATTTAGACGTTGCGAGTGCGGGGGTTCCGCGGGTGTGCGGGGGAAGCTACTTAACAGTAAAAATAGAGCGGCATTCTAATAATTTTACTTCGCACTTGCACTTCGCACTTAACACTTATCACTTAACAGCGCGACCGTTTACACGTTGATTTTACTAATCACTTGACACTTGCACACTTGCTACTTAACAGCGTGTAAATTAGCCTTAAGTCGGGATGTAACTGCCTTTGCGTTCTCACGTGCTTGTTACGCTTACGTTTGTTTTTGTTCACTTCGTTTTGTTTTATTGTTATCACTAGTTTTGTAACCTGTTAGTTAAGTTTTTTTGTTATTACTGTTACCTGTTGTTATTGGTAAAGAAATGGCTGCTTTTACCAGTGAGGAATACGTGGACATGTTGTTAGCGTATGGAAGCGCTACTACTAATTTGTGTGAAGCGCGAAGGATTTATCAAGAGCGTTATCCCAACCGCCGAGTACCCAGTCATCAGACGTTTGCGAGTACTTACCGACGTTTATGACAAGCCGGTAATCTGAACTTTCAAGAACCACGAGTGAACGCAGCACGACCCGATACTACCATTGACGAACAAGTTCTTGCCGAGTTTGACGCGGACCCTACCAAAAGCATTAGACAGCTTCAATACTGGCCTAAGCATATGGAAAGTGTGGTCTGTTCTCTGAGCAGATGGTAGGCATGCTTTTCACTACACTCTTGTGCAAGGCAAGATTTTAACACATCTAAGCCGTTTACGCACTACATCTGATATGATTTTGTGGAATGTAGTAAATTATGAGACAGTTCAATTGATCGTTCCATTTTAACCTTGATTTCGTCACTTTCTTTATTAGTTGTTTTGCCTCATATTGTTTTTAGCGCTACCAATTCTAATTTCAAATTAAATTCGAATAAACTATTCCTATTTGACCGCATTCACGTAACAATCAGGCGGCCAGCGCTTACAGGATTCAGTTTGCGCAGGTAGTCATCGTTGGTAGTCATTGTAACTTGCCAGCGCTTATCGCTCCTTTTCAGAACAAAGTATGGAAAGTCGCACCCCCTTTTGTATTTATGGCTGTGGCTATATATTATGGCCAATTGGGTACTTAAAATTGAAGATAATTTAATTTAGATAATTGTAGAGTTTGAACTCGGAGGAAGAAAAGATTCAGTATTGAAATCAATTCTTAGACGTGTTTTGTTTGTTCTAGGTCTCGATTGTCATCTCATCGTCTGTCTCATTCTGGGAGACGTGTGCAATTTTGTCGCCATTTGCTGCATACCGATGTGGACGACGTAAACTTTTTAAAAAGTATTCTGTGGACGGACGAGTCAAAATTTGACAAAGAAGGAATTGTCAATGATCACAATCTTCCCTAACAATTAAAACCCACACGTGAAGAGACAAAGGGGCTTCCAGAGGAGATTCAGTGTGAATGTCTGGGCAGGAGTGATTTGCGATAAGCTAATAGGGCTTCATTATTTGCCCGACAACATCAATGCGAACAACTACTTGGATTTTTTGGTAAATGATTTACCACCATTAGTGGAAGAAGTGTTCCAAGTAGACATAAACAGGCCTATTGTCTTTCAACACGATGGCTGCCCAGCTCACTGGAGTCTGATTGTACTTGAGAATTTTGATAATTATTTTTCAAATTCGTGGGTTGGCAAGGAGGACCAATTTCCTGGCCTCCGCGATCTCCCGATCTCACTCCACTCGATTTTCATGTGTGGGGAAGGGCAAAGGAACTTATTTACACTACAGAAGTAGAAAGTCGAGAAGATTTGATAAATTGAATCAATGCTGCTTTCGAAGTTATGTGACAGGAAATGCTGCTACGCATAACAACTGTAGAAATCAGATGTAGATATCGCGCCGTATATTGTAAATGAATGGCTTCAATTTGAACATCTGTAATTTGTAATTAAATTGCAAACACTGAATGATACTGCTGATAGGACAGATTTATTTAATTGCTGTCTGAATGAATTCACAAAGGTAACATTGTTTATATTATGTTATGCTAATATATAAGTAGTAGCTTTAATTGTAATTTAGAATGTAACTAAAGACCACGCTACTGCATTAGGATTATTGCCTGTAATGATAGTTGTGTTTGTGATAAATAAATAATTTAATTGTTTCATTAACGCACCTAACCGGTACAACTATTTTCTTTGTACTTAATTAAAGAACTTACATAATTTCATTTTTAACAACCTTGCAGTATTAAATTTGACATAACATTTCACTTTTCGTAAAGGTAGTTTCATCAAAAATTTCCTACTTGATAAAATTATGAAATAAATCTCAAGTTTTTTTTTAAATACAAATAACACACCATTAGAAAGGGAACACACTAAGGATGTGTTGCTAGAATTGGAACTACTCAATAATTTTATTTTCTTTTTTTTTAATGCAAGTTGAAATTAAGATTTAACTATTTTTAACATCTTTCTGTAAGTTTGAGGACTCATAACTTTTTTCTAGCTAACATCTGAATAAAGCAATAGTTTTATAAGAATCTACCAAAATTAAAGATTAAAATTAAAACAAAAGATTGCCTGTTTTACCCATTTTTAATAAAAATTACACTTTAAAGTTAAGAAAGTGGTAGTTAGAAGAAAGCAAAAAAAATATAAAATGTCCAGGGGGCCAGGGCCAAATAAATTAGGGCTGAGTAAGTAGCAGATGATCCAAACTATCCACCGTATGTTCAACGTTCTGCCAAACACCCTGTATGATTGCATGATCTATATCGTTACATGATTATATGTGGTTTCAGTTAGTTAATGCACCAAAAAATAGTTAAGTTTATAATTGAGTAGGCCAGAATAAGGCGTCGCCTTCATGCGCGTCTAGGTCGCCGCAGGTAAGCCCAGTTATCGTAAGACTAAGAGCTCTTCCTCCGAAAGCAGTTCTCTCAGTGCTGAGAATCGGGGCTCCTACGGAAGCGTGACAATAGTCTTCTCCATCTACTACGATCTTCAGCTTGATAGAGAGCCTGGAATACCGGTAATTGTTATTCTTCGCTCACCTGATCTAAGCTGCACTAAAAAAATATTATACACATCACTATCTCCCAAACTTACAAGCCCAAACAAGATTCTCATTCACATACATACAATCGAACATATAGCTTAACTCATATCATCATCCACATAACCTTTAGCCAACTATGTTCCAACCATGTCCCTGAGTAGATACTAGATAGATTCGGATGTTTGGCATGAAATTAGCTTGAAGCTTGTGGAAGAATAGAGACTACTTTTTATCCGACTGCAAATTAGGATACTATGTTTTTATCGTAATAAAGTCCTCGGGAGCAAAGCCCCACGCGATTACTTGTATGCAATATAGAAATAAGAACAAAAATATCCGGAAACAGTGCGGCAAACCCATAAAAAAATGACGGGATGAAAAATGGCGAGAATTTGCCTATTATTTATTTATTTATTTTATTTTCCGAAGGCTTACAGACTAATAACATTATAACAATTATATATAAAACTAAGTTGCTAATTACAAGCCCTCACAGAAAATACAAATCATGTAAAAAAAAGACTGTTTAAACTAAACTAGCCTATTATAAAATAGACTGATGTGTTCTATTCGACTACACAAGTTAATTAAAACAGTTAATTTTTGTTCATGTGTGCAGTTCAATTCAAGTGCAAGTAGGTGCCTCAGGTTCAAAAAATGGCTTTGCTAAGAGCTTCCTTAGTGTGTTTGCATTGGTGCAAAACAAATCAACATCATGTTCACAACAAATTTTGTTGCAGCTGCGACTAGTTCTACAGAAATAGGCACAACGCCTATAGTACTAACTATTTATAGTTTACAGAAGGTACACGTAGAAGTGGTCGCTGTCGCAGCCCCATTTGATTAGTGCGTAACGTTAACTTAGAAACAAGTTCAGGACTGTCAATTAAATCATTTGCAATATTTAATAAGTAATATGTCATCAATATTACGCCTTTGGTCAAGCGGCAGAAAATGGTACCTTCTACATCGGTGATTGTAATCAACAGATACTTGTTTCGCCCTGTAATCTAGGTACTTAAGAAATTTTCTCTGAATACCCTCAATGCGAGATATGTAGATCCCGTACTGAGGGTTCCATACTTCTGATGCATACTCAAGATGGCTGCGTACGAACGAACAATACAAAACTTTGATCAGTTTTAGCGATCGGAAAGAAGCCGAGGTACTCATTATGAAACCAAATGCTCTCGATGCTTTTTTTACTATTCCATCAATATGCTTATTGAAGAGCAGCTTGCTGTCTTGTATAATCCCAAGATCCCTAATAGTCGGGCACGCCGTAATTGCGGCGGTAAGACCCCTCTTTGAGGAGTGGCTGGAGAGAGGCCACGGCATCCTCACCTTCCGCCTGACGCAGGTGCTGACCGGACATGGCTGTTTCGGGAGGTACCTGTTTCGGATTCAGCGGGAGGACACGCCCGGGTGTCGTCATTGTGAGGACCGCCTGGAGGACACGGTGGAGCATACGATGGAGGTGTGCCCTGCTTGGGCGGAGCACCGCCGTGTCCTCGTAGAGGCGGTCGGCGGCGGTGACCTCTCGCGCCCTGCTCTGGTTCAGACTATGGTGCGGAGTGAGAGGGAATGGGATGCGGTCGTATCCTACTGCGAAGCAGTCATGCTAGCGAAGGAGGAGGCCGAATGCGCGAGGGAGAGGCAACTCTCTTCCTCGCGCCCTAGCCGCCGCGAGAGACGCCCCGGGCGTCGGGGATCACGAGCCGATTTCCGGCCACCGCAGGCGCGGGCCTGCGGACAGCGAGCAGGGGTCACTCACCGTCTGGTAAGGACCAGGCCCGGGTCGGCGGCGCGTCGTGTTCCACGCGCGCCTCAAGGAGCTGTCAACACCAGTGACGGGGCCTCATAGGGCCATTGCCTGCCGGGGTTTGCGGGAAAGTTCTACCGAGTTTCCGCGGCCCAGGAAATTTAGGGCAGCTGAAGGAACAGGGTGGGTTCTTAGTCAGTAGAAATCTGACACACCCTTCCGCTTGACCCAGAGCGGAAGAAGTCATTCGATAACTTTCCCAAGCCAAAAAAAAATGATCCCTAATAGTATTGACCTTCCCTATATCGATATTGCATAGTGTGTATGATGAATCAATTATCGACTTCTGTTGCGGAAAATTCATGTGAAAACATTTTGATACGTTCAATTCAAGCCTGTTACGTCTACAATATTCATCAAATCTATTAAAATCAGCTTGTAACAGGTGCGTATCAGCTATATTTCGGATAGTTTTATGAATCTTCATATCGTCGGCATAAAGTAAAATATAACAATTTTCGAAACAATGTTTCACATCAGCAATAAAAATAGTAAACAATAGGGACCCTAATATGGAACCCTGAGCAACTCCCGAGGGGACAGAACACCATCCAGAGGTGTACCCCTGAAGCACTACAGCTTGCGTTCTGTTATCAATATACGAGGAAAACCGACGATATAAATCTCCATGTAGTCCGGCCTTAAATAGCTTCTCCATGAGCAGTGCGTGGTCAATACGATCAAAACATTTACTATAATCAGTATAAATGACGTCAACTTGTGCGCAATTTCCCATACCCTCGGATATGTATTCATGGGATGAGATTAAGTTAGATATAGTGGAACGCTTCCTGAGAAAGTCGTGCAGCTCATCACCAAAGCTGCACTTCAAAGCATTGTATACGTCAGTAAACACAATACGTTCTAAGATTTTTGAGAATAGACATATCTTGGTTATCGGTCGGTAATTAGAGATATCCGACTTATTACCTTTTTTGAATACTTGAGTAACGAACGCAGACTTCCAAATTTTTGGAACTATGTCTTCCGACAGTGACCGCCTGAATAAAATACAAAGTGGTTCAACTAAGCTGTTCGCACAATTTACTATAAATATGGCATTAGGACCCGAGTGGTGGAGGAGGAAAGGAAGGCCTTTGCCTTGCAGTGGTAAAAAACCAGCAGCACAAATCCACTACAAAGTTTCAGACGAATTACTTTTCATTCAGGCGATCTTATATAGCTTTTGATTAAGTTCGAACATGTTCTTATGGTACGTATCCTTTTTTAGTTTCTTTACTGCAAATATAATACAATTACTACTATTTTGTATAACTGTACTATTACAAGCATAAAGTTACAAGAAAAATTAAACGATTCGTTTAACCAACCTTTAAACCATTCAAATATTAAGCTGTAGTAACAATAATAATATTACATTCATTCGAAAGAAAGTAACTGCAATAGGTAGCAAGTATGACTATCTCCCCGTATTAGTTAAAAAAATGTATCACGAGTATAGAACCTTACCAGTCTTCTATCATGCACTGTAGACGAACCACCACATTATCATGACCTGATCTCTCCATCTCCCTTTTACTACCGGTCTACCAGACGCACTGCTGGGTACGATCTACACCTGGTTGATATACCGTCTTGTCGCACCAAGCGGTTTTCTTCCACATTTATCGTACATACTGCCAAGTTGTGGAACTCTCTGCCGGCTTCTGTGTTCCCGGCCAATTGACCTTTCAGCCTTTAAAGCAAGAGTGAACAGCCAATCTTTTGGGCTCGCTCGTTCCATCGTAGATCTCATCTATCGCTTACCGTCAGGAGAGATCGAAGTCAAGAGTGGGCTCATCCTGAATAAAAAAAATAAAAAAATTGTCGCAAGTCAATAATATCGCTACTAGATAACCACTTGTGGAGTCAACGCCTAAATCAACAAGTACTATTAGTGTACAAACTATGTATCCGTATTATACCTAAAATAACGCAACTAATCCAAATTGGTCATCATTAAACTCTACGTTTATAAAAACCAGGCTAGTTTTGCGCTCATTCTTAAATATATATACTAGAGTCAAAACGTATACACAAATATTAATTATATCAATGATTTCTATAGAAAAAGTCTTATGTTTGCTGTTAAGTTGGTATTATTTAATTCATAAGTGTAATACTGAAACCGTAAGTACACACTATTTCAATACTTTATTCGTGATATTATTAAGCTAACTAATTAAATTTAAATTGAAAATTAGTCATTAAAACTATTTGTTTATTTATTTTATTTATTTACTCTTTATGCACAGAGGTGGACTACTATAAATTACGATCTATACACTATATATTACGAATAATTAATTATACGAACAATTTATTTATATTATTTTAAATTTATTTTTAAACAGAACTAGCAGTGTGGAAATAGTGTAGTGGGCGAACCCATTACACTATGGCCGCCCACTCCGGACACAAGCATACAGTATGTTAATTAACAGAGGGCGTTCCCGTTAACCCGCAATAGTATAGCATCCATACATGCTAAAAAAAATATTACCATTCGAAAACAAAATGTTTTTATTTTTTAATATTAAAATATTCATTATTTTTTTTTAAATTGATACGTTAAAGAAACACTCTGTACACCGATTTGTGCGCCGATGGAGACATCGATGCACAAACGCTGTATGTAATAACTCTGTACCAAAATTCATCAATATCAGTTGGGTGATTAAGACGTGAGAGCAATATACTTCCTATACGTCTTTCTTTGTTACGGTTCCGTAGCCGAATGGCAAAAAACGGAACCCTTATAGTTTTGACATGTCTGTCCGTCTGTCTGTCTGTCTGTCTGTCCGTCCGTCCGTATGTCACAGCCATTTTATTCCGAAACTATTAGGACTATACATGTAAAACTTGGTAGGTAGATGTATTCTATGAACCACTTTCCGATTTTAAGAGAAAATTTAAAAAACATTTAAAATAAAGGGGGCTCTCCATACATGGAACTGAAACTGAAAATATTCTTTTTCATGAAACCTATACGTGTGTGATATCTATAGACAGGTCTTTAAAAATGAAATTAAGGTTTCTAAAATGACTTTTTCATAAAGTTAATCGTTTGAAAGATATACGCTTCCAAAGTGGTAAAATGTGTGTGTCCCCCAACTTCTATAATTTAAACTTAATGTAAAATTGTAGATCTTAATGTAAACTTTCAACCAAAATTGGTTTGAACGAGATCGAGTCAGCGGTTTTTGAGATACAGTATATTTTATAAAACCACAAATATAACTTTGTAATTCATACAAATACTATGAAAAACAAAGTTATTTGGCGTAGTTGTAAAAATTGTAAATGAGCTAGTTTTAAGAAATTTGTAAGGTTATTTGTTTTTTTTTTTTCAAGTAAATATAGTAAGTATATTATATTTATTATAGTTACTACGGAACCCTTCATGGACCCCTAGATTATAGCAGCTATCGGGAAACACAGACTCCGGCAGGGAATTTCACTTCTTAGCCGTACGCACAATGAAGGTATTCCCAAACGTTTAGTGCATATGGGCGGGATGTTCACCATGTATCGATGGCGCATTGCCGTGTGTCTTGTGGTCCCATGATGGAACGGGCTTGGCGGAATTAGATTGTGTAATTCCATCGCACACTCCCTAAGAGAAATAAAAACTTTCATCGTTAGAAAACAAGAAAAACAAAATTGGAGAAGACGCAAGACACCTTTTAGAAAATAGAAAACAGAATAGAAGGCAAGAAAACACTGCAAAATGAAAAATAACTTTTATTTCGGTAGTCGGTCTCTTCGGTTTTGTATTTTCATTTTTGACACCGACTTCCGAAATTAATGTTATTTTTCACGTTGCAGTATTTTTTTTGAAGTCGGTTAATTTTTTTATTGAAAAGTTTTTATCTTTCTCTGTTTACGTATTCGCACTATTTGTCTTCTATTTTGTCTTTCTTGTTTTCAGACGTGTATAATTTTGTGGATGTTTATTGTAATATTTTGGCCAAAAGATCACATTTTTCCTGCATGTTTTCAAGCTTGTTACAAGCCAATATCTTGTCCTTCAGTGATGTCGCCGATTCGAGTTAGTTGGATCCTTTTCTTGGTACAATATTTCCTTTTCTTGGGTGCTTTAAAATACATAGATGGTTCTTCATACCCTTTGATGGTTGGTGTTAAAGTTAAATTTATTTATTGTATCTACATTTTTAAAGAACTAAGGTTTATTAGAGAGTATAAAGTCTATCTTAATCTTCACTTTCTCATCGGGAGATATCAGGAGAGGTCTGTTTTTTGTTTATGGTTTTCTTGAAGAATTTATTTAGAATTTTGAGGTTATATGACTGAACCAATTTTTCAAGTCTCTGTCCATTATTGTTTCTTTTTCCAGTGCTAAATTAACCTAGCATACTACCCTCTCATATATTTGCGCATTGAAATCCCCGTCTTCGTAGAATTGTTCTTTAATGTTCTTTGGTGCCATCTCTGCAAGTGCATATATATTTTGGGTTATTGATATACTTTCATACCGCGGTAAGTTGATGTTGAGTTGTACAATTCGTTCTGAGATTCCAATAAAGGATTGTATATATTCACTGTAGCATTTTTGATAAGGAATCCCACTCTGTGTAGGCCTGCAGTGCTTCCTATATATGACAGAATGTGTAATTGTCATGTTACTAAATATTTTCGCCTATTTTCCTCACTTTATTTAGGCCGATAATGTCCCAGTTTATAAAATCTAATGCATACTCTAGTTCTTGGAGAGATTCATCTGTTGGAAGGAAACCCTAGGGGGTTTTGGTCTCTAACCCCACGGCGACTAGCCGATTTGGGGAGATTTTTCGTTAAGAGATGTAGTTTGCTTTGTTAGTGTTTCAGTCCGGTTACCGATGTGTTTTGGCCTCCTGTTTCCGGACAAGGAGTGAGTTCTGGATCTCATGTCTGTGTCACAACTTTGTTGACCTTTATGTATACGTCATTGCCCTTTTCTCTTTCTATTTCTCGCTTAAGTTTTTGTTGTAGTTCTTTACGTTTTTCTGGTATTTCTTTGGAGAAATATTCTGTGACATATGTTGGTTCAGGCATTTTCTTTTTATTTCTTAAGATCTCTATTTATAGTTATATGTTATGAGATTAATCAATATAGGGCATGTCTTACCGCTTATTGATTTTCCAATTATGTGTAAACTGTTTATGTTGTACTCATTGATTTTAACATCCATAGGATAGTGATATAGGCTACTTTAATTTCGCTGGAAAAATCGTCAACGTGCGAGCGAAGTCACGCGGGCAGTAGCTAGTAGTTATTTAGCTCCATACTTTATTATAAATTATTTTTCTATTTTTGTAATTTATCATGTTATCTATACTAATATTATAAAGCTGAAGAGTTTGTTTGTTTGTTTGTTTGTTTGTTTGAACGCGGTAATCTCAGGAATTTCAGTTCTGATTTGAAAAATTCTTTCAGTGTTAGATAGCCCATTTATCGAGAAAGGCTATAGGCTATATATCATCACGCTAAGACCAATAGGAGCGGAGCACTAATGAAGAATGTTTCAAAATCGGGGGATTCTTTTTCCACGCGGACGAAGTCGCGGTCGGAAGCTAGTACTGTATAAAATCTTGAACTAAATGTTTGGGAGAAGATACTGGCTCCTGTAATACAGGAGTCTACCTAGCGCATGCGTTAGGGTTTCATTTATTTTTTATTATTAATTCGCTCGCGTTTGATCATCATCTCACTTGATGGTAAGCGATGATTTGGTCGAAGATGAAGCATGGTTACTAAGAAGTAACCTATTCACTCCTGACTTTAAGACCCCCTGGTATAGCTATGAGAAAACACAGACTCTGGCAGGGAATTCGCTCCTTAGCTGTTCGCACAACGAAAGCTTTCCCAAAACGTTTTATCCGTATGGGTGATGTCCACCATGTAACGGTGGCGCATCGCCGTCCGTCTTGTAGTCCAATCTTCATTATCGGTTGGTGGAATTATATTGTGCAATTCCAATGCACACTCCTCCAAATGTATCCGATAGAAAACCGATAGGCGTGCAACTTGTTGCCGATATTCAAGGCAGATTAAAAAAAAATGTTTTAATACAAATAAAGAACTATTATTATGGTTTTATAGATAACATACATCAGTACTGAGCGTCCAAAGGTAGACTGGTTCGACGAGAACTTCTTTAAAAACTTTACTTTGCTAAGTAAACGGTTGTGCCGAGAAGATCCGCGGTACTATGTGGATTTACACATGCATTCATTGTTTACAATTGGGAATAACGTAAAGGTAAGCAATGGAAATACATCAGAAATTATTTTTTACGCCTTTACAGCAAAAAGAACTCTACAGCATAAGAAACATTTCCCATGTTTCTTAATTATGTATGACCTTTATCTGATTTTCATTGACTACAAAAACGCAATCCAAGAGTCGAGAATTGGTTTAAAAAAATCGCTTCTACAACATGACTTACCTCAGGAAACAAGCGAACGAGGGAACCAGGTTGGTTTTCGTCAGTACGAGTCTGACTGATTTCCACCTTAAGACAAAAAAAAAGAAACGTGGAAATTGGCACAAGAAAAGTTACGACTAAAAACTCACTTTTAAGCAATGAAATAAAAAGCCGTGAATTAGGAATGGAACAAGATAATTACACTATGCACTAGCTTTTAATGTTTATAAGAGTCCATGTAGATCTTTGAGAAACAAAATATCATTGAGTTTGAGTTTATTTTATTATATTTGGAAAGCTTATATACATATATAAGCGAAATACCACTCACTGATTAATCTCGAAATACTCAGAAACTACAAGTAACTCTCAAATTTTGCAAGGGGGTTCCTTTTAGTACGTAGATGCTCGCTAAGACGGGATTTTGCGAAATTTCCACGTTTACACGAGAAAAGCTTCCCACGTGAACGAAGTTGCAAGCAATTGCTAGTTATAACTGGAAAACTACTAAAAATGTTTACAAACTATTTTAAATATAGACAACGAAGCGGGTACACAGTGTCCTCTTCAACTTAAACACCTTTAAAGATGTCGATATTAACCTCCAGGCAAGTTGCTTTGTACACACGTCCCACCCTAACCAAGTACGAATTTTGTCTATATTTAGTAGTTATATGAAAAATATTTATTTTGTTACAGATGGAATTCTTGTTCTACCAGTTCCTCACAAACAGATACCGTCCCAGTTTCGTTGAGATGTATTTCAGATTTTGCAACATGTTGAATTCTGATACAGTTTTCGGACAACCAATGAAGAAGGCACTGGGATCTTTAAAATGTCCTTTTCCTCCGGTAAATCAAGTAGTGTCGGTTTAGACAAGACTGTGATTTTACGAAAACTGACTGTGAAAATTCGACCAATAGTGTTAAATTGTGATAGAAAAATATTAACTTTGTGAACTTTGAAGAGCTCGTGGCTAAATATTTACAACCACATGGTTCGATCTTTAAGGTTAAGCAAGGTTTGCTGAGGTTGAACTTTGGATAAGTCGTTGGAAAGCATGTTAAGGCATTGGTCTCCTTTATCTTTTGTACATCTTTGGCATTCCTTAAGAGTAGTCACAAGCCAGACTATAAGTTTTTTAAGTTAACATAGTCACTGACACTATCATTAGACCTTAAAACGGAAAAGCCAAAAAAGTTCCTTAAAAAGTTCGTGAGTCGACACGGTGAGTTTTGTGTGTCGGGAACAGAATCGAGTGTTTAGTGATACACGTGACAGTGGTAGCGGTGTCGATCACAAAAAAACGAACGAGAAAGAGGGTAGACCGATTCGTCTGCTCATAAACGTCTACCCGCAATTACTTCAGTTCATCCGTGATCATGGCGCTTGCTACAGTGCCGCAATATCGGAAACTCGAAACAAAAAATACACGTGGTAAATATCCCGTTTTAAGTTCTAATGATAGAAGTCAGACTATCTGACAAAACACTTTCCAAGGAGTGTTGTGTTACTGGGTTGCAGAGGTCAGATAGGCAGTCTGACCATGGACTGGAAGCGGACTAACATAGTGAGGAAAAGCTAATCAGATAATGAGTAAGCCCTGGGTATAGGCTCACACAACACAATGCCATACTATTATTTACATACATTTATGTGTGTGTCCTCACTTTACTTCAGTAACAATAACAAAGTATTGATCGTCAAATCGCTGAACTCCTTTCATTTCTTTTTCTGAGCTTTCGCTTTCACTTTCTGGACATTTCTATTTCTATCTGTTCCTCAAAATATCAATTTAAAGATTAAGCAATATGGTCTCATATAATTCTTCCTATACGTTTTCGCCTAACACATCTTGTCTCTGATTTACAGTATTCTGTTTAATCCTAAAACTCCCTCTTATCTTAATGAACGTTTCAAGTTCCTTTATGATACATATTAAATTTCTGAGGTCATCGGAAAACTTGAGGCTAGAGGTACCGAATCACTCCACCAATTTCACTCAAGCAGTACGACTGTAGAATGCTCTTTCCGTGTCAGTAAGACAAGATCTCTATTTCTCTCTCTTTAATTTGTTACTATTTTTATGTGTATCAGCTCTTTTATGTATATTTATGTAATGAGTGTGTAGTTTATTACTTATGTATTGTGTATAAGTAAATAGTAAAGTATTGTATACAGAGTTGATACGACCGAGGGACTTTCCTTTAAACTGCGTATACTAGGTACCATTATCAAGCTTTGTACCAAAAATCAATTAAACAGGAGAAGTAGTTTAGTCGCAAATGATTTTGATGAGATGCATTTTAAAGGGATAAATCTGAACAAGACAAGAGATAACACACGCCGCGCTACGTTGCCACTTTGTTACCTAGGTATTTAAGGTCAGTCACATTTATTTACAAAGGGTGGTTGCGTTTTACTCTGATTTGTGAGCAATTTAGTTTGTTTGAACAAAAAAAATTTGGCTCTTTTTATTTTTTAACTGTATCAAATTAACACTAAACACGTATAGTATACGTAGTGTAATTTAATGCCCCTCTGTCGTATCAACTCTGTATAAGTAAATAGTACACCATCGACTATCCGCGTATTTATTTTCTCCTGCTGTGTCAAATCGATCCAAAAATTGTCTGTAAAAGATGGCTTTTAACGATAAGACCGCCCACTGTAACACTCTTTGTAGTTGTTAAGTCCTACTTTAATGATGTTATGGTATTTAATAAAGATTATATCTAAACTAGTATTTGCGTGTTGCGCGAGGTGCAAGCACCTCGCGTGCTTGTGAAAAAAAAAGTGGGGGGGGGTGATGGGGGGGTTTAGTATTTGCGTGTTGCGCGAGGTGCAAGCACCTCGCGTGCTTTTTATAAAAAAATAAAAATGGGGGGGGGGTGATGGGGGGGGGTTTAGTATTTGGGTGATGCGCGAGGTGCAAGCACCTCGTGTGCTTGTGAAAAAAAATTATATCTAAATATCTATTATGACTTCAAAGTGTGTCTATCTATGTAAAGGTTTTGAAAGATCAGGTTGTTGCTGTTGTGTTAAGTATGTGTAGAATAAATTTTATTGTTCTCTTTCAGGGCGAATACCATTTGACTAACATGTCGATCCCATACGTGCCGAAAGGCTTCCCGTTTGCTAAAGGTCGTATTTACTGCAATGTATCAATTGAAGAAGGCGCTTCCACCAAATATATAGGCCGAGGCAGCATCGATATGGAGATAAAAGTAGCTAAAATTAAAAAGAAAATTACGTAATATATTGTTGCTGTTATCTATATGTTTATATATCTATACACCTAAATAAAAAAACCGAACGGAAAGGAACGAAGGCATAAATATTTATTTATAATGAAGAATATCAAATAATCGGTACGAAACCCTCGGTGAGTCCAACTCGCACTTGGCTGGTTTTTCTTTTCTATAAAATAATTACATTTAATGGTATATATTTTTGGTATTGTATGAAGACATGTAACATGATATGTCTGTAACTGATTACCCTTTACAATAAGATATGCTTCTTTTGTATCCTTATAAATATTGTGACGTGTGCAACAAAATATATAACAAATTAATAAATATTTATTAATTTTTGGTCATTACAATATCATTCTTACCGCCCAGACTAATCTTGACAACAGCAACAGCTGAACCGATTTTGAATAATAATAAAAAACCCATTGCTTAACAACCTAAAAACACATTACCCTCCTTTGCGTCACACAGTCCGTAAAAAAGGAAGCAAACTGCTTATGGAAAAGAAATATAAGGCCGACAATAGGCTATCTAAGGATGGGTCCACTGCGCCTCCTGTTGGGGACATTTAGAAGGTTAAAGAAGGAAATATCTCATCTAGTATAATACACTCAACGCAAGTTTCAGTTAAAATCCAGCGTCAAGCTGTAAAATAAAAGTTTGTTGTTAGCTACAACTTTTCTGCAGAACAACGTGACATACAATGTACAAGAGAGCATTATCCTTCTGCCGACAACCTCTTCGCCTTTTACAGGTCAGAAGAGCGCTTCCAATCTCCTTCTCCCTTTCTTCACCTTCCCCATTCCTTTTTGCAGCATCCGTTTGTGAACAAATGTTTCACTGGAGGCAATCATCACTTCCCTCGATGCTGCATTGGTGCCCATAAAATGCATCACAGCCGGCAACGACGGGTCACTTCAAACTTTCGATATGAGGACAATATGCGGCTCCTACCAAGCTGCACACGTTGCAAGCGTATTCCACGCCGTGTCCTCCTGACAATGGACGTAGTGATGGCATCAAGCGTCTGGCTCCCTGCTTATTCGATATAGGTTCTACTTTATTTTTAAGATTCCGTAGCCAAATCAAATCTATAATCTATCTATAACTCTTATAGATTTGTCATGTCTGTCTGACTGTCGGTCCGTTCGTATGTCACAGCTATTTTATTCCGGAACTATTAAGATAAGACATGTGAAACTTGGTTGGTAATTTGTTGACCGCTTTCCAATTTTCATACGAAAATATATAACATTAGAGGGGCTCTCCATACATGGAACTGAAACTAAGTTTATTTTTTTCATCAAATGGGTATACGTGTTGAAATGAAATTGAGTTCCCAAAATCAGATTTTCTTATAGTCAATCGTTTAAAATAGAACCAACTTCCATATAAAAACACTACAAAGGCAAAAATAACTTTAATTTCGAAAGGCGGTGTCAAAAACGAATATATATTCAAAACTAAAGACACCGCCATCCGAAATTAAAGTTATTTTTGCCTTTGTAGTGTTTTTATATGGAAGTGGGTTCTATTTTTTGCTAAAAAGTTTTTTTCCACGCTGTTTAGTGAGTCAGTTTGTAATTTATCTAGTTACAAAAGCCAAAATGTCATCTACTTATCACCTTTTACAAAATATTGCTTTTCCCGGTGCAGAGCCGTTAATTTTTGAGGAGTTCTCCTGGTACATCACCATCAGCTCTACTTCGCCATATGCATTGTGACGAGCAGAAACTGCTTAACATCTATATTCAAGTAATCTAATCGCAATCCACGAAATACTTATTATTGAGTAGTTTCGGTGGCCATCTGGGGTATTCGTCATCAGTTCCACTTCCTCAAATGGTACTTTTCGAGAGCAACTGCACAAGTTACTATAAGAAATACCCAAAACGCTGTAGGTGTGCTTTTAATATTTGAAGAGTTTCCTCGATTTCTCCATGATTCCATCATCAGATCCAAACATGAAGACAATGCGACCAACTAGAATGTATACCCTTTCAAACAAAAAAAGAATTTTCTAAATCGGTTCAGCCATCTGCGAGTAATGAGGTAAAATAAATAAATAAAATAAAAAGTTTAAGACGAATTGAGAACCTCCTCCTTTTTTTTGAAGTCGGTTAAAAAGATAGACACTTCCAAAGTGGTCAAATGTGTCTGAACTCTAGCTTTAACTTATATAATAATAGAGTAAAACATCTGAAAATTAAATATGCTGTAGATCTTAATGAAAACTTTCAACGAAAATTTATTCGAACGAGGATTGCAGTTTTTGAGATATACATAGCATATTTTACAAAACCACAGTGTCCCCCCTCCCAAATAAGTGGTTGTACATATAAGAGGTTAAAAGGAAAACTATCAGACGAAAGTCGGTTTCACAAAACGAGTGCAAAACACGCGTTAGTCACCTAAACCGCTTTCGGAAAATCCAGAAAATTATTTAGATCAAGTTTCGATTTGTGTAAAACGGAGTAGTTTGTTTTGGTTAGAGCACGGTACAGAACTCGGTGAGCTAATCCGACTCCCACTTGGCATTGTTTTATACGTAGGGTGTTCAATAAATTTTGTCGTGTGATCATATAATTTTTATTTTTTTTCAAAATAAGACCCACTACAATTAATACATTTATTCATACGCATAAACCACTCATTTATCCAACCCTCCCACTTTTCTTTATTAATTAATTCTAATTCTTCCTCAAACGCACCAACCAACTGCTCGTCCGTAGAAAACTTGCGCCCCTTCATCATTTTTTTTCACAAACGGAAATAACCCAGAGTTACAAGGTGCAAGATCAGGACTGTAGACAAGGTGTTCCAGTACTTTTATACCAGATGCTCTCAGAAATCGTGAAGTAGCGCCAGCTCTATGGGCTGGTGCATTGTCGTGATGTAGAAACCACGAGTCGAGTCCCGAGTTGTGTCGTCGATTTCTCAGTTCTTCGAACAATTGAGGCAGACAAATCTCAGTATACCATTCACTTGTGACGGTCTTCTGTACGCTAAGCCTCACTGATTTTACTAATCCTTGTTTACTAAAGAAAAACCGGTCAAGTGCATGTCGGGCCACGCGCAGTGTAGGGTTCCGTAGTTTTTATAACAGCCAAGTGCGTGTCGTATTCGCTGACTGATCGTTTCGTACCATGCTCTAACTAAAAGCCAAACATGACTACCTAACTAATTTGACTTCCTATACAAATCCTCACCTGATCCGACAATTTTGCACGGAAAGTTTTAATTTTTTTTAGAGGTTTGTATAAAACTTGTCATAGCCGGTGTTTTGAATTTAAATACGGACACAGAGCTACTGCACTACTCAATCGTCACAAGAAACTAGCACGATACAACTGGCGCTTAGCGCCATCTATCGACATTTCTATAGAGTTGTTCGAAATTTTCGAGTCGACTATTACTCGTAAACTTGTAAAGCCCACTTATGTGTGATAGTTTTCCTTTAAATTTCGTTATATATAGGTACTACTGCCGTGACATTTGAATTTCTAACTACAACCGTTTAGTTGATAGAGGGGGGACACTTGACTCTAACGAAAATTGGTACTTTAAAGCTTGATAAGTCACGAACGATTTACTTAATCAAAAACGGTCTTACCAAACCCCTAATATTTTTGATAGACCTATCCAACGATATGCCACACTATGGGAAGAACGAAAAAAAAAAAAATATAATCTTACTTTACATGTATGGGAGGTACCCTAAATAATTGTTTTTTTTTTTTCAAAATTTTATTTTACCACGTTTTCGGCGTCATTAACCTGCATACTCATGCAAAAGTACAACTTTCTAGTACCAATAGTTTTTGAGCTAATCCGCGGACAGACGGACAGACAGACGGACATGGCGAAACTATAAGGGTTCCTTGTTGACTACGGAACCCTAAAAACGGCCATCATTATTTTTTTCACCGATTTCGATTTTCACACTTATGTTGGTTGCTCTTCGTCTTCGAAGACCCATATTTTGCATTGCGATTTAGTTGGCACGTCGTAATAATAAATCCAGGTTTTGTCTCCCGTGATAATTGAACTGACACTCTTGGATTGGCCATTGTCAAATCTTGATTGCG
Source organism: Tholera decimalis (assembly GCA_943138885.2). Classification (NCBI taxonomy): domain Eukaryota; kingdom Metazoa; phylum Arthropoda; class Insecta; order Lepidoptera; family Noctuidae; genus Tholera; species Tholera decimalis. The sequence continues at coordinate 35,726,533 of OW964567.2, forward strand.
CCCATTGTATGCGTTGTTGTTTTTGGTGCTCACTTAAAGTGTGGGGTACCCACAATGTACAAAGTTTTTTTTACATTTAAATGCTTCGTCACAATGTTGTGCAAAGAGGATACAGGAATATATGAGAGTTCTTCTAACTGACGATACGTGATTTGGCGATTTTCTCTAATGGCTTTTTCCAAACGAGTTATGTTTTCCGGCACTTGAATTTCCGCGGGTCTTCCCGGTCGCGGGTCGACATCTAACTAAAAATCCCCGCGTTTGAACTGTAAATACCATCGTTCTACAGTCCTTACAGAAGGAACTTCCTGACCAAGAACAAAACACATCTCGTCAAAACATTCTTGTTTTGATAAATCGCATTTAAAGTTATAGTAGATAATAACACGATAGTCTCGTTTGTTCAACGACGTCATCTCAATTTTTTCCACTTTTTTCTCAAACTAAAATATTAACTGTAGGAAGCTGAAACAAACGTGTTAATTCTTGTAATTGACGACACTTAATAATGGACACAAAAACTGTCGCTATACGCTTAGCGTTTGCAGACACGTCAACACTTATTGAACACCCTACGTAGTAAACCCGACACTAACTAATTATTACCATCCATCTATAAATTAAAACAGGCCAATTACTTATACAAATGAAAAGTAAATAAAAAAGCTCTTTCCGATATTTTAACGAGTACCTCAAAAAAATTGTAGCAAGTTAATATAAGACGCACCTTCCCTTCACCGTTACTAAACAAAAAATTAATTAAGTGGAGAAAATATTAATATATATGACTACACACCTTAAAAAGAAACCAATAATTTAACAAATAATGCCAGAAATATCTCATATGTGTTCATTAGTTTTTTATTAAGACGTAAATACACGATTTTTGCATGACTATAGTCATGCAAAAGTCGTAAATTAGCTCTCCTGTAAAATTTAGTATTTATGTTTAGTAACGGTTTCGACATGAAGGTGCGAAGAAGCGGGAGACATTATTAAACAGTGGAGACCTGACTTCATTTTCAAATTATTTGACAATTATGAGACTGAGGAACGCGATGCGGAGGACTAAGGCTAAGAACAGACCTTGAAATTATTTATATCGTTGATATAAGCTTTTAGCTATTGTTTTATTACACTGAATAATTAAAACAGTCTAGACCTGTAAAGTTTTAATAAAACACAGGGTTTGATTGCAGACTTGAATAATGTGTTATTGGGTTTATTTATTTATTTTATCTTTATGTACAATAGTGGTACACGAGCGGACTTAATGCAACAAGTCATTCTCTACCAGTCAACTCTTTTTTTTTTCTTTTTTATTTTATCGTGGTAAAATTATCAAATAAGTCCTCCCACCCCGGGCAGGGTGGGAGGGACTGTCAGACTTTTACTGACTAAAATCCACGGTGCTCCTTCAATAACCCTTTACGTACAGGGGTCACGGTAATGGGATGAGTCCCACGACCCCGGCAGGCTTCGGCCCTCTACGAGGGGGCCTCGTCATATTGCTGACGCTCTTTGAGGCGCGCGTGGAACACAACGCGCCGTCGGCCCGGGCATGGTCCATGGTCGGACAGCGAGTTGCCCTTTACTCGCTGTCCGCATGCCCGCGCCTACGGTGGCCGGAGATCGTCGGCCGACGTCCGACGCGTGCGTGTGCACGACGTGGGCGTCTACCACTGCGGCTGGGCTGGAGGGAGGACGCCATCCACTCCCTCACGCGGCCCGCCTCCTCCTCCTCCTCCTCTCTCGCCCCGCAGCATGGCCTCGACCAATGCCGGGCGCGAGAGGTCTCCGCCTATAGCCGCCGTGAGGACACGACGGTGCTCTGCCCAGGCGGGGCAGTCTTGCACCGTGTGCTCTACGGTGTCCTCAGGGCGGCCCTCGCAGTGGTACCAGTCAACCCTTGGGTTAAAATATGGTAGGTGTACAAGTAAATAAAATGTGATAAATGATCAAGAAAAATTTGCCCAATGACGTAGGAGATATTATTAGTGCACAAAAGAGGAAACGAATGAACGGTGTGGCGTAGTGGTTGAGGTGGTGGTAGAATAAAAGAAGACCACAGAAGTTTTCAGCATTTAATCGGTGGAGGGGTGGATTCAGTTCACTAAGGGTTTCCTCCACTAGTTGTTGGGTTGTGGAGGGTACTGCCCTGGGCTTAGGCCACGACGCACGCAGACCGGCGAGCCGATCCCGAAGCCGGCAGCGACCACGTGTCTGACGCAGAGGTTGTGCAGGGCAGGCCACGCGAGTGGATGTCTCTCCTGCGGGTAGCCGCGGAGGCAGCTTGACACCCAACTCGCACGCGGCAGGCGCAGACAGGCAGCGACCACGCGGCAGGCGCAGAGGTTATTGCAGGTGGACCACGCGACAGCGCGTCTCTCCAGCAGTAGTACGCGGAGGCAGCGGTGACACCCGTCGCGTGGCAGACGTTGAGGTAGTTGATATTACAGTTGAGAGTGTAGAAGAAGAAAAGAAAAAAACCCTGGAATCACACGAAGGGTGCTTCCGTAAGCGTGGTGCCAGGAATCGTGAGCGCCAGTGATGCGTGCGTCTCCCAGCCGTAAGCCCAAGGAACAGTTCTAGGGAAACGAAGGGGAACTCACCATCGCGGCGGTTCACAAAGGTTATAGATAAGCGTGCGCATGCCGCGTGCAACGATATAGAAGGTAACCGCGTGACAAAGCGTTTAAGCTAGTAGCTGCTATGACACAGCAGGAAAGGAATGCTGCGGCCTGCGTACGCTTCACAAAGAACAAAGACGGATCCTGGCCTACACAACTTTTAAATTTAAAATGGCTTGGCCATTTATCTTTAATGTATAAGAATCTATACAATAAAATCTAAACTATAAGTTTGTATTTAATTTCTTTCGAGAACTTCTCCATTAAAATTTATTTATTAATAAACAAATAGCTGACCGGAAATTATCGAAAAAAGGTTGAGTTGTCAGTATGCTGCAATTAAACTTATTAATCAGTTTTTCTTTCAAATTCTTTATTGTTTTATGCATTCTTTTCTATACTAAAAATAGTAACAATATGTGGTGAACAATAATCGCATTTGATTACATAAAAAATCTGAAATAATATTTTAATTATTGAGAATATAAACTCTATTCTATTTTTATACATGGCAAGCAAAGGCGATGTTGACTATTCTGCCAAATAAAAACTCGAACAAGTGTCAAAAGTGACGCAAAGGGAATTGATTGACATTACAAACACAAACAGTTGTTGTAAAACATAGTGTATTACATTCTCTTTGAGTTGTTGTTTTGTCGGTGATATTACGAAGTGCATGCGTTTACGTTTCCTTCTCAGTTTTTTGAGACTCTTTTGCTTTTCGAAGTGTTGAAGTACATCCATTATTGTGACCATGTCTAACCATAACGTTGCACTAATTGTGGATTGAATGTTTTCCGAATGCGGAGGTATTTAGTAGAATGCGAAGAAGTTCGTTCATTGTTACAGCAGTGGACCTCTATTCTCGAAGTAAAGTACTTTTATTTAATTAGACAGAAGTAATTACTTTAGTGCTAAATGTTAGCGTGTACAAACATGTATAGAGATCGTCAAATTGTAATAACCTCAAAATTCCATATTTGTATTTATGCTAGTATTTTTTTGTTAGAAGTTCTATACAATATTAAATGCTAAGAAACAGTTCTGAGTATTGAACTACACACAATAAAATTATTTTCATCACTGGCCGTGAGAATTTTATATTGAGCCAAAGTTACTATGGACACTCAGCATTGCTCTTTAGAAACACTAGTGGAAAACAGATGACAATGAAATAGCACAGTCATGTTCTAGACGGAAGCCATCTTGACAACCGGGCAATTATATAAATTTACAAACGCTGCAGATTATGGCGAAATAAGAGGATTACGATTTGCTAGATGGAGAAAAATGGCAGATACGTTTGAGCACTTACCCTTGGGCACAGAGGGGTTTCAATATTAGTTACTTGTAACAGTAGGCGGTGAAAAAAGAACTCCGCGGACCGGGGATTAGAATTTATAGCCGGCTCCGCATAAGTGTTGTCACTCAGTGAAACCATAGACATTAGGGATGAGTGTGGTAATCGATTCTAGTTTAATCGACTACCACGCTACAGTACCCCGTCTGTTAGTGAAGGATTTTCCCTAGGATAAATCCGCTAGAAGGCCTAAACCACTATTACTGACTACCGATACGTTCATACATCCCATTCATGTGCTTCCATACTATTAATCATTCATCCATCCATTCTATGTCCATCCCTGACTTGGAAGTAGTCCTAAGTCAGTTACTTACTATCACATACGAGAGGTAAACTAATTATAGAGTAGTTTAACTCGAGACAGTCAGTAGGAAAAACAGCAAGATAAAGCAAGTGTATCTCCATAGGGTTAGGTAACCTTGGTGAACTGTTGCAGGATATAGCCAAAGTTAGGTTTCAAAGCAAGAAGTAAGTTCATCGTTGAATATTAAATTATCAAAGTTCTAACAACAATTTAATAATAAGTTATGGTTCTATTTTATGTTTAGGTTTAAAATTAAATTATGTTAAAGTTCAAAGCTAAGAGTATTTAAAAAATAAAAAAAAAATTGTTAAAGGTAAAAAAATTTTTTTTTGGTGATGGTCCATGTATATGTTCAAGTTGGTTTAAGTTCCATTCCTGGAATACGCATCTTATGTCAAAGTCTATTCGAGTGAGTTTCCGAATGCGAGTGAAATTTAAAAAAATAAATCAAGTCCATATCCATACTGTTGCGAGAATATCCGTACGTTATAGACGAAATTCTAAAAGGAAAGTATCCAAGATAGGTAACTACGTCGAGATATCAAAGTCAGTACGTAAACGTCAGAATATAATATGTCAATGATCTTGAATTAATTAGGTTATGTTATGAAACACGCGGAAATATTTTCTAAGAGAATTAGTTAATTTAGTTAGGACAGGTTGGATCTAAGTGATATTCAGGTTACGTGTGTTCAATATTAAACGATGTTATGAAGTTTAAGTTAGATTTCTGGTTTAGTGCTTAGGTAAAAGATATTAGATAAGTTTGTAGACTAAATGCTGTTAGAATATTTCATGTAGATGCTATTATTAAACGATGAGATGAAGTGTAAGTTAGGTTTCAGGTTTAGTGCTTAGATTAAAGTTAGATTTGTTACCAGGGTACACTGGAACATAATTTAACTGTGGTGGCAGATACCAGCAGTTATAAAGTTTTATGAATAGTTTTAAAGTTAGTAGTGAGAAAGTTTTACAGTTATAATTAGACTATAAAGTTATAGATTACTATGTAAGTAGTTAATAGGTAGGTACGGTATTTTATATAGACATTTACCGGCTTGAAGCTGTTTTCAGAACAGTAGGTTATATTTACAAATAAGTAATGGTAGTATGCTATGAGGAAGTGTTGTGACCTCTAACAAAGAGGGTCAGCTGCGTTCTCCATAGCTACGCCTAGTTAGGAATTAATGTAGATTAATTAGTGTGCGGACACCCATGTTTCAGGGGGCCGTCTTTAAGACATCCATGAGGACATAATAACATAAATAAAAGTTAATGGTAGTGTACCATGGAGACTACTCTGCCATGAAACAAAAGAATTAATCGCCCTGTGGGCCCACTATGTAGCCTCTCATAGTCACGCCGTGAAGAGAAAAATAATCAAAGAAATTAGATGTGTAGTTTATGTGTGTGTGGTCAGCGGACAGGTGGTCATGGAACTGAAGTTATGTTGGCTTATAACCATGCAGTCATGGTATTTAGTTCTGTTAAAAGATAAATAAATATAGTTAATTTTAGAATAATAGTTTGGTAACTTTAGTTAGTAGGTTTTAAGTAGGATTACCACACTGTAGGTGGGTGTGAAATATGACACTAGGATAGCTATAACTAGAGTTATAGTTAACTTAGGTAGTTAGGTACAAGTCGACCCTCCACGACTAGTATGGTAGGCAGTCGTGGGTGTGTGTTCCCTTGGCATCGTGTGACCCTGTATGGGGTCAAACACTAGTTAGTTAGCTAGGCCTACGGGATGCTTGTCTTGTTTTTTTTTTTTTTCATTCAAGGTTAGTTGCCAGAAACTTTTGTAAAGATCTAGACTTGTTAGGTATTTAGCATCCTTTAGGTTATCTAGAATTTCAGAGGTATAAGGTAAATTATAAGCATCCTTCTTAGTTACTGAATTTAGCTTGCGACTGTCTAAACAGAACCGCAATTTGCCATCCCTTTTAGGTGTGAGAAGTACAGGTGAGGACCAAGGACTTTCACAGGGCACAACAACATTAGCTTTAGCCTTTCGTCTAGCTCTTCACACAAAATGCGCTGTTTTTTCAGGCGACATTCTGTAGTAACGCTGCCTGATTGGAGGTGAGTCTCCAGTATCTATGCAGTGTGTGATGAGATTGGTACGACCTTTTTTATTTGAAGATATAGTTTCATATTGTTTAATAATGTTATCTGCTTTTATTTGTTGAGTCCTTGAAAGTTGAGCGAAGGAATGTAGGTGTAAGTCTGTATTAGAGTTGATTATTTGTTCATTATGACTCATAAGAAAGATTGACTTATTGTTTTTAGGGTACAGTGCAAAAAGATTCCAGAAGTCAATGCCCAGTAGAATGGGTATGTCAACTGTGGTATTACATAGGCCTTAAGTATTTTAAAAAATAAATAATAATGATCAATTAATAATAATAATAATAACTATCGACTATCGGATCAAGTGCGTGTCATCCAACGTAACCGTATGTTGGATGAAGCCGTACTTGATCGCCTCCGTTCGGAAATGAGTAGCTGTGTCACTTCACATCCGACGCCGACTGTGGTGGCACCACCACAGCCCAACATTCAAGTTGAAGAGAGTAGTGACAGAGTTACAAACGTAAGTACCCAGTATAATGAGCAATTGAGGAGTGCTTTGGAATGTGCTATTCGGGAATATCGCAACATGTCGCCTGAAATAAGACCACGCTTACCTCGTTTGCCCATGCATAACAAGAATAGGGCGCTGGTGGCTGCTCTGGATTCGCAGTTGTCAGACTATTTTGATAACTGCGAAGACCTCGCCGATACCCACTCTGTCTTGTACTGCGCAGCTGTCGCAGCATGTCGTGTAGCTAATGTTAAAATTTCTAATGACATAGCTATACGACCTAAACCCGCTGTCCCAGCTTGGCAGTATAGGATCGAGCGCCGTATTGGTGAGGCCAGGGCACTCATTGGCAAACTTATTTGCTTTAGGGAGGGCAACACTCGCCCGAGAGTGATGCGCTTTGTGAGACGGGCGTTTTTGGGAACCAATATCCACCCACATAATTATAAGTCCTGTGTCACAGAGCGCATCGACTTCCTAAAGCAGAAGGTGTATGCATGGGCAAACCGTATCCGAAGGTTTAGACGGCGAGTGGAGCGATTCACCCAGAATCGCACTTTCCGAAGTAACGAAAGGTGGGTATATAGGGCTTGGGAGCGACCGGACCAAGGTGCGACTGATATGTGCCTGCCCGATGATGACGCCTTATGTACGTTCTGGCGCAACATCTGGTCGGTACCTGTCAGTCACACCGAAGGTGATTGGACGCGGGAGGTCAGGCAAGCGTGCGATCCAATACCAGAAATGGGGGCAATCATCATCAGCCCCCATGATATAGCCAATGCAGTTCGTCCGCTGCCTAATTGGAAGTCTCCAGGGCCGGATGGACTGCATAACTTTTAGATCAAATGGCTAACAAGATCGCACGCTCGCTTGGCGTCTCAGTACCAATCTGCCCTAGAATCTGGCTCACTACCCGAGTTCCTTACCACTGGAGTTACCCACCTGCTCCACAAATCTGGTAGCACCGCGGACCCCAAAAATTATAGACTAATCACGTGTCTGCCTACGGTCTATAAGGTTCTGACATCCATTTTGAGAGCTAAAATTAATAAACACATTGACAACAATCACATCATGTCTCCCTCTCAAAATGGATGTAAGAATGGGTCCCGCGGAGTACTCTACTCCTCATTGATATGGCCATTAGCCAACAGGTTCGACGTTCCAAAAAAGATCTGTCGACATGTTGGATAGACTACAAGAAGGCCTATGACTCAGTGCCTCATACATGGCTCATGAGGGTGCTAGAATTGTATAAAATTAATGCAACTTTACGCACCTTTCTGAAGTCATATATGGGACAATGGAGGACAGTTCTTCGCTATCCAGGATGTCGATATATCCCAAGGTACAGCGAACCGATAAGGATCAAGCGAGGTATATTTCAGGGCGATAGTTTGAGTCCGCTTTGGTTTTGCTTAGCCTTGAATCCTCTAAGCACACTGCTGGAGAATTCAGGCCTAGGCTATAGGTTGAAAAAAGGTGGTCAGGTTATTTCTCACCTCCTTTACATGGATGATTTAAAAATTTTTGGCGCCACTAGTCTACAGCTGACGGAACTACTGAAGGTAACTGAAACTTTCAGTAGTGCCATCAGGATGGAGTTTGGTGTCGACAAATGTGCGATTATGCATGTAAAGCGAGGGGAGATTTTGGAATCCGTGGGATCTCACCCCTCGAATTCCATAAACCTGAGATCCCTCTCTCCAACCGAAACCTATAAGTATTTGGGTATGTCGGAAGCGTTAGGTATCAATGTAGTTGACATGAAGCAATCGCTGAAGGAGCGCTTCTTTGGCCGCCTAAAGAAGGTATTTAAAAGCCTTCTATCGGGCGGGAACAAGGTGCGTGCCTTCAACGATTGGGTCATGCCAGTGTTGATATACTCTTTCGGCGTACTCAAATGGACTCAAACTGAACTTGACGCCCTGGATAGGAGAGTTCGTACATTGCTGACTGCATATCGAATGCATCACCCACGCTCGTCGGTGATGAGGCTGTATATCCCGCGGAAATGTGGAGGTCGAGGCTTTTTGAATGCTAAAACTCTCCACAACCGCGAGGTATGCAGTCTCAGGGAACATTTCCTTGCTTCCGAAGTGGGTATGCTTCGAGATGTAGTAGCGGTGGATAAGGGACTCACCCCGCTCTCCTTGGCTAATGAGAACTGGCGCAAACCTGCAGTGCTAGACACTAACGATCGAAGAGGGATATGGCAGAGTAAGGAGCTTCATGGACGTTTTTTCCGGGACCTACATGGGTCCGACGTAGACCAAGTAGCGTCCGTAGCTTGGTTGCGCTTCGGTGACCTCTTTGGGGAAACCGAAGGTTTTGTTTGTGCAATTATGGACGAAGTTATCATGACGAACAACTACCGGAAATTTATTGTGAAGGATGGCACGGTTGACATATGTCGGGCATGTCACCGTCCGGGTGAATCAATCCGCCACATTATCTCTGGTTGTTCTCGTCTTGCTAATGGAGAATACTTGCACAGGCACAACCTTGCAGCCAAGATAATTCATCAGCAACTTGCTCTGAAATATTCTCTTGTGGAATCGGAAGTGCCGTACTATAGGTATGTGCCTGACTCAGTTCTCGATAACGGCCATGTCACATTATACTGGGATCGGTCCATCATCACTGACAGGACTATTGTAGCCAATAAGCCTGATATAGTGGTGGTGGACCGAATCGTGAGGCGTGCCATGATTGTCGACATAACCATCCCGCATGACGAGAACCTCGTGAAAGCTGAGAAAGATAAGCAAATCAAGTATCTTGACTTGGCACACGAGATTGTCGACATGTGGGATGTGAGCTCGGCAATCATTGTACCGATAGTCATCTCAGCCAATGGCTTAATCTCCGTCTCCGCCTATAGCCGCCGTGAGGACACGACGGTGCTCTGCCCAGGCGGGGCAGTCTTGCACCGTGTGCTCTACGGTGTCCTCAGGGCGGCCCTCGCAGTGGTACCAGTCAACCCTTGGGTTAAAATATGGTAGGTGTACAAGTAAATAAAATGTCATAAATGATCAAGAAAAATTTGCCCAATGACGTAGGAGATATTATTAGTGCACAAAAGAGGAAACGAATGAACGGTGTGGCGTAGTGGTTGAGGTGGTGGTAGAATAAAAGAAGACCACAGAAGTTTTCAGCATTTAATCGGTGGAGGGGTGGATTCAGTTCACTAAGGGTTTCCTCCACTAGTTTTTGGGTTGTGGAGGGTACTGCCCTGGGCTTAGGCCACGACGCACGCAGACCGGCGAGCCGATCCCGAAGCCGGCAGCGACCACGTGTCTGACGCAGAGGTTGTGCAGGGCAGGCCACGCGAGTGGATGTCTCTCCTGCGGGTAGCCGCGGAGGCAGCTTGACACCCAACTCGCACGCGGCAGGCGCAGACAGGCAGCGACCACGCGGCAGGCGCAGAGGTTATTGCAGGTGGACCACGCGACAGCGCGTCTCTCCAGCAGTAGTACGCGGAGGCAGCGGTGACACCCGTCGCGTGGCAGACGTTGAGGTAGTTGATATTACAGTTGAGAGTGTAGAAGAAGAAAAGAAAAAAACCCTGGAATCACACGAAGGGTGCTTCCGTAAGCGTGGTGCCAGGAATCGTGAGCGCCAGCGATGCGTGCGTCTCCCAGCCGTAAGCCCAAGGAACAGTTCTAGGGAAACGAAGGGGAACTCACCATCGCGGCGGTTCACAAAGGTTATAGATAAGCGTGCGCATGCCGCGTGCAACGATATAGAAGGTAACCGCGTGACAAAGCGTTTAAGCTAGTAGCTGCTATGACACAGCAGGAAAGGAATGCTGCGGCCTGCGTACGCTTCACAAATTTAGAAACACTAGTGGAAAACAGATGACAATGAAATAGCACAGTCATGTTCTAGACGGAAGCCATCTTGACAACCGGGCAATTATATAAATTTACAAACGCTGCAGATTATGGCGAAATAAGAGGATTGCGATTTGCAAGATGGAGAAAAATGGCAGATACGTTTGAGCACTTACCCTTGGGCACAGAGGGGTTTCAATATTAGTTACTTATAGTTACTTACTTACTTACTTACTTACAACAGTAGGCGGTGAAAAAAGAACTCCGCGGACCGGGGATTAGAATTTATAGCCGGCTCCGCATAAGTGTTGTCACTCAGTGAAACCATAGACATTAGGGATGAGTGTGGTAATCGATTCTAGTTTAATCGACTACCACGCTACAACGGTAAGAGCCATTTGATGTTTTCCCCCCCTCCCCCCCAAAAAAACCGAATTCTACGTCGTTGGCATCATCGACGCGAGACGTCCAAAGTTTGGACTGCTACTGATAAATACTTAATAGATAAACCGAGTCAAAATTTTCTTTTAAGCGTAAAATGAGAAACCACTGCTTAAAAGCCTGTCATTCTTAGTTAGGTCTTCGTCATAATTATTATTATTGTGAGGTCTTATAATCAGAAAGATTTTTATAAAGCACCGTATTTGCTAGTTTATTATTTTAGCATATTTACGTATTTTATTATTATAGGTGTCCCGGCAGAAGGTCTGCCAAATGAAATCTAGCATCGTAAAGTAATTATCAAAACAAACAGCAAATCCTGGAGTCTGAATTGTCATCACCCAATGTCATCTGCTCTTCCTCCTCGCTAAAATCAGTATACCGGAAGGTGTCATTGCCGCCGTATAATAGAAAATCATAGACGATTCCAGAAGCACCAGCGCGTACGACACTCATGAATCCCCATTTATTCGGTTTCATGGGGTTACACTGTCTCCAGATTCCTGCTTTAGAACGTTTATAGGGTATGGTTATCTCATCTATGCTGTACTTTATTTCTTCTTATGATGCTAGGCAGTTTTTTCCTATTTTTGCGATGATTGGCGGTATCTTGTATATCTGTCCTCATCTGAAAAGATATTGTCGACATAGTGAACGTCGAATCTGCTCGAATCGTTTCAATGGCATGACGTTAGCCACTTGGGCTTATCTGAATTCTGTAGACCAATAGTCTAGACAGCAAGGCATTTAACAATACCCATGATAAGAAGAATCACGAGAACATCTTTCAGCTACTCGATGGTCAATCATTTCCCAGTCGAGTACAAGTCTGTGTTGTCGACGATATCAACGAGTATCTGAGGAAAAGAACAGATAAAAGTCCAACGGAGAGTCAGTATCCGGTAAACCAAACAGGAAGTCGTTGGATTGAATATCAGCATTGTGTCTGAATTGTCCTTTTCTCCATTTGTAGGTCACAATTAGTGTCTTCTTGGTATTTTTTGCACGAACATTTGGCACAGCTCGTGTTGGTAGCTTCCTCTTACGTCTAGATGTTCTTGGTGTTAATGGACTAGCCCTATGGCTAGTCCTTCATCTATACAAAGAATTTGATAATAGAATAGACAATAATGAAGCTAAGCTTGGTAAAGCATTATAATTGACTTCACCAGTCGGTGGTAGCACGTTGTTAGTAACAGGAGTCAACGGAGGTCGCTCATGGTCTAAAATGTCATCGACTTCTAACCCAGAGTTATTTTCAATGCCACTAACGCTTTTTTTTTTTAATGTGGTAAAATTATCAAATAAGTCCTCCCACTCCGGGCAGGGTGGGAGGGACTGTCAGATTTTTACTGACTAAAATCCACGGTGTTCCTTCAATAGCCCTTTACGTACCAGGGCCACGGTAACGGGATGAGTCCCACGACCCTGGCAGGCTTCGGCCCTCTGCAGAGGGGGCCTCGTCATGTTGCTGACACTCTTTGAGGTACGCGTGGAACACGATGCGCCGTCGACCCGGGCATGGTCCATGGTCGGACAGCGAGTTGCCCTTTACTCGCTGTCCGCATGCCCGCGCCTACGGTGGCCGGAGATCGTCGGCCGACGTCCGACGCCGTAGGCGTCTACCACTGCGGCTGGGCTGGAGGGAGGACGCCATCCTCTCCCTCACGCGGCCCGCTTCCTCCTTAGGAAGCATGACTGCTTCGCAGAAGGAGGCGACCGCTTCCCACTCCCTCTCACCCCGCAGCATGGCCTCGACCAATGCCGGGCGCGAGAGGTCTCCGCCTATCGCCGCCGTGAGGACACGTCGGTGCTCCGCCCAGGCGGGGCAGTCTTGCACCGTGTGCTCTACGGTGTCCTCAGGGCGACCCTCGCAGTGATGACACCCAGGCGTTTCCTCCTTTCCCATCAGACACAGGTACCTCCCGAAACTTCCGTGTCCGGTGAGGACCTGCGTCATGCGGTAGGTTAGGACGCCGTGACGCCGATCTAGCCACTCCTCAAAGAGGGGTCTTACCGCCGCAATTGCGGCGTGCCCATGCCACTAACGCTAGGACGGTTTTCCATTTCAAGGTTTTCGTTTACTGCCCCATAAAATTATTAGCATCAACATAGGTCTTGGCACTGTCGATGGAAATATTGGCTTGTGTATCGTTTTTGGAACTGTCTGATATAGCCATGCACTCTATGTCTGAATCGATGGAAGGGCAGGATGAGGAGGACAACTCTTCAGTTCTATGAAAGTAAGTTTCTCTTTATTTTCAGATTCAGAACCAGTAACTATATTTGAAGAAGCGTTTTCAGACGGCACCAATGCTATTAAACGATGTCCCCTAGACTCGAAGCTCTGAAAAAGAAAGTTACTAAGGTGTCAAATATTTCATCTATGGATCCCTAAAAACATTATTAATAAAAATAACAAGAAATTACTTTTCTAATATTACGGCAACGGGATGAATACAGGACATAGTATTTAGCAGTCACTTATTTAGTAATTCGACGACAAGAATTATACTGGACATACAATTAGTTTCGGGCATCATAAAAACTAAATAAAACTCAGTAAAGCAATTAAAACATTATTAGTAGCTTTTGGGTTTGTAATTTTTAGTTTTCAATAATATTAGAAAGAAATGAGTCGTAAAATAATGAATAAAACACAACTTACCGAAAGCCCGCACAGCGCGCCCTTCCGGGAAGGAAGGGCGCGCTGTGCGGGCTTTCGGTGCGGCCATCTCGCCGGTGACTGCTCGTGTCCCGTCGATGTGTACGCGTTGCTGATTTTTTGACAACGTAGGTGGATATATCAGGATGTACTATGATACTTAAAACTCAAAATATACCGTCAATTTTTCCGTGTAGATTTTTTTCAATTCAATGGGAAATATACTGCACGGCGTCGAATTAAGGGTTAAAAGAAAAGGTCTAAGTCCATGCAGTCTCTTTCCATCCAAAATACTGCAACAACGCTTAATTATGTTATTAGCACTTATTTTCCTTCATATTATTCACGATTACTGATTATTATCAAGTAAAATAACACAATATTTTACACGATTAAAAAGGCTAAAAAACAAATTTGAGGAAACTCATTATATTATTTTTCATTAATGACATGCAACCTCTAATCAACTTAAAGTCATACCAAAGGTAATCCTAACGCGCCATTGTTTTGTTTGATTGACGTCAAATGTTTGACAGCTGGTTTGAATGGGAAAAGAAAATTGATGTTTTTACTAGTTTTTTTTCTCCATAAAAACCTTCCTCAGACTTCATCAAACACAACAAAAAGAAATCAGCCAAATCGGTTCCGCCGTTTTCGAGTTTTACGCTTAGCAAACCCATTTAGCGATTAATTTTTATTTATATAGATATATTATTTATATGCTCTTTCGGTCATTTATGAAATTTTATTTACTTGTACTCAGACAGACAGATATGACGAATCTATACAGGTTCCGTTTATTGCCATTCAGCTATGAAACATGGAACCCTAAAAAGGAAATGCTCTCGGGGCAAAGCTGCTTCAGGAAGTATCTATATCGAATAAGCAGAGCCGCCAGACGCTCGATGCCATCACTGCGTCCATTGTCAGGAGTACACGGCGTTGAATACGCTTGCAGAGTGTGCAGCTTGGGAGGAGCCGCACTTTGCCCTCATTTCGAAAGTATGAAGCGACCTGTCGGTGCCGGCTGTAATGCATTTTATAGGCACCAGCACAGCGTTGAGGGACGCCTTGATTGCCTTCTATGAAACTGTTTAGTTGCAAAAGGAGGCAGCGGAAAGGAGTGGGGAAGGTGAAGAAAGGGAGAGGGAGATTGCAAGTGCTTTCCTGGCGCGTAAAAGGCGAAGAGGATGTCGGCAGAAGGATAATGCTCTCTTGTACATTGTATGCCACATCGCTCTGCATAATAGTTTACAGCTTGACAGGGGTTTTCAACGGAAACTTGCGTTGAGTGTACTATACTAGATGAGATATTTGCTTCTTTAGCCTTCTAAATGTCACCAACAGGGGCGCGGTCGTCCTTAGGTGGCCTATTGTCGGCCTTATATTTCTTTTCCATAAGCAGTTTGCTTCCTTTTTTTACCGAATGCGCGACGCAAAGGAGAGTAATGTTTTTTTATGTTGTTGAGCAATAGGTTTTTTATTATTATTCAAAATCGGTTCAGCTGTTGCTGTTGTCAAGATTAGTCCGGGCAATAGGAAAGAAATTACAGACTAATATATTATTAGTTATGTATTTTATCGCACACGTTACAACATTTATAAGGATACAAATAAAGAATACAAATACAAATAAAGGATACCAAAGTAGAATATAGTGAGCGGTCTTATCGCAAGGGGTAATCTGTTACAGACGTATCATGTTACATGTCTACATACAATACCAAAAATATATACCAATCAATATATTCTTTTTGTATAAAAGAAATACCAGCCAAGTGCGAGTCGGACTCGCACACCGAGGGTTCCGTACCGGGGGTATTTATTTGATATTCTTCATTATAAATAAGTATTTATGCATTTGTTCCCCTCCCCCCCCGTTTGGTTTTTTGTTTAGGTGTATAGATATATAAACATATAGGTACCAGCAACAATATATTACGTAATTTTGTTTTTAATTTTAGCTACTTTTATCTCCATATCGATGCTGCCTCGGCCTATATATTTGGTGGAAGCGCCTTCTTCAATTGATACATTGCAGTAAATACGACCTTTAGTAAACGGGAAGCCTTTCGGCACGTATGGGATCGACATGTTAGTCAAATGGTATTCGCCCTGAAAGAGAACAATAACATTTATTCTACACATACTTAACACAACAGTAACAACCTGATCTTTCAAAACTTTTACATGGATAGTCACACTTTGAAGTCATAATAGATAGATAGATATACTCTTTATTAAATACCCTTAACAACTGCAAAGGGTGTTACAGTGGGCGGTCTTATCGTTAAAAGCGATCTTTTACAGACAAACTTTTAGATGGATTTGACACAACAGGAGAAAATAAATACGCGGATAGTCGATAGTGTACTATTTATGTACTTATATACAATACAGTACCATTTACTTATACACAATATATATAAACTACATACTCATTACATTAATATACATAAAAAAGCTGATATACATAAAAATAGTAACATTTTGAAGAGAGAGAGATAGAGATCTTGTCTTACTGACACGGAAAGAGCATTCCACAGTCGTACTGCTTGAGCTGCGAACGACTTACCAAAGAAATATGTGTGTGTAATATGGTGGAGTGATTCGGTACCTCTAGCCTCAAGTTTTCCGATGACCTAAGAAATTTAGTACATGTGTCATGAAGGAACTTGAAACTTTCATTAAGATAAGAGGGAGTTTTTAACAAAATATTGAATGATTGAAAACTAGCTTCTGCCCGCGACTTCGTACGCGTAGGAAGGTTTTCCCGCGCAAATTCCGATCCCGTGGGAATTTCGGGATAAAAAGTAGCCTATGTGTTATTCCAGAATGTCAACTATCTACTTACCAAATTTCATTCAGATCCGATCAGTAGTTTTTGCGTGAAAGAGTAACAAACATCCATCCATCCTCACAAACTTTCGCATTTATAATATTGAGTATTAGTACGAAGTACGATATTGTATTGAACAAAATACTGTAAAGCAGAGACAAGATGTGTTAGTTCCGGCGAAAACGTATAGGAATTATTATATGAGAACCATATTGGTTAATCTTTGAATTGATATTTTGAGGAACAGATTGAAATAGAAATGTCCAGAAAGTGAAAGCGAAAACTCAGAAAAAGAAATGAAAGGAGTTTAGCGATTTGACGAACAATACTTTGTTATTGTTACTTAAGTAAAGTGAGGAGACACACATAAATATATGTAAATAATAGTATGGCATTGTGTTGTGTGAGCCTATACCCAAGAGCTTACTCATTATCTGCTTAGCTTTTTTCCCACTATGTTAGGGTTAAGGACAGACTGCCTATCTGAGCTCTGCAACCCAGTAACACGATACTATTTGGAAGGTGTTTTGTCAGATAGTCTGACTTTTGGGCTATATTTTTGTGACCAGCTTGGAAGGAACCCCGACACCTGAGATACAGGACGTGTCCTAGTTTGGGTGTCGGAAGTTTCAAGTTATGTGTATCGACCTAGCCGAATATAAATATTGTAAAATTGCTTTGTTCCTTATGTATATGGCTTCAATAAATACTTTACTTTACTTTACTTTACTTCTATCATTAGAACTTAAAACATGATATTTAACACATGTATTTTTTGTTTCGAGTTTCCGATATTTCGGCACTGTTGCAAGCGCCATGGTCACGGATGAACTGAAGTAATTGCGGGCGGACGTTTATGAGCAGACGAATCGGTCTACCCTCTTTCTCGTTCGTTTTTTGTGATCGACACCGCTACCACTGTCACGTGTATCACTAAACACTCGATTCTGTTCCCGACACACAAAACTCACCGTGTCGGCTCACGAACTTTTAAGGAACTTTTTCGGATTTTCCGTTTTAAGTTCTAATGATAGTGTCAGTGACCATGTTATCTTAAAAAACGTATAGTCTGGCTTGTAACTACTCTTAAGGAATGTCAAAGATGTACAAAAGATAAAGGAGACCAACGGCTTAACGTGCTTCCTGACGACTCATCCAAAGTTCAACCTCGGCAAACGTTGCTTAACCGTGAAGATCGAACCATGTGGTTGTAATTATTTAGCCACGAGCTCTTCAAAGTTCACAAAATTAATATTTTTCTATCATAATTTAACACATTTGGTCGAATTTTCACAGTAAGTTTTCGTAAAATCACAGTCTTGTCTAAACCGACACTACTTGATTTACCGGAGGCAAAGGACATTTTAAGGATCCCAGTGCCTTCTTCATTGGTTGTCCGATAACTGGATCAGAATTCACCATATTGCAAAATCTGAAATACATCTCAACGAAACTGGGTCGGTATCTGTTTGTGAGGAACTGGTAGAACAAGAATTCCAACTGTAACAAAATAAATACATTTCATATAATTACTAAATATAGACAAAAATCGTACTTGGTTAGGATGGGACGTGTGTACAAAGCAATTTGCCGGGAGGTTAATATCGACATCTTTAAAGGTATCTAAGTTGAAGAGGACACTGTGTACCCGCTTCGTTGTCTACATTTAAAATAGTTGTTAAAGGAGAATGCCAAGGTTTCCTTCAAGACTCGCCCAGAACCGACAAAGATGAACTATATATCACAAAAAAGGAAAATAATTATAGAATTTCACTGTATAATTTGTTTTCTATAAGAAGTACACCAAAAAAAGTTACAGTTCTTTGAAATTGACCACCTATTACTTTTAATTTTAACGATAACATGAAATATACTATTAATTGGTTGAATAATGAATACTGAATTTAGTTTCAGCAGCCACGGCAGTCGTTAGTAATATAGAAGTCGGGGTCCGGTGACACAGCAATAAACAACACAAAACTTAAAAAACAATATACTTCGTCGCTCGTCATAGAACGCGGGAGAAGTAAAACTTTTGACAATTTTCAGTGACAACTACAAGATTAAGTGTTACCAGCACTATATAACTATTCTAAACTGTATCAATTGAATTGAATTATTTTAAATGATTATAAAATATTCAAAAATTGAAAATTTCGTTATTTATTATTATAAGAATTACGAGTTATGACTTTTGTAAGTTATAAATTCACTTACGTGGGTTCATAATGATATTAATGTAATCGATTGGCAAGTGCAATTTCGTATCGATATTATTTTATTTTGGTATTGGCAACATTTCTAATTGAAATTGTAGACAGAAAACGTGTTGATAAATTGAATAACTATTTAAAATGACTTTTAAACGGTGTACTTCAACAGATTCTGATATTATTAATTTTTATTTTTATATTGACATTTAATTTGATAGTTTGACATTGTATAACAGGATAAGTTGTTCTTACTCAATCACCTTTGTATTTTTCTTTTAACTCTGTTTACTCGTATAGTTATGTTATTTTGACATTTGGAATTTATGACTGTAAGCAATAGTAACATGATTATTTTAATTTAACTTTATATGGGTCATGGACCTGCAATAAATGATTTTTTTTTTATAATTCTTACTATTTTATATAATGAATTAACATTCATTTAGAAAGTCTGTCGGACGCTACATGATTTGAGCCGAAACTTGGCATTCTCTTTTATTTGTAGTTTTCCTGTTATAACTAGCAGTTGCTCGCGACTTAGTTCGCGTGGGAAGTTTTTGCCGTGTAAATCATGATCCCGTGGGAATTTCGCAAAGTCCCGTCTCGCTAAGACGGGACTTCTATCTACGTACTAAAGGGAAAATTTAAGAGCCCTACTACTTGTAGTTTCTGAGATTTCGTGATTAATCAGTGAGTGGTATTTTGCTTTTATATATATATATATACATATATAGATTTAAGCTTTCCTGATATAATAAAATGAACTCAAACTCAATAATATTTTATTTCTTAAAGGTATAAACGGGCTCTTATAAACGTCAGAAGCTAGTGCATAGTGTAATTATCTTGTTCCATTCCTAATTCACGGCTTTTTATTTCATTGCTTAAAAGTGAGTTTTTAGTCGTAACTTTTCTTTTGCCAATTCCCACGTTTCTTTTTGTTTGTCTTGAGGTGGAAATCAGTCAGACTCGTACTGACGAAAACAACCTGGTGTTCCCTCGTTCGCTTGTTTTCGGAGGTAAATCATGTCGTAGAAACGATTTTTTTTTTAAAACCTTTTCTAGTTCTTGGATTGCATTTTTGTAGTCAATGAAAATCAGATAAACGTTATAATAATTAATAAACATGGGAAATGTTTCTTATGCTGTAGAGTTGTTTTTGCTGTAAAGGCGTAAAAAAATGTATCTGATGTATTTCCATTGCTTACCTTTATGTTATTCCCAATTGTAAAAAGTGCATGCATGTGTACATCCACATAGTGCCTCGGATCTTCTCGGCACAACCGTTTACTTAGCAAAGTAAAGTTCTTAAAGAAGTTCTTGTCGAACCAGTCTACATTTGGACGCTCAGTACTGATGTATGTTATCTATAAAACCATGATAATAGTTATTTATTTGAGTAAAAAATCTTTACAAATTAAAAAAAAAACTGCTTTGAACAGAGGCGACAAGTTGCACGTCTATCGGATTTCTATCGGTTACATTTCGAGAAGTGTGCGTTGGAATTGCACAGTCTAATTCCATCAACTGATGATGGTCATCGGACTACAAGACGAACGGTGCTGCGCTATCGTTACATGGTGGACATCACGCATACGGATAAAACGTTTTGGGAAAGCTTTCGTTGTGCGTACAGCTAAGGAGTGAATTCCCTGCCAGAGTCTGTGTTTTCTCATAATAGGGGATCTTAAAGTTAGGAGTGAATAGGTTACTTCTAAATAAGCGTGCTTCATCTTCGACCACATCATCACACCATCAGGTGAGATGGTGGTCAAACGCGAGCGTATTAATAATAAAAAATAAATGAAGCCCTAACGACGCCTGCCCTAGGTAGACTCCTGTATTACAGGAGCCAGTGTCTTCTCCCAAACATTAAATCCAAGATTTTATACAGTCCCCGGGCGTCGGGGATCGCGAGTCGATTTCCGGCCACCGTAGACGCGGGCCTGCGGACGGCGAGCAGGGGTCGCTCACCGTCCGGTAAGGACCAGGCCCGTGTCGGCGGCGCGCCGTGTTCTACGCGCGCCTCAAAGAGCTGTCAACACCAGCGACGGGGCCTCATAGGGCCATTGCCTGCCGGGGTTTGCGGGAAAGTTCTGCCGAGTTACCGCGGCCCCGGAAATTTAGGGCAGCCGAAGGAACAGGTGGGTTTTTAGTCAGTAGAAATCTGACACACCCTTCCGCTTGACCCAGAGCGGAAGAAGTCATTCAATGATTTTCTCATCCAAAAAAAAAAGATTTTATACAGTATAACATGATAAATTACAAATATAGAAAAATAATTTATAATAAAGTATGGAGCTAAATAACTACTAGCTTCTACCCGCGCGGCTTTGCTCACACGTTGAGGAATTTTTTCATCGAAATTAAAGTCACTGGAACACAAATGTTACTATCCTATGGATGTTAAAAACAAAGTTTTTTTTATTTATTTATTTCTTCTTTTTTTGTACAAGTTATTGGTATCTCTCACCATTTGCTTTATATTTAACGTCCTAACTGAAAGAAGCATAATTATTTTGCTGTTATAGTTTTCGAGGAATCACTGACTCCTAAGTCACAGGAACTTACACCTAGTTTAGGAGTCAGGGTATTTCCATCTCTTTGGACCTCATAGAATAAGACTTTTGTTCAAATTTTTTTTTTATGGTTATTTTATTATTGTAATGGCTTTGGTGAAAAGGATTATTTATTATTTAATGAGTACGACATAAACAGTTTACACATAATTGGAAAATCAATAAGCGGTAAGACATGCCCTGTATTGATTACTCTCATAACATATAACAAAAAAATAGAGATCTTAAGAAATAAAAAGAAAATACCTGAACCAACCTATGTGACAGAAGATTTCTCCAAAGAAATACTAGAAAAACGTAAAGAACTACAACAAAAACTTAAGCGAGAAAGAGAAAAGGGCAATGACGTATCCATAAGATGAAAACAAAGGAAATCGAAAAAAGAAAAAGACAGACGTCAGTATCACCAGCGTCACATGTTCAAAAGGTGAAGGATAATAAAAATATGTAAACCCAAACTACGGTAAAATACATTGAACAGCAACAAAAACAATGGCATAGTAACCACAACACATCGGTAACCGGACTGCAACAGTAACAAAAAGCAAACTACATCTCCTAAAGAAAAATATCCCTTACCCAGCTGGTCACCTTGGGGTAACCAAAATCCCCAAGGGTTTCCTTCCAAAAAGCAAAATACCCAAATAGCCACTTTGTATGAATCGTATTAGGATAACAATATGAATCATATTGCAGATCGTAAAATGGTCACAAATTGGCAATTCATAATATGATCTGCGTTCAATTCATATCCCGCAAATCATCTGTTTGACAGTTTTGTATGGAGATTCGTAAAATGGTCCACTAATGATGAATTGATTTAGTGTCAGTTAGCAGAATCATACGGAGTTACGTAAGACCAACATCTTTCGATTCATTTCGCAGATATTTTTAAGAAAAATAATATAATGGCAGATTTAGGACCCTTGAGCACGCGCGTTACGGAAATAATTTTATATCGCCGCCGAAACGTAGCTCTTCGGAAACTGGAACTGGCTTTTGAAATGCCAGTCTCAGAATTTATAGGACTATATCGGCTAAATAACAGTGTGTGTCGTGACCTCATACATGAGTTGGAACGTTAGCCGAGGAGGTGGAATAAGTGCTGTCGCTAAGGTAGGGGAATCATTAAGAAGGTAGTTATTATTTACTAAGTACCATTACATAATATAGAGGTGAACAACATAATATAGCCATTTATTTACCCCCATTATTTGTATTTTAGGTGTTGTGCGCACTAAGCTTCTGGTTCATAGGGGCTAGTGCACACCATAAGATGCATCAAGTGAGTGTATCTAATTGTGTGAGAGCTGTCTCATAAAAAAAAAATATCCACTTTCCACAAATTCGGGAAGAACGGAGCGTCATTAAAAATGGGTAAGTTAAATAAATCCTTTATTACATTTAAAATACGCGGGACAGCCCAGTGAATAAAGATCGCACTCTCTGTGGACATCGAGGCAAATGGTTACATACATACATCACATATTTATTACAAACTAGCTTTTGCCCGCGACTTCGTTCGCCAGGGAGGTTTTTCCCGCGTAATTCCCGATCCCGTGGGAATTCCGGGATAAAAACTATCCTATATCCTTCCCAGGGTCCTAAACTATTCCTATGCCAAATTTCATCTAAATCGATTTAGCGGTTTAGGCGTGAAAAGGTAACATACAGACAGAGTTACTTTCGCATTTATAATATTAGTATGGATGGATATAACCATGCTGTTCCTGACCATTAATAGTTTACAATTTTCAGAATATGAAGAGATGTTTTTAACCGAAAACGATATCCCTCTTTAAATGCTCAAATAGTAAATATATATACATAGGCACTTGCCCCAACACAACTGTGTTTGCTCTCATAAACATAGTTAAGTTCACTTTGCTGTTACTAGGTCCCTTTAAAATATTATACTTACCATATAACCAGGGAATGCTAAGTACTTCAATTAAACAATAGGCATTTTTAGGCAAAACTATTTATTAATTAATCAATTTTTAATAACATAAATCTAACAATCATTTTAATATAACTATAATTTAAAACTAACATATTTACTTCTAGGCTTGTGACTCTGATTTGAATATAATTATTAAGTGTGGATGCTAGCCATGGAGGGGCAGACCATGGCTCCTTTATATGGAACCACCATATACTCAAGTCCCACTTAGAGGATCTTCACCAGGCTGAAAATGAAACAGTGTGGTTTTTAGGTCAGTATTATTTAACATTACCATCCCACTATGACTGGTTTTATAACTAATTATATATAACTAATTATATTATAACAACATTGCCAACATTGCTAGGCTTCCGGTAACAACATTATCACCTCAAGATGAACAACATGAGGCAAATATGCAGGTCAGTAATTTACAAAGAAATCAAATTCAACCATTGTGAACATACAAAACTATTGACAGATTCTGATAATAATAACACTAATAAGCCTATGAAAATGTAACATTGAAATTTATGTTTCAGATAACTAATACACAGATTGGAACTGCATCACGAAGAAACCACCACCTAGCTGTTGGTGAAGCAATGAGAGATGATCTTGTACAGCGACTTTGGTCAACATCATGATGGTTTAGATTACATTTATTTCACTTTATTATCAATTTTTATGTTTCATTTGGCTAGGTAAATGTTAAGAATATAATTTATTTTCTGCATTAATATAGTGCAAAATAACATAACCCACAAACCTAATTATATCCAATATGTTACTAACATACTGTAAACAAATTTTAAAACATAAAAATGTGATATTGGAATGTCATTAAAAGAACAATGTAAATAATTATATAAATACATAAAATGGACCATTCTTTTGAAGTCCTAGTTGTCCCACTCCCCTCAGCATTGAGCACTTCAGCCACGTCCGTCCACAAGCGCAAAGATTCTGCTCTTCCTTGGGCGCTGTTGTTATAACCCTGAGCCCTAGCCAGGTTAGGGTTACGCTCCATAAAATCGAGCAAGATATTAAATTGAGCCTCGGAAACTCTTGTTACACGTCTTGCCATTTCTACAAAAGGGGTAAATACAAATTAATTGATTTGCATAATGATGATTAAACATTCATCAAAAGTAAACTTAGTTAACACTTACTTTCTTATAAACAGTCCGACTCTAACGAAATCCGCTAGGAAAATAATCTAATGCTTTGTAGAAATGCATTCACGAAATTTACAAGAGGTGCAGGCACAATCAGTTTTTTTAAACAGCACGAACTCTTGAGTTGTTGAATATGTAGAAAACCACTTGAAACTATGATTTATAGTTTCCGACTCAGCCAAATGTTTTGAAATTTGAATTAACATTGCACAACTCTTTAAATTTAAGTTGATGTTGACGAATAAGGGACAAGGGAACCTAATTATTATTTATTTACAGAGTTACGTTACGGCATGACATTGACAAGCTGCCGATATTAAGAATGTTGCCAGTCTACCAAGTTAATTTCTCAGATCTAAGAGCTTATTTGCCATATTTCGTTGATTATTTGCATCCAATACCTTAATTATGTACTAATTACAGAAATTCTGCACAAATAACTTACTCGGCTAATAAAAACTGCAAAGGAAAAATAACCGGTAAAAATACGATCTTTACTTTTTTCCTGCGACAACATTAACACCAAATATGATTCTGCTTTGCGTACGATTCTGCTAATTTTGGTAACCATTTTACGAATAATAGAGGAATTGCTTAGGATCTGCCGGGAATTCATAAAGTGATTCACTTTTAGCGGAATTGCTCTATGTGGCCTTTTTAGGCCACATAGAGCAATTCCAATTTAGAGATCTATACAAAACAGAAAAATAGTATTTATGAAGCGACAATCAACACTTGTATGCTAAGAACAGATGAATCCCTACAAGAACTAGAATATGCGTTAGATTTTATAAACTGGGACATTATCGGCCTTAGTGAGGAGAATAGGTAAAAATTAGTGTTGCCCAAACGAGAGTCTCGCAAGAGTCTTGCAATTAGCGATTATCCTATTGCTATTTATTAAACGTTAGTTGAGATCTCAGAACAATGTAACAGAGTCTGTCTTGTAGTATAAATATTGAGCAACATGACAACTACATATTCTATCGTATTCTCTCCAAGCCAACACGGAGTGGGATTCCTTATCAAAGAGATTTCTTATTCCTAGAGTGAATATATACAATCCTTGATTGGAATCTCAGAACAAATTACCCAACTCAACTCAACTTACCTGGGTATGAAAGTGTATATCAATAATCCAAATATACGCAACTACAGAGATGGCCCAAACAACATTAAAGAACAATTCTATGAAGACTTGGAGAAAACACTAGCAAGAGCACGTGAAATACTAATAATATACGGTTACATTTACATAGGTTTCCTAGGTTATTTTAGCGCTAGAAAAAGAAACAATAATGGACATAGACTTGTGAAGCTGGCTTAGTCATATAATCTTGAAATCCTAAATAACTTCTTCAAGAAAACCATAAACAAAGTCGGACCTGGATATCTCCTGATGGGAAAGGGAGGAATAAGATAGATTTTATACTCTCAAATAAACCCCAGTTCTTCAAAAATGTAGATACAATAAATAAATTTAACTTTAACACCAACTATCAAATGGTATTAACTTTTATGTATTTAAAAGCACCCAAGAAAAGGATATATTGCGCCAAGAAAAGGATCCAACCAAGTCAAACCCACCTCTGTATTTCGGAAAACGTGGCGACAACACTGAAGGACAAGATATTGACTTGTGACAAGATTGAAAATATACAGGATGATGATGATATGATCTTTTGAATAAAAAATATTACAATAAATATCCACAAAACTGTACACGTCAGAAAACAAGAAAGGCAAATTTTTTTTGCAAAAAATAGAACCGACTTCCATATCAAAACACTACAAAGCCAAAAATAACTTCAATTTCGGAAGTCGGTGTGAAAAAAAAAGAAAATCCAAGACCAATAACATATGGAAGTCGGTTCTATTCTTTGCAAAAAAAATTTTTCACGCTTTTTAGTGGGTCGGTTTGTAATTTATCTAGTAACAAAGCCATAATATCAACAACTTATCACCTTTTACAAAATATTGCTTTTCCCGATGCATAGCTGTATATTTTTGAGGAGTTCTCCTGGTACTTGACCATCAGCTCTACATCACCATATGTATTGTGACGAGCATAAAGTGTTTAACATCCGTACTCAAGTAATCGAATCGCAATCCACGAAATACTTATTATTGAGGAGTTTCAGTGGCCATCTGTGGTCTTCATCATCAGTTCAACTTCCCCAAATGGTACTTTTCGGAAGCAACTGCTCAAGGTACTATAAGAAATACCCAAAACGCTATAGGTGTGCCTATAATATTTGAAGAGTTCCCTCGATTTCTCCAGGAATCCATCATCAGAATCTGATTTCGTAACAATGGAACCAATTAGAAAGTATACCCATTCAAACGCAAAAATAATTTTTCAAATCGGTCCAGCCGTCTCCGAGATATGAGGTAAAATACATTAAAAAAAGACGAATTGAGAACCTCCTTTTTTTGAAGTCGGTTAAAAGTAGAAACAATAGAAGAAAAATAGTGCAAATAAGTAAACAGATAAAGGAAAAACTTTTTGATAGAAAATTAAACCGACTTAAAAATACTGCAAAGTGAAAAATAACATTAATTTCGGAAGTCGGTGCTTAAAATGAAAACACAAAACGGAAGACTCCGACAACCGAAATAAAAGTTATTTTTCACATTGCAGTGTTTTTTTCTCTTCTATTCTATTTTCTATAAGGTGTCCTGCGTCTTCTCCAATTTTGTCTCTCTTTTTTCTGACGATAAAGTTTTTTTTTTCTCATTTTAGTTCGCCGGTTTGTAATTTACCTAGTTACAAAAGCCTAAATATCACCTACTTATAAACTTTTACAAATTATTGATTTCCCAATGCAGGGCCGTTAGTTGTTGAGGAGTTCTCCTGGTATTGGTACTCCGGTGGCTATCTATGGTCTTCATCATCAGTTCCACTTCACCAAATGGTGCTTTTCAAAAGCAACTGCACAAATCGCTGTAGGTTTGCCTATAATATTTGAAGAGTTTCCTCAATTTCTCCAGGATCCCGTCATCAGATCCTGACTTGATGATAATGAGACCAACTCTAAAGTAAGGGTATACTTTAGAGTTTGTCTCATTGAAATTGAGGAAACTCTTCAAATATTATAGACAAACCTATATACCAAACAAAAAAGATATCCAAATCGGTTCAGCCGTCTTCGAGTAATCGGTGATCATACATTTAAAAAATATATATACGCGTAGAATTGAGAACCTCCACCTTTTCTAGAAGTCGGCCTGCTCCTTCAGTTGCCCTTGCGTTCCGGGGCCGCGGTATCTCTTTAGAACATTCCCGACTTCGGGGCTCGTAAGGCGTGTTACCGTAAGGCACTTTGAGGCGCGCGTGGAATACGGCGCTTCGTCGATTTTGGCCGGCACATCATAGGTGCGCGCGCGGTAATTTTTTTTTATTGCGGAGTTATTTTGGAACAATAATATGATTATTAGTGACATCATCATTAGTGACATCATTTGATTTCAAGTACAGTTTTGCTCAAAATTAAATACTTGTGATGAATAACGTATTAATTTGGGTAGGGATTATGAATGTCAGGTTTCTAAAATTACCTTTGCAAATAATAGGTTATATGCATTTCCATGATTAATATTGATGAACTAAAAAATACATAATATGAAGATTACATATTATATTCTTACAGACGGAAATAGTAACTTAAAAGGAACTGCTTGTTCTTTTACTTACTAAGCATCAATAGCCTAGTGGCTAAGTTGTCGAATTTGTGATCGAGAGGTCACGGGTTAAAACTACATATTACGAATTATTAATTATACGTACATATTATTTATGTTATTTTTAAAGAGAACTTGCAGTATGGGTAGAATTCACATTTCTTGCAATCTTGTTAACCCGTACAACTAAGCTAAATATCGTCACCCTAGAGTGAAAACCTCGGGAGTACATTGTTGTCCAATTTTTTTTTTTGCGTTTCCAGAAAGCAACGCACATCTTGATCTCACTAATATGTTCATTCGATACTCGAAACGCTATCTATGAAAGTAAGTGAGCACCTCGTAAACACTCGCATCGCATCGTCAGTTTAGCGTAATCAGGCCATGGATTATGCATTTCTGAACTGTTCGATATTATGTATAATATTTTTCATATTATACATAATATCAAACAGTTCTGGATATAAAAACAAGTTAAATTTACATGTAAATTAATAAAAAAAAAACATAAAAGAAACCGTACAAAAATTTTATAGCACGCAGATTTTTCTTCCTCCTGAAAAGTTACTCCTTTTTCACTTACGAGGTTTTCACTCTAAGGCGTCGATATGCTTGTGTCCGGAGTGAGTTTATGGCAATAGTGTAATAGGTTCGCCCATAACACTATTACCCCACTGCTAGTTCTCTTTAAAAATAAATTAAAAATAATATAAATAAATTATTCGTATAATAAATTATTCATATTATATAGTTTGAATGACTAATTTTCAATTTAAACACAAATAGTGAGTTTAATAATATCACGAATAAAGTATTGAAATAGTGAAAGTACTTACGGATTCAGTATTACTCTTATGAATTAAGTAATACCAACTTAACAGCAAACATAAGACTTTTTCTATGGAAATCATTGATATAATTAATGTTTGTGTATGGACACGTTTTGACTCTAGTATAAATATATTTAAGAATGAGCGCAAAGCTAGCCTGGTTTTTATAAACGTAGAGTTTAATGATCAACAATTTAGATTAGTTGCATACGGATACATAGTTTGTACATTAATAGTACTTGTTGATTTAGTCGTCGACTCCACAAGTGGTTATCTAGTAGCGATGTTATTTTTGGCTTGGAACTAAGTTTTTTTTTTATTACGGATGAGCCCACTAGTGACCTCGATCTCGCCTGACGGTAAGCGATAGATGAGATCTACGATGAAACGAGCGAGCCCAGAAGATTGGCTGTTCACTCTTGCTTTAAAGGCTGAAAGGTCAAGTGGCCGGTAACACAGAAGCGGCAAAGAGTTCCACAACTTAGCTGCATGTACAATAAATGTGGAAGAAAACCGCTTGGTGCGACAAGACGGTATATCAACCAGATGTAGATTGTACCCGGCACACAGTGATCTGGAAATCGAGCTCCATACTCATAGAAACTTAAAGTAAAGAATTAAAAAAACAAAAAATGTAATGGCTCTGGTATACCTCCCTTTACATAATATTAACGTATGGATGGTACAAGTCACACTACACGTGAGAAAAAAAAAGATTTATGTTTTTTTTGTATGGGAGAAAACACTAAAAGTACGTTTTTTCGAAACGTAATGGAACTGTTAGGCTGCTGTTCACAGGAGCTATAGTCCCATACACGGCGATCAATATGATATACAATTCATATACCTTTAGGCACTGCTTCGCACGTAGCACATTTTTGAAATTTTGAATTTTCGATATGTGATTTTTTAAAATTTTTGCCTTGGCTAAATATCGTTGCCGATCAATTAACTTATATTATAGTTAGGTTTAGCCTGCTAATGACCTTTATGATGACAATCATTAAAAAATATATTGATTGTATAGGTTTTTTTGTCCATTCCAAGAACATTCTAATAACTTTAGTAAATTCTGGAAGTCAACTAGTAAACTAGATACCAAGCCTGGTCTGCCCGTAACCGTTGGCGGGGTAAGTGGTCCGGGAGATATAGCAAATATGTTCATGGAACATTTCAAGGTGCAGTCTCCTCTTGGTCCGTCAGTTTCTATGATCGATTCTGGGTCTCACTATCAGGGAGAAGAACCACTTGTGAGTTTTTCACCAAAACAAGTGAGAACGGTAATAAAAAATATGAGTACAGGTAAATCTCCCGGGTACGATGGACTCAGTATCGAGCATTTTAAAAACGCGGGAATACACCTACCGAGAGTACTGTCACTGTTTTACACTATGTGCATGAGTCACTGATACTTACCAGCGGAACTCATGAAAACAATTGTTGTGCCGATAGTTAAAAACAGGACTGGAGATATATCTGATAAAGCCAACTATCGGCCAATCTCTCTTGCGACTACCGCTGCAAAAATTATGGATAGTATGATTGATTCATGCTTGAAAAAATACCTTTGCTTGCACGACGCGCAGTTTGGGTTCCAACCTGGGCTATCGACGGAGACAGCTATCGTTACCCTCAAAAACACTGTCCAGTACTACACAGATCGAAAAACGCCGGTGTATGCCTGTTTCCTTGATCTTTCTAGGGCTTTTGACCTTGTCTCATATGACGTACTCTGGAGAAAGCTGGGAGACAGGCATATACCGACGGATGTCCTGAAACTTTTGCAGTACTGGTATGCGAACCAAACGAATCACGTTAAATGGGCTAAAACGCTGTCTATTTCATACGGGTTGGAGTGCGGTGTGAGGCAGGGGGGGCTAACATCTCCACTGCTCTTCAACTTGTATGTTAATGACCTTATAGTGGAGCTCAGCAGCATGCGTGTAGGATGTCGGGTGGGTGGCGTCAGTATAAATAATATCAGCTACGCAGACGACATGGTGCTGCTGGGCCCCACTGCGGGATCTATTGCGGAAATGCTTAGGGTGTGTGAAAGATATGCGGCTGAGCATGGACTTGTGTACAACGTACGTAAAAGTGAATACATGGTCTTTAAGGTCGTCGGTAAATGCCTAGATTATACACCTAGTTTTACCCTAAATGGCTTGCACATAAAGAAAGTAAATAATTTTAAATATCTCGGGCACATAATTACCGACGATCTTAAGGACAATGTAGACATTGAGAGGGAGCGTAGGGCACTAGCGGTCAGAGGTAATATGTTGACACGCAGATTCGCTCGCTGTACGGACCAGGTCAAAATAACCCTATTTAAGGCTTATTGTCAGGGCCTGTACACGGGTGGTCTGTGGGTCGGCTACACCAAAAGATCTCTAGATGCCCTACGTGTCCAGTACAACAATATTTTTAGAATGCTGTTAGGACTGCCCCGCTACTGTAGTGCGTCTGAAATGTTTGCGCAGTACCAAACCGATGGGTTTCAAGCCCTCTTACGCAAAAAAACGGCATCTCTCGTGACCAGGTTGCGGGTCAGTAATAATAGCATTCTGAAAACTGTTGCGGAGAATTTTTACTCCCCTGTTTTGAGACATTTTGTATGGGTGATGAACAATTAAATACTTGCCTGTTCATCCCTCATGCAAGATGTACTCGACTTATTAATTATTTCATTTTATTATTATTTTTATTTGTACTTGTAATTGAGTTTTCATACTAACATTAGTTTTAAGCGTGTATATTTACTAACATCATGGATTTATGTTGTCCGAATGCAATAAATAAATTAAAATTAAATTAATTAATTAAATTAACTCATTTGTTAATTACCGTGATTAAGATTGATATATAATTAGATACTAATGACATGAGCATTAATGTAATGCAACTTTGGGTATCGCTTTGCACGTAGCAGTTTTTGAGGTCATGAATTTTAAGTATGTGGTTTTTCCGATCGCTTTATAAACATTCATTTTAAAAGAAAAATTGCGTAGTAAACTGATTTTAATTATTTCAAAGAATATTAAGTTAAAATCTCGAAAAATAAACGAGTTTGTAGAAATAAATAAATAATTTTTATTATAAAATTATACTTATATCAAGACATTGCAACAAAATACATCTATTATATTATGATCCACTACAAATATCTACAGCAAGGACAACAAAAATAAATAACAAAGCCAGTATAAAAATTATAAAAATAGGTAAATAGCTCAAATAGTAGTAAAATAAGCTTTAGTTC
Source organism: Tholera decimalis (assembly GCA_943138885.2). Lineage (NCBI taxonomy): Eukaryota > Metazoa > Arthropoda > Insecta > Lepidoptera > Noctuidae > Tholera > Tholera decimalis. Next base: position 35,758,889 of record OW964567.2, read on the forward strand.
ATTCATTACTATTTTAGCGGTCTTTTACCACTATTACAACTCTGACTACTACATTTAATTATAATTATTTACATATTTTTGACTACTATCTATAGTAAGCATAAAAACTACTGCTAACAGACAGTATCTTCGCCCTCATCAGAGTCCTCTAAATCGGAGTCCCTAATTAACGCACTAACATTAACATCGACAAATTCAATGTTCTCTTTGTCTACATCTGAATCGTCACTAATGAGAAGAGGTCTCATATCATCAGTGACAGCTCTTTTTGTGGATTTTCGTAGCACAGGTCTTATGCTGGACAGGCAGGGATCTGATGATACAAGGAGAGCATTGAAAATGTCTTCGTTTGTCGCTTTACGGCAAAATTTGCGTGAATGGTGTTCTCGGATTTTATTGAAATCTTTGTTTCTGGCTTCCGTTGCCTCTTCAGATAATTTACCAATGGGCATAATATTGAAGTGTTTGATAACTTCAGCACCATGCATTAAAAGTTTGTGGACACTCGAAGGCATGTAATACCAGCCATAGAGCTCCACGTACATTTCTGCAGTAACGTGTACAAAGTTTGCAAATGCGTCAATATTTATAGGCTCCCCACTAGCTAATACACGCAAAAGTGTTGAAAATCTTTGGATCAAACAGGAATCCAATCCTGTGATAGCTGCGGTTTTCGTAGGATCACTAAAAAAATCCTAGCTGTGTTCCCATCATTTGTAGTTCCCGAACCTGAAACTAAACAAAAATTCTTGACTCTGTGCAGGAAAAAGATGTAAATTAATAATGTTACTTGAAAAAATGTAGATATAAAGTTATTTTATCTCACCTTGTTTGACGATGTCTACCAGGAGGCCCATTTCATCACGGGACTTCTGCTGTATGATTTGTTTTCTAATCTTCAATAACTCTTTACTGCTTGCATCTCTGGCTTGCCATGTTTTAAAGTCCAGTCTGTATGAAATATGGAGAAGGCACTCCATACACCTGATCCAAGCATGAAGAGTAAATAACCCGTACTTGAACATTTCTGTTGAAACCGGTTTTCTGAAAAGAAAATGGTTAAATTAATAAAAAGAATATAAATATTGAAGTACTGTAGTGACATTAATTTATTAAATTATTGAAAACTCACTTTGAGATCTTCTCCAACTTATTCATTTCCGAAGGAGTAGCTTTACATATATCACATGTCTGCGATGAGGTATTTGATAGCTGTGAAATGATTTTGCCATCTACCATGGTCATAAGCATTGAGTGCTTTACAACATGGTTTCCCATAATAGAAGGCTGCAGTGCTTCAATCTCAGCCTCAATCAAAGCCTGTTCTTCCACGATGTTTAACTTGTTTTCGTTTGAAAACTTAAAATGAATAGGTCTGCAAAACATGGTGGAAGATGGCTTTGGATTCTCCCATACCTTTTCATCGCCACAAACCAAGCGCAGAGGCACAAAAGAACACATCAAAATACTGGAATCGTCTTCGTCTGCCATAGTTTGCTTATACAAACTTTGCCCTGAAGCACCATCAAAGCCCCACTTGCATATACTCGTAAGTGTCAACTCTTTGCCATCCAGCGAAGATTCCACACGTAAAAATTTTCCAAGCCTAGTCACAGTTTTGTCCAAAATTGCTTGAAGCTTTACTTTTACCTCTCTTTTCGTGATGTCAATGGTATCTTTTGGGGGTTAGCAGTCCTTCTTCGCCTCAAGGATGGCAGTATAAGAAGGATACAGTGGTATTCCTTCTTCTTTTGCACAAGATCTTAATGTTATATACTGCCACCTCGAAAGCTTCAATGAGGTTAAAATACCTAAAGCTTTGTCAGCGGAATATATAGGCACAGTTTGTATTTAACAATTTTTTTATCTTTGTAGCCACTTCGGGATGCTCCAATACCAGTTTAATGATATCTGCTACATTCTTGTTTTGTGCTTTCAAACCAGTTGCATGAGCAAGGCTTGCAGTGCTATGCGTTAGGAGCTCTTCCACTCTCCTTCTCTTCTGTAGTGGGCTTAGCTCCACGAATGGTTTTCTCGGCGTCACAACTGATCTTGATGTTCCAACACTGCACGTCTCCGGTGTGTAGAATGTTGATGCACCCTCATTTACACCAAAGTCGGAACTGGAACATGGTTGCTGCTCTAGCGACACTACAGAATTAGTAATTTTTTTCCTCACGACCTCAGGCCATTTGATGTTCTCTTGCAGCCATGTCACATACTTTTTATATATGTATGTCTCGTGCGATTACACGAGCTCCATTTCTTCCTAAAGTTACTCACATAACTCTGACAGAATTGTTTCAATTCCTTCTTTTCATTTTCCGACAATTCAACAGTATTCTCAAAAGCTTCAAATAAAACATTGGGCTGTGAAAAACTACTGTTGTTTACCACAAACATGAAAATATCCAAATTGGTACCAAAACATTCCATCACAACACAAATAGGTATAAGGTAATAAGTTAGCGCGCACAAGTCAGTACTTGTGCGCGCTAACTTACTATTATTATTTAACAGTAGCTCTCAGTAGAGCTACTGTTAAATTAGACTCAAATGTCCTGTTTTTATACAACTACCCACATTATCGTTCGCTACTCTCTAATTAGTTACCTATATTACAGACATTAGAATTGTATTGTGACGAGGGCCCATTTGGCCCTGCTACAGCTAGTTAATGCTCATGTCATTAGTATCTAATAATATCTTAACGTTAATCACGGTGATTAACAAATGAGTTAATTCTTGGAATGAAATTAAAAAAAAACCTATACAATCAATATATTTTTTTAATGATTGTCATCATGAAGCAGGCTAAATCTAACTATAATATAAGTTAATCGATCGGCAACGTCATTTAACCACGGCAAAGATTTGAAAAATCACATTTCGGAATTTCATAATTTCAAATATCTGCTACGTGCGAAGCGGTGCCTAAAGGTACATGAATTGTATGTCATCTTAATCGCCGTGTATGGGACTATAGCTCGTGTAAGCAGCAGCCTAACAGTTCCATTAAGTTTCGAAGAAACGTACTTTTAGTGTTTTCTCCCATACAAAAAAAACATAAATCTTTTTTTTCTCACGCGTTGTGTGACTTGTACCATCCATACGTTAATATTATGTAAAGGGAGATATACCAGAGCTATTACAATTTTAGTTTTTTTAATTCTTTACTTTAAGTTTCTATGAGTATGGAGCTCGATTTCTGCACTGTGCGGCAGTGCGTCTGGTAGACCGGTAGTGAAAGGGAGATGGAGGGATCAGGTCATGGTAATTCACTAGGGTTAGGGTTCTATATCTCGTGATACAGTTTTTAACTAATACGGGGAGATAGGGATCAGCCTAGACAGTCATACTTGCTATTTAATTGCAGTTATTATTATTGTTACTACTGCCTAATGTTTGAATGGTTTAAAGGTTGGTTAAACGAATGGTTTTATTTTTTCTTGTAATTTTATGCTTGTAATAGTACAGTTATACAAAATAGTAGTAATTGTATATTATACTAGCAGTTACTCGCGACTTCGTTCGCGTGGGAAGATTTTCCCGTGTAAATCCCGATCCCGTGGGAATTTCACAAAATCCCGTCTTAGCGAGCATCTACGTACTAAAAGGAGCATGCAAAATTGGAGAGCCCTAATACTTGTAGTTTCTGACATTTCGTGATTAATCAGTGAGTGGTATTTCGCTTTTGTATAGATTTATTTACTAGTTATAATTTTAATCCGGTTAGGTTAATATCCAATATGCAGTAAAGAAACTGTAGCAAAAAAAACATATACCATAAGAACATGTTTGAACTTAATCAAAAGCTATATAAGATCGCCTGAATGAAAAGTAATTCGTCTGAAACATTGTAGTGGATTTGTGCTGCTGGTTTTTTACCACTGCAAGGCAAAGGCTTTCCTTTCCTCCACCACTCGGGTCCCAATGCGATAATAGGAAAATTCTCTAATAATTAATCCAGACATCCCGCCAATTTCTTATGGGTCTGTCGCGCTGTTTTCGAATATTTTTGTTCTTATTTCTATATTGCATACTAGTAATCGAGTGGGGCTTCGCTACCGTGGATTTTATCATGATAAAAACATAATCTCCTAATTTGCAGTCGGATAAAAAGTGGTCTATAGTCTTCCACAAGCTTCAAGCTAATTTCATGTCAAACATCCGAATCTACCTGGTACTCAGGGACATCTGGTATGACAAATAGCTGAGCCCAACATAGTTGACAAGGTTATGCAGATGATAATATGAGTTAAGCTATATGTTCGATTGTATGTATATGAATGAGAATCTGTTTGGAGTATATATACTATTATAATATCTTTTTTTAGTGCAGTTTAGATCAAGTGAGCGAAGAATAACAATTACCTGTATTCCAGGCTCTCCATCAAGCTCATAGTATATGGAGAAGACTATTGCTACGCTTCCGTAGAAGCTCCGATCCTCAGCACTGGGAGAACTGCTTTCGGAGGAGGAGCTCTTAGTCTTACGATGATTGGACTTACCTGCGGCGACCTAGACGCGCATGAAGGCGACGCCTTATTCTGGCCTATTCAATTATAAATATAACAATTTTTTAGTGCATTAACTAACTGCAACCACATATAATCATGTAACGATATAGATCATGCAATCATATATTAAATTGGTATACAATTATTGTATTGTTACTCACTATTACTCATCGAAACGAGGCGTGCTCAAATAATAGCATAGATGAAAAAAAAAGAATTATCATTACTCAATACCAACTCACTATTTTTTATAATATAAACATGTACCTACAACGTACTAGAAAATCCAAGATTTATCCAGTAAAAGGAAAAAAAAAATGATATACGCAAGTCATAATTATTTAGTAATAATAATAATTATAATAATATTCCACAACTTTCACACAACGCCATCTAGTCCCAAACTAAGCAGAGCTTGTGCTATGAGTACTAGACAACTGATAAATATACATATATATTTCTAAAAACATACATATTATAGATAAATTACACCCAGACAAAGAACAAATGATCGTGCTCATCACACAAACATTTGTCCTGGGTGGGAATCGAACCCACGACCTTGAGCATAGCAGTCAGGGCCACTGACCACTAGACCAACTGGCCTGTCAATTATTTAAAATGAGAAAAAAGGAAACAACATAACCGAAATAAAGAAATTAAATTATAATTTTACATACTTTAGTAGAGCCTGTATTATTTTGGTATTTATAATCATTACATAATATGTTTTTGAATACAAGCCCAAGCCTGCGCTTTTGCTCGCCTGAAAGGTAGCTAAATGTGTATACCTACTATGTCATCCAATGATATCATTCAACACTCTACTGGGTAATTTTTAGTTTACTTTTACATACAAATTCATTCACAACTAAAGAAGCCGTTAAGTTGAAGTGAACGTGCCCTGGCCACGTCTACCGCATACCCAATGAGCTGTAAGCGCGAAATAACCACTTTCTAGAACCCTAACACAGCCTGAAGGCATCAACGTCAAGGCACACCTCGTATAAGATGGTGGAATGAGTAGGACAAAACTAACGACCAGTGATCTGCTTTGTCTCTGGTGGGATGATGCAAGCTTACAGTATCAGTATTTAATACTCAATAATTTATTGCATTCCATATAAATGGTACATGGGTGGTAACCGATGGGTGGTATTGGAGGAGCTCCAAATCAAGGAATACTTCGGAAACACTGTACAAAATTAACGCTCCGTGGAACGACTTGTCATTCTGAGGCAAGTAGAAGGCAAGCGGTCACGCGGACAATCCTTCACGCGTTGCACAGACCTAATTAAAGCGGCAACAGAGAAGACCTTAGTCCAAAGCTCCCGAGACGCTGAAGACCGCAGGAAGTGGAAGCGTATCGCAAGAGCTGCTCTATCTAGAGAAAAGGCATCATCATCAACCACGATCATTCTGTCCAGAATGACTGTGGAGGAGGGTTGTTACAGACATATGGACCCTGTCGGCCGCAGCAAAAGTTAGGAAAGAGCTATTGTTACTCATCATTTTAGCCTTTTCCCAATATGTTTGGGTCGGCTGTCAGTCTAACTGGATGCAGCTGAGTACCAGTGTGTTACATGGAGCAACTGCTTCTTATCTGACCTCTAAAACCCAACGGCCAAACGTGCTTTCTAAGGCACAGAGAAATCTCGTTATGTTTCAAGATTCAAGTCATTTATTTGTTGCAACATGAGTACTCTATACACAGTAGGGTGTCCCGTTCATGTATGGGGGAAAAAAAATGAGCTACGGCTACGCAAGAGGTATCAAAAGTTGCGTTTTGACACATATATTACGATTAATATAAAATTTAATTAGATATCCGGCATCTTGAGGCCTCTACCAGTCCTTGAAGTTTTTCAAATTTGCTATTTTAGGGGTTCCTAATATAAACTATAAATCATACAAAAATAACATTTAAATCGTTTTTATTAAATTTAAGGGTACAACAATGAGTTATAGCAAGGTTTAAAATAGTTGAAAGACAAAATAATCAATGGCAACTTTAAAAACGGAACTGGTTTTTGTGACCAAAATTAGGCATTTCTGAGCGAGATTTTAATCTGTTCCTAATAAAACCATCCCGAGCTGTAGCGTCCGTGACGCTTTGAGAAGCCTCCGTCACTAGTTTTACACATCTTTCCACTGACTGTGTGTGGCAGGGAAAGTCAATAATGTCGAGGATGTGTTCTTTAGCCTTAATTCTAAGTTCATCGTTGGAGACGTGTCGCAAAATTGGTGGAGCTGATATTTCACACTCTTGCCAAAATATTATATCGGTGTAGTCTCGCGCACAGAAGTTAAGCTTTGGTGCTTTAAATACCCTGCGAGAGTTGCTCTTTTCTGCTTCTCTGGCCTTTAATATTTTGTGAGATGCAAGCTCTCGAATATGCTCTCTATCGTCGAATAACATGGCAATAAGAAAGTTTTCTGGGTGCGCAAAAAAAGCGTTTTTTCGATCACCAAATTTACAATAGATCTCTGACTATCAGGCAAAAATCGAGAGTATATAACCATTTGAAAAATATACTTGACTCCATCTTTAAATGATGAGTTTTGCTTGATTAGGAACCAAACAGGAGCGTAAACTTTGACCACGTAGTTCACAAGCAGCTGCAAATTATTTGACGGCGAAACAGTACTTCAGTACAGTCTGAGTATGCGATTGGCAGTAGTGAGCCATCTCGAATGCGCCATTTTTCCAGGTTGGCGGTTCGCTAGCTCAAGGGAACAGGAACCAGCCATCACAGCATGACACATTTCGTACAGATACTTTTGATCCGTGCTTAGTTCCTTCACAATATTATCAGGTAATACTAGCAAATTGCAAGACACTGCACAAAGACGCTAGAGGTTTACTTTCACAAGCAGCTAGCTGTTTTCCAATAGGTCCTGAATATTCTTTCGGCCCAGATGTGCTACCATCCAGAGACATGAACAAATGACGAAGCGGTAATTCATTCGCGTGAAGCATACAAACACACCATTGCAACGGTCTCTTTAAATAGTTTTCCAGGTATTGAATGACACCCTCCCTTCCAACCTGTATTCGTAGTAGTACCATCGCACCCCACACAGATCACCTCTTCCAAGTTCAACCCTTGATTTTCTAACAAAGATATGATAGAAGAGACGATCCCTTTGGCAGTGCCACGACTTGGCGTCATATGTCCCAAATAAATAGATCCCGGCTCTGTGAGAACTGAAATGTGTTCTTGCAAGACTTCTCTGCGGTGGTACCGATCGCCTATTTTCTCGTTTGTGAGTGTTTTATCCTTTCGTCCATCAAAGTAGATACTTTTTATTACAATCGTATCAATGTCTTTGCTGGCCTTGGTCCGTGCTTTTGAAAGAGCTCTATGAATTTTATTCTTATCAATAACAAGACTTAGATCTTCGGAAGATACCAATCCTACGTCAGCTAAGACCGCCGAAGCGACCGCAGCCGCAGATCGGGTTGATAGTCCATACCGATCACATACCTTAGCTACTGTTGGCAGCGCCAGAGTGTTCCGATTCAACGAAGTAGATGGAGTCTCATTTACAGGCACGTCACTATTCGCAGAAAGCTCTGTTACAGGTGACTGCGGTCGAGGCGGCAACTCGCGCACCGGAACAGGATTGGTTTTTAGTGATGCACTGGGAAAACATGCGTGTTCTGACTCTTTCCGATTCAAATTTTCTTGTCTCTGATGTTTCTTTAAAAGTCTTGCTGTTTCTTTTGTGTCTATACCGCTTATTGCCATTTTTCTATCACTTCTTTGATCCAGTAAAAAGTCTCTTTCAGAAATAGGAACTTTCTTAGGTTTTATGCAGGAACAAATGTCAAACGAAGTGCACTTACAAGCAGCAGTATCGAAGAGCTTGTTCGACGATTCCAAAAAGCACTTCACTTTGCTTTCATAACTATCATTTCTTTTATTTTTGGGATATCTTATCAATGACAGGTATTTGTCGAAATATGATTTCAGCAATTGGGTAACTCGTACGTTGGAAACGTTAGGAATCGAAGCTTTGGTCCAAATCGTATCAAGTTTTCCAGAAACGATTGAAAAAACTTCTGTGTTAGAAGGATCTTTCCCATTCTTCTGTAGTTTTAGTTCATTTTTAGTAAACAAAATGAATTTGATAACGTCACTTATCACTGGTAACTGGCGATCGTCAAGTTCTTTATATGATCCCAAAATAGCACGAGTAGTCTCACTTCGTCTTGAACCCATTATCTGGGGGCACCGCAGGGCCCCCGCCAAGTTGAGCAAAAAAGCGGCACGGCCGTACCATTCTTTTCTCGAAGCAACTCAGGCCATTTTCAACCCCCTATAACTTCGTTGTGGATAAAACTAGAAGCCTGAATTTTCAGTAACCAAACAGGCATTGTATATACACGGTATATTTCAAATTTCATTCAATTTGAACCAGTAGTTTAAGAATTATAACGAGTCAAAGTTCCTTAATTTTGTTAATTTTGTCACTCACTGACTGACCGATCATCAAAAGTCTAAGGCATAATATAATGAAATAATAGATGTAGATGGGTACTTTTTTTTTCTTGGTGAAAAATATTATCGAATGACTTCTTCCGCTCGGGTGTATCAGAATTCTACTGACTAAAAACCCACCCTGTTCCTTCGGAAGCCCTAAAGTTCCGGGGCCGCGGTATCTCGATGGAACTTTCCCGCAAACCCCGACAGGCAATAGCCCTATGAGGCCCCGTCACTGGTATTAACAGCTTTTTGAGGCGCGCGTGGAACACAACGCGCCGCCGACCCGGGCCTGGTCCTTACCGGACGGTGAGCGACCCCTGCTCGCCATCCGCAGGCCCGCGCCTACGGTGGCCCGAAATTGACTCGCGATCCACGACGCCCGGGGCGTCTCCCCCGGCGGCTATGTCGCGAGGAAGAGAGTTGCCTCTCCCTCGCACGTTAGGCCTCCTCCTTCGCTAGCATGACTCCTTCGCAGCAGGAGGTGACTGCATCCCATTCCCTCTCGCTTCGCACCATGGTCTAAAGCAGAGCAGGTCGCGAGAAGTCGCCGCCGCCGATCGTTTCTATGAGGATACGACGGTGCTCCACCCATGCAGGGCACACCTCGACCATATACTCCACCGCTCAAAGGTAACTTGTTAAATGGTCAACGGAATAAAAAAGCAAGAAGTATTAAGAGTATTGGGGAGTATTAAGTAGAGTAAATTGCCCGAAATTGCATAATTACTTACTTATGGATTAACTTTAACCGAGACGTTTGACGAGTGCGGCATTAATTATTACTAACTAATATAAAAAAACATACGTGCGTATTCATATGTGCGTATCAAAGCCTCCGAAAAAAACTCATAGAGACAGGGAGTGGGCTTTGAAAAAAACTTTAACTGAAGTTCAAGAAGTAGTACCGGAAAATAAAAAAAGGAAGGCTACCTACAAAAATAAGAAAAGCTCATAAGACAGAGAGAGGGCTTTAAGAAAATTCGTTGTTGGTATACAAGAAGTAGAAGGTACCGGAAAGGAAAAAAGTAGGACTTTCTACAAAAAGCAATGAGATCCCATAAAAAACAATACTTGTCAAAAAACCAAGTCTCGCAACTTAGGTGTTCTACCGTAAAAAGTTGTGAGATCCATGTAATACCAAGTCGGTTATTAATTTATTCAGTCCCTACTTAAGGGACCTTCTGTCTTAAGTGTTTTATTATTGGTTTTATGGAATTTTATGTCTATGGATTACTGGCAGGTTTTAAAGTCTATGGTCTTTAAAACCAAAATGTTGTTAGGAAGGTTTTTTGAATGTGACAAGAGAGACGAAAAGAAAATACAAGTAAGAAAATATTTAAGTCGGAGTCGAAGTCGTGGTAGTTCAGTTGAATATGGTCGATCATATGATGTAGATTTTTTAGAGCTGTTTTATCAAATTATACCAAACATGTATTGGCTCTATTAAGCATTTTGTAAAGAGTTTTAGTATGGAATAAAAGCAGTGAAATGATTGAATGAAGCACTTTATTTGCATAAAGGATCCCACCCTTACAACATCTTGGTAAGAGAACAATATATATATCCTCAACATTAAGTTGTTACGTAATTATCTAACCTAACGACATCTTATAGTGACCATATCAATATTAAAAATCTTTACCGTTTTAAATAAATAGATTGACTTGGCAATCGCAATAAATAATTTAATTTATATATGTATTACTTGTGAGATATATTGTGTTTTCATGCTATGGCCGAGTCAATCTATTTATTTAAAACGGTAAAGATTTTTAATATTAATATGGTCACTATACGATGTCGTTAGGTTAGATAATTACGTAACAACTTAAGACAGAAGGTCCCTTAAGTAGGGACTGAATAAATTAATAACCAAATTGGTATTACATGGATCTCACAACTTTTTACGGTAGAACAACTAAGTTGCGAGACTTGGTTTTTTGACAAGTATTGTTTTTTATGGGATTATATATAACAAAAACACGTATTTTATCACAAAGAAGTGCAGAGCGACACCTTACAGCAATAAAACCGCAATAGAAATGAGACGAACTGCCTCACAGTAGAAGTAGAGAATTTAAGAATAACAAGTGAAAACATGAATTTTGCGAGTTTGTTCCAAACCAATTCCTAACAGAAAAAATCCTGTCGTTGCCTGCAAATCATAACTTAGGGTTTCACTATCAATGAAATAAAAAATAAAATGGGAATAATGTACATAAAATAGAATAGACGACATTGACTGGAGGGTTATTTAAGTGATAAAAAAATAAAAAAAATGCCGGTAGACCCTCAAGATATTTTTTTATGTTTTTTTTATTATTTTTACGGTAATCTAAAACTAATAATGCAAAAGACATGGACAAAAAAGTACATTCCATGTACACTTAAATAGTAAATAATATTGTATATTAAAAATAGAAAAATGATTTAATACGTAGTTTTTAATCTCTCTGGACTGGTCAGTTTTTATTTCAAAATAATTAGTAATCAAGATGAATTCAAAGTACCATTTGTCAACGTCCGCCATAATGGACCATAGAGTAAGATAAATATAATAGTGGGTGTTCCACATCAAGCATACTACTTGCATATATCACATCACAGAACACATATACTCCGGAGTGTATCACATAGACGTGTGATATGGACGACAAAACGCTATAATTAAAAACATTTTATTTATACGAAACTGTCTTCGTTGGTATTTTTGGCATTTAATAAAATTATCTTTTCATAATGTTTATGCGTAAGATAGTTTTTTTTTATATTTCACACAAAAAAAAAACGGAAAACGGAACGCGTTACTTGTTTGACAATGTGTCATTGTCTATGTCAAATGTCAATGTTATGTTATTGCAGATTCTACATTGCGTGCTGTGTTTGTTTTTGCGATTATTTTCTAATATTTTTGACCCCTGCTTATTTCAACGTACTGATACCTTCTACCACCCGATTACCTTGCTATTAATACTGGACTCTGATTTACATTGGTTGTGTATCAATATGAGGTGCATCAACTGCGGAATAGTCATGCAAAGGTTGCAGAGGCATCTCATATCCTCGCTTTCTGCACACAATCAAACAAGACTTTCGCGTTGGATAACCAAATCCAGGTAAGAAGTTGGACTAGAAAAAACTTAACCTGATTTATTTTTATATAGTTCTGGTATGCGAAATCTTACAGTGCATCTTATTTTCAGTTGCCTCTTGATACATTTATTTGTCATCCATGCTTATTATTATTAAACACCGAAGCTGGTGAACAAGAGAGACTACTGTGGCATAACATGGTTTGCCTTGGTCGTAGCAAATCAGTGAGGAAAATAAGACACCATAATGTCAGTATGGAGTGTCCGTTGCTGGCTGTTCTATTATCACAAAATACTAATTATGTGGTAAGCATTTTGTTTTTCATTATTATAAATACCTAGTTGTATTAATCTATAAAAAAATGAGCTTTCATACTATGTATGTATGATTGTTGTATTTAACATAATATACTTGCCTAAAGTAGGCATGTGTAACATAGTACGGCTCATCTTACTATAACATAGTACTTGAAAACATAAAGAGATATTTAAAAAGATACCCTTGTTACTAAAAATTATATAAACATAAGAATTATCTAATGATTGAATTAATTTATTATTGTGTTTATTCTAACTGTGGTTTATTTTCAGCCTTCAAGAAACTATGTTTGCCATGTGTGTTGGATGCGAGCAAATAGACAGGCAGTGCATGACTCATCACGAGACATGCAAGAATTGGCTTTGGATAATGATGCAGCAGCCCCTAATGTTAGCCAAGTTGTTAGCCCACCAGAACCACCACCGTTGCCGCCTGTTCAAAGAGGGCCATGGGAAAGTATGTTACCATATCATTACCTAATTACAAGCGAGCTTCGATCACATCTGTTCACAGTATATTTCAACAATGCAGAAACAGAATGGTACATTTAGTCCCGCAATTCCTTAAAAGACTGCTTTTGCAGGAACATAGTTTCTATGTTCCTCGCAGCTGTAGAGTGTGTGAAACACATTTGTACAGTGATCAATGGCATTTATTACCTCAAATGAATGAGACATTCTGACAGACAGACATTTAGTGCTATCCATATAGAAGACATAATTAATATTATGAAGTCAAAAGCTAATATTTTGAACTTTGAAAATGTCTCAGAAATTCTCTCATGGAACAGTAATCACAATTGTAAAATAAAACTATGATTGTATTTTTTTAACAAGTCTGGTTATGTTTAAAGCAGTTATTTATGTAATTACTGAAGCCCTATATTTACACTTAATCTAGGTTAGTGTATTGGTGAAATAAAAATGCTCTGTTCTATCCAAGCTGGTTGATTGACCTCCCTAGGTCTCTTTATTAACACTATCGCTGCATTGCTCTAATGTATATTATCTTCGTAAGCATTTAAGATATAATAATTATAATATGTCAAAATATTTTTATTTATTTTCTCTAATAAGTAAATAAATAATAATTTTTACTCCTTTGTTTTATTCTGTTTCCCTCGTTGGTCGAATGGTCGCAAGCACTACTGCTGAGCATGAGGTCCTGAGTTCGATTCCAACCCAACCCAACCCTTCAGGGAATACAGGCGCGATGTTATGTTAATGTTTGTTATTACTGTCACATTTTTTGAGACTATTACCCAGTTTAATAAATGTTAGTCAATATTCAGTTTAAAATCCTTCATATTTTATGTGGCCATTACTTTGTTTATTGGTTTAATACTAAAACTATATCAATTATACGCAATAATTCACAACTGTTCACTATTTTAAAGCGCCTTTAGGTTTTTAATAGCGAAATTATAATCTAAACACCTTATTGCTAGCGATCTGATTAAAAGGTTTACCGTAACTGTTTTTTGTCTAGTCTGGTGTAATGACAAGATTTCTGAGTTTTTTATTTATAGCAATTTAATGAGTCAATATTCACGAATATAAAACACCAAAAATCATTGGTGTACACTAAATTCAATAACTATGCCGACGTCCATAGTAAAATTGGCCATATCCTTTTGAGGGGGCTTGAGTAGCGAAAAGCGAAAAAAAAATTTTTCGGGACACCCTAATACACAGGCATACATGTTGACTGTTGTTAATAAACAGAAACTGACAAAAAATTGAATTTAAACAAACAATAAATCTTACCATATTTTTTTAATTACACAATGATATTTTTTTTTGATAATACGCTCGCGTTTGAACACCATTGTACCTGATGGTAAGTGATGATGTGGTCGAAGATGAAGTACGCTCATCTTGAAGTAACCTATTCACTGTTGATTTAAATACCCCCAGTTTATAGTTATCAGGAAACACAGACATCAAGCTATCAAGAAAAATTAAATACTTCTTGAATTTAGTAATTTAAAAATTATATGCTTTCCTCATGAGATATACTTTTATTTCCCTCCATCCCTTTGGAAGTTTATTGAATATTAAAGGTGCCATGCATAATACAATTTTCCGCATTAATTCTGTTTTAAAACGATGTGAACAAAGCATTGCGTTATAGCATCTGATGCATCTGATGCCACAGATAACTTTAAATAAGTCAGAGACAGATAGGACAGTAATATGGTACGTCTAGTTCCAAAACTATGCGCCAAGCCCAAGCGCTAGTGTCGTAATGTCATCTAGTGATGACCCAAAGCGTACTATAAACGTCACGATAACCATCGATTGATATCTATATCGAAATATCGATAGCATAGTGATGCGCCATGAATAATTAATTCTTATAGGGTGTTTTATTTATTTGCAAGGTTCACTGTTTCTTTCGTTAAATCCAATGGATATGAATTTAACGAAAGAAATATAAAAATAAAACAAGTTTTCAGATTTTACTTTTTATTTGTTTTTCCTCTTATCCTATGGGCTTTGTATTTCTTGAAGGCAATTGTTGCACAATTTTTTCTTGTACACCTCCTTCTTCTTTTCCGAATCACATCTGTAAATAGAAGAAAAATTCAATTCTAAGTAAATAATAATAATAATAATATTTAATAAGATAATAGTTATATAACATATTTAACCACACAAAATCCGTAAAAAAAAAAACAAAAACGAATATACAAGTAGAAATGCAGATCCACCATCACCACAACCATCCAGATCTTAGTAAGGAAAACCTTATATGAAGATAAAAATATGTTGACAAGACGCCGGGCACAATTACAACAACCCACACGCCCAACACCTGCGGAATCACCGCTCAGCGCCGCCGGGACCTGCTCCAGCCGTGAGTGAAGAGACTCCGGCCGCTGCAGTTGCGTCGAGCTCGAGCGACGAGTACTTCTCGCCGCCGACGACACCACCACCTGCGCGTCGGCGAGGAAGAGGCCGCCCTCCGGACGGCTTAGGACTTCGAGGCCCTCCGGCCTCCAATGGGGTCCCCGCTGCCGGTGGAAGTGTGCAGCGCATGCGATGGACACATTCCATCAATGAAAATGTCATGCGCTCATACTTCGGGGCTACAGAGGGGGGAACTAACCTGACTGCGTACCGTGGTCGGATGCTCTCTCTGTTTCAGGTACTTGAACCAGCTGTTAACGTTTCGGCTCAACGACTGTCGGATCAGGTGCGGGTCATCCAGCGTAACCGTATGTTGGATGACGCCGTACTTGATAGACTACGCCTCGAATCACGGTGCAGCCATGTCTCATCTGCTTCGCCACTGGCCGCGGTGCAACTACAACCCAGTATCTCACCGCGACCCGATCACGTCGGTGAAGATGATGATGACGAGGCTATAACCGTGAGTACCCAGTGCAATGAACAATTGAGGAGTGCTTTGGAGTGTGCATTACGGGAGTATCGCTCCACACCGCCTGAGCTTAGACCTCGTCTGCCTCGTTTACCCAAGCATAAGAAAAATAGAGCGCTAGTGTGTGCTCTAGATTCACTGCTGTCAAATTATTTTGACAATAGTGAAGACCTCACCGATACTCATTCGATCCTATACTGTGCAGCTGTAGCGGCTTGTCGGGTAGCTCATGTCAAGTTCCCAAAGACTGACAGAGTTATACGACCAGCTATACCAGCTTGGCAGGGCAGGATCGAACGTCGTATTGCTGAGGCTAGAGCACTCATTGGTAAACTTATCTGCTTCAGGCAGGGCAACACTCATCCTAGAGTGATGCGCTTTGTGAGGCGGGCATTTGCGGGGACTGATATCAGTCCTCGGGATTATCTGACCCGCGTCACAGAGCGTATCGACTTCCTGAAGCAGAAAGTCTATGCATGGGCAAATCGAATTCGTCGATATAAGCGGAGGGTGGAGCGATAAACTCAGAATCGCACATTCCAAAGCAATGAAAGATGGGTTTATAGGGCCTGGGAGCGACCTGACCAAGGTGTGACTGATACGTGCCTACCGAATGATGATGCCATGTGTTCGTTCTGGCGCAGCATCTGGTCGGTGCCTGTCAGCCACACCGAGGGTGACTGGATGAGTGAGATCAAGCACACGTGCGATCTTATACCAGAGATGGGGGCAATTACGATCAGCCCCCAAGATGTAACCTTTGCAGTCCGTCCGTTATCCAACTGGAAATCTCCAGGGCCGGACGGGCTGCACAATTTCTGGATAAAATGGTTTCTAAGCTCGCACGCTCGCTTGGCCACTCAGTTCCAGTCTGCCTTAGAGCTAGGATCGCTACCTCAATTCCTAACTACAGGAATAACCCACCTGCTCCATAAATCAGGCAGTACTTCGGAACCTAAAAATTATAGACCGATCACGTGCTTACCGACGGTCTATAAAGTTCTTACATCCATTTTGAGAGCCAAAATTAGTAATCACATACACCTAAGATCTCTCGGCTCAACTGAAACGTACAAGTATTTGGGTATGTCAGAGGCACTAGGCATCAATGTTGCTTATGTTAAACAGTCATTGATGGATCGCTTCTTTGGCCTCCTCTGACCGGCTTTCTCCGACAGACAAAACCTTCGGTTTCCCCGAAGAGGTCACCAAAAAGTAGCCAGGCTACGGACGCTAATGTATCTACATCAGACCCATGAAGGGCCCGGTAATAGCGTCCGTGAAGCTCCTTGCTCTGCCATACTTCTCTGCGGTCATTAGTATCTAATACTACAGGTTTGCGCCAATTCTCGGTACCTAAGGAGAGCGGAGTGAGGCCTTTGTCCACCGCTACCACATCTCGATGCATACCCACGTCGGCTTGTAGGAAATATTCCCTAAGGATGCATACTTCGCGGTTGTGCAGGGTCTTTGCATTTAAAAAGCCACGACCCCCGCACTTCCGCGGGATATACAGCCTCATCAACGATGAACGTGGGTGATGCATCCGATTTGCAGTCAGCGTTGTGCGGACCCACCTGTCCAAGGCGTCAAGTTCAGTCTGAGTCCATTTGAGTATGCCAAAAGAGTACATCAATACTGGCATGACCCAACCATTGAAGGCACGCACCTTGTTTCCGCCTGATAAAAGACTAGTCAATACTTTATTCAGGCGGCTAAAGAAGCGTTCCTTCAATGATTGTTTCACATAAGCAGCATTGATGCCTAGCGCCTCTGACATACCCAAATACTTGTAAGTTTCAGTTGAGCTGAGGGATCTTAGATGTATGGAATCCGAGAGTTGAGTTCCCACGGATTCCATAATCTCCCCTTGCTTTACATGCATGACCGCACATTTGTCCATCCCAAATTCCATCCTGATAGCGCTACTGAAGTTTTCTGTTACCTTTAGTAGCTCCATCAGCTGCAAGTTGCTGGGAGAAAAAGTTTCAAGTCATCCATGTAAAGCAGGTGAGATATGACTTGACCACCTCTTCTCAACTGGTAGCCTTTCCCCGAACCCTCCAGCAGTGTACTGAGAGGGTTGAGAGCCAGACAAAACCACAGTGGGCTCAGACTGTCGCCCTGAAAGATGCCACGCTCAATCCTAATCGGTTCGCTGTTTTCCTGGATCTGTCGACATCCTGGGTAGCGAAGGACCGTCTTCCATTGCCCCATACATGACTCAAGGAAGGTGCGTAGGGTTGTATTTATTTTGTACAATTCCAACACCTTCATAAGCCATGTATGATTGACAGAGTCATAGGCCTTCTTATAATCTATCCAACATGTCGACAGATTCCTTCGGGAACGACGAACCTGTTGGTTAATGGCAATATCAATGAGGAGAAGCTCCTTAGTACCGCGGGACCCGTTCCTACATCCATTCTGAGAAGCAGACATGATTGAATAAAAAACAAAAAAGTAAGAACTTTATAGACCGTCGGCAAGCACGTGATTGGTCTATAATTTTTAGGTTCCGCAGTCTTACCTGATTTATGGAGCAGATGGGTTATTCCTGTAGTTAGGAATTGAGGTAGCGATCCTGACTCTAAGGCAGACTGGAACTGAGATGCCAAGCGAGCGTGCGATCTTTGAAACCATTTTATCCAGAAATTGTGCAGCCCGTCCGGCCCTGGAGATTTCCAGTTGGATAACGGAAGGACTGCACGGGTTACATCTTGGGGGCTGATAGTAATTGCCCCCATTTCTGGTATAAGATCGCACGTGCGCTTGATCTCACTCATCCAGTCACCCTCGATGTGGCTGACAGGCACCGACCAGATGCTGCGCCAGAACGAACACATGGCGTCATCATCCGGTAGGCACGTATCAGTCACACCTTGGTCAGATCGCTCCCAGGCCCTATAAACCCAACTTTCATTGCTTTGGAATGTGCGATTCTGAGTGTATCGCTCCACCCGCCGCTTATATCTGCGTATTCGATTTGCCCATGCATAGACTTTCTGCTTCAGGAAGTCGATACGCTCTGTGACCCAGGTCAGATAATCTCGAGGACTAACATCAGTCCCCGCGAACACCCACCTCACAAAGCGCATCACTCGAAGACGAGTGTTGCCCTGCCTGAAGCAGATAAGTTTACCAATGAGTGCTCTAGCCTCAGCAATACGACGCTCGATCCTGCTCCGCCAAGCTGGTACAGCTGGTCGTATAACTCTGTCAGTCTTTGGGAACTTGACATGAGCTACCCGACAAGCCGCTACAGCTGCACAGTATAGGATCGAATGAGTATCGGTGAGGTCTTCACTATTGTCAAAATAATTTGACAGCAGTGAATCTAGAGCACACACTAGCGCCCTATTTTTCTTATGCATGGGTAAACGAGGCAGACGAGGTCTAAGCTCAGGCGGTGTGGAGCGATACTCCCGTAATGCGCACTCCAGAGCACTCCTCAATCGTACACTGCACTGGGTACTCACGGTTATAGCCTCGTCATCATCATCTTCACCGATGTGGTCGGGTCGCGGTGAGACACTGGGTTGTAGATGCACCGCGGCCAGTGGTGAAGCGGATGAGACACGGCTGCACCGTGATTCAAGGCGTAGTCTATCAAGTACGGCGGAGTATTATTTTTATTATTATTTCCTTTATTACATTTTATATACATATTATTTACATTTTTAAATATTCCTATAAAAACAAAAAACATTTAAAAAATATAAAAAACAGTAGCCCACCGGCATCGGGAACAAGGTCCAAGCTACCGGTGGTCAGGGCTCTTGAGAGAGGAACCTCCTAACAATTCGTGCGTGTCCAAAAGTACTGCTTTCTGGATGAAGCCCTTGATCCAGCTGCCCAACGAGAGCCTCCTAAGATGTTTGTCGAGGCTCTTGGCTATTATGCCATTGGCTGAGACGACTATCGGCACAATGATTGCTGTATCCACATCCCACATGTCAACAACCTCGCGAGCCAAGTCAAGATACTTAATTTGCTTATCTTTCTCGGCTTTCACGAGGTTCTCGTCATGAGGGACCGCTATATCAACAATCACCGTGCGACGCTCTAATCGGTCTATTACCACTATATCAGGCTTATTGGCAACAATAGTCCTGTCAGTGATGATAGACCGATCCCAGTACAGTGTAATATTGCCATTTTCGAGAACTGGGTCGGGCACATACCTATAGTACGGTGCTTCTGATTTCACGAGATTGTATTTAAGAGCAAGTTGCTGGTGAACAATCCTAGCTACAAGGTTGGGTCTATGCAAATAGTCTCCGTTAGCCAGACGAGAACAACCGGAGATAATGTGACGAATCGATTCTCCCGGTTTGTGACATGCCCGACATATGTCTACCGTACATCATCATCGTACGTCATCATAACTTCGTCCATAATTGCACAGACGATACTGTGAAGGATGGTACGGTAGACATATATCGGGCATGTCACAAACCGGGAGAATCCATTCGTCACATTATCTCCGGTTGTTCTCGTCTGGCTAACGGAGAATATTTGCATAGACACAACCTCGTAGCCAGGATTATTCACCAGCAACTTGCTCTTAAATACAATCTTGTGGAATCAGAAGTACCATACTATAGGTATGTGCCCGACCCAGTTCTCGAAAATGGCAATATTACACTGTACTGGGATCGGTCTATCATCACTGACAGGTCTATTGTTGCCAATAAGCCTGACATAGTGGTGATAGACCGATTAGAGCGTCGCACAATGATTGTTGATATAGCAGTACCCCATGACGAGAACCTCGTGACAGCTGAGATAGATAAAAAAAATAAGTATCTTGACCTGGCGCGCGAGGTTGTCGACATGTGGGATGTGGAGACAGCAATCATTGTGCCGATAGTCGTCTCAGCCAATGGCATAATAGCCAAGAGCCTCGACCAACATCTAAGGAGGCTCTCGTTGGGCAGCTGGATCAAGGGCTTGATACAGAAAGCAGTACTCCTGGAAACGGCGCGTATTGTGAGGAGGTTCCTCTCTATGGAGCCCTGACCACCGGTAGCTTGGACCCTGTTCCCGATACCGGTGGGCTACTATTTTTTATATTTTTAAATGTTTTTATTTTTTATATTAATATTTAAAAATGTAATTTATATGACCAAAGTCCATATGGAGACACATTTACACGTAAACAAAAAATAAACACACAAATTTAAAATAAATATAAAATACAATAATAACAAGACAAATTAGAAGAAATATTATAAAATACACTTAAAAAAAGTAATTACTTAATGTATGTGAATGACGCTCTGTGAGTCGTCATCCAGTGCCACATTATTGGACTATTCATCCTGTCGGCGACGTCAGCTATCAGGCTGTTGGAGCTATCGCGCACTCGCCGCATCAAGGATGCTATACGCGACCGTATTAATGCAAAAAAATCAGGCACACCTGCCTTCGCAAACATCCCCGATGCACTGCAAAAGCGCGGTAGCCCCAACATTACCCTGAAAGCATTATTGTATTGGACTCGCAGAGAATTGTAGGAGCGTTTAGTGTAATTGACCCATAGGGCGCACATGTACAGAGACTGACAGTATGCTCTAAACAATGTGATCTTTACGTCATCAGTACATCGTGCAAACCTACGAGCCAGCATGTTACACCTCACCGCCAATGCTCTGCGCTCCCTTTCTACATCCAAATCGTCGGACAGGTCATCGGTGACCCAGTGTCCCAGGTACTTGAACCGCTTGGCTCTGGTGAGCAACGCGCCCCCTAAGCTGATTGGTGGGACTGTATCGTAACATTTGTTACCGGCTTTAACACGTTCCCTGCGCCATCATTTAAAAAAAACTTTCAGCTGGTGCTTTGGAGACCTAAAAGATCTCGAAACAAACCTACCCTTTGGTGCGTTTGAGACCTAATCAGTCTCCTAAAGATACAGTTTTGAAAATAATTTATATCTTCCAAAAAAACAATGACATATATTTTGAAGTTTTTGGGGGTGAAAGATAGCCTATTGTTTTATATTTTGCTAGGTTCGCACGCAGTTATGACATTTGAATAAACTACAAATACCAAAAAAATATTTGATATCGAAAGTATCTCGTACCGCAACCGACGATAGTTCAATATGTCTAGTAAGTAGTGATGGGAATAAAATAATATCTCGGTTATCGATTCAAAAAGTTTTATTAATTACGCAAACTGTTTTTCATTACCTGTGGTTCTTCTTTCGTTCACCTGCTTGATGTAACATAAAGCATTCAATGAGGCAGGAGAAGTTTTAGCATTTGTGTTGGATGTTTCTGTTAGCATTTGAGTGCACGAGTTAGAAGTAGATAAACCACTATGGTTACGAGAAACAGTACCACAAAATCTACGAGTAGGTGTCATAGGATCAGTAGGTATAGTCGGTGTAGTATTCATCATCAATAATGTGGTATTATTGTTACTATTTTTTGGACTTTATATCGTATTCCGAAGCACACTAAATCGTTTTCCAATACATGGGCTGATATATATATTTTCATTACTTAACTGCGTGTGCTCCAACGTAGAAAGGTTCATCGTTTTCTTTTTAGGTACGTCAAATATTTAATAATCAGAATCACTGTCATTATTAGCCAATGGGGAGCAAATTTGAACATTTTCCAAAATGTTTATTTTACTGAATGATGCAGCAGTATAATCCGGCGTTGATTTTTTGTTAGAAACCTCACTAAAATAAATAGATTTTTTAATCTTTTTCTTTTAAAAGCACTCATTGTTTATCAAAAATAACCAATACGTGGTATATACGCGACTGTTATTTCCAAAACGCGCGTGTGACTTTCCACGTTGATACTAGGACAACACTAAAACGAGTCACGCAGCGCCCGCGCCGCCCACCCTCCATCTCTTGCGTCTACGAGGCTTACGATTTCACGAGTACCGACATATCTCCTAACGCAAGGAATTATAATAATTACAGTACTGTGCGTTAGGGACCTAATCCATCTTTAATTTCTTTTTTAATGTCCTTGAATTCAGCTTTAAGTAGGAAGCAAATATGTATATTTGTCCTGCTTATACTTAAAGAACTTTACACGTTAGATACTCCCGCAAGGAGTGAAACAACACGATTATGTTCAACGCACAATACAAAAGTCCTGCAAGAGATCTGATAGATCTCGTAATGCAACGAACGTGTTAAAAACTAAAAGCTCACTTTTAGTCGCGTTGTACCTAAGACCATGAGCCACCGCATAGTCCTCACATATACGTAGTAGCCTCCTAAGCGCGCTGATGGATGGGCTCAGCCATACCATATCGTCCGCATAGCTGATGTTATTAACGCATTGCCCATCAATGGAACACCCGATATTGGTATTGCTGAGTTCACATATCAGTTCGTTTACATACAAGTTGAAAAGCTTAGGTGAGCTAAGGCCTCTCTGTCTCACCCCGCATTCCAACCTGTATGCATCCGACAATTTTACACTGTTGGACTGATTATTGTACCAGTACTTTAGTAACTGAACTACATCTCTTGGTAGGTCCATATTCTGTGTCAACTTCTTCCATAGGCAGTCATATGACACCAGGTCAAAGGCCTTGGATAAATCCAGGAAACATGCATACACAGGCGTTTTTCTAGCTGTGTAGTACTGAACAGTGTGCTTGAGATAGAGGATAGCTGATTCCGTGGATAAATGTGGCTTAAACCCTAACTGGGCGTCGTGGGAGGTGAAATGCTTATCCAGCTGCCGATCAATCAGACTGTCCAGTACCTTAGCAATTATAGTAGCCAGGGAAATAGGTCTATAGTTGTTTTTATCACTCGAATCTCCAGTCTTGTTTTTTATAACAGGTGTAACTATAGTTTTTAGTAAATTATCTGGAAGATACGAATGACTTGTACAAAAACAGAACAACATTGCTAATACTCTCGGCAAGTGTTTACCTGCATAACGTAGATGCTCAACGCTCAAAGTAAAGACGAATCAGGTAACTATTTCGGGATTCTGAGCAACATTCTAACATTTGCCATTACACTATTTCTAAAAGCATAGTTTCAAAAATCAATAATCACTGACTATAACTATAACTTAACTAGTGTACCTTAGTAAGTACACTTGTAAATAATTACAAACACATTAATAAACACAGATAAAGGAACCCCATGCTCTACTTCTTCAGTGGAAAAACGACATGGATAACCATCTTTGACACGATTACCCTCGCCATCCAGTTGGCATTTATCGAAGTGTTTTTGGCGTTTATTCACTAACCGATACTTTGATAGACCAAGAAGTTCGGAATTCACTGATACCAAAAACGAAAGTCACAAAGCCCTAAGTTTATCGTCCTTAGGTAAATCATAAAGGCGATGGATGAGTTTTGTTGGTTGAAATACAACCGACAACACAGCCTTTGATAGCAGCCATGGCCGCGAACCAAAGCACCAGAGCACTGCAGTATAATTCGTATTGAGCAAGGAACTTGGAATCTATCTCAACTTAAGCAATACAGCAAGGAAAACGACTAGTAAACAAACTGTAATCCGGCAGCACACGAGCTTCGCCACGAATGACGGAAAATCCAATCTGTCACTTTTAAAACATAGTGTATTACATTCTCTTTGGTCAGTTTTACTAACAAAATGCCTGCAAAAAACATGGTTGCCGGCGACAGTAGCGCTATAACGCATTTTTTAGTACTATGCTGTCGCAGGCCGCCAAGTGTGGAAATAGTTGCCGCTTACATTTTACAAACATGATAACTAATTTATGTAAAGTGACAGCAACGTCAATATATTATATTTTATGAAATACGACTTACAACTGTCAGTGGTCTCTAATTTAAACATCGTCCTAATACACCGCTTTTGGGCTTTGAAAGGCATAAATCCTTGTTAGACGAATTGCCGTACGTATTCGCTACGCAACAGTAAAAATTGTATGTTTATAACACAAACATAACCTTTTCTATCAAGTGTTAAAAGATGGCACTCTGAATGCTCAATTTATTATTGTCTTTTTTTAATTATTATTATTACGAATGAGCCCGCTCTTGACCTCGATCACACCTGATGGTAAGACAAGTGTAAGATGAGGTCTACGATCGAACGAGCGAGCCCAGAAAATCTTTCAAGTTCTTTAAAATTCACTCTTGCTTTAAAGGCTGACGGGTCATATGTGGCAGGGAACACCGAAGCCGGCAGAGAGTTCCACACCTTGGCTGTGCGCACAATAAATGTTGAAGAAAAGCGCTTAGTACGACAAGACGGTATTTCAACCAAGTGTGGATGGTATCCTGCGGTACGTCTGGTAGACCGGTAGTAAAAGGGGGATGAAGGGTCGTGAAGCTCCTGCGCACACTCTCCGAAGTATAATCTGTAGAAGATAGACAGGAAAGCAACGTTTCGCCAGTGAGCCAGGCTGTGAAGCTTGCCTGCCAGAACCTCGTCACCTTGATCCAAGTCAGTAATCGACAACCTTCTGTGAACTTCCTGGAAGTTGCGGGCAGATGGCACTGGTTGCCTGTTAGGAAACGCAGCTATGTAAGCTGCGCGCGCAGCTTTGGCACTTCCTCGTTTCACTCCATAGTAAAAATGAATGTCAGCAATCAGTGCCGGGGAAAATTCACTTAAACGTGGCATCATGTAGCAGCGAACGAAAGTTACGAAACTCAGGTAGCAGTGAACGAAAGTAACGAAATACATGTAGCAGCGGCGAATCATTCAAAGCACAGATAACTTTATAAAAGTCAGAGACAGATAGAACAGTAATATGGTACGTCTACTTCCAAAAATATGTGCCAAGCGCTAGTGTCGTAATGTCATCTAGGATGACCCACAGCGTACTATAAACGTCACGATAACCATCCGGCATAGAATATCGATAGCATAGTGATGCGCCATGAATAATTAATTCTTAAAGGGTTAACTTTATTATATGCAAGGTTCATTGTTTCTTTTGTTAAATTCAATGGATACGAATTTAACGAAAGATATATAAAAATGAAATGACTTTTCAGATTTTACTTTTTATTTGTTTTTCCTCTTAACCTATGGGCTTTATATTTCTCGAAAGCAATTGTTGTGGTGCACACATCTGCTTCACAATTTTTTCTTGTACACCTCCTTTTTCTTTTCCGAATCATATCTGTAAATAGAAGAAAAATTCAATTCTAAGTAAAGACGAATCAGGTAACTATTTCGGGATCCTGAGTAACATTCTAATATTTGCCATTACACTATTTCTTAAAGCATTTTTTTTTTCAGAAGCTTGACTTTTCCTCCGTCCCCACTATTACGGCCAGAGGGAAGGAAGACGATGCCAGACGTTCTTAGAGCTCTACTGCCGAAAGAAGACTGAGGCCAGCCGTCCTACAGCCACCTCTACGTGACCTCTTCGTTTTACTTGAACCATCAGCCCGCCAGCCGTCCTGCAGCCACCTCTACGTGACCTCTTCGTTTTACTATAATCATGCGCTCCGTTTAACATCAACTCGCAATCTCCGTCATCTCCAGTGCTCTTAGGGTTCCGTGTCTCCAGCAATTTTATTTATAAATATTTCTTTTATAAATCCTGTTCATTTTTTTTTCACTTTGATTTCTTTCCCTGGTTATATTCCCTATTAAAATATGCTTCCTCCTAATTAGTTATTGCAACCTTACATTTCCCTGTCTACCCACGGAAATCGTAATGTTACAACTGCGCGTATTTATATCAGGATCAACTAGTTTGGCCTAGGCTAAACTGGTTTATCCTATCGAGCTTAGGACAAATTAGTTTGGACTAGGCTAAACTGGTTTATCCTATCGGGCTTAGGACAAATTAGTTTGGACTAGGCTATACTAGTTAATCCTATCGCGTATAGGAAGAACTAGTTTAGCCTAGGCAAAACTAGTTTGTCCTGAAATCGGGTTTGGCCGGTAACATATACATACCGAGTGCACGGCTTCTTTGGATGATAACAAACGATATGGCAAGGGTTTTCAAATCCTATGTCTACATGTGTGGAGTATATTAGAAATTTCAATACATTGATACCAGAGGCCGAATTTTTCAAATTAAGAAGAACGAAGAGAATTATCGTTTTATTGGTAAGTGACGTGGAAAGTGATGACCCTCATAGTGCTGTGACACATTTGGTATTACTGGTATTACTGGTTTCTGGTATATTCAGAAACATAATATGAAACCAATAATTTGGGGGTCAATTCTGTGAGTCACTTATTTTGAGCTGAAATTCTGCATAGAGACTCCATAACAGATATTGTCTTCAGTCCTTTTGGATAGATATGGGGTTTCCGTTACACGTTGTATATTGTAACATTTTTATGCAGATATTTAACTTTATGGTTTTTAACTGATCCTATTTATGTGATAAATAGAATATTCTTGATAACAAATTAAAAGTTGTTAAAAATTATTACCTGTATTGAGAGATGAAGATGCAGGAGGATCTGCATACATATCTGCAGTTCTTGAATATAAATGATCAACTGGATGTTCTAAAATAAGAAAATGGGTATATCAGAAAACAGAACATAAGTTGTAACAAAACATAAGTCGGTTTAACTTTTTTAAAGTAAATTGATTTTCTATTTTTAGTTGAATATACAATTACATAAGCGCAAGAAGAATTAAAAATAGAATTACTAAGATCCACTTAGAAATGTTTGAGATGCAGTAGATTTATGCATATAACTTCGTATATAAGAATAATTACCTAATGTATTAGTTATGTTAACCTCCCTTAGAATCATTAAAATTGGTTGATTACTTTAAAAAAAATCGCAGACATACAAACAAACATACATACATGCATACGGATCGTATACAGAACCTGCTTTTTTGAAGTTGGTTAAAAGTTGAAAATGAATGTCATTACCTTGGACAACAACTGGATTTTCCACAATTTACTCGATGTCTTCCTTGTTACTTTCGTTATGATCATAAAGAACACCTGAAAATAACCAAATAAAGTTTAATTAAATAATTTTTATTAATAATACATAATCATAAGCAGGAAACTCCGCCTCTAAGATAACCCACTGACTATAACTATAACTTAACTAGTGTACCTTGATACACTTGTAAATAATAACAAACACATTAATACAGATAAAGGCACCCCATGCTCTACTTCTTCAGTGGAAAAACGACATGGATAACCATCTTTGAGACGATTACCCTCGCCATCCAGTTGGTATTTGTCAAAGTGTTTTTGGCACACACTTTTATTCACTAACTGATACTTTGATAGACCAAGAAGTTCGGAATTCACTGATACCAAACACGACAGTCACAAAGCCCTAAGTTTATCGTCCGTAGGTAAATTATAAAGGCGATGGATGAGTTTTGTTGGCTGAAATACAACCGACAACACAGCATTTGATAGGAGCCATGGCCGCAAACCAAAGCACCAGAGCACTGTAGTATAATTCGTATTGAGCAAGGAACTTCGAATCTATCTCAACTTAAGCAATACAGCGAGGAGAACGACTAGTAAACAAACTGTAATCCGGCAGCAGTCAGCACACGAGCTTCGACACGAATGACGGAAAATCCAATCTGTTATCTGTCACTCGTCAGTTTTAAAACATAGTGTATTACATTCTCTTTGGTCAGTTTTACTGACAAAATGGCTGCCAAAAACATGGTTGCCGGCGACAGTAGCGCAATTTTTAGTACTATGCTGTCGCAGGCCTGATTCGAAGCGACTGACTGTCTGACGTCTATCATAACATAATTCATGGTCCCTTCGGTTGGCCCTACCTCCCTTCATTCCGACCCGCGCAAATTCATAAAAAAGGTTATCTACCTGCTAAACGATCCTAGTGTAAGCTTTAATTATAGTGTGTTATATTTTTAGCTATATGTACCAAATTTGAACGAATAAATTATTGCATTGTTATTATTGTATTGTAAACAATAGTGCATAGCAATGCACTGGGCCTTTAACAGTTAATTAGAAATGTTGGGATTGAGTTAAAAACGTGTCATTTTTACCATTAGGTGGCTAATACGATGAAAAGTAACTGATAGTAATAAAAAAGGTAGGTAATGGGGCCGTCTTATTGAGAAATTTTACGATTATTGTAAAAAGTTATGAAAAAAGCAGTATTTTGCTAAATAACATGTTTATTTTCAATTGAAGGAAGTTTTTTTTCCACAATTTTCTTTTTATGAAGACGCCTAATAACTTCCAATCATTATGGAGTTTGTTTCATCGAGATAGATCAATTCTTTTAAAAGTTACACCGCTTTGTTTACACTGGGGTCACATTAGCGAACAAAATTTTTAACAATTCCATAAATATTAAAAATAAATATTTAGATTTTTTTAAATATATTTACCGTCGATAAAATTAAGTAAAGATTCCCTCATTTCGATATGTGCACATTATAAAGACTCACACTGTATTTTATTATTCTAACACTAGAACAATCGCTTCGAAAAATACCTGTAAGGGAATTAATAATCAAGGTTACATAAATGTTGGCATTATATGCCTCATTACAGCCATATAATATACCATTAAATGACTCTTGTTGAGTTTAGATTGTCATTGGGTTTTATTACGCAAAATATGAGTGATTGAACCACCTTTGTGTTTTTTTCTGGGTGGGAAAGTCATCAGATTGCTCCTTCCGCTGTGGGTGGAGCGGAAGGGAGTGTCAGACTTCTACTGACTAAAAACCCTGTTCCTTCAGCTTCCCTGGCGTTCCGGGGACGCAGTACCTCGTTAGAACATTTCCGCAGCCCCAGCAGGTGATTGAACTACCCAAATCTCTATATATTATAAAACAAAGTCCTACTGTCTGTACGCTTAGATCTTTCAAACTAAACAACATATTTCAATGCGGTTTTCTTAAATAGATAGAGTGATTCAAGAGGAAAAATTATAAATACATATTATAGTAAAAAAGCCGAAAGTTTGAAAGGTTTGTAATGTGATGTGTTAAAATACATATTTTTGTACGCTAATCGGAGAGCGGTTAACAGAATACATCTACCTAGCAAGTTTCACATGTGGAGTCCTAATAGTTTCGGCATAAAATGGCTGTGAGATACGGACGGACAGACGGACAGACATACCGTCCCTTTTTTGTCATTCCGCTCCAGAACCCTAAAAAAGATGTCACGTTTCGCAAACTCGTTGTAAGTTTTATTTTAAGTAGAACTGAAAAATTGATTCAGTTTAGATAGTTATTCAATTTGTGTATGCATCTAAATCTTTATGCTCAAGAAACACAAGCATTATTAATATACAGAATGGAATCAGGCGTTACTTTGCGTAAATCCATACCAAACGAATAAGTACTTCAGAAAAATATCTAGTGTTAATTTCGCCAAAACTAGATGGTCAATCTTGCATGCAGTATGCAGCACCGCCCTCCCGTCCGGAGATATATGCACATGCAGAAGGGATGCAAAGAAAAACACACCACATGCAAACCAACCATATTCCATTCTAAAATAAAACCGCAATAATAGTAAACCACATTCTATATAACGCAAAAGTATTTGTACGATTCGCTCCCACTCAGGATGTTTTGTCGCATGCCGCTTGTGTACAGGACCCATTACCCAAAATTCTACGACTGACAGCCATTCGTCACTGTGCCAATGTCGCAAATAAATGAGAATTGCTATCAGTACTAAAGTTTTGGTTCCCGATAATGGTTTTTACAAACCGAACCAACCATTTTGTCAGCCTGACAAGTTTGGACTCGCTGTGAATTTGTAGCGATCTTATCGGAGTCACTTGACGGAAAGTTTAATAGGGTCGCTTAATATTTTAGCTTACAGTAAGAGGTACTTGATGTAGGTTGGTATTTTTTTGTTAGCCTGCTCTGTCCCACTCCTGGGCAAAGGTGTCTATCTCCACTGCTTCCATTTCGCGCGAGACTGCGCATCCTCCCTCCAGTTTTGACGGAACCTATCCAGTTCGTCCCGCCATCTCCTTTGTGGTCTACGGCGATCCCGCCTCCCTGTCTCAGGGCTTCAGTTTTGTGTTATTTTTGCCCACAGTTGGTCATGAGGCAGATATGTCCTGCCCAGTCCCACTTGAGTTGGGCAGCCTTTTGAGTTAGATCAGCTACATTTGTCTTGGAACACTGTATTGTGTTTCGAACACGATCTGTTAATTTAACACTTAGTACACTGCGTTACATTGCTCGTTGGCAAACCTTGAGTAAAGCCCACATTCCGTATTTACAATAAAATAATCAGTCAAATAAAAAGGAAAAACAAAATTCAGATTAGTATAAAAAGATCATGAATAATACGATAAAATAAAATTAAATAAAAATTGTGTTAAATAGATATTATGTCATCTTATTGTCTGTGAATGATCAATAATAAAACTAGAATGTCAAATATAAATAAAAAAAGAGAAAATACATTCGTCACTTCTTTTATTACGTCACTTTCGTACATTCGTCTTAAAGCGTGTTTTTAGTTTTTTAAAGTAATAATTTATTATAATTGGAAGTATTTATGAAACATCTTATTCTAAATCTTTTTGAATAATCAAATACAAGGAAAAATGATTACATGGAACAAAAATCGAGGTCTAAAAGTTTACGTATTGCGTTTGTGCCCAAGAGCCGGTGTGACGGGTCAGCCGGGGAATTTAATATACCACGCAACAGGGGTTAGCTTACCACTAACACTATATTGCTAGATGGTAGAATTTGAGCACAGAAGGTTGGTTCCAACAACTGAATTGAAATTCACGCTTCACGTACAGTTATGGTAAAAAAAATTTTTTTGCAAAAATTAAAACCGACTTCCATATCAAAACACTACAAAGCCAAAAATAATTTTAATTTCGGTAGTCGGTGTTATTGGTTTTGTATTTTCTTTTTTTTTCACACCGCCTTCCGAAATTAAAATTATTTTTGGCTTTGTAGTGTTTTGATATGGAAGTCGGTTTTATTTTTTGCAAAAAAGTTTTTATTTTCGTGCTTTTTAGTGGGTCAGTGAATTTTCCAAATCGGTTCGTAAATGACGGAGTTATGCGCGACCAAAAAACGCAATGCAGAGTAAACGAAAAGATCATCAACATAAATATTTTTTTAGACTTTTGTTGATTTTTCAGAAACGGCTTGTCCGATTTCGATAAAATTTTCATGGGACCATTCGGAAAGTATACCCTTTCTAACAAGACAAGAATTTTTCAAATCGGTTGGCAAGCGACGGCGTTATGCGTGGACAAACAAAAAAAAAAATACAAACATCCGAATTGAGAACCTCCCCATTTTTAGAAGTCGGTTAAAAATAGAATCATCACCAATGATTTTTTAGAGTTTACCGTGGTTTCTTATTTACGTAATTAAGCTGTTCAGTAGTTTTTGTGTGAAAGAGTGACAAACATTCATACGTGCACATATATGTACATCCTCACGAAATTTTACATTTATAATATTAGTAAGAAGTAGCATTAGATTATATTTGAATTTAAAAATAAGAAATGACAAGTACTTAGCATAGTTTAAGTACTTATATGCCTTAAACAGGTTTTAGGCTTAATTAGGGTTAAAAAATTGTCGCATTGAGCAGAGCAGTCAAAATAACGCTTTTTAAAGCTTATTGCTAAGTGTTTTACACGTGCGGCCTGTGGATCAACTATACTCAGCGGGCTATCAGCACCCTACGGGTCTAATATAATAACGGGTTCAGGATGTTGATAGGGCTGTCCCGTTTTTGCAGTGCATCAGATATGTTTGCACAAGCACAAGTCGATGGCTTTCACGCCATCGTCAGACAGAAATCTGCCTCTTTGCTCTGCAGGGTGCGGGGCAGCTCCAACTCCATCCTGAAGACCATAGCGGAGAGGTACGATTCTCCTTTGTTAGATGATGTTGTTCAGAGATGCATTTTGAACAACAGTCTTGTTGTGAAATAGATCATTGATAATTGATTTTAAACGCCCACATACATACATACACCTATTTAAAGCTCTTATTAGATCACAGCTAGAGTACGCCGTCACAGTGTGGAATCCTTATTACAAAAAATACATTCACAACCTAGAGAGGGTACAGTAAACATTTTTAAGATCAACGCACTACAGATGCTTTCGTAGAACTTTGAGTTACGATAAACTATTAAATTATTACAAATTAAGCGAAATGAAGTCCAGGCGCACTCTTCTTGAGACAATGTTTCTGTATGATCTCTGTAATAACCGTTATGACTGTTCTGACCTAACGAATAATCTATGTTATATTGTACCTAGAACTGTGGTAAGACGAGAGGTGCGCGTGCGTCCACTGTTTGCGGTATTTTCTTGTCGTACTAATGCTGGGAACCGTGCACCTTTGCGTCGCATAGTGAAAACCTATAACTCACATTTTGCAGATATTGATATATTTTCGTTGTCTGCCAACAAATTTCGCAATATTGTTAGTGTTGAAATTAAAAACTCAGAAACATAGGATATAGTGTCATTCGTGCATGTTTTAAAACGACTTAGTTTATAATTATACAAAATGTGGATAACGTAGTGGGTTACACACTTATACATATTGTTGCATGATAATTTTAAGTTCATTTACAGTGTGTAATTGTTTGTTTTCCCGAATAAATAAAATAAAATAATACATAAGTTTAGGTACTAACATAGGTATAAGTAATCTTTTGTTTTTTTACTAACCCATATGAATGTTGCTTATCCGAATTAAAATTATATTATTTTATTTTTATTTTATTGACGTAACTGTAAAATTGGACAGTAGTGTAATGTGAATATAATTGAGCAACACTATATGTTTATTCAAAGAGACAATGAATCTGGCGAAAATATGCTAACAACACAAGGGAAAATGAAGAGTTCCTTCATTTGGGTGGGTTTTTAGTCAGTAGAAGTCTGACACTTCTTTATGCTCCACCTAGTGCGGGAAGAGTCATTTAATGGTTTCCCTCCCGAAAACCTATCATGTAGTTTGATCGTGTAGTTGGCGCATATTTGTGAGCTTTCATGTAAAGTACATGAAAGCTCACAAACGCCGATGCGCCAACGTTACATGGTGGACAACACACCCATACGCACAAAATGTGTTGGGAATACTTTCATTCTGCGTACGGCTAAGGAGTGAAATTCCCTGCCTGAGTCTATATTTCCCGATAGCTATAAACTGGGGGTCTTAAAGTCAATACTGAATAGGTTACTTCTAAGTAAGCGTACTCCATCTTCGACCACATCATCACTTACCATCGGGTGAGAGGCTGGTCAAATGCGAGCCTATCGATAAAAAAAGCTGACGAAGTTAGCAACTGTACAGCGTAGCAAACGCAATCGCTACTGGCATTTATTTGAGATTCAATATACGCAACCGTCAAAGTCTCTTTTCTATTGATTTGCGCTAACCTTCTGTAGTATTTTGTAATATAAATCCCAGATCGTGAGCAAAGTAATTGTATTTGGATTTTATTTTGAGGTGAACGCCTGTGTGTGTCTAATAACAACTTGTCGTTAAATAAATAATTTTGTTAAGATTAAAAATTCACAGGCTCATCAATAAAAAATGGATTGAAGAGTCATGGCTACTAACCACTACCATGAATTATTTAAACCATATGGCCATAGTCAAATGGTGTGTTAAGGCAAATCGATTGTAACCTTATTTTCTTATCAAGCTTGTAACATAAAAAAAAAAATATATAGAAAAACAATACTCTGTTCCAATGCCATCTATGGATGCGAAACTCTATAATAGCTCGATACGAGATAGTAGTAACTCTTAGAAGATATCATAGATGGCGTGGGATATATGTATCCAGTGTTAGAATTTATGTAAATAATAACGTTTAAACATAATAATAAAGGAAAATTAAAATAAGGTGTTCTCCTTATGCATAGAATGTGTGCAAATAATTTAATAAGATTCTATGCTGAGGTAATCCAATTAGTAATTGTCTTTTGCCATGGACAATGACAAATAGTTAGCTGTCAAACGGGAGGAGTCTTTTTTTTTGGTCTGAGACAGCGAAGGTCGCAAGCGTTAAGATAAGATGTATTTAGCGTTTAAGACAAGAGATTTTCTTTGGCGTAATAGCTTACTGATGACGAGAGACAAATTAAAATGTTAAATATAAAACCCATGTAGGAGTTAACCGGAGATTGTCGGTCGCATATTAGACTTAGAATAACCATTTTAACTTAAAGGAGAAATGGGCATATTGTGAATATATCTCACTACCACCACTGCTTAAACCCGATGGGTCACTAGCCCACACCGCTGAGGAGAAAGCAAACTTGTTTGCCGCTCTTTTTGCGAATCTTCACGTCTTGATAGTGGTGACGTTCACCCTCCTGACTCTCCTACTGGTAGTGTTGCCCAAACGAAAGTCTCGCAAGAGTCTTGCAATTAGCGATTATCCTATTGCTATTTATTAAACGTAAGGTAGTTGAGATCTCAGAACAATTTACATTGTTCTGAGATCTCAACTACCGTTTAATAAATTTAAAAGTAGTTTTAAAGGTAGTTGAGATCTCAGAACAATTTACATTGTTCTGAGATCTCAACTACCGTTTAATAAATAGCAATAGGATAATCGCTAATTGCAAGACTATTGCGTAACAGACTCTCGTTTGGGCAACACTACCTACTGGATGCGAGACTAGTATGTCGGACATTCGCATCCATCAGAAGGACGTCCGTAGAGTGCTGCGGAACCACGACGTGAATAAAGCTAGTGGCCCCGACGGGATACTGGCAATAGTACTAAGAACTTGTGCGCCTGAACTGTCTCCAATTTTGACACGCTTGTTTCGTCTTTCGCTTGAGACTGGAAAAGTGCCGAAAGCTTGGAAGCTAGCTAACGTGCAGCCCGTGCTCAAGAAGGGCATTCGTGCAGATCCGGCCAATTACAGGCCTATTTCAGTCACGTCCATACTCTGTAAGAGTATGGAGCGTGTACACAATAGTAAGCTCCTGGCATACCTAGAAGCTAACGACATCCTCAGTGACCGACAATACGGCTTCCGTAAAAACCGGTCAACTGGGGATCTTCTAGCGTATGCCATTCATATCTGGAGTGAGGCCATTGAGAAGCATGGGGAAGCACTTGCTGTTTCTCTCAATGTCTCCAAGGCTTTCGATAGGGTGTGGCACGATAGCCTTATTGCTAAACTTCCTTCTTTCGGTATACCCACTGAACTTTGCGTTTGGATAGAAGACTTTCTGAGAGATCAGTCTATTTAAGTGGTTATTGATGGTTGCTCGTCTGGCCAATTGGCTATTAATGCCGGACCCCGGCCCTCGACCACCCTCAGGGGTCAGTTCTCTCAGCAACTTTATTCTTGCTGCATGTTAACGATCTGCTAATGCCCGGTACCATTGGGTATGCAGACGACAGCACTGTTGCTGAGAGATATATATACAGCGCGCGTGCTAGTGGGTCACAAGTCCAGTCCCTCCGAGAGGCAATGGTGGGGCGCTTGAACTTGACTTTGAAGGCTGTCTATGAGTGGGGCGACGCCAACTTAGTCAAGCTGAATGCTGCCAAGACCCAGGCGTGTCTTTTCTCCGCAAAAAGGAGCCAATTTCAATCGGCTCCTTCTTTCCGTGGTGTAACCGTGCCGATAACTGATCGCATCGAGCTTCTTGGAGTTACGTTGACATCCACCCTTAATTTTGGTCCGTTTATCGAGGCTAAGGCTCAATTGGCTGCCAAATAGTTGGGAATCCTAGCAAAGGTGAGACAGTACTTCACACCGGAACAGCTGCTCAACTTCTATCATTCGCAAGTTCGGTCGTGTGTGGAGTACTGCTCTCATCTCTGGGACGGATCTGCCAAATACCAGCTTGATGCACTTGAGTCTATAGCTTGATGCGCTTGAGTGTTGCAAGCCTGTCAGTTTTCTATCGGTTACATTTCGGGGAGTTTGCGATGGAATTGCACAGTCTTATTCCGCCAAGCCCATTCCATCATCGGACTACAAGACAAACGGCGATGCGCCATCGTTACACATGCCATCGTGACATCCCACCCATACGCACGAAACGTTTTGGGAATACTTATATTGTGCGTACGGCTAAGGAGTGGAATTCCCTGCCGGAGTCTGTGTTTCCTGATAGTTATAACCTGGGAGTCTTTAAGTTAAGAGTGAATAGGTTACTTCTAGGCAAGCGTGCTTCATCTTCGACCACATCATCGCTTAAGATCATGTGAGATTATGGTCAAATGCAAGCCTATCAACTATAAAAAAATATATATATATATATGTAGGATCAGGAGGAGTGCCGAGAGGTATAGCATCAGGGTTTGGAGTCCCGATTTTATTGGAATAAATACGCTGGTACAAGCAAACACAGGTGTTTATTTACTGAGTTTACTAGTAATGAAATAATTATGTTTATTTTGCAAACTAGATGAGGCCAGTGTTTCCTAACTGACTACTCTGAGAAGAAACACTGAAACAAACTCGGAGGTCAACGTCTCTTTTAAAGTCCATACAATCTAGGTAAAAGATAAAGCAAATTACAAAGAAAGAATATAGTTAGGCGAACAGACCCTTTTAAGGTCACAGTTCGTATAGTGGTCAAACCACCCAATTACAAAGTGTATCCGCTTGCTAATAGCAGGGTTATACAGCTATTGTAAATATACAGCAGCGCTGTACCAAATAAACCGACAGTTTTGTCGGGAGCAGGGAAGCTCTTCATTGAGTCAGATCCGAAGACAGACTGCCGAGCTTACCAAGTGCACGGTCTTTTATAAGACGATACCTGCACATTGAATTCCCTCCAACTCTGTCCATTGGCGCGAAGAAGTGCGTCACGTGTTTACTTGATACAAAACTTGCTAAATCTAATAAGACTTACGTTATACAATAATCAAATAATCCAAGAGTAATTATCGTTAATAAACAATGGTGATTCCACAAAGTTTAAATTAAAGAAACATGTCATCCATTGTTTTGATAAAAACTATCAGTCACACTTATCGAAATAAGTTGCCAAAAACCAATTAGTGCGTACACTAAGTACTTAATAAATTATGTTTCGATTTATCAAACAGTAATTGATACTAAAAGATCACTTAAATTCATAACAAGAAAATCAACTCTTATCAAAATATGATGAATACCCACAATAACTAATTGTAATTGACAACCAACTCCGACATATATATATAAAGGGAGTTCTTCACCAAATACATCGTTGAAGGTGTGATGCAATAGCGATTTGGTTCTGAAGAATGAACGCCACGCGTTTTGATTAAGCACACCACATGGATGCGGTACTGCTGGCGGAACCCGTACCATGGTTTAATTAACTGAAATCTATTGTTCAAGGGTAATTAAGAAACCCCAGACTGTAAGTGTACTTTATTATTTAATTTAAACAGTGTAAAGGACGGAACTAATGAAACATCCATCACGTGTTTGAGGAACGTTAAATATATTTAAGGATATGACCAACCAAACCTGTCTTATGTTTTATTTCCACTGTATCATTTCACGCATCACACTAAGCATTTCTGGTCCGGCTTCCCTTTTATGAAAATTCACCCTTCGCACCTGATAGACAGTTTACATTTAATAAGCTACATATGCTAAAGCATGGTTAAAACATAAAAACAAATTAATGACATTAACTTAGTGACGAATATTCAAATACAGTCATTTGAATATTCGTCACTCATGTCAAATTATAAACTTATCAGTCCGAGAACAACAGAGATTAGAGTAAAAAACATTTATTACATTAAACTTGATGAAAAACAGATGCGTTACCAGATAGGTGTAGTGTGCCTACGTAGCAATAAAATGTAGATATTATGTAAATAATATTCTGTGTTTTATGTTCTTCTTTTCATGGACTTAATCTACATTAACCTTTCAAGGACCGCTATTATTTACGTCAACCATCCGTGAAGCACCGCGGGCGGGCTCTTATAGTAAGCGTAATCTGACCCCGGTCACAAACGATTTTAAGACTTATGTTAACTACAAATACAATTTTAAATCGGTCGGGGTTTGGTGGCACAAATTTGTGCCAGCGGGGCTCAACTAATACTTGTTTACTGGCACGTTTTTTTGCCGCTGGGGCTCTAGAGGTTAATTTAATAAAATTTGCCTAGGTACTGTACCTACTGTATTTATTGTAGACTACCTACTACTAACTACTAGAGTACCACAGATCATATAAACACAGAGATATGCTTTGTAAAGAATTATTTCGCGTTCAGGTGTCTCCACATTTCTCCCACTCAATACACTAACACAAAAGCAAAAACTATAAGAACGACACACGAGCTCACATTTCCCCCGCACACAAAGAAACTTACAGCAACACTAAAAAACTCACTTACAGAACACATGCAAACAGGGGGCGGCTCTTGTACCTGTAGCTACGGACTCGAGAATAAACACACATATGCAAGTACGCGAATTGTGATGTTAAGTTGTACGTGATTGTAATCATAGAAAAATATTGATAAAATTCCTTTTCCTCCTATAAATCCTTTAGTATCTAATCTTTTACCAAATGATATTATTGACTGTGAAAATAAAACGATTCTGGAGTTTCCATCGTACTTGCCACTCTAAACAAGTGAAGTGTGATTATAATTGGAATATTAACTACCTAAAGTTATCAAAATTTTGTCATATTAAACAATACAATTATGACCTAGAGGCTATAAAATACAATACTACAATATATCTATATCTGTGTATAACTCCAATAATAGCACTAATCAGTGAAATTTCAAAACTGTATATTTGAACAGATATCTGATTAATTATGGATACGGACGATATTAGTCTCTAGAATTCTAATTATTTAATATTCAAATTATGATCAAAATACTTTTGCTTTGATCACGTATGGGGGAAACATAAACTACTCTTCAGCTACTATACTATACTTCAGCAACTATCGTGTCAGGACATGCTTTTAAAAGGCTCTGGACAACGATCCAAACTCGGAGAACACATAAATAGTTCTTTTAAGAGCTGCCTAAGTTTCATTGTTTCCTCCGCATCGCTCGCCCTTCCCCTGTGTTTTTGCAATGTAAGTTTTCTCATTTTAATAATAATTACACAAAGAAATCGACGGTCTGAACTAACTGCAAGACCGAAGATTCTCGCAGGCTTAGTCTTGTTCTTGCTTAAATCTTGCAGGGTAAGTCTGATAAAATTATGTGGTCTTGGTAATGGTCTTGGTCTTGAATTTTGGACAACACTAAAAGAAAGATAGAGAGGTATTCGAGAAGCAGTGATGAACGGACAGTCGGACGGACAGACGGTTGGACAGACTGACCTGGCGAAACTATAAGGGTTCCTCGTCGACTACGGAACCCTAAAAATGTAAAAGGCCTACTTGTGACTTTTTTAAATGAAAATGTGCTTGTTACTTGCATTTCAGTTGAGCAGTCAGGTTTTTTTGTTACATTTTTGAATACCCTACGTATTTACAAAACAAGTATAATTATACTAAAGAAATATGTGTAACCTTGTGGCAACTCGCAAATAAAATAATCTTGCAGAAAAGCTCTTTCCGCTACTAAAATACACGCTACTTTCGTAGCAATAAATTGCCTATTGTCCCCAATATGAGATCAGGGCGACATTGGACTAGTGTTGCCAGCGTTCTTGACAAAATTGGGAAGACATTGTGAAAAATTTGGTGTTATTTCTAATTGTAAAAGTTAGAAAAATCATTTTTTACTAAGAGGTTTGTAGCCAAACCATCTAGAAATGTCTTCCAATAAATTATTCCTGCTTCTTCTGGGGGTTCTACAATATTTTAATCACAGCCTAAATCGTTCGTTTAGAAAAGAATCCTACTAATATTATAAATGCGAAAGTTTGTAAGGATGTATGTATGTTTGTTGCTCTTTCACGCAAAAACTCCTGAACGGATCTCAATGAAATTTGGTAAGTAGATAGTTGACATCCTGTAATAGCAAATAGGCTACTTTTTATTCCTTAATTTTCACGGGATCGGGACTTCGCGGGAAAAACCTCCCACGCGAACGAAGTCACGGGCAAAAGTAAGTATACTTTAATAATATGCTTAGTTGTAATACCAATGGATGCTTTCCTTGTGCTGAAGGTGAAATAAGTACCGATTAGCACTCTTAATTACTGCGGACGGCGAGCAGGGAGTCATATTAGCGCAGGAGGAGGTTGAACGCGTGAGGGAGAGACAGTTATCTTCCTCACGCCCCAGCCGCCGCGGGAGACGCCCCGGGCGTCGGGGATCACGAGCAGATCTCCGGCCACCGTAGACGTGGCTCTGCGGACGGCGAGCTGGGGTAGCTCATCGTCCGGTAAGGACCAGACACGGGACAGCGCGGCGGCGCGTCGTCTTCCGCGCGTGCCTCATAGAGCAATCAGCAGCATTGACGGGGCTCGAATGGCCCCACTATAATTCCCAGCCGGAGTTGCAGGAATATCCTAACGAGATACCGTGGTCCGAATTCAAGGGCACCTGAATCATAGAAGTTGACACTCTCTTACGCTTTACCCACAGCCGGATGGTGGGGTCATTTAATGATTTTCCCACCCAGAATAAAATATTCTTAAATTACATTCAATACAAAAAAAAATGTAAATTAATTGCATGCCAATATTTACAAAAATTAAGCTACGAGGAGACGGAACAGCTACTACTTGTACCAAATGAAAAAATAAAAATAGGGCTAAGAGCATCGTGATCACAGATACCCCCTAACAAGCTCGCCTACACATATAATTAGGTATACGCTCACGCCTTCTTACACCCTTAAACTCTCCACATAACTTCACTCACACTGACACCCTCATATCTATATATCACACACACCTTAATTCACACTTTCATAAGCACGCACACGCACATATAAACATATATACACACACAAAAACAATACACATTACACTATTTTTTACTTATCTTACATATATTTCTTAATGAGTTTTTTATTTTTTATTCTTGTGTTTAATTATCATTACTTTTTCTCTATTGTTGATTATGCATGCTTCCACTGTCTGGCACCAGTTATATGATTTATTGTTGTATTTAATGCGAGGGGAATGGTAACTGATAGCCGAAATACAGGCAATGCCCAGGTAGGCTACAGACGCTAAACTCAACGCCTTAACAGAAATTGTTGCAACAATGCAATTGTTAAGTATTTATAAGTTGTTTTTGGAAATAAACATATTATTATTATTATTATAATTAAATATTTCTACACTAAATTCAGATAGTGAGTATTTAAATTGATCCTGCCGGATTGCGGTAATATTTTAACGAGATATTGCGCCCCCGGAGCGCAAGGAAAACCGAAGGAACAGGGTGGGTTCTTAGTCATTAGGAGTCTGATAATCCCTCCGATCTAAAAAGTAGTCAAAACTTTAAACTTTCAAATTTTTGTAACGGTATATCATACAGAATTGATTCAGTGCAACGAAGAAAACAGGATTTGTAGAAGAACATTTTTTTTTGAAAATTTAGTCAATAACATTTTCTTCACATTCAACATTCACTTTGTACAAAGTCACGAAATATGTAAAAGCGATGAAATTACTTCTTCGTCAACAGATTATTCAAAATCTAAAGCTGATAGACATATAGTTTCTTAGAGGATTATGAGACACGCTAAGAAGTCAACTTATTTTCAAATTAACAGTTTTAGCAGGAACAAAACGTCTTTTCATAAGTCTTTTTCTTCGTGTCGATCGCGTAACAATGTTTATATTTTGTTATTCCAGAACTTTTTGACTGCAGTTTGCTGCGCTAAGAGGGCAGGATAGAATATAAAGCCTATTTTGTAGACTAGATGTTGCAACATTTTGTTAACCAGTGTTACCTGATGAATAGATTGTAATTAAAAGGGAAAACTAGAGAGAATTCCGTCATCGCTGTCAATCATGGCAACACTACGGTCGATCACTCACATCGTGGAATGGCTCGGAAATGAGCCATTCGGTGACGGAGGTCTGCAGGAAATTGTAGGCTTACAGGCGGCCCGGGGTGCGCCACAACCGGACGGTCGCACCCGGCACGGCGAAGCAGTGAACTCATGTAATTTATTGTAAATCAAAGATATAGAAATTAGGTGCAGAGGTTGCTTTTCAAATGCTCAGTGGATTTACTCCGTAAAAATAAAAATAAAATGTATTTATTTCGAGTATTTGGAACCCATTGGACTGGCGCGTGACGATGGCAAGAGACCGGACGGCATGTCATTGTTTCCTTGGAAGATGGGTAGGCCTTTAGTGTGGGACGCAACTTGTGTCGATACTGTCGCGCCATCCCATCTTCCCAGTTCATCATGTTGTGCTGGCGCTCCCGCTGCGGCTGCGGAAAACCTCAAGCGGCGTAAATATAGTCATCTCAGTGATAACTATATTTTCGAGCCGTTTGGGGTCGAAACTCTCGGACCATGGGGCCCGTGTGCTCACAGCCTTTTTAAAGAAATATCGAAAAGGCTCG
Organism: Tholera decimalis; assembly: GCA_943138885.2. Lineage (NCBI taxonomy): Eukaryota > Metazoa > Arthropoda > Insecta > Lepidoptera > Noctuidae > Tholera > Tholera decimalis. Next base: position 35,802,110 of record OW964567.2, read on the forward strand.
TTGACGCTTCCCCCGACCCAAGGGCTGGCTATTTCTTTGGTCAACGGCTAAGCATTGCCATACAACGAGGCAATGCTGCCAGTATCTTAGGTACGTTGCCAGCCGACAGCGTTGAGGATGAATTTTTTGATGCTTTATTGTAGTTTGTATTTTAGTACATAATTTTGTATATTTGTTGTAATTAATTGTTTAAATATTTCGAGTTATTTGAACTCATGATATTTACATAATTACACACAACAAATATTATTTTACAGTAATAACAAGAATAAATGAAATATATTAAAAATATTAAACCAAATAAAATGATGGTACCTACTCACTTGAAATAATGAATGAATTATGCTAAAATTACGTTACATTTTTATGGTAATAGGCTCGCGTTCGACCATCTTCTCACCTGATGGTTAGTGAAGACGTGGTCGATGAAGCACGCTTATCTAGAAGTAGCCTATTCACTCTTGTCTTAAAGACTAAAACAAACTGAAATCTCATTATGCTTAATGTTTGACATACTGTCGGCAATCATCTTCAGGACGATAATAGATGCGGCGGTCGAGGCTACTCGCTTCCGTATAATGTCATGTCAATGAACGATGTTTTATTTGTTAGTAGTTTCATATAAACACTTACACGTCACTCTTTCACGCTGAAAAAGCTTTTTTCGCGGCCAAAGTTTGTTTGTTTACAAAATGGTTTGCTAAATGACGTTTAACACGTCTGGAAGCACATTCTGTAAGGCACCTTTTGGAGTGATATTATATCCACGATGAGACAGACGTAATTGATTACTGTATATTTCTTTGAAATCTACTAAACTTAAGGATTCACATAAAAATATTTCAATATATTAAACTTACCTTACTAACTTGCCAACATAAGATGTAAACTGTAGAAGGCACCAGACCGCGCAGACGATCGCCGATACGATTCTTGGACCCACCAAGTAAAAACCATGGTTGGCGGGCCTTTGTATGAGTGTACCAAAATGTTGCCAAATAGGGAGAGATGGCGGTACATCGTGAGACGAGCTACATCCGCTACTTCAGCATTTACTATAATATGTTGACCACAACCACTCTAGCAAGAGTGATACGAATGAAAAGAATACTTTATATTTCTTATTGCAAATATGTATCTAATATAAAACAAAGTTGCTTCCGTTAACTGTACGCTTAGATCATTTAAACGGTTTTCAGTAATAGGTAGAGTGATTCAAGAGGAACTTTATAATGTAAATACATCCATATTATTAGTTCATTTCACCCGTGCGAAGCCAGGCTCAGGTCGCTAGTATTATATAAAATCGCTTGTCACAAAGCTTGTCATCCAACCCTCCGAAACGGCTGGAACCATTTTTATGTCTTTTTAAGTATATTTGGTTGGTCTGAGAATAGGTTGTAGGCAATTTTTTTTTCAACACTGTTAATTTATTTGTTAAAACAACGTTTGCCAAGTCAGCTATTAATTACATAGATTTGAGAATGTCACTAGTATTTTATTCATGTAGTGCATTTTAAACCGACTTCTAAAAAAGGAGGAGGTTCTCAATTCGGATGTTTGATTGTTTTTTTTTAATTTTGTTCGGGCATAGCTCCGTCGCTTGCCAACCAATATGAAAAATTCTTTTTTTGTTGGAAAGGGTATACTTTTCAAATAGTCCCATAAAAATGTTATTGAAATCGGACAAGCCGGTTCTGAAAAATAGACAAAAGTCAGAAAAAAAATTTTACTTTGACGATCTTTTCGTTTACTCTGCTGGTGAAAGTGATAAGTAGTTCACATTTTGGCTTTTGTAACTAGATTAATTACAAACTGACCCACTAAAAAGCGCGAATTTAAAAACTTTTTTGCAAAGAATAAAACCGACTTCCATATCAAAACACTACAAAGCCAAAAATAATGTTAATTTCGGAAGGCGGTTTGAAAAAAAACGACGACGACATTTTACCACTTTGGAAGCGTATATCTTTTAAACGACTGATATTATGAAAAAGATGTGTTAGAAACCTCAATGTCATGTCAATACAGAATACATCTACCTACTAATTTTCACATGTGTACGGACTAGTGTTGTAAAAATACCGTATAATACCAAAAGGCTATGTATTAAACAGGTATTTTATTATAACTTACGGTATTATTGGTATTTTATGTATTTTATATTTTGATTCACTTTTTAAGATCTTGCAATATTACGAAGAGTTTTAGTTTAATAAATTAAATATATTTTAAGTTTCGATTGTATTCTATATTTTAGAATGACTAATTCTAATTTAATGATTACTTAGTAATTAAACTTCACAGTATTCGTCGCCGTCGACACCACCGCGCTGCGTTAGCGCCGTGTTAATGTCGTCGCATTGACGTGATTTTCTAATTGGCTTCTTCTTTTTCCTTTAATATTTTCATTTTTTCTGTGCTTTTCCACCGTATTCAGTACTTAGGTATATTAATGATTACTCAGATAATTTACATAAAAAATATAGAAACAATCGATTTATACATAAAATACCGTAGCAAATGGTATAATACCGTATTATACGGTATTTTTCGTTTAATACATTTCAATACAAATGGTATAATACAGCACTTACATCTCTAGTACGGACGGACAGACAGACATGGTTCCATTTTTTACCATTCGGCTTCGGAAACCTAAAAATATACTTACATAAAACGCGTTATACGTGCCAATAAAATTTGAGGGCTTTGCTTTCGATTTCTCTGGGATTATACATATAAATAGATCATGACTTAGTGGCAATGGGATCACCTCATGAGTATAGCTTATATGCCAAAAAATCGGTGTACATAGATACATACTAAAATATAGCGGAATTCAAGTTGGAAATTTCGTAGATAATATTAACATCTAGCAGTTACATTTATCTGATGAAGTGTTAAATTTCCTATTTCTACTAACAAGCCGCATTGCTATGTTTAATGGCAAGTGTGCGTGAGACAACGGGTGATGGACGCGATGTAATGACGCGTAGGGTGCGCCCTTTGCGACCTTGTCCTCTCAGGGAGGTCAGAGGGTCAGAGTTCCGTAGTTCACTTACAAAATCTCCACACTAGCCTCCTTAGATATATCCCAAAAGGTTTATACATATAATAAAAACAGCATTTAGAAATCAAATTTACATAATTTTATTTATTTATTTAATTGGACAACATAAATCCATAATGTTATTCCACTAAGCGAGAAAGTTAAGAACCTTGGGGTTTGGTTGGACAAATATCTTTCGTGGGGTCCCCAATTACAAGAAGTGAGTCGCAAATTATTTGCTTCTGCCAGTTCCCTAAGACGGTTGCGTAACTTTCTGCCAACTGCCACTAAAATTGCGCTAGCACAGTCTCTTTTACACCCCATCCTAGACTACGCTGATGTCAGTTATCTTGATCTCACAGAGGCACAACTTGATAAACTTGAGCGACTTCAAAATTTTTGCATAAGATTTATATTTGGTTTGCGCAAATATGATCACGTATCTGAATTTCGTGCGAAACTCAAGTGGCTTCCTATACGTCTTCGCCGGAACTTACACATCTTGTCTCTGCTTTAAAGTATTCTGTTCAATCCTAAGACCCCCTCTTATCTTAAAGAACGTTTTAAGTTCCTCCATGACACACATGCCAAATTGTTGAGGTTCTCGAAAAACTTGAGGATAGAGGTACCGAGTCACTCCACCAATTTCTTTGGTGAGTCGTTCGCAGCTCAAGCAGTACGACTCCCGTGTCAGTAAGACAAGCACAAACCCTTCCTTCTTTCAAAAATATGGTATAAGATCTCTATCTCTCTCTTTAATTTGTTACTATTTTTTATATAACTCAGCTTTGTTCTTTATATATATATACAACGTGTAACGGAAACCCCATATCTATCCAAAAGGACTGAAGACAACATCTGGTATGGGGTCTCTATGCAAAGTTTCAGCTCAAAATAAGTGACTCACAAAATTGACCCCAAATTATTGGTTTCATATGTTTCTTGAATACCAATAGTAACAAACGTGTCACAGCACTATGAGGGTCATCACTTTCCACGTCACTTGCCAATAAAACGATAATTCTCTTCGTTCTTCTTAATTTGAAAAATTCGGTCTCTGATATCAATGAATTGAAATTTCTAATAAGTTCCACACATGTAGACATAGGATTAGAAAACCCTGGCCATATCGTTTGTTATCATCCAAAGGCAGGCCCGTTGGTATAGTGGGCAGTGGTCCTGACTGCTATGCGCAAGGTCGTGGGTTCGATTCCCACCTAGGACAAATGTTTGTGTGATGAGCACGGTCATTTCTTCTTTGTCTGGGTGTAATTTATCTATAATATGTATGTATTTAGAAATATATATGTATGTTTATCAGTTGTCTAGTATCCATATCACAAGCTCTGCTTAGTTTGGGACTAGATGGCGTTGTGTGAAAAAGTTGTGGAACATATATTGTGGAATATAAAGAAGCAGTGCACTTGGTATGTATATACCCTTTAAATTACACGTTGTATATATATATATATGTATATGTGTATTGAGTATGTAGGTTATTACTTATTTATTGTATATAAGTGAATAGTACACCATGGACTACCCGCGTATTTATTTTCTCCTGCTCTATCAAATCCATCCAAAGGTTGTCTGTAAAAGATCGCTTTTAGCGATAAGACTGCCCATTGTAACACCCATTGTAGTTTTTTATTTAAGTCCTTATTAAATCCTGTTATGGTGTGCAATAAAGAGTATATCTATCTATATTATGAATTTATGTTTGATATTATATTATGTATACATCCTAAAAACTCATTTTAGTATGTATATTAATAAGTACTAACATTTAATCTAAGCTTAGCGAGAGTATACTCTAAAATATGAAAATCATTTTATCCCATTACGGGTTTCACACACAGACATTTTCTCTATGAGAGGGTGTGAGCCGTAATCCACAACCAGGCCCAGTGCGAGTTGTTCAATGTCGCATGTCTTCAAATCTATGGTCCTAGGCACGGAATAGATGAATAAGGTTGGAATGGTAATATGGGCGTGGCGAGTGCCAAATTTATGATTCGAAAATCATAGCGTGACCGATTAATTCATTCACCGCGTTTAGTGCGCTTCGGATTACTTCGGAAAACAGAGCTCTGCTTTAAAATGCCGTGTTGTGCAATTATAACCTGTAAAACAAAAAATCAAACTGCAAGTATAGAGCGAGGAGGTATATCTTGCCATCGGTAAGTCGAAAATAACATTTAATTACAATTTTATTTGTACAAGACATAAAAATATTCTGATCACTATGAAATTCCGAACATTAACAACATTATTACAACAAGTTACAAAAAGTATACATTGCCCGATGTGTACTCGCTTAATCAACGCAATGACCAAGTCCGCTTACAATGTACTGCATGCACACTTCAACCATTGAACCTTTGCCCTGATTGGCCGTGATGCACGGCGCATGTTTATCGACAGTGAGTTACAATCAGTAGCAAGCTCTCAATTTAAACTTATGTGTAATTTATTTGTGTGCGTAATTCGTTTACGTAACGGGGCCTCTTGCTTGTAGTGGAGCTAAAGAGTGGGGAGGCAAGCGGCGACACGCGTTCTCATACAAATCAGGAAATATTTCCTTTCCAACCTCTTTTATCTGTTCTGTGGTCCTAGGACTATCTGTTTTCCTCAAAATGTTTTCCTTCATCGTTATGACAGCAATGAGAATTACAGAAAGTAATGCGTAGGTTTGAGCCCAAGACCTACCTACGTTAACCTAACTACTACGTTAACGTAATAAAAAATAAAAAATAAAAACCTACAAAACTACGTTTTTTTATCAATTGTTTTTTGTTTCGTGAATTCGTTAGTTGAACCAGTAACTGCTTGGCCATCTCTTAACTCCACACTAGTTGAGAAAAAAGGAACTAAAGTGTATTCTCTGTTGCTTGTATAAAAGAAAAACTATTGGTATATAGGACATATGTCTTAGTTTACAAAAATAAAACCATTCATAAATAAACCACAGGGCCAACAATAAAAGATCCTTTCAATCAAAAGATCTACAAATGCCTCTACGGCTAAAGAAAGATTATAACAAAATAAGGGCTGATTGATCTTACCTTTTATTTAGCCAATCATAAATTCAAATCGCTGGGTCTTTACAAAAGCCGAAGCCGCAATAGGGGATTAGACGATGGAACCTCTAATTTCCCCAAAGAGTCTCCCGTCTGTCTCTATTTGATTTAATAATGAAATTTAGCATTATAAAATACTTTATTATGTTCTGTATTTAGGCAGCTTTTTCTATTTCTGTCCTTGACTAGCAGTCGTAAGGCATTATTCCCGTGGAATTTATCACAATAAAAATCTAGTCCTCCTTTTTTGCAGTCGGCAAAAGGTTATTTCCGTACCAAGTTTCATCCAAGTCCACTCGGTGTGAAAGCAATGTGGGAATACAACGAATATTATGAGTAGATTACCGCACTGTCTGTCAGTTTGAGTACCTTATACGGCCTACCCAAATGTTTCAGCAAATATTTGAGCTCCTTAAACTTACAAGTTGCGCTACGCGATAACTGACAAATGTTTGCACTGTTTGGACTGGCCTGCTCAAATCTATGTGATTCTGTCCTCAAAAAGGCGCCACAGACATAAAAACCTACATAGATCTCATATAATTTGATCAATTCGGATTGTATGGACTTTAAAAGAGACGTTCACATCTGAGTTTGAGCCTTAAACACCGACGACGAGTTGCAAGTCTATCGGTTTTCTATTGGTTACATTTCGGGGAGTGTGCGATGGAATTACATAATCTAATCCCGCCAAGCCCGTTCCATCATCGGACTACGAGACAAACGGCGAAGCGCCATCGTTACATGGTGGACACCCCACCCATACGCACAAAACGTTTTGGGAATACCTTCATTGTGCGTACGGCTAAAGAGTGGAATTCCCTGCCGGAGTCTATGTTTCCCGACAGCTACAACCTAGGAGTCTTTAAGTCCAGAGTGAATAGGTTACTTTTAGGTAAGCGTGCTCCATCTTCGATCACATCATCATTTACCATCAGGTGAGATAGTGGTCAAATGCGAACCTATTTTCAATTAAAAAAAAAGTTTGTTTCGGTGTTTCTTCTCAGAGTAGTCAGTTAAGAAACACCGGCCTCATCTAGTTTACATTTACGAAAACAATGGCATCTGAAAGTGTTGTTTATAACCTAATTTTAAAATAAACATCATTATTTCATTGCACTTTAGAGCGTTCAAACGAACGGACAAACTTGTCCACTTTGTACTATTAGTATATCTATACTAATATTTATACTTTGACCGCCGTTTCATCTGATGGTAAGCGATGATGTGGTGGAAGACGGAGTACGCTTACCTAGAAGTAACCTATTCACTCTTGACTTAAAGTCTGCCAGTTTATAGCTATCAGGAAACACAGACTGCATTTTTTTTATTTTTGATGGGTCCACTCTCGACCTCAATTTTGCCTGATGGTAAGCGATAGATGAGGTCTAAGATGGGACGAGCGAGCCCAGAAGATGCCTATTTACTCGTGCTTTAAAGGCTGAAAGGTCATAAGTGGCAGGGAACACAGAAGCCAGCAGAGAATGCCACAGCTTGGCTGTTCGCACATATCAACCAAGTGTGGGTGGTACCCAGCCGTGCGTCTGGTAGATCGGTAGTGAAAGGGAGATGGAGGATTCAGGTCATGGAGCTCCTGCGCACACTCCCCGAAGTACAATCTGTAGAAAACTGAGAATCAAGCAACGGTTCGCCGATGAGAAATGATGATGAAAGAGTGATGTGAGGAGCTCGTGGCTAAATAATAACAGCCACGTACGTGTCGTTCTTAAAGGTTAAGCAACGCTAGCCGAGGTCTGTCTGAATATGGGTAACCATCTTAATATTTTGGGTTTCCTCGGAAAGCACGTGAAGCCGTTGGTCCTTGTTGTCATTTGTAGATCTTTGACAGTTGTTTGGTACGCGTCTAGAGATATCGTGTTACCCGCTACTGCGATGTTTACATAGTAGGTAGTAAGTTACTACATATAAAATTCTCTTAGTCAGTTGTTTCCGGTAAGACTGTAAGGCGACCCTAACATAACTGGTAAACAGCTAAGCCGATGGTATTCTGAATGTGATATTTACGTGCTTTGATTTTTTTTTATTGATAATAGTATTGCGTTTGACCACCATCTCACCTGATGGTAAGTGATGATGTGGTCGAAGATGGAGCATGCTTACCTAAAAGTAACCTATTCACTATTGACTTAAAGACCCCTAGGTTATAGCTATCGGGAAACAGACTCCGGCAGGGAATTCCACTTCTTAGCCGTACGCGTAATGAAGGTATTCCCAAAACGTTTAGTGCGTATAGGTGGGATGTCCACCATGTAACGATGGCGCATCGCCGTTTGTCTTGTAGTCCGATGATGGAACGGGCTAGACGGAATTAGATTGTGTAATTCCATCGTACACTCCCCGAAATGTAACCGATAGAAAACCGATAGACTTGCAACTCGTCGTCGATGTTCAAGGCTCTGGAGCTTTGATTCGACCAGTGTATCGTTGCCTATGAGTATTTTGGCTCCTTTCTCAATAGACTCAAGCGCATCTAGTTGGTACTTGGCAGATTCATCCCAAAGATGATAACAGTACTCCATACACGACCGATGAAATTGGTGACATCAAATCTGTGCTTTCATAAAGTATTAAGTGTCTCAAATATCAGACGTCATTCAAAATATCCCTAACAAACAAGCAAAGAAAATAACATTAATCATAAAGAAACTCCCGAAAATATACGCATCGCTCCGAGGGCCCTCAAATTTTAAGAAAAAGTAACAATAGACCCAAGCCTTTATACTTTTCCACTCGGAGAAACTTTTCTTTTGTGTGCGGAACACATTTGAAGAAATTCAAAAGATATTTGCGTATAAAAAACTCATATTAAAGTACGTAACGGGATTCTTAGGTCACACTACGATAAGGGTGGTTGCAGATCTGTGGTTTAAAGATGTTATATGATAGGGATTTTTCGGAGACAGCGTAACTTTACTGGAATCTACATACTTACCATTATTTATTTAGAATTGCCAACTGAGTTAACAACATTACAGATGTATCATTCAATATTTGTCATACTATCTTAAAAATTGCAACATAATTATAATTATACGCAAACTAAAACATCTGTAAAGATAATTAAACAAGCTAGACACTTAAACTTAAAGATTTATTCAAATAAACGTTCAATGGCCTACTCTAAACCAGATATTTTTTTAAATACCTATTGCAATATGAGTATCAAATTAAAGGGCTCATCATTTCATCAGATAATTTTATTTACAGTTTTAATGTAAAGTTACTTTTTAAGCAGTCGAGTTTTTTTATTTTGTAAAGATATGAGACATTCCTATTCGCAGATATATAAGATGATCACAAAAGTTTTGCAGGTATCTTTGGTTATAATTTTAAAAACTCTTATAATTTTATTAGGCGTTAAATAAAAACTACGTGAAAGTATGTCTGAATGGATGTGTGTTACTCTGACACGCAAAAACTACCCCAATTATTTGGATAATATATTTTAGTTTTTAACTTAGATTAATTAATGTAATAGTATTTATTATATTTTTAGTGATGTCTGACAGCTTCGAGTAGCTACTTTTGCGGCTCTTGGTGTGCATGAATATATGTAACAGCAGCAACTTCACAATTATCATTGAGCTATTTGTAGATATCAAGACTTCACTTGCTGTAGTGTATTTTAGTAACTGACACTCATTAAAATTATATTTATGTACTGTACTGACTATACCTGCAGGTATTCTTCTAGCAAAACCCCTTTAATTCCGTACAGCCTTACCCAATGTCTTTAATTTCGATTTTATTGGTCAAATCATTGAGCGCCTTGAGCTGTTAAGTTGAGCGAGCTATACGATAACTGGCAGATACTTGCATTGAGGTTTGCATAGATTGACCTATGTCTACATCGTTCCCAAATGATTTGATCATAACGGATACGGATTTTTTGGACTTCAAAAGAGACGTTGACCTCTGAGTTACTTTCAGATTCTTCTCAGGGCTCAGTTAGGAGATCGGCCTCATCTAGTCTAAATTAAAGAAAAAAGAGGCCCAGTGCGAGTAGGACTTACCCATGAAGAGTTTTGTAGTAGCATGCATAGAAAAATTACTTTGTGTTTTTTTTTGTATTTATTTTAGTATTTTATTTATTAGTATTAAATATATTATTTCTTTCATTTTCTCGTACACCTACCACAATGTGTTTTTTTTTACCCAAAGGTTGACTGGTAGAGAATGCCTTGCTGCATTAAGTCCGCCCATGTAACCATTGTAGGTACATAAAGTTTAAATAAATAAATATTTGTAGTTTTTGAAAATATGCTATATATATCTCAAAAACCGGTTAATAAATCTCGTTCTAACTTATTTTTGTTACTCATATATATTTTTTTAGATTTTTCTCCCTCCTATTTTAAAAGTTAGAGGAGGGAAGCGGCGCATTTTACCACTTTGGAAGATTGTATCTTTCAAACGATTGACTTTGAGAAAACTTTGTTTTAGGAACCTCAATATCATTTTAAAAGCCGTGCGGTTTTTCTATAGATAGGCCATAGAAAAACCGCACATATAGGTTTGATGAAAAAAATATCGAATTTTCTCAGTTCCTCTTTCATAAAATCACAAAGGGGTTTACAGAATACATTTACTTTATAGTTACTAAGTTTCATCCATGCAGTCGTAATAGTTTCGGAAGAAAATTGGCTGTGACATACGGACGGACAGACAAACATGACAAATCGAATAACATAATTATATATTAAAAAAAATAGATATATTTTACAAAATCTCAACCATCGCAAAATAAAGATAAATTATTATTTAGAAAAAGGCCACTACAAAGAAAAAGTAGTGCGACTAAAAATCGTATCTAATCAAAAAGCGTCCATCCGTCCACATCCTTTCACCAGCTGTCGTAGAACCTTTTTGCATGAGTTATGAATGGCACAAACATTGTGTGTACGAGATCACCCTGTATTGTGTATTACACGGGCGGAATGATGCCCATAATAGCCTCGGAGTAATCTTCGGTCAGATGGGCTACCCGGGTAAGACGGTATGTTTTGAAGAAAGCATGTTTTATTAATATATAATATGACAGTATGACGGGGAGTTAGTCTGCAAAGATGGGTAAATTATATATTTTTTAAAGATGAAAAAGCAGAAGAAGAAAAAGCTTTGTGGGTGGAATTCACATTACTAGCAATCTTGTTAACCCCACCAACTAAGCTAAATATGTAATATGCTTGTGTCTGGAGTGGATTCACGGCAATACGTACGTGTAATCAAAGCAGTGGAGTTATTTAATAGGTTACCTACTGATTTAAAATAATTAATTTATAGCTCTCAGTCTTTTAAAACTACATTAAAAGCCTTCTTGTTGGAAAAATGTTTATACAGGGTATCGGAGTTTATGTCAAATAATAAAAATAGTCACTTATAATAATGGCAGCGATCAATATTCTTAATTTTTATTGTACTTTTAATATTTTGACATTGAATTTGACATTATAATTACGATTGATTTGATATTATATTTATTTTTTGACATATTTGAAATTAGTTTAATACTGCTGTTTAACTTTACTTTTCAAGTTAATTTTAATTGAGCTTTTGAATTTTAGTTCCTGCATGTGTTAATTTTATTTAATTATTAATATGTGCGTCAACACAATGTAATTGTTAACTTGTTGTTGTTTGTTGTTGTTCTACCCGTCACCGCGCGCGCGTTAACAAGCAATTCCGTAAGCTCCCAGTTTAAAATCGCTAATTAGTGTTTAAAATTGGTTATGAATCACAAAACAAATACTATTGTGTAGCCAATTGCAAGGTCTACAGAGTTTTCAAATATTATCTGATTTCACCAAGAGGTTCAAAGGCAAACGAAGTTTTCAATTGTAAACGTTAAAAAGGAATTTAAATCACCTGTCCGACACATCGTGTCAAGAAGCAACACATCGGGCGCAGAGCGACGCATCGGGTCAACGACCGGCCTTCGGTACACATTGGAGGCTCAAGGACGACGAGCGCGCGAAGTTTACAAAATTGTATTCATATTCGTCAATTAGCGGTGAGTCTGAACTACGACCCAATGCGCTACCATATATGGTCAAAACACAATATTTTTGCGGTTTTGTCAGTGAACATAAGATCAGTTATTTGACTCACAATTTATACATACTAATTAGCGCCGAGCGTAGATTGTCGGACTTCTAAACCAAGTTCCGGAAGATCGATTCTGACGAACTGCATTCCTTTTTGGAAGCTTAGAAAGGCACAACGTTGGCTGGTACAGCTTTTAAAATAATTTTGGTCAAATTTTGGACTTTTTTTTTTTTTCTTTTAATTTTAATTCATAATTTGCTGGATCTTCCCGCTATTTTGAAGGACAAAATCATTGTAGTAAGAATAACCCAAAAAGGAAACAATGCCACTGAAACGAACTCCACCAAAAACAACTTTAGAGTCTGAGGTCGGTCAGAGCTTAAACATCATTCCAAAAGCTGGCTCCACCCCCAGCTTGTCTATTCCTGATGCTGATAATATTACAAACCGGAAACGCAAACGTCCTGACGAGAGTCTGGGGGAGATCCGTGAGTTGATAAAGTCTCACACAGCTCAAACGGATACTAAGTTAAAGGCGATGCAGGAAGCCTTATCAGAAATTATCGCACAGAATGTTGAAATTAAGGAAAACATTAACTTTCTTTCCAAACAATATGACGACATGGTTATAAAAACTGAAAAGTTAGATGCGGAGAGGAAAGCCGACCGCTCTTACATTAGTCTACTCGAGGATAGACTAGAGAACTTGGAGAGAATGTCTAACCTGTCGAAAATGGAAATACGCAATATTCCAAAGAAGAAAGATGAATCAAAGGAAGACCTGTGTAAAATCGTAACGGAGACGGCCACTGCTCTTGATGTGACATTACAACGGCAGGACATTAAAGATATATATCGAGTCAACAAAAAGGAAGGCGTGTCTACAATCATTGTCGATTTTGTTAAGACAACAACCAAAGAGAATATCGTGCAAAAGGTTCGCAACTTTAACAAAAAGAACCCTGGAAATAAGCTGAACTCTTCACACATTAAGATAGAGGGCCCACCTAGACCAATTTACCTTTCAGAGTGCCTTACACAAAAAGCACAGCGTTTATATTATATAGCTAGAAACTTTGCTAAGGATAATTCTTATAAATTTTGTTGGACATCATATGGGAAAGTATTTGTACGAAGAATTGAAGGTGCAAAACAAATACTAATAAAACACGAAACAGATCTTAATAATCTCCGTCAAGATAAATGACTAGCTATTATTTTTGTTCAATTTTGTATGTTTCAGCTCATGTTAATCTTGCTTTTATTTCCTATGATATTGTCTGATATATGCTGCCTACTCATAAAAAACTGTCTTACACATCTCACTTTCCACCATACTATTTATTATACAGTTATTCTACACACTACTTACAATAACATATGCCGCAATAAAACACTTCACACACAAGCATACTACTTGGTTATGCACCCCAGTAATGCATTCCCGTTCAACAAATGCCAGCTTTATATTTTCGATTCAGCAATTAGTGCCATAATAAAGCAATTAATATATAACAATGGCTAATAGAAACAATATGTTAGACGATGTAGACAGAATATCCGTGGCTAAAAACTACTATTGTGACACTGAGTTTTGTAATATGGAGATAAATAAATCAACGACGTCTCTAAAAATTGTGACTCAGAATATTCGCAGCATTCAAAAGAATATGGACAATTTTCAGGCACAGCTGGCCAGATTTTCATTTGAATTCGATGTCATTATACTTACTGAATGTTGGCTCAGCTATAACAAACCTATTCCGATGATCGATGGCTACTCAACTTATTCCTCAAAAATGTTGCAAAATCAAAATGACGGCATTGTAATATACGTTAAACAAGAACTCAAATTTGCAGTTGAAGAACCGGAACCTGTAGGCGCTAGCTTTGTTTTATTAAATATTTATCCCAATACTTGCATTTTAGCTGTCTATAGGTCTCCATCTATATACTGTATTGACAATTTCTTGAACTCATTAGACCGTATTTTACGCCCTATGAGGGTTAAAAACATTGTGCTAACTGGGGATATTAACATTGATATTAAGGCAAACAATACTGACAGGAACAGTGAATCGTACTTGAACTTGACTGCAGAACTAGGCCTTCTGCCAGCGCACATATATCCAACTAGAAGTCAAAATTGCCTTGATCACATGATGCTACGTACGTCAAATCCAGCCACAGTATTTGTAATTGATTCCACAGTCACTGACCACGCCTCAGTTGTATTAAATGTTTGCCAATCCAGACAGAGATGTGATAGGGTACATATTGTGTCAAAAGTCAATTATGATGCCGTAGTTAAACATCTAGAGACAGTAGACTTCTCATTCATAAGCGATGAAGCAGAAGCAAATAACGCTGCCACTCTCTTAATTGAAAGCATAGCCACAGCAATACAAGCAAATACAATAACATATAATAGACCTGGCCGGAAAAGGCTACTTAAATCTTGGCTAACCCCAGGATTACTTAGATGTATACGGCATAGAGACAGGCTACATAAGAAGTTTTCTATTAGTCCAGATAACCACGTACTCGAAACCTCATATAAAAGGTATCGCAACTTTTGCAACAAATTACTAAGAAAATTGAAAATAAACTATGAACGTTCTCTATTACAAAATACAAATAATAATAAAGACAAATGGAATGCGATTAAAACCATAACAAATCAGAAAAGGCTAAATGTAACAGCTGATAACCTGATAAAGAACACGGATCCTTCTACTTCGTTAGAAGATATAAACGACTACTTTTCTAACATCGGGAAAAAACTGGCAGATACCATATCAACATCATCTACTGACTTATTGCGTTGTAAACTCAATATACCCAAAAATCCTAAATCCATTGTATTACTACCCCCGGATGAAGCCGAAATCGAAGCACTAATACTTAACCTTAACAATGATTGTGCTGTTGGTTGGGATTCAATACCTGCCAAACTTCTAAAAATGGCTAGACATGTCTTGATTCCCCATTTAACCAAACTCATAGAACTCTGTTTAGCACAAGGTGTTTTCCCTAGAGTTTTAAAGAAGTCACTAATAACCATTGTCTACAAGAGTGGATTGAAGGACGATGTCACAAACTACCGGCCAATTTCAGTTCTCTCGACAATATCGAAAATACTAGAAAAAGTGCTTAATACTAGGCTAATTAGATTCTTAGAACATAACAACATATTGTCGGATTCTCAATTTGGGTTTAGGCCAGGAAGGAGCACGGAAGATGCAGTGGGTCTGCTTCTCGACCATGTGTCGTCTTGTGTAGATGCTAATCAAAAATGTGCCGGCATTTTCTTAGACCTGGCCAAGGCTTTCGACACCGTCTCAATTCCGTTTCTTGTAGACAAACTAGAACGTATAGGAATTCGGGGAAATGCTTTAGGGATCTTTAGCGATTTCCTACATGACCGGACGCAGAGAGTGAAAATTGGTGGACAGGTTAGCTCGGACGCTCGGGTGGTATATGGTGTGCCGCAGGGAAGTATACTTGGCCCAAGTCTCTTCCTGGTTTACATAAATGACCTGTGTCAGCTAACGCTTACGAAAAGAAAAATTTTCACATATGCTGACGATACTGCACTTGTATTTCATGGGGAGACTTGGGAAGAGGTCCGACTAAACGCTGAGTTAGGGCTACAAAGGGTGAGTCAGTGGCTCAGAGCTAACCTGCATACGCTGAACCTTAAGAAATCTGCTCTGGTTCAGTTTAGTTTCTCTAAGCTTAAACCGGAAATAATTACAGTCAAATTTCATGAGTGTAACTCACCAAACAACCACACGACCTGTTCATGTCTAACTATGGGTAAATCAGAAACTGTGAAATATTTGGGAGTTGTTCTTGATGAGAAGCTAAGCTGGCACCAACATATAGAGCTCACGACTGCACGTATTAGGAAGTTAATATGGATTTTTATCAAGCTAAGAGACGTGGCAGATCTTGAGATATTACGCACGGTGTATTACGCGCTGGCGCAATCAGTAATAGGATACTGTATTGGCATATGGGGTGGGGCGTATAAATCTCATTTGATTACCCTTGAAAGGGCTCAAAGATCTGTCCTTAAAGTAATGACATTCAGGCCGTTCAGATTTCCCACTACAAGTTTATACTACATATGTAAAGTGCTAACTGTACGGCAAATGTATATTTTTCAAACAGTTGCCAAACAGCATGTTATTACACCGCACAATAAAGACATATTCAGGAAACGCACCATACGAAATGTTTGTCCGGCGATTGTATGTCGAACCGCATCTGCTAGGAGGCAACGTAAATATTTGTCTAATTTCCTGTATAATAAAACAAATACAGAGCTAAAAATAAATCCGCTCTCACTCAAAGAAGTTAAAACTAAGATAAAATCATGGCTACTGACACTTGACTATACACAAACCGAGTCCTTACTGCACTAGCCTTACGTGTAAAGTATATTGGCATAACACAATGCTCACACACACACACACACAAACACAACCACACACTCATACATACACACACTCACATATACACAAAACAACACATCTGCACCCCGCACATACTACACATGTAGGTACACACGAAATTCAGGCAAGATGACAAATCTATATTTTAGTAATTTAATAAGTGTATTTTACTCTAAATTTAATTGTGCTTTTTTTATCATGTACTTTTGTTTATTTCATTTTGATCATAATTGTTTATTTCATTTCATTTAAATTATAATTGTGTATTTTTTATAGTAATTGCTTATTTCATTTAAATCATAATTGTTTATTTAATTTTAATCATAATTGTTTATTTCATTTTGATCATATTTGCTTATTAGATAATGCAACTGGTAGAAGACACTGGCTCCTGTAACACAGGTAATATACCTAGCTCAGGATTCAGGGATTCACCATAATTGTAAAATACTTTTGATGCTAATAAATATATTATTATATTATTATTAAAATATATTATTATTATAATATAAATATATTATTATTATAACTGAACTGAATAAATGAAACACGTTCCATCATTGACTTAGAAGAAGAAGACTATACAACGTGTAATTTAAAGGTTATATACATACTAAGTGCACGGCTTCTTTAGATGATAACAAACGATATGGCAAGGGTTTTGTAATCCTATGTCTACATGTGTGGAACTTATTACAAATTTCAATACATTGATACCAGAGACCAAAATTTTCAAATAAAGAAGAACGAATAGAATTATCATCTTATTGGCAAGTGACGTGAAAGTTATTGACCCTTGTAGTGCTGTGACACATTTGTTATGATTGGTATTCAAGAAACATATGAAACCGATAATTTGGTATCAATTCTTTGAGTCACTTATTTTTTACTGAAACTGTGCATAGAGACTCCATACCAGATGTTGTCTTCAGCCCTTTTGGATGAATATGGGGTTTCCGTTACACGTTGTATATATGTTGGAGTTCATTTCCAGTATAATCGGTTGTAGCTTAGTAACAGTATTTCACATCCAATGACTGCCTTTCTCAGCTCCACAACCGAGTAGCTTGGTAACAGGAAACTGCGACAAAATCAGATTTTCTGACTTCTGTCTTGTGTCTATGTGCTCATTAAAGCACAAAGGAATCTCAATATGCTATCATATTCACCCATCCCACGGTCCGACTTTCCTTCAACCTATCTTTTTCTTTCTTCGACCTATCTTTCAATTCTACAACGTGTAACAGAATAAACGCAATTCCTGAGTGTAGTTGGTTCAAAATCAGCGTCTGAATTGATTTCCGTCATAAAAACTAGTTGTTAAATTTTGATGGAAAAATATTTCATTTAACTTAAAATGGAATCCCTGTATCAAACAAATTAATACAATCCGTAATTCAAGGAAATTGTGTGCGTGTCGCGTTGGCCGCTAACATTGCATAAGTGTATGAGTCTGCGTAAGGATATTGTATGACGCTCATACGTTTTTCGTTTAGTAAGGATAACTATTTTATAAAAATGCCTAGGTTTGGTTTCAATATATTTAGTTTTGGATGTTTTAGACTTATAATTTAACTAGTATTTGCGTGTTGCGCGAGGTGCAAGCACCTCGCGAGCTTGTGAAAAAAACTAAAGCATTGCCCCTCTAAATCAAGTATTTGCGTGTTGCGCGAGGTGCAAGCACCTCGCGTGCTTGTGAAAAAAAAAAGTATTTGGGTGTTGCGCGAGGTGCAAGCACCTCGCGTGCTTGTGAAAAAAAAAAAAATAAAAAAGGGGGGGGGGTGATGGGGGGGTTTAGTATTTGCGTGTTGCGCGAGGTGCAAGCACCTCGCGTGCTTGTGAAAAAAAAAAAAAAAAGGGGGGGGGGGGGGAAATGGGGGGGGGGTTGCACAATTATTTCGACTAAAGCATTGCTCCTCTAAATGAATCTGAAAAAAAAATGTTCCAAGTCTCTTAGATTCCGAGATCCGCCTAAAGGGGGGGAGAAGGGGGGCGGGGGGGGGACTTTGAAAAATGGTTTTTACTTTACCGAGCCTCCTCTATACGAATCCGTAAAAAGAAAAAAATACGGGTCTCGTAGTTTCCGAGATACGATAAGGGGGGGGGAGAAGGGGGGGGAAAAGGGGGGGTTTGGCACTTTTTCCGTAGGTTTGAGAGTTACTTGTTTACGAATCTGTCAAAATATACCCACCTCCCCATCCACCATCTGGGAGAACAATTATGTCAGTGAGTCAGTGAGTGAGTGGTAATTTAGCTTTATATAATATAACTAGTATTTGCGTGTTGCGCGAGGTGCAAGCACCTCACGTGCTTGTGAAAAAAACTAAAGCATTGCCCCTCTAAATCAAGTATTTGCGTGTTGCGCGAGGTGCAAGCACCTCGCGTGCTTGTGAAAAAAAAAAAAAAAAGAGGGGGGGGGGGTGATGGGAGGGGGGGGGTTGCACAAGTATTTCGACTAAAGCATTGCCCCTCTAAATGAATCTGAAAAAAAAATGTTCCAAGTCTCTTAGATTCCAAGATCCGCCTAAAGGGAGGGGAGAAGGGGGGCGGGGGGGGGACTTTGAAAAATGGTTTTTCCTTTACCGAGCCTCCTCTATACGAATCCGTAAAAAAAAAAAATACGGGTCTCGTAGTTTCCGAGATACGATAGGGAGGGGGGAGAAGGGGGGGGAAAAGGGGAGGTTTGGCACTTTTCCCGTAGGTTTCAGAGTTACTTGTTTACGAATCTGTCAAAATATACCCACCTCCCCATCCACCGTCTGGGAGAACAATTATGTCAGTGAGTCAGTGAGTGGTAATTTAGCTTTATATAGTATAATAACTAGTATTTGCGTGTTGCGCGAGGTGCAAGCACCTCGCGTGCTTGTGAAAAAAACTAAAGCATTGCCCCTCTAAATCAAGTATTTGAGTGTTGCGCGAGGTGCAAGCACCTCGCGTGCTTGTGAAAAAAAAAAAAAAAAGAGGGGGGGGGGGTGATGGGGGGGGGCGGGGTTGCACAAGTATTTCGACTAAAGCATTGCCCCTCTAAATGAATCTGAAAAAAAAAATGTTCCAAGTCTCTTAGATTCCGAGATCCGCCTAAAGGGAGGGGAGAAGGGGGGCGGGGGGGGGACTTTGAAAAATGGTTTTTACTTTACCGAGCCTCCTCTATACGAATCCATAAAAAAAAAAAATACGGGTCTCGTAGTTTCCGAGATACGATAGGGAGGGGGGAAAAGGGGAGGTTTGGCACTTTTCCCGTAGGTTTCAGAGTTACTTGTTTACGAATCTGTCAAAATATACCCACCTCCCCATCCACCATCTGGGAGAACAATTATGTCAGTGAGTCAGTGAGTGGTAATTTAGCTTTATATAGTATAACTAGTATTTGCGTGTTGCGCGAGGTGCAAGCACCTCGCGTGCTTGTGAAAAAAAAAAGGGGGGGGGGGATGGGGGGAGATGGGGGGTTTAGTATTTGCGTGTTGCGCGAGGTGCAAGCACCTCGCGTGCTTGTGAAAAAATATAAAAAAAGGGGGGGGGGGGGGTGATGGGGGGGTTTAGTATTTGCGTGATGCGCGAGGTGCAAGCACCTCGCGTGCTTGTGAAAAAAGAAAAGTGGGGGGGGGGGGTGATGGGGGGGGGTTTAGTATTTGCGTGTTACGCGAGGTGCAAGCACCTCGCGTGCTTGTGAAAAAAAAAAGGGGGGGGGGGTGATGGGGGGGGGTTGCAGAAGTATTTTGACTAAAGCATTGCCCCTCTAAATGAATCTGAAAAAAAAATGTTCCAAGTCTCTTAATTTCCGAGATCCGCCTAAAGGGGTTGAGAAGGGTGGCGGGGGGGGGGCGACTGAAAAATGGTTTTTACTTTACCGAGCCTCCTCTATACGAATCCGTAAAAAAAAAAATACGGGTCTCGTAGTTTCCGAGATACGATAGGGGGGGGGGAGAAGGGGGGTGAAAAGGGGAGGTTTGGCACTTTTCTCGTAAGTTTGAGAGTTACTTGTTTACGAATATGTAAAAATATACCCACCTCCCCATCCACCATCTGGGAGAACAATTATGTCAATGAGTGAGTGAGTCAGTGAGTGGTAATCTAGCTTTATATAGTATAACCAGTATTTGCGTGTTGCGCGAGGTGCAAGCACCTCGCGTGCTTGTGAAAAAAAAAAATGGGGGGGGGGTGATGGGGGAGATGGGGGGGGTTTAGTATTTGCGTGTTGCGCGAGGTGCAAGCACCTCGCGTGTTCACTTAAAAAAAAAAAGTGGGGGGGTGATGGGGGGGGGTTTAGTATTTGCGTGTTGCGCGAGGTGCAAGCACCTCACGTGCTTGAAAAAAAAAAAGGGGGGGGGGTGATGGGGGGTTTAGTAATTGCGTGTTGCGCGAGGTGCAAGCACATCGCGTGATTGTGAAAAAAAAAAAAAAAGGGGGCTGGTGATGGGGGGTGATGGGGGGGTTAGTATTTGCGTGTTGCGCTAGGTGCAAGCACCCCGCGTGCTTGTGAAAAAAACAAAAAAAAAGGGGGGGGGCGTGATGGGGGGGAGATGGGGGGGGTTTGCACAAGTATTTCGACTAAAGCATTGCCCCTCTAAAAGAATCTGAAAAAGAAATGTTCCAAGTCTCTTAATTTCCGTGATCCGCATAAAGGGGGTGAAGAGGGGGGCGGGGGGGATTTGAAAAATGGTTTTTACTTTACCGAGCCTCCTCTACACGAATCCGTAAAAAAAAAAATACGGGTCTCGTAGTTTCCGAGATACGATAGGAAGGGGGGAGAAGGGGGGGGGAAAAGGGGAGGTTTGGCACTTTTCCCGTAGGTTTCAGAGTTACTTGTTTACGAATCTGTCAAAATATACCCACCTCCCCATCCACCATCTGGGAGAACAATTATGTCAATGAGTGAGTCAGTGAGTGGTAATCTAGCTTTATATAATATAACTAGTATTTGCATGTTGCGCGAGGTGCAAGCACCTCGCGAGCTTGTGAAAAAAAAAATGGGGGGGGGGAGATGGGGGAGGTTTAGTATTTGCGTGTTGCGCGAGGTGCAAGCACCTCGCGTGCTTGTGAAAAAAAAAAAGTGGGGGGGTGATGGGGGGGGTTTAGTATTTGCGTGTTGCGCGAGGTGCAAGCACCTCGCGTGCCTGTGAAAAAAAAAAAATGGGGGGGGAGATGGGGGGGTTTAGTATTTGCGTGTTGCGCGAGGTGCAAGCACCTCGCGTGCTTGTGAAAAAAAAAAACAAACAAAAAAAAAAGAGGGGGGGGGGGTGATGGGGGGGGGTTGCAAAAGTATTTCGACTAAAGCATTGCCCCTCTAAATGAATCTGAACAAAAAAATGTTCCAAGTCTCTTAGATTCCGAGATCCGCCTAAAGGGGAGGAGAAGGGGGGCGGGGGGGGGACTTTGAAAAATGTTTTTTACTTTACCGAGCCTCCTCTATATGAATCCGTAAAAAGAAAAAAATACGGGTCTCGTAGTTTCCGAGATACGATAGGGGGGGGGGAGAAGGGGGAAAAAAGGGGAGGTTTGGCACTTTTCCCGTAGGTTTGAGAGTTACTTGTTTACGAATCTGTCAAAATATACCCACCTCCCCATCCACCATCTGGGAGAACAATTCTGTCAGTGAGTGAGTCAGTGAGTGGTAATTTAGCTTTATATAGTATAACTAGTATTTGGGTGTTGCGCGAGGTGCAAGCACCTCGAGTGCTTGTGAAAAAAACTAAAGCATTGCCCCTCTAAATCAAGTATTTGCGTGTTGCGCGAGGTGCAAGCACCTCGCGTGCTTGTGAAAAAACTAAAGCATTGCCCCTCTAAATCAAGTATTTGCGTGTTGCGCGAGGTGCAAGCACCTCGCGTGCTTGTGAAAAAAAAATGGGGGGGGGTGATGGGGGGAGATGGGTGGGGTTTAGTATGTCCGTGTTGCGCGAGGTGCAAGCACCTCGCGAGCTTGTGAAAAAAAAAAAAAAGGGGGGGGTGATGGGGGGGTTTAGTATTTGCGTGTTGCGCGATGTGCAAGCACCTCGCGTGCTTGTGAAAAAAAAAAAAAAAAAAGACGGGGGGGTGATGGGGGGGGGGGGGGGTGAAAAGGGGAGGTTTGGCACTTTTCCCGTAGGTTTGAGAGTTACTTGTTTACGAATCTGTCAAAATATACCCACCTCCCCATCCACCATCTGGGAGAACAATTATGTCAATGAGTGAGTCAGTCAGTCAGTCAGTCAGTGAGTGGTAATTTAGCTTTATATAATACTAGTATTTGCGTGTTGCGCGAGGTGCAAGCACCTCGCGTGCTTGTGAAAAAAAAAAAAAAAAAAAGGGGGTGGGTGATGGGGGGGAGATGGGGAGGGGGGTTGCACAAGTATTTCGACTAAAGCATTGCCCCTCTAAATGAATCTGAAAAAAAAAATGTTCCAAGTCTCTTAATTTCCGAGATCCGCCTAAAGGGGGTGAAAAGGGGGGCGGGGGGGGACTTTGAAAAATGGTTTTTACTTTACCGAGCCTCCTCTACACGAATCCGTAAAAAAAAAAAATACGGGTCTCGTAGTTTCCGAGATACGATAGGGAGGGGGGAGAAGGGGGGGGAAAAGGGGAGGTTTGGCACTTTTCCCGAGGGTTTCAGAGTTACTTGTTTACGAATCTGTCAAAATATACCCACCTCCCCATCCACCATCTGGGAGAACAATTATGTCAGTGAGTCAGTGAGTGGTAATTTAGCTTTATATAGTATAATATTCAAATTGGGGTGTCTGAGGTATTGCGCTTAATCTGTTACATGTTGTATTTAGATTCTCCGAAAATGTTTAAACCAAAATAGATTATTTACTATTTACTGAGAAAGTATAAATTAAAATATTGAACTTAGCTCAGACGGAGGTCAATAACAAGACCCTTCATTCAACGCGTCTATTAGTTTTCGCCTGTAACTAAATTCTTGGAAAGCATGGACTTTGAAATTAAGCTCGACGGCAATAAGTTTAATCAAAAAACGCCTAAATATGTTAAAAAGAAATGTCAAAATAATGAACACGAACTCTTTAAATACTGTGGTGTGATGAGTGTGTACAACAAGGTCCAACGGAAAAAACAAGACCGAATTTCCTAAGAAACAGTGATTAAAAATAAATATATCGTACCAAAACACAAAAATGTATATGGGACTAGGGTTTCGGAGTATGTAGTACCTTATTATATTAACAAACTTCCAGAGGAATTGCAAACGCTATACATATCAAATACGAAAAGTTGTAAGTACAGATACAAACGTTTTTATATAAAAAATAGTTAATTGTATTTAGTACTCCTAATTTTCCTTTTAACTGTACTTATAGTAAATTAACTAACTAATTACGACTCGCCAGCACACAGATAAGCCCTAAGAAGCTTTTGTGTATGGCAAAACATTTTTTTTTTAAATTTATAAATTAACTAACTAATTACGACTTACCAGCACACAGATAGGCCCTAAGAGGCTTTCGTGTATGGCAAAACATTTTTTTTAAATTATTGTGTAATGTGTATTGGATAAAATAAATAAATCAATAAATATATATATTGTTAGAGGTGTTAGATGAATATAGCGCAAGTAGTGGTGGTAACTGTCATGTCTATAAAAGTACGTTTGATCGAGTTATGTCATTTACAGACCGGTTAAGTAGACGCACAGCCTTAGTGAGCTGATCTACGAGTGGCCCTACCTACCTAAAAAAAAAAAAGTTATGTCATTCATTAGTTGGCCAGTCGTTGGACGGTGAGGTTGACAGTGTCCACGCTACATTGCTGTGAGTATGTTCAATTTTCTCTGTAATGTTATGGTTATTCTTGCTATGAACATTGACGGTTGTTTGTTTAAAGTCGAGCCCTGTTATTTGGTAAAATTACAGTTGTAATTCAGGCTATATTGTTGTTAATTAAAGTTGAGGGTATTTCCCGATTGCTTATATTTTTTATTTCTTCTCAATACTGATTCCTAATATCAGAAGTGGGATAGGATCAACGTTATCCTATTTTGCTAGCCATTCTGTTATTTTCTTTTGTCAAATAAGCAAGAAACATCAATATCTGACAATTTGAATCATGATCGTGGTATGTGAAGTGATATCCGAAATCACCGCCGTGCTAGGATAGTTTCGGTCGTGAAATTAGTGTTTTGTCAGTTCGTACTAAATCGTTAGAAATTATTGTGTATGGTGTTCATCGCAATTTGTGTGTGTCGACACGTGGTCGCCAGTTAGATTCCTCAAGTCATTCGTTCTACGTCGTTTCCTTTGATAAATATCTTCTTGTGCTGTTTGCACTGATCAACCTGCGGAAACGAATAATGTGGGTTCCTAGAAAAATAAATACATCATCTATGGTTACCAATAGGATTGTCGTCAGTTGTATTATTTTTCGCGGATTGATTATTTAACTTTTCACAAGTTGACTGTTAACTTTTAAATAACTGGAACGAGTATGACTGTTTTGTGCGTATTAGTAATGCGTGAAATTACGCATTCGATGAATTTAAAAGCTTACGTTACAATGAACGATGTTCGTTTGCTAGGAAAAGTAGATTTTTCAACATCCTTCATCGAAGCAGTTTACTGAACTGATTACGATGTTATTGTGATATAACATTTTTTACTTTTTATTCTCAAAATGGGAAATACATTGCAAGTTCAGTAGATTCTGTCTACAGTTTACTTGTATTTACAACTACAAGTCGAACTAAATTGAGATTTACTTATACGCAAGTCTAGTTCGAAATTACGAGCGATGCAACGTCATACCATACGGGTACGCTCTTGTTCTATACTTTTGCACAGTGTGTAAAGTGCGTGCCGTATTTTATTACCAAAAATAGCTCTATGGGCTGTCATAGATAATCATCGTTTTTAACATGTTAGCCATAATCGAAGAATAGTCAAATAGTCGATTATTGTGTTTCCTAATAGTGTGGGTTGCCATGACTAATGTTATGATTTTTACGACAAGGGTAACTGTTGCAAACTAGTATCGATTAGACTAGTCAGTTAAGTCGACTATTGTCTATGCTAACATAAGGGTGGCGACGGATCATAATTCGACTAGTTTTAAAAAGGAGTTTAAACCCTTCTTCCTCAAATACCCGACGTAGATAACATTTCGTTTGAAGGTATGAGTACTAACTCGGATACCTACCCTACATGTGCAGAATATAACTGTCGTTTGCTACTTTAGTACTTTGTTTACGTATTGTTCGACAACTTAGTGACGATTTGACCTCAGTGATTATAATTCATGGAATGAAGAACATTCAAGTTAGAGAATCTACCACAAACTCTTGTGATTATTGATATCACTTTCAAAAATGATTTTGTTGAAAACCTTTTTGGAATATGTTAAGCCCAGTTCATTGACGGGCACTGATTCTGAAAATCGTTCATATTGAAGGAAAAGAACACTTGGATTGCTGTTTGGGGAAACGACATTTCATGGAAAAAGTGTTTTGATGTGATCAGATCGATCGTGTAGCAAGTTGAATCCTAAGCTTGTTTCTGTGTCACAAATTTATTTATATGTTCTTGTCGTGAAGAAATTGAGAGACGCAAAACCGATCTACCCGCAATAATTATTTTGTTGTCGCGGTTATACAAGGTGTACTGTACCTCTACCATGAGTTTACGCAACCAAAACTCGCAAGCGTCTCCGTAAATTATTTGTATGAAATATTGTACAGCGCCCCTAGCGGTCACAGAAAGAATTAAAATTCGTACCATGAGCACTATAGATTACGATGGGTTTATAACCTAACGTAATTTATACGACAGTCACTAACGTTTTTTAGCTGTCACCATACAAAACGGTACCATGATTCACTAATTCGACAGGCGCTAACGAACGATACGCGTACGGTAGTAGTTACGTTGCTCACTAGCATTTTGGCATGTGAAACATGTGTTTACATTAACATTTAATATGTTTTGAGTAGAATAAAGTTATAATAATGTCTGCAAGAGCCTATTTAGCGTGGAATATGTTAGTGGCCGCTGAATTTGAAGATTAACGACGTGAACAACGTGAATTTCGAGCCAACATGATAATTTATGTTGTTTTATAAGCTTTGTTTTTTTTTATATATAGGAATAATTTATACATCAATTAATTGTAGCATATGCTGGAACCAAATATAACACCTATTGTACCAAATTCTAAAAAATAAATATTTTTTATTTAATTTGATATTAGTAGAAAGTTGAAACATACCTTTCCATGAACTTCACCATCAATTGGAACTGTGAGACACTGGTCCTCATTGTATTAAATAATCCAAACTGTTAAATCACACAGCAACTCTGTGACACAACATCAACAAACAAAAATACAAATTGAATAGACGACAATGACGTTACAAGAACCACTCGAAATTCAAAAGCCACTAAATACCATAAGTAGTGCACTAATCGTAAACTTTTCAATTTTGTTGGTTGATTTTGTGATATTGACTGTCTTAACATTTTTAGCATGGCGATAACACTACACTTTGAGCTTAAGAGCCGTTCTCTCTTCTTATTAGCGGGAAAGAAAGAAACAGAACATAAGTAGTGACCCATAGATGAAAGTATTCTATGAGTGGAGTGAAGTTAGCTAGACGACATGATCTATCGAGCTCACGTTAGCGCCTCCGTAAATTTCCTTAAATCTCATGGTGCAAGCATTATCGAAATCTATTCGATCCACGTTTGTACGCTAGCGAGCTCAGCGCTAGCGAGTAAGTTGTCGATGACAACTCATGGTAGAGGTACTGATTGATCTTATCATTGACAGTGGCTTGTTTATTTCTCATCTATCGTCATATTTTACCTGTGTGCGTAAACCGTTTCCTCATATTGAAAGGTAAAGGTTTGGGAAATCAAGAAACCGAAAGTACTTCTTTTGTTTACATTTCATTTGGAGTTTGTGATGTCAATGTTTGTTATTGAAGAATTAGCTGGTGGCTAGATAATACTGGTCGCATAAGTAAATGTTCAAGGTCGAGGCTGGTCCGTGGATGAGGAACCACAATGACATATCAAGATTCCTCTGTGCCTCGAAAAGTACATTAGGCTGTTGGTCCAGCTGTAGTTTCACAACTTTGATAGTAGTTGAGGATGGTTGGTAGCCAGAACAAGTTAATCTTTGTTGTGCTAACGGTTATGGTGTTGTCAAGCTGCTGGGTTGCTCCAGCATCACCTTAAGGCGATAGGGGACGCAGTTCTCATGCTGCTGGTGATTGCCACGTTGGCAAGCCGTTGCAACTTGAAGTTTTACGCTTTATGTTTACGCGAGTGATTCGCTGCAACTATTTGGAGAATCTGTTAAACTAGACTGAGTAATACTCAGTCTCTTGTGTCCATTTCCATAAACACACTTCTAGTTTATTGCAAACTTGACCAGTTGCAGTAGTAAGTGAGTTTTCTTATTATTTTATATCGGGCACTGATACATCCACTGTGACCTTATGCTTATTTTGAGTCGTACGATGGATGGTGGATTAGAACTTTTACGTAAAATTCTTAACATTTTACCGATTCTGGATTTCCCATAAATGAAGAAATGTGCTTTTTGTGTATCTAAATTGTGTATTTGGATAGGACCATAAGTGAAGGTCAGGTAAGCCGAACGGTTGCTAAGTCGTAACTTTGGTAAACATTGAAACACGAACAAGTTATTATTAAGAAACAAGTTGTGCTGGTTGCTGTCGTTCTCTGCTCATATGTTTCAGATTTCTGACTTCGTCTTTGTGATCAAGCACTCACAAAGGCACTACCAGGCGGCGGTCGAGTAGTGCAGTCC
The DNA here is from genome assembly GCA_943138885.2 of Tholera decimalis. Classification (NCBI taxonomy): domain Eukaryota; kingdom Metazoa; phylum Arthropoda; class Insecta; order Lepidoptera; family Noctuidae; genus Tholera; species Tholera decimalis. Next base: position 35,830,528 of record OW964567.2, read on the forward strand.
TGTCGAGCTGCCGACCACGCACCGTTGCACCTGGCGAGCACGTGTGGTGCTGGCGTGGTATACTGCTGAGCAGCCGGTGCTGGTGGTGCAGTGTTGAACCGCTGACCTGGAGCGATGAGCAATCCAGATGGCGAGCACGAGTGGTGCCTTGGCGGACTGTAGCGCTAGTGGAGCGCGCAGCCCTGCTGTCGCGCTGGTGGAGCGCACTGTTGCGCTGGTGGAGCGCGCAGTCCTACTGTCGCGCTAGTGGAGCGCGCAGCCCTGCTGTCGCGCTAGTGGAGCGCGCAGCCCTGCTGTCGCGCTGTTGCAGCACACTGTTGCGCTGGTGGAGCGCGCAGTCCTACTGTCGCGCTAGTGGAGCGTGCAGACCTGCTGTCACGCTGGTGCAGTGAACTGTCGCGCTGGTGGAGCGCGCAGCCCTGTTGTCACGCTAGTGGAGCGCGCAGCCGTGCTGTCGCGCTAGTGGAGCGCGCAGTCCTACTGTCGCGCTAGTGGAGTGCGCAGCCCTGCTGTCGCGCTGGTGGAGCGCGCAGTCCTGCTGCCGCGCTGGTGTCACGTAATCCTGCTGTCGCGTGGGGACTTGTACAAGTTCAAGTATGAGCATGAATATGCTTGTGTACTACGAGGAATCTACATTGCCTTAGAGAGTGATGCAGATCTTAGAGTGAGACAGTAGACGGACTGCGAGACGTCTACGTCAGGTAAACTGCGAGGTACCTGACCGGTCTCATAGTGTGGCCACGTATAACGGATGTCGTTCCCGTATAACGTGTTTTGTCGTGTAGAGGACGGACTGCGAGACGTTCCTTTCGGTGATTTGGTAATCGCCCTACACGATGGGTCATGTAGAGGACGGACTGCGAGACGCTCCTCTTGGCGATAAACGCCCTACATGGCAGCGACTTGTGTGATGTATGACTATCGGTGAACGGAGTTATGATATTTTGGTGTGACGAATGGAACTCTATGGAGTACTAAGATAACGTCTTGGTACCTCATAGACTACTTAGCTAGTTAATTTGTGTCTGATGAATGAAAGAAAAAGGCCACATAAGATGAATTGAGTGTAAGCTAAAGAATAGGCAAATGTGTGCTCTGCGAGAGACGTTAATCTTCCTTGTTAGTTTCACAGCAGACGATCAGACTGAAGACACTACTTCTGCCCAACATGGTAGAGATCCAGACGCTGGGTCTTCCCGTACAGCTGGCGTGCTGGTGCAGCGCGCAGCCCTGCTCCTGCCCTACTGCTGCCGTGATGATTGCGATGACGACAACCCTGATGCTGGCGAGTCTTCGAATGCTCCTGCTGGTTCTGCTAGTATTTCGAGTGCAAGCAGGACCCATCCAGACGGAGACGGCGAGCAAACCCCCGTCGTGCTCCTCAGAGCTTCGGAAAAAGAGGTCCATAATGCAGCCCAGGACGGTGCACAGTCAGGAGAGAGAGCAAGTAGTGGTGGTAACTGTCATGTCTATAAAAGTACGTTTGATCGAGTTATGTCATTCATTAGTTGGCCAGTCGTTGGACGGTGAGGTTGACAGTGTCCACGCTACATTGCTGTGAGTTTGTTCCATTTTCTCTGTAATGTTATGGTTATTCTTGCTATGAATATTGACGGTTGTTTGTTTAAAGTCGAGCCCTGTTATTTGGTAAAATTACAGTTGTAATTCAGGCTATGTTGTTGTTAATTAAAGTTGAGGGTATTTCCCGATTGCTTATATTTTTTATTTCTTCTCAATACTGATTCCTAATAATATATGTATATATATGTATATACATTATGATACTATAATATAATGATGAATGAACAACTAATTAATACTAATTTCATAAAAATATATTTGATCACAACTTCAACGAATCGACCATTAGAGTGGAAGACATCCTCCATAGCAGGTTTTTTTATTTAAAAAGATAACTAGTAATGTGGGAAGAATTAACATTACTAGCATTCTTGATAACCCCTTAGAAGTATATTCACGGCTTTAGTGTAATGGGTAGGGTTCGAACTTATTAGACTATTGACGCCTCAAAAGATTGTGTTTGTATGTTTTAGACCAGTCGAAGGCTGCTTTGAAGAATAGGTAAATGTTCCCGCAGCCTCTGACGTTAGTGTGCGAGAGAACATAGTGTGGTAAGTCAGTTAGTCTGACATACCTTTTAGCTCACTCCAAGGCTAAAGACATCTATGAGAATTTCCACATCTAGAAAAAAATGAATGCTTCAAATATTGTCAGTGGCGAAAGCTCCATACAACTTGATTCCTACCGGCTTCCCTTTTGAAATATGGCAAATATTAGTCTATTATTTTATATATGAATATATAAATAGTAATCTTTTATTTTCAATTAAACAAATAATTATTTACGTTATAAGTTAATAAGTTACAAGATTTCGAAGTCAGCCACAGGGCCACAGTTACTGGAATTCACGCATCGCACTTGAGCAAGGTAAGCATTTTTGGTACAGCTTCCCTTTTATGAAAATTCACCCTTCGCCACTGCTGTATGTATACCATAGGACTGGATCATAAACCTTCTCTCTACTGCCCAGGTGACGGGAATGATACCGTGATTGTGTTCCAGGATTGCGGGAAAGTTCAAACGTGATGCTGTGGCCTCGGAACTCAAGGAAAAGGAACAGGGTGGGTTTTAGTCTGTAATAAATCTGACATTACCTTACGCTCCTCCAGAGCAAATGGATTCTTTGATGATTTTTTCCACCGAGGAAAAATGCCAAAGCAGATCGCTCAAACAAACTGAAAGACAGACAAACGGAAATTTTAAAAACGTTTATTTGTACTGCGTAAATAACAATAGTTACTTACGAAAACACAGTTATTTTGAAATCACACACAAACTATTCAATTTGATTCACATATCGACGGTTAAAAAGTAATAGGGTATAAGCGACAAAAATCAAATTGTTCAGGAGAGCAGTGTAAGTTTGGAAATGGACATAACTTTCTACAAAACGCAGTTTTTTGCTTGGGCATAAGTGACAAAAAGTTATCACAGAGCAATGGGAGTTAACGCATTCGAAAGAGTGGAAAATATTAAGTAGAATGGCATTCATAAGTCAATTTCGACCAAAATGTCGCTTTTGCCCAATTACCTTTTAACCGTCGATATGTAAATAGAAAGATGATTGTGTTAAATATTAAGTATAAATAAGTGCGTCTCCACAAAGCCTGACATTGATTGAGTCTGAACCCTAACATTTCTCGTCTAAACTACAATATTTCCGCACCACAATATCGCCTGTCACACCCTGTCTCCAGAAGGAATTGTAATACAAATTTAACTTCAGGATGATATGGAATCACGTAGCAACTGCGGCCTGTGTCGTCGACAAACGTCAGGGTTGATGGAGGTTTAAACTAAGCTTGTTTTCCAGTGTCACCGTGATTTATGCACAATTTTGGGTCCATTTTAGTATACAAGTTGAGTTACTAAACTAAACTATGTAACACTACCAACTAACTACAAGTTAGTAGTGTTTTCGTGCTCGAAGTGCTCGTGGTTTAGTAATGGCAATCGGATATTTCGATTTTTGAGGTAACTTTGAGCAACGCTTGTCAATGTTAGTGCTTTGATGGGTAAGGAGAAGCTTTCGTGCCAGGAAAAGCACGTTACGTAATTGGTACCAGCTGGTGTGATTAATTGTTTGACTGATGTTATAGAGATAGTCTAGTACTAGTCTTGCCAAAGAGTTCCGTTTTACTCTGTTACCGGATTGTGAAGCTCAAATAGATAGTCGCTCCATCTATATAGATAAAAATTAATGTTTGTGATATATATGTTATAAACCTATCAATAAGAAATAGATAAACAATTTTTATTAGGGTTCCGTAGCCGAATGGCAAAAAACGGAACCCTTATAGTTTCGTCATGTCTGTCTGTCCGTCTATTAGAACGAAACTATTAGAACTATACACATGAAACTTGGTAGGCAGATGTATTATGTGAACCGCTTTTCGATTTTAAGAAAAAAAAATATTTAAAATTAAGGGGGGCTCCTCATACATGGAACTGAAACTGAAAATATATTTTTTTATGAAACCTATCCGTGTGTGGCATCTATAGAAAGGTCTTTAAAAACGATATTGAAGTTTCTAAAACCACTTTTTCATAAAGTCAATCGTTTAAAAGATATATGCTTCCAAATTGGTAAAATGTTTGTCCTCCCCCTCTAACTTCTATAATAATGGAGGGAAACATAAAAAATAAAATATATGCTGTAGATCTTAATGTAAACTTTAAAAAAAAATGGTTTGAACGAGATCAGGTCAGCAGTTTTTGAGATATAGCATATTTTCTAAAACCGCAAATTTATTTGGCGTAGTTACTACAGAACCCTTCATGGGCGAGTCTGACTCGCCCCTGGCAATTTTTTAAAAACTTTGTTCATATGAATTTCTATTTATTGCAGTTTATCAACATTATACGTAATTTATACTTCATCCAACGAGATCCCGATTTACGTGGGACAAACTGTGTAGGTAATATTGACTCTCAGGCAAACGGAGTCACGATTACAGCTTGTAGCTGAAAATTCATCTGGGTGGAGCCTTAGGGAGGAGTGTCAGACTTCTACTGACTAAAAATCCACCTACCTACTCCTTCAGTTGTACTTGTGACCTGTAGCTGAAATATCTCGTTAGAATCTACGCGAAGCCCCGGCGTCAGAGAAAACCCTTGATTACACATTAAGGTAGTGCTTGAATTATTTTTACAGACAGATAGAAACCCACGTATAAAACTTATGACAGGTATGTAGCACGTTGTACTCGTTTGGTGTGTTGCATATTTAATATCGTAGGCGTTATAGCTAACTTTCTGTACTATGTGAATTACGATATTATTTGCCCGTAGAAGAAACTCCTAATTGCTCCCACATCTAGGTCAACTTTTCTGGGATTGAAGACTTTCTAGTGATTGTATTTTTTATATAAACATTGATTCTATATTCAAACAATATTTGCGTTCGATTTCTTTGGCGCTGAACACTAAGATGTTCCAAATTCAAAAAGTTCGCGGTAAAGATAATGGCGGCGCACTTAAAAAGAGGATTAAAAACTCATTATTGTCCGCTAAAAGTTTCTTATAGAATACACCACCTTTGGGTACACTTAAAGGCAAACCAAGTCGTCCTTTTCGAATAGATGGGATGAAAAAGATATTATTTGCCTGTAAAAGAAACTCCGAATTGGACTCCCACATCTAGGTCAAGTTTTCTGAGATTGGAGACTTTGTAGTGATTGTATTTTATAAATAAACATAGATTCTCGTTCATCATAAAATGAGTCGCTCTATTGCGGACCATAGACCGAAAAGGTTTCGGACACGAGCCTAATAAAAACTTTTTTGCAAAAAATAAAACCGACTTCCATATCAAAACACTACAAAGCCAAAAATTATTTTAATTTCGGTAGTCGGTGTTATTGGTTTTGTATTTTCTTTTTTTTTTCACACCGCCTTCCGAAATTACAATTATTTTCGGCTTTGTAGTGTTTTAATATGGAAGTCGGTTTTATTTTTTGTAAAAAAGTTTTTATTTTCGTGCTTTTTAGTGGGTCAGTGAATTTTCCAAATCGGTTCGTAAATGACGGAGCTATGCGCGAACAAAAAACGCAATGCAGAGTAAACGAAAAGATCGTCAACGTAAATATTTTTTTTAGACTTTTGTTGATTTTTCAGAAACGGCTTGTCCGTTTCGACAAAATTTTCATGGGATCATTTGGGAAGTATATCCTTTCCAACAAAAAAATAATTTTTCAAATCGGTTGGCAAGCGATGGAGTTATGACCGGACAAACATAAAAAAAAAATATATAAACATTCGAATTGAGAACCTCCTCCTTTTTTAGAAGTCGGTTAAAATACATAATTATATCGAAATGCAAGAATAAGTATGGTATTAAAACTTGTGAAACTGAAGGAACTTGTGGCTAAATAGCACCAGCTTCACGGGTAAATCTTCAAGGTAATGCAATGCTTCCCGAGGTCGATCTGTAGATGGGTAAACATCTTAACATATCGAGTTTCTTCAGTATTTCGGAAACGACGTTAAGTGGTTGATCCCAGCTGTCATTTTGTTCATTTTGACAGTCAAAGGGTATCGTGTTACCCAGTTACTGGGTTGTGGAGGTCAGGTCAGAGGGGGGGGGGCTCTAACTTCTATAATAATGGAGGCAAAAATAAATAAAAATATATGCTGTAGATCTTAATGTAAAGTTTCAACGAAAATTAGTTTGAACGAGATCGAGTAAGTAGTTTTTGAGATACAGCATATTTTCTAAAACTGCAAATATAACTTTGTAGTTCATAAAAACATTATGAAAAACAAATTTATTTGGCTTACTTACTACGGAACCCTTCATAGGCGAGTCTGACTCGCACTTGGCCAATTTTTATTGTTGAAAGGCTTAAAGTAGTTTAATTAAGCTATATATATACACAATGTATACAACGTGTAACGGAAACCCCATATCTATCCAAAGGGGCTGAAGGCAACATCTGGTATGGAGTCTCTATGCACAGTTTCAGCACAAAATAACTGACTCAAAGAATTGATACCAAATTATCGGTTTCATATGTTTCTTGAATACCAATCATAAAAAACGTGTCACAGCACTACGAGGGTCGATAACTTTCCACGTCATTTGCCAATAACACGTTGATTCTCTTCGTTCTTCTTAATTTGAAAATTTGCCATATCGTTTATTATCATCCAAAGAAACCGTGCACTTGGTATGTATATACCCTTAAAATTACACGTTGTATATGCATTAAATCTGTGCACGCAAACCCACGCTTCCTGACTAAGTGTTATAAATTTTAACGCCCCTGTAATTACGCGCTTTCAACAAATAAACGGAACCATTACGGCACATAAAACGTTAAAACCTCCAAGTTTACATTGCCACAAAAAGCAGCAACGTCGGAATAACATAATATTTAAAGGAAGGTCTGGATTCGTATTAGGAGGCACAATCGTTCGACGCGGAACAAACTGAATGCGACCGAGGGCCCGGATGTCCGGCGCGCTTAACAATACAGATTTTGACATTATACAGGGAAATCAGAAGGTATATCGTACTCGGAAAAGCAGTTCATGGCGTCAAATCATCTTCGATTTTAGATAGTTTTAGCTCCAAAATCGCTAATATTTAGTTATTATCTGCGTTGTGACATTAAAAGCGTATAAACATAATGTAACTTGTCAGAAATACAATGATTTTCTTAGCAACAGTTTTCTGAAATGGAGCTTTAGATCTGGCAGTTATTATACGCTTATTTTCTGTCACCAGTTTTATTACTTGAGGCGTCAGAAATTAGTTAATGGACTTCAACTACATTTTTGGGTTAGGATTATTCTTCTTATTTTAAGCATACATAACCATTTTACGAAGTACATTTTTAATGTGAATGCGAGAACACTGTAGACTTAGATTCGTTTTTGAGTAGTGATTACATTGTATACCTATAAACTGTATTATGAAAACATTGTGAAAAATCAGTTAGGTATTATTTGAAAAGTGAAAAGTATTTCTTGCCGGTTCTTTTCCATAGGAATCGAACCATGCACTAGTTTCTGTCGTTTTATAAGTGACCATGTAGGCATATTATTATGTGAAATAAAATATTTTTGAGTTTGATTAGTGATGAACTTTAAGTTTTTCTTTACTTCTGCAAAAAGCCTCCCGGACAGTATAAACTTTTCCTCGTGATTCGTCAAGGTTCATTTGAACCTGGCAGGGTCATCATCTAAGGTTGTCGGTCTGAAATGATGAGTTAAACAAGAGCCACCACCGGAGTCTCGTTGGAAACATTAAACCGCTCAATCATAGAGTACAATCGTTAATATATATATGGATTCTTTTACGCATAAGTACATAAGTCTTACACGCTACATGATGAACTTAGAGTTTTTAATTTATTTTCCTGTACTTCTGACAAAAGCTTCCCTGACCGTATGAACATTTCTTCGGGATTCGTCGAGGTTCATCGATTCGGCGCTCTTCTGGTGGTTACCACCGTTGAATTTGGCTCTCAGAAGATGCAGTGGCTAGAAATAGAAAGGACGGCTGGTCCTGATAAAAAAATACCAATTTAATTCCAATTGAACCTTCTGTCCCTTTCTGCTATAGCGTCTTCTCTTTCCAGCCCAAGGGTAAAATTCGGGATCAAAAAAAGTCGTGGCGTTACCGTTCTTTGCAAAAAATGACGAATAAATTGTTGGTCTCGCCACACGTGACGGTAACGCGAGGGAGGAAAAGTATTTATTGTTGTTGGTTTTTAAAAAGATTGGCGTGGTTCCGAATTAAGAGGGTGTGATTTCTTGGATCTTTCGAAATTCATGAAATGTTATTTGTGTAGCCTTATCTATGTAATTTATGTCGAGGTTTATCGACTTTGGTATTAGCCGCATGAAAAAATGTTTTTACTTTTAGTGTATTTAATAAATTATTTAAAGGTGAATTTATTAGGCAACATAAACTCAACTGGGCACGCGTGTGGGGTTATAGCCAATTCCCTCTCACAGAAAGGAGGTATGTGTCCCAGTGCTGGGAATGTTAAGGCTAGTTATGTTAAGAATTATTGTAATGTTTTGTATGTCACATTTTTCCACCCTTATATCCCAACAGCAATACTGAAAATTCAAAACAATACATACTCGTACACATACAACAGAACCCTTATAGTTTCGATATGTCTGTTCGTCTGTCTGTCTGTCTGCCTGTCTGTCTGTCCGTCCGTCCGTATGTCACAGCCATTTTATTCCAATACTATTAAGACTATACATGTGAAACTTAGTAGATAGATGTATTCTGTAAACCGCTTTCCGATTTTATGAAAAAAAAAATTAAATAAAGGGGGGCTCCCCATACATGGAACTGAAACTGAAAATATATTTTTTCATGAAACCTATGCGTGTGAGATATCTATAGACAGGTCTTCAAAAATGACATTGAGGTTTCTAAAACCTTTTTTTTCATAAAGTCAATCGTTTAAAAGATATAAGCTTCCAAAGTAGTAAAATGTGTGTCCCCCCCCCTCTAACTTCTATAATAATGGAGTGAAAAATCTAAGAAAAATATATTTCTGTAGATCTTAATGTAAACAATCAAAATTAATTTGAATGAAATCGGGTCAGCAGTTTTTGAGATAAAGCATATTTTCTAAAACCGCAAATATAACTTTGTAATTCATACAAACACTATGAAAAACAAAGTTATTTAGCGTAGTTGTAGAAATGTAAATAAGCTAGTATTAAGAAATTTTTAAGGTTTTTTTTATTATACTGTTAGTGAATGTCAAATAAGGCATTAAGTCTACTCTTGTACCTTTATGTTGCATCTTCTTCTTTTCAAGGCCATGCTTACAAATATTTGGACCAATATGCAGCTAATTGCATAGCTCTTTTATTGGCCTTGTTAAGATCCTGCAAGGTGGCCGTGCACGAATGACATGACAAGAGTGGCTTCACACTGGCACTGTGTCTACGATGGGTCAAGGAACTCCATTTGGCCACATTATATTTACAGCGGCTAACCTGGGCCCGGAATCGATTAAGTGATTTCCAGATTCGTCACTGCAGTTTGTATCAGGGCTGTAGGTATTCTTTCGGGCTGATAAACAGTGGAGGGTGTGGGATCTCGCTTTAGATGCACCGTCTATTAAGTTTTGATAAATAGGTATATACCCAGCAACATAGGTTTTTCTTTAGCCATGAAATCTAAAAGTAGTTCGCATTCAGTTGAAATACCAAATTACTAGCAAAATATGTCAGTAAATTCGTAGCTATTTCTCAAAATGATCTGGATGAGAAGCTTACCCGGCAATCCCATCAATATCCCATACAACACGTCCAGACTGCGCGACTGTCGGTCACAGAATAAACATTTAATTCAATTCCAACTCTTTGCGACAACGATTATGCGAATACCCACGTTTTGTTATTGTTTTTTTTTTCACAGAAATTGGTTTGATTTAAATTGTTGATTTGTTGGTCGAATGTTTGTTTGTAGATAAGATTTTAAATAGAATATTTTTATGGCGGTTTGTTAATTCAGTTTTGAAACATGGTTGGATTTTTATTCTTATTTTATACAAACAGAAAGCTGAGTAAGTTGAGCTGAGGATGTTGGCGTTGATTTTTGTTCGTTTTAAAGTTCCTATTTTAAACTTGGTTTAAGTTTAGTCATGTGAAAAGAAGCTAAGCAATATATCTGTGGTATCTGATAGAATTCAGTTTTTTCTTTCACTGTATAAAAAAACCGAATAGAAAAATAAGTTAACATTATAATTGTGTATTAACTTAAACCTCCATGCTAGATTAAATACAAAGCTATTAAACAAACGTCTAATAAAACCTTCAACAGTAAAATGCCCAGGCTTATTTAATCGTATACCCTATAAACTCCTTTCTCCATTAATCCAAGCTTTTCCTTATGCAATTACAGCTTTTTTACAGCACGATTGGCTTAGGAAATGTTGACGCCGTGGTTGCTATGGCAACCGGGTAATTAGCTTTCTTGGTGAATCGATTTTTGTTGGTCACTGACCGAATGCAGTGTTTTCTTCGCTTTTTATTTTTTACACTTACGTCTTTCTCCTTGCCGTGAAAAGTTTTGTGTGTTTTTGGAATAGACTGTCCATCTGAAAATTTTAAAGCGTGAATAATAATAATAATAAAACTAATATAATAATAGTCTTTTTAAGGAAAGTTATTTATTTTAGATATTTTCGTATACATATTTTGCCTACCTCAGATTGTATTGTTTGCTTACTTTAGAAATAAAAAAAAACACATTTACAACGTGTAATTTAAAGGGAATATACATACCAAGTGCATGGCTTCTTTGGATGATAACAAAATATGATATAGCAAGGGTTTTGTAATCCTATGTCTACATGTGTGAAACTTATAAGATATTGATTGAACAGAGACCCGAAATTTTCAAATTAAGAAGAACTAAGCGAATTTTCGTGTTATTGGCAAGTGACGTGAAAACTTATTGACCCTCGTAGTGCTGTAACACGTTTGTTATGATTGATATTCAAGAAACATATGAAACCGATAATTTGGTATCAATTCTTTGAGACACTATTTTGAGCTGAAACTGTGCATAGAGCCTCCATACCAGATATTGTCTTCAGCCCTTTTGGATAGATATGAGGTGTCTGTTACACATTGTATATGCGATAGATATACTTTTGTATTACTAAAAACACGAAAGTGCGAATGGACAATGGCAAAAACCGTCAGAGATGATGATGGAGTCTATGAAGTATATATCATTTGGGCCATTATACATTATACATTATACATATAAGCTGTATTAGCTAATTAATTTACGTAGGCTGAACTGCGCGAGGCAGCTAATTATTACATTTATAAACGGTGGCTTGATGCTTGATTCCATAAAAAATACAAAAACAATAAAAATTTAAAGACTAAATTTTTCTTACTATTTAATTCCGAAACTGCGTTAATGGGATATAATAATAATAATTCAACCTATTACGTTCCTGTTGTTGGGACACAGACCTCCTTCTTATGAGAGGGAATAGATCGTAATCCACCTCGAGGATTTCACTCTCTCATCTTCGAATTATTGTCCTAGGAAGTTTAAGTTCTAAGTTGAGCTGCACGATAACTGAAAAATGCTTGCACTGTCTGGACAGGTCCGCTCAAATTTGCGTAGTTTTTTCCTCAAAAGAACACCACAGACATGAACCTGCATGCCTCTCATATACAAATGCAAATTGTATGGACTATAAAAGAGACTGACCTCTGAGTTTGTTTCGGTGTTTCTTCTCAGAGTAGTCAGTTATGAAATACCTGCCTCATCTAGCTAAACTAAACTTAACACGTAAAAAACATGACGTGTAAAAGTGTTATTTATAACCAATTTACAAATAAATATTTCATTTCACTTCATAGGACAAGTCGGTTTCCTCATAGTTTTCATTCAGTGATTTGAGAGTATAGGTATACAACGTGTAATTTAAAGGGTATATACATACCAATTGCACGGTTTCTTTGGATGATAATAAACGATATGGCAAGGGTTTTGTAATCCTATGTCTACATGTGTGAAGTATAATAGAAATTTCAATACATTGATACCAGAGGCAGAATTTTCAAATTAAGAAGAACGAAGAGAATCACCATGTTATTGGCAAGTGACGTGGAAAGTTATTGACGCTCGTAGTGCTGTGACATGTTTGTTATGATTGGTGTTCAAGAAACATATGAAACCGATAATTTGGTATCAATTCTTTGTGTCACTTATTTTGAGCTGAACCTGTGCATAGAGACTCCATACCGGATGTTGTCTTCAGCCCCTTTGGATAGATGTGGGGTTTCCGTTACACGTTGTATAAAGTGATGTGCCTGACTGGGATTGAACGTACGTCCTGTATCTCGCAAGACGGGCTCTTTACCACCACTGCTCTTTATCAGAAACTTTGGGACATAAATTATATGAAAATAAGCGTCAATGACCTAATGGCTAAGGTGTCGGTCTTGTGATCGACAGGCTACGGGTTCGAACCCCACCCGTTACACTATGGCCGTGAACCCACTCCAGACACAAGCATATTTAGCTTAGTTGGAAGGGTTAACAAGTTTGCTAGTAATCTGAATTCTATCCACATTGCTATTTTTTTTTAATTATTATAAAAAAATATTATTATTTACTGCTAGTTTTCATTAAAAAAAAAAACATCAGTCCTCAGCTACCGTTCTGCTTACCCCCCAACGCTGCACAAGCGTGATAGCCGTTTAATTTTCGAGCACTGACGCTCTGAATATTCAGGTGGGGTCAGCCATACCCGGGTCAAGGGTGCCGATTACGATGTATTATGCAACACTAAATGAGATCACGTGATCGCGTGTTAAGATACATTTTTGAGTAACTGACAGCAAAACAAATACTTAAATGGATGCGGTTTTACGGACAAGAAACTACATTTAATATATTTTTATTAATAAATCTTGATATTCAAAGTGCTTTTTAATTGGTTTTTTTTCGCTTTGACTTTGAGCCAGTAATAACCAGTTAGTGGTTCTTATTACAATTTATGTAATATCAGATTTGAGGTGTAGATTAAGAGACACAATTTAAATGTACTGAATAACAGTAATAGATTACCGAGGCTACTATCGTCCAAATATGTATTGCTTATTCTGTTTTCTTTTCTTCTGTGGCAACACTACAAGCAAACACCTAAATTAATTTCGTCCTGTATCGTTTTTGTGTTTAGTGTTTATTTAATTTTGTTTGTATGATATAATATGAACGTAATTATATAGATTTATCAGAATTGAGTAATGGTGACCAGTGGTTACGCGGCTGATTTACAAGTATTTATTTTTAAATGAGAACTAGCAATGTTTTATTTTTATTGATAATAGGCTCGCATTTGACCGCCATCTCACCTGATGGTAAGTGATGATGTGGTCGAAGATGGAGCACGCTTACCTAAAAGTAACCTATTCACTCTTGAATTAAAGACACCTAAGTTATAGCTATCGGGAAACACAGACTCCGGCAGGAAATTCCACTCCTTAGCCGTACGTACAATGAAGGTATTTCCAAAACGTTTAGTGCGTATGGGTGGGATGTCCACCATGTAACGATGACGCTTCGCCGTTTGTCTTGTAGTTCGATGATGGAACGGGCTTGGCGGAATAATATTGTATAATTCCATCGCACACTCCCCGAAATGTAACCGATAGAAAACCGAGACATTACGCATTAAAATAACAATAAAAACATAAAATGATTCAGTTAATTGCAAATTTGAATGGACATTCATTAACGACTATGCAATAATTCTATGATTAATTAATCATTTATTTTAATTTTTATCCTGTGCTAGTTGCAAAAAAGGCGGAAGAATGATTTTTGCTTTTTTAGTGTTTTATCTGTTATTAGCAGCATCATTTAAATAATTATAGTGGTTTCATTCTAAGTCCTCTTGGTTGACTGGTGGGATTGCCAAGCGAATTATATCCGCCTTTGAACCCATGTGCATGTATTCTTAATAAATGTAGGATGTTAATTCAGAAAGCATAATAAAATTAAGAAACTCGTTGCGTATATACGCAGCAATGAGTGAATGAGAGAGTATGTGAATGAAGGAGTACATAACGAGCCAAGATTTTGTAAGACGCAAAGACATTAAGTTAATAAAATAAAATGAAAATAAAAATCATTTCATTCAGATGTCCCAACATTTATATAAATTAAGGTTATAAATTACAAACTAAGATTAAAGGAGTATTCGGGAAGTTAAGAGTTTTATTTAGGTCATCCTCACCACCCTACATAAATACTTATATTTTTATTCGTCGCTAGTTGACTTCTTGGCATGCCTCACTATTATGCCGACCATACAAGATTCTTCATTAAGCGTAATTGCTGAAGATTTCACTGACCTAGTCAAATATTCCACTGAAACTGAGTATCTCAGATGTAATTATAATTATTTATATGCTCATGTTCTCATAACTAGGGATATTACGACGTTCGAGTCGCATACGCACTTAGCTTATATTCTGATTGAAAAACGAAATACTAGTAAATTATAAGATATTGTTACGCCAGTCGCTTAGCTAAGTACGTCGAGAAACTTCAACCGACATCTAGAATGTTCGAGACACTAACGCCACCTGGAGGCGAGTAGCAGTACTGAGTATATAGAGAAACTTCGACCGACTTCTAATACGTTCGAGACACTAACGCGATCTGTCGGCGAGTAGCAGTACTGAGTATCTCAAGTAGATTCTGGAACATTCCTGGCAGTATAGGCAGTGAGTAGATTTTACAAGAATGTTCTAGAACTCATAGACCGGGCTATAAATAGATCGCAGAGGAACGCAGACAGAAGTCTTATTTCAAGATACGAGGTGATATAATCGAAGCTTTACAAGTGAATTTCGGTGCGATTTAAATGTTGAGTGACAAGTATTTTACTGTGAAGAACTGTGTTAATTTTTATTTGGTGTTTATTTAAGTAAAGTGTTAATTTTGGTTTAATTGGTGTAAATTATTTCTATCCAGAACCACAGCTCGTAACAATATAGATAAAAATCGGTTGTCTGTAAAGTCGGTTTACTGACGATAGTTGAACGTGACAACGTCATAAGAAAATACTGATGGAATGGTTGCATTTTTCAAAAGAAAATTTTAATTTTATATCACTATTACTGCACTTCTCATGACAATGGAAGAATCCCTATACAGTGACGTCATCTCTTAGCGTTTTATGATAGCCTAGTACTTGACTCGTTGAGTCATACATAAATGTCAAAGAATCCCTACACAGTGACGTCATCTCTTAGCGTTTTATGATAGCCTAGTACTTGACTCGTTGAGTCATACATACATGACAAAGAATCCCTACACAGTGACGTCATCTCTTACCGTTTTATGATAGCCTAGTACTTGACTCGTTGAGTCATACATAAATGTCAACTTGTAGATCCAATTTGATTTGCTTTGGAACGCCTCAGAGCGATGAAACGCCTCAGAGCGAGGTAACGCCGCATGAGTCATGTATTTTCGTGCGTGCAGCCAGCTTCATCGAATTATAAGACGTTGTCACGTCAAAATATTTTACGCTCTGAAGACAAGAGTTTCCTTATATTTATATACCAACTATATTAATCATGATTTTAGCCTTTTTCCAACTATTTTGGGGTCAGGTTCAAGTTTAACTAGATGCAGCTGAGTACGTGGAGCGACGAGCCCCCAATGTCATAATTACAGTAAGTAAAAAAAATGAAATGTTGGGAAATCGCACTTTTGTTTTGAAATGTTTAAGTTGGTGTATCTTGATAATCATAGCAGATAGCTTAAATATTTAAACGGATAACAAAAGATACATATTTGTAGATTAGTCCTCAATATAATTTATTTGTTAAATATTGATGTTTTTTTTTAATCTAATGAATTGTATCTATAATTACCACTTCTATCAGCCCAACTAACACTTTCTTAAGCGTATTTACAGTAAGTCGGTAAGATACTGTAATTACATTGTTACAGTAAGTATATCTGCTCACTCACTTACTTGATATACATCAAATAAGTGGCTTACGGATTGGTTTTATTTTTTGTGAATTATACAAGTTATAAATAGAGTAACTATACTTACTGTGAAAATGAGAAGCTAAAACGCCATATTTAAATAATGTCAATCTACCAGATCATTAGTTACTGTAAATGCGACAGTGAAAATACGAAATAAAACATAAGTTTAATACAGTAAGTCTCTCTTACTGTTATTATTATAATGAACGATTGAGTCTTCTTAACATTTACTGTGATTGTGCTTGTCGTAACTTTGTTAACAAATTAGATATAAAAATAAAGAAAAATTTTCCTTATAGGGCTTGATTTAAGGATCACAGTAATGTAAAAAAAGTCAATAACACCAGTAACTGTAATTATGACATCGGGGGCAGATCCGACCTCCACATCCCACTGGGATTGGGGTTGGGTAGTACGATATGCGTAGCCAGACCGGTGTCACATTTTCTGGCTTTTAACTACCCGGAATAACTGTCAAAGAGGACCAACAGTTTAACGTCTTCTACAGATACCTTCTACGGGGAGTGTGCGCAGGAGCTCCATGACCTGATCCCTCCATCTCCCTTTCACTACCGGTCTACCAGACGCACGGCTGGCTACCATCCACACTTCACCATCACCACCATACCGTCTTGTCGCACCAAGCGAAGTTTTCTACAGCCAAGCTGTGGAATTCTCTGCCGGCTTCTGTGTTCCCTGCCACTTATGACCTTTCAGCCTTTAAAGCAAGAGTGAGAAGGCATCTTCTGTGCTCACTCGTTCCATCGTAGACCTCATATATCGCTTACCATCAGGCGAGATTGAAGTCAAGAGTGGGCGTTTTTTTTTTAGTCGGGATGACCCGAATAAAAAAAAACGTGTTCTCCGAGGCACGGTGGAATCTCGATGTTAAGACGCTCACCCATCTACATATCGACCTCGGAAAGCATTGCTTAACCTTGAATATCCACCCGTGTGACTGTTAATATTTACCAAATATTTAATAAGTTCACTTTGTTGATAACGTCATAATTGCACAGGATAAAATTATAGTGTACAATGAGCAGTCATACCGCACAGGGCAATCTCATACCAATTTAGTCAACCTACATATGCCCCATTAGGGTAAAATAAATACACACATCAAAAGTGTCTAGGGATCAACATATATTTTTGCAATAACTTTTCTCCTGATTGTAATTAATTAAAATTTTCTTTAAGGATTCATCAAATAAAGTGTTTTCGTTTGTCACAGTAACGATAAACCAAGTCACCTTTGCATTAATAAAGAAATTTGCCATTTTCCTAATAAAGGGATTTTTGACATTTGAACCACTAACATTAAAGTTCGAAAAAAAGACTGAAATAACAGTTTTCTTTAAAATTTTATTGGGTAACTTAAACAATTAATAATCCGTGTTTCTACCGCGAACACTAACAACACAAGAACATCGGTTTGGCATACTCAAAATGAGTTCATCCAAATCACGCTGTGGAATGGCCGCCCATGTTCGTTGCAACAACAAAAAAAGGTCTTCTTGCGACTGGATACCCTCCATATTCGGCAGAGCTCTTCTCTGTAGCATATCCCATGCATGCTCAATCGGGTTCAAGTCTGGCGACTGAGCAGGCCAGAGCAGGACATTGATATTAGCTGCGGCGAGAGTCTGTCTTACAACTCTTGCGGTGTGCGGTCGTGTATTATCATGCATTAACTGAAATAAGGGACCGATTTGCACTTGTAGAGGAACGATGACGTCAGATACAATCGTCTCAGCATAAATTTGAGCGTTGAGGTTGCCTCTGATCCAAATCAACTCAGTTCTTCCGCCGATCCAAATACCCGCCCATACCATGATGGTTCCACCACTATAAGGATGGACTTCTTGGCAGGATTTTAATCGCTGTTGGCGTCCAGGGGTTCTCCAGTGTCGTATACGTCTTGTATCCGGTCTCATACCAAAACGAGACTCATCAGAAAAGCACACGAAACGCCATTGTTCTTCTGCCCAATTTCAGTGTTCAAGAGCCCATTGATATCGAATCCTACGATTGTGCATTGCTATAGGTGGTACCCGTAGCGGTCTTCGGGAATGAAGGTTCACTTCATGCAAGCGGTTTCTGACTGTTTGGTCGCTAATTAAGTTTCCTGAAGAGTGATGAAGCCTCACGGCTAACATCATGGCGGTTATTGTTGGAGATCTTCGAGTTAAGATTTGAATGTATCGGTCTTGTCTCCGTGTGGTGCAGCGATACCGTCCTCCATGGCGCTCAGCCACGGTACCAGTGCTTCGGTAACGTGTCCAAAGTCGACTGATAACACTCTGACTTGTATTCAGAGCTAAAGCCACAGTACGTTGCCGGGAACCAGCTTTTATCATTCCCACGGCTCTGAGCATTTCTTCCCTGCTTAAATGACGTTGCCGCTCCATAATAACGTTGGTTTTAATCAGTAGTAGGGAAACAGTGGCACTAATAATGTCTTCAATGCGTTGTATGTTTTTATAGGGAAAATATTGACAGCTGATTTTCATCTTTTACTCGAATTTGATTAACAGTTCCTGTTTCAAATTATGAAATGCACCAAAAAGGATCCATATAAATTTATAAAATCATAAATTTATTACAAAGCCACATCTCAATCTCAAGAAATCCGCATAAAAATGCTTGATCCCTAGACACTTTTGATGTGTGTATGTTACTAAAAAATGTTTTTTGATTTTTTCCTTTTACTTACCTTAGGGCCTATGCACACCACGTTTTTTAAACGCGCATTTGTAGCCATACAGAAGCGCCGGTGCCGCGCGTTTGCATCGATACAAACGACAACAAACTGCTCCGTAGGATAAAGTCTTGCCGTTCTAAAACGCGCGTCGACGGCGCGTTTAAAAAATGTGGTGTGCACAGGCCGTTAGGCTTAAATGTGCAATATATGTAGGTACTTAATAAAGCAGTACCTAAATGAATTCGTATAGATATTCGTAAAGAGAGAGACAGAGAGAGAGAGAGAGTACTGGTAGTCGAGTACCTATACAACGTGTAATTTAAAGGGTATGTACATACCAAGTGCATGGCTTCTTTGGATGATAACAAACGATATGGCAAGGGTTTTGTAATCCTAAGTCTATGTGTGTAGAAATTATTACAAATTCCAATACACTAATACCAGAGACCAAATTTTTCAAATTAAGAAGAACGAAAAGAATTATCGTGTTATTGGCAAGTGACGTGGAAAGTTATTGACCCTCGTAGTGCTGTGACACGTTTATTATGATTGGTATTCAAGAAATATATGAAACCGATAATTTGGTATCAATTCTTTGAGTCAGTTATTTTGAGCTGAAACTATGCATAGAGACTCCATACCAGATGTTGTCTTCAGCCCTTTTGGATAGATATGCGGTTTCCGTGAGGCCGTGCGCGCACTGCCTTGCGGTGGCCGCAATTCCGGTAGTTCTACCGCACCGCAAAATTTGTGAAGTATGGAGTGTCATAGAAGTGCGCGCACTGCGGTAGAACTACCGGAATTGCGGCCACCGCAAGGCAGTGCGCGCACGGCCTTACACGTTGTATACAGGTACGACTTGTTTTAGTTAGCAGTTCTAATTCAGGCAGACACATTACTTTGTGTTAATTTCCTTATCACCAATGCTCTCATGATGGTGAAAGAAAATACCGTGGGGGAACAGGCATAATTACTAGGACTG
This sequence comes from Tholera decimalis, assembly GCA_943138885.2. Lineage (NCBI taxonomy): Eukaryota > Metazoa > Arthropoda > Insecta > Lepidoptera > Noctuidae > Tholera > Tholera decimalis. Next base: position 35,850,322 of record OW964567.2, read on the forward strand.
TAAAATTTGAAAGACATGTGATCTCCACAAACCTGCACTGGCTGTTGTGAATTATAGAAATTTATCCAGCACTGTTGTGGATTTCCCAGCAGCGGAAACGTTAAAGGCTGGTCTGTTATATTATTTTAGTCATAGTGTTATTCGTAGAAAAAGGTAAGGTCTCGTTGTAATGAGCTCAATTTTATAGATACGTATGTTTTTGTTTTTCAAAGGGCCCGAGTGCACGTGTCCTTTATAAGGAATTATCTCGCCGGCTGATCGATTCCTTGCGTGACCGGAGGGCTGGCTCGTTCTTTGCCCAAATACTAAGCATTGCTATACAACGTGGCAATGCTGCCAGTCTTCTGGGTACGTACGCGATGTGGAGGAGTACTTTGACGCCTAAGCTTGTTTTTTTTTATTTTAATTTTTATGTACATAATTAGGTTTAGCAGTGTTTTTTAAATTCAATGTTTTATTTTGTTATATAATAAAAAAATCCAAAGTGTATATGTTTAGGTGCAATGTGTGTATGTATTACAGTGTAAATCGCTGGCATTGAATCATGATGACCGTAATTATGAGTTAATTTTCTACTCCGATGGCTCGGACGTGAGGAAAGAGTAATGGAGGAAGCTATGACGAAAATAGTATTTAATTACTGACCAATAGGTAGGTAGCTTATAGGAATTGTTCCATTTTTTCCACTTGGTTGGTCACATGCAAGTTATGATGCTGCCTATTTATAGGTCGGTGATTGATGGCAGTCTCTATATTTTATTACCAAACTGCCACTAAGCCAAAATTAAGGTATTTTATGCTTATAATATTTAAAGAATGAGGAAAGAGGAGCTCAGGTCTAACTAACATCAATCGCATGGGTTGAATATAAAGATAAAGCAACGCTAGCCGTGGTTAGTGGATAGTTGCTATTTATTTTACCCACATATTTATTTTCTCCTCCTGTGTCAAATCCATCCAAAAGTTTTCTGTAAAAGATCGCTTTTAGCGATAAGACCACCCATTAAATCAAATCAAATCAAATCAAATTTATTTATTTGTTAACATAGGTAAAGTAGATATAATTATTTATAGGTGTTATATTAATAAAAAGAGCGCTATGTTATGCCAGGAGGCGTACAAATATGTTGTGCAAATCTACTGAAAAAATACATTACACAAAAAAATTACTAAAATATTTGCAAAATCATGTATAATTTTGGTATTAAATAAAAAATAAATTAAATTGAATAATAACTGATGTCAGACTTAAATGAAGAATTATTAAAAATGTCAAATTGACAAATGCATATTAAAATGTTAAATGATTAAATTTGTCAAAATTAATTTTAATGTCAAAAATATTTAAATTGCCAATGTTACTAAATATCTATATCATTAGTTGTCATTCTAAATTAATTCACCATTTAAGAAATCGTCACCACAGACAATACAGACCTCCATATTTTATCCTCATTTGGGTATGCAGATATTTTTGCAAACACAATTGAAATTAGAGTTACATTAAAATAAAAGTAACGTAATTAAAAATGTTAGCCAAGTCATATTTAATTGTAACACCCTTTTTAGGGTTCCGTAGCCGAATGGCAAAAAACGGAACCCTTATAGTTTCGTCATGTCTGTCTGTCCGTCCGTATGTCACAGCCATTTTATTCCGAAACTATTAGGACTTTTTACATGTGAAACTTGGTAGATTTTAGAATTTTTTTAAGAAAAAATTAAAAAATATTTAAAATAAATACATGGAACTAAAACTGAAAATATTGTTTCATGAATTCTATACGTGTGTGGTATCTATAGACAGGTCTTTAAAAATGACATCGAAGTTTCTAAATCCACTTTTTCATAAAGTTAATCGTTTAAAAGATTCTCCAAAGTGGATTAGCTTCCAAAGTGGTAAAATGTGTGTCCCTCCCGTCTAATTTCTATAATAATGGAGTAAAAAATCATCTAAAAAAATATATGTCTGTTCATCTTAATGTAAACTTTCAACCAAAATTAGTTTGAACGAGACCGGGTTAGCAGTTTTTGATACAGCATATGTTCTAAAACCGCAAATATAACTTTGTAATTCATACAAATACTATGAAAAACAAAGTTATTTGGCATAGTTGTAAAAAATGTTATTAAGATAGTTTTAAGAAATTTGTAAGATTTTTATTTTTATTTTTGTTTAATAAATATACATAGATATATTATATTATTATACTTACTACGGAACCCTTCATGGGCGAGTCTGACTCGCACTTGGGCAATTTTTAGTTTTAAGTCCTTATTTAATTCTGTTATGGTGTACAATAAAGAGTATATCTATCTATCTATCAAAAACAGTAATTCAAATTCATCAGTAATTTAGAAAACAATATTGAAATATCATGAAACTGTTTTGATTTGAACTTTTTCCGCAAAGTTAATTTAATTTTTGGAAAAAAAAAGTCTTAACCACACTAGTAATTTCTCCTGTCAGGGGTGCGTTTATAAACATTAAAATTAATTTGCACAAACACCCAGACCGAAACAAATACCTATCTTAAGGCCATACCAACTTGTTTTCCGTAGCGGGTAATCGGTCAACCAACGAATTTCATAACAAGGATTAAACCGCTGATCATTTAGGCCCAATATTGATCTTTAAATGATGAAATTGTTGACCATTTGAGACCCTATACTGTAATGTTTAATTGAACAATACACTCGTTATATGCAATGCCTCAACATTTCCTGTAATCGTAAACTTTACGTAAATGTATCTGTAAGGTTGTGAACTAAGGGTACTGTATTTTTTTATATTGATAATAGGCTCGCGTTTGACCAACATCTCACCAGATGGTAAGCGATAACCTGGTCCAAGCTGAAGCAAGAGAAAATGTTATTTTGAAATGGTAGGTACTCAGTGGGGAAAAATAGGTTCTTATTTTTATATTACTGTTACCCCCACATCAATGTATACCTACCAGAAATGTAACCTCCATGTCCTTTGTATAATTATGTACTTACTTAATTAAAATGTAATACTTAAAACTTAATGTAAAAAAGCTGTTATTGTGTTTTTTGAATATAATTATTTATTTATTACTTTTATTAGTCCTTTTTTTTCGGTGGGAAAATCACCAAATGACTCCTCTCCTAGTGGAGTGGAAAGGAATATCAGATTTCTACTGACTTAAAACCCACCCTGTTTCTTCGGCCTTTGTGGTCCGAGACCGCAGTATCTAGTTAGAACATTCCCGCAATTGCCCTATAGGACCCGTCAATTCTGCTGACTGCTCTATGAGACACGCTTGGAAACTTAATAAACTCTACACCTTATAACCGGACTTTCAATTCGATGCAGTAGACTGACAGTTTCTGAGTTATCAGATAATGACGACTACGAAATTGTGATTTTACTAAATTAGTCGATTCAGGAATAAAATCGAATAACGATGTAAACAACTTTTTTAAATCATATTGTGAGAAAATAACAAAAAGTAAAATATATATAACCGATAAAGGAGCATGAAAATAAAACGAATGAACCATGATAATATTTTTTATTTTTTGCAATTCAACGGTGTTTAGGTTGCAGTGGTGCGGGGGCAGTCTTTTAATAGTAATCTCGCGCAATTTATTAAAATATTCTTCACATGAAACAATTTCCAAAAGAGTGGCTTTTATCATGTTTGTTAAAAAGATTTTAATATTTTTAATAAAAAATAGATTTATTTATAATAAAATCTAGTTACTACTTCAAAATAAAAGACAATAGTGTAAATTTTATCATTTATTATATATTTGTCACGATTAAAAATTGCTCATCTATTATTCGATTGATTGAATCCATCACTATTAGGTTAAATAGGGTATCATTAATTTATTAAGTGGCACTAGCTTATGTCAGATTACTGCATCGAATTAAAAGTCCGGATATAGTCAAAATATGTGGTTTGGCCGTTTCGTTACTACAACAACTATTGTAGAACAGAAAAGTAATGGACTGTCAATAGAGATAAGGGTATACAACGTGTAACGGAAACCCCATATATATCCGAAAGGGTTGAAGACAACATCTGGTATGGAGTCTCTATGCACAGTTTCAGCACAAAATAACTGACTCAAAAAATTGATACCAAATTATTGGTTTCATATATTTCTTGAATACCAATCATAACAAACGTGTCACAGCACTACGAGGGTCAATAACTTTCCACGTCACTTGCCAATAACACGATAATTCTTTAAGTTCTTCTTAATTTGAAAAATTCGGTGTCTGGTATCAGTGTATTGGAATTTGTAATAAGTTCTACACACGTAGACTTAGGATTACAAAACCCTTGCCATATCGTTTGTTATCATCCAAAGAAGCCATGCACTTAATATGTATATACCCTTTAAAGAGTTAGAAGCAGATACAGCAAAATATCGTTTTTTTTTACTAGGAAGAAAAAAATGCAATCTCTTGACTTTAGCACAATAATTTTATTGACACAATAACACAAACACGACAAAAAATGGGCAAGTGCGAGTCAAACTCGCGCACTAAGGGTTCCGTACCATGGTCTATAAAAGAACAAAAAATATCACATTTGTTGTATGGAAGCCCCGCTATACTATTTATTTTACTTATTTTTTAGTATTTGTTGTTATAGCGGCAACAGAAATACATCATCTGTGAAAATTTAAACTGACTAGCTATCACGGTTCATGAGATACAGCCTGCTGACAGTCAGACACACAGCGGAGCTTTAGTAATAGGGTCCCATTTTTACCGTTTGCGTACGGAACCCTAAAAAACGAACCCCTGTTAATATGCACATTATCTCAAGAACTGATGTCTCAAATCAAATTATACCTACACTTTACCATAGAACATTCTAAGTGCATCAGTATCATCAAACCTATAACTTTTCCATTACTTAAACACAATCCATATTGCGTAGATCACTTCCCATAAGATGCAGATGAGCACCTGACGATAAACATATGCTATAAAATCACTATTAAAGTATCAGCATATTAATCAGTTGCATAATGACTACCATATCACTTAATTCCATAGTATTTAAAATTAACTTCGAAAATTCAGTCTTCATTTTCAACCTTAAGTTGCAAAACTCAAGGTTGAAGTTAAAGCGCAAACATTTGTGTTGTAGTTGGGTCGTTTTGTTGTTGAGCAGTGATTGGTTCGTGATCATGCTGCATTGCACAGCTCGCGGTGACCTTCAAGCACTCACGCGCAGTTTCTTACAGTCGCAAGCAAAAGTGTTGGAGGTATTTTCTGATTAATTCATTAAAATTAGCCAAAATACTTCTTAATGGAAAAAATAATTATAGTTCTACATAGTTTGCATAAGTTAATATAGAGATACTGCATTTATCATCATCTTTCTATTTTAGTTATACTTTTCAATCTAGTAGGTATGCAAAGAAGTGACAATTATTTTATACACTATTCAAACTAAATTAAAATAAAGTATCAATAATATCACCTCCAGAGCTGTTGACTGGTAATGTAGACTGGCGGCATTTCCACGTTGTATGGCAATGCCACGTTGCCACTTTGTATGCCTTTGACCAAAGTAATAACAGGAAATGTCAACCAGCCTTTTCGAAATTTCCTTAAAAAGGCTGAGTGCTTAAGAGCCCTTCGGTCTGCAATTTTAACCCCTCGAAAATATAGCTATAATATACACTGAGCTTCGATCAATAAGTACTATTATTGATCGAAGCCACTGAACTTTTATTGATGTAGATTTGTGATGTTAGTTTTATATATGCCAGCCAATCATGATACAAGAGCTCAAAGTTAAAATAAAGTATAGTTTTTAAAACATCATTACTTTTAATGACAGTTTAAACAACATCTTCATAAACGACTCCAAGAAAATATCCCATTAAAACTTATTTTTGCAATCTCCAAATAAATTTTTCTCAAAGCCTAAACTGCCCAAATCGAAAAACTTAAATGACCAAAAATGACTTGTCATTTAAGTTAGAACAGCTTGAGACATTAGAATATTCCATTAAAGTTGCGATTTTGATTCGGCTTAATACCGAGTAAGTTAACTGGCACAAGTTTCAGGAGTTCTATCGTAGATGGGAAGTTGCTAAGTTCATATGAAGGCGGCGTCTTACATGCATTCACTACGCGGTGAAACTTAAGCAAACGATATCACAGTAATAACGTAAAAAAAACCTTCTAACAGAAATTCCCAAGAAGTCGGAGATATTATAGCCCACAAGTGTGGGGAGCTCGTGGCTCAATAATAACAGCCGCATGTATCGATCTACAAGGCAAGTGTGTGTTGTAGATCGACACATACGTCGATCCATGGATGGTCTGATCCTAATAAACGTATCAATATCCCCCCTGGCACACGTCAGAAAACCTCATTCGCCTAACATCAATTTTCCACACTCAGTGCAAATATTTATAAAAAGCCTCACAAAGACCTCAACATCCGTTACCTCAACAAATACAATAAGTGACAGAATGCCTCCTTCAACTGGATTACATACAAACTGAGTCCCTACTTACATTCATTGCTTAACATTGTAACACACCTGTTTCCTCATTGCTTATTGATATTTATTGTATTTTGCTGCACACTTAGAACTACCATCACCCACATTATATACTCCTGTGCAGTTACACACAACCACTCACACACTTCTACATCTACACACACTGTCACACAGTTGGACAAATTGACACACACTGCTCTACATCCTCGAGTTAATCTTCCTTTTTTTCATATTTTGCTTAATATTTATCTGTTTATCATAAATATTTACGGTTTAGTCCTTTAGCTTAATATACACTTCACATGGTAGACCAACACACTTCGCACAAGTAATGTACTATGTTATGAAACATTTAAGCCGATCACTGCCTTTTAAGTCACAGGTAACCCTAGTTTAAGAGGCAGGGTTCACCGACTTTGAGTACAAATGTTGTATTATATACAGGTAATAGCCATGATGAACTGACCATGTATCAACAATATGTATGTATCAACCATGTCCTGTTTTGATGATAAATAAACGTTTATTATTATTATGGATAAATGACCATCATAACGCGAGCGTGTCCTTGGTGCGCAGGGTACAAGCCAGCTCCAACGCTGTTCTGGCAATGATTGCGGGAAGGCTGGATTGTCCATAAGTGAGACACTGTTGTGACCGTCATATTTTAATGTTAAGAAAACAAAAATAACTTGACATTTTCTAGGTAATAGCTGTAGTTTGATCATTTAAAAATTTACTATTGATCTGGAATTTAATTTGATAATTTGATTTTTTTTACATGAATGAAATTGACATTCATTGTAAATTAAAAAAAAAATAGGAAGCGGAGCAATTGATTGAATTTGTATTTTTATTTTATATGGGTCTTGGACCAGAAATAAATGAATTTTATTTATTGTTATTTTATAACATAATCGCAATTCCTCTATTCCGAAAAGAACTGTTTATACATCTTCTACGGTATTTACGGGTAGTCAGAATTACCTAGCTACTGAGTTGTGGAGACAGCTACAGATAGGCAGAAAATATGAGATCTACATAATCTACAAGAACATAAGGTCATTTTCTCCTGAATGTGCACAAGATCATGATCCATTGTCAAATGTTATATTCTAAAAAGGACATGTGTCTTTGAAATATTTTCTATTTTCGTCAATACAAACAGAACAGGCTGTCGAGATGCTATGTACTGTTCAGTCAAATTATTAGTCCAAAGTTGTTTTTCTTACCTTAAAATTAAAGGATAATCTGCCAGCTCCGTTCATCATTGTACGTAAATAATGGCATGCGGCTAATCTTCAAGATTGAAAGCAATTGGCGGAATTAAATAATTGTTGTTATACCATTAAATAATTCTGTATTACGTATTGCACTGAATCATGTTGATATAAGAACTTTCCACGTTTGTTGTTGTTAGTTCTAGAGTATTCTAGTTCTGGATGGCAGGTGTTTGTTTCATTAAAATTGTATCATCTTCATTATTTCAGCCGAAATACATCCACTGCTGAAGACTTATATTTATTTTTGAGGTCTCCTCAGGTAGAGTTCCTCTCTCTCTCTCTCTCTCATACACACACACGCGCACGCGCACACACACACACGCAAGGACATGCACACGCAGTCATTTCTTTTTATTGTTTAGTTTTACTGTTTCAATACCTACAAGTGATAGTTATTCTATGTATTTTGTTATGAAATGTTTATGTATAGCGGAGTACACTGATTACTGTAACATAACGTCACCTAGCAAAGGAGTTAGGGAATTTACATGAAAGGTTACTATACAGCTCACTAAAGTTTTTTATTACTTCTGGCACGGGATCGACAGCTTAGATTCTTTTATGAGGTAAGAAATATTTCGGATCTGTTTCGAACTGATTTGGTTTGCGCTGCTGAGGCACGAGCTATTCAACTAACATAATAGATACTATTCAAACTTCAATAGCCTAATTCAATTCATTTATACTCAAGTATTATAATGGAAGGAAACTACAGCAAATCCCCTAGAAGATAAACAAGAAAAGAATATACAAAATCAAAAGTATGAGGAGGACAGAGTAAGAGAAGATTATTGGAAGAGCGCAGACTTTTAGCTTGTGAAGAACATACGGTTAGAATTCATTTATTTCTGTCACTCATATAAATTATCAATAACACGTCAGTAACAAATAAAAAAACAAAAGGTTTTGGACTTGTGCTCCAAGGGTTGCAACTTTGAATCCCACCCATTACACATATTGCCGTGAACCCAGACACAAGCATATTTAGCTTAGTTGGAGGGGTTAACAAGATTACTAGTAATGTGAATTCTACCCACATTCCTAGTTCTCTTTTTAATAATAAAAATGTATCATTAAACGTAGCATTGCATAGCATCGCATAGCTTAATCCACGCAGGATAGAAGTCTAGGTGGGTGGAGTCTAAATCTCATGTTACTATAACTTCTCTCTGAGTTGAACGTGGCGTAAGAACCAATTTCGGAAACATACCTAAATTACTGTATATGTACGGTTTTACGACCGAAAACCAATTAATTAAAGCGTGCTTTCTAAGGATTCCTGAAGGTTGAATTCCGGCACTTTTTGCGCGTGGGCGTGATACGTCTTTTTTAATTTATGTACAAAGAGATGGGGTTCTTTGATGAGTGAGAGATATCAGAAGCTCTTCTTGTCACTTTTGACCTCGCTTTGATATTACTAGAAGATGAATGTTTCCTCTAAATTTTTTTTAACTTATTTGTTCGAAATCAATCGTCGCTTCGACGCCTAAGTCTATTTTTGTTTTTTTTGTATGTAAATAGTTAAGCTTAGGAGTGTTTTTAAAATTATATTAATAAAACATGGCAACTATTATAAAAACATCGTCACTAATGTAAGTATAAATTATTATTGTAATTATCAACTAGACCTCTTTGGATGATGTGTAGTCTACCAACAAGGGCTAGCGCAGCAAGGGCAAGAGATGGCGGGAGATTGCCCGGAGAGCTGTGACCGCTTCCACCACCGACAAAGACGCTTCAACATGAATACAACTATACTGTCAAGAGTGAAACGACAAAGCAGAAGAATAATGTTGTGCAATGTGCGTGTCCAAATTGACTGATTTACACAAGATCCTCGTAGTCGCATATAATTAAATTGAAAGGAACTCATTGGTGCCTAAGTTTAAATATATAAAAACTAGCTTTCGTTTCATCAAAAGCAGCCTATGGCACTCTCAAGCCTGTTAGCTATCTCCACACCAAAAATCACATTAATCTGGTACCACATTTTGACGTGACAGAAGGACAAACAAACAAAAAAGTTATCGTTTATAATTAAATGTTATTTTTAAATTAAAATATTTTTTTTTATTAAAATTATTTTATAGTATGGATAAATAAATGAAGCACTATCAGTTTTTCAGCCAAAATCTGATAGGCCTTTACGATACATCAAATAATTTAATTTCCTTAAGCTTTCTCATGAAGGAAATCATTGCAAGTAAACATAGATGGATTGAATATACTTTGTGAACCATACTGGTTCAATACTCAGAAGTAAGGACTTGGAATATAAAAACACTCTTTATAGACTTTGAAAACCACTTTTATTACTAAAGTTACTATGTAGTATACAATGCAAGTGACTAGCACAGGAGGTCCCGATACGAATGCCCCATAGTGCCGAGTATACCAGCTCAAAATGTCTGCACACTTCCCACCATTATACTTGCTTATGATTGGTCGAGAACTGTCAAAGTCTCGACCAATCACATGAAGTCAATAAAACTACATTTATTCTTAAGAGTTCATAGAATATATGATTATAAATAGTTAACAAACATATAATATATGTATAGGAATAATTTATAACAACTTTAGTGTACTCTAAAATTTTAACACAACTGTTAAACAATATTGTTTCACCTACGATATCTTCCAGGGGTATGTATGTCGCAAGAGCGAAAAATGGGAATGGAAATGGGAAATCTACCATCCCGCTCCCGGTTTGCGTGACCATTCACTTTCATAGAGAGGCGGAAGCCCCAGCGGTGGGAAAGTTATAGGCTGATTGTGTCATATAAACATTCTATACTCGACTGTACCGGTTGGTCGACTATGGAAGTTAGATGTCAAGTACAGTCGGCCGCTTATGTAAGTACAAAGTTATCTTTGTTTACGTTTTGACTGCGTTGGGTGCTTATTCTTTTGAAGTTGTGATTGCTCGTTTTGGGAATACTTTCATTATGTGTTCAGCTAAGGAGTGGAATTCCCTGCCGGAGCCTGCGTTTCCTGATAGCTATAACTTTGGGGCTACTTCTAGGTATGAGTGTTTCATCTTCGACCATATGATGTCTATCAGCGGGTGAGATAATGGTCAAACGCGAACGTAATAATTAATACTATATACAAAGTTTTTTTGGAAAATCTGATAGTTGTTCTAATAGTTTGTCTAGTTTCTTCGTGTCGTTGGTATGACAGTATTTTTTTTTTTTATTTTTTTATTTATAATAGACTCGATTTTGACCACCATCTCACCTAATGGTAAGTGATGATGATCGAAAATGGAGCACGCTTACCTAAAAGTAACCTATTCACTCTTGTCTTAAAGACCTCTGTTATATACTGATAGGGAAGATAATTTTAACATAAGGAGTATAGTTAAAAAAACTCCTCAGCACTGCCCTGGATGTCCGTAGAATTTTTATTTTATTTTTTATTTTATATGAATATATACATTATGTAATAACTATGCTAAATTATTAGAATTAATGTAGTGACAAACTTTAAAAAAATGAATCGCTAAATGTGTTGCTAAGCGCAAAACACGAAAACAGCTGGACCGATTTGGCTTATTCTTTTTTTGTTGTGTTTGGTTTTGTCAGGATATAGTTCTTATGAAAAAAAAAGTAGGAAGTATGGGTAGGATACCATGCGAATAAAGTCGTGGCGGGTCAGCTAGTTAAAGATAATATTGTTCTTACGTAAGATTATATGTATTGGTAAGTGAGAAAACAACGCGAATCAAACCTAGACCTAAAACATAGATTCTCCACTACTAATGAAAGCTATCAATATACATATGTATATAAAACGCTTCCGTTACTGACTGACTGACTGACAGTGTAGGGGAGCACTAAGATAGGATTTTTAGAATTTCTCACGGGATCGGAATTTACACTTGAAAAACCTCTGACGCGAACGAAGTCGCGAGCAACAGCTAGTCTATACTAATATTAGAAGCGAAAAAGTTTGTAAGTTTGAACGCGCTAATCTTCGAAATTACTGGGTGGATTTGGATGAAATTTGGTATGAAAGTAGCTTAAAACTTAAGGAAGGCTATAGGCTTTTTACCCAACTGCAAAAAAAGGAGGGTATGTTTTCATCATGATAAAGTCTAAGGGTGCGAAGCCCCGTGCGACTAGTATTGGGATATTTGGATTTCATGAAGCAACTCATTTGCGTAAACCGGGATACTTAGCTTTGCCTCTAACCATCGATTGGCAGGACGAGTTGTCAGTTGATTGATTGATACACGAACAGCCTCTGAATAATTACCTGTAGGCTATGTGGATACCGGCATCATAATGTACTCATGCAAGAACCAATTATGCATTTGTAATTGAATTTGGGTGCTATTTAACAAGATCTTCGGAACTGCATGAATGATCTAAAGGGTGGTTAAATTTCAAGGGCCGAAGTTGATTTTGAATAAAACACAAATTATTTAGGAAATTATTGTCATTTCTTTTTATTATGATAATATGGTATGGTTCAATTATGTATGGAACAAAATATCGCCCAAATGGTCGCCGCAACCTCGGCGGCACACCTCCATCCGATGGTTCAAATTTTCGCTGACGCTGAGGCATAATTGAGGTTCTATGCCATTAATGTGCCGAATTATCTCATCCTTTAGCTTTTGAATTGTTGCTGGCTTATCGACGTACACCTTTTCTTTCAAATAACCCCAAAGAAAGAAGTCCATCGGTGTCAAATCACATGATCTTGGCGGCCAGCCCATAAACCGCACCAAACAGTCACTCTTTGTGGGTGCATTGGTTTTTCGACAATCACTCTTGGATTATCATTCGCCCAAATGCGGCAATTCTGCTTATTGACGAATCCGAATCCGAATCGCAATCATCTAAATCGAAAAAATCGAAAGAAAAAAATCCGAATTGATTTGAACACCCATTTTCATAATAAGCCTGAATAACTTTAACGCGTTGCTCGGTTGTGTGTCTTTCCATGGTTCAAATTGAGTTAGACTGAAATTGAGAAATGTCAAATGAAATGCAGAAAAAACTCGTCGTTTAGTCGCACGCGCCTTCACCAGCGCCGGACGGGAGCGGCCAGGTGTTCCCGGCCATTCCCGTCGCCCCCCAGCTCGGGGGGCACGTAGGGCCCGCCATCTAGGCGGGCACGCGCCAGAAGGCCGTGGACGCAGAACGTCTCCCATAGCCCTCCCAACAAGGCGCCGGAGAGAACACCGTTGAGTTTTAGTGGGTATACTGTCGCCGTCATGCGACAGGGAGTCCCACACTCCCAGTCTCGCCCCCCCAGCGAGCGGAAGTGCGTAATTGTCATTTCTCAGCGAGAAAAAAAAAAAGGTGTGGTTCACATTCAACATCGGCCCTTAAAATTTAACCACCTGTTATGACGGGAAATAAATAATAAATAGCTATTAAATTCTTGAGACTGAGTTTGAGTTTTTTTTTTTCATTTATAAGGTTACTAGCAATGTGGGTAGAATTCACATTGCTAGCAGTCTGTTAACCCCTCCAACTAAGCTAAATGTGCCTGTGTTTGGAATGAGTTCACAGCAGTAGTGTAATGGTTGGGGTTCGAAGCTGCGGCCTCTCGGTCACAAGTCCGACACTTATCTTTATATGTATAATGTACATACAAGCATACATTTACAAAATTTTAGATACATATAAAAAAATTAAGAGTCTGCCTGTGATTGAAAAGTAATTGTAATTTCTCAAAAAATAATTCAGTTTTGTCTGCCTGTCTTTCTGTTTGTCCGGGCTAATCTCTGCAACGGTTGAACCTATTTTAATGGGACTTTCTTTCGAAGATAGAGGAGGTTATAGGGCAATATAATTATATTCTATTTTGAATCCTGGAATTTCTACAGGATCGGAACGAATAGGCGCAGCTGGTATAGTTCTCAGGCGCATTAAACTATGTTAATTGTGCAATAAGTAGTGATTTGCTGCAAGTACGTGAATGCATTTCGAAGCCTTCCTAAAGTCACTACCTTGAGAACGAGAGAGATCAACTAGGCAGCCTTTATAGGTTGTTTTATAGGAAACTGATGGTTAGTATAAAATGTTTAAAAGACTACAATTCAGTGTAAAGCGTTTAAAGTAGACGCTTGAACGGGTTATTAAAAATTGGTTGGTTTTATCCACAAATGGATAGCTGGTGAAAAAGGAAAAAATGTTTAAACGCCTATCAGAAATTCACTTATAAATTTGAATTACTCCCAGAATGGTTAAATGCTCACTAAATTGTGTTTCACGGTGTTGACGAACCTATTTTCGGTAAGAGTCAGAAGTAACCTAACCGAAGGATACAGGAGACGGATAGGAGAGAGAGAGAGAGTGCATTTTATAAAAAATGGAGTAATGTAACAAAGTTGTTTGTTTACATACAATAATTAGATCTGGTACCGGTATCAAAAATGTGTGTCATATGTCAGTAGCACGGGTGAAAATTTTACACAGAAACTATTAATCTGCTGTGATTCTTTAAAAGGCAGTCATCTGACAATTTACCGATATTGAGTTAAACATTGAGCGACATGAGGAAAAAAAGGCGCGTTGAACTATCTAACCCCTTTTTTTGAAACTTACTTAGCTTATGAGATATTTTTTTCATAAAAAGCTGTGAAGTGGTTTTGATACCAGTGCCTTTTTTTTCCTGATGTCGCTCAATGTTTAACTCAAAATCGGTAAATTTTCAGATGACTGCTTTTTAAACAATTGCGGCAGTATTGTCCTTTCTACAATTCTTTCTTTATTTCAACCGTCCCTAAATCCGATTATATGATTATGATTCCGGTTTATGCGAAATGCCCGGACATCAGAGAGAAGTAAGCAGCTAATATCATGTTTACTGCTATATTCTATCATATCTTAATCTAGGGTTGTATGTGCCCTTAAAAAAATAAAACCTCTTTTTCCTATTATGACATACTGCATACTTTAAACTCTTACAGACTTATATTATCCATACTAATATTTAAAAACGAAAATATTCATTTGCTTGTTTATAAATTCGGTAATCTTCGAAAGTACTGGGTGGATTCGGATAAAATTTGATGTGGAAGTTTGAAACTCGAGAAAGGTTACAAGTTACTTTTTACTTGACTGCAAAATAAGGAGGGTTATGTTGTATCGTAATAAATTCCATGGGATGCTTATAAATGTGAAAGGTTGTAAGAATGATATTTGTAATTCTTACACAAAAACTATGCACGGATCTGAATGAAATTTGGTATAAAGAAAGTTGAATTCCTGGAATAACACAAAAGCTTTTTACTCTGGAATTCTCATGGGATTGGTATTTACTCGGAAACCCCCTCCCAATAACCTTTAGATAATAAAATTGAAGTGTATGTCTGTGGTTTTGAAATAACTTTGTTTTCTCAATTGCTTGTTATTTACACTATAGTAATACTCTTGAAGGGACTAGGTCCTCATCTGCGATATTAATTGGATCCATGATCTCATTTCTGAAGATGCACTTTATAGGCGTGGATTGTCGGGCGAAGAATATAGAAGCACTAGTTATCATAGCACAATCATTTCAATTCAATAATCATTTCCTTTTAAAATAATCACCATTAAATAACAGTTATAATAAGATAACAATATAGGTAGCACAATTTAGACACTCCACCGAACGCGTAGCACGACCGAGTCTCCAATCATACTGCCAGTAAATCGTCGCTTTAATGCGTACTAGTGCTTGGTGTTGTGTCATTGTCATGTCATCGGATGTGACGTAACAGACACAGATAATTAATTCACACGACACTCTAACAGCGACATCTATGAAAGCTAACCAACACTAATTAAAATATAAAGCGCAGTCACACTTGTTTTGTTTAAATGTTTGTCTGTCTGTATGTATTTCTGTTCTGGGTTAATAGTCAGTTAAGAAACACCGACCTCATCTAGCTAAACTTAGAACCCACTTGAACTTAAACGCATAAAAAATTACGTGTGAAAGTGTTATTTGTAACGAATTTACGAAATAAATATTTCAATTCATCATCTGACCCGATTTTAATACTTATAATTCCATTGGTTATAAGGCAACGTATAGATATATTTACGTGGAAATACCTATATATACACGCGAACGAAGTCGCATGCACAGCTATTATATAAAACTATATACCTTGAACATTACAAAACAGTGTAGGTATTGTTAGTTTGTAACTAGATCAATGTTTTCGTAGAACAGGTACATAAAATAAATAGGCACTTAGACTATTAGATTAGTATCTAGATATAGATACTAATCTAATAATTATATCATATCAAATCTATAGAATCAAACTGGTACCATTTCAAATAAAGACAAAATGTATATTGTCTTTGAACCACTGAAAGGTCTTTTGATGCGTGATAGTTTGCTATGGCACTTAAGGAACAAGGAACATAAAACAGATCTTTGGAAGTTTATAACAACGTGAGTTGATATCTGGATATTTATAATATTCTAAGGTCAGACGGTAACTGTCATATACCTTATTAGAACAACAGGTCTAAGATTTTCTTAATGATTTGTTCTGAGATATCTATAAAATAAAACCAAATAAGGTTTATCTTGTAAGTTAACTACTAAAATCTATCTTGTAGGTCCTTATTTATAATATAATTTTATTTAATTAAATGGGCATTCTTCCTCGTGAATGTCGTCTTACCAGAGTGGTCTTGGTCATCTTGAAGTCGGTTCCTGCACCAGCGTTGCCCTCGCAATGCGTCACCATGTAACTCAATGTTTGAAAAAGCGAGAGCAATCGTTTACAGTTGAGGGGGTCATAGTCTTGTTGAGGCCTACCCACCGTGTCGAAGAACGCCTTAGAGATCTTTTGCTCACGACTTTCCCTTGCACCACTACCCGTTCCAAGGCGTCTTCGTTACGGGTGATCTGCCCGAATAAATTGAGGATTTGTATTTGCACAATCGACAATAACCTTTTACCTCTTCCTCGATTCTCTTTGATTTTTAAACTCGTCCATTGAGACGTTGGTGCCATGGACATTAGGTACTGAGGTATTTTATTTATTTATTTAAACTTACTTAATGCAGCAATGCATTCTCTACCAGGCTACCTTTGGGTTAAAAAAACACAGTTATTCAACAAAAATGTAACCGTTATTTAATTTGTTCGGGTCTTGTATACCGTAAAGCGTACATAATAACGAAGAAAATTTTGATATGGTTTCACTTTAACTAGTGTTCACCTACTATTCCAAATTCGATCATAAATAATTTCAATTTTAAATTCCAACATATAAGAGATTATCTTTCTGTACTCCTTCTAGGGTCCGCGGTATCTCGTTAGAGCATTCCTGCAATGACTAATTACCCTTTACTAACTTTCCAAAAACAGTGCAACTTTGTTATAGTTTACAGTTACCACGAAAACGTTTTGGAAATATCAATATTATGATAGCAAGCGATATTCGTGTAAACCCAACCTATCTCCAGACGTTCTTGTTTTGTAATGAATTAGACGAAAATTGTGATTACAAATTATGAAAACAGAATCTGCGGCTAACGCTTAAACATGAGTGACAATGTGTTGAAACATTATATCTCCGATAAGATCTTTAAGGAAAGCTGTTAAGAGGAGGCTCCCTAATTTTGTATTAATATTCTGAAACAATCACGCATACAATCAAAATGATTTATTGGATCTTTTTCTTTCCATCTCTAAGACCAGTTTCGTAATTGGAACATTTTCGCTCGATTAATTTTTTTTATCGAAATTCATGTCTTTTTTAAAGATTATTTAAAATTTAATCAAGATTACTCGGCTTTTATGTCTAAAATTAGTATTGACAATAAGAAAATATAGTTTATTATTCAAATATAGGACATTTTTTCTCTAGATCAATTACTACTTTAGTTATAAATGAAATAAGAATTGAGACTTACGACATTTAGTTTCGAACCCGAATATGGTGAAAGAGCACACGCGATATTCAACTTTATTACTGCAGCGTAAGCGTATACAACGGCCTATCCGGGGTAGATGGGGCTGGAACTTGTGTGAAAATTATTTTGGACTGCCTGGTCTTAAATATAAAATAAACTTAGGCTTTGGGGAAATATAAAACAAACGAATACTAAAGACAAAATCATCATCATTCGCTTAGCCTTTTCCCAACTATTTTGGGGTCACCTTCCAGTCTAACCGAATGACTCTCTGATCTCCACAACTCAAGAGCTGGGTAACTAGATACCCCATGGCAAACCTGGTGTCAGATCTTTTGGCTTCTCGTCGAAAAGTTATTACGGACAGTTTTTATTTTATTTTATAAATTTTAAGGAAACTTACAGCTAATACATTTGAGTGATCATTGACAATATGTAGAAAAAGGCCAATTACAAGCTTCCGCTAGTAAACAGTTATATGTAACATAGATACGACGGCGGATGTCGCACGGTTATGGACAAGTACATACATATTATGAAGTAAAACATGCATAAATCAGTACAAAATGTATATACATCATTTAATAGAAATGAAAGAAAAAAAATGTTAAGTCATAATTTTTCAAAGAAAAGGCTACATAGGCGTTTTTTTAATTGCTGAACACTGGTTCTGAATAAATCCAACTCCGTGTCCTGGCACACCATATTGAAAGTTCGACAAGCTCGTAACATAAACTAATTTTGCCTATAGGCAGTTTTTACACGTGGTAGATGAAGAATATGTGGTCGTCTAAGGAACACAGATGGCACGCGAAGTCCAATCTTGGCCAACAGCTCGGGGACGTCAGTGGACCCGTTCAATAAACTAAATAGGAAAGTGAGATCTGCGATACGTCTGCGCTCGTGCAAAGGCAGAATATGAAATTTCTTACACCTACTTATATAGTTAGGAAGATAACAATTGGAACGATATTGAGTGTACCTTAAAATTCGCCTTTGAATGCTTTCAAGGCGATTAATGTAGATATTATACTTCGGATTCCAAATTTGACAAGCATATTCCAGATGGCTACGGACAAAAGCACAAGAAAAAGTAAAGGATTTTAATTGTTTTCACATTCTTAAACTCCGAGGATACCCTAAAGCCTTGGAGGACTTATTAACAACATTATTAATATGAGCATCAAATAACAGCTTTGAGTCAAATGTTACTCCGAGATCCTTTATGATGTTAACTCTGGCAATTGAGGTATTCGACAACTTGTAGTCATAAATAATTGTATTTTGCTTACGAGTAAAGGTGCATACATAACATTTGGATAAATTTAGATCCAGCCTATTTGTGACGCAGTAGTTATGGAGTGGAGTGTGAGTTCCATATAAGGACTTTCAAATATATGATCGAGAGGTCGCAAGTTCCAATCCCATCAATTACACTATTGCCGTGAACCCACTCCAGACAAGCATATTTAGCTTAGTTGGAGGGGTTAACAAGAATGCTAGTAACGTGAATTCACACACATTGCTAGAAATCTTAAAAAAAAATGGCTTAACTTAAACCTTTTAACTCTTAACGTTACTAATTCCAAATAAATAACCTTTTCAATAAATAAATCCACACAACCAAGTAATGGTTTCTCCCTTAGAGTCCATAAATGTAAAAATAATAACTCAATGACTTGTTCCTGCCTACCCCTTGACAGAACCAATAATATAAGATACCTTGGTGTCCAACTCGATGATACAAAATCACCCATGATAACGCAATGCGCATACTCTGACCCTACATATTGTAACACTAATTCAAGGTTTGAATAGTAGTCAATGGCAGGCAGACAGTAGACAACACCTATACCCTATTTTTTAATCTCAGAGACAAAGTTGACATTAAGACGGTTGCCAGATTTTTGCAAATCTTAAATAGTGATGTGCCACTATCGAAACTTAACGTTAATAAAATCAAGTATCGGTTTTTTATAATACATTATCCTTAAATAATGTGTAGGTGCTAATTTAAAACTTAGAAATACAAAATTAATAATGTAAGATATCTATATATCTATAATTAATTATGTTATTAAAATCATAATTAATTATAGGTATTCGTTAATCAGATTCAAATAGTACTCCATTTCTTAGGAATATTCTGTATCATCAGAGTCGCTACCATTTCTATTGTAAACCTATCGATAATGTCGTCAAATATATGGCCCAGATAACACAAAAAAACACACAATAACCACCGAGTTACACAATAAATACCGATTTATTGCAAGCAGGCGGGACCCAATCAAACATACATATATATAAAAATGGGATGGGTCCCGCCTGCTTGTCACTTTTGCAACCGACGACAAAAAAAGGAGGAGGTTATCAATTCGACGCGTATATTGTTTTTTTTTATGTATGATCAGCAAATACTCGAAGACGGCTGAACCGATTTGGAAAATTCTTTTTTTGTTTGAAAGGCTATACTTTGAAATTGGTCCCATTGTCACCAAGTCAGGATCTGATGATGGAATCCCGGAGAAATCGAGGGAATTCTTGTGTGTGCGATAGAATTACACTATCTAATTCCGTCAAGCCCGTTCCATCATCAGACTATAAGACAAACGGCTATGCGCCATCGTTACATGTTGGACATCCCACCTATACGCACTAAACGCTTTGGGAATACCTTCATTGTGCGTACGGCTAAGGAGTGGAATTCCCTGCCGGAGTCTGTGTTTTCCGACAGCTATAACCTAGAGGTCTTTAAGTCAAGAGTGAATAGGTTACTTTTAGGTAAGCGTGCTGAAGCTGAAACTGAAGCTGAAGCTGAAACTGAAGCTGAAACTGAAGCTGAAACTGAAAAGTAGTTGAAGCTGAAACGTCTGCTAAGCTGAAGCTGAAACAAACTGAAACTGAATCTAAAACTGGAAACTGAAACAAGCTGAAACTGAAACTGAAGCTGAAGCTAAAACTGAAGCTAAAGCTGAAACTGAAACGTCTGCTGAAGCTGAGATGAAGCAGAATTTGAAGCTGAAGCTGAAACTGAAGCTGAAGCTGAAACTGTAACTGAAGCTGAAACGTCTGCTGAAGCTGAAATTTTGCTGAAGCTGAAACTGAAACAGAAGCTGAAACTGAAGCTGGAGCTGAAACTGAAACTGAAGCTGAAACTGAAGCTTAATCTGAAGCTGAAACTAAAGCTGAAGCTGAAAAGTCTGCTGAAGCTGAAGCTGAAATAAGCTTAAACTGAAACTGAAGCTGAAACTATAGCTGAAGCTGAAACTGATACTGAAGCTGAAACTTAAGCTGAAAGTGAAACTGAAGCTGAAACTGAAACTATATCTGAAGCTGAAAATGAAGCTGAAACTGAAACTGAAGCTGAAACGTTTGCTGAAACTGAAGCGGAAGCTGAAAGTGAAATTGAAGCTGAAGCTGAAGCTGAAGCTAAAGCTGAAGCTGAAACTGAAACTGAAAATAAAACTGAAGCTCAAACTGAAGCTGAAACTGATGGTGAAACTGAAGGTGAAGCTGAACTTGAAACTGAAGCTGAAGCTGAAATGTCTGCTGAAACTGAAGGTGAAACTGAAATTGCAGCCGAAGCTGAAACGTTTTCTGAAGCTGAAGCTGAAACTGTAGCTGAAGCTAAAGCTGAAGCTAAGGCTGAAGCTGAAGCTGAAACTGAAACTGAAAATAAAACTTAAGCTCAAACTGAAGCTGAAGCTGAAAATAAAACAGAAAATAAAACTGAAGCTTAAACCGAAGGTGAAGCTGAAACTGAAGCTGAAATTGAAGCTGAAGCTGAACTTGAAACTGAAGCTGAAGCTGAAATGTCTGCTGAAGCTGAAACTGAAGGTGAAACTGAAATTGCAGCTGAAGCTGAACCGTTTTCTGAAGCTGAAGCTAAAGCTGAAGCTGAAACTGAAACTGAAACTGAAACTGAAAATAAAACTGAGGCTCAAACTGAAGCTGAAGCTGAAACTGAAGCTGAAGCTGAACTTGAAACTGAAGCTGAAGCTGAAATATCTGCTAAAGCTGAAACTGACTGTGAAACTGAAATTGCAGCTGAAGTTGAAACGTTTTCTGAAGCTCAAGCTGAAGCCGAAACTGAAGCTGAAGCTGAAACTAAAGCTGAAGCTGAAACTAAAGAAGAAACTGAAACTGAAACTGAAGCTGAAACTGAAGTTTAAGCTGAAACTGAAACTGAAGCTGAAACTGAAGCTGAAGCTGAACTTGAAACTGAAGCTGAAGCTGAAATGTTTTTTTTTTTTTTTTTTTTTTTAAATAAATGCACCCGTCATCACAGGGCATTGTGAGCTTACTACCTCCAACTTAATTGGAGACCTTGTCATTCTTTATTTCATTACCAAACTTATGCTTTAAAAACTACTTACACGGGGACAATGATGGGGAAAATAGAAATAGCTTTTTACTATGATAACAAGTTTTCTCTTAATATCTAAACTAATTCTAATTTTTATTTCCTTAAATCTACTATTCGCAAGTGGCAGTACAATCTTAACTATGGGATACAGAACTGAATAAATGTGCTTAGTTTCTATACAGTAAATTGTTTAATATAAATTCAAATTTATATGTTACAATTGGTGTCTTATAACTAACTTACTTCTATGCTCCATACATTAATTACAGAGTAACATAGAAGCTGAAATGTCTGCTGAAGCTGAAACTGAAGGTGAAACTGAAATTGCAGCTGAAGCTGAAACGTTTTCTGAAGCTGAAGCTAAAGCTGAAGCAGAAGCTGAAACTGAAACCGAAGCTGAAAATAAAGCTGAGGCTCAAACTTAAGCTGAAGCTGAAACTGAAGCTGAAGCTGAACTTGAAACTGAAGCCGAAGGTGAAATGTCTGCTACAGCTGAAACTGACGGCGAAACTTAAATCGCAGCTGAAGCTGAAACGTTTTCTGAAGCTCAAGCTGAAGCCGAAACTGAAGCTGAAGCTGAAACTACCCAACTAGCACAAATGGGCTGCATTAGGGCTTTGGAGCGTATCCGATTATTACTTATGGTAATAGACGTAAGCGCTAGATCGTCTACTACAGACTTAAAGCAGCCGCTTTAGCGCTATTTGGGCGCCATTTTATGCAACCAAAAGTTCCATTTAACTTGCACAACGGTTGCATAAAGGTTCCTTAATAGCTATAACGATTTATTAACGCTATACTAAAGCTCTCGTAGCGCTACTTTTGAATGATTTTGAACTACTTTGAACGAATGAATTGATTATAGTTCTTTATTGTATATCTTCAGTTGACATTATTTGTAATATTTTGGTAAAGTGTTTTCGTCGCCATCATGAAAATAAAACAAAAAGAAGTAAAAGTTTGTATTCTGTATTAGCAAGATATATAAAGATACTTAAAACGCTGTCCAGTTTACTGTGTATATATAAGATAATTTTCGAGTAATTTTAACGCGCTTTTATGATATTTAAAAAATTAACAAAAGATATGTGATATTTTTTATTTGTTATACAGAATAAATTTTATTTCCGTATTTTTACGTGTCGATAACTTACTATTCGCAAGTGGCCGATTGTTTACCGGTACATTTAATGCACATTTAACTGAAAAACCAATGTATATCAACTCAATTTTGCAAGTGAATTATAAGTTTTCTTAAAAAAACATGGCGTCATTGTAATGTAGTCATAACCTGCAGTTTTAGCTCTAATAACTCCCTTTTGATAATCATAGCGCTAATTTTCACCCTTCTAACGCTTCCAGTGATTATTGTTCCCCTAGTGCAACTCACAGCCACAAAAAGCTCCTATTTTCCTGTTTTTGAGGTTATAAGATCTAGTTACGTACTTATTCGTTTAGCATCCATTTTTATTAAATCTATACTAATATTATAAAGCGGAAAAGTTTGTTTGTTTGCTTGAACGCGCTAATCTTCGAAAGTACACTGATTTGGATGAAATTTAGTATGAAAGTAGCTTGAAGCTTGAGGAAGGTTATAGGCTGCAAAAAAGGAGAGTTATGTTTTTACCGTGATAGAATCCACGGGAGCGAAGCCCCGCGTGAGTACCAGTGTTTTATAATAGTTACAAAAGCGGCTGTAAAATGGCGAATGGATTGAGCCTGCAAGGAATGACTATTGCTACTAAAGGCCTTAGTTACACTGATGATTTTTTGTAACTATAGTATGCATAAGAGTTTCTATTATTTCTATAATGAAACTTATAGTAGTATAGTAGTGGTTACTATAACTATAACCTATAAAATTTACAATGGGAACCACTGTGCAGCTGTGAGTGGCAGAATGACCTTCGTAACTCTCATATAAAGGTGTAAGTGGTAAATGAGTTCTACCGTGGACTACTGTGCAGGCTAGGGTAGTATTTGATTCAGCTTATAGCACCTTAAGTAACTTTTATAGCTATAGACGTTTACGGATGCAGATATGCAACTTTGAACTGCTTTTTGAACCCTTAAACCACTATTTTACAGCCCAAAGTAATAAAATAGGCTGCTATTTCCACTAATGTGCTCGTTGGGTAATGCTGAAGCTGAAACCGAAGCTGAAGCTGAACTTGAAACTGAAGCTGAAGCTGAAATGTATGCTAAAGCTGAAACTGATGGTGAAACTGAAATTGCAGCTGAAGCTGAAACGTTTTCTGAAGCTCAAGCTCAAGCCGAAACTGAAGCGGAAGCTGAAACTAAAGTTGAAGCTGAAACTGAAGCTGAAACTGAAACTGAAGTTGAAACTGAAACTGAAGCTGAAACTGAAGCTAAAACTGAACTTGAAACTGAAGCTGAAGATGAAATGTCTGCTGAAGCTGAAACTGAAGGTGAAACTAAAATTGCAGCTGAAGCTGAAACGTTTTCTGAAGCTGAAGCTAAAGCTGAAGCTGAAACTGAAACCGAAGCTGAAAATAAAACTGAGGCTCAAACTGAAGCTGAAGCTGAAACTGAAGCTGAAATTGAAGCTGAAGCTGAACTTGGAACTGAAGCTGAAGCTGAAATGTCTGCTAAAGCTGAAACTGACGGTGAAACTGGAATTGCAGCTGAAGCTGAAACGTTTTCTGAAGCTCAAGCTGAAGCCGAAACTGAAGCTGAAGCTGAAACTAATGCTGAAGCTGTAACTGAAGCTGAAACTGAAACTGAACTGAAGCTGAAACGTTTTCTGAAGCTGAAGCTGAAACTGAAATTGAAGCTGAAACTAAAGCTGAAACGGAAGCTGAAACTGAAGCTGAAGCTGAAGTTGAAAGTGAAATTGAAGCTGAAACTGAAGCTGAAGCTAAACCGTCTACTAACGCTGAAACATCTACTGAAGCTGAAACAAGCTGAAACTGAAACTGAAGCTGAAAATGAAACTGAAGCTTTAGTTTTGTATTTTCGTTTTTGGCCCAACTTCCAAAATTAAAGATATTTTTCACTTTGCAGTGTTTTTTTGGGAAACTGAAGCTGAATCGTCTGCTGAAGCTGAAGCTAAACAAGCTGAAGCTGAAACGTTAGCCGAAGCTGAAGCTGAAACAAGCTGAAACTGAAGCTGAAACTGAAACTGAAGCTGAAACCGAAGCTGAAGCTGAAACGTTTGCTGAAGCTGAAGCGGAAGCTGAAAGTGAAATTGAAGCTGAAGCTGAAGCTAAAGTTGAAGCTAAAGCTGAAACTGAACCTGAAGCTGAAGCTGAAACGTCTACTGAAGCTAAAACTGAAGCTGAAACTGAAGCTTAAAAATCATACTGAAACTCAAACTGAAGCTGAAGCTGAAACTAAAGCTGAAACTGAAACTCTTGCTGAAGCTGAAACAAGCTGAAACTTAAGCTGAAGCTGAAGCTGAAACTGAAACTGAAGCTGAAACTGAAACTGAAGCTGAAGCTGAAGCTGAAACTGAAACCGAAGCTGAAAATAAAACTGAGGCTCAAACTGAAACTGAAACTGAAGCCGAAACTGAAGCTGGAGGTGAAACTGAAACTGAAGCTGAAATGTCTGCTGAAGCTGAAGCTGAAACTGAAGCTTGTAACACGACGCCATACGCCATCTATCAGATTGTATACACAGTACCTGTAGAATACTAGTGACATCTAACATACGACGTGTGAAGTGTCGTGACGTTAACGAGTTACAAACACATACAAGGATCACATGATGAAGACGCACACTAACGTGTCAAGCCGCCTATATAAGCCCTCACCAAGGAGAAACGATCCATTCGCAGCTTAGAAGGCATAGTGGTCGATAGCCCCGCAGTCACTACTATTGTCTTAAGCTTAAACTGAGCGGAGGCCCCGTCGCCCTCAGGAATAGCGAGCTAGGAGGTTAAGGGATAGGATAGCTCCGCAGTCCATCCCTAGGACCACTAATAGTTATTACGTCAGTCTAACTTTGTTTGATAAAGCCTGTCAAGTGTTTGAGTAAAGTAAATAAAACCCTATCTGTCATCCAACGTTGGTTTCATTCCACTGCCACCATCATATTGGCGCCCAACGTAAATATTCTTCTACCCGCAACAATTTTATCAGAGTACATTTCGACGGTGTACCCGAATATTGGCGGATAAACAGAAGCTTAATCAAGAGAATTAATCAAGCCGCCTAAAAACCATTATATTGGCTCCTAACGTAATTCTGCTTCGACCCGCAACAATTTTATCAGAGTACCCACATTTCGACGATGTACCAAAATATTGACGGATAATCAGAAGACTACCCTCAAGAGAATTAATATTATTTTGAAATGACTGAGAAAATATCAGAGATGGTGGTGATGACTCAGGAAGAATTATTCACAGCACTCATAACAAAAGCGACAGAAGCGAACGAAAGTGGAAATAGAAATTTTAAAAGTTTTGCTGCGTGCATAAAACGTTACGGCAGCGAACCAAATTTTAATTAATTAGAAGAATTTGTGACCAGTATCTCGGTTTGCAAAACAATTGAGAGTCTGGCCAAACCAAGCTGGAAATTAAATATCTAGGCCACCTTAAAGTTTCTGGCGGTATCAAAGCAAATCCAGAGGAAAGTTCTACTATTTCAAACCGTCAGGCGCCTAAAAACCTAAAAGAATTAATATCATATTTACAAACCACATCAACTTATCGGAGATTTATTCATAACCTAACCAAACGAAGAACAAAATAAGTCGGAGGTGGGAACGAGAGCAACAAGAACGATTTATTAAAAATTGCCTTGACTTTGTGACCGCTGACCGATCTTAAAACAGGCAAGTGACAACTTACCCTTTGCTATCAAGACTGAGGCCAGACAGAATGCCACTGGCGCAGCTTTAGTGCAGGGGGAGAGACCAATGAGCACCCTGTTAAATACGCAAGTAGACTCTTAACAAAATGTACCGAACGCTTACCATGATTCACCTACTGCTGGTCATATGGGAATAGAAGGCACAGTGGTCGATAGCCCCGCAGTCATCACTGTTGTCATAAGATTGAACTGAGCGGAGGCCCCGTCGCCCTCAGAAATAGCCAGCTATGAGTTTAAGGGATAGGATAGCCCCGCAGTCCATCCCTAGAACAACTTATAGGCTAATATCAGTCTACCTGAAACTTACTACGATTTGTAAAGTAGTAGTAAAGTATTAACTATCGAAAAGTAGATTCTGATCATACGTCAGCAATAACCAAGTTTGAAAAGAGAACAAACCAACTTAACCGATTCGCCAAAGAGGAAGACCGCGGAAACAGCCTGGTGCTGGTACTCTGTCGAGACGACCATAGAGTACCAGAGGGGGAGAATGTAACACGACGCCATACGCCATCTATCAGATTGTATACACAGTACCTGTAGAATACTAGTGACATCTAACATACGACGTGTGAAGTGTCGTGACGTTAACGAGTTACAAACACATACAAGGATCACATGATGAAGACGCACACTAACGTGTCAAGCCGCCTATATAAGCCCTCACCAAGGAGAAACGATCCATTCGCAGCTTAGAAGGCATAGTGGTCGATAGCCCCGCAGTCACTACTATTGTCTTAAGCTTAAACTGAGCGGAGGCCCCGTCGCCCTCAGGAATAGCGAGCTAGGAGGTTAAGGGATAGGATAGCTCCGCAGTCCATCCCTAGGACCACTAATAGTTATTACGTCAGTCTAACTTTGTTTGATAAAGCCTGTCAAGTGTTTGAGTAAAGCAAATAAAACCCTATCTGTCATCCAACGTTGGTTTCATTCCACCGCCACCATCATAAGCTTAAGTTTTGTATTTTCGTTATTGGCACCAACTTCCGAAATTAAAGTTATTTTTCACTTTGCAGTGTTTTTTGGGAAACTGAAGCTGAAACGTCTGCTGAAGCTGAAGCAAGCTGAAACTGAAGCTGAAGCTGAAACTGTAGCTGAAGCTGAAATGTCAGATGAAGCTGAAGCTGAAACAAACTGAAACTGAAGCTGAAGCTGAAACTTAAACTGAAGCTGAAACTGAAACTGAAGCTGAAGCTGAAACGTTTGCTGAAGCTGAAAGTGAAATTGAACCTGAAGGTGAAGCTTAAACTGAAACTTAAGCTGAAGCTGAAAGGTCTGCTGAAGCTGAAGCTGAAACTAGCTGAAACTGAAGCTGAAACGTTTGCTGAAGTTGAAACTGAAACTGAAGCTGATTTTCTGGGGGAACTCAACTGATCGAGATATAGCTTTTAAGGCCCAGAATAGATGTCTCCGATCATTATTAAAACTTAAATCGACAGACAGTGGCGCGCCTTATTTTAAGGTACATAAAATCTTGACACTTCTCTGTATCTATATTTTCGAAGTAGCTATGTTTGTCAAGCAAAAGCCATCTCGTTTTTAGCGCCTGGCTGTTGTATTCCCAAGGAATAGGCGTGACAACAGCAAATTATATCAAGTATCATGTCTAACCACTTTAATGCGTAAGAGAGTTTCTTGCATGGCCCCAATTATTTACAATAAATTACCGAGTAGTTGGAAAGCTTTAAATACAGCACAATTTAAGAGTAGTTTACGAAATTTTTTGGTAGATAAAACGTACTACAGTGTAACTGAGTTCCTATCGGAGAAAATATTTGTTAATTAGTGACATCTTGATTTTTGAAATTTTGTTGTATGACATTTTAGATTTTTGACATTTTGATTTCTCATTTTTTGATTTTGGTTTGCTTTTTATTGTCTTTTTATTTTTATTTTTTGGAATTGTAATAATAATAATATTTGTAAGAGTAATGATAATGACATGATATATAATCTAATGACACTAATTTATATTTTCCTTTTAATACAAACATATATTTTTAATTAAGTTGATTATTTAAAATTTTATAATAGTAAGTTATAAATTGATTTAAATAATAATGATATAAATAATTTCAAATGTTTGCATGCGGATTGGTAAAATGTGGCTGAGCTAAATGTAATCTTAAGAACTATTATGTACTACCCATATTTGCAAAATAAAAATTCTATTCTATTCTAATAAATGACATTTTAATTATAATATTTTAGTATTTAGTATATTGATATTTCTATAGAATGAATATGCGATGCGTTTAGTATTTAGATGTTCGATAAGTGGTCAATCAATTGATATTCGATTATTTGGTATTCGATTTGGCGTAGTACACCCCTTGATAAGGATCTAAACATTAAAATAAAAGGCATAGCTGTTTGTTGTTTTTCTTCAGATTATTTAAAATGACTAGTGGAATGCAATTCAAGTGCAAATTAGGTACACGTTTTTTCAAATTACACAATTGTTTACTGGACATAATTATTTGTGCGGCTTGTCATGCGAAAATAATTTCTAATCTTATATAGGTAGAATAAAAAAGATTGAATGCATCTGGTGTAAAATAAAGTGGCTATCATCGTCATATTTACTGTCCAAGATAATTTGCAGAAGATCAATTGATTTTCAATGCCGAGAAAATGAGAAAAATAAGGCGGTACTTAGTAGCGCGTATTTTAAAGGGTTCGCAACCGATGGTCCTTATTATTCAGCATTTATCTTTCAATCTATCTATCTTGACTTAACATCATAAACTGTAAACAATATGAACAGCGTGGGGTTTTCATTTAATAGTACGGAACGTTCCGTGTGCGAATCCTGTTCACATTAGGTTCACACCAGTTTTTTTTTGCTTCAGAAAGATTTAATAATTTGTGCCTTACAAAGTGAAAATGCCAGGAGTAGTTCTTTGACATAAACGTTGAGGATGAATAAGGAACGCGTGAAAAATATCTATGTGGTGTCAAATTTACCAAAAAATATACATTAACACAATTAGAACAATGAAACAGAATGGAAATTAATTAAAATACCACCAGTTATAGAAACATTTTAAACGAATATTGTCCGTCTCTCTCGCATATATACGCTTTTTCTTACGCAGTAGTCTGAGCCTCAACTGCAATTACAGTCGACGTCAGACTTCTCGCTCTAATTATCTACTCCATAGTTTTACACCTTGGTCATTTCTACTTCTTCGACAGTAGCTACAGGTAGGTAGTAAAAAACGCAGAAAATCTGAAAACGCTCTTGCCGAGGGTTACCGAGCCACTGAGTTTTGTGGAGGTCAGATAAACAGTGGCTCTATGTAAAACACTAATACGTACAGTCACCAGCGCATCAAGTTATCCGGATCTGTCAAATTTACCCAACTGAGTTTGAACCTTATTATGTTGTAATAAAGTTGTAAATCTATTAAATTATTTGACAGATTGGAGTAGGTTGATGTGCCGGCCACCGTACTTCGCTGTATTCGGTTAGACTGAAAGCTGACCTCAACATATTTGGGAAAAAGCTAAACAGATCATAAACAGCTTTACTAACTTTTCCACCTTTTTAGGGTTCCGTAGCCGAATGGCAAAAAACGGAACTCTTATAGTTTCTGTCTGTCTGTCTATCCGTCCGTCCATCGCAGCCATTTTATTCTGAAACTCTTAAGACTATACATATGAAACTTAGTAGGTAGATGTATTCTGTGAACCGCTTTTCAATTTTAAGAAAAAAATAATAAAATATTTAAAATTAAGGGGGTCTCCTCATACATGGAACTGGAACTGAAACTGAAAATATATTTTTTTTCATGAAATCTATGTGTGTGTGGTTAAACAGGTCTTTAAAAATTACACTGAGGTTTCTAAAACCACTTTTTCATAAAGTCAATAGTTTAAAAGATATACGCTTCCAAGGTGGTAAAATGTGTGTGTGCCCTCTAACTTCTATAATAATGGAGTGAAAATTTAAAAAAAATATATGCTGTAGATCTTAATGAAATTTTCAACCGAAATTGGTTTAAATGAGATCGGGTCAGCAGTTTTTGAGATACAGCATATTTTCTAAAACCACAAATTTAACTTTGTAATTCCTACAAACACTATGAAAAACAAAGTTATTTGGCGTAATTACCTGGGAACCCTTCATGGGCTAGTCTTACTTTTTAACCTAACTTCTAACCAATTTTTAACCTTGGTCGCTGATAAAGATGTTTAATAAATCGTAATCACTTACTAGAAATAATAAATATTTTAATAAGCACATGCTTATTCCTTATTTTTTACACCACATTTTAGTTCACAGTTAAGTATAGATTGAAAGGCTTAATGAAATAAAAATGTATGTACAGGCATGAGGCACGCGAGACTATTTTTTTTTTGTTTTCTTGTAGTTTGTTGTTAGGTTAGCATGGACCCAACAAAAAAATGTTTTATCTCCATTTTTTCTTAGATAGATCAATCAATCAAATATATTTATTAGCTATAAAATTTTTACATAAAATGAAGCTTTGTTTCCTGGACTAGGCATAGCCTGTATCTCAGGAACACAGTGACTTCCCAAGTCCAAGATTTTGATACTTTTTTAGTAAAGTAAAATGTAACTTCGACAGACGCAAGTGCGTGACTGCTCAACCAGGCAGCATGTCGTAATATTTAACGCTAAATCATTGGAGATTATCCACAGCTTAGGTCATGAATATTCTAAATGTTGAACATGATTTGTGTTTAACGTTTAAGAATAATTAATGTGGGATGATTCATTGTTTTCAAAGTACCTATGTATACTAAGTTTATCAGTACTGTGTCTTATGCAGAAGGGAGAAATATCCCTTGGCACCATTGGATTGGCCTAGCGTTGTTCTGTCTTCTAATTGACAAACATGGTTTGAATTTCTACACTAAGAATTTCTCTTGTGTCGTGTGTGCATTTACAAATATTTAAAATCACTTGCACAAAATCAAAATTGTTTTATTTTACATAGGCCTAAATGGGCACTAGGGTGTCCCGTTCATGTATGGGGGAAAAAAAAATGAGCTACGGCTACGCAAGAGGTATCAAAAGTTGCGTTTTGACACATATATTACGATTATTATAAAATTTAATTAGACATCCGGCATCTTGAAGCCTCTACCAGTCCTTGAAGTTTTTCAAATTTGCTATTTTTAGGGGTTCCTAATATAAACTATAAATCATACAAAAATAACATTTAAATGGTTTTTATTAAATTTAAGGGTACAACAATGAGTTAAAGCAAGGTTTAAAATAGTTGAAAGACAAAATAATCAATGGCCACTTTAAAAACGGAACTGGTTTTTGTGACCAAAATTAGGCATTTCTGAGCGAGATTTTAATCTGTTCCTAATAAAACCATCCCGAGCTGTAGCGTCCGTGACGTTTTGAGAAGCCTCCGTCACTAGTTTTACACATCTTTCCACTGACTGTGTGTGGTTTTTTTTAGTTCATTTCCATGTATGAAGAGATGTCTGAAGAATCAGACATTGAGAATATAATTACAGATATAACAAAAAAAAATTAAAGAAGAAAGCTTCATAATTTAATAATATTTTGGGCAGATACTAACAAAATTGAACCCCATAGAATATAAAGTTTAACTCCTAAGAAAGAAGCCGGCACCTGGAAGTTTGTTATTCCTTATACTAATGATGAGGGAAAAGTTCTTTTATCAGACGTAGTCTGCGTGTGCGTCGCCACCTAAATCTGCTTCTACAGCAGCTAATATCTCTAGCTTTGAAAAAAAAAAAAACTTACGAGTTATTTACAATGTGCAATAGTAGGTAGGTCCATGATGTATGATTACGACGTTACCCTAATTTTTATGTTGATTTACTGTCTTAACTTTCACAATTTATTTGTAGAACACTACATTGTTAATTTATATTACGTTTAAGGGTGACGTGTTAATTTTCAAAAGTTTAATGTCACTCAAATAGTCTTTTTAATTACTGTGTACGAAGGCGCCCCACAATGTACGAATGCACCTTACTCTATGTACGAATCTACCTCGCGGATGGGGTACTTTCGTACGATTTCCGATTATTTTTAAAGTTACCATAGATTTGCCGTGTTACTTTGTATCAACACTGAACTATTTTATTATTAAAGCCAGATAATGTAGTTTTTCAGTGGCTATGAAATTATTTTTAAATAGCTATTAGTTTTGCTTTTATGTGACTTAGTGTAAAAAGTGTACGAATCCTACCTGCTTTCCCCTACCGATCACATACCTTAGCTACTGTTGGCAGCGCCAGAGTGTTCCGATTCAACGAAGTAGATGGAGTCTCATTTACAGGCACGTCACTATTCGCAGAAAGCTCTGTTACAGGCGACTGCGGTCGAGGCGGCAACTCGCGCACCGGAACAGGTTTGGTTTTTAGTGATGCACTGGGAAAACATGCGTGCTCTGACTCTTTCCGATTCAAATTTTCTTGTCTCTGATGTTTCTTTAAAAGTCTTGCTGTTTCTTTTGTGTCTATACCGCTTATTGCCATTTTTCTATCACTTCTTTGATCCAGTAAAAAGTCTCTTTCAGAAATAGGAACTTTCTTAGGTTTTATGCAGGAACAAATGTCAAACGAAGTGCACTTACAAGCAGCAATATCGAAGAGCTTGTTCGACGATTCCAAAAAGCACTTCACTTTGCTTTCGTAACTATCATTTCTTTTATTTTTGGGATATCTTATCAATGACAGGTATTTGTCGAAATATGATTTCTCATGTCTGAATATGATGATTTGGGTAACTCGTACGTTGGAAACGATAGGAATCGAAGCTTTGGTCCAAATCGTATCAAGTTTTCCAGAAACGATTGAAAAAACTTCTGTGTTAGAAGGATCTTTCCCATTCTTCTGTAGTTTTAGTTCATTTTTAGTAAACAAAATGAATTTGATAACGTCACTTATCACTGGTAACTGGCGATCGTCAAGTTCTTTATATGATCCCAAAATAGCACAAGTAGTCTCACTTCGTCTTGAACCCATTATTATATATAACAAAAAAACGTATTTTATCACAAGGAAGTGCAGAGTGACACCTTACAGCAATAAAACCGCAATAGAAATGAGACGAACTGCCTCACAGTAGAAGTAGAGAATTTAAGAAAAACAAGTCAAAACATGAATTTTGCGAGTTTGTTCCAAACCAATTCCTAACAGAAAAAATCCTGTCGTTGCCTGCAAATCATAACTTAGGGTTTCACTATCAATGAAATAAAAAATAAAATGGGAATAATGTACATAAAATAAAATAGACGACATTGACTGGAGGGTTATTCAAGTGATAAAAAAAAAAAATGCCGGTAGAACCCTCAAGATATTTTTTTATGTTTTTTTTTATTATTTTTACGGTAATCTAAAACTAATAATGCAACTTTTGAGGGGGCTTGAGTAAGGAAAAGCGAAAAAAAAATTTTTCGGGACACCCTAATGGGCACTCATAAAACGTCAGAAGTTAGTGCACGGTTCGAAATTGGTCGTTTCCACAAACACTCAGACCCGGAAGAAGTATCCGTAGGCTATACAAGCATTTGTTTCGATGTGGGAATCCAACCCGCTACAAGCAGCGCAGCAGCCAATTGCTTAACCGCTGCGTCAAACGTTTCGTCATTACGTCGTCAACATAAAATTAATGATCATCTATCGAAGAACTATCATAAACAAAAGTAAAATAAATTGATATAATAATAGTGGTATTTCGATAATCGATAAGTCCAAATCACTAATAGAAGGGCTAATTTTACAAAATAAACTTAGTTTTCTAAACAATTTGCTTATTTTTATTATGGAAAAGCACATTATTTTAGAAATAAACATGATTACTTTTTCATTTCAACAAATTACTGTAAACTATTGTGGTACTAGCTGCTGCTAGCGACTATGTTTTTGTGTTTTTTTTGTGTTTAACCCACGAGCATCTTAAAATTCTCCAGGATAAAAAAATCTATGAGCTAGTCATGACTACAATCTATCTCTGTCTCTCATCTGTTTGTCCGGCCATTTTACGTGATTGAGTATCAAATATCCATACATAATATTTATCATCATAATCATCCACCTCCTGACTTCACCCAGTGCTGGGTATAAGCCTTCCTTCGCTTGTGCCAAGCTCCAGGTTCATATGCCAGTCTCATCCATGGTACACCCACGATGCCAACAATGTCGTCTGCCTATCTCGAAGGCAGAACTGTGAGAGCAGAGCCGTGAGGCACACACAATGCAATTTTGAAGTGAAAACTTCTTTAGCATCGTTGTGATTTGAAAATTAATGAATCGAAAAAGCGACAGTATCTGTTGGGACGACGTAGACCTAGACCTAGAAGTTAGGTCGCGGCGTTTGAGGTAGCCCTGAGAGGGGGCGGGGAGGGGGAGGGAGGTCCCATGTGTGTGCAGGTGGGGGGAGGGAGGAGTTGAGGGGGGTTAAGGGGGAGTTGAGTGGGGTTAAGGGGGAGTTGAGGGGAGTTGAGGGGGGAGTTGAGGGTGGAGTTGAGGGTGGAGTTGAGGGTGGAGTTGAGGGTGTAGTTGAGGGGAGAGTTGAGGGGCAGTTGAGGTTAGAGTTGAGGGGGAGTTGAGGGGGGTGTTGAGAGAGTTGTTGAGGGAGGAGTTCAGGGTTAGTTGAGGGGGGAGTTGAGGGGAGTTGAGGGGCGATTTGAGGGGCGAGTTGAGGGGGGTTGAGGGGGAGTTGAGGAGGGAGTTGAGGGGGATTTGAGTGGTGAGTTGAGGGGGAGTTGAGGGGTGTTGAGGGGGAGTTGTGGGGGGAGTTGAGGGGGGATATGAGTTGGAGTTGAGGGGGAGTTGAGGGGAGTTGAAGGGGATTTGAGGGAGGAGTTGAATGGGGTGTTGAGGGGGAGATGAGGGGAGTTGAGGGGTAGTTGAGGGGGGAGTTGAGGGGGAGTTGAGGGGGGAGTTGAGGGAAGTTGAGAGGGGAGTTGAGGGGGTGTTGAGGGGTGAGTTGAGGGGGAGTTGAGTGGGGAGCTGAGGGTGGAGTTGAGGGGAGCTGAGGATGGAGTTGAGGGGAGTTGAGGGTGGAGTTGAGGGGGCAGTTGAGGGGGATTTGAGGGGAGTTGAGGGGAGTTTTGAATGTTTTGAAAGCTTTGAAGGTTTCACTTCTACCACGTGTGAATTGCACACATGTTTCTTGTTTTTTATTTAAACAAGATTTTATTTTATTTCTTCTATTTTTTTGTACCCTAAACTAGTTTAAATTTTTTTTCTTTCTTTCTAGAACAACCAACCAACGCTCCACTTGCCAGTCCTTGGACGCTACTAGGTCAGAGCTTTAATTACGCTACCAATATACATAATATTAGTACTTGTAACTGCAGGACTTAATTTCAAGTACCAAACCGACTTAACCCACTGTATTTTTCTCCATCAATCGTACCTACACTTGATAATAACAAAAGGAGTGACGTCACTAGTTTTTGCCGACCAGTGCCTGGCAGTACCACGGCAGCCATCCTCATGCTATTAGTACACTAATAAGATGATGTGTAAATGTTTACTTGCAATTAATAAATAAAAAATGTATCTTAACTAATAATCTAACGAGAGTTTATATAAATGGGATGGATGTTTGTTAGTCAATCACGCCGAAATATGCAGCGGGATAAAATTTGGCACAATGATGGATTATTGTTAGGAAAAACGCATAGGCAACTGTTGGATAAATTGCGTTGCGAAAGATTTAGGTACAAAAAAAAAAACTACCGAACGACAACACGGAAAAGTAGCTAGTATGAAAATAAACGGTTTTTGCTTTTTTCAGCAAACGCAATATTGATATTGGTACACAATATTACCCGTTAACCTATTTGAACGTATACGTTACAGTATACAGGGCTATGACAATAAGCTGTATTCCACAATGCGCAAATTATGTAATTATGCAATTTTTGTTTTATTGAAAATAGGTTCGCGTTTAACCACTATTTCACCCGATGGTACGTGATGATGTGGTCGAAGATGGAGCACGCTTACCTAAAAGTAACCTATTCACACTTGACTTAAAGACTCCTAGGTTGTAGCTATCGGGAAACACAGACTCCGGAATTCCACTCCTTAGCCGTACGCACAATGAAGGTATTCCCAAAACGTTTTGTGCATATGGGTGGGATGTCCACCATGTAACGATGGCGCTTTGCCGTTTATCTCGTAGTCCGATGAGGGAAAAAAAACTTCTTTCACAATCGTGTATACACTGCCGCTTTGTTGCGAGTCTAGTCAAGCGGTTACAATTGTGTCTATTAAGGCGTTATGGAGGAAGTTTCCTTTACTCAAATCAGCTGATTCGCTTTTATAAGGAAAAGTCTTCAGTTGATGTTAATTTATAACACACACTATACAGTAATCCTTTGATTGGTGAGAAAATATTGATTTGGAATATGGGGGTAAAATATCAGATAAATTGAGTTTGTTTGCATTAAAGTTCTATATTTTTGCTATCTACACGATAAGAAGAAGTTGAGTTTGTTATTCGAGTAGTCAAACGGGGCCTCGCGGGCTTAGTTCGGTTGCTGAATATCGCATGTCTTCGGATTTATCGATTCCAGGATATGCACAGCCAAGGTATGGCACTCTGCCGGCTTCTGTGTTCCCTAGCACATATTACCCGTCAGCCATTAAAGCAAGAGTGAACTGGCGTCTTCTGGGCTCACACGTTTCATTCTAGACCTCATTTAACGCTTTTCATAGGCTTGATCGAAGTCAAAAGTGGAATCATCAGTTAACATGTTCCTGCTTAAGTTCGAATCACTGTTTTCCAAGAGCAATGCCAAGTGTCCATAGTAACTTTGGCTTAATATAAAATTCTCATGGCCAGCGATGAAAATAATTTTATTGTGTGTAGTTTAATACTAAGAGCTGTTTCTTAGCATTAAATATTGTATAGAACTTCTAACAAAAAAATATTAGGATAAATACAAATATGGAATTTTGAAGTTATCACATATTGCCGATCTCTGTGCTCAACTGGCCTACACACCGGTCTTCATGGTGTAATAATGGAATAATGGATGTACTTCAACACTTCGAACAGCAAAAAAGTGTCAAAAAACAGTGAAGGAAACGTAAACACATGCACTTCGCAAAATCACCGACTATAACAACTGTTTGTGTTTGTAATGTCAATCAATTCCCTTTGTGTCACTTTTGACACTGGTTTTTTCTGCTTTTCGAGTTTGTATTTGGTAGAATAGTCAACATTGCCTTTGCTTGCCATACATATAAACAAAATAGAGTTTTTATTCTCAACTAGTACTCTCGCGGGGCTTCGCTCCCGTGGATTCTATCACGGTAAAAACATAACTCTCCTTTTTTGCAGTCGGGTAAAAAGTAGCCTATAACCTTCCTCAAGCTTCAAGCTACTTCCATACCAAATTTCATCCAAATCCACCCAGTACTTTCGAAGATTAGCGCGTTCAAGCAAACAAACAAACAAACAAACTAACAAACTTTTCCGCTTTATAATATTAGTATAGATAACTAAAATATTATTTCAGATTTTTTATGTTATCAAATGCGATTATTGTTCACCACATATTACTATTTAAGTATAGAAAAGAATGCAGAAAACAATAAAGGATGTGAAATAAAAACTGATTAATAAGTTTAATTGCAGCCTACTGACAACTCAACTTATTTTTGACAATTTCCGGTCAGCTATTTGTTTAAATCAATTATATTGGAGAAGTTCTCAAAAGAAATTAATTATAATTTTATAGTTTAGATTTTTTTTTGTATAGATTCTTATACATTAAAGATGGCCGTGCCATTTTAAATTTAGAAGTTGTGTAGGCCAGGGTCTGTTATTCCATAAGCATACCTATTGCAGAAAATCTTCAGTTAACTTACAATTAAAGACTAGCATGTTTTTCTAAAATATTATGCATACTAAAATTTTCTAAAGTATACTGGCACTCTGTATTTTTTTTCAACCTTGTCTTCACTAGACAAGTATTGTGAGACGGTCAGGTTTTTGAAGAAGGCTACACAAGGAACGGGAGAAATCTGAACCAGTGCGGAGACAAAAGGCTCCTGAAAGCTTTTAACAAGGTGGAAAAAGGTAACTTATTTTTTTATATCAGTTGAGTTGGCGTCAAAAGTAGCCGTGGCTTATAGTTTTATTCCATCAAAAATATGAATATGGAAATAAGACACGAGTTCAATATTTACAATTAGCTTCAAGTTACTTGGGTAGAATATTTTTTTTCAGCAAAAAATCGTTAATGTCCTTTGCCAAAGTCTAATCTATCTCTACAAAATTTCATAAAAATTATAGTTACAAGAATATATTCCATACCAAAATAATTTAAATAAAACAACTAGGTTCTCCTTGCAGCTTCCTTGGCGTGTAACGTGTTTTTTTTTCAACTTAAATAAAGTAGTAATTCTTTGTCATTTTCCATCCCTTGAACTATCTTCTAGATCCTGCAGTGAAATGACGATGAATGAAAAAGAATTAATTTCCGGTCGGTCACGGTACG
Source organism: Tholera decimalis (assembly GCA_943138885.2). Classification (NCBI taxonomy): domain Eukaryota; kingdom Metazoa; phylum Arthropoda; class Insecta; order Lepidoptera; family Noctuidae; genus Tholera; species Tholera decimalis. The sequence continues at coordinate 35,889,688 of OW964567.2, forward strand.
GACTGAACACTCTTCTAACATCTTTTTGCTTACTTAATGGAATTTTTTCGACGTTAAACTTTAGATTAATTTAAGATATAGTTGGATCGATTATACAACGTGTAATTTAAAGGGTATATACATACCAAGTGCATGGCTTCTTTGGATGTTAATAAACGATATGGCAAGGGTTTTGTAATCCTAAGTCTACGTGTGTAGAACTTATTACAAATTAAAGACCTTGCAGAGACCGAATTTTTCAAATTAAGAAGAACGAATAGAATTACGTGTTATTGGCAAGTGTCGTGGAAAGTTATTGACCCTTGTAGTGCTGTGACACGTTTATTATGATTGGTATTCAAGAAATATATGAAACCAATAATTAAATTCTTTGAGTTATTTTGTGCTGAAACTGTGCATAGAGACTCCATACCAGATGTTGTCTTTAGCCCTTTTGGATAGATATGGTGTTTCCGTTACACGTTGTATAGAATTAGATTGTGCCCATGTTCGTTCGTATTTTTAAACTGGATAGATATCCTCTTTATTGTAGACCATAATTATTAATAATTTAAAACTAGATGGGGCCGGAAGTGGGCTACGTAAGATGGTAAACTACAAGTTTATACAAAAGTCTTACTAGAGAGAAATATTTTGATAACATCTATCAAATATTATTCTCTATTGTCATGGTTTGACAATGTGATAATTATACTTTAATTTCAATGTGATGGAAGTAACTTTATTATTGTAAGAATAGGTTCTAACTCTATAATCTAGCAAACTGAATAGGTACCAAAGACGTCATATGTTTCGGCTTCTCCCGCTCTGGGTGAACTGTTTTTTTTTAAAGAGAACCTGCAACGTGGGTAGAATAAACATTACTAGCAATACTATTAATTACATTACACAATTAAGCTAAATATACTTGTGTCTGGAGTGGGTTCACGGCAATAGTGCAATGGGTGGGGTTCAAACCTGCGACCTCTCGATCAGAAGGCTGACAACTTAACCATTAGGCTATTGACGCTTGTCAGATCAGTCGTTCCGGAGCTGCGGTAACTCGTTAGAATATTTCCGCAAGGGTCCTATCTGCCTGATAGGGCCCTTGCAGATACAGTATGTTAACTAACAGAGGGCGTTCCCGTTAACCCGCAATAGTATAGCATCCATACATGCTAAAAAAATATTACCTTTCGAAAACAAAATGTTTTTTTTTTTAAATTCATATTAAACTTATTCACATTTTTTTTTATACGTAAAAGAAAAACTCTGTACACGCGTACCCATTCATAAATAAATTGCGACGTTGCCGTCCTTCAAGTACGCGTGTACAGAGTGTTTCTTTTATGTATCAATTTAACATTTTTAGTGAATATTTTAATATAAAAAAATATAAAAACATTTTGTTTTCGAATGGTAATATTTTTTTTAGCATGTATGGATGCTATACTATTGCGGGTTAACGAGAACGCCCTCTGTTAGTTAACATACTGTATATTCAGGGCCCCGTCATTGATGCTGACTGCTCTTTGAGGCTGCCTAGTTCTTACTGGACGCTGAGCTATTCCTATTCGCCATCAGCAATCCCGGGCCTAAAGTGAACAGAGATCGGCTTGCAATCCCCGACGCCTGACCTAAAACTCGTCATCTTATTTATTTTATAGTGCATCCTTCGCTCACACTAAAGCAAATACTTCGGACAATTAAGTTTATACTTCGCATCTGATGAGATGATGGTAATCGTAGGTATAATAACGAAACTATATGACGAATAAAAGTAAACTAAATATACATATATAATGTTTTTTCTGATCTCATATATGTTTTTTGTTCAGATCTTATCTTTCTAAATGCAACCACAACATTGTCTATCACACTTAGGTTCCCAAGATATAGGCATAGCCTAGTTTGTGGATCACCGAAAATTTGAAAAAAAAAATCTAACAACGGTCTCAATAAGTTACGTTCTATTCTATTTTATATAAGGGTATAATAAAAAGCAATCAATACCGATATACTACACTATACATTTTTACGTATTTTTTAAAATATTATAATATTTTTGTTGAAAAACCTATCAAGTCTCAAAAATTATGTCCGACATGGATTCAGTTATTGAGCCCTGGAGAAGAAGTGGCATCAGAGCCCCGCTTCGTAAATGAGTTTACGTGAACCATCGTCAATACATTCGATTTCCACCACTCCACCGCACATAGGATGTTGGAAAGCAGTAAATGTCTAACGTTCTCCATTGGTGTAATTGCTGCACGGCTTTCCAATGTGAAGATAAACGAATAAATAATTAAATAAATGATGTATTGTGAGTAGTGCGTCACGAAAGAAAAAAAACATCGGTTGTCTGTAAACTCGGTTTACTGACGATAGTTGAACGTGACAAGGTCATATGAAAATACTGATGGAATGGATGCATTTTTCAAAAGAAAATTTTAATTTTATTTGTTTGATAGATATTTTGTTGTAACATTGTTCGACTCTTCCCCTGAACGAGATGAAGATGTAGTTGTCGCTTCAAGAGAACCACTGGCAATAACCAAGTTAGCAGCTTGGCGTAATCTGTTGTTGCGTTGTCTTTCGTTTTTTGATTTTCTCGCAGCAGCCGCCTGAGAAGGAGTTCTAGATGCTGCGATACGCTGTCTGTACTCATGTTGTTTTTGTGCTTTCGATTTTGAAGCAGCGATTATTGGCTGCGCGAATGGCGTTGCTAAAGTAGTTTTCACTGCACTTCATACTTGACGAAAACATGTATGTAAATGTATTATCGTATAGCAGCTGTCCACGCGGACGCATCGCTCACTCAAGTAGGAGAGAGACAGATGTCGAACGCTGCCGAACTCGGAGGCCGATTGTGCCTCTTCGTCGGTCGTTCCGCGCTCTCGCTTGCACTTCAAGCCTTAAATGGAACGCCTCAGAGCGAGGTAACGCCGCATGAGTCATGTATTTTTGTGCGTGCAGCCAGCTTCATCGAATTATAAGACGTTGTCACGTCAAAAAAAGAGGTTACAAAATGGGAATGTATTGGCATATACTCGGCTGCTCTAAATAAAACAAAGTTTTCACTTTAAGATGAATTGAAAATACCCTAACATTTATCTAGCCTTTTCCCAATGGTTTTTGAAGCGTCAGTAGCTTAATGGCTAAGGTATTGGACTTACAATCGAGACGTAGCAGGTTCGAATCCCACCTGTAACACTATTGCCGTGAACTCACTCCAGACACAAGCATATTTAGCTTAGTTGGAGGGGTTAATAAGATTGCTAGAAATATGAATTCTACCCGCATTGCTAGGAATATTTAAAAAAACAGATTCCTCTTACCCGATGTAGCTGAAAACCAAATAGTCGCTCTATTGCCTCTACTGCCTATCTGAACTCTAAAACCCAGTAGCTGGGCAGCACGATATGGTAAGACTGATGTCAGATTTTCTGGTATCTGACTAACCGTAACAATAGGGTAGTTTCCTGTGTTACAAAATAATTATTTTATATGGTTCATTAGGTAGATTTTCAAAACATATTGGTCACATATTTTTTGCTTTTTTAATTCAAGAAAAATTCACAAAGATGGAAAGCTTCAAAGTACAGGAGTGGGGGCTGCTGACGTCACACATTGCTAAGAATTATACCGAGGTGTGACGTCAGGCGAAATTTCAACTCACTGTATAGTCTTAATTTTTCAATTACGTGAAAAAATCAAAAATGCGTGTCCAATTTTTTTTTGTTAAACTTGGTACGTGACGGACTAAATAAAAAACTATTGTAAAAAATATATATCTTTGAGATGGCAGCCAGAACTATGAGATTAACGTTCTCCCGAGGCTAGAAGAAAACTAGATAGGATGATTGAAGGCTAGATTATGGCTAGACAGATTTTCTTTTTGTTTCATTTGTATTATTAATTTATCCTTCATTATTGAAGTCTAATGTTGTTGCTTTCCAAGATTATTTTAATATAATATAAAGCCTTTTTGTGAATGGGAGATCACTGCAGGCTTAGATTTGTTTAAAAAAAAATTAATTTGTAGTTCCATTGTGTTGTAATAATTGATTTATACTGTCCTCTCATTCTTAATTAACCTGTATTATGGATACATTGTAAAAATTATATTTTGATTTGAAAAGAGTACAGTTTCTTGCCGGTTCTCCTCCATATAAAACGACCAATTTCGAACCGTGCCCTAACTGCTGACATTTGGTTAGTGGCCTTGTAGGCCTGTGTGAAATAAAACATTATGAGTTTTTTTTTTGAGATTGACCATCCACGGTAAAAGAGGTTTTTTAAATCACAAAAAGGTAACATAATTATTATTTATTGCCATTTTGTACCTGGTAAGAAACATATCAAGTAGACAGATTCTCATACATTAGTCATTTATTGATCAAATTCCCATAAAAACAATTGAAGACTTACAAAACTACTAACCCATACTCAGTACATCACAAAAAATCATTTTAACATGACCACCTTCAATATAAACACGCCTTTATTTCTTTAGACGTAAAGTTAATTTTAGAACAAACAACATTTTTAGCATAGGAGTCACCGACCCAACTAACGTAAAAAATACTTATTCAATGTATTATTATGAGTAGACTTATCGTCTCATGAATTTGTTACGGATAATGCGTGAATTTTGATATTAAGCAAATTGTCTGTTAATTAGAAACATCACTGTTGTGAGTCAAGGCTGAAACTGCATTTAATTCTGTGTTGTTTTGGAAAGTTAATATGTATTTCTTAATAATTATTAATAGCTTGAACTTAAATATTCTGCAATTGTTTTAGTATTAATACCATCACTCTCAATTCAGTAATAATTCATTACAATCACACACAGTCATTTATATTGACTGCTATCAAAACACACAAGTGGGATTCAATAGTTTGCAACAAACTAACAACAAAATAAAAATTGTTTATTGGCACTAGTACCTAAAAACATTCAGTTTTGATTTAGAAGAAGTGGCTTATTCAAATGTATTAATGCAAAGCTACTAATGCTGATTCTCGAACAATGCTTGTGTTTTGGGAGACAGGGTTACAGTGATTACATATGATACAAAATAAAAACAAAAGGGAAAGCCACTGTTTTTCATTGTCACGTGGTATGGCAATGCTGATTCTTTGACTGAAGGAAAGGCCAGCACTTGTAAAGAGTTGACTATTTAATATGTAAGAGAAATTTATTTAGCTTATTAAAACACTACAAGATTCAAGCTTACAGCTTGAGTTGAGTCCTCCAGTGACGTCTCTTAGCGTTGTAGCGAATGGTATTCCCAGCATTCTGACCCATTATGGAATACGTATGTTTTGTTTCAGCTTTTTGGCAAGCTTGCGTTTAATAATAATTTATAAATGTCTTGTGTGCCGTAATTTTGCCGATCACAGTCAAAATGAAGAGGATTCGGATACTGATCCTCCAAAAATAATGATGCGTACTCGGACCCCTCGGCATAATATTTCAATCCATTAATAAATTAATATTATTATGTTTATTTACTTGGTTACGAGCCCTTATCTGTACCTATAAATATGAAGCTGAAAATAAACTTCATTCACATCGAGTTACATAAAGAAAGAACATCTATTTATAGTCAATGATCCGCATACTGAGTGCTTTCACTTTTCATTGGGGAGATATTTTAAAAGCTATCGATCCACAAGTTATAATTGAATCGCATTTTCGAAGATGGTTGATATACGAGTTGGATCTCATGTCAAAGATATTTTGTGACTTTTACTTTGGGAGGCAAACAACAATATAAGCTTGTTTATTGATTTATAATATTACTTATAATTTAATTGTAGGTATGACTTATGATGTCATGAATTCGAATCCATTACATTTAATTTTACAATTTGACATTTTCTTAAAAATTAAATTGACATTTATACAACGTGTAACGGAAAGGGTATATACATACATACCAAGGGCACGGCTTCTTTGGGTGATATCAAACGATATTGGAAGTGTTTTTTAATCCTATCTCTACATGTTCGGAAGTAATGAGAATTTTTAATACATTGATACCAGAAACCGAACTTTTCAAATTTAAATAAGCACATCACAGAAGAGATTTATCCTGATATTTGCAAGTAGCGTGAAAAGTTATTGACCTACGTAGTGCGGTGACACGATTTTTATGATTTCAATTTAAGAAACTTACGAAACCAAAAATTTGGTATCAATTTTTAGAGTATTTTATTTTAAGTTGAAACCCTTCCAATATCGTTTGATATCATCCAAAGAAGCCGTGCCCTTAGTATGTATATACCCTTTCCGTTACACGTTGTATACCATTGAACCTTTGAATATGTTTTTTTTACTATTTGTATTTAAAATCTAGAAAGCTGAGCAATAGTTTGAATATGATTTTTTATTTTATATTAACTTTTGCCTGCGACTTCGTTCACGTGGGAGGGCTTTCCCGTGTAAATCTCGATCCCGTGGGAATTCCTATCGTAGCCAGCACATAGGGCTACTTTTTAGGATACTATATAAATAGTATCCTAAAAAGTAGCCCTATGTGCTGGTCCAGTATGTCAAATTTCATTCAGATCCGTTTAGTAGTTTTTGCGTGAAAGTGTAACAAACCTACATACATCTATACATCCACCCTCACAAACGTTCGCATTATAATATTAGTAGGATGGGTCTCAGAGCTAAAATCGATGAATTTTATTTATTTTATTATGTAATTAAACCTTTTTATTGTGTAATATACCCCTTTCATAACGATGCAGGAAACGTCGTAAGGAAACTGCTATATCCTAAGAACGAAAATTTCACAGCTATGCACATCCCTAGTGGATGCTGCGTGTAGGGAAATGTAGTAAAAAGATACCGCGGCTCCGGAACTTACGGGCAGCTGAAGGGACAGGGTGGGTTTTTAGTCAGTAGAAGTCTGACACTCCCTTCCACTTAACCCAGAGCGGGAGAAGTTATTCGATGATTTTCCCACCCAGAAAAAAAAAAAAACAAAAAAAAAATAGATAACGGCCCATTCTTCGTAAAAAAAACTGGCCAAGTGCAAGTCACACTCGCACACGAAGGGTTCCGTACCATTTTCTATAAAAACGGCAAACAATCATGTCTGTTATATGGGAGCCCCCCTTAAACATTTATTTTATTTTATTTTTAGTATTTATTGTTATAGCGGCAACAGAAATACATAATTTGTGAAAATTTCAACTGTCTAGCTGCGGCTTGAAATACAGCCTGGTGATAGACAGACAGACGGACAGACAGCGAAGTCTTCGTAATAGGGTCCCGTTTTTACCCTTTGGTTACGGAACCCTAAAAATGAGGCCTGTGGCCCATCAGTGGGTATGGTAGTTTGGTTATGTGAAGTAATTTTTTTTTTATATTTTAAAAATAAAAAGTATTTTCTGATAATTCATCACACAAATACAGAATTAGGCAAACAGGTGTAGCCGTTTGTAATGTACATTACATACATTCGGTAACTGATTTTGATTTGCATATCTATACTATATAATATTATAAAGCGGAAAAGTTTGTTTGTTTGTTTACTTGAACGCGCTAATCTTCGAAAGTACTGGGTGGATTTGGATGAAATTTGGTGTGGAAGTAACTTGAAGCTTGAGGAAGGTTATAGGCTACTTTTTACGCGACTGCAAAAAAGGAGAGTTATGTTTTTACCGTAATAGAATCCACGGGAGCGAAGCCCCGCGTGAGTACTACTAATATACCTACATAAAAATAGTCTTTAATACTAATTTCATAAATGTTCAAGGTTTAACCGCCTGTCTATAGAGCTTTCAAGGCTAAACCACTGAACAGATTTTAATTTAGTTTGTCTCGGATATTGGTACTCGTAGATGACGATTCAAGAGTTAGACATAGGCTTTAAAAACAACCCCTAAAATGCAATAAGGAATGAAAGTTGGTATGAAAACCTAGTCGCAGGCCACAGCTTGTAGAATTAATTTAAGAAAAAGAAACAAATCTATACTAATATTATAAAGCGGAAAAGTTTGTTTGTATGTTTGTTTGTTTGCTCGAACGCGCTAATCTTCGAAAGTACAGGGTGGATTTGGATGAAATTTGGTATGGAAGTAGCTTGAAGCTTGAGGAAGGTTAAAGGCTAATTTTTACCCGACTGCAGAAAAGGAGAGTTATGTTTTTATCGTGATAGAATCTACGGGAGCGAAGCCCCGCGTGAGTACTAGTATAATTATAAAATTCATTATATCTATAGTATGTATGTACTATAATACTACTAATAAGAGTCCGAAAGTAACTCTGTCTGTTTGTCCTTAGTACCGTTTTTACACCTAAAATACAGAACTAATATTAACTGGAACAAAGTTTGTATGATCAAAATAGTTGTCTGAATGTTTCTAAAAATGCACTCACGATACAGGAGAAACTAGTATGGGGAAATGCTTTTTTGTCACCTTTAAAATTGCTATGATATAAATCTATTGCAACTTTGAGATTGTCATTTATTCCCCTAGTAAATTCTCTTGAAATTTTCTCCGACATTGCGCGGGCAAAACGTAGAGAAGATTTAAAAAAATTGGCCAAGTTCGAGTCAGACTCGCCCATGAAGGATTCCGTAGTAACTATAATAAATATAATATAATATATTTATTTGACAAAAAAAACTTACAAATTTCTTAAAACTAGCTTATTTACAATTTTTACAACTACGCCAAATAACTTTGTTTTTTATAGTGTTTGTATGAATTACAAAGTTATATTTGAGGTTTTAGAAAATATACTGTATCTCAAAAACTGCTGGCCCGATCTCGTTCAAACCAATTTTGATTGAAATTTTACATTAAGACATTTTACCAATTTGGAAGCATATATCTTTTAAACTATTAACTTTATGAAAAGGTCATTTTAGAAACCTATAGATATCACACACGCATAGGTTACATGAAAAAAAAAAAATATTTTCCGTTTGAGTTCCATGTATTGAGAGCCCCCTTTTAATTTTAAATATTTTTTAATTTTTTTCTTAAGATCGGAAAGTTGTTCACAGAATACATCTATCTACGAAGTTTCACATGTATAGTCTTAAAAGTTTCGGAATAAAATGGCTGTGACGTACGGATGGACAGACAGACGGACAGACATGACGAAACTATAAGGGTTCCGTTTATTGCCATTCGGCTACGGAACCCTAAAAATGCAGAAAACAATGACAAATCAAATTAATAATAATCTTTGCCATCCTTGCTACTCTATCAGTTCTCTTTGCAATAAAGAGAAAAATCTATATAATCTATAGAATAATTTTCACACGGTTCAGATTGGAATGTTGCATGTAATTGAGTGTTGGAACAGGTTGTAAAATCCGTCAACTCGATGAATAGAGCTAACACATCGATGTCAATTAGAGCGTTTGCTATATAATATAAAATAACTGCTGCATAGTCGTAACCGTTCGTGCTCCTTAATGACAAAATCCTAATGGGTAAGGTGTCCGATGATGGAGATGTGGATGACAGCACAGTCTCAGAGAGATACTTATCCAGTGCTAAAGCTGGCAAGGACAAAATTGCTACTCTCAGAAAGACCATGGATCGCATGAATTTGACCTTAAATCTCGTTTCCCAATGGAGCGACGACAATCTGGTCAAATTCAACGCCCTGAAAACAGAAGCTTGTCTTTTCAGCGCTAAAAGGAGCGCATTTCAATTATCCCCTACTTTCAGAAGTGCATATGTGCCAGTTACCGACCGCCTGGAGCTTTTGGGAATGGAGCTGACTCGATGCTGTCAGACCTCAACTTTGGCTCAAACATGAGTCCAGAGCTCAGACTGCAGCAAAAAGCTTGGAATCCTACACAGGGTGAGGCGGTATTTCGCGCCTGGATAGCTTCTGAATCTATATAAAGCACAGGTCCGTTCCTGCATGGAGTACTGCAGCCACTTGTGGGATGGATCTGCCAAATACCAACTTGCTGTACTGGACTCTATTGAGTGCAGAGCTAAAAGGCTTATAGACTACGAGGCGCTATCGGACAAGCTTCATAGCCTGACTCATGCGCGAACCGTTGCTTGCCTGTCGGCTTTCTGCAGATTGTACTTCGGGGAATGTGCGCAGGAGCTTCATAACCTGATCCCTCCGTTTCCTTTTCACTACCAGTCTACCAGACGCACTGCTGGGGATCCACACTTGGTTGATATACCGTCTTGTCGTACCAAGCGCTTCTCTTCCACATTTATTGTGCGCACTTCCAAGCTGTGTAATTCTCTGCCGGCTTCTGTGTTCCCACTCTTCTGTGTGCCACTTATGACCTTTCAACCTTTAAAGCAAGAGTGAACAGGCATCTTCTGAGCTCGCTTGTTCGAGGTCAAGAGTGAGCTCATTCTAATAAAAAAAAAGAATACAATAAGATCTAGCCAAATTCGACAATTTATAATATCCGTGTATTGTCATGATTTATTAAAGACTTACGATATTATGACGAAGATGATGAACAATGATGTACAATGACGAAATTTCAATCATGAAATCTAATATGATACAATAGCCATTTTTATTATAACAATATTTATATCCACAAAATCTTCTCTATTGTTACTTTTAGTACACGGAACAAATTCAATTCACTCAGACTGGCTCAAACAACGGACGTAAACATAAAATATTTACAATCAAATGCCTCAGACATTAAATATTTTGTTTTAACCCCAAAACAAGGCTTTATTATGAAAATGCTTATGTAACGAGATTACGTTAATAATGAAAGAACTCATTTATAAAATTTCTTTGATGTCAGACCTACTTAGGGTGTTGTACGGTTTTGAAATTTGACCTTCGATATTAAAACTTACTTTACAGAATCAACAATCAAATTCACAGCTTTTTATTTTCTCTTCTTAACGCAAATGCATACGGCATGAGGCACAAAATTTCCTCGAGTATTCTTTCGTTTCGGTGATCAGAATTTTCCCCCTAGATTGTGTAAATTGACACTGATTTCTTAATCTGTGGCTACCTAATTGAAATAAGGTCGATCTCTTCAATGCAGCAATCATCGTGCATCTTTACATAGTATAAAACAAAGTCACTCTCGCTGTCTGTACGCTTTGATCTTTTAAACTACGCTACGGATTTAGTTCAAGTGACAGGTTTACATGTATAATACATGAATATTATTAGTATATTGCACCCGTACAGTAACTACGCAAATATAACTTTGTATTTCATCGTGTTTGTATGAAATACAAAGTTATAACTGCGGTTTTAGAAAATGTGCTATATTTCAAAAACGGCTGACTCTATCTCGTATTATAAAAGTTAGAGGGGGGCATATTTTACCACTTTGGAAGTCACTATCTTTTAAACGACTACCTTTAAGAAAATAATGTTTTAAGAAACCAATGTCATTTTTAAACACCTGTCTATAAACTTCACATAAGTATAGGTACGATGAAAAAAAAAAATGTTTAGTTCCGTGTACCATATCAGCTTCCCTTTACTTTTATATTATATTAATTTTTGTAGCAATTTTCACATGTGTAGTCCTAATAGTTTCGAAATAAAATGGCGGTGACATACGGACGGACAGACAGACAGACATGACGAATTTATAAGGATTCCGTGTTTTTGCCATTCAGCCACGGAACCCTTAAAAGGGAAATTTTACCATATTTATATGTAGGATCTAGGAGGAGAATACGTTATAAAATAATCAAATAATACAAGAGTAATTATCGTTAATAAACAATGGTGATTTCACAAAGTTTAAATTAAAGAAACATGTCATCCATAGTTTTGATCAAAACTATCAGTCACACTTATCGAAATAAGTTGCAAAAAATCAATTAGTGCGTACACTAAGTACTTAATAAATTACGTTTCGATTTATCAGACAGTAATTGATACTAAACGGGCCCATCAAAGCCGCCTCCGACCCCGACACCTGCGGGGCCGAAGCAGGCGGCCAAAAAGAAGAAGGCCCAGGCTGGGAACCAGCCGTCCCAGCAGCCTCCTCCAAAGACTCCTCCGGCCGGCGCCGACTGGCAAGTGGCCGGGGAGAAGAGGAAGGCTGCTGGCGCAGCCAGGTCCTCGCGGCGTATAGAGAGACGGCGGCGGCGAGACGCCGCGGCGCGATTGCGCGCCCCCAAGACCGCGGCTGTAGTGATCACACTGCAGCCGGACGCGGTGAAGAGGGGCGTGTCGTACCGCGACGTGCTGGCGAAGGCGCGGATGGCGATCGACATCACGGAGCTCGGCATCGTTGGCGGCCTCCGTCACCGGGTCACTGCAACGGGGGCTCGGATGCTGGAGATCCCCGGCGCGGCCAGTGGCCCTGCCGCTGACGCTCTGGCCGAACGGCTCAGAGCGTCCTTAAATGCGGAGGAGGCCCGAGTCTCCAGACCCACCAAGCGCGCAGACATGCGCATATTGGGTCTGGATGACTCCGTGACGGCCGAGGAAGTGGTGGCCGCCGTCGCCAGGACTGGGGGGTGCCCTCCCGATCAAGTGAGGGCGGGCGCCCTGCGTCCTGGCTTCACGGGGACGCAAACCATTACGGTTAGTTGCCCCGTCCCGGCGGTCAAAAAGATCCAGGAGGGCCGAAGGCTCCTGGTTGGTTGGGTGTCTGCGCAGGTGAAAGTCCTGGACCCCAGACCCCTGAGGTGCTTCCGCTGCCAAGTGGGCAACCATGCGGCATGCGTGTGCACCTCGGAGGTAGACCGCAGCGACAGGTGCTTCCGCTGCGGTCAGCCCGGTCACAAGGCCGGCTCGTGCTCCGCCCCGCCTCACTGCTTCGCATGTGAGGCGGTTGGCAAGCCGGCCGATCACCGGGCTGGGGGCAAGTCCTGCGCCCCACCCACCAAAGCCAGGCGCAGAGGTAGGCCCTCTGCCGCCGTCGTCACCGCCACCGCCGCCGCCGCCGCCGTCGCTACTGCCGCCGCCGTCGCCGTCGTGGCTGAACCCCCGCGAGGGGCCCTGGAGGAGGCTGCAATGGATCCCGATTAATGGCCCCATTGCGCTTCCTCCAGGCGAACATCAACCACTGCGCCGCTGCTCAGGAACTTTTGCTCCAGAGCATGGCGCAGTGGTTGATCAACGTCGCCGTGGTCGCCGAGCCGTATTTTGTCCTGCCCAGGAATGACTGGGTGGCGGACTTGGACGGCTCGGTGACCCTCGTTTCGTCGGCCGCCGCCGGTACCCCGCCCCTCGATCGCGTCAAGAGAGGGCGTGGGATCGTCGCAGCACGGTTCGGGGAGATCGCTGTGGTAGGCGTTTATTTCTCCCCGAACCGAACTCTCGCCGAGTTCCAGAACTCCCTAACGGAGCTGGGAGACGTCGTCGTCGCCTTCGGTTCCCTCCCCGCCCTCGTCCTCGGGGACTTCAACGCCAAAAATCCGGCTTGGGGTTCCCGGTCCATGGACCATGGGCGGGGCAGGATACTCGAGCACTGGGCCCGTGCGCAGGGCCTGGTAATCGAGAACCGGGGTTCTGTCCCCACGTGCGTGCGGTTTACGGGCGAGTCGGTGGTGGACGTTACGTTCGCCACCCCCAGCCTGTCACCGCGCGTCACCGACTGGCGCGTTGTGGAGGAGGTGGAGACCTATTCCGATCACCGGTATATCCAGTTCGACGTCTCCGCCCAGACCCCAGACGCGCCGGTCCGACGGGACCTGAGTGGTCCGCGATGGGCGCTGAAGCAGATGGACCGGGAGCTATTCCTGGAAGCCTCGATCGTGCAGGCCTGGGGGTCACCCCCAGACAGGCCTGCCGACATAAACGACGAGGCGGAGTGGTTCCGGGAGGCCATGTCGGAGATCTGCGACGTGGCCATGCCCCGGGTCCGGCAAGGACGCGCCCGGCGTCAGCTGTACTGGTGGTCGAGCGAGCTAGCAGCGCTGCGCGAAGCGTGCGTTGCGGCGCGACGCCGGTACACCAGGTTCCGCAGGCGCCGCACCCGACCTTCGGATGCGGCGACTGTAGAGGCGGAGCTGTACGAGGGCTACAGGGCAGCGAAGGCCGTCCTCCGAGACGAGATCTGGCGGGCCAAGGAACTGGCCCGGGAGGAAATGCTGGCGACTCTGGACGGGGACCCATGGGGCCGCCCCTACAAGTGGGTGCGAGAGAGGCTCCGCCCCTGGGCTCCCCCGTTGACGCAGAGTCTCCAGCCTCAGTTCTTGGAGGACGTGGTGAGCGCCCTGTTCCCATCGCGAGGGGAGCACGCTCCCCCGCCCATGGCTCCGTCTCCGACGGAACCTGAAGCTGGCGCAAACGCGGACCACAGCGACGACGACGTCTACGACGCTCCAGAGGTGACCGAGGTAGACTTGAGAGTGGCGGTACAACGGCTCAAGGCCAAAAATACCGCCCCAGGACCCGACGGCTTGCCAGGGAAAGCGTGGGTCCTGGCCTCGGAGACTCTCGGGCCTCGACTAGGGGGGCTCTTTAGCGCATGCCTGGAGAGGGGCCAGTTTCCGCTTCGCTGGAAGACGGGAAAGCTGGTCCTGATCCAGAAAGCCGGGCGCCCTGCGGACTCTCCATCCGCATTCCGGCCCATCGTGCTGCTCGACGAGGCGGGCAAGCTCTTGGAAAGAGTAATTGCAGACCGCCTCTTCGGGCACCTGAATCGGGTGGGCCCGGATCTTGCGGAGTGCCAGTTTGGCTTCCGCAGGGGGCGCTCGACGGTGGATGCCATCATGCGCGTGAGAGCCCTCACGACGGGGGACGCGGTATCCCGGGGCAGGGTCGTCTTGGCGGTGTCTTTGGACATCACCAACGCCTTTAACACCCTGCCCTGGAGTTGCATCAGGGAGGCACTACGGTATCACCGGGTGCCGACCTACCTCCGTCGCATAGTCGAGGACTACCTGACGGACAGAGCCGTCATCTACCCCGGTCACCGGGGAGAATGGAACCGGCGAGAGATGTCGTGCGGTGTCCCACAGGGATCGGTCTTGGGGCCGCCCCTGTGGAACATCGGATACGACTGGGTGCTGCGCGGCGACCTCCCTGACGGCGTCAGCGTAGTATGTTACGCTGACGACACGCTCGTCCTGGCGCAGGGAGAGTCGCACCAGGCGGCGGCCGACCTGGCGACGCAAGCGGTTGCGACAGTCGTTCATAGGATCCGGCAGTTGGGACTCGACGTGGCGCTGCACAAGACCGAGGGCATGTGCTTTCATGGCGCTCGGAACGCGCCACGGTCCGAGTCCCACATAACGGTGGAGGGGGTTCGCATCGGCGTCGGGAGGACGATGAAGTACCTGGGACTCGTCCTCGACAGCCGGTGGAACTTCAGGGAGCACTTCCTGAGTTTGGCCCCAAAGCTGAACCGGGCAGCAGCCGCCTTCAGGCGACTCCTGCCTAATCTCAGCGGGCCAAACGCCTCCTGCCGAAGGCTGTACGCCGGCGTCGTGCGGTCCATGGCCCTCTACGGGTCCCCAGTGTGGGCCCTGTGCATCCGGACGCGACCACTAAAGTTGGTCGCATGCCAGAGGGTCATGGCTATCCGAATGATCCGGGGATACCGCACGATCGCCGGCGAATCGGCCAACCTCCTTGCCGGATTGCTGCCCTGGGATCTGGAGGCGACTGCCCTCCAGCGCGTCTATGAATGGCGCGTGGAGGCGCGGCGCCGGGGCGTATCCCCGCTGCCTCGAGAAGTCGAGGCGCGGCGGGAAGAGCTCCGGCGCGATCTCAGGGCAGTATGGAGGGAGCGACTGTCGCAACCGACGGCCGGGCACGCCGCGATTGCGGCGGTAAGACCCCTCTTTGAGGAGTGGCTAGATCGGCGTCACGGCGTCCTGACCTACCGCATGACGCAGGTCCTCACCGGACACGGAAGTTTCGGGAGGTACCTGTGTCTGATGGGTAAGGAAGAGACGCCTGGGTGTCACCACTGCGAGGGTCGCCCTGAGGACACAGTCGAGCACACAGTGCAGGACTGCCCAGCTTGGGCAGAGCACCGACGTGTCCTCACGGCGACAATAGGCGGAGACCTCTCGCGCCCGGCCTTGGTCGAGGCCATGCTGCGGGGCGAGAGGGAGTGGGAAGCGGTCGCCTCCTTCTGCGAAGCAGTCATGCTTTCGAAGGAGGAGGCGGGCCGCGTGAGGGAGAGGATGGCGTCCTCCCTGCAGCCCAGCCGCAGTGGTAGACGCCCACGGCGTCGGACGTCAGCCGACGATCTCCGGCCACCGTAGGCGCGGGCATGCGGACAGCGAGTAAAGGGCAACTCGCTGTCCGACCATGGACCATGCCCGGGTCGACGGCGCGTCGTGTTTCACGCGCGCCTCAAAGAGCGTCAGCAACATGACGAGGCCCCCTCTGCAGAGGGCCGAATCCTGCCGGGGTCGTGGGACTCATCCCGTTACCGTGGCCCCGGTATGTAAAGGATTATTGAAGGAACACCGTGGATTTTAGTCAGTAAAAGTCTGACAGTCCCTCCCACCCTGCCCGGAGTGGGAGGACTTATTTGATAATTTTACCACGTTAAAAAAAAAAAAAAAAAATTGATACTAAAAGATCACTTAAATTCATAACAAGAAAATCAACTCATAACAAAATATGATGAATACCCACAATAACTAATTGTAATTGACAACCAACTCCGACATATATTTATGTAAAAAGTTTATGGAAAAAGTCGACAAAAAAGATTATAATTTTGTCAAAAGACACGCTGGTTTCCTCAAAATATTATCCTTCGCCATTTTGAGAGCATTGATGACGATAAAAACTACACAAAGGAACATTAATTTGTGTAATTCGAATGAAGGATGGGACACCTTCGCAAGGAACTCAAGTGGCTCCCAATCCGTCTTCGCAGGAACACTAGGATTTTGTGTCTCCTCTTCAACATTTTACACAACCCGTCTTATACTTCCTACCTGCGTGAGCGTTTTTCTTACGCTCGTTCTAGCGATGTACCGTATAGATCACACCTTAGATAGGGATCTACTACTACTAGGGTACTTTTATGAAGATGAGATTTAAGGAGGGCCTTAAATCTCATCCTCATAAAAGTACCTTGGTACTCAAATATTATAAGTATGCTTATCCTAATGTATTTTACTGTGTGTACGTAAATAATAAAATAAATAATCGGGAGGGTGTGTCAGACTTTTACTGACTAAAACACATCTGTGTTCCGTCATTTGCCCTTCGTATGCCGAGGCCACTCTTTTGAACAATTCCGCAACCGTATCTAACCAATGCAAGGCCTATAAGTTCAAATAAAAACAAAAATAATTTATTAATTAGTTGGATTAATATAGACATGATACACATGCTGACGATGAAAGTTAAACAAATTATGTGCTAGCATGTCGTTGACACAGTCGAGCACACGGTGCAGGACTGCCCAGCTTGGGCAGAGCACCGACGTGTCCTCACGGTGACAATAGGCGGAGACCTCTCGCGCCCGGCCTTGGTCGAGGCCATGCTGCGGGGCGAGAGGGAGTGGGAAGCGGTCGCCTCCTTCTGCGAAGCAGTCATGCTTTCGAAGGAGGAGGCGGGCCGCGTGAGGGAGAGGATGGCGTCCTCCCTCCAACCCAGCCGCAGTGGTAGACGCCCACGGCGTCGGACGTCGGCCGACGATCTCCGGCCACCGTAGGCGCGGGCATGCGGACAGCGAGTAAAGGGCAACTCGCTGTCCGACCATGGACCATGCCCGGGTCGACGGCGCGTCGTGTTCCACGCGCGCCTCAAAGAGCGTCAGCAACATGACGAGGCCCCCTCTGCAGAGGGCCGAAGCCTGCCGGGGTCGTGGGACTCATCCCGTTACCGTGGCCCCGGTATGTAAAGGGTTATTGAAGGAACACCGTGGATTTTAGTCAGTAAAAGTCTGACAGTCCCTCCCACCCTGCCCGGGGTGGGAGGACTTATTTGATAATTTAACCACGTTAAAAAAAAAAAAAAAAAAGCATGTCGTTGAACCCACGACATAAAACTCTCAAATCAAATTTATTTATTTCTTAACATAGGTAAAGTAGATATAATTATTTATAGGTGTTATATTAATAAAAAGAGCGCTATGTTATGCCAGGAGGCGTACAAATATGTTGTGCAAATCAACTGAAAAAATACATTACACAAAAAAATTACTAAAATATTTGCAAAATCATGTATAATTTTGGTATTAAATAAAAAATAAATTAAATTGAATAATAACAGATGTCAGACTTAAATGAAGAATTATTAAAAATGTCAAATTGTCAAATGCATATTAAAATGTTAAATAATTAAATTTGTCAAAATTAATTTTAATGTCAAAAATATTTAAATTGCCAATATTACTAAATATCTATATCATTAGTTGTCATTCTAAATTAATTCACCATTTAAGAAATCGTCACCACAGACAATACAGACCTCCATATTTTATCCTCATTTGGGTTTGTAGATATTTTTCCAAACACAATTGAAATTAGAGTTAAATTAAAATAAAAGTAACGTAATTAAAAATGTTAGCCAAGTCATATTTAATTACCAAGTCATATCAGTAATGTCAAATGAATTAAGGTCAGAATACTTGAAAAAAAAAATTCATAAGAAATGCATTAAAATTGTCAATCACAATATCATACAGGTCAGCATATCAATCAGTCAGTGAATCATCATTAAGAAAATCATCAATACTGTAATAAGTTTTTTTTATTAAAAATTCGTTTAGTGCCCGTTTAAATTTTGATACTGTCATATCTATACTAATATTATAAAGCGGAAAAGTTTGTTAGTTTGTTTGTTTGTTTGTTTGTTTGTTTGCTTGAACGCGCTAATCTTCGAAAGTACTGGGTGGATTTGGATGAAATTTGGTATGGAAGTAGCTTGAAGCTTGAGGAAGGTTATAGGCTACTTTTTACCCGACTGCAAAAAAGGTGAGTTATGTTTTTACCGTGATAGAATCCACGGGAGCGAAGCCCCGCGAGAGTACTAGTTTTTAATAACATTCGGTACTTTATTATATATTCGTGGGGCCATACCAAAAAAACATTTTCTCATTAGTGCTGTCTTACATTTTACTTGACAAAGTTGATTGCTATATTGAGTCCGTATTGGATTTTTCCTGACTTATGACAATTTTTGAAATAGATGTGGATTACATTTTACAAACAAAGCCGTTTCCAAAATATATAAAGAAGGAAAAGTTAATATTTTAAATGATTTAAAGTAGGGAACACAGCTATCAGTCACCCTTAGACCGCACATAGACCTGATGCAACGCTTCTGCAACCTAAATACCAGTTCCCTATCAGTAGAGTGCCCCCAAAAAATAATGCCATATCGTAAAGTAGAGGCTACCAGTCCATGGTAGGCTATTAAAAGCGCATGTCTGTTGACTTTCTTAGAAAGTTGAAAAAGGGCATATTATTATGCGGATTTGCTAAGTCTTTTACTTAGTTCTTCAACATGAGGTTTCCATGTTAGTTGATTATCAATTGTGATACCTAAAAACTTAGCCCTAAGTACTTCTTCAATATCACAACCCTCGTAAGAAATATGAACCTGCGGTTTTTGGGATCGTTGATAAAAATGCATGACTTTTGTTTTACTTAGGTTTATAACCAAATTATTATTATTGAGCCAATTTATAATGTCATTTAAGCAAGCATTTATGTCATTGTTATAATTATTTGGATCAATACATTTTATTGTAGCTGTACTGTCATCTGCAAAAAGAACCATTTTGTTAGATGTTGTTTTCGGGAGATCATTTATATAAACCAAAAATAGTGGTGCACCCAGTACGCTACCCTGTGGGACGCCATATTTAACATACCTTGGTTTAGATACATATATAGTTTCTAATTTAGTCTTTGGACAAATCCTAGAAACTTCTGTGCATTGAAGCCTATTGCTTAGGTATGATTCTATTAATTTTAAAATGTTTCCTCTTATGCCATAACTCTGTAGTTTATGTAACAGAATCTTATGGTCCACATAATCAAAAGCCTTGGTCATGTCAGTGTAGATTGCACAGACTGGATTTGTTTTATCTACAGATGACGTAATGCTGGCTAGTAAGTCAAATCTCAAGTCTGGCCTATAATCACTGAGCTACCACTGCTCTATCTAATCACCCGCATCTGCTCGCGACTTCGTTCGCGTGGGAAGTTTTTCCCGTGTAAATCCCGATCTCGTGGGAATTCCGCAAAATCCCGTCTTAGCGAGCATCTACGTACTAAAAGGAACCCCCATGCAAAATTTGAGAACCCTACTACTTGTTTCTGAGATTTCATGATTAATCAGTGAGTAGTATTTCGCTTTTATATACAACGTGTAACGGAAACCCCATATCTATCCAAATGGACTGAAGACAACTTCTGGTATGGAGTATCTATGCAAAGTTTCAGCTCAAAATAAGTGACTCACAGAATTGACCCCAAATTATTGGTTTCATATGTTTCTTGAATACCATAAACGTGTCATAGCACTATGAGGGTCATCACTTTCCACGTCACTTGCCAATAAAACGATAATTCTCTTCGTTCTTATATATATTATATTATATATTATAGCATATTAGAAATTTCAATACATTGGTATTGAAATTTCTAATATGCTCCACACATGTAGACATAGGATTAGTAAACCCTTGCCATATTGTTTGTTATCATCCAAAGAAGCCGTGCACTCGGTATGTATATACCCTTTAAATTACACGTTGTATATTATATAGATCTATTTTTCCATCATCAAATACGTGGTCTATTCTTTATCTTTTCTCTGTTATTGCTTTTTCAGTCACAATGTCGAAACTAGTCCAAACGCAGTGTGCCCTAAATCTCAGCTTGACCGTGGCACAGGTGATTCACAAAAAACTAGGCGTCCTCGATCCCAACTACTAATGGTTTTTTATACCTCTATTTTTTACTATTGATATTGGTATGGTTATTAAAGTACGCTAAGAAGCTATTGGATCACAGGTAAATATTTATTACCCACTAGCTATAACCCGCGACTTCATACGCGTGTAAATCCGCGTTTCCCGGGATAAAACAGCATATCTGTTATTTCTAGACTATAATCTATCTAGATGGAAAGTTTCATTCAGATCTGTTCTACTGTTTGGGCATGATTGAGTATCAAACATCCAAACATCCAGCCATCCGTGCATCTAAACTTTAGCATTTATGATCCTAGTAATAGTAATATTGTTAATGTGAAATTTGGTCTGTTTGTTCATTTATACAATTAAATTGAGAAATTGTAGTCGCAGGCAACAGCCAGTGTTAAGTGTTTTATCGCATTTTTTTTATTACGGAAGATGGTAAGTGTAAGATGAGGTCTACTATCGAACGAGTGAACCCAGAAAATGCCTATTCACTCTTACTTTAAAGGCATCAGCCTTTGGGTCATATGTGGCAGGGAACACAGAAGCCGGCAGAGAGTAATTCCACACCTTGGCTGTGCGCACAATAAATGTTGAAGAAAATCGCTTAGTACGACAAGACGGTATATCGACCATGTGGATGGTATCCTGCAGAACGTCTGGTAGACCGGTAGTAAAAGGGTAATAATAATCTCAAAGGAATATACTAGAAGTTTACGAGATAAATTAATACAGCACAGACCTTGCAACATCTTGTAAAAACTGAACTTGTAAAACTTGATTGCAATGGCTAAGTCCCATCATATATCATTCATCTAAACAGCCATCATGTCTTTGTTGCCAGTCATCTGAGCGAATTTCCAGAGATCAGCAATGTGGAGGAATACTTCGACACCTTAGTGTATTTATCTATTTATTTATTAATTAAAACTTTATGCAACACAAAATGTACAAAGGCGGACTTAATACCATAGGCATTCTGTACCAGTCAACCATGGGTGATGAAGAGACAACATGGCAGGTGCATAAAAAAATAAACTAAGTACCTAGATAATATATTCAAAGTAAAAGTCTTATTACAAGTATATACATACATAAATAACTAAAATAAACTTACATACATATTTATCATAATACATACCAAATAAATATAATTATATTAATAAAAAGTCATAGAAGGGGGGTTATGAAAACTCTGTTTCCACTATTTGTTTTGAAAATAATCCCGCAACTTTCTCTTAAACGCATATTGACTGGTGGCCGTCCTGATATCAAGAGGTAGTGCATTCCACAGAAGAATAGACTGTATATAAAAGGAAGAATGAATAAAATCAGAAACCTTCCGACCCAATTGATCACCGACTGGAGGAAAGTAAGTGAAAAACTGAAATCCACCACGTCGCCTCAATTGGACACCATTCCTGACCACATAGTCTCAGTCGCTGACACGACGGCGGCGATCGACTCGCTTACAGATCACGTACAATCCGTCCTGAACGATTGTTCAAGGGAAGTTCCTGTAGTGGAAGACCACCGCTGGAAACTCCCGGACGATGTACGGAATCTGATAACCGAGAAGAACGCAGCCATCCGTGCGTACAGCGCTTTTCCCTGCGCCGCAAACAAAGCTCACATGCGCAACTTACAGCGTGCTGTAAGGAAACGCATTGCCGAGCAGCGTAATGCGAGCTGGGACAAGATGCTGAGTGAACTTGAGCCCACGCATCTTGCCTTCTGGCAGCTTCAGAGGAAGTTACGATCCACTGAAGAGGCCACAATGCCTCCTCTCATTCGTCCCGATAAGAGTGTCGCCTTCGATAACTCTGAAAAAGCAGAATGCCTAGCCGACAGCCTAGAGTCCCAATGTTCTCCCAGCTCTCAACCAGTAGACCAAGCCCACCTCGATATGGTGAACGCCGAAGTCGAACGTAGAACTTCCCTTCCGCCCGTCGAAGATCCCGATAATCCACTGGCCCCCATCACTCCTGATGAGGTCCAGGATATCATTAAAAGTCTCCAACCGCGAAAAGCCCCTGGCTCCGACGGCATCACCAATAGGGTTTTCAAACTTTTCCCCGCCCAGCTTATAGTGCTAATGACTGCCATCTTCAATGGCGCATTGAGCAATAATATGTTCCCTACAACCTGGAAACAGGCCACCGTCATAGGTATTCCCAAACCAGGCAAGCCCAAGTCTGACCCATCTAGCTACCGTCCCATTAGCTTACTCAACGTCCTCGGTAAAATCTATGAAAGGCTTATATATAAGCGGCTCAAAGATTTTGCCGAAGCAAAGTGTCTAATACCCAATGAGCAGTTCGGATTTAGAACCGAACACTCATGTATCCAACAAGTCCACCGCATCGTAGAACACGTCAGCGCCGGCTTCCAACGGGGCGCAATAACGGGAGCCTTATTCTTCGACATAGCGAAAGCGTTCGACAAAGTCTGGCACAATGGCTTAATCTATAAGCTATACCAACTCGGCGTGCCTGACCGTCTCGTGCTCATCCTACGGGACTTTTTATCGAATCGCACCTTTCGTTATCGAATTGAGGGGGAGCTTTCCTCCCCCCATCCCATTCGCGCAGGAGTTCCTCAAGGCTCCGTACTATCCCCCCTCATTTTCACGCTATTCACTAGTGATATTCCCAAGCATAAAAATACCCAGCTAGCCCTATTCGCCGACGATACGGCTATCTATTATACCGGTCTTAAACCCGATGCCATCGCTCGCACTCTCCAAACTTCCGCAAACACTCTGGCCAAGTGGTTCCGGAAATGGAGAATCGAAGTCAATCCAGATAAAAGCCAGGCAGTCCTCTTTTCTAAACCGCGGATAAACCCACCCTCGCCCCGTCCGATTACCATGTACGGCAAGCCGATCCCTTGGGAAAAGCAAGCCAAATACTTAGGCGTGGTCCTCGATAGACACCTCTCCTTCGCTGAGCACATAAAGCAGGCACGTTCGCGCGCCGCTTTCGCTCTAGGTAGGCTCCACTTCATTCTTAGCTCTCGCAGCAAGTTATCACTCAGGTGCAAGCTGCGTATTTTCACCGCGGTCATCCGTCCCATCATGACCTACGCCTGCGTTGTTTTCGCACATGCAAAGCCCTACCTCCTCCACAAGATGCAGACCCTCCAAAACCGATTCCTCCGTAGAGTCACGGGAGCCCCCTTTTATGTTCGAAATGAGCTTCTTCACGTAGATCTCAAGATGCCCACCATCCAGCAGTTCATGAAACGTGTCTCCAAGCGTTTCTTTGAAATTTCAATCCAACATAGGAATCCCCTTATCGTATCGGCCGCCCAATACGAACCCTCGCGTATCTCTAAGATTCGCCGACCAAGGCATACCCTAGTCACTCCCGATGACGCAATCACCCTGCTCCAAGAGAGCCGTAGGGAAACAAGTACAGTGGCACACAAACACAAAAACCGACCGTCCTTCCGTCCTCGCCGCCGAGGCCCACCGCGACGTCCCCGTAATAGTCCACCCCGACCCTTGCCAGAGCCAGCCCGCGACGCTGAGCCAGTAGCTTTAAATTCCCTTATTAATAATAATAATGATATGATCCAGCCTGTCCCTAGCTGCCCTCCCCTGCGACGCCCTAAGCCGAGGTCCGTACCCCACAGGGGGTGCCCTTAGCGTGTAGTCGCCTAGTTTGTAAGTTTTTTAATAAGCCCTGGCTGGAGGCTTTAATTAATTTATTAATTAAGGCAACCACAGGCAAGTCCGGTTAAGCAGTCGACAACCTCAGAGGTTGACCTGCGAGATGCCACACACAAAAAAAAAAAAAAAATCAGAAACTTCTGATTTTATTCTTGTATGAGAAGGAAAGAGTAAGAGAAGATTATTGGAAGAGCGCTGACTTTTAGCATGTGAAGAACATAAAAATTGAAATTGAGAAATAAGGTAAGAGGGACCGGTAGGAGATTTTAGCAAAGAGAAAAGCGCAGTCAAGGCGCGTAAATTTCTTCTCTGGCGAATGGGCATCTATTGTATATTATTATGTTAACAGCTTAATTACTAAGATGTCGGCCCTGTGATCGAGAGGTCGTAGGTTCGAACCCCACCCATTACACTATTACCCGTGAACCCACTCCAGATACAAGTACATTTAGCTTAGTTGGAGGGGTTAACAAGATTGCTAGTTAAGTAAATTCTCATTGCTAGTTCTCTTTTAAAAAAGAAAAGTTAGTTCAAACGTGGTTCAAACACTATTTATATTAGGGTAAGGTATACGTATATGTAGTTGTAGTAAAATTCTTGATTTTTTACTTTAATAGTGCTACAATACTCAGCCTCTTGTCCGCCCACATAATTGTAAGTAATAATTATTTAACACGGTAATCAATCAAGTTGAAGGCAAATGATTAGTTTAAAAGATACTAACCTTCATGTATTGTTAATAAATAGACTTGTAAGGAGCTTGTAACTATAGTATGCTTTTGAATTAGATTTTTTATGATATTCTTCAATTTTGTTTACGTATTATACAACTTGTTTAGTCTTACGCGTTGAACGTAATACATTTCATAGTTAACAAAAACTACAATCATTAAATATCATTTAGGTATATCACTTCTATCATTGTGGTAGGTTTAATAGGTTAATAGGTAATAACACCTTTATTTTTAGTGGGAAAATCATCAAATTACTCCTTCCACACTAGGTAGTGCGGGAGGGAGTGTTAGAATTTTACTGACTAAAAATCGATTGTTCCTTTAATTGCCCTTGTGATCCAGAGCTGCGGTATCTCGTTAGGACATTCCCGCAACCCCAAGTTGTAACCCCTACCTACACTACAAAAGGTGCCTGGACTTTTCAGGAAAGACCACTGACAGTGGAATTTTGTTTTTACAAAAAACCGACCCGTAAGCTAGCAATACATTATCATTAGCTAGCATTATTCAAGCATTAGATCATATAGAAGGGTTATGTTACGCTATGTAACAAACTTTAAATATAGATTCTGAACTAGCGATACCGCGCCGCAACTATTATTTTTAGCGTAGGGAGTTTTTTTACTTCAATTTTTATTTTAAACTTTTTTGTAATAAAGTACACGTCGTTCACTTTCATTTGATACCCCACTTGGGTATATTTGACAATATTTAATTATTCAGCCCCACTTTCACCCCCTATACCTAGTAAATAGCTGAACCGATTTTGACAAAACACATATACGAACCATCACCGGAAAACAATCTTTCTAACAAAAAAATAACCGCATCGAAATTGGTTCACCCGCTTGGAAGCTACAGTGCCATAAACAGACACACATAACGGTCAAACTTATAACAATAAAATTTTTGCGTCAGGGTTTAAACATAAGTTCCATCATGCGTCCTAAATAAATGCAGGAATACAATTTTTATTTATTTATCCAGAACTGACCTACTCCTGAGCCAGAAATAACCATATGATATTGCTGGATATACAAGGTGTAATATATTACTGCACAATTATACCTCAGACACCCCAATTAGAATATTAAATTATGAGTCTAAAACAACATCCGTAACTAAATAAATTGAAACCAAACCTAGACATTTTTTATGAAACAGTTATTCTTACTAAATGCAAAACATATGTGCGTCGTACAATATCCTTACGCAGATGCATACGCACATGCAATGTTAGCGGCCGACACGCACACGAGCGCATTTCCTTGAATCTTTCCGTCAAAATTTAGCACCTATTTTTTATGATGGAAATCGATTCAGAAGCCGATTCTGAACCAACTACGTTCAGGAATTGCTTTTATTCTGTTACACGTTATATAAACAGCATCAGCGACAAATTGCAATGTTTTTCACGAATAAGAACACCTGATAAACGGTGCAACTAGCACCGTTTTCTGTAAACTGCTGTGCCTACTAACCACAGATCTACATTTAAACACAATTGACAAACATCAAATCATGACATTATACGATTAAGATGACAAAATGTCATTAGCTATTACTTCTAATGATAATATTTAGTTTTCTAACAGCGTTGCCTAGAGGTCACTAGGTTAGTAGGCAAAGGTTTACAATGACTACAAAGCGTGTTCAATAGTTAAACATTGTCTAACTACTCGTATACAATAATTATTATTATGCTACAAAGTTCACGATATTACCTGCTCATACAGTGGCTATCGTAAGGTTTTTTTCAAGTCTATATTAAGCCGACTAATTAATAATTTATTGTATATATTTTTTTAATTATTTGTAATACTCTGTTCACAAACAAAAATAGAATAAGAAATTAAAAATAGAAATTACAATTATAATATAATATACATTAACAAAACTTCGACTTAAACATACAAAACAACATATGGAACTTCGATCAACAATTGTTGAGCAACAATTGTTGATCGCAGATATAGAAAGAAAAAAATTAATGATTAAAGAGCTCACTACACTATTTAGTTTTCGCATATTTTAAGGCAAACAGACGTTACTATAGTTACTAAGATCATCTGCAAATATATCGCAATTCGGGCTGGCTTCCATGGGGTTGTTAAGAACAGTCAGGACGCGGGGAACCGGAGATGAAGCGCGGGCGACAGTACGGCTCGTAGGTACAGCTAGTAAGCGGTGTTTTCGGCAACGGAGATAGTATTATGAAGACATCAAATGTCTTTGGTGGATCACTCGCCGCTGGTGGTCTTGGATTGACTATACTCTTCTAAGGAATCCTAGCCATGACCTTAGACTAGATTTAGCTTGGACACTACAGCGAAAGCGGAAATATGGCCGTCAAAAGCACACTTGGAAGCGTTCGGTAGCAGTAGAGTTGAATAAACCGGGTTAACGTGGCCCGAGGTGAAGTGGGTAGCCCACGACAGAACGCGATGGTGGAGCACTGGACACCCTCTGCCCCACCTAGGGAACTTAAGACATTAAGTCAAGGAAGTTATACAGTATGTTAACTAACAGAGGGCGTTCCCGTTAACCCGCAATAGTATAACATCCATACATGCTAAAAAAATATTACCATTCGAAAAGAAAATGTTTTTTTTTTAATATTAAAATATTCACTAAAAATGTTAAATTGATACGTAAAAGAAACACTCTGTACATGCGTACGCATTCTAAATAAATTGCGACGTTGCCGTCCTTCAAGGCGCGTGGAAATGCTACGCGACACCTGCTCGGGCCTATATGATCGGATGCCAGACTTCCCCAAGTCTGACACCCACAAGCCACATTACGGGGGATGGAAGAGGGCATTGTCAGCCCGCCTCTGACGCCCAGTCCTTCGAACGCGACTCAGTACATTTGAGGACGTTTCCCTCTCCCTCTCTGCCGCTTCTTTTGCTCCATGACCCGCTCTGCAAAATCGGCCACTGCTTGCCATGACCTCTCGCTCCCAACCATAGATTTGATTATGGCCGGCAACGAGAGATCACTCCCCACCTCCTTTCAACGAAGCTGTCCCAACAGTCACGGAAGTGTACACATCTCGTGCACAACATTACACTGTCGTGTATATTTAGTGACAACAGCGTTCGTTGCGTGTGTCCTCTTTGTATAAGTGCCAGTATTACAAGTGTATTACTGGGTGGAGGTAATTACACAACCAAAATGAAGTTAACGCTAACAAAGAAATTGTGATTTTTTTTTTCTTTTAAAACTAGCAATGTGGGTAGAATTAAAATTACCAGCAATCTTGTTAACCCGTTCAACAAAGCTAAATAAATATGCTTGTGTCTGGAGTGTGTTCACTGCAATACTGTAATGGGTGGGGCTCGAACCTGTGACCTCTAGATCACAAATCCGACTCCTTAGCCATTAGATTATTGTTGCTTAACTATTCTGTTTTAACTGCCTCGGCAAAAGCGACTATTACGCAGGCAAATCTCGGGTTCGATTCCGGATGGGGAAAAAAGTGATATGGGGTTTTTATAATATACATTAGATAGATAGATATATTCTTTATTGTACACCATAACAGTAAAACAAAATTATGGACTTAACAACTGAAAAGGGAGATACAATGGGCGGTCTTATCGCTAAAAGCGATCTTTTACAGACAACCTTTTGACCACTTGTCAATAGCAGTCTGGAGTTTGGAAGTTGGCGGTACGATAACCCCATGCCTCGAAAAGCACATTAAGATGTTAGTCCTATGCCTTATCTCTCCCCGGCTTGTCAGATTGCTGTCCCATCGGGCTATGAGAGGTAAGAAACAGAGAGTGCAACTGTAACTGCGTACATACTTATTTATCTATTAGCTTTGTTTAATCCCGTACATGTCTGTAGTTCTTATCTTCTATTTTAAATACTTATTTATATATTTGTGAGTAATGATAGTGTTATACTTTAAACAACATATACTTAGAGAGAATTATTTGATCACGAAGCAACAGCAGAACACTGGCTCCTAAGTCATAGGTTTACCCTAGTTTGGGAGGCAGGGTTTCCAATGTTTAAGACACATTCTTAAAGTCAAAACTGTATTGTAACCTAATTAATAAGTAACTATGTAACAAAGGTTGTTTGGCGTTCAATAAAGTTATATACGACGTGTAACGGAAACCCCATATCTATCCAAAAGGGCTGAAAACAACATCTGGTATGGAGTCTCTATGCACAGTTTCAGCACAAAATAACTGACTCAAAGAATTGATACCAAATTATTGTTTTCATATATTTCTTGAATACCAATCATAACAAACGTGTCACAGCACTACGAGGGCAATAACTTTCCACGTCACTTGCCAATAACACGATAATTCTTTTCATTCTTCTTGATTTGGAAAATTCGGTCTCTGGTATCAGTGTATTGGAATTTGTAATAAGTTCTACACACGTAGACTTAGGATTACAAAACTTTTGCCATATCGTTTGTTATCATCCAAAGAAGCCATGCACTTGATATGTATATACCCTTTAAATTACACGTTGTATATTGTTGGTTGTAAGGGTCGCCTTTTGCGGTGAAAGCCAAAACGTTCCAGGTGGCTTTAGCCTTTGCCCAGCGATCACATACTAATGCAGTTTAATGTTTGCTGCGCCGCTGTCTAACCTCTGCTGTGATTGGCTGTCGTGGGTGACATCAGTTAGGAGCACTATATTATTCTGTTAGTCAGTTATGGTTAGTTTGTGGAGCTCGTGGCTATACAGAAATCACTGCATGGGTTGATTTCAAGGTTAAGCAATACTTGCTGGCGCTGATCCGTAATCCTATTTAGTGATGGAATCTCTGATATTCGATAAAGAAGTTATCCTCGGCTTCATTAAAAAGTTCTAACTACCCACGCCGAGTACTATATTGCAGAAAGTTCAAGAGCTTTAATTTAACTTTTTTTGTTTGCATTTTGTATTTAAAAGACCACTTTTTTTTAGGCATTGTCCCACACTATGAATGTCTCTTGTATTATGAGTAGATTTCTTAAAACTCCCAAACCTGGAACAACTAGTTGTAGTCCTTACAAACAATTGTACCGGTGCGGGAATTGAACCCGCGAGAGGCAGCGCAGCAGCCAGTCACTCAACCACTGCGCCAACCGTGTCCTCAACTTCACTAGCCTAGTTTAATTTATTGCATTTCCTATTGAGGACTAGATGAGTAGGCTATTTCAGCTGTCAAACATACACCTATATTTTATCCTAATATTTTAAAGCAGAAAGGTTTGTTTGTTTGATAGTGCTTATCTGCGATAGTTCTGGGTGGATTTTGAAAAAAAGTAATTTCGTTATTTAGCTTGAGGAAGGTTATAATTATACTTTTTACACGACTGCAAAAGCCTGGACTTTATTACGATTATTGATTATTATAATCGTTCAAAAAGGCGTATAGATCGCATCGCATTAGGTTTTAACATTCTGTAAGTATATAATATATATATAATATAATATATATAAATATTAGTACCTATGGAAAAATTCACTTTATAACATAATTAAAAATAAATAGGTATCATGTGTCTTGGCCCACGAGATTGTAGACATGTGGGATGTGAACTCGGCAATCATTTTACCTATAATAATAACAGCCATCTTAACTAATTGCGGCAACGGCGGGTTATCTCTTAGCACTTAAATACTCGCTACCGGGTCCAACGGACCTAGTACTTCGTATATTTTTGAATAATTTTAAATTTCGACGTTTGCGACGTTGCCGCTCTTAGTACCTTTCAGCAATAGTGTAGCACGGCGGATGGCAGTCTGATTCAACGGTCAGCACCATAGATAAAATAAATAAGTAGATTTGGTCAACAGACGAAATTATTTCGGAACCGTGTGTCTCCAGTTAGGCGCTGGGCGGGGCAACAACTACACATGCAGTTTAATAAAATCAATAGATACGCACTCGCGCACACACCCGCATTTCTTAAATCAGAACGTACTATACAATCAATAATAAACCTTATTCCGTCAAACACAGCGTGTATTTACCATGCACCGTAGAATTTACCCACACAAAAACATCGGTCGCTATCGTTGTGCTGTGCAAAAGCAATTTATTTTACATATACGCTAGTGATTGACTAAATCGGAAAGTTATTGATTCTTCCATTTATTATTGTACAATATTTTTTGGGCACCTGAAAATGAACCAAATAAAAAATGGCATGTCCAGAAAATATTACAATAACAATAAACATATTATTAAGAACATAACATTACATAATTATTATTAAGTACTACCTACTAAGTATTAAGGGCTACCCTGGCGCTTTCGACTTAAATCTTAATATTTAATTATCATAGTGATAGGTCAAATAGAAGTCGATGTTAACTTACATTACGCTATTGATCGGAACATACCAGCCGTATAGGTTGTATAGAATCCTGAAAAGTTGAATGACTGATTTTATGAATACCCTAAATCATGAGAATAGCTTTCAGTAATAAAATAAAATTTAACACACTTCTGCAAATATCAGTTGTACTCTTAATTTTGGAATTGTCCATTCAAAAAGCCTGCGACTTTTCTTTAGAGACTAGAACATTTCTGCGTTGAAGTGAACCGAGCATATGGTGCTATTTTTTATAGGGTACCAGTTAGGTGGCATGCCTGTGGCATCAATCCATTCCTTTTTTATGTTACCATCTTTTGGGAAGCTGAAAAGTACGAAAAGCACTTATTTATCATTTTGTTTTTGTTATAAGAAAAATCCTAGTTAGTAGAGAAATTGTTAAATATATGAAAACAAACACACATCCATGCATAACAAATAAATAGCATGAATATATTGACTTATTTTAAGCTCAATTCACAAATATATTATCTGAACCATGCCGATTATTATAACGCATTCGAAGCTTCAATGGAAGCAAAATACAAAAACCATAAAAAATAAAGAGCATGAGGATAAGGCATAACATACGATAATTCTAAACCGAAAAACACCACCGATTATTAACCTAAAATTAAAGTAACTTACTTTACGAATATTGGTTATGCATTTCTCTACTACTCTGTAAAAAAATCAAAATAAGTAAAAAAACATTATTTACATCGATCTTCCAACCGGGCTAAAACGGTTGACAGATTGAAAAATAAACTATTGTAGCGACGGCGACGTCGGAACTCCTTACGCATGCTGCGGGCGTAAAATAAATTGTTTATTTTTTTTTACTTTTTTGTACACTTGACTTTTCAACGTATTTTTATTTCTGTCATCTCATGTAAAATAAAAGTTAAACATATTTTCTTAGAGGTTTCCGTATGTTATAAAAAACTTTTTACCAAAAAATTACACCAAGTCAGGATCTGATGATGGGACATCATCAGATCCTGACTTGGTGACAATGGGACCAATTTCAAAGTATACCCTTTCAAACAAAAAAAGCATTTTTCAAATCGGTTCAGCCGTCTCCGAGTAATCGGTGATCATACATAAAAAAATTATAATAATATACGCGTCGAATTGATAACCTCCTCTTTTTTATGTCATCGGTTGAAAAACCCCTAAACTATAATAGCAATATTTCATTCGTCAATCGACATTGCTGTCGATAGCCTACGTTAGTGGATCTGCACAAGCACATCACTAATTCGTCGCAAGAAGTGGCGGCCTCACTACGCTATGAATCCGCGTAATACAGTTTCGTATGTTATGTTTACATTGCTTGTCCAGTTACTTAGTGACGAACTCAGGTAGTGGTTAAGGAGCAATGTATTTATATGAAAAGGAGTACAGTCGCTCTGATATTTGAAAACAAAAATAACATAGTAAAACCAAGAAATATTTTACGATTTATTGTTTTTCATGATTTTAAAGACAAATATTGTAAAATACTTGTACTTACATATGGTAAGTGATTCCATGATTCACATAGATTTGATTTTGGTTTCGGTTTTTACAAGATACCACAGAACAACTCGGCATTCATATATGTTATCACGATCGCCGTCGAAAGCGCACTAGTTCGCGGAGACGGCCACTTGCCTGTGACATGAGCCCTGTGGCCATGTCGCGCGGACACCGATACGCCCCCTTACCACTTCTCTGTATTTTTGATTTCTGTGGTCAGCACATTGCGTGTAAATGATATGGACGTAAAAGATGTATATGGGTCCCCTGGACCCGGAGGCGAATAAATACATGATTGTTTTTTTCATCATGTTTTTACTATTTATCAACATTTTTTGCCGTATTTCACAGAAAATGGATACTTTCAGACTTATTGAATATTCCTCAACATGTAAAAAAACTGTATCTGAAATATAATACCAGAAGTAGGACCAACTTCACCATTTAACCCACTCCCAACAGTTAGTGGACGAAAAGTGTGAATTGGAAAAAAGATGGAAAATCCAAAGTTTTTTGCGTGAAATGCAATTTTATAGCAATTTTTGTAGAACAAATGAAGCAGATTTGTTCAAATTGTTATACGTAGTAATACTTAGTTTTATTTAGAAAGAGTAATCCAAAAAAGATACTTTCTTTGTTGATTTTCTAAGTTATGTTTGTTTGTTTATTTCCTATAATGATTGATCGCACATTGCTATTTGTGTAAGAAGATACATATTAAGATATATAGAAGATTAAAAAAAAACATAATAACAGAAATTGTAACTATTAGTTTCATTGTAATCGTAAAAGTATGGTGAAATTCATCTTATTTTTGTACTGATAATTAGATTAAGCAAAAAATAATAAATAGTAGTATTTCAACAAACATTGGCTTTATTATTAAAAATTAATATTCGCTTTTATTAAGCAATGTTTGAATAATCAACTGATATTGTAACGGGTCTAGCGCACCCGGTAGCGAGTATTTGTGTTACAAATCAAGGGATAATGGAATATTGCATATTCAAGATGTTAAGTACGCAAGCTTACACTTACACGCAAAAGTTGCAGCTAAGTCTCGCATGGTAGTGCCGAATGAATAAGAGTTACCACTTTCAACATTTTCCCATTTTATTTTAAACATAATAAAATGCATAGTCAGCCTGCTTCAGCTTGAAAATAAATCATCTCTAGTGCCTTCCATATTTCAATGAACCAAAATATACAAGTTTATTCGATTATTCGCTTACGTACGTTTGACTTCCGAATACCAATGCGTTCGATAAGGCACTCTGTTCCGAACTATGAAGCGAACGCGCGCGGAATATACTCGTACTGCCAGAGAAATATGTCGTTCATTTAATCGAAAAATGAGTGAATATTTTGCATCGATGTTTAAATTTTTGTTGTTTGATTGAAGAAGAACCTTAATGAT
Source organism: Tholera decimalis (assembly GCA_943138885.2). Taxonomy (NCBI): domain Eukaryota; kingdom Metazoa; phylum Arthropoda; class Insecta; order Lepidoptera; family Noctuidae; genus Tholera; species Tholera decimalis. The sequence goes on from OW964567.2 coordinate 35,924,160, forward strand.
GTGGTCTATTATTATTATCTATATAAAACGCTTCCGTTACTGACTGACTGACAGATAACGCACAGCTGAAACTACTCGGCTCAAGAAGCTGAAATTTGGCATGTATGTTCCTTGGAGAATGTAGTCTAAGAAAGGATTTTTGGAATTTCCCACGGGGTCGGAATTTATACGGGAGAAACCTCCGACGCGAACGAAGTCGCGGTCAACAGCTAGGTCCATTATAAAAACCGAGTGCGATATGCCACAAGTGCAAGTGCCTCAAGTAGGGTGTCATAAACCCCGAGTTAAAGGTCCGTTGTGTCTCACGAACGCCTCAAAGACCAGTCAGCACCAATGCCTGCCAGGGTGAGGGAATATCTGAATATGAAATCATTTACTGTGAAATGCTCTACCCGTGTCAGTAACACAAGCAGAAACTCTATCTCCCTCCTTAATTTCACTTGTCTTTTTATTTGTTGTCTTTTTTATACAACGTGTAATTTAAAGGGTATATACATACCAAGTGCATGGCTTCTTTGGATGATAACAAACGATATGGCAAGGGTTTTGTAATCCTAAGTCTACGTGTGTAGAACTTATTACAAATTCCAATACACTGATACCAGAGACCGTATTTTTCAAATTAAGAAGAACGAAAAGAATTATCGTGTTATTGGCAAGTGACGTGGAAAGTTATTGACCCTCGTAGTGCTGTGACACGTTTTGTTATGATTGGTATTCAAGAAATATATGAAACCAATAATTTGGTATCAATTCTTTGAGTCAGTTATTTTGTGCTGAAACTGTGCATAGAGATTCCATACTAGATGTTGTCTTCAGCCCTTTTGGATAGATATGGGGTTTCCGTTACACGTTGTATATTAAATATATTATGTAGTTTACTACTTATGTTTTGTATATGAGTAAATAGTATACCATGGTGTCAAATCCATTCAAAAGTTGTCTGTAAAAAATCGCTTCTAGCGATAAGACCGCCCACTGTACACCATTTGTAGTTGTTAAGTTCTCATTTAATTATGTTATGGTATACAATAAAGAGTATAATTATGTATCTATCTATTAACACAAAATAAAACATCACTAGCCTTAAGTTTAATAAAAAACTGCTTTCAGTAAGGATGTGGCAATCGATTACACTTGATAGCTAACAAGCAAATCGATTAGGCATCTGTGAAGTGCAGCGAATTAGTCAATGGGTAATTAAAAGTTGTAGCCAATATCATTGTTGAATTAGAAAAAATAAGGTAAACAAAAGTAAGGTAAAAATTTGTGACGATCATCGTGATGATTTGTAATAATAAGTAATGGTTTTTACCGCGGTTTTTCTGCCATGAACACTAGACATAAAATAGTAGAAATGTATAAGACATAACATTACCAGCCTACAATGTTACCACTGCTAAGCCCTCCTCTTTGTAAGAGGGTATATTCGGAATCCAACACGCAGGCCCAGTGCGGGTCGCATGTATCAAAATTATTCAGTCTTAGGACATACTTATATACAAGGTATAATAGATTAAGCGCTATACCTCAGACACCCCAATTAGAATATTAAATTATAAGTCTAAAATAACTTCCGTAACTAAACAAATTGAAACCAAAGCTAGACATTTTTTATAAAATAGTTATCCTTACTAAACGCAAAACGTATGTGCGTCATACAATATCCTTGGCGCATACACTCTTGCAATGTTAGTGGCCGACACGCACAAGAGCGCATTTCCTTGAATTAAGGATTGTATTCATTTGTCATGATACTGTGTTTCCATTTTAAGTTAAATGGAAGATCTTTCCGTCAAAATTTTACACCTATTTTTTATGACGGAAATCGATTCAGAAGCCGATTCTGAACCAACTACTTTCAGGAATTGCGTTTATTCTGTTACGCGTTGTATATATTTCTGCTTATATTAGCATATACAACATATATGCAATAAATGAAAACAGTGGCAATACTCATCATAATGAACAACTTTTTATATGAGGCCAACACTAAAATCACTAAAAAAACGGAGACTACCCTATACATTTGTGTGTGCATAAGTCGATCAAATGTACTGAATAGTTGTTTTTTTTTTTTCGGGATTCCAGTGTTGGCTTCATGTGAAAAGTTGTTCATTATGATGAGTATTGCCATTGTTTTCATTTATTGCATATATGTCGTATACATACTGTATGTAAGTACTTTGTGTATAATTGAGTGTGTAAATGTAGATACAATTTTTCATAAATTAATAAATGACTAAAATAAATGATTACTAAAATGACTAAAATCATTTATTTAATTATTCTATTTTATTATTTTTTTTTATTCCTTAATGAGTCATATTTCAAATTATTGTGTATATTATTACGGCATAATTCAGTTATTTCTCTTTTACTTTTGACTAGAACGTTTACGCTTGTGTATTGCACATTCGAGCGTGTGGCACCCTTGGGCTGCAGCTGAAAATCAGCGTTAGGTGGTAATACTTAGGTTTGCCACCTGACATTAAGCTGAGCTGAGGCCCTTTTGGCACAGTATTGTTTTTATTTTTAATGTTGTATACAACGTTTAACGAAAACCCCATATCTATCCAAAAGGGCTGAAGACAACATCTGGTATGGAGTCTCTATGCACACTTTCAGCACAAAATAACTGACTCAAAGAATTGATACAAAATTATTGGTTTCATATATTTTTTGAATACCAATCATAACAAACGTGTCACAGCACTACGAGGGTCAATAACTTTCCACGTTACTTGCCAATAACACGATAATTCTTTTCGTTCTTCTTAATTTGAAAAATTCGGTCTCTGGTATATTCTGGTGTATTGGAATTTGTAATGAGTTCTACACACGTAGACTTAGGATTACAAAACCCTTGCCTTATCGTTTGTTATCATCCAAAGAAGCCATGCACTTGGTAAGTATATACCCTTTAAATTACACGTTGTATAATGTGTGTTTCTTATTTTTATGTGCCAATAAACGCAATTTTCTTTCTTCTTCTTTCTTTATTTCAAATGACTAATTTCCTTACGATGTTTTTCCTCCACTGTTTTGACAGTAGTGGCGATAGTGAATATTACACAAAGTAATGTGACAAACTGGGTGCGAACCTGTGACGTACATACAGCTCGTATATCATGTTATAAGAGGGCCATAAGTGCTCTCTTTAGAAAAGTTAGTACTGAGAAAAACAATACATCACGTTAAAAGCTTTTACTCCTGCCATTATTTCGAAACAAACTTGCTGGTCCTTATTTTCTTTTAAAGAGAGTTACCATGTACCAAACCCACATTCCTAACAATCTTGTTAACCCCACCAACTAAGCTAAATAGGCTTGTGTCTGGAGAGGGTTCATGGCAATTGTGTAATAGTTGGCGTTCAAACCTGCGCCCTCTCGATCACAAGTCCGACTCCTTAGCCGTTAGACTATTGACGCTTTTGTTTATTTAGATATTTCATGTTTAATAAGTGTATGATTTTTGCAAAAAAATCAGCTGAAAATTAAAATGTGTAGCTTACTGAAGATTCCACAAACAATGTGCCGTCAATTGCATCCAACTACTTAACATACATTGTTTTATTTAAAATTATTTATTACTAGCATCTGCCTACGGCTTCGCTCGCGAGTAATGTTCTGCATCAGGTATTTCAGTCTCTGAAATCATTTATAACCTATATGTTGCCCAGACTTAATAGCAATATAAAAAATATACATTCGAATCCCAATGGTGGCTCCGCAGAATAGCGTGAACAAACAGACAGACATTTTATTTTAAATTCTTACTCTATAACTCTTTATAGACCCCTCAATATTTTTTGTAATATATTTAATGTATAAACACACTTTCTCTTTTTTATTGGGGTCGGGTTATTGATACATTTTTTTACAACAAATATTCTATTATTAATTTGGCACAAGAGCTTTTAATAAGTTAATTTATGCATATTATATTCAGCCTCTATAGTCATAGATTTGTATAGTTTAGGATGTTCCTACTTTTACATTTCCACAATGTTGTAATTAACGAATCCATCACTTAATAAGTCGACTAAGTAATTTATAATAACTTGCTCGACAGCTGTTTAACTAATATAGGGTTAGCACGCGTGTACGGCTAGCATAAAAAGTTTTTTTTTTTTTAATATAATTATTATAAACTAGCTGAATTAGTTATACTGTCTGTTTGTAGTAACGTACTAGCTGCTGCATCCGACTACATTCACCTAGAAATAGCCTTTATGCTATTCCAGACTATAATCTATATCGGTGCCAAATTTCATGAAGACGCATTCAGCTATTTACTGAGTAACAAACATCTACATTTAAAGTTTAAACAATAGATTATTTGCTATTGATTGTAAAAGTTATACTTCACACTTTACTGTGCCAAGAAAAATAATAAAACAAATGACTGAGTGATCACTGGATAAAATGGGTATCTAAATCTGTTTGCCGGGGATTACTGAAAAAGTCACAAACCAGAATGGGCTGACATAACCAATAAATGTTAGAATCTATACTAATATTATAAAGCTGAAGAGTTTGTTTGTTTGTTTGTTTGCTTGAACGCGCTAATCTCAGGAACTACCGTTCTGATTTGAAAAATTCTTTCAGTGTTAGATAGCCCATTTATCGAGGAAGGCTATAGGCTATATATCATCACGCCAACACCAATAGGAGCGGAGCAGTAATGAAGAATGTTTCAAAATCGGGGGATTTTTTTTTCCACGGGGACGAAGTCGCGGGCGGAAGCTAGTACAAAATAAGTGGGTACACAGTTTTTAGTCACATCCCATAAATTAATAATACCATGAAATATTTACTACAATAGGCGAAAGAAAAACCAAAATCACACACTGAAGTTCCTCTTCTATCATTGTCTCGCAAAACATTGACTGCAATACCTACGTGACGTGTGACGACTTTTCGTTAATGCTCACGATCTCGCGCTCGCTACATAATAAAAAAACTTTTTGCAAAAAATAAAACCGACTTCCATATCAAAACACTACAAAGCCCAAAATAATTTTAATTTCGGTAGTCGGTGTTACTGGTTTTGTATTTTCTTTTTTTTTCACACCGCCTTCCGAAATTAAAATTATTTTGGGCTTTGTAGTGTTTTGATATGGAAGTCGGTTTTACTTTTTGCAAAAAGTTTTTATTTTTGCGCTTTTTAGTGGGTCAGTGAATTTTCCAAATCAGTTCCTAAATGACGGAGTTATGCAGGAACAAAAAACGCTATGCAGAGTAAACGAAAAGATCATCAACGTAAATATTTTTTTTAGACTTGTTGTTTTTTCAGAAACGGCTTGTCCGATTTCAATAAAATTTTCATGGGACCATTTGGAAATTATACCCTTTTCAACAAAAAAATAATTTTTCAATTCGGTTGGCAAGCGACGGAGCTATGCCCGAACAAACATAAAAAAAAACAAACTACAAACAATTTTTTCTCCTTTTTTAGAAGTCGGTTAAAAACCCTCACGGATCGATCTCTAAAGTTAAGTAACGCTTCCTGATTTATAAATGGGTGGCCATTTAAACATATCCAGATTTCTTTGTGCCTCAGAGAGCACGTTACCTGGGTGTGGGTAAACACGGTACATCAAAACCTCTTACAGCAGGGCCCTCTATAAATAAGACTATTGCTATTTCAAACATCTGAATGAAAAGCCTCTGTCATTTGTACACCATTTTTGTACTTCGATATTACAGGCAAAATAAGGTATTCTCTGATAATTCTGTAAGACCTTTCTGTACCTTATTTGAGCAAATAAATAATTTTGAATTTGAATATAACTGATAAAACTTCTAAGTCCCTCGAGATCTCAGTTACACAGGTTTCACCATTTTAATAATAATTTTCAGAACAAAATAACCAAATGTTGTTTGAACAAGCACGTATTTTGTGTACCTACGAATACAACATTGTCACTTTGTCGACAAAATCTAATTAATTAAAATAATTATCCGAGTGATAATTAACTTTGTAAAGTTAATCAAACTTTTAACTTGTTGACCGTACAAAGGAAACTGTGAAGTACTTTGTCATGTTATTCAATCGATATTTAGTTCCTATATTAGGTGAAACGGAACGGCCTTTTTAGGGTCCCGTAGCCGAATGGCAGAAAATGGAACCCTTATAGTTTCGTCATGTCTGTCTGTCTCACTGTCCGTCCGTCCGTAAGTCACAGCCGTTTTATTCCGAAACTATTATAACATGTGAAACTTGGTAGGTGGATGTATTCTGTGAACCGCTTTTTGATTTTAAGAAAAAATAAAAAATATTATAAATTAAACGGGGGCTCCCCATACATGGAACTGAAACTGAAAATTTTTTTTTTTCATTTTTTCATGAAAACTGCGTGTGATGTATCTATAGACAGGTCTTTAAAATTGACATTGAGGTTTCTCAAACCACTTTTTCGTAAAGTCAATAGTTTAAAAGATATACGCTTCCAAAGTGGTAAAATGTGTTTGTGACTGTGTGTCCCCTCTAACTTCTATAATAATGGAGTGGAAAATCTAAAAAAAATATATATGCTGTAGATCTTAATATAAACTTTCAACGAAAATTGTTTTCAATTAGATCGGGTCAGCAGTTTTTGAGATATAGCATATGTTTTAAAACCGCAAATATAACTTTGTAATTCTTACAAACACTATGAAAACAAAGTTATTTGGCGTAGTTACTACGGAACCCTTCATGGGCGAGTCTGACTCGCACTTGGCCAATTTTTTCATGTGTTAGAAATTTTAAATGTTTACTGCAAGTGGATCACACTTTATATACAGTAATATTAAGTGGTTGGAGGATAAAGTGCACCAAAAGACATAATTTGACATCTTGACGGAGTTTATGTGCGAAGGGCATTTTCATAGCACTTGTTAAGCGCACTACCTATGCGTGGGGGTTTCTCCCCCACTCGGATTCAGTTTCTTGATGTGTTTGTGTGTTCTAGGTAACGTTGTTGAATTTCTCCCGCTGCCTGCCGGGGTTGCGGAATTGTTCGAAAGAGTTACCGCGGCCTCGGAACACGAAGGGCATATGAAGGAACACGGATGAGTTTTAGTGAGTAAAAGTCTGACACAACCTCCCGCTTCGCCTAGATCGGAAGGCAGTGTTTGAGGGAGGCCCTTTTCTTAAAAAAAAGTGTCGTTGTTTATGTGTGTGAGTTTTGTATGTTTGTAAACGCACCTACATATATTATACCCCGATACAAAAATAATTCCTAGAGAAAAGTAGTGTTGTATGAAATAACCGACCTGACTACATAGTCACTATATTCATTTATTTTTCTTATACATGTGCGTATCGCGTTGAATTATATGTTTAAGTTTTTCTAGAGCTAAAATATAGTAGACTAGAGTTTCTGATATAAAGTCCAGTTCCGTTTCTTTACAGATAAACGGACGGGCGGACAGACATACAAAAAGTGACTCTATAAAGGTTCCGTCTTTTTTAATTTTTCATACCCTTAAAATGAATGAGATCTACAATATAATGATATTGCTCTAAATATTGGGAAGCTAACGAGTATTAAATTGGTATAGATCACAAATGCTGGCAGTTAGAGTATTTTATATGGGCACCCAAATATCCCTACTTAAGCATTTTTCGTACAATAGTTCGAGCCCCTTAAAGTCCTACGCTAATCTTCGCAATTGCAGACAAACACTTTCACTGTTCAGACAGATCCACTTAAATATGCGTCTTTCTTCATCAAGAGAACGATTGAGACATTGATCTTCATGGATCTCATATACCTATGTTTTGACCAAAACGGATTTTTTTTAAAAGATAACTTCAATGTTGTTAAAATTCACATTTCTAGACATCTTGTTAACCCCTCCAACTAAGCTAAATATGTTTGTCTAGAGTGGGTTCATGGCAATAGTGTAATGGGTGGGGTTCGAACTCGTGACCTCTCGATCACAAGTCCGACACCTTATTCATTAGGCTATTGGCGCTTTGGGATTGTATGTATTTAAAAAGAAACTTTGACCTCTGGGTTAGTTTTCTTCTTAAAATCGTCAACAAAGTCGTTTAATGCCAGTATCGGAAATGCTGCCTCTGTATAAAATCATCATCATCATCGGAAAATTTAGAGTTAAGTATTCGTATGCATTCCACTTCTTTCTTTGATAAATCTTTCACTATTCAAGCAGCTCGTTTGTGGAACGCATTACCCATAGAAGTGAGGCGTGCTCAAACGCTACTAGCGTTCAAAAGAATGGTGAAGGAGCATTACCTCTCCCTATAAGTTTATCCCCTTCTTTCTCAATTATAGATACATATAATATTTATTAGTATATTATTTTTGTATTGTATGTATGTATTTTATATTATTATGTTCAATTAATATTATTTATGTTGTTTGTACACTGACAGCCCTTAATCTGTCTCCTTTAATTTTTGTCCATCCAAAGGTTGTCTGGAAGAGATCGCCCTGTGCGATAAGACCGCCCATTGTACACTAGTTTAAATTTTTGTATCCATAGAAATATTGTGAGGTGTACAATAAAGTATATAATAAATAAATAAAATAAAAACATTAATATTATGTAAATAAGTAGGTATAATAAGTATTATATGTATAAATATTACACAAACAATACCAGAACACTAGCTTTACTTGTTAATTTTATTATTTTATTGTACGCCACCTGTTCGAAGTACGGCTACTGGGATCCAGCAGAATACCAGCGTCAGGCATATTTGCCTGGCACATGCTAAGCTGAACTCCCATTTGGTGCAATTCGGAGACACACACCACACCAATGTTCCGTGTTAAATTTTTAAGTATGTTTTCTTCTTTTGCTCATTTATTATATTTTTGGTTTGGTTGTATACGTTTGTTCTGGTCTTTTTTTTCTGTAATTTATGTGTTATAATTATGTTCATGTACTTTTGTGTGTTGTGTCTTCTGTTGACCAATGCAAGTTTTATCTATCTAACTAGGGAACACCGGCCCCATCAAATTGAAACTTACATAAAAAATTAAAATATGTACATGACGTGTAGAAATGTTGTTTTTATTTATTTTAATGATGATAGGCCCGCTTTTGGCTACTATCACCTGTTGGTTAGCGATGATGTGCTCGAAGATCAAACACGCTTACTAAGAAGTAACTTATTCACTCTTTTACTTAAAGATCCCAAGATTAGAAAAAAACAGAAAACACAGACTCCGACAGGAAACGTATTCCCAAAATGTTTTATGTAACCTACTCCACATCAAACATAGAAACAAAGAGGTCTCGACACAGTCTTACACACATGTTTTTACGCACACTTCGCATAAATTAACATAGTTATGACATACAAACAAACAAACGAACTATACTTACCCAATGAGTTGGTTTTTATGCATCAATTGGTAACACGAGACGTACTGCGCTGATTGTTTCGATTTACGAGTAGAAAGTGGGCACAGAAGATTCAATTCTGACATTGGACAGGGTTTTTTTAAGTACAAGCTATGGTTTATTCTACTATGTCTGTAATATTACTCGCGTGACCACATTTAAATTTTTTAATGCCCTCATTAATTCACCTCGGAAGTATTTCAGCTTCCAGGTGGATTGATTTCCGGGGTTGCGGGAATGTTCTAACGAAATACTGCCGCCTCGGAATGCATGAGCAGCTGAAGTAACTGGGTGGGTTTTTAAGTCAGTAGAAGTCTGACACTTTTTTCCGCTCCACCCAGAGCTGGAGAAGTCGTTAAATGATATTCTCACCCGAAAAAAAGGTGAAATGATTCAACATTTTAAGCGTTAGTAGCCTATGCTAAAGCGTCGGAATTGTGATCGAGACGTCGGGGATTCGGTCACCCATTACATCGTTGTCTTCAGACACAAGTATTTAGCTTAGTTGGAGGGGTTAAATCATCCACGTCTATATCGGCCACCAAAAGAGGAGCCTGTAGTTACGGGCCGAGGTTTGCTCCCGCAGTAAGGGGGTGGAAAACCCTGGTACAGCTCGCCGCGACATCTTACGGGGTCTTAGCGTCTTCAACTCGAGTTAACAAGATTAGTGGTATATTAATTCTGCCTACATTGCTAGTTCTCTATTAAAAAAAAATATATTACGAAGGCCTTTATTAATTGATTCACCCAGGTGAGCAGAGGCTACTTTTTAATTCGTCTTGTGGGCTTTTACTACCCACATAAATAATGCTAAAAAATATTTAGTGCCTGGTGAACATAGTGAAATAAACACTAGCTGTTCCCGCGACTTCCTTGCGAAGTCGACATTATCTACGTAGTTTTATCCGCGAAAATCTCAATTCCGTGGGTTGTCCGTCTGTAATTTCAAAATAAGTATGTTTTCTGAAGTGCTTATAATTATTTGCACACTTAAACAAAAACAAGCTTTTTAGGGTCCTGTAGCCGAATGGCAAATAACGGAACCCTTATAGTTTCGTCATGTCTGTCTGTCCGTCCGTCCTTATGTCACAGCCATTTTATTCCGAAACTATTAAGACTATACATGTGAAACTTAGTAGGTAGATTAGTATTAGTATTAGTAGACTTAGTATTCTGTGAACCGCTTTCCGATTTTAAGAAAAAAAAAAAAATTAATATAAAGGGATCATGTATGGATCCCCATACATGGAACTAGAACTGAAAATATTTTTTTTTTCATGAAACCTATGCGTGTGTAGTATCTATAGACAGGTCTTTGAAAATAATGTAAGGGTTTCTAAAACCCTTTTTCATAAAGTCAATCGTTTAAAAGATATAAGCTGCCAAAGTGGTAAAATATGTGTCCCCCTCCCTCTAACTTCTATAATAATGGAGAAAAAAATCTAAAAAAAAATATATGTCTGTAGATATTAATGTAAACTTTCAAACAAAATTGATTTGAACGAAATCGGCTCAGCAGTTTTTGAGATACAGCATATTTTCTAAAACCGCAAAGATAACTTTGTAATTCATACAAACAAAAAACAAAGTTATTTAGCGTAGTTGTAATTTAGCGTAGTTGTAAAAATGTAAATAAGCTAGTTTTAAGAAATTTTTAAGGTTTTTTTTTATTTGTCAAATAAATATACATATTATGTTATATTATTATATTTACTACGGAACCCTTCATGGGTGAGTCTGACCAATTTTTTAATTCGTCTTGTGGGCTTTTACTACTCACATAAATAATGATAAAAAATACATAGTGCCCAGTAATATCTCCCAGGTGAACATAGTGGAATAAACACTGGCTATTCCCGCGACTTCCTTGCGAAGTCGACATTATCTACGTAGTTTTATCCGCGTAAATCTCAATTCCGTAGGGATTCTGGGGTAATAATAATTGAGTGTCCGTCTGTGATTTCAAAATAAGTATGTTTTCTGAAGTGCTTATAATTATTTGCACACTTAAACAAAAATAAGCTTTTTAGGGTTCCGTAGTCGAATGGCAAATAACGGAACCCTTATAGTTTCGTCATGTCTGTCTGTCCGTCCGTCCTTATGTCACAGCCATTTTATTCCGAAACTATTAGGACCATACATGTGAAACTTGGTAGGTAGATGTATTCTGTGAACCGCTTTCTGATTTTAAAAAATAATATTTAAAATATAGCTTTATTTCCCATACATGGAACTAAAACTGAAAATATTTTTTACAAAAAAATGTATATTATAGATCTTAATGTAAACTTTCAATGAAAATTAGTTTAAACGAGATCGGGTCAGCAGTTTTTGAGATACAGCATATTTTCTAAAACCGCGAATATAACTTTGTAATTCATACAAACACTATGAAAACCAAAGTTATTTGGCTTAGTTACTACGGAACCCTTCATGAGCGAGTCTGACTCGCACTTGGCCAACTTTTATTCTTTGTGACGGGGCTAATCTCTGGAATAGCTTAACCGATTTAAAAAAGGAGGGTGTTCTCAGTTATTTGGATCGTTTTTTTAATGGGAGATGTTTCACTAATCATATTATTATCACGTTGCAAGCAGTTGGTGGAACTAATTTTACATTCAACCTCACGTTGACAAAAAAACAAATGACTATTCAAAGTAGATCTTCTATTATAATAATCCTTCTGAAAGATTTTCTAATGCGGCAGTATTGCCAAGGGGAGCGTACCTACATAGCTCGTAAAATTCTTAAAAGGATATCGTTTTGGTGGGTTACCTTACCGAGATTTATCAATGCGAAATACTTAGAGTAATGTTATTGCTGCGTTGCGTAAGGCAATTCATAGTTATGTCCTACATTACTGAGCATTAGATATGGAGGCAAGCGGTAGGCAGGCTTGTTGGTATGCATGAGTAGGCATATTTATTTAGTCATCCATTTTAGCTGGATATTTTAAGCAAGAAATGGTAACTTCGGTTTACCCAAGTTAATTTTTTTAGGCTCATTGATACTGTTGGTGGCGTCTAATCTGTGATTGTATAAAAATAAATGCTAGCAACTGCATGAAAATAGAATTTAAGTTCGAGTTTTGATAATTTTGCACTAGTAGAATTGAACTGAAATGTGCAGCTATGAATAAATAATTAGCCACAAGCTCGATTAATCACTGTCCATATGCGAGTCTATTAGTTACACTTTCTTTTCGACCCACAATAACTTAATTTTACAATATGTTATAATGGGAATGGAAATGTTTTTTATTCATTTATTGTGATTTAAAACATAAAATTTTAAAAACACTGCTAATTCTAACTATATACCTACATAAAAATAACTTAGGCGTCAAAGTACTCATCCAAATCGCTGTCGTCCGGAAACGTTGATCAAAGCTCCAGAGCCTTGAACATCGACGACGAGTTGCAAGTTTATCGGTTTTCTATCGGTTACATTTCGGGGAGTGTGCGATGGAATTACACAATCTAATTCCGCCAAGCCCGTTCCATCATCGGACTACAAGACAAACGGTGATGCACCATCGTTACATGGTGGACATCCCACCCATACGCACAAAACGTTTTGGGAATACTTTCATTGTGCGTACGGCTAAGGAGTGGAATTCCCTGCCGGAGTCTGTGTTTCCTGATCGCTATAACCTGTGAGTATTTAAGTCAAGAGTGAATAGGTTACTTCTAGGCAAGCGTTCTCCATCTTTGACCACATCGTCACTTACCATCAGGTGAGATGGTGGTCAAACGCGAGACTATTACCAATATAAAAAAAATTAAAAAAAAACGTACCCAGAAGACTGGCTGCCTGAAATGTAAAAATATTCATGGTTTATTAAACCTGGTTCTAGACAGACAAGACGGACAGCGGAGGCACAGTGTAGGGTCCCGTTGGTGACAGTTTCAGAGCCTTAATTGCGGGCGCAACTATTAACTTATCATAAATCTTTCACAGATTTTTTTTAAATTCTGCTTTTTATTTTCCAACTATATCATGTCAGGATGCAGGTTAGTTCCAGTGTTCTTCTTTAGGTTTTGGTTTCCGTACTTATTCCCTTCATTAGTTCTAGAGTTTTACGTATACGAAAGAACTTTGACATAGGTATAGATATTAGGATGCTCATTCATCCACTGATTGACATCGGCAAGTTTGATTATCATTGAAGAACGACCCTGTGCGGCTGTTATAAAATTAAATTATCATCATACACATGTCATACACAAAGATTACAACACATAAATTATAGGTACACATTATTACAATTATTAATTAATACAAATTATTATATAACCCTCATAATAAGGAATTTCCATAACGGGGATGATATCCTATCAGCTACGGTATTCAGGATCATGTTGCGGCTGCCACGCAATCTGCATATCAGTGATGCCATTTTCTTCCGAATAATGGCATGAAAACCATCAGTGTGAAATAGTGCGAACATCCCTGATGCACTACAAAAACGTGACAGCCCCAACACCATCCTGAAAATATTATTATATTGCATACGCAGGGAATCGCTGGATTCCTTTTGGTGTGACTAACCCTCAGATTCCCCGTGTAAAAGCTCTGGCAATAAGCTTTGAAAAGGATGACCTTAACATCATCAGAGCATCGGTAGAATCTGCGGGCCAGCATGTTACCTCTGACCGCTAGAGCCCTGGGTTCCCTCTCATAGTCTTCAAGGCCGTCGGTAAGGAAATGTCCTAAGTATTTAAATTTCACAACACGATTTATGCACAAGCCATTTAGGGTAATATTTTGAAGAAGATCAGGACATTTACCATTGGCCTTGAAGACCATGTACTCACTCTTCTTAACATTATACAATAGGCCATAAATTAGTCACAAGTTTTTACCATCTACATATGTTGGTGTCGGCTTCTAGTCAAGCCGGAGGCAGATGAGTATAAGGCTGCGTTTCCACCAGAGATGTGCGATGGAAATGTGTCGTGCGAGGATGTCTAGCTGTACTGTGAAAATGTGTGGGGGTTTCCACCAAAGCTGTGCGATGAAAATGTGCCTACGAGGATGTGTAGCGGAGCTGTGAAAATGCGCATTAATGTGTGGCGCGAGGATGCGCAAACCTCGCAACACATCCTTCTCAACACACATTCCTCGCAACACATCCCTCGCAACACATCTCTTGCACACATCCCTCGCACACATTCCTCGCTTGTTTTGTATGCGCAAAAATCTAGCTCTACTGAGCCGTTTCCACCAGAGCTGTGCTGACCGAGGCGAGGTAAATGAAGCGATTCTATTGGTTCTTTACAAACACATCCCTCGCTACGCATCCTCGCACATCTCTGGTGGAAACGCAGCCTTAGTATTTTACATGGAGCGTCTGCCTACCTGACCTCCACAACCCAGTAACTGGGTAACACGATCCCTTGGCAAGACTAACGTCTGATTGTCTGGCTGCTAACTACCTATAAAGACTGCCAAAAGTGGACAAATGACAATAAAGCCAACGGCTTCACGTTCTTTCGGAGGCATTGAAGAATCTTGATAATAATATGTTCAGAAGTTCACCCATCCAAATAGCGACCTTAGCAAGCGTTGGTTAACCTCGAGGATCAATCCTTGTGGCTGTTATTATTTAACGACGAGTTCCTGTAAGAGCTTTAGGAGCTCGATATGTGGGACGTAAATAATAATAATAATAATATAGTTTAATTGGTATAAAATAATCACAAACTTATATCTTGTTTTTTTTGTCTCTGGGTGGGAAAATCATCGAATGACTTCTCCCGCTTTGGGTGGAGTAGAAGGGAGTGTCAGACTTCCTACTGACTAAAAACCCACCCTGTTCCTTCAGCTGCCCTTAACCGGGGCCGCGGTATCTCGTAAGAACTTTCCTGCAACCCTATGCAATGGCCCTATAGGACCCCGTCACTATTGCTGACAGCTCTTTGAGGCGCGCGTGGCACACAACACGCCGCCGACCCGGGCCTGGTTCTTACTGAATTTTGTTCGATGACCCGTATGCTAGGAAAAATCCTGTGTTATAAGGGCCATCCATTCATCTGTCATTGAGCTAATATATGTGACTAACAAAAAAAAAACAACAATTTATATGTTTTACGTATTATAGTTTAACAGCGTGAGCGTTGACAGCAAAGTATATTAAAAAAAAAAATGTTTAATATAAAAAAATAAATCACCATGAAGGGTTATTCCAGAACCTTGACCTACTTTACTTATATTACCATTATTTCGATTCGGATTTGAGTTAGGTTCGAAAACGTTTCTAAGTGTGTACCAACTACTCTACTTAGTATAACTGTTACTGTGTATACAAAAATGTTTTTTTTTTTACTGATAATAGGCTAGCGTTTAACCATCATCTCACCTATTAGTAAGCAATGATGTGGTCGAAGATGAAACACGCTTATCTTGAAGTAACCTATTCACTCTTGACTTAAATACCCCCAGGTTATAGCTATCAGGAAACACAGACACCGACAGGGAATTCCGCTCCTTAGCAGTACGCACAATGAAAGTATTCCTAAAACGATTTCTTCATATGGGTGGGATGTCCACAATGCAACGATGGTGCATCACCGATTGTCCGATGATGGAAAGGGCTTGGTGGAGTTAAATTGTGCGATTCTGAATTTCGGTTTGCCGAAGAATCTTCATGAATAACCTACAACCAAAACAAACCATCTTCAGACACTACCACTACTAACAAAAAGCCGTGAACCGCATCACAGATGTATCAGTTCAGTTCACGAGCGTGACGCGATCGATTTCACTCACTCATTGCCACCCAGCGTGGTGCTAATTAATCACCACAGTAAAACAGTTTCGTTACTGTTCTAGTAACTTGCGCAAGAGTTTGATGTGTCAATGAATGGTGCAAGGGCTTCAAGATTGGCTTCTTTACTAGGATTGTATTTCCCAGGACGAGCAATTTTCTTGTGAATGAAGAATGTCTCTGCAAGTTCAGATATCTTACTAATATTATACATAAATGCGAAAGTTTGTGAGGATGGATTTATAAACCTTTGCTCAGCAGTGGTACAACAAACGCTGGTTAAAAAAAATTTACAAACCGCAAGGTTTGCTGAGGCCAATAATTTAATTTTTAATTAATTCACTTCGTGTCAATCCTATCATTCTCTTTTTATACAAAAAAGAAATGTCTTTTTCTTTTCTAGTTATGCGATTTCGTATACTTCATGAATCTTTGCCAATTTGTTATTCGGTTCTTCTGGTTTAACAGGTTTGTGAGTCAAGCTACACATGGAAAATAATTTTGTTTATATACAAGATATATTTATATACAATGAATCCTTGCAGATTTTTGACTCATTTATGACGAGTATCAAACAAATACAGGATGTCTTAACATCAGTAGAGACTAGTACTTTAAAACCACTTACAATATATATTATTTAAATTAAGAATTCAACTTAATTGACAAATTTTAAAACGCCTGTTTTCGGGGACAATAATCAAAGACTCCTCTCACTTTGGGTGGAAAGGTCTCTAAATGACGAAAAAGCCACTGTGTTCCTTCTATTACTATTACGTTTCGGAGCCGCAGTATCTCGTCAGAAAAATCCCGCAGAAGATCGCCAAATCAAAGACTAATCGTCTATTGTGGTGAATGAAATGAAAAATGAAATGAACTTAGGGTAGTAAAGTGCAGAACAGTTAAGTTTAAATCAAGCATATTTGGTATGGGTGTTAAAATTTATAATAAATTACCTGACTCTATTAAAAATATTGAAACATTGCCTACTTTTAAATACAAGCTCAAACAAATACTGATACAGAAAGTATATTACACAATCAATGAATTCTTAAATTACAAATGTTAAGACTAAAATTTATTTAATATTGTAATAATGCTTAATTATGACAAATGACAATCGATGAATGTATAATGAACCTATTTTTCCGATTAATGTTATTTGTAACACGCTTTTATTAGGTCGACCTGTATGTAACTAACTATGTAATGGAATCTAAGGTAACTAATTTAAACATCTTTCAAGGGTCGTAGCGTAATGAAAATTGGCAGCTGTATGTAGTTCTGGTGACAATACAATAATATGGTACTGTCAAACTGATCTGATGATGGAGCCGGAAGATATGAACTGGAACTTCATGATGGAAAATCGTATCATAGCTGTTTTGGATTTCTTATAAAAGTCTTATAATGAACTTTGACCATGATTAGGTTTCAAGGTCTGATGATAAAGCTGGAAGATAGGCACTGGCATTCCATGATGGAATATCGTATCATAGTCGTGTTTGCACTTGTGAGAAAGGCCATGTAATGGACTTTGAACACGATCAGGTTTCAAGGTTATAACAAACTTAAAGAAAATCCGTTATCGGTTTTCTTAACCTTTTTGAATTACTGCGTAATCCATTGATTTATTTTTATATAGATGTCACTTTCAAATCCTCTGGGAGGATCGACCGTTTAATTGTTCACTACTCGTGGGAATTAAAACATAGTGTATTACATTCTCTTTGGTGGGAATAATATGGCAAAACTACAAAAAAAGAAACAGCAACACAAAGAAAACGGAGTCTACAATTTTTTTTTTGTTTTTACGTGCATTTATAAAAGCGTGTATTTCTAGTGTTTTTTAAATTATTAATTTTTCCTTGTTTATTTATTATTATTTTTGACATAATTATATAATTGTAAATGTAGATATTGTACACCTGACATATAATTGTAAATTTAAATAATGTACACATGAAATATAATTGTAATTTTTATATATAATTATAATTGTAATTTGAACACCTATGCAATACCCCACAATATTCCCCCCTTTTTAAAAAAAAATATTATATATTTTTGCATGTTTACACAATACTAAGTATTCCATCATGTAACATTATTTATTTTATATAAGTAAGGCATATACAATCATAACATTAATCTGACATGACATGGACATAAGATGAATCAAATTACTGAATGCTTGAACTTTGTTTCTTATTTTACCGACTGGGCGTAACTAAGAGTAGTTCTGCGTTTAACATAACATACATTTTATTCTTGAAACTAATTTTTATATAATATTAAGGTTTCTTCTATCACACTGTAACAAAGTGTTGCTGTTAATATTTAAAATACAATAAAATTATATTTACTTATACCTGTTATTGTTTTATTTATACACTTGTTTCATATTCACTCGATTTTTGAAAAAAAAAAATCTGATTGTGTTTATACAATATTATGACGTGGTTGCACTTGCTGTGGTCCCGTTTGGATTGAAGAAGTACTATGCCATACTGACATTTCTTTTTCTAACATTTTCCTGGTGTCCTGTTTACATTTATTATACAATATGTATATCACATAGATGATAGCCAGTATTGCAATGATCATGGCTATTGAACTATATTTTTCTAAGTTTATGTTACAGTGATAATTGTCATCATAATAATTTTAAGAACTGATTTTCTACCTGTGACAAACAATAAATATAAATATAAATCTGAATCTGAATCTGGTGTTTTAAAACATAGTACGCAATATACGTATCGGGGAATATCTACGGACCGGTTCAATTAAAACCAATAACTACCTACCATCAACATCATACTAAACGACCATCACAGCGATATCGACAAGTAGGAGGTTTTCGACTCAATAACGATGGCTGATTATATCAGGGTTTTCCTCGATCGAGCTAATAACGTGATATTTGCATACATATACAACGTGTAATTTAAAGGGTATATACATACCAAATGCATGGCTTCTTTGGATGATAACAAACGATATGGCAAAAGTTTTGTAATCCTAAGTCTACGTGTGTAGAACTTATTACAAATTCCAATACACTGATACCAGAGACCGAATTTTTCAAATTAAGAAGAACGAAAAGAATTATCGTATAATTGGCAAGTGACGTGGAAAGTTATTGACCCTCGTAGTGCTGTGACACGTTTGTTATGATTGGTATTCAAGAAATATATGAAACCAATAATTTGGTATCAATTCTTTGAGTCAGTTATTTTGTGCTGAAACTGTGCATAGAGACTCCATACCAGATGTTGTCTTTAGCCCTTTGGGATAGATATGGGGTTTCCGTTACACGTTGTGTATAATAAAATGGAAGTGTCTGTCTGTGATTTTAAAATAGCTGTGTTTTTCTCAAATGCTCATAGTTATTTACTCGATACTAACACAACAGCTGAACTGAGTTGAATGGGACTTTCACTGAAAGATAGAGGCGTTTGTAGCCCGGATTTTCTATGGAATAAGAATTTACGCGGAAAAGCCTCCATTGTGAACGAAATCATGGGTAGAGCGAATGCATCATATATTTATTATTAATCCACAGACGAGAACGGATATCAACATATCAATGTTAAGTGCACATGTAGTACCTAGTACTTGTAATATTTTGTTCTGTTCATTAAATATTATCGTTGCAGTTCGTGACTTTCTAAAGTAAATTATGTGTTAACTTAGAAGATCTGACTTAATCAGCTAATCATTTTCCTGATAAATCCACTTTTGACTTTAATCTTCTGAATATACGAGCCCAGAAGGTGATTGTTGACCCTAGCTTTGGAAGCTGATTTGTTATAGGTGGTAGGAAACATAACCGGTGCTAGCAGTTTTTTTTTCTGATCGTAGACTCGCGTTAGACCACCATCTCACCTGATGGAAAGCGATGATGTGGTCGAAGTTGAAGCACGTTTACCTAGAAGTAACCTTTTCACTCACGACTTAAAGATCCCTAGGTTATAGCTATCAGGAAAGTCTACTCAGGCAGGGAATTCCACTCCTTAGCCGCGCAATGAAAGTATTCCCAAAAAGTTTTGTGTGTGTAGGTAGCCGTTTGTCATGTAGTCCGATGATGGAACGAGCTTGGTAGAATTAGACTGTGTAATTCCATTCCACTTTTCCACATTTTTATTGTCATCGACTTTTTTACAGGGCGACTCTCCTACATCAGAATATAGGCCTCCCGAGTCTCTCTTTTGCAAATCTCTTTTTCAAGGGTGGCCTGCCCAGATCCAGATCTGCAGCTGTCATGATTTAGTCGGCCCATTTTGCTACCGTACGTTGCTGGATCTTGGTCTAGTAGCCTGAGGCCAACCAGAGAAAGAATCATGGCTCTCTATACAACTGTCGGCCTGGTCCTGGTTGTGCAAATAATACATATAGATAGATCAGCATCCCTAGGATTTGCGGGGTTTTTCGCGATATTTAAATGTATACATTGTAAAAATTAATGATATTTTGAAAATAATAATCGTGGAGTTTCTTGCCGGTTATTCTCCATAGGAAACAAACCAATTTCGAACCGTGTGTGCAGTGGTCTAAGTGGGTGGTGGGTGCTGATGAGGTGCTGGTACGTTGGTGCCGAGGAGGTTAAAATAAAAGGCGAACGAGTCAAATTCACGTTTGTATTAAACCATTGTGATAGACGGAAGGGAAGAATGTTGCCACAGTGTACTCTACAATTTACATTTTAATGTTGGTGTTGCAATGCTTCAATTTAAATATCCAACACCGTGTACTAGCTTCTGACGTTTTATAAGTGCTCATGTAGGCTAGGGAGTTTGAGTTTTTTTATAATTGCTCATATAGGCTAGGGAGTTTGAGTTTTTTTATAAGTGCTCATGTAGGCTAGGGAGTTTGAGTTTTTTTATAAGGGCTCATGTAGGCTAGGGAGTTTGAGTTTTTTTATAAGTCCTCATGTAGGCTAGGGAGTTTGAGTTTTTTTATAAGTGCTCATGTAGGCTAGGGAGTTTGAGCTTTTATTTTTCACTCTTTTGTGAGCAGTGTTTGATGTTATAAATTACAAAAAGTTATTTCCCTGACGATTTCTGACTTCAGACTCACGACTGAACTTGTAATTCATTCCCGTAACCTGACCCACCTTTACTTAAGGTAAAGTAAGTGTGCAAAAGAAAATCAAAACAAGACGCAGAAGAGAACGTGCGTCGCAAAACACGGATATTCTGGGTACATACATGTATATGCGTAAACAATCAATCACACTTAAAATCTGTATTTTTCCAACGTTTTTTTTTTTTGAAAATAGTTAAATGTATTCTTATGGCAGGCATAGTTCAAACTGACTGGCTATTTTTGACTGTCTCGTTGGCTCAGTGGTTGCAAGCGTAACTGCTGAGCATGATGTCTCGGGTTCGATTCGCGGGTGTACCAAAAGCATCAAACCAAACCTAACTGACGCACGCCCATTCACACACATACGCACACACACACACGCATATATAACTGTACACAGCACACACACAGACGCACACATACCTGTACACAGCACACACACACAAGCTCATATGTGCCCACGCATTCACATTGCACATACTAGCTCATTCATCCACACACATATCTGCTTACTCACGACATCTACAGTCTGAACAACATAATTTAATGGGGGGCCTGGAGTTCTAAAATACAGGCCTAGGCTTAGTTTAGACTTCAGATCTCCCACAAATTACACACTGCCAAACTTTCTGTGTCTGACTGTAATTTATACTCACGTTGATATGTAATTTGTGGAGATAAATATAGATTTTTATTATTTATTATTGGGTTTCTATATTCGAAATTTCTCAGTACAATCCCGAGTTTGGAAGTTGATGGTGTGATGCCCCAATGCTTGGGAAAGCACGTTAAACTGATGGTCCTGCGCTGATCTGTCTCCGGTTGTGTGTATTGCCGTCCCATCGGATAATGAGAGTTAAGGAACATATAATGCTCACCTGTGAACATACTTGTGTACTATAATATCTCCTGGGCCGCTGGCTAATCTCCACTGAAATTGGTCGCCGTGGCTGGAATCAGTCAGGGGGAATATATTTCTCAACTCAGTCGTCACACACTACACACACACACACACACACACTACACTAATATAGCCCTCCCCATTTTAATTAAAGCTCGTAAAGTCCTTCCAAAGGTTGTCTGGAAGATATCGCTCTCAGCGATAAGACCGCCATTGTAACCAATTTTATTTACAATATTGTTATTTAAGTGTGATTCAATTATTGGTGTACAATAAAGTATATTCTATCTATCTATCTATCATACACTTACTCATAATTCTTACAGTTAAGAGTGCCGTTTTCAGATACAAAGAGCCAATTTGATTGACATTTTTTCACAAACCTTAGGATATTCTATTTATCCCACCAAGGTACGGCTGTCAAGAAAAGTAAACCAAACAAAACAACATGAATTGAATCTTTCTGTGATAAAATAAAGTGACGAAATACTATAAAACCTTGTCTATTTAATAAAAAATGTGTCAAATAATCGACTTAACGCTAAACAACCTTTAGTTAAGGTCATTATCAATGAGAAGTATTGTTGGCACAGAAGTGTGAATTACGACAAAATGCACGCTGGTCACACTGTACAAAAATGGTCAGTAATTTCACAAAGAATCGCAGTTTTAATATACTATAATGTTCGTAGAATTTAATGATTATCACTCTTAAAGTTAACTCCATTCAATGACTACTCAATGTATTTAATTGAAACTTTAAATCTCTACTAATATTATAATTGCCAAAGTTAAGATGTATAGATGAATGTTTGAATGCCACACGCCAAAATGGTGGAACGGATGGCAATGAAATTTGGAAAGGAGATAGCTTATAATCTATATAATAAAAATGAATCGCTAAATGTGTTGCTAAGCGCAAAACACGAAAACGGCTGGACCGATTTGGCTGTTTTTTTTTTTTGTTTTGTTTTGTCAGGACAAGGTTCTTATGAAAAAAAAACAAGTAGGAAAGGTCTCAAGGGTAGGGGTAGGGTACGAAACGGTACGGTAAGGTAGGGTAGGGGTAGGGTATTGGTAGGGTAGGGGTACCTAGTGTAGGGTTTGGGTAGGGTAGGGGTAGAGTAAGGTATGGGAAGGGTATCGGTAAGATAGGGGTAGTGGTATCGGTTGGGTAGGGGTAGGATACCACGCGGACGAAGTCGTGGCGGGTCAGCTAGTCTAGAATAGGGATATAGTGATTTTTCCCGGAAAATAGGCCATATTTTCACTAGAAGGAAATTACGGGCTACTACTACTAAAATACAAGGTGTAACAGATTAAGCGCAATACCTCAGACACCCCAATTAGAATATTGAATTATAAGTCTAAAACAACATCCGTAACTAAATAAATTGAAACCAAACCTAGGCATTTTCTATAAAATAGTTATCCTTACTAAACACAAAACGTATCTGCGTCATACAATATCCTTACGCAGACGCATACACTCATTCAACGTTAGCGGCCGACGGGACACGCACACAATTTCCTTGAATTAAGGATTGTATTAATTTGTCATGATACTGTGTTTCCATTTTAAGTTAAATGAAAGACTTTTCCATCAAAAAACACCTATTTTTTATGACGGAAATCGATTCAGAAGCCGATTCTGAACCAACTACTTTCAGGAATTGCGTTTATTTTGTTACACGTTGTATACAAGTGCCATGCCTTTTCCAACTCCTATTGGAGTTGGCTTCCAGTCTTCTTACCACATACAGCTGAGTAACAGTATTTTACATAGAACTACTGCCTACTTGATCTTCACAACCTGGGTAGTAGTTGGGTTGCAAGACTGGTATCATATTTTCTGGCTGACACTTTCAATGCCCACACATTCCACGAAATTTTATAATTCATCATATACGGTGCAGACTGCAGACTACTCGTCTGTGGAACGCATTGCCGTTGTCAGTTAGACAAGCGCAGTCACTTGCTGCTTTTAAAAGCTCTGTTGTCAATAATTTTTATACACTCCTATGATTTTACCTTGTATTTCTCTCCTTATGACATATTTATATATACAAAACATGTATATTTATTTATACTTATTTATGTATTGTATTGTATTATATATACCTATATATACTACTTTATTTACTTTTTGTGTTGTGTATTTGAAGTAAGTACACTGACTTTCCCCTCCCCTCTTTGTTTTATGTTCTTAAAGTCCATCTAAAGGTTGTCTGGGAGATATCGCTATCAGCGATAAGACCGCCATTGTAACCATATTTTGCATTATTGTAAATCAAGTGTTTGTTTAAATTATTGGTATACAATAAAGAGTTCTCTATCTATTCTATCTATCTATCTAATGACTGTCAAAGATGTACAAATACCAGCGGGGACTAACGGCTTGACTGTTTTTCGAAGCACAGAGGAATTTCGATATAATAAAAACTGATTTTATAAAAAATTTAACCGACTTCAAAACTTACAAAAAAGACTTGCACTGCAAAGAGAGAAACAACCTTAAATACTGTTTTATTGGTTGTCTAATTCCGTTAAAAATAAGGGCTAGGTATCTACTCACATGGCTGAAGTCGAACGCGATCGAAATCGGATCAGTAGTTTCTGAGAAAATCGCAGATATACAAACATACATACATATACAGCGTGTAATTTAAAGGGTGTATACATACCAAGTGCACGTGTTCGGTCCGACGTGAAACTGAACGCACCCTTTTGACATAAGGAATTTGATCTTGACATTACTTGACTTGACAGATAGACTTTGCTTGGAAAAAATGCCGGTCGTCGGGACCTTCTTGTAATTGTAATTAAGATATCTTGTGAAATCGCCTGTTGAAACCGATAATTGGGTCGCGAATTATCTATTGGTTGAAGTGTGTATCCCCATTTGAGTGAAAACCCCGGGATATTTTTGGAACATATCGCCTTATTGCGTCACCTCGTGGCACGCGCTTGGTGGAAACGAGTTGGGTGTGATGCTGAGTTGGAACCGCGCCATCTGGAGACTGGCGCCTTGTAAACGTCCACACACTTGACTTACATCACACTTTTCAATTACTCATCTCATATTACATACCTACCACACGGACGCGATCAAAAGGATCCTTGCTTGGCGTCCCCAGCACAGAAGGTTAGTGGTAATAATGTATTAACAAAAGCCTCAGAGGCTATAGGTTTTCGTAGGCCGAGGAGCCTGTAGATTATTGTGTAACCTTATTGAAAGCAACGTTAAGCTCCACGTATCGTGGACAGTTTAGGACACCCCAGTTATCGTTGCACTGGCCAATTGTAGTCTTGAACAAGTGGTAAGCAGAGCGTGGGTTTTAATATAAAATCCACATAGTACATTCTGGTAGCAGGCGTGGCTCTTATAATATAAGATCCACTTGTTTAATTGGAAGTTTTGAAAGTAACTTTGGTTTGATTACTTAACACAACTTATAACTTAATAAGTTTTGAATATATTACCATGTCATCCGGGCTATCTAATTGAAGTTGAATCAATTGAAACTGTATTTGTAATTTGTACTGTAGCCCCTTTTATTGCATTGACAGGTAAGATTTATTTGTGAAATTGGGAATTATTAGGTATAATTTGGTACATAATTTGGTATATTTGTTGCAATTAATAATTGAATGTCATTGATCTGAATTTGAAAGGTTATCTAAATAATAATTACACATAGTCTAACATAATAGGACTTGAATTGTGTGCATTGGTTATTGCATTTATAGTAATTATTGGATTGTTGTTAGAGATTGTCTGGAGCAATATTATACTTCAATTGTTGTATTTAATTGTTGGTGTGATCCTGCACAATATATGCATTGAGTTGTTATTTGTTTTGTAACTAGCCATCTGTACCAAGCTAGATTCATACTTGGAATAAGTACAGGGTCGGATTTGGACTTGAAATAATTGAATTTGAATTTTTATTTTGTTGAAATTATTTGGTCGGCTAACAAGTCATTGCTGTTTGTTTAATATTTGATTGTTGGTTGTTGATTGGTGTTTTGTATTAATTTGATTGTTGCAATGGCCTCATTAAGGGCAGTCAGGCAGGCTGCTGCCGGATTGACCTCACAGTTGAGATGGTTCACATCGGCAGCTGCAACGGTTGAGCGTGTGGAATTGGAAGAGGTCACCCTTGCTCGGTATGGGCAAGTGATTGAGAGGATCAAGTCAGCTGATGCTGCGCTTACGCGCTTCAACGAGTACATCATGGACGTGGATTTGGGGGTGATGGATCAGACAGCCCGCGATAAGATTTTGGGTGACTATGACCAGATTGTCCACATGGGGGATGTCATATGTCTACGAGCGCGGGAAATTTTGAAGAGTCGGGTGCCTGATGCGGCCAAGCCGCAGACCCCTGTTGTTGCAGGCCCTGGACTATTGAGTAGGCTGCCCACCCTGGAGCTGCCACATTTTGACGGTCGCTTGGACCACTGGCTGGACTTCCTAAATCTCTTTGATAGTCTTGTCGATGCACGCTCGGACCTCGGACCTGCCCAGAAGCTGGCCTATTTATTGTCTGTCCTGGAGGGCGAAGCCAGAGCCTTGGTGCAGCACTTGCCGGTGACGGATTCCTAGACTAGACCAAGACCAAGACTAGGGCTCGGGGAGGCCCCCGAGCCCTAGTCCGTCCGTCCGTCTGGGGGCGGGGCGAACATCAACAGGCGTTGATGTTCGCCCCGCCTCCCGTTTGGCTGGCGCCCGGAGTCCTCGGGCTAGGGGGCCTGTTGATGATCGCCCCGCCCCCCGTTTTGCTGGCGCCCGGAGTCCTAGGGCTCGGGGGCCTGTTGATGTTCCCCCCGCCCCCCGTTTTGCTGGCGCCCGGAGTCCTCGGGCTAGGGGGCCTGTTGATGATCGCCCCGCCCCCCGTTTTGCTGGTGCCCGGAGTCCTCGGGCTAGGGGGCCTGTTGATGTTCACCCCGCCCCCCGTTTTGCTGGTGCCCGGAGTCCTCATCATTGTGACTTTTGTAAGGCAACGGGGCATGCCATGGCGCGTTGCCCGGCCTTTTTGAATTTGCATGTAAGTGCCCGCCGCCGCATTATCAACGCACGCCGTTTGTGCTTCTCGTGCTTGGGGGCCCACTTTCATCGGGACTGCCCCGACCCCCGCCCGTGTAGAATTTGTAAGGGGTCCCACTTGGAGATTTTGTGCGCCAACGCGAACCGCTCCAGCAGACCATCTTCTGAGAAGGGTTCGCGCAGGGGGGGGTACCCCGGAGACGAGCACCGGGCTGAGACCCGCGATTCTGTACACCGCACTCCACCCCCCGCGCAAGTTGAACGGGAGCCCCACGAGCGCCATTTGGTCTTCCCTCGTCAGGGAGAACGCGCATTGGCTGCTAGGCAGCAGTGGCCGGGTCGGCGCCGCTGCCTTTCCCCTCCGTTGGCGGAACGTCCCCGGCTGGAGTCGCGCCCTCCGCCATTCGGTCATCCGGTGGGATATGCCCCTCCAGTGATGGCGAGCGGCTCGGGACACCGCGCGGACGAATGTTTTGATTGTTGGCCTCGTCCTGAACGAAGGCAGCCTGGATGCGGCGATCGGTTGCCGCCCAGGCATCACTAAGAGATTGACGCCTGCCCCGCTAAAGGACCCCCCCGATCAAGACGGTTGTGTTGCCAACGGCCTCGGTCAAGGTCTGGGGACCCTTGGGTGACTCAATTGTGGTCCGTGCCATTTTGGGCACGCGAGTCCGGGGTTGCCCTTTGTCGTCTTGGTTAGCGGGACAGGTTGGCCTGAAGGTGAACGACCTTTCAGGCAAGATTTGTGAATTGGCGAACCGGCTGACACCACTGTTGAGGGAAGGACCTGGTTTGAAATCACCCTTGTGAGTTGTCCTTACCCTAAAATTGGTGCTCCTGCCCTTGTTATGTCTGAACTTGGTTGGGACGAGCCACTTCGGGAAACCCTGTTGGAGGACGGTTGAGGCTCTCTAGCCTTCCTTATGGGGCCCGTCACCCCCTTTGTTGCCCAAGGAGGGCCACTTGGTTCAATTGTTGGTGACTGATCGTCACACTGGGAGCTCGCATGCCGGTTGCAATGCGCTGTTGGCCATTCTGCAGCGAGAATTTTGGATTTTGTCGGCTGATCGCATCAATGAGACGAGGCCTTTTGCTGGCGTCGTAACGGACTTTGTTGGTCCCCCTTTGTTGAAGACGTCCACCCTTCGTAATAGTGGGATTGTTAAGTCTTATTTGTGTGTTGTCTGCCTGTCAACCAAGGCAGTACATTTGGAGCTGGTAACCTCCCTCTCGACAGAGGCCTTTGAGGCGACTTTGGAAAGATTTGTGTCTCGCCGTGGGTTACCTTCCTTGATTGGGTTTGATTGCGGTACGAATTACAAGGGTACAAGTAACTATTTGAAGGAGGTATACGCCTTCCTTAATGAGAGCCAGGTTGATATTGGTAATAGTTTGGCCCGCCGAGGGGTCACTTGGTTGTTTGACCCTCCAGCCTGCCCCCCATTGGGGGGGTATTTTTGGGGCCGCGGTGAAAGCGGCAAAGGGGCGCTGGCGGAGATTGTTGGGAGACACCGTTCTCACCCTTAATGAGCTAGCTACGGTATTTGGCCGCATTGAAGCTGTGTTGAATTTGCAACCTTGTCAAGACTTCCAATTGATTAGCGGACGGGTAGGCCCGTCCGGGGGGGGTAGATGTTCGGTCCGACGTGAAACTGAACGCACCCTTTTGACATAAGGAATTTGATCTTGACATTACTTGACTTGACAGATAGACTTTGCTTGGAAAAAATGCCGGTCGTCGGGACCTTCTTGTAATTGTAATTGTAATTAAGATATCTTGTGAAATCGCCTGTTGAAACCGATAATTGGGTCGCGAATTATCTATTGGTTGAAGTGTAATCCCCATTTGAGTGAAAACCCCGGGATATTTTTGGAACATATCGCCTTATTGCGTCACCTCGTGGCACGCGCTTGGTGGAAACGAGTTGGGTGTGATGCTGAGTTGGAACCGCACCATCTGGAGACTGGCGCCTTGTGAACGTCCACACACTTGACTTACATCACACTTTTCAATTACTCATCTCATATTACATACCTACCACACGGACGCGATCAAAAGGATCCTTGCTTGGCGTCCCCAGCACAGAAGGTTAGTGGTAATAATGTATTAACAAAAGCCTCAGAGGCTATAGGTTTTCGTAGGCCGAGGAGCCTGTAGATTATTGTGTAACCTTGTTTATTGAAAGCAACGTTAAGCTCCACGTATCGTGGACAGTTTAGGACACCCCAGTTATCGTTGCACTGGCCAATTGTAGTCTTGAACAGCACGGCTTCTTTGGATGATAACAAACGATATAGCAAGGGTTTTGTAATCCTATGTCTACATGTTTCACAAACTTATTACAAATTTCAATACATTGATACCAGAGACCGAATTTTTCAAATTAAGAAGAACGAAGAGAATTATCGTTTTATTAGCAAGTGACGTGGAAAGTGATGACCCTCATAGTGTGAGTCAGTAGAAGTCTGACACTCCCTTCCACTCTATTCAAAGCGGGAGGAGTCATATGATCATTTTCCTCCCGAAAAAAAAGGCTTGTTGTTTAAAAGACTGTTGAAAGAGTGGAATTTCTGTATTTTACTGTAATTTACAATTTATATTTGGATGTGTGATAATTATTACTGTAACAGATTCATGGTTACGCATCCGAATGTCAAATACTTTGGCATTCTCGACAGGAAGATAGCTTAACTGCATGACAAACAACGTTTATTTTTCTGATATATCAAGTTTTCTGTATACATTTTTTCTAGGCATTTTTTAGATTTTATGATCATTGAAACTCTTTAAGCCGGATGTATGCCCTAATAATAAAATTATATGTAAGACAAGTGTATGATAGATAGATAAATGTATTTTTCCAACAAAATTAGGCTTTCAGGCTAATAAGATGTAGTCTAATTTCAGTATTTCATATGCAGCGACTGCATAAACGACCTTCACACCACACCCAAGAAGCAAAATGTGGTCGAGTAATTGTCCTGGAACCACCATTTCATCAGGACTATAACGGAATAGTAAACGATTATAACCACGGAAAAGGGCCCAATTTATAGGCGTATATTATCTAATTAAATATCTATAGTAGACTTGTTGAACACCACTTCGATCAATAACGACCTTATAGTTGGACTGCGTAGAACTATTTGCTCCCGCGAAGCTAACTATTAGCGCTTAATGGAACCAAACACGACAATAACGTAAACAGTGAATCTCTTAAAAGCTCATACAAAAGTGTTGTGAACTGGTGAATACCTATTGCTGACATTTTTTTTTTAATAAAGGTAAGTTACTGATCCATTTATTATTATAAATAATATCTAAAATATTAAAAGTGTAGTTAACAGTCAAGATGTTATAATGTGTGTATAAATGTGCATGGCGCACGTATATTTTTGGTGAAGTATTATCAGATTTCATCAATTTTTTTACGCGCCTCCTGGAATTCGCGTTATCGATAAGTTGATTTTTAAAATAATATTTGGTTCAGTAAGATATACAATTAAAAGTCGCCATTTTCACAGAGTTGGTTTTCACAAATACATTAAAAAACCTTTATAGGCGTACTTTTCTTTAAAATGGTGACCATAAGAACCATTGCTTGGTCATATTGTTTAGAATTAGGATTCCGTTAATGTTTCTATAACCTGTCTCATTTTAATGTTTTTGTTTAGGTGAAGAGGACGATGTTCCATCCAGCAGTGCAAACAGAGGTCGTCAGTGTAGTCATACATGCCAATGGACCAGCTGCTTCAAAAGAGATATTTAAACTTAAGTAAATCTTAAATTAATTTAAATTGTTAAAAGTTTACTGTTTTATAATTTATTGTTTTAATTAATTGAGCGAATTATACAATTACCTACGTTTCAAGCTTGCCACGCCATGTGCCACAGAAATTTTTGTTTAGTAATACTACTACTCTCGGTAGTTGCTTAAATTATATTATAGGTATATAAAGCAAGAATACTTTGAGATTTTGTTTTGAAATTTAGATTCTAAATAAATTTAGAACAAAAGCATTAGTTTTGTTGAATTGTTTAGTGTTATTACCACATAGACATTATAATTTTTAAATATAGTTAGTTTTGCATGACAGTCACCTATACGTAGTACGTACCTATACATACATTATTAATTTCCTATTCTTTGTTACGTGATTAACTTACCTATTTGAAATACCTCTCGTAAGTAATTTATTTTTACTGAAATCCAAAGTATATGGAAAGACTATTAGTCAACTACTATGTTAATAGAAAAACACCTGTCTATGCTTGTTTCCTGGACCTGGTGGATTACAGCAGGTCCTGGGCCAAACTTGGAGAGGTAGGAGCTCCCACTGAATTTATTAAAATCTTGTCCTTTTGGTGGTAACCATCAGAAAAATTATGTAAAGTGGGGAGTCGGATGAGTATGCACTTAAATGCGGTGTCAGACAGAGAGGCCTGTCCTCTCCAAGACTATTTATCTTGTATGTTAATCAGCTGATTGAGGGGCTCAGTAACACCCACGTTGGTTGTCATATGGATGACGTCTGCGTTAACAACATCAGTTACGCTGACGATATGGTGTTACTGAGTCCGTCGCTCAGTGGATTGAGAAAACTGCTCGGTATCTGTGAGTCATATGCGGAAGCTCATGGTCTGAAGTACAACGAGAAGAAAAGTATGTTTATGGTTATTATAGGTAAGAATAAGTCTCCGGAACATGTACCTCCAGTCCGTTTAAACGGAGTACCTCTAAAACATGTCTCTAAATTTAAGTACCTAGGACACATAGTAACTGAGACCGAGCGTGAGCGAAGGGCGTTGTCGGTTCGTGCTAATATGTTGGTGCATAGATTTGCAAGATGTACATTAGACGTAAAAGTGACACTGTTTAGGGCCTGCTGCCAAAGCTATTGCACTAGCGCTTTATGGGCCAGCTATACGCAACGGACCTACAACGCTCTTCACGTACAATATAACAATGCTTTCAGAATTCTGGTGAGACTCCCACGTTTCTGTAGCGCTTCAGCCATGTTTGCTGACGCAAGAGTCGATGGTTTTTATGCCATAATACGTATAAAAGCAGCATCTCTGATGTGTAGGATCCGGGGGAGAGAATTCTGAAGATGATATCAGAAAGACCGGAGTCTGCAGTGCTAGGGAGGCTTATTCGACTTCACGTAACGAGATGATGCAATTTTTTGTTTTTTAAAATATCATTTTTATTTTATTCTTTGATATTATTGGATTTTTATCGGAATTTATTTTATTTTATTTGCATGTGAATTTTTTTTCTTCTATTATTGTGATAAATAACATGTTTAATAATATTATTTAAAACTATTTATGAAGTTTGACACTGACAACCTTATATCGTGTCTCCTTTAAGTTCTGTACATCGAAAGGTTGTCTGTATGTAAAAGATCGGCCTGTGCGATAAAACTGTCCAATGTACACTAGTTTTACTTTTTGTTTTCATAGAAATATTGTATGACTAGCTTTCTGCCCGCGACTTCGTTCGCGTGGGAGGGTATTCCCACGTAAAACCCCGATCCCGTGGGAATTCCGGGATAAAAATTAGACTATGTGTTATTCCAGGATGTAAACTATCTACTTGCCAAAGGAGATTGCCCGATTTGTAAGGAAAGTTGGGTCCCAGTGGAAAATTGTTGTGCCCTGAAGATTTTTATTTTAAATAATAGTAAAAATATAGTATATTCATAATCAAAAAACATTTTTCATTTATTCACCCTGGGTCAAGAGATATCATTGTTATTCTGTTGTAAAAATCTAGGTTATAATTATTATAATTGACATTGACATTTCCTGCTTATTCTATTTAGATTAAGCACCTTCTTCTACTACCTATCTACTATACATCACTATGGGGATGGTATTATGTCTCTATTACTTTATTTAGGTACGTATAATAGCAGTAGTTTATATCTATGTACCAAAGGAAATAAAATAAATCAAAGTTGAATAAACCATTTATTCTTCATAAAATATATCATCCAAGAATTGTGCTGGAGCACTTACATTGTTGAAGCGGCCCCAGCTCAGATACCATAATACTGTCATAGTATGAGCACAACACCCTACTGTACGGTTACCCACTAGACAGTTACAATAATATGCAATGATACTATCTAAAGAATTTGCCCGATTTTCATCTTTACTTATCAATAAATAAGAATAATAAGCCTTATTGCTCACATGTCGGGACTTAATTCTAGCCCTAATTAAATAATTATTTTGACCCAATATTAAGGGCAAATCCTCTTCCAGAATATCATTGCTTACTTCAATATTATAAGTACCATTACTTCTTATGTGCTCCCCATAATAGGATCTCGCCTGTTTTAGTTGGTAGGATCCCAATGCAAATCTTCTTAAATTGTCTAAAGTTAATCTAGGAAATTGGTCTAAATGAGGAGCACTGCTGTCTATGTTTTGGAAAACCGTACGTCTTCTATTCATGTTTTCCCTTTGAATAAATTCCCCTAAATAATTCCTAATATTTAATCTCGCCTGAGCAATTTGTAAGTACTCCACAGCATCAGGTCTGTCTTCAATTTTTGGGTGGAATTTATTCAAAAGAGCACAAGCAATTTTAAAATCATCCATAAGGTGTGTTGATGCTCTGTTAAAATATTCTTGTCTAAAGAGTTTGTAGTCTCTTTTAATCCGACCGTTGACAACTTCTACTACCCATCTACACATAGTCACACATCTGGACCTATTTGCTTGGTCAGTTGTCAATTGATATTCATCTTCCAATAATGACTCAGGCATATATGTTTTGTAATTATAGCTTTGCAATTCAGGGATTACATCTCTAAACCCTCTATCCAATATGAATACGTCCCCTTGTCTAAAAAATGAGTGCATTGGACCACTTTCGTTACTTAAAAGATCACTCATGATTGTTGAGTCATTTTTTGTTGCTTCATACGGTCCAATGCACTCTAAAATATATCCATCACAACATGTGATTAAAAACGGTTTAACCAAATTGACATATTTATGATGACTATATGTCTGTTTCTGGTATTTGTAGTTACTACTACTCTGTACATAAACATATGTACCATCGCATATGACAATGGCAGGTTTAGTATCTGAAGCCAGGCTACTATCTCCAAATAGACCTTCAGGTATAATTCTGTTACGTGATGCCACATTTTGTATACTTGTATGATTAAGTCCTAAATGCATTGGAACAAAATGTTCTTTTAAACATTCTCTAACAATCTTCATTTTTTTCTCTAATGTACATCGTGACAATTGAAAAAGAGTTGCCAGTCTTTGGTTGCTGTCCCCTGTCCTAAGTTTTACGAGAAATATGCTCAATGCAAGTCTAGGTTTTGTAACTTTATTATTTAAAGTCGGAATGGCATTTAATAGTTCATTAAATTGCATTTCTGTAAGTCCCAGCCAATAATGGCGTAAATGTGAATCCATTGCTGCAATATTATTAAAATCTAAAGTCCTTTGGGAAGCTCTTTCCAGCATGGAAAATATGTCATCGACTTGAAAGCCCGTAAAGTCATTTAAAGTGGCATTCAGTTCATCCCACTGATTATTATTTAAGTGGTGATGGCAGATTCTAGCATTTAAGGGTATATAAATATTGTACTGCAATAACAACAATTCCTTGATAGTCATAGGCACTAAAAGACGTTCATTATTTTCACATCCTACAAACATGCAGTGCAGCGAGTCCGGGGTTGCCCTTTGTCGTCTTGGTTAGCGGGACAGGTTGGCCTGAAGGTGAACGACCTTTCAGGCAAGATTTGTGAATTGGCGAACCGGCTGACACCACTGTTGAGGGAAGGACCTGGTTTGAAATCACCCTTGTGAGTTGTCCTTACCCTAAAATTGGTGCTCCTGCCCTTGTTATGTCTGAACTTGGTTGGGACGAGCCACTTCGGGAAACCCTGTTGGAGGACGGTTGAGGCTCTCTAGCCTTCCTTATGGGGCCCGTCACCCCCTTTGTTGCCCAAGGAGGGCCACTTGGTTCAATTGTTGGTGACTGATCGTCACACTGGGAGCTCGCATGCCGGTTGCAATGCGCTGTTGGCCATTCTGCAGCGAGAATTTTGGATTTTGTCGGCTGATCGCATCAATGAGACGAGGCCTTTTGCTGGCGTCGTAACGGACTTTGTTGGTCCCCCTTTGTTGAAGACGTCCACCCTTCGTAATAGTGGGATTGTTAAGTCTTATTTTGATTGGGATTGTTAAGGCTATAGGTTTTCGTAGGCCGAGGAGCCTGTAGATTATTGTGTAACCTTGTTTATTGAAAGCAACGTTAAGCTCCACGTATCGTGGACAGTTTAGGACACCCCAGTTATCGTTGCACTGGCCAATTGTAGTCTTGAACAGCACGGCTTCTTTGGATGATAACAAACGATATAGCAAGGGTTTTGTAATCCTATGTCTACATGTTTCACAAACTTATTACAAATTTCAATACATTGATACCAGAGACCGAATTTTTCAAATTAAGAAGAACGAAGAGAATTATCGTTTTATTAGCAAGTGACGTGGAAAGTGATGACCCTCATAGTGTGAGTCAGTAGAAGTCTGACACTCCCTTCCACTCTATTCAAAGCGGGAGGAGTCATATGATCATTTTCCTCCCGAAAAAAAAGGCTTGTTGTTTAAAAGACTGTTGAAAGAGTGGAATTTCTGTATTTTACTGTAATTTACAATTTATATTTGGATGTGTGATAATTATTACTGTAACAGATTCATGGTTACGCATCCGAATGTCAAATACTTTGGCATTCTCGACAGGAAGATAGCTTAACTGCATGACAAACAACGTTTATTTTTCTGATATATCAAGTTTTCTGTATACATTTTTTCTAGGCATTTTTTAGATTTTATGATCATTGAAACTCTTTAAGCCGGATGTATGCCCTAATAATAAAATTATATGTAAGACAAGTGTATGATAGATAGATAAATGTATTTTTCCAACAAAATTAGGCTTTCAGGCTAATAAGATGTAGTCTAATTTCAGTATTTCATATGCAGCGACTGCATAAACGACCTTCACACCACACCCAAGAAGCAAAATGTGGTCGAGTAATTGTCCTGGAACCACCATTTCATCAGGACTATAACGGAATAGTAAACGATTATAACCACGGAAAAGGGCCCAATTTATAGGCGTATATTATCTAATTAAATATCTATAGTAGACTTGTTGAACACCACTTCGATCAATAACGACCTTATAGTTGGACTGCGTAGAACTATTTGCTCCCGCGAAGCTAACTATTAGCGCTTAATGGAACCAAACACGACAATAACGTAAACAGTGAATCTCTTAAAAGCTCATACAAAAGTGTTGTGAACTGGTGAATACCTATTGCTGACATTTTTTTTTTAATAAAGGTAAGTTACTGATCCATTTATTATTATAAATAATATCTAAAATATTAAAAGTGTAGTTAACAGTCAAGATGTTATAATGTGTGTATAAATGTGCATGGCGCACGTATATTTTTGGTGAAGTATTATCAGATTTCATCAATTTTTTTACGCGCCTCCTGGAATTCGCGTTATCGATAAGTTGATTTTTAAAATAATATTTGGTTCAGTAAGATATACAATTAAAAGTCGCCATTTTCACAGAGTTGGTTTTCACAAATACATTAAAAAACCTTTATAGGCGTACTTTTCTTTAAAATGGTGACCATAAGAACCATTGCTTGGTCATATTGTTTAGAATTAGGATTCCGTTAATGTTTCTATAACCTGTCTCATTTTAATGTTTTTGTTTAGGTGAA
The DNA here is from genome assembly GCA_943138885.2 of Tholera decimalis. NCBI lineage: Eukaryota > Metazoa > Arthropoda > Insecta > Lepidoptera > Noctuidae > Tholera > Tholera decimalis. Next base: position 35,961,122 of record OW964567.2, read on the forward strand.
GAGGACGATGTTCCATCCAGCAGTGCAAACAGAGGTCGTCAGTGTAGTCATACATGCCAATGGACCAGCTGCTTCAAAAGAGATATTTAAACTTAAGTAAATCTTAAATTAATTTAAATTGTTAAAAGTTTACTGTTTTATAATTTATTGTTTTAATTAATTGAGCGAATTATACAATTACCTACGTTTCAAGCTTGCCACGCCATGTGCCACAGAAATTTTTGTTTAGTAATACTACTACTCTCGGTAGTTGCTTAAATTATATTATAGGTATATAAAGCAAGAATACTTTGAGATTTTGTTTTGAAATTTAGATTCTAAATAAATTTAGAACAAAAGCATTAGTTTTGTTGAATTGTTTAGTGTTATTACCACATAGACATTATAATTTTTAAATATAGTTAGTTTTGCATGACAGTCACCTATACGTAGTACGTACCTATACATACATTATTAATTTCCTATTCTTTGTTACGTGATTAACTTACCTATTTGAAATACCTCTCGTAAGTAATTTATTTTTACTGAAATCCAAAGTATATGGAAAGACTATTAGTCAACTACTATGTTAATAGAAAAACACCTGTCTATGCTTGTTTCCTGGACCTGGTGGATTACAGCAGGTCCTGGGCCAAACTTGGAGAGGTAGGAGCTCCCACTGAATTTATTAAAATCTTGTCCTTTTGGTGGTAACCATCAGAAAAATTATGTAAAGTGGGGAGTCGGATGAGTATGCACTTAAATGCGGTGTCAGACAGAGAGGCCTGTCCTCTCCAAGACTATTTATCTTGTATGTTAATCAGCTGATTGAGGGGCTCAGTAACACCCACGTTGGTTGTCATATGGATGACGTCTGCGTTAACAACATCAGTTACGCTGACGATATGGTGTTACTGAGTCCGTCGCTCAGTGGATTGAGAAAACTGCTCGGTATCTGTGAGTCATATGCGGAAGCTCATGGTCTGAAGTACAACGAGAAGAAAAGTATGTTTATGGTTATTATAGGTAAGAATAAGTCTCCGGAACATGTACCTCCAGTCCGTTTAAACGGAGTACCTCTAAAACATGTCTCTAAATTTAAGTACCTAGGACACATAGTAACTGAGACCGAGCGTGAGCGAAGGGCGTTGTCGGTTCGTGCTAATATGTTGGTGCATAGATTTGCAAGATGTACATTAGACGTAAAAGTGACACTGTTTAGGGCCTGCTGCCAAAGCTATTGCACTAGCGCTTTATGGGCCAGCTATACGCAACGGACCTACAACGCTGTTCACGTACAATATAACAATGCTTTCAGAATTCTGGTGAGACTCCCACGTTTCTGTAGCGCTTCAGCCATGTTTGCTGACGCAAGAGTCGATGGTTTTTATGCCATAATACGTATAAAAGCAGCATCTCTGATGTGTAGGATCCGGGGGAGAGAATTCTGAAGATGATATCAGAAAGACCGGAGTCTGCAGTGCTAGGGAGGCTTATTCGACTTCACGTAACGAGATGATGCAATTTTTTGTTTTTTAAAATATCATTTTTATTTTATTCTTTGATATTATTGGATTTTTATCGGAATTTATTTTATTTTATTTGCATGTGAATTTTTTTTCTTCTATTATTGTGATAAATAACATGTTTAATAATATTATTTAAAACTATTTATGAAGTTTGACACTGACAACCTTATATCGTGTCTCCTTTAAGTTCTGTACATCGAAAGGTTGTCTGTATGTAAAAGATCGGCCTGTGCGATAAAACTGTCCAATGTACACTAGTTTTACTTTTTGTTTTCATAGAAATATTGTATGACTAGCTTTCTGCCCGCGACTTCGTTCGCGTGGGAGGGTATTCCCACGTAAAACCCCGATCCCGTGGGAATTCCGGGATAAAAATTAGACTATGTGTTATTCCAGGATGTAAACTATCTACTTGCCAAAGGAGATTGCCCGATTTGTAAGGAAAGTTGGGTCCCAGTGGAAAATTGTTGTGCCCTGAAGATTTTTATTTTAAATAATAGTAAAAATATAGTATATTCATAATCAAAAAACATTTTTCATTTATTCACCCTGGGTCAAGAGATATCATTGTTATTCTGTTGTAAAAATCTAGGTTATAATTATTATAATTGACATTGACATTTCCTGCTTATTCTATTTAGATTAAGCACCTTCTTCTACTACCTATCTACTATACATCACTATGGGGATGGTATTATGTCTCTATTACTTTATTTAGGTACGTATAATAGCAGTAGTTTATATCTATGTACCAAAGGAAATAAAATAAATCAAAGTTGAATAAACCATTTATTCTTCATAAAATATATCATCCAAGAATTGTGCTGGAGCACTTACATTGTTGAAGCGGCCCCAGCTCAGATACCATAATACTGTCATAGTATGAGCACAACACCCTACTGTACGGTTACCCACTAGACAGTTACAATAATATGCAATGATACTATCTAAAGAATTTGCCCGATTTTCATCTTTACTTATCAATAAATAAGAATAATAAGCCTTATTGCTCACATGTCGGGACTTAATTCTAGCCCTAATTAAATAATTATTTTGACCCAATATTAAGGGCAAATCCTCTTCCAGAATATCATTGCTTACTTCAATATTATAAGTACCATTACTTCTTATGTGCTCCCCATAATAGGATCTCGCCTGTTTTAGTTGGTAGGATCCCAATGCAAATCTTCTTAAATTGTCTAAAGTTAATCTAGGAAATTGGTCTAAATGAGGAGCACTGCTGTCTATGTTTTGGAAAACCGTACGTCTTCTATTCATGTTTTCCCTTTGAATAAATTCCCCTAAATAATTCCTAATATTTAATCTCGCCTGAGCAATTTGTAAGTACTCCACAGCATCAGGTCTGTCTTCAATTTTTGGGTGGAATTTATTCAAAAGAGCACAAGCAATTTTAAAATCATCCATAAGGTGTGTTGATGCTCTGTTAAAATATTCTTGTCTAAAGAGTTTGTAGTCTCTTTTAATCCGACCGTTGACAACTTCTACTACCCATCTACACATAGTCACACATCTGGACCTATTTGCTTGGTCAGTTGTCAATTGATATTCATCTTCCAATAATGACTCAGGCATATATGTTTTGTAATTATAGCTTTGCAATTCAGGGATTACATCTCTAAACCCTCTATCCAATATGAATACGTCCCCTTGTCTATAAAATGAGTGCATTGGACCACTTTCGTTACTTAAAAGATCACTCATGATTGTTGAGTCATTTTTTGTTGCTTCATACGGTCCAATGCACTCTAAAATATATCCATCACAACATGTGATTAAAAACGGTTTAACCAAATTGACATATTTATGATGACTATATGTCTGTTTCTGGTATTTGTAGTTACTACTACTCTGTACATAAACATATGTACCATCGCATATGACAATGGCAGGTTTAGTATCTGAAGCCAGGCTACTATCTCCAAATAGACCTTCAGGTATAATTCTGTTACGTGATGCCACATTTTGTATACTTGTATGATTAAGTCCTAAATGCATTGGAACAAAATGTTCTTTTAAACATTCTCTAACAATCTTCATTTTTTTCTCTAATGTACATCGTGACAATTGAAAAAGAGTTGCCAGTCTTTGGTTGCTGTCCCCTGTCCTAAGTTTTACGAGAAATATGCTCAATGCAAGTCTAGGTTTTGTAACTTTATTATTTAAAGTCGGAATGGCATTTAATAGTTCATTAAATTGCATTTCTGTAAGTCCCAGCCAATAATGGCGTAAATGTGAATCCATTGCTGCAATATTATTAAAATCTAAAGTCCTTTGGGAAGCTCTTTCCAGCATGGAAAATATGTCATCGACTTGAAAGCCCGTAAAGTCATTTAAAGTGGCATTCAGTTCATCCCACTGATTATTATTTAAGTGGTGATGGCAGATTCTAGCATTTAAGGGTATATAAATATTGTACTGCAATAACAACAATTCCTTGATAGTCATAGGCACTAAAAGACGTTCATTATTTTCACATCCTACAAACATGCAGTGACGAGAAGCTGCGGCAACTCGTTTATACTTTTGTGAATTAACTTTAGATTGTAGTCGTGGTGCCTGTTGTGATTGGTGTGTTGGAGCTGGCATTGGAGGTGGTTCAGGTATCCCAGTATCTTCTAAAGAAGATGAAGCTGCATCCATGACACCGTCAGGTCTGTTTGTATCTTGAACCTCCAATTGTCGTGTTTCCCGAGTTGCTGCTAACCAGCAAGGAATGCACACTCTTTCTAAATGTGTAACCTAAAATAAAATAGGTACAGTTAGTATTAGTGAATGTCAGAATATACACAAAATCAAGACTTTGTACCCAGAAAAAGTTCGGCAAGTGAATTTTCAGTGTACAAAACAAAAAACTATCTATAATGTTATTGTAAGAATGTGAACAATAAAAAAAGGTATCAATTAGAACAAAGAGTCAGTACAAAAGTTATTCTTTAATGTATTTAATAAAGCTATTAATAAAATATCTAATGGGTCTAGTGGTCGCAAGCGCGACTGCTGAGCATGAAGTTCCGGATTCGATTCCCGGGTCGGGTAAAGAGTTACTGGGTCTTTACATTTGGAATTTCTCAGGAGCAGCCACGGAGTCTGGATTTGTGCCTGATTGACGGTAATAGGCTCGTATTACATGGGACTTAAACATAACTGGTGAAATGTGGGTGTACTATTAGGTACACCTTTGCCTAACCCTTCAGGGATTATAGGCGTGATGTTATGGTATGTTATTAAAAAAAATACTGACCAGGTGTGCTAGAGTCCATCTTAAAATCATTCTACGTTGTGGGCAGTCTAACTCAACTCTATGGGTTCTCCGACTTGCAATAGAGATACCACATCCATAACAAATGTTCAAGTGGCCATATGCAGGTGACATATTCTCGTGGGGTCCAGTTATATTTGATAAGATCCGTTCTTGCAACAGCAAATAACATTCAATGCACAGGATATCATCCAACGCTACCTGGAAAAGATTATAAAATGATTACTCTTCTATATTACAACAGTATACAATCTATAACAGTTTCACTGACATTTAATGCACCCCTAAGACGACCCACTGACCAAGTGTTGTATACTTAGGTGGTTATATGTTTAGACCATTTATTTAAGAGTTTAACTAATATATTTAAAAAATATCATAATGCGTTTTGTGTTAATTTGACATAACGGCGTGTTTTATGAATTATGTTTCGACTGAAAAAGACATGCAAAAATTGTATATAAGTAAAACCTAAAAGAAACTCTCAAAACGGACTATACAGTTTAGTTCACTCTAAACAAATTCCAGTCATTTTGAATTTGCACAATGCATTTATGTACTAAGTATTTAATATTAAAGTCTACAACAAAACAATCGTAAGCACACGATAACTTACAGGTGTAGGCGTTGTCCAGGTTCGTAAAAGAACTGTCATTGGCTCGTTCAACTCCTCAACTGTATACCGGCGTAAATTAGGTGCTAATAAAATCGAACAGTTAATACAGCGTCGGGAACGCAGACGGTGTGTCCGATTTCTACCTGGGGTAGACATGGCTCTGACAATAACAGTTCGGTAGTCCAATATCTCACGAAGGATAGCACTAAGAGTCAAAGTCTCACAAATAAAAGCACTAATAAGAGTCAAATATCTCACAAAACAAAATGCACTCGAGGAACTTATTAGCTCAACTCGGTAGTAGCATAAAAAGCGCACGTATCGTGAATAATAACTAAGTAAATACGGAATTCAAAACTCAACGTATGTGTACAAAGCAATCACGCACGTAACGAACCACAGAGCTCAGTCTGAGTCTGTGACACTGACATGCGCACGTAAATGTTGCCAGATCAATGTTTATAATTTATTAATAAATCGACTTCAGTTTTTTTCCGATCAATCGATATAAAAACTGTTAATAAGGCGTTTTCTAAATACATATGGCTATTATAATTGCATCTATTGCTTTTGTATTATAGTATTATTTATCAATGTAGGCACATTGATAAATAATAGATGTTCACAAAAGCAAGTGTTCACAAAGGTGTTATGAATTTATGCAACCTATTCTTGTCAAGGTTCCATCGCTTTTACTCGCCATAGGCTATATCGTACAATTTAAAAATTATTGTTTTTTTTTTACTGTTTAATCATTGTTTTATTTTGATATCGATTACTCAATTGATTAACAGACGTAATTTTCATTAGTTATTTAATTCTTTGCTACCTGGCAACTTTTTTTGTATACCAATCAAACGGATAACGACGTACTGTTTAACTATTAATTAAACTTTAACTTTATTCCCAGGGTGAAAGAAGTTGTGTAAAAAAAACCCCGTACACAAAAAAAAAAAAAAAAAAATTTAGGTGATTATTCCAATCAGGCACACGATACCACAAAAGGGACCTGCTCCGTGGCAATCTCCTTTGATTCAAATCCATTCAGTAGTTTTTGCGTGAAAGAGTAAACATTTTTATTAGGGATCCCTATTTTTTTTTAATATGTGATATAGCCTATGTCGCTCAGTGAAGATGCGGCTTTCTAATGGTGAAAGAATTTTTGAAATCAGTCCAGTAGTTTTTGTATGAAAACGTTATATACATACAAAAACACAAATATTTCCTCTTTATTTATAATATTAGTTTCGATGTAAAATAAAGTATGCAATAAATGAATAAAAGTTATCTAAGTTACCTATTTAAATAAGTAATTCAAGCACTGGTATGATTGTGAAATTTAAGACTGTTGAATAAGTATTATAACATAAGGAAAAAAGCCCAACTATTATGCAAAATTAAGGAAGCGAACCTATTTTAAAAGACAACTTTAAATTATTTAAATTAAAACATTTGTAAGAAACATTTTATTGATATCCTGTTATCGCCCAGTTTCGTTCTACATTTAACATGATCGGTAAGTACTTTAGCAGTATACTCTAAGAATATGAGTTAATGAGAAAATCAAATCAAAAGAAAATTAAATCAACCGATCAGTCAAATAATAAGGCCAAAACAGTTGTTCTAAAACTTATATTATTCTGCTCGAATTCTCACATGCACTTTAATTTCTCTTTATAATTTAGTTGCTACTGTAAATCCATCTTGATGTGGAATCATTTCTGTCCCAAAAATGCGTCCAAATCAGGCTTCATTCAAAATTTCTGATTAAGAATTTAACGTCGCATGTCTTATATTGTACGATAAAACACCGTTTTGTTCAGAATTATTCATATAAACATTTTGTCTCAAAGTTTCGCTGGAACTAATGTGTACGGATCCTTCTCCTATATCTGCGATACCTTCTTCGCTAAATACGAAGTTAGAAACCGACACATGAATTATTTGGTTATGAACTTTTTGTTTGTAAGAACCTCTTCTTTTTAGTCGTTTACATTTATTCAGATCCACTTTTGAAATAAAAGTAAATAGCACGACACGTCGGCAACAAATCAAAATGTGCGTACTGAGACTACTCGTATAACAGCATTTGCAAAACTATTATAAACCGATGTATTCTTGTACAGGACACCACGGATAGTGTTTAGGATACTAAGTATATTATACCGAACCTTTACAATCGTGTTAAGATTATAATAGTATTGGTTTAAACCACTATAAAGCCGCTCCATTTAACTTATAATTGTTCTATAAAGAGAATTTATAAACCCTTATAGAACCGATTAATAAATACATATGTTTCCAGTATGTTTAGTTCTGTGCATCACTCTTATTGCCGTATTTTACTTATAACGGTTCTGCAATGCTTCTTGTTAGTAGTTATAAGTATAGCTTACCAGTTTAACTACTCTTGAGTGCGTTTACACCCTCATGATACTTTTATAGGTCACCTAAGCTTATATTGCTCCCTTAATTTGTATCTATAAGTAATTATAAGTTAATGTATAAGAACAGATATACTATTAAACCCAACTAACTCCATGGTTGCTATTATAAGCATGGCAGCCGATACTAGAACCGTTAAGAGATAATTATAAGTGCTGGAGGCCTATAACACCTGATTTATAGGATAATTTTGCTACTTGGGCAGTGACTGGGTGCCACGGAACCTCTTTTCTTTCTGGTTTTCATCTACAATGACTATAAAAGAAGTACAAATCCCAGCCGAAGCCAATGGCTTAACATGTTTTCCATAGCACGGAAACATCTAGAAGTTTTAAAATGGTCTATCGACCAAATTCATCAAACTTAGTTTATGACTGAAGATCAAACCATGCAGCTGTCATTGTTTGGCCACTAACTCTTATTATAATTATTTAAATAATATTAATATTATTAAGTTTTCAGAGGGAAAGCATCGGCAGAAGTTTAATGTAAAATAATTTTACTCACCTGCAAGGCTGCAACTGATTTCTCACAAAGCCGAGTCCATCATAGTAACAAAATCTTTAAAAAAACAGGTGGATCCCATATTGGGTACGACAATTAAGTCTAGATTATAGGGTCCCGACTGTAAAATCAATATGATCTAACTTGTTCTTTCTTTTCATTTTCTATTTAAAGTTACTTTTGAAGCAGTTCGACTTTTCATTAAAAAAAAAAAAAGATTTTTATTTTACTCTTTTTAGTTAACATAATTATATTTCTTATTATATGAAATAAACGAATGGTCGTGATATACCAATTTAGAATCCTCATGATGAGCCCGTTGGTTTTATGGACACATTGCAATATTCTTAAAGATTTTATTTCTCCCAATTCTTCGTGTCTTGTTACTTGAATAAAATGAATTGAATTAATTAATCTATAGCGTCTTACAGTCACCATATTGTTTTTTCGACGTATCTAATGATATCTTAAGTCTACAAATCCGTTCTGCGGCTTGGGAGACATGAGGTAATAAAGAATATAACATGGATACATAAGTACCCATTTTTCCGCTTACAGTCAGGTAAAAAGGAAAACGTCTTAACAGATTTATTTTCAGAAATAGATACTGAAAAGTTTCTCTCTAAAATATCGAGTATCATCAACACATCGATGACGACCCTTAACTTTTAACCACTTAACTTTTCCCCTCCCTCACTTCTGCTCGTCGTGTTGCGGTTGCCTCTCGACTCAATTACACTTTTTTTACTGATCTGTTGTTGATTGTAGGTTCAAGGTCATGTATTTGTTATTTGGTAGACTTTATTATTCATTTCGAGGTGTTTATGTTGTTATTTTACGAAGTAAGTTTTGATTATAAGCTAGTACACTAATGATAAATGATATTTATTTGGCAAATAGGTTATAAGTAACACTTTTGTACGACTTGTTTTCGTGAATTTAAAATAGCTGAGGCCGGTGATTGCTAGCTGACTAACTTGAGAAGAACTATCCTGTTATTTATAACCAAATTGTTAAATAAACATTTAATTTCAGTTCAAAATAGCAACCAGTATACTTAATACAACTCTACACATTTTGGGAGATTTAAAACTAGATACGCTTTTTTTTTAACGTGGTAAAATTATCAAATAAGTCCTCCCACCCCGGGCAGGGTGGGAGGGACTGTCAGACTTTTACTGACTAAAATCCACGGTGTTCCTTCAATAACCCTTTACGTACCGGGGTCACGGTAATGGGATAAGTCCCACGACCCCGGCAGGCTTCGGCCCTCTACAGGGGGGTCTCGTCATATTGCTAACGCTCTTTGAGGCGCGCGTGGAACACAACGCGCCGTCGACCCGGGCATGGTCCATGGTCGGACAGCGAGTTGCCCTTTACTCGCTGTCCGCATGCCCGCGCCTACGGTGGCCGGAGATCGTCGGCCGACGTCCGACGCCGTGGGCGTCTACCACTGCGGCTGGGCTGGAGGGAGGACGCCATCCTCTCCCTCACGCGGCCCGCCTCCTCCTTCGGAAGCATGACTGCTTCGCAGAAGGAGGCGACCGCTTTCCACTCCCTCTCGCCCCGCAGCATGGCCTCGACCAATGCCGGGCGCGAGAGGTCTCCGCCTATCGCCACCGTGAGGACACGTCGGTGCTCTGCCCAAGCGAGGCAGTCCTGCACCGTATGCTCTACTGTGTCCTCAGGGCGACCCTCGCAGTGGTGACACCCAGGCGTTTCTTCCTTTCCCATCAGACACAGGTACCTCCCGTAACTTCCGTGTCCGGTGAGGACCTGTGTCATGCGGTAGGTCAGGACGCCGTGACGCCGATCTAGCCACTCCTCAAAGAGGGGTCTTACCGCCGCAATTGCGGCGTGCCCGGCCGTCGGTTGAAACAAGATACGCTGATGTAAAATTCTCCGTGTTTGAAATTTAAATATTATATATATAATAAAATTTTATTTATGACGTGTAAAAGTGTTATTTATAACCAATTTACAAAATAAATATTTCATTTCATTACATTACACTGGTATCTGACATAATTGAGAAAATGTTTGCAAGCTGATGGATAGAGAAGGCTTGTATCCTAACAATGAAAAGTAATAGACTGATAACTTATACTAGCAACTAAAACAAACTAACATTTCGTTCTTCATACGACTTTTCAACGTTGACCACCAATATTGTTTTCGTAACAACTACATTGCTGTACTAAGAATATTATTTTATTAATTCTTTATTATTGGTTTCTCTTCGAACGTTGGAATATAGGGGAAACCTAGCGTGGGACGAAACGTCTGCGATATAATGACCCGCTCAGATTCTCGGTACAATTTAATCGATCAAGTATACAACGTGTAATTTAAAGGGTATATAACTACAAACTAAGTGAACGGCTTCTTTGGATGATAATAAACGATATGGCAAGGGTTTTCTAATCCTATGTGTACATGTGTGGAGCCTATTAGAAATTTTAGTTATTGACCCTCGTAGTGCTGTGACACGTTTGTTATGATTGGTATTCAAGAAACATATGAAACCAATAATTTGGGGTCAATTCTGTGAGTCACTTATTTTGAGCTGAAACTTTACATAGAGACTCCATACCAGATGTTGTCTTCAGTCCTTTTGGATAGATATGGGGTTTCCGTTACACGTTGTATAGTTATCTCAAACACATACTCAAATTCCTGATATAGTTCCCGAAAATCGATCGTTTCCGACTAGTAGCTCTATGTATATGTATAATTTCAAATACCCTTACCTACTTCATTTGTGATCAAAATGTGCTCATTAAATATCTAAACTACACAACACACGTTCCAAATTAGTAGCGATACACCTGTATTAATTTTCCTGGAAACAGAGATATAATATTGTTTCGTATGACGTGGACTAGCTTAATTTTAACATTTATAGTGATATACATCCGTTGAATATAATCTGCTGTCAACCATTTTATGTAGTACTCGGTAATATCTACTGTTAAAGTGCTTTATAAGGATTACCTAAAATATCGTTACTTTGATATTATTCGTCAAATGGTTTGAGCTCCTAAAAATTCTAAATTGAGCTATGCGATAACTGTCTATGCTTACAAGGTTTGGACAGGTCCTTTCAATGTTCTGTGTTTATTTCCTCAAAAGAACAACACAACCGATGTGGTTCTCATATCATCGCTCACCTTATATGTTGAACAAAATAGATTGAAAATGGATGGCCCTTCTAACACAGGATATTTCCTAGCACATGTGCTCTCGAACAAAATAACTTGAAGAATCATAAGTACTTTGTATAAATTCTAGATGTAAGTTTTTAATTCTTTTATGCCAAATAAATTATAAATTCATTATATAAATTATAAATTACCTAACTAAATGAGGCCAGTGTTTCCAAGCAAACTGTCCCGAGATAAAACATGGAAACAAATTCAGAGTTCAAAGTCTCTTTGAAATTCTGACAATCCGAACTTATCAAATATATTTTTTCTATTGTTAATAGACACGCGTTTAACCACCATCTCACCTGATGATAAACGATGATGTGGTACTCACCTATTCAGTGCTAACTTAAATACCTCTAGGTTATACCTAGCTATCAGGAAACAGGCTTAAGCAGGGAATTCCAGTCCTTAGTTTCAAGCACAATGAAAATTTTTTCAGATCGTTTTGCTTTGTGTTTTCTATAGACCGCGATGCTTTTAGCGTTAAAAAGCAAGACTAGCTCAGTCCACATAGGCTAAACCTGATATTATGTTAGAAAGTGTTCAGGTTACCTCTGCAGCTCTGGTGTCACTTACAACACGGATCTTGTAGAAACGAAAGCAAGATTCTGTGCGTGTTTTGGTCACAGGTGACAATTAAATCCATGGTGCTTGGCAACTGGACTTAATCTAATAGAATTTATGAAAATCATCTAATGACGCCTTCCGCTCTAGGTGGAGTGGAAGGGATTGTCAGACTTCTACTGACTAAAAACCCACCCTGTTCCTTACAGCTGCCCTTAGGTTCGGGGCCGCGGTATCTCGTTAGAACATTTCCGCAACCCCGGCAGGATGAATTATCTGACCTGATATCTGCCTACCTACCTACGCAGCCGTGTAATTATATATCATATTGGTAACAATATTGGTTAATTATTAATTCCAGCAGATGTCACCAACAGCATCAAGAAGCCACCCAATGACACACTTTAAATATAATTCCGTTGTATTAGTACAAAATTGCAATTTCCTCCCAATCTATTTACATACCTACACATATACGGGTTCAAGGGCCTCCGGGAATGGAGTTAGGGGGTAAGATAACCCCTTGAGGGGCCAAAAAAGAGGGCGCATAAATCTGATATGTTACCTCAAATATATTCGAAGATAAGGGCTATTTCGGGGCTTAGCAGATTGCATTTTTATACGGGTTTATCTTCACAGTGGCCCAATAGGGGCTAATTACGATAAATATGTGTAAGGAAATATTCAGGAATCTGGTTAGAGGCGTCGGCGTGGTCCGATGTGACAATATGTTCCCTACCACATATTACCCGTTAGCCTTTAAAGCTAGAGTTAACAGGGATCTTCTGGGCTTTCTCGTTCCACTGTAGACCTCATTCATCGCTTGCCATCAGGCGTGATCGAGGTCAGGAGTGGGCTCATCAATAATAAAAAAATGGAACAATGCGTTATCATAGAAATATTCTTCTTACTCTACAATCAGAACAATTCTACTTTTTTTATAGTTGTCTGTGAGAGCCTTTAGAAATAATTACGACTTTTTTGCACATACAATATACAAACATTATACAGCTGGTTACCTTTTGGTAAAAATAAAACTACAATACAATACAATAATTTATTCGTTCAAATTTACATACAGCTAAAAATATTATATTATATTATACTATATAAAGCTAAATTACCACTGACTCACTCACCGACTCATTGACGTAATTGTTCTCCCAGATGGTGGATGGGGAGGTGGGTATATTTTGACAGATTCGTAAACAAGTAACTCTCAAACCTACGGGAAAAGTGCAAAACCTCCCCTTTTCCCCCCCTTCTCCCCCCTCCCTATCGTATCTCGGAAACTACGAGACCCGTATTTTTTTCTTTTTACGGATTCGTATAGAGGGGGCTCGGTAAAGTAAAAACCATTTTTCAGAGTCGCCCCCCTTGCCCCCCTTCTAACCCCCTTTAGGCGGATCTCGGAAATTAAAAGACTTGGAACATTTTTTTTTTTCAGATTCATTTAGAGGGGCAATGCTTTAGTCGAAATAATTGTGCAACCCCCCCCGGATCACCCCCCCCATTTTTTTTTTTCACTAGCAGGCGAGGTGCTTGCACCTCGCGCAACACGCAAATACTAAACCCCCCATCTCCCCCCGTCAACCCCCCCCATTTTTTTTTTCTTTTCACAAGCACGCGAGGTGCTTGCACCTCACGCAACACGCAAATACTAGTTATTTTATATTATATAAAGCTAGATTACCACTCACTCACTGACTCACTGACATAATTGTTCTCCCAGATGGTGGATGGGGAGGTGGGTATATTTTGACAGATTCGTAAACAAGTAACTCTCAAACCTACGGGAAAAGTGCCAAACCCCCCCTTTTCCCCCCCCTTCTCCCCCCCCCCCTATCGTATCTCGGAAACTACGAGACCCGTATTTTTTTCTTTTTACGGATTCGTATAGAGGAGGCTCGGTAAAGTAAAAACCATTTTTCAAAGTCCCCCCCCCCCGCCCCCCTTCTCCCCCCCTTTAGGCGGATCTACGAATCTAAGAGACTTGGAACATTTTTTTTTTCAGATTCATTTAGAGGGGCAATGCTTTAGTCGAAATACTTGTGCAACCCCCCCCTCTTTTTTTTTTTTTTTTTCACAAGCACGCGAGGTGCTTGCACCTCGCGCAACACGCAAATACTTGATTTAGAGGGGCAATGCTTTAGTTTTTTTCACAAGCACGCGAGGTGCTTGCACCTCGCGCAACACGCAAATACTAGTTATACTATATAAAGCTAAATTACCACTGACTCACTCACTGACTCATTGACATAATTGTTCTCCCAGATGGTGGATGGGGAGGTGGGTATATTTTGACAGATTCGTAAACAAGTAACTCTCAAACCTACGGGAAAAGTGCCAAACCTCCCCTTTTCACCCCCCTTCTCCCCCCTCCCTATCGTATCTCGGAAACTACGAGACCCGTATTTTTCTTTTGTTACGGATTAGTATAGAAGAAGCTCGGTAAAGTAAAAACCATTTTTCAAAGTCTCCCCCCTTGCCCCCCTTCTCACCCCCTTTAGGCGGATCTCGGAAATTAAGAGACTTGGAACATTTTTTTTTCAGATTCATTTAGAGGGGCAATGCTTTAGTCGAAATAATTGTGCAACCCCCCCTCCATCTCCCCCCCATCACCATCCCCTTTTTTTTTTTTAAGAAAGCACGCGAGGTGCTTGCACCTCGCGCAACACGCAAATACTACTACAGATTTGTAAACAAAAAACTCTCAAACCTACGGAAAAAGTGCCAAACCTCCCCTTTTCACCCCCCTTCTCCCCCCTCCCTATCGTATCTCGGAAACTACGAGACCCGTATTTTTTTTTTTTCCGGATTCGTATAGAGGAGGCTCGGTAGAGTAAAAACCATTTTTCAGTCGCCCCCCTTGCCCCCCTTCTCACACCCTTTAGGCGGTTCTCGGAAATTAAGAGACTTGGAACATTTTTATTTTCAGTTTCTTTTAGAGGCGCAATGCTTTAGTCGAAATAATTGTGCAACCCCCCCATAACCCCCCCATTTTCTTTTTCACAAGCACGCGAGGAACTTGCACTTCGTGCAACACGCAAATATTTCACCCCCCTTCTCCCCCCTCCCTATCGTATCTCGGAAACTACGAGACCCGTATTTTTATTTTAATTCAATTCATTTTTTCAAAGTCGCCCCCTTGCCCCCCTTCTTCCTTGACCCCCTTTAGGCGGATCTCGGAAATTAAGAGACTTGGAACATTTTTTTTTCACATTAATTTAGAGGGGCAATGCTTTAGTTTTTATTTTCCACCACAAGCAAAAGTCAAAATAATTGTTTTTTTTTTTTTTAAAGTTGAACAAGCACGCGAGGTGCTTGCACCTCGCGCAACACGCAAATACTAGTAACATACTATAATATTAAAGCTACACTATTAAAACTACACTACACTAGTTAGGGTAAATACGCCAAATGTCGGCCCCCTAACGGATTTTCTGACTGGGGATCGCTCTGGCGCCATCAGTTTGCAACGAAGGATAGCTTCTGATGCGGTTTTGGATAGTTTCATATATCTATTTCATGTTTATATGCATAAGGTTGACGTTTCTGTTAAAAGAAAAAAGTATTAAGGTTTAGATGAGTCGAGATCGAAAAAACCCTAAAGTCGGCCATTCACGGCCCATGGTCGGTCGCGTTTTTCCCAAATGTCGGCCAGGTATAGGATGTTTTAAATTAAGACAGTGACAAATATTATTAAATTGATTTATTTTGGCAGGAGTCTAATATCACACTAAGTATACATTTGTAATTGTATTTGTTTATTACTAAAATATATATTTTTCCCTCAACAATGTTAGGTACCAAAATTATAACAAAGTAAAACATCATAATAAAATAAAATACTTGTAACGTTGTTCATGGGACGCCAAATAGTTTAATGCACGAATGGGCATCCCATTACCTATTGCCTCAAGAGCTTCTTTTATTTTATTGCAATCATAACCGCATAATTTTTTTTGCTTCGCGAAAGGCTTGCATCTACCTGCTCTGTCATTGTAGTACCTTAAATTAAAAGCATTAAGTGAAAACGAACGAGCTTTTTGACACGTGTAGGTTAATGAATCAATGAAAGTAAGTAAACTTCAAAAATTCACGCCCAACCATTTATATTTTTTAAGCTAATAAACAAGGGTTTCATAGATAGCAAGTTACAAAGAGCAATTTATATTTATATCCCAAATTCCCAAACCCGAATTAGCTACCACAAATATGTTTTCAATATTGTCAATACCTACATTAAAACTTAACTTCTTAATAATATTAATAAAATATACTTGTCATAATACATATTTAATTTTGAGAAAATAAGTTTGTTAATAAATTAAAAATGACTACCTTCCCACCCAATCAATGAAAAAATACAAAAGTAATCAGCCTGTATAGTGGCGTCCGAATTTGAGGCTGGTCGACATTACGACTTTTAATATTTCTAATGTCGGCCCCTATTTCGTGTACCTTATTTCTCGAGATTCAACTAATATCACCCCGGCCGGTATTTGGCAATTAAACGTAAAATAGATTTATTTGCCTGTAAGCTTTGCAAATTCTCTTGTTAAACTTTAAGTTGGTTTACTTTAAGTCGGCTACGGCCGAGAATCGGATTTTAAGTCAAAACTGGCGCTCTATTGACGGCCTCCTATTTTGCCCTTAAACCCATACGCAAAAGGTTGAAAAAACTATCTCAAAATATAGTAAAAATAACGTTTTAGTGATAATAAAGCTCAAAATAAAAATAAAGAAATGTCTTACCATAGTAATATCAATTCCCGAAGTATGGGTATTCACATCAAGTAAACTACATTTAACGCAAACTTGACGCTTCAACGGCACAGTCGCGACTTACGTTCAGTGTGCGAAGAGCGAGTGACGTAATCGAATACTAACGGTTTGTACATATAGAGTATGAACTAAGGTTGTAATTCAGGTAGCAAAATTGTCACTTAATTACGTTTTGAATGAACGCAAGCTAAAAACGTACAGATGGCCGAAGATTGGGGAGGGGCCGACGTTTAGCGTATTTACCCTACACTAGGATCAGAATGAGGAATATCTGTGTCTGAACTATATAAGGAATATCTGTATTTCAGACATCAGCACTCTTCCTTTAGCACCACTTCACTATAAACTAAGTTTCACCACTGTACAGTAAAATTTTAATTGATAATAGAAATAGAAATTGATAATAAATAAATTGATAATAGAAAACAGTAACTAAATACAATTAATTAAGATGAGGAAAAATGGAAAAAGAAACAAGATATACAGAAATTCTTAATAAAAATAATAAATTTGAATTATATCGTAATAGAGTAATGGCATATTAAAACTAACTATCAAAACGTCTTTAATAAGAGACATATTTCTGATAAGTAGAACACATATACAATTGATAAAATTAAGCCGATTCGATAGAAACCAAACAAAATGCATCAATGAGAAATGTAGAGAGATATTTAAAGCATTAAAAACAGTGACAATTGATTGCATAGTAAACTTCGAATTTACATTTCAGGCCCCAAACTAGGTACAACGTTAAAACGTATGTTCATACCCCGAACATTTTCTGCTTACTTTTACGGCCAAACCTAAATATAACCCCTCTTAGAGCTATTGACATTGAAAATTCGGAGCTACAAACGAAACCAATTAGCGATAAAGCGCTTCAAGCAACGACCTTGTATTCTAACATCGCTTGAAACAGCTCAAAAACTGTAAACAAAATTGTCTTTGTTAATTATGATATAAACAAATCATTGTTTTATGTGTGGAGCTGGTTTCCTCAGGTTGGAGCGGGCAGTTGAGGCGCGACAGCCGGTTGGCGCGGACGGGTAACTGTGCATGCTAGCAACGCTCGCTGTGAACACGTCGCGTGTGACCTGTACCTGTGTTTTTTTTTTAATTTTTATTTTTAAGCTGTGTGAACTGTGTGAGGATTTTGGTTTACTATAAAGGTTGGTATATTTTTTTCACGGTTTTTGCTAGTTTATTATTTTGTAGTTGGCAATTATGTGTTTCGTAATATGTTGTAAGTTTGATTGAAGGTGCTTTTTTACGATATTTGAATAAGTATTTGAGACTATTTTTTTACCTAGAGTTTTTTTAATGTTTGCAATATGATATTGGAAAATTCCTTAGGTGCAAATAAATCAAATATAAATCAACACAGTGTGGGGAAGAATATTATTAATAATAATAGACTAGAAAATACAAGCCAGTTGTTATTTTTTAAGCGATGAAACAAAAGGACACTAACATTGTATCTGTTTTAATTTACTTTTGTGTTTTTACGTTACCATTTTTATTTTAACTTTTACAACAAAAATCAACTATAAATAAAAGTGTTCGAAAGATCAAGTTTATGCGTTAGAACAACCAGTTTTCTGGATATTATTCCGTTTGTTTTAAATTTTTACTATTTTTTTTTTGACACTGTATATTCAGAACTTATTAAAATTTTATTTATTATAAAAACAAGTCCACTATTTATCGTGGTAAAGCCTAATGAAAACTAAAACTGAAGTTAGCACGGGGTTTGCGGAAAAACGAACAGTAAATAGGAAGGGTATTTTTTTACCCCGGAAAATAAAAAGCTTGCCGCTTGAACTAAGCTGCGCTGTTAGTTTTCAATGCATAGTTTTTGTTTGTGTTGTGCATTTGTTTCCTTGACAACAACATTTATTACATTCGTGGTAACCGAAAAGACAACACAGAACTTTCAAAACGATAGCAGCCTTATTAAAAAATTGCGAAACTTAATTACTATCATAGAAAGACTAAAAAAATATGCTTTTTAAATGTAAAGGTATGATAGAATAAGTATTTATTTACTTTATTTTAATATTCATTAAATAGAGCATACCATTTTTAGCCTTTCCATGATCGTAACTAAGTTTTGCATTGTTCTGAGAGATACAAATCGTAATAAAAATATAAGCTCTCAAAATTATCAGTAAAATGCATTCTTGAAAATATACTTTTCCACAGTCAGTGTTTTATTTTTTTATTAATTCAAACACTCTTCGACTTATAACGTGACCAAAGGACTGGTCTATGCTTCAGTCAAAGAATCAGCATTACCATTCAATGTGGCAATACTACCAGTATTCGGGGCAGTTTTCCTAATAACAGCGATGTTGACGAATTTTTCCGTGCCCGATGAATTCTGTACTTACTTGTAAAAGGTACTTTTTGTAGTCGCCTGTACGTTGTTTATTTATTGCAAGAGCTTCGTAAATATGTTATTCTCGAAGTATGCTGGGATTTAATAAATATATAATTATTTACCTCTTAAAATTAAACTCATTTTATATTTTTGAACCCGTAAATCTTACAAATCATAAATCATTTAATAGAGTGACTTTTAGTAATTACAGAATGTCAGTCAAAATACAATAATAATCAAAATTCGTCCCGTTGGGTTTACACAGATTCATTAAATTTAATACTAAATTAATTAATAATTAAATCACAAATTACTTAAATCATGATTACTATTACTTTTTAATTTAAATAAATAAATGGAAATTGGAATTGGAAACAACAATTGTGATTTTTTTATGATATTGAGCACTCTTTTTAATTAAAAAATACTTGTGTGAGTCCCCATTCTTAGTTTTGATAACCTTCAACATGTCGAGATATTTAACAAATATGAATAACTCCGCCCCTAAGACGACCCACTGACCATAAAAAGACTTAAAAGAAAAATCGATGTCTGTCAGATATACAAAAGAATGTCTCTACGAGAGTATCATTTAAATTTAAACAAAAAATATAGAAGAAAATTCAAAACGCAAGTAAGTAACCTTTAAACACTGGAAACTCTTTTGCATTGTAAAGAGACACGTATATTAAGCATAACTTTATATATAAGGAATCCAGTAAACCGCGGGCAGTGATTTACTGAATTCCTTATTCTAAAAGTAGCCTTAAAGATGAAACTTGAACTTAACCCCACTCTTAAAAGTTAATAATATGGAAAGCCGAGCTCTCTTTATTTTTCCAGACAGTGTACCCAAATTGGAAATTCGAGGCGCTTATTACACTCGCTGTCAGTCTAAGAGGCACAGTCCCCTTGCCAAATTTTGAAAAAAGACCCGCTGATTTTCGTACAATATTATATTTTTTGTATAAATTGGTTTCGACAACATTTTTAGACGTTATACTTATTATTCAAACGTTATACAATTTTCTTTGGGTTGTTGACCGACCGACTTTGATACTTCAAAAGTGTTAAATGATTTATCTTAGTATATATAATTTTTCTGTACGTGTGTTTGTCACGTCCAAACTCTTAAATAACTCGTTGGATTTGGATAAAAAATTATATGTATATTTTAATGGGTTCCTGGATGGTTTGAAAACTTATTTGGACCCGCTAGGTGGCGCTACTATTCTGGGTAGGATGACGTCTGCCGGGTCCACTTATTAGAAATAAATACTTAGATTTTGAGTTTAAGTATAGAAATATTATATTTAAATGAACACAGGTTTGGTTTCGGCTACAACGAGAAAAAAAATCACAAAAACACATAGGGCACAGTCTCATTGGGATTAGCTGGATAATTAAATGATACCATAATTTCAAATTCGATGTTTTTAAATGAAGGTTACCGTTCACATGTATTTTTAAAATTCTTAAACATAAGGTTTATAATTAAACATAATACGTATTGTTACTTCATGTGCAATCGTATTGTTTTAAAGCAGGAAGTTTGACGCAGTGTCGATCAAGAAATGTTTCTCATGTACTCACTGGTTTTGGAATGCTTAATAATCAAAAAGAGCACCGGATTTTAATTTTTTTATTATGCTATATTATGAAACTTGCATTTATACGCCATCTCACTTGATGAGAAACAATAAATCATGTTCGATGATTAAGAATGATGTCCTAGAAATAAATTCACTCTTGACTTGGAGATGCACAGGTTATAACTGATAGGAAACTCAAATTCCGGCAGTGAATACTACTCCTTAGCTGAAAGCGTACCTAATGACAATAATCTCAAAATATTTTGCGTTTATAGGTTCTCGATGGTAAAATAAAAAAGTCATTGTCCTATAGATACTATAATAGAAATTACTCTTGTATTAAGTGTGTATCGCCAAGTTTTATAAAATTTAATAAACGTTTTTTTTAATACTTTTTAAAATATGTATATAGGCAATATTGTTTATTTTAAAAAACTTCAAGAAAAATAGTTAATGGTTCTTAAAATGTAATAACATCATAGAATCAAAACATAATTAGGCAACAAAAACATGCTCAAAATTCATATAAATTGCTTGAAAAACATTCACGGTTGAAATCATCTAAAGGATTTTATTTTTGTACGAATCATTCGTATGAGACACGAAAATTTTGTATCTACAAAGTATTTTATGTTTGTTTCCTTAGTAAAGAATACATTTTATCTCTCAAGTTCTATTTAATGTTTAACCAAGAAATTTTTTTGTTAACATTGAACAAAGCAACATAATAATAACTTCTTGCATTGAAGGTCGTATCAATATTGTATAATACACTTCGCACTGTGGCGTCATAAGTTAGATCCATGTCACTTTGCTTGAGTCAAGGTCATCGAACTTTTGACATTGATGACATAAGAACTGTCAAAAGTGTCATGAGGTACAAACGAGCACCGTATATAATTTCAACTTAGAATAACAACGCATAGAAGGATAGTACGAGTGCAAAAAGTGAGGCAACTAAAACTTAGCCATTTTTGGCTAACTTTGCTCGACGAGCCGTCAGTATTCAAGGTCACATTCTGCCGAACAGAGCTCGCGAGTAAATAATTTAAAACGACCGTTTGTAGCGTAAAGGGATGTCATAGTCCTTCAGGAAAACAAAAAACGTGTAATCAAATTACATTTCACAAGTAAATACTTACATTTTATACATTATATTTAAGTAAATCGACCATCAAACAAAAATTCTAATAACCTAACTTATCACAATTCAATGTTGCTATCCGTGAGGAAAAAAATACCCATATTGATTTCTTTTGTGCTTATTTTTGTTTAAAAAAATATAGTTTTGGCGGCAATTATGTATGCGTCAAACTAAACTATATTTATTTACAGCTACTACCTACAGTGTTTTATAACTAAAAGTTACTGTTAGTTCAAAGAGTGGCATCATAAAGATGACAATTTTATTGATTAAGATTTTTTTCATTTAAGTAATGTTCTCAATAATATTTTTCTATTTCATAAATACAACAAATACTTTTAATTGATATCAAACGAGATTTTTCAAGCAATTAATACTTTTCTATAATATCATTATAACACATTGCACATCAAACATTCTAAACGCAATAAACGATATCTCATTTCGTTTACCTTCCGTAAATATATGTCATATAAGTCATATTACATGAAGAAACATCATCTTATTTAGTTTCATAACATAACGTACTTGATTTGATCCAGCAACATATAGTGCGTTTTCCCATTTTTGTGGTAATGGTACTGGTAATGGTATCACTGAAAGCTATATTTGTGTGCGTTTGAAGAACGTAGACACATTCGGCTCACGCACACAAAGAAAATAAAGTGGACACACGAAATCGCTCGTGTTTTGTTCTAGACGCCTCTTCTATGCGTTGTTATTCTAAGAATTTCAAATCTTTCATTGGCAGACTCTCTGTTACTTACAGTAAAACTAGTAAAGTCAATACTTTGATTTATAGACGAATTTGGTTAGATAAGGATTGAGTCCCCGGATACGAAAATTAGTTTTTGTATGTTTCGAATATCGAATTTCTCAGAAGCATAGACTAGTTGATCTATTCAGTATAAACAGGTTGGTTCATCGCTCAGTTGACAGAAAATGAAACATATTCATAAAGAATTAATCATGTGTTATTAATTGAATGTCTATTTACTTATTTCTATAAAAACAATTGCTGCTCGCTAAAACTTGAGAATGGCTAGACGGAGTTCATTAATTATTTTGTATTACGTAAAATTCTCCTATACTTTCTGAAACCTGTAAGAGAAGGACTTACAGGTTTCAGAAAGTATAGGAGAATTTTTAAAAGATTAGAAAAATAATATGTGTCGGGCCATTTTGCAGCATTACTATAATAATTAATTAATGAATTTCACAGTAAAACTATCATTATTATAATAAATATATCTGTTTAAACTTCATACATGTAAAAAAAAATGTGTGTGATTGCCAAGCAATTTAATGTTTTCCGATTTCAATAATTTATTAGTAACACAGTATAAAATATTTGTATAATTCGGTTGCTATTTCTTTAAAATATTATTCACACGGAAGCTTTGCATTGACTTACCTTGCAATTAAATATTTAGTAAGCAATAATAACAAAATATTGTGTGCAAATTATAGTTTAGATATTTTTTCACATAATTAAATAATTTTATTATAATTGTTTATAATTAACTATGTCGTCATTAATCCCTGTAGCACATAAAATAAATTATGTATCACTATTTTGGCGTATTACCAGTGTTACTGGTAAAACACTAACGACCTTTCAGGGCTATGTTAGTAACGTCATAAACGATAGCTTTTGTGCATACAATTTTCATACAAAAAAAAGAACACTTCAATTGAATGTCTGCAAAGTGTCTGCAAAGCAAAAAAAAACTAGTAATGTAAGTAAACTGATAGTACAAAAGGCAGTGGAGGTGATCTCGAAGGTTTCTTTTAAGTAAAAGTATTATGTTTTCTAAAAAGTCATAGAACAAAAGTTGTTGTTTAACATATTAGTAATACAGTCCTGCGATCTTGTGTTAGTGTTTTACCGGTAACCCTGTATTTACAATATGTAAATACAATATATATGTATATACATAGTAGAGAAGACAATACGATCATAAATTTACCATAACCTAAATGATGATCTCCTTAGTCTGTACAAAAAATATTCAGGATATTTTTTCTATTTTCATATTTTTCCACAGGCTCTATTATAACTATTGTGCTTCAACGCAGGGTCAAATATCATGCGTTTAAGCACAAAAAACTCTAACACCATGAAGGGTTTAAGTAAATTCAAAGCATCTTCCACTATAAAACGGCAATTTCATACTTTTACCTGTATTATTTAGATTATTTGAAAATATCATTTTTTTATTTATTTTGTTGGTTCCCTCGGGATTAGTATAGTCGGTTTTTTCATTTATTGTCGTATCATCTTCCCCACCTTGTATAGAAGTGCGTACTCATATTTATCACCCTTTAATATGAAACAAATAATGCTGTGACATCAGACAGGGGAATGGAAAAAGAAAACGTGTTGCGTCGACCCCAAATAAATGGTTAAAGGGCAAGAGGGTGATGATAAGCATTTATGAAACTCCATGTGTAGTTTGGACGCGTCATGCACCAATAGTACAGCTCCGTAAAACAGTTGCGGTAGTTATTAGGGCTACGTAACTATAGTTTATGTAATTATCATTAATTATGAGACACGTAATTGTGTATCATTAGAACTTAAAACGGGATACGGATGAACCGTTCATCCGTGATCATGGCGCTTGCAATTCTGTTCAAAATATAATTATGTGAAAAAATATCTAAAAATAATTTACATAGTTACAATCACAAACAAAATATTTTGTTATTATTGTTTACTAAATATTTAACATAACTACAAGGTAAGGCAATGCAAAGCTTCAGTGTAAATAACATTTTAAAGAAATAGCAAGTAAGAAATGGACCATAATCTATACTTATAATAAATCTGTAGAGAGGTCAATTCTGTACATGAAATATATTTCCAAAATAACTATCAGGGGGTGATTAAGGATCGATACTTATGCCAAAAATGCAATCAGTTAAATTTTTGTCTGTCTGTCTGTCTGTCTGTCTGTCTGTCTGTCTGTCTGTATAACCGTTATAGAAACAAAAACTAATCGACGGATGTTAACGAAACTTGGTACAATTATTTTTCATACTCCTGAGCGGGTTATAGTATACTTTTCATCACGCTACAATCAATAGGAGCAGAGCAGTGAAGGGAAATGTTGGGAAAACGGGAGAAGTTACTCCATTTTTTAAGCTTCCGTCGCGTGTGCAACCTTAATGGTTAAAGCTACACAAATCATTTCATGACGGAAATGTTCTCCTTAAAATTATATAAAAAATATCCCACGACAGCATATGTCTAACTTTTATGGTTGACTCACAATAACACGTGTAACTCCCGATAGCTTAGCAGTTCGAAGCTTTCTGATTATAATATTTGTCTACTCTTACGTTTATAACACTCTCAGTCACCCCTAATTGAAAAAGTTAACATTAATAACTATTCCATAAAAAAATTGGCCAAGTGCGAGTCAAACTCGCCCATGAAGGGTTCCGTAGTAACTATAATATAATATGCAAATTTATTTGACGAAAAAAAAAACCTTACAAATTTCTTAAAACTAGCTTATTTACATTTTTTACAACTGTGCCAAATAAATTTGTTTTGAAAAAAAAACCTTACAAATTTCTTAAAACTGGCTTTTTTACATTATTTACAACTGCGCCGAATAAATTTGTTTTTCATAGTGTTTGTATGAATTACAAAGTTATATTTGCGGTTTTAGAAAATATGCTGTATCTCAAAAACTGCTGAACTGATTTCGTTCAAACTAATTTTGGTTGAAAGTTTATATTAAGATCTACAGACATATATTTTTTTTAGATTTTTCACTCCATTATTATAGAAGTTAGAGGTTGTGTCCGCCACACACACATTTTACCACTTTGGAAGCTTATATCTTTTAAACGATTGACTTTATGGAAAAGTGGTTTTAGAAACCCCGATGTCGTTTTTAAAGAAATGTCTATAGATACCACACATGCATCGATTTCATGAAAAAAAATATTTTCACGTTTAGTTCCATGTATGGGGAGCCCCCCTTTATTTTAAATATTTAATTTTTTTTCTCAAAATCGGAAAGCGGTTCACAGAATACATCTACCTATCAAGTTTCACATGTATAGTCCTAATAGTTTCGGAATAAAATTGCTGTGACAGACGGACGGACGGACAGACAGACAGACAGACAGACGGACAGACATGTCGAAACTATAAAGATTCCGTTTTTTGCCATTCGGCTACGAAACCGTAAAAAGAATCATATAAATAGGTATAGAAAAACCAAAGTTATACATGAAATACGCTTATAATAATAAGCCATCGCGCGTGAATACTGAATCATGCTATAAGGATTATTTTTGAGAATCGGTCGCCGCGCTCGACGCGTCTCGCGGTCGAAGCGTTCTCTAGGTACTTAAGCCTCATGTGAACGTGATCTAAACAATATTACCAATACATTAACTTACGCTGACGGAGTCGCGGGCACAGCTATATTGTATCATTACGCTAAGGCCAATAGGAGCGGAGCGCCAATGAAGAATGCTTCAAAATCGGGGTTAAATTTAACGTTAGCCCAAAGTAACTATTCCACGCGGACGAAGTCGCGGGCAAAAGCTAGTACAAAATAATTAATGAAATTCTTAAGTTTTAGCGAGCAGCAATTGTTTTTTATAAAAATAAATAAATAGACATTCAATAACACATGAATAATTCTTTACGAATATGTTTCATTTTCTTTCGAATTTCCGAAATATCGGGAACTCGAAACAATAGATAAACATGGTAAATATCCCGTTTTAAGTGCTAATGATAGTGTCAGTGACCATGTTAGCTTAAAAACTTAAAACGTTATTATGTATCTGGCAATTGTAAGTGTATGTTAAAGTAAGTATAAAATTATTTTATGTGCCCAGTTCAAATGTCCTCAAATAGTTCTTAATCTGTTTAGCCATCGTCAGATTAATTACATGGTGGACATCTCACCCATACGCATAAAACGTTTTGGGAATACTTTCATTGTGCGTACAGCGAAAGAGTCGAATTCTCTTCCGGAGTATTCTCTTATAGCTATTACCTAGGGCTCTTTAAGTCAAGATGAATAGGCTACTTTTCGGTAAGCGTACTTCATCTTCGATCATATCATCGCTAACCATCAACCAACATTTAATTATACTTTCCTATATCCTTAGTTTTGATCAAAATCGCCGATAGCTAGAAGTTTCGCATCTAGAATTTCGAGTAAAAACATACCTATGCTGATAGGATTCTAACATAATACTGACATCAACAGTTTTCTGGTTTTCCCAAAGCAAACATAAAAGTGGCTGACCATTATTATTATACACTTGTATGCCCTCCAAAGACCGGTTTCCTTACATTGTTGACATAATGATCAATTATAGGCAGAACTCACGATAGCAAACAGTATGTTGGGAGCAAAATTCTATTTGAACATAAAAACACGGAACTGCAGTTTTGGGTGCCATGGATCATCACCTTCTTTTTTTTTCAGGGTGAGTTTTTAGTCAGTAGAAGTCTGACACACCCTTCCGCTTAGCCCAGGATGTATGCGGAAGGGTGTGTCAGACTTCTACTGACTAAAAACCCACCCTGTTACTTCGGCTGCCCTAAAGTTCCAGGGCCACGGTATCTTGATAGAACTTTCCCGCTTACCCCGGCAGATGGATCATCACCTGCTAAGCCTATTCTCAACTATATCTGGGTCGGCTTCCAGTCTAACTGGTTGGAGTTGAGTACTAGCATTTTACATGGAGCTGATAGCTGGGTAACACGAAATCCTTTGCAAGACTAGTGCTCGATTTTCTGGCTTTTGACTATCCGTAAAGCCTGTCAAAGTTTTGGAAACTACAGTTTTATGTGCTCGGAGGATCTCGATTTGTAAAGGTGGTCACCGATCCAAAGTCTGACCTTAGCAAATGTTGCTTAACTTTGAAGATTGATACATGCGGTTGATTATATTTAGCCACAAGCTCTTAGTAGTTACAACGTTTTTAGGGTTCCGTACCCAAAGGGTAAAACGGGACCCTATTATTAAGACTCCGCTGTCCGTCCATCTGTCTGTCCGTCTGTCACCAGGCTGTATCTCATGAACCGCGATAGTTAGTTGAAATTTCCACAGATGATGTATTTCTGTTGCCGCTATAACAGTAAGTACTAAAAAACAGAATAAAATAAATATTTAAGGGGGCTGCCATACAACAAACGTGATTTTTTTTTTGCTCGATTTTGACAACGGCAACAGGTAGACGCTTGAAATATTCTCAGAATATTTAGTTATATATCCGCGTTAAAATAAATTATTAAATTAAAATAAAACAAATATTTAAGGGGAGGCTCCCATACAACAGACATGATTTTTGGCGTTTTTATACGGTACGGAACCCTTCGTGCGCGAGTCCGAGTCGCACTTGGCCGGTTTTTTTTTAATATAATAGAGAATTTGTTAAAGACTTGCGTCATCATTGACAACCATTTTTTCTTGACTCTTCAATATTTTGACTGTGTGAAATCTCAGCAAAAACCGAATTGAATCTAGAAATCACTCCTTTGTTTACATACAAAAAAACAGTCGACTGATATTATCAGTGTTTACAAACGTTGGACCAACTTTTGATTATTGTTTGTACAGTCGACGGTGTATACTTATATATATGTCAATACCTATTGTACGATCATTGTTTTGGTGCGAGCCACCAAAATTTAACGTAATGACAGTGTCATTTTTGACGTACGATGAGTCATACGCTTTATTAAATGGACCGAGCATTGTTCCTGGTGCATATTGATTTTCGTTTACAATGCTGGGATTTTGGCTTAAATTCATGCTGTTTTTATAACAGTATTGTTCAAATTGTGGCCAATAGAAGTATTTTATTGCATTGTTTCCAACGTTTTTGGTTGATTTATCAGACAGCCAGTTGTTTTTGGTTTAAAAACCTGGAAAGTGTGCAAATATTTCACGATAGATTTCATTCAATCAATCGTAATCAATTTTTCTTTAATTACTGAGTATTATTTTGTAATTATATAATATCATGTAGGGTCTCTAAGATTAAAAATTTCATGAAAATAGCGTGATTCATCCCACTGCTTATACATTTTTTTTTATTTATTTACACAGATGACACTTGTCAAATACAAACAAAAAAGTATGTAAATATGCTACTTATTTCATAAGAAATTTCTTCCAGTCTTCCTTCGACGGGACACATATATTTACAAACTAGAAAATAAATTAGTTTATTAATCGTTATTATTTTCATACAAAAATGGGATGGCTTTTATACTACTAAATAACTTTGAGCGATCTAACTAACATGAAATGCGGCTAAAACTGCGAGAATGTTCCTTTTGTTAGTAAGTCTTACTCACCTAACCTTGCAAAAAAAAATCTGAAGTCTGAAGATTTATTTTTTGTGTCGACTGTACTTTTTACGGTGGCACTCATTAGCGTGGCATTGAAACGTTGGCAATGGACGTTGTGTTAAACGATTTTTAGTTTACTGCTTAAATATTACGTTACTTATCTTAAGTAATGTATGTATTATTATAATGTCTTATTGTTATTCTCAAAATTGTAGCTAAGATTTATGAGTTTTGGTATGAGGTTGGTATTTACTTTTTCTTTTTGTTTTTTTTTTTTTAAATATAAATATAGAGCCTTGGTGGCCCAGGATGTAAACTTATCAGATTACAGTATAGTGCGAACAGCGCAGTTTGATTTTTGACACAACATGATAAATTGATTATGAAAAATAAAATTGGAAAAATAAATCACTAACAAACAAAAGAAAAGAACAATAAATTAAATTACAATTAAATTTAAGTTTATTATTAAATTATTTTAATGATGCCTGATTTTATTTTGAAACAATTTAACTTAAGTATTTCTATACATAATAAAAATATATACAGACGAAAATAAAGATAAATTATAGGGCATCGAAAAATTCGTCAACATCGCTATCAATGGGAAAAGTGCCCAGAACACTGGCCGCATTGCCACGTTGAATGGCAATGCTGATTCTCTGTCCAAATAAAAGGCCAGCCCTCTGGTCACCTGTGGAGTCGACTAATCGTTTGCCGATGTCACGAAAGAGTCGAGTACAATTAATTTAAGTTAATTTACAAATTAAATTAAATTACAATAAAGTTACAATTAAATTATAGTTAAATTACAAATTAAATTACACTATATTACAATCAAATTTAATGTCAAATCCAAGTCGAATACACAATTATTCCGGTCACAATTAATGAAGGTTAATTAGCAGTCAAAGTTAGTATTCAAGACATTAGTCACAAATTACTAATAACAAAACAAATTTAATAAAAGATAAAATAAAGTTGCAGGCTATTCGGTTGTGTAATGCATTGCCGGTGTCAGTAAGACAAGCACAGTCACTCGCTGCTTTTAAAAGCTCGGTTGCCAATCATTTTCTTTCAAATTTATGATTATTTCTTTGTTTTTCTCCACACGATGATAAAGAACACATTACATTTATATATTTTATATAATTATGTATTGTATTTATATATATATATATATATATATACTTATATATTTCAATTAGTTTTTTTTTCCGTTATGAGTATTTGTAATACACTAATTTAGCCCTCCCCAATTTCAATTAAAGCTTTTAAAGTCCTTCCAAAGGTTGTCTGGAAGATATCGCTCTCAGCGATAAGACCGCCATTGTAACCAAAGTTATAGAAATAAGGTTATGTAAGTGTGTTCCAATTTTTGGTGTACAATAAAGTATATTCTATCTATCTATCTAAAATAAAGTTGGGGTGGGTGGGTGTGAGACTGTGAGTAATGCTGTGTTTTGTGTGTGCATGGTGTGGGAAGGTAGGTGTCTTCGTGAGAGTGTTTGTGTTTGGATGCTGGTCAGCTCAATGGACATAAGATTTTTTCTGTTTCGTCATACGAGTTCTCTTGTCTTCGGATAGATTTCCAGAGATTCTTAGCGTAGATCTGTTTATCGTGTTAAAGACTCGAACCGTGTTCGACTCGAATCGAAATTTTACATGAATATAGAATTTCTTGCAGTTAAAACTCCACCAATTCGCCTGAAAGTAAGAGAATGCATGGCACAAAGGCCTAGAAGCCATTGTAAAATTATTAGAGAATTTTTATTAATTTAATTTAAGATAGGAATAAATAAAGAAAGATGTCTTATTTTTTTTTTTCATTCAATATTCGTAAATAAATACATATATTCCTGTTTTGTTCACTCTACTCAACTGTTTCGATTTAACAGCTATGACGTCTCACTATGGCGCTAAGTCTCTCCTATTCTTAGTCGCATTGCACTGTAGATACTTTCACACTGTGAAAGCAGCCGTGATTACAGGGACGACTTAAAGAAGAAGGAGCTCGAGCTCAGATAAGCACATCACTTTGTGTAATTTTCATAACCACCACTGGTCTCAACACGGTAAACGAGAACATTGTGAGGAAAACGGCAAGTATTTTCTCTGTACAGTTGATCTTTCATAGCCGAAGATCGCGATCACCATTCTTAGGTAGATAGATAAAGCTTTTATTGGTCAACAGAAGACACAACACACAAAAGCACATTAACATATAACACATAAATTACAGAAAAAAAGAACAGAACAAATTTATACATACAATCAAAAAATATTATAAAAACACAAAAAAAAAAAACAAACTTAAAAATATAACACGGAAAATCGGTGTGGTGTGTGTCTCCGAATTGCACCAAATGGGAGTTCAGCTCAGCATGTGCCAGGCAAATATGCCTGACGCTGGTATTCTGCTGGATCCCAGTAGCCGTACTTACGAACGTCGAGTAGGTGGCGTAGGCAGAGTTAATTAATAGAAAAAAAAAAATTAGAGTGAGAATAGTGCTCTATGAAATTGTTTGTGCAATATTTAGACAGAAGCAGCATTTGCGATATCGACATAAAGACGCATTCTTCAGCATCCAGCAGTTTCTTAGTCTTTTCTACTTGTTGTGATCGGTGGCCATACGGAGAACTTCTTCGAAACTGTGAGAGCTGCGTGTCTTTAGTTGCTCCGACCACCGTAACGGAGATCTCCCTCTTGATTTTTACTTCAACGTTTGCACTGATAATGATGGTCTTGGGACCGAAAAAATCCAAGAGATACGACATCCACCAACCAACCAAGATAAGAGGCCTGTGTGTGCAGTGGGAACGCTATATGGTGATTAAGTCCTTTTAACACAAGATACAATCAAGTTCACTTCTTATCTAAACATATTCCTTCGGCTAAGGTCATCAGGTTCTAATAGAGCATTATGAATTCTTAATGCAATAAATATTCATGCAGTTACTTACGAGAAGTTATACAAAGGTCTATCATTTATGTAACAAAACATTCAAGCAGAAACACGTGCCATCAACATCAGCATCATCATTCACCGCCTGACTTCACCCACTGCTCGGTATAGGCCCCCTTTCGCTTGTGCCTAGCTCCACGTTCATGTGTCATCTCATCCAGGGTATACTCACGATGGCAACAATGTCGTCTGCCCATCTCGCTGACAGACGACCAACACTCCTCTTTCCAGTCTTTGAACACCACTCGGGCACAGCTTTACTTCACTTGCAATATCGTGCCTTCCTAGGGGTACTATACAAAACACGCATACTCTTTCAATTATATTAAATGATGCGACCAATAAGGATTGTATGGAATTTTGACCTCTGGGTTTGTTTCGGTGTTTCTTTACAAGATAGTCAGCTAGGATAAACCTGTAGCGACATCTATCTCGCAACATACAAACTGAACGATAGAAATCCTGAATCGCGCAAGCAAAGTTTACTGCCTTGGCACAGCAACTTGCACTTCGGCCGGTCAGCAAGCAGAGACGCACTTCGCTCCTGGTCGACGCAGCAGTCAGCCACTACGCAGCTTTGCACCACTTCGACCCACTGGAGATTATGCAGCATTACTCTGACTCACTGGGATATCACCCCGACTCAAAGGGGGCAGCACCACAGGCAGTTTCGACACACCGCAAACTATGCGACTTCCGGTCCCAACTCACTGGAACCTACCTTCCACTGGCCCGGCAAGCATCACAAGATGTATGGACGACTCATCCTACTGCGACCACCGGTCTCGGAGGGGAGTGATGTAGCGACATCTATCTCGCAACATACAAACTAAACGATACAAATCCTGTATCGCGCAAGCAGAGTTTACTGCACAACTAGCCTACGTACAAATCACCCGATCACAAACATCGGGCAGTTGCCCACCAGACAAAACACCTGTCTGGTCAGAGAATCCTCCCTTTTCAACGGGAATGCGGGACTTTACACTCTGTTCCGCATATCCCCAAAAATCGAACATCTAGTTTAATAAAGTGACCAAAAAGGTGTGACTTTTGAAAATATTATACTCGTATTATTATGAAGACTCATCACCTGTTTGTCGTGTTCCCAACTGTGTCGTGTAGACGTCCTCTGTACCCTTGCTGAGTACTTGTGTATTATATATACAACAACGGGTAACACTATACTTCTTGGCATAACTAAGTGTACAATTTTCTGGCTACCTGTAACGATTGTCAAAGCTGACAGCCGAAATCAACGGCATCGATGCATGAAGGCATCTCGACTTCTCAACTTAAGATTGTCGCCCATCCACGAATCGACCTTGGCCAGTGTTGCTTAACCTCAAAGATCGACCCGCATAGATGTTATTAGCCACGAGCTCTTTCTAACTACTTACAATTTAAATGTAATTTTAAAAAAGTAGCGAAAGATTCTTTCCAAATTAAAAACAAGGGTATCATTTTTAAATTCTATTTTTTTTTTACCTGCTACCCGTAGTTAGCGGAAA
The DNA here is from genome assembly GCA_943138885.2 of Tholera decimalis. Classification (NCBI taxonomy): domain Eukaryota; kingdom Metazoa; phylum Arthropoda; class Insecta; order Lepidoptera; family Noctuidae; genus Tholera; species Tholera decimalis. Next base: position 35,994,974 of record OW964567.2, read on the forward strand.
TTATCGTGTTTCAAAATTCCGCATGATGGTGGATTAAAACTTTTTGTTTATCCCATTTTTACCTTTATGTTAGTGTCAGACATGAACACAATTCTGGCTCAAAAAACTGTGCTGATTGATGTAAAATGTGCATTTTAAAGCTTCACAGGATAACTAGCAACTCGCAACTTTTGAGTAGAATGTTACTGCAGAAAATACACTAGAGAACGTAGAGACTATTAATAATTACTATTCAAATAATAAATAAATAAAAATTATTTTATTTTACATAGGCCCACGTGGGCACTCATAAAACATCAGAAATTAGTGCACGGTTCGAAATCTTTAAAAAAAAAATCTTGATTTCACAATCTTTGCATAATAGATACAATTTTTCGGAATGAGAAGACAGTATAGACTTATTGGTTACCAAATGGTTGAAATTCGCCCATTATACAAATCATCGCAAATACGCTACTATAACACAGCTTTAACTTAGCAGGAGGCAATCCTCCTGTCTCGCATCTATAAATATTTGTATTTTCTTGACACTTCTTTAAAAAAAATATTTATTATATCTTTATACAACACAAAATGTACAAAGGCGGATTTAATGCCTTAGGCATACTCTATCAGTCAACCATGAACAAAACAATATGCTACTAATATTAAAAATGCGATAGTTTGTGAAGATGTTGTCTTTTATGTATGTTTGTTGCTCTTTCACGAAAAAACTACTGAACGGATCTCAGTGAAATTGGTAAGTAAATAGTTGGCATCCTGGAATAACACATAAGCTATAATACACAATAGAATACTTTTTATCCCAGAATTCCCACAGGATCGGGATTCACACGGGAAAAACCTCCCACGCGAATGAAGTTGAAATCAAAAGCTAGTAAAATCATAAACAACAGTATATAAAATCACCATGATTTAATTTTTTATGATGTTTTATTACTATTTTTATTTTTTATTTACAACACATAAAAGTCTTATAAAACGTTATAATAATGAACATTATTTACATGACCAATGTAAACAGAAAGGGTTACTCTAATATGTAATTAAAACACAACTTGTGTACAAGGCGAATATCAACACGGTTCGTTAAGAAACCCTTAAATATGCATAAGAGGTAATTACCTCAAATACTCGTGTAGAGCAATGTCCGACACCAACTAATTATGTAGTCATTATGTAATCTTTGCCAGACTTATGTTGGCATATGTCACGAAGTAATTTTGGTTAACTATATTGTAAAGTTTTTAGAGGCTCTGCCTGACATGCAAACCATGCAGATTTAATGTAAATGCATTTTTAAGCTAATAGTATTTTTCTTTAAAAAACTCGAAACTTGATGAGAAAGATTTTTTTTAATCATGTCATTTTCTCACACTAAATTTTCCCTGTATCGCAAGTGCATGTTTTTTGAAAACCCTACATCTGGTACAACTATTTGCAGCTCATACGAACATTTGCTCCGATACAGGAATCGAACTCGCAAAACGCAGAGCAGCAGCCAGTTGTTAAACCACTGCGTCAGCTGTGTCGTCTTTGAATTAGTGCTCGTTAAATTAACATAGATATTCTTCTTTGCCATCCATAGGTACTCTAGCTTTTATTTATTTAAAGTTGCATACCACACAGGTACATATAATATCTCTTTTACGGGCATAGTTCTCATGCTTAGAACTCAAACTGCCAAGATTCAATTTCCAAACGTATACAGCCCAAATATGCAACCAAAGATGACACATATTCCTCATACTGTCCGAAGCAAGATAATGGCGGCTGGTTGAAAGATGTGCATCTATCTCGTTAACCTAAATCTGTTGAGTCGCAGTGATGACGTCATGTGGGAATGACGCAAAAGGTCCAGTATGGAAAAGTTACCTTTATTGGAAAAGTTACCTTTTTTTGGAGAAGTTACCTTTTTTTGGAAATGTTACCTTTTTTTGGAAAAGTTACCTTTTTTTGGAAAAGTTACCTTTTTTTCTGGGTGGCAAAATCATCCAATGATTCCGCCCGCTGTGGGTGGAGTGGGAGTGTCAGACCTCTACTGACTAAAAGCCCACCCTGCTCCTTCAGTTGCTTTTGCATTCCGGGGTCGCGGTAACTCATTAGAACATCCCGTAACCCCGGAAATGGTCTAGCATGGATATTTTGCATACAACTTCATTGGCAAGGTTTTATTACAAACTTTCATCCTGTATTTTAGCTAATTGGAAAACAAAAAACCTTGACACATAAAAATCCATTTTAAAATGTTATTAACAAAACATTATAGAGGCTGCATTTTACATAAAGACTGTGTTCTACATTAATTAATTGTGAAGTGTTATATGTTCAAAAATATATTGAAAAACTACTTTACCGTGCGGACCGGTTTGAGTCTTTTCTCGCGTTGTTGTTGTTGAATTTGTTTTAGCTCCTTATATTTAATTATTTTTTGAGAAGCCTAAGTTTGACTCCAAGCTTCGAACTATTTCTGTGTCAAGTTTCATCGACATGGTGGTTAAGTCGCCAAAGCAAACAAAGCACAGTTTCGCATATAATGTTTATCTGCTCATTATGCACAGGTTAGATAAAAGCCTAAAATATCCTAGCTTAACAACTCTAAAATAGATTTTAAATTTAATAAGTACAGATAGAGAGATCGCTCAGTACACCACTTAGGTATTGGAAAAACCGTAATGCGAATTTAATCCGGCGGAGAAAGTTTCACGTAGGTATGGCTTTTACGCCGCAATAATTATGGCTTAAAAATAGCGGCAACATATTTTCAGTGCCAGCATCTGTATAGATTATGATTAGGGTACCGTGAAGCAGATATAAGTACCCAGATTAAATTTCGTAAATAATAAGGTATATATACGAGTACGTACATATAAATAAATTTTAGGTTTCTGTTTGTGATTACAATATGTTTTCTAAATTATCTGTTTTATCTCTGGAATTGTTGAACCTATTTTAATGGGTCTTTCATTGAAAGATAGAGGATTTTTTTATGAGTGGCGGCTCATAAATTTACCTGTAAGTCGCTGGTGAATTTATGAGGTTGTCGACTGCTTCACCGGAATTGTCTGTGGTGGCCTTAATAATCAAAGCGTCCTGTCAGGACATTAAACTTAAAAACTAGGCGACTATATGCTTAGAGTATGCGGGGGTACGGACCTCTTCCCTAGCCAGGCCTATCGACGTGCAGTGAACTTACCACCTGGTAAGTAGGTACCAGATCCGGATCCGTCGTGTTCCACGCTCTTCTCATAGAATCGTCAGCATTAGTGACGGGGCCCCATAGAGCCATTGCCTGCCGTGGTATTCGAGTTGTTCTAACGAGTTACCACGGTCCGAGAACGTAAGGGCAGCAGCTGAAGGAAATGAATTAATTAATTTCCCAACCATAAAAAAGGCCTGTCGGCTGTCAGCTTTTAGTTTCAACGTTCTTTTTTTAAACAAATAAAGTCGGTTGAATAGTGTTTATTTTCATTAACAGGCCAGTAACAATCTAATTATCCAAAGAGCTCAGTGGACCAACTCCACGAATATTTTTCGACATCGATTAAACTTAAAAAAAAATAGATTCGTATATTTGAAAAAAATATCAAAGTTTATCCTAAAAATACTGTCAAAAACAGCAGCGACTTTCATTATATTATGGGATACTTCCTACTGCTGGAAACTGATTCCCAAAATATAAGCTCAAGCATAAGTAATCAGTAGCAGTACCAGTCGTGCAATACGTGATATGAGGCATAATTTAGATTAATATAAGATATTCAATTAAAAAGTAAAATTTCCTCTAAAATTTCTGCGATTCCCTTTCATATAAAGTCCGTCATTGACTAATTGCGACTCGTCACGTAATCTTATGGCCGTCTTTCATGTACTGTGACGTCACAGGAAAACGGAGTCTCACTTTGAGTAAAAACTCTTTTGAAATGAAGGAAAGACTTGATGAAATTGTATTGATCTGGCCGCCATTAAAAGTGGCTTAGGTTAATATCGGAGAGCTTATGACAAATTAATTTATGGCAGATAGAATAGACGATTTTTTTTGAATGTTTAATAAGGCTTTGGGACCGATTTTCATGAATTTCCTTTTGTATTTTATTAAAAGTTCAGCTTTGCGATGAACGAAACATTCACACTTATCATGTTTTCAGGTTACTACTAATATTATAAATGTGAAAGTTCGGATGTTTGTGTTACATGATTATGCAAAAGTATTTTATACTGTTTTAATTAAAAAAACTATTTACTTGCAGATTAAGATTACTGAGGAAACTATTTCTTTCCAACAAAAAATAAAACCAGTGAACTTTCCCTTTTTTTCTGGGGGAAAATCATGACTCCAACACTCTGGGTAAAGTGGAAGGGAGTGTCAGACGGCTTCTCACTAAAAATCGATCTTGATTCTTCAGTTTTTCTTGCGTTCTGTGGTTGCGGTACTTCGTTAGAACATTCCCGCAACCCCGACAAAATGTTGACTATTTGAAGTTGAGTTTTTGTCAAATTATTCTACCAACCTGATCAACAAATGATCTTATGGATTTTGACACGTTCTTAACACGTTCGCTGACAGTACGTCGTTAGGCGGGAAATTAAAATAGTGCGTTATGACAGTACGTCGAGAGACGGGCCACTTATTTTTAAGAGTACGTCGTCTCACGATAATTTTTCTTATAAGTATTATGAAGAGCAGTATCCACTGTCATATTATGAGCACTTTCATATTTTTTACTGCCGTAATACGAGTATTTTGTGGATAGTTTCACATTGCTTGCTTGTGCACGAGTACTACGTTGATTTGTCATTTAGTATGGAAAATTCTATTGTCGTAATGTGGTGTCAGGGTAAGTGCTCACTGTCAGCGAACGTGTTAACAGCAAATTGTAATATTTTAATCCGACCCGACAAATATTACTTGTTTGTGTTCATTGACAAGAATACAGTCATTGTATGTACGTTAAAACAAATTTAACTTGATCTTTTTCACAAATTTAGTGCAACACCACATGGTTCAAATCTATTAGCATGATAAATAAGATTAATTCCATCAGTGGTTAAAATGTCACAACGTAACTAATATAATGATAATCGTATCAAACAAAGGACGATAAGCGGCGGCCGTTTTGTATATGTTCTACTAATGGTTCTCGGTAAGGTAAAGGGATGGTTCATTTAAGCCCATGCTTCCTCCAATAACAATGAAAAGGTAAGCTGCAGTAGTTAGGCACTGACCCTATTTGTCCGACGTCTAGATCCCTCATGACGTGGAGATAGAAGTATCGGGTTGGTAGTGCTCTTAAGGTGCCACTAGAAATCGTGAGGTTGACTTTGTTGCTAAAATGGCGACTTTTACAGCGTGAGATTAGTGTAGAATTACACAGGTACTAATGGAATGCGATTGGTGAAGACTGAGAAATGCACTATTTGTACTATAGTTTATTTATTTATTTGAGTAGGTACCTACAATTAGCTTCACAATAGAACTAAGCCCCGAAGAACTGTGTTATCAGGTTGACTGTGAGATAGATTGAGTCGTTTAAAAACATAACTAGTTACTGACAGTTCTTGGTGTTAGCATTAATGTATGTTTATAAATTAGTAGCTTTTGCTCGTGACTTCGTTCGCGTGGAAGGTTTTTCCCGCGTAAATCCCGAACACGTGAGAATTCCGGGATAAAAAGGCCTATGTGTTATTCCAGGATGTCATCTACCTACTTACCAAATTTCATTGAGATCCATTCAGTAGTTTTTGCGTGAAAGAGCAACAAACATACATACATCCTCACAAACTTTCGCATTTATAATATTACTAGAACTAGATTCTGCCCGCGACTTCGTGCACGTGGGAAGGTTTTCCCACGCAAATCCCGATCCCGTGGGAATTTCGGGATAAAAAGTAGCTTATGTGTTATTCCAGAATGTCAACTATCTACTCACCAAATTTCATTTAGATCCGTTCAGTAGTTTTTGCGTGAAAGAGTAACAAACATCCATCCATCCTCACAAACTTTCGCATTTATAATATTAATATTAGTATTAGTATAGAGTATAATATATATAAGTAAAAATTAGTAAGATAGTAAGTAAAATAATAGGATATACAGTGTGGGACTCCGCCCATGTCCTTTTTTAAATAATTTTAGTACCAGATTGATGATTCGTATATAAGAGCAAATTAAACATTTTATTGTATGATAATTATTTAACAAACAATGACGGTAGTGTTGTAGAAGTAAACACGCTAGCTGCAACAGGTTCTGTCACCGGGTCACGTCATTGCATTGAAACTGGTTTTTGTTTCGTTAGAAAAACTGTTTATGAGTGTTATTTCAATGGATTACATCATGACAATAATAGGTTTCGATAAAACGTTTTCATTCCAGTTCTTAATCATACTACTTATAAAGTTTATAATATTTAGCTATAATCTAGGGGTTATTAAGTCAAGAGTGAATAGGTTACTTCTAGGCAAACGTGTTTTATCTTCAACCTTATTATCGCTTACCATCAGGTTAGATGGTGATTAAACGTGAGCAAATCAACAACAACAACAAAATCACCAAACATGATTTGGAGATTTAAATTCTTCTAGAACGTTTTTTACTTGAGAGGGAAAATAACATAAAAACCACCCGGCGCAATAGTTTTACATCTGTTTAGTTAAAAGTTACAAAGAAATAAAGTTCATTCGTGCAAATAGAGCTACAGAGGGCATACACGAAATATAAAAACGTCTTCACATCTGCGCCAAATATGTCCCACATAATTCATTCAGACGCAGTGTTTTCAAGAAATATATTGTAGTTTTCTTTTCTAAACAATAGTGAACTTAAGTTTCGATACCTTAGAAAAACTGACATATGCATCGTAAAGTCTTAATTATGTATATCACAAACTCACGCTTGATCACAAAAAGACTTCGTGAATTGATCAACGACTGTTTTACCATTGTACTGTTGCTAGTTTACGAACAATAGACACACTTTTCCCCCATCCATGTGTACTCTACCATGAAACAAGCCAGTCGAGTACAATTGACGAGTGCGTCTAAACGAGGCACGAGCCATAGACAAACTTTCACATAATTGTTCTTCTATAATGAAGTTAAGGGCAGAAACAATACTCCAGTTATTGGCGTTACTTTCTCGATTCTTTAATTAAGAATTAAACTTCGGTAATATTAATTAACAAGAGAATTACAAAGAATAATCATTTTGTTAATGTAAAAGTACGAGTATAATAAAATATACTACACTAGCAATTTGCTCGCGACTTCGTCCGCGTGAATTACAAAGTAATTTATAGCACTCACAAATAATGCATCTTACTACCTTTACCGATTCTTTATAAATTATTAGGAGATTACATGTTATATAACTCTCTAGTAAACTCAACTACTCGTGTAATCAATAGGATAGTTTCCTAAAATATTTTATTTAGTCCGTCACGTAATTTAACAAAAAACATTGGACACATATTTTTTATTTTTTCTCGTAATTGAAAATTTAAGACGATACAGTGAGTTGAAATTTCGCGTGACGTCACAGCTCGGTAGCTCGGCTCTTAGCAATGTGTGACGTCAGCAGCCCCCACTCCTGTACTTTGAAGCATTCCATCTTTGTAAATTGTACTTGACTTGAAAAAGCAAAAAATACGTGACTAATATTTTTTGAAAATCTATCTAATGGACTAAATAAAATAATTATTTATATATCATTTAGTGTTTTATATGGAGCGACTGCCTGTCTGACCTCCGCCACCCAGTAGTGGTAAGTGGCAATGCGTTACCCAGTTACTGGGTTATCCCAGTAACTGGGTAACATATTGCCACTTACCAGTGTCAGATTTTCTAGTATCAATCTGACTTACAAAGATGTACAAAGCGTCGTTTAAGTTCTATCACCACGCAAGTCATTTTTGGCGGTTTTGACATTTTGATGCCATTCGCTAGAGAATCGAAATACGCATCGTATCGTCTAATCAGAATCAAATTACGACCAATAAAAACCTTTAAAATTACGAAAAAGTCAACCCAGATTTGGCAAAAAAATATGACATCATGGCGTAAGTTGTAATATTTGATGATATTAGGATAAATATAAGAATTTTACTGAAAATTCATGTATTTATTGTTGAAAAAACTATTTTGAAATATTTTTAAAGAAAAAATGGAACTATAGATGTGTCTATACAAAATTAATCAGCTTTTGTCTCTCCTGAAAAGTTGCTAAAAATGACTTACGTGGTGATAGAACTTAAACGACAAAATGGCAGCTAGGGTATCTCACCGCCAACATCCAAAATCCGGGCAACTACTGAGAACTTCCTTATAGAAAAACGCATAAGTACTTTTTGCCTGACCGAGAAATCGAACTTAAGACCTTATGCTCTGCGGTTGCGTTTGCGACCATTAGACCAACGAGGTAGCACACCGTAAGGTATATTAAAAAATTGGCCAAGTGCAAGTCAAGACTCGCTCATGAAGGGTTCCGTAGTAACTTCGCCAAATAACTTTGTTTTTCCATAGTGTTTGCATGAATTACAAAATTATATTTGTGGTTTTAGATAGATTTAATTTAAAGTAAGTAGCTAATTATATAAAATAAAATTGTAATATTTTGGCACAAAATAGGACGGTGATATGTATGCGAAAACTGCGCGGTTGACCGCCGCGCGCCGACTACCCAAGATACGAGCATAGCTCAGTTTGGGAGTCGTTGTCTCAAATTAAAATGCCTCTGTACATCCACCTCACTCAAGTCAATGTTTGTTTCTTGTATTGTTTTTATTTTTGTACTTATTGAAGAATAAATATTTTATTATTATTATTATTATTAAATATGCTATATCTCAAAAACTGTTAACCCGATCTCGTTCAAACTAATTTTGGTTGAAATTTTACATTAAGATCTACAGTATATATTTTTTTAGATTTTTCCCTCCATTATTATAGAAGTTAGTGGAGGGAGGGAATTTTACCACTTTGGAAGCGTATATCTTTTAAGGAATATCTTTAAAAGAAGGTCAAACGATCGACTTTATGAAAAAGTGGTTTCAGATATTTTAAAGTCTTTTTTAAAGATCTTTCTATAGATACTACACACGCACAGGTTTCATGAAAAAAACATATTTTCAGTTTTATTTCTATGTATGAGGAGCCCCCCTTAATTTTAAATATTTTTAATTTTTTTTCTTAAAATCGGAAAGTGGTTCACAGAATACATCTACTTACCTAGTTTCATGTGTGCAGTCTTTATAGTTTCGGAATAAAATGACTGTGACATACGGACGGACAGACAGACAGACATGACGAAACTATAAGGGTTCTGTTTTTATCAATTCGGTTACGGAACCCCAAAAACAAAAATAAACAATCAATCAATCAATCAAAATCGGCAGTCGTAAGTAGACGGCTTTTACTATCTCATCAAGAACTAAACCATAGCCATTAAAATACCATTGTTATAAAGGAAAAAAGCGGTGTAATTACTTACGCTCATCCTTTTAATCTCTTTGTGAGCAATCCAGGGGATTTATAATGCATTCGCTGAAGGATAGCCTTGGATTATGGGGGCCCAACAAGCATGCCGTATCATTTATTGTCTTTTAATTAAATTACATTGAAAGGTTTACCAATTTAGGGACATATCAATTGCTCATGCCTAGACTGATGTCATTATGATAAAACGATAATGAAAAAAAAATAAAAAAGGGTTTACTTAAACCCTTTTTTGTTATACTCAATTCTTTATTGCATTCCACGATGTGGCTTTTTCGGAGACAATCGTGGACCCTGACGGGCACAGCAAAAGTAAGATATTTGGAGTGGATCTTATAATCTAACTTATTCTAAAAACTTAAACATTAAAATTACTAAACACATTATTTTTCGAGTTTTTATTTTAGTTTGCATTGACGTCGCACGGTGGGCTGAAAATCGGCTTTCATAGACTTAGGCATTTTATTTTGCAAGTGCGAGTTTTTTTGCCGGATATCACTTCTATTAGTTATAACAATATACAAAAATGACACCAGAATTGATTCTGCACAGAAACGAAGGAATTATAATTTTTTTACGAAAATTTTGTATGGAGCTAGTATGAAAAATCGAAATATCTGTAAAACGGCAGCGATAACCGTAATATTCTTATAGGGGGTTATAGTACTAATTATTTATGATTTTTTGACATACGTTACATAATGGTTGTAGATGCCTTTTTTTTAAAAAATCGTCAAAATATTTTTATTTATTTTTACATATTTAAACGTTCCTTTTAGTGTTTAAGTTGAAGAATTCAGAGCTTTAACAACTCTTATCATAAAATAGCATCACCCCTATAGACCTGAAGGACTAGACAGAGGTGTGTAGTGTCTTGTTGATCTTGTAAGATTTCCAACAATACCAAATAGTTGAATATCAGTGTCAAAGTGCCCATGCTGTCGCTTCTTTTTGAAAGATAGGGGAATGAAATTGTTAATTGATCATACCCTAAAAGTATGATTACAACATAACCGGACACATAATAATAATAATATCCTTATAGGGGATTATAGTACTAACATTATTTATTTTAACATATGAAACTGTTCAAAACGATCCATGAACTGTGTCAAAGTTAAGAACATCATTAGGAAGCATGCTTTTTCCCCAAATATTAAGAATATGTGAAAAAAAAAAGACTATATAAACTTTTTATTGATAGGTAATTTAAATAAAACAGAAGTAACAAAAATAATATCTAATAAATTCAATTATACAAAATACATATTTGAAACTATAATTTATGAAATTATTAACTAAACATATTGGTACAATAAACTAACATAAATAACAAAAGAACATAAAGAAAAATAATTAAATTTTACAAATTTTCTTTACAACTTTCGTTGTCGGACTCCAATTCCGAGTCAGAATCCAGATCGGATATACCTACAAACTCGAACTCAGTTTCCGGAAACTGTATTAGGTCGAGAGTTTCAGCAAAAAAGGTTGTCTTCCTTTTGGCATCTAACTTCGGTCTTTGTGCACTTAGAAAAGGATCCGAAGAAACAACAAGCATATTTAGGATATCTTGATTAGAATCTTGCCTGCTTCTTTTCCGCGAATGATGTTCCCGGAACCTCCTAAAATCTTTGTTTCGAGACTCTGAGGCTTCTTCCGAGAGAGTCCCAATCGGGACAATATCATTTTTTTCGATTATGTCAGCTCCGTGTATTAATAGTTTATGTACGGTTGATGACATGTAGTACCAGTCGTATAATTCCACGTACTTTTCTGCTGTTTTGCGAGCAAAATCTTTAAATTTGATGACATCGATCTTCTCACCAGATGTTATTGCTTGCAAAATAACAGCAAATCTTTTTATCAGGTTTTGATCCAACCCAGTAATAGCTGCAGTTTTATTGGGAAACTCGAAAAACTTCCTTGCGGTATTCCCGTCATTGGTAGTTCCCGAGCCTTGTTTTACTATATCAATTAACAGATTGAGCTCCTCTTTAAATTTATTTTGAATGTTTTTTTTTCTGTTTTGTAACATATCTTTATGCTCATTACTTCTTGCTGCCCACTGTTTGAAGTCAAGTCTTTACGCAATGTGTAACAGACATTCCATGCAATTTATACGGGCATGTAGGGATGATAGGCCAAATTCATATATGTCAGAACACAGTTTTTGATGTTACAGCATCTAAGTGGTTCACTTCTGTTGGTTTTGCTAAGCACAGGTAGCATGATGCATTTGATCTAGCTTCAGAAAGGTACGTGCAGACTTTTGCGTCGATCATTGTCATCATTAGTTTATGAGTCACCCTGTTACTATTAATGCACTCTGTGGGGTTAAGGGCCTCAATTTCCTCATCCATTTTTCTTTTGTTATCAATGACAACTGCATGGCTTTCTTTTACAAAAGTGAACTGAACCGGACGACAATAAAAAGTTGAGCATGGTTTCGGGTTTGTCCATATAGTATTATCTCCATCTGTCAGTTTCAGTGGCACCAAGGAGGTCATGAAAATGCTTGAATCATCATGCTCGCCGTCCATTTTCTGCTTGTATCGGCTTTGATTGGAAGCACCATCAAATCCCCACTTCGATATCAGCTTTAACTGCTTATTTTCCACATTATCAGAAAGACTTTGAAGAATCCGCTTCACCGTGATGTCAAGTAAAGCTTGAAGTGTAATTCTAGCTGATGAATCCGTAACTGATACTGATTGATTAGGAGGGTAGCATGCAAGCTTAGTTTGTTGCAGTTTATAGTAGGATGGGTAAATATCCTTAGCACCTTCCCGAATGGCAGTCTCTCGCAACGTAATATATTGCCACTTTGAAAGCTTAAGTGAAAGAAGCAATCCAAGTGCTTTCTCTGGTGTAAATATTACTGTTTTCTTAATGCTTTCCTTGATTTTAACGGCAGCTTCTGGATTTTTGATCATATAATTGATTACAGATGCGATATCTTCATAACCTTCTTCTTTTAAACGTGCTGCAGCTGCATATGCCAATTCACAGGAATCCTCGCCTATGTGCTCACTAGATCTTCTCTTTTTCTGTTTGCTTCCCAGATCTTTGAATGGTTTTCGGGACCTTTTTGTCATTGTTCCAACAGTCGATGATGTCGAAGGTTCTGGAGAGACTGAGCGTGCTCTTGGTATCTCATCAACAGTTGGTTCTTGATTTATTAAAGTTTGCACGCAACTCGGCCAATCAATATTTGCTTGCAACCACTCTCCGTACGTATTTCTAAACTTATCAAAGAATCGTTTAGATTTCTGCCACCTGTTTAAAGCAGCTCGCGTGTATCTCCGGCAAAATTCTTTGAGAGTTACTTGATCTTCAGCAGAAAGGCAATCGCCTATGCGGGACACAATTGCACTAAACAATACTTCATGATTAAATGAAGGACACTCACTTTTTAGAAAAATAAACAAATCTAAGTTGGTGATTAAACTTTCCATTCTAAGATTTTGTAGTCGCAAAGCAAATAGTTTTAGTGTTAGCAGTTACACGGTTGTGAACAATCTAAATTATGGAACAAAATTATAGCCCTTTTATTGTATAAAGTCAATAATTAGTTAACTACCCTCATTAAAGTTATAAAAGATATGATAATAAAAATTTATAATCGTCAAAAACATTTCGTAGAACTCATAGTAGAACTAATCAACATTAGCAAATCACATTAGCTCACTAATTATAAAAAGGTGAATGCAGTTCTTAGTTGGTATTGTTGCGAGATATTTCAAATCATTTAATCACTTAATAGGCTCATTAGAATCAGAAGACTACAACCATCATTCTAATTACTTAATTACTTGTCATCAGACTCATTAGATGACTACACAATATGTTATTTTGTATTTTGAACGTATGCAAGGTTTTAAAATTCCTTTTGTGTCGATATTATTATGTGTCCGGTTATGTTGTAATCATACTTTTAGGGTATGATCAATTAACAATTTCATTCCCCTATCTTTCTAAAAGAAGCGACAGCATGGGCACTTTGACACTGATATTCAACTATTTGGTATTGTTGGAAATCTTACAAGATCAACAAGATACTACACACCTCTGTCTAGTCCTTCAGGTCTATAGGGGTGATGCTATTTTATGTTAAGAGTTGTTAAAGCTCTGAATTCTTCAACTTAAACACTAAAAGGAACGTTTAATATGTAAAAATAAATAAAAATATTTTGACGATTTAAAAAAAAAAGGCATCTACAACCATTATGTAACGTACGTCAAAAAATCATAAATAATTAGTACTAAAACCTCCTATAAGGATATTACGGTTATCGCTGCCGTTTCAGAGATATTTCGATTTTTCATACTAGCTCCATACAAAATTTTCGTAAAAAAATTATAATTCCTTCGTTTCTGTGCAGAATCAATTCTGGTGTCATTTTTGTATATTGTTATAACAAATAGAAGTGATATCCGGCACAAAAACTGGCACTTGCAAAATAAAATGCCTAAGTCTATGAAAGCCGTTTTTCAGCCCACCGTGCGTCGTCTAGATCAACCTAAAATCATATTTTTAATCAGCAGCGTTTCATTGGGGGTGAAGATCACCAAATCTTTTTGCTCTGAGTGGGACGGACTTTTGCCGACTATAAACCCGGCCGGTTCCTTCCATAGCCCTTGCGATCCAAGGCCATGGTATCTCGTTAGAATACTCCTGCAACCTTAATAGCCTTAACAGCGCGTCATCAATGTAGCTGACCGCTTTTGAAGCGCGTATGGAACACAACGAGACGAAATAAAATCATACGACCAAAAACACAACTATTACCGAAAAATTTCCTCCAATTAGGTACCGGTAAACCAACCTCAAAGCCAGATTTATCAGTTTATCCAGTTTCCGTGTCGCAAACAAAAAATAGGCAGTAACAGTTATTGCTCGACTGAAAAACAGGCAAGGTTGAACGAATTACATCGCTAGTTACAGTATGCGGTTGTTTCGCAAAAATGTTGCGGAGAAGTTACAATTGGTATTGGGTATTGACTCCAGTGGTAGCCACGCAAATTAATACTGAAATAAAGAAAAATACTGATTACTACTTTCTTCCGTAAACATAAGTAATTAGTTTATTTGCCATTAACAGAATTACAGTAAATTAATAGTTACAGACAGATCTCTTAAAATACCATTTATAAAAAAGATTAAAGACCCGTTGCTAGGAAAATCCCATGTTAAAAATATATTAATAAGTTCACATGGACGGATGCAATGTCCCTAACATTGCATCCGTCCATGTGAACTTCTTAGATCAAAGATGTTTTACAAGTAGTTGACAATTTAAATTTATTTACAAAAAAACAGAATAGAAACACATTTGTTTTTAATTATTTTTATTTATAAATTGTATCTTTTACAAACACAATATCTCAAGATAATTCGACGGTTAAAAGGAAATAGGGTATAAGCGACAAAAACAGAAATGTTCAGGAGAGCCGTTCAAAGTTTACAATTTTAGAAAAACTGATGATTTTTTTTATTAAAACATCGTGAAAACTAAAACAGTTTTTAATTTTCCAATCGCGAAATATGACAAAATAAAAGATAATAATAGAACACAAGAAACAGTCGGCTTTCAAAACAATACCAGTACAAAATGTCGCTTATACCCTATTTCCTTTTAACCGTCGCTTAAAATGACAGAAAATCTAACACTAGTCTTGCTAAGAGGTGTCGTGCTACCGAGTTACTGAATTGTGGAAGTCATTAGGCAGTCCGTCTATAGTCCATGTAGAACACTAGTCTGCCGTCAATAGCATAGTTGCAGTAAGTACGCTTTTGGCGGTTTCGAGAAAAACGCGATATAAGTTTTGTGACATACGTCACGTACGTATGTTGAGATATGTGCTGAGGTCCTCTTTCATTTAAGTTATCAACCATCACGATCTGATTAAAAATAAAGGATTTATCGAAGATTTACTCGAAACCGCCAAGAGCGTACTTACTGCAACCATGCTATTGAAGGCAGTAGTTCTCAGCTGCGTCTGATTACACTGAAAGATGATTGTGTACTAAAATTTATATTCTTTACTTTGTGCTAATCTTTTCGATAGGAGTTGAGCTCGTCAGCATATTCATTTTGGTCTACTACAATATGCACTGGCATTTACAGAGACTCATTTCGGTGTTATTCTTGTCCATTTGTCACAGACCACATTTATGCACTTTTTAACACTTCGTGTCCGACTCGTTCTTGACCGGTTTTGTTTTCACTATACTTGATTAGCTAGCATGTCTACTAGTGGTGCGCAGGCGCATAATTGCTAAACATAAGTGGAACAGTTGCGCCAACACAGTCGTATGCTCATAGACAGTAACTGTTCGGTCACACGCGACTATGCGGTCCTGACGTGCTAAGGAAAGGTGCGCAGGAGATATAATAGCGCACAGGTGTGAGGTAACTAGAGCTCGTGGCAAAATAGTAATTAAATTGTAAAAAAATTAAAACACTTTATTTTCATTTACCATCAGGTAAAATAGTGGTCAAACTCGAGCCTATTTATTATCAATGAAAAAAAAATGTAGTGCGGTGCGATCTTCAAGGTAAAGCAGTGCTTGCCGAGGTTGAGTTTTGGATGGGTGACCGTCTTTACATATTGATATTCCTCTGTGCATTGGAAAACACGTTAAACCGATGGTGCTGGCTGCAGGGGCGTGCATAGGATTATGACAGGGCATGCGGCGGAGTAAAAACACACAAAAACTTCTTCTTTTATAGATTTTTAGCATAGCCACAGCCACGCATCGTAGCATGGTGGCGATGCGTGGCTGTGGCTATGCTAAAAATCTATAAAAGAAGAAGTTTTTGTGTGTTTTTACTCCGCCACATGCCCTGTCATAATCCTATGCACGCGCCTGGCTGGCTGTCATCTCTTCCTCTTTGACAGTCGTTACGCGTAGACTAAAATTCATTAACATAACAAGCTAGGTAAGTTATAGTCTTGTGCCTACTCGGTCACTTTGGAGATCGTTCCGTACTAGTTCATTTCGGACAGTGAACTAGTTCACTCTATTAGTTCTAACAGCTCTATTCGTTCTTCGCTCTCGGCGGTCCGTAACTCAGACTCGGACCGCCGAGAGCGAAGAACGAATAGAGCTGTTAGAACTAATAGAGTGGTCCGCGCTGTGCTCTGAGTCTCAGAGCATAGCGCGGACCACATAGCAAATGTAGGTACTATCAAAGACACCGTATTTATTTATCTCTGTATTACCACAGCGTAAACAGTTGACATAATATTAGGACTATGTATAATATAAACAGAGATATTTATTACCATTGAAATGTGAATCTGAAACGGTTCTCATAAATTTTCTTATTATCTATGGTTCTCATTCATACAGACAGAATGAATTCGTATGACGTTTCTGTCAACCAATCAGTGACTGTATTTCATTTCTCGTTCGCACATTACGATCGCACGCAATGATATTTTATAATATCATTGATCGCACGGTTTAGAATGTACGACAATGTACGAGTACAAAAATAGCTGTTAGAGCTGTTAGAACGATTACAAGCCAGCGTTCGGAAATGGTTCTTTTAGTGCAGTGCAAAGATTCGGCTCCTATTCGTTCATCGTTCGCGTACTACACAAGACTAGTAAGTTACGTGCTCTAATAACTGGGCTGCTAAGTAGCAATTGTGTATTTATAAGAACAGACTAAAAGGATTCGACAGCACTTAATTTCACTTTAGATAATTTTCTCCAAATATTCCTGAACAAATTTTCGTTATGTGACGACTTCAAAGTTTATACTCCAAGAGGATTTTAATAAAGTTAGGCAAAGAGATCCCCCCAGAAGTTAAAACAATCTTTTCTACTTCAGGCCCTACATAAAGACAACCGTATACTTTAGTTCTAGACAAATTAACTTTAAATTCAGATCGTTAGTACTTATTTGTACTATGTACAACTATCTATACAACTATACATATAAATAAAATGGAAGAATATTTTCTTAAATGCTTATAACTAGTTATTTACAAGATACAAAACAATTTTTTTTTGTGGCTGGCAGGATAATCTCTGAAATATCTGAACTAATTTTAACGAGAATGGGATCGCAATTTAAGGGGGAAAAACTGCATAGCTCTTATCGACTCCCATGCGAACAAAGTCGCGAGCAGAGTTAGTCTTTAATAAAATACTCTATCATCCTTGTGCGTAACGTAGAAGTTTTCATTCTCGTTTAAGTATGTTTTTCTTTTGATAAAAACTGCATGGTCGTTCACGTTAACTTGGAAATATCACTCCGTATATTATCTACCTTACCTCACTTAATACAAAACTATTACCAGGAATCCCACAAACCGACATCTATATAGAACCCTATTCCTTTCTGCCAGCCCATTATAAAATGCACATTGTAAGGAGTACTGCGTATTAAATGCAACGATATTATTTAGAATGGCGAAGCAGCAGAGCGGATGTTTTTCATTTCGTATTGTATTGTTAACGCAGAGCGAACCAAGTAATACGTTCGGTATGGTGCAAGGTATGAGAGATTTGTAGTGTGAAGTCGTTTTGTAAGATTGTTTATTTGCTCGCATATTATTAACTCCTGTTTTATTTTAATATTTTTTTTTAAATTCAACTTCTAATATTTAATTATTATTGCACCTACCAAGCTATCTCTACACTACCCTTGGTTGACTGGTTGAGAAAGCCTACAATATTAAGTCCGCCTTTTTATCTATGTGCATGAAGTGTAAATAAATTAATCATAAAGTTTTAATTAAGAAACTAAGAGCTAATAAAAAAAAAATACCGTATTGGCAGATTTTATACAATGATGAATACAAATAAAATAATATTTTGTGTATTAAATTATAAGTAAAGACTTTGGTATTAAAATTCTAGTTTGAGGTTCTGCGTGTGCGCACAGTGCTAATGAACATAATTTTGTTAAAGTTTCATCACTACTACTATTTTATTTTGTTACTTTGAGAAACCTTCACACTTCACTTTGAGAAAGTGTACTTAAAGAAGACACATGATCACATTTGAACTAAAATTTTATTGTAATTGCAAAATAATTAACAATTATTCTAAAAGAAACCATTTTAACTGACTTCTGACGTAAACTTGGACCATACATCAAAGATGCAAAAAAACGTATTCATTTTAATTTGTCCTCAAGAGGATTTGTGTGCGAGGCTCAAAGTCTGATTTATGACTAGTCCTAGATAGTGAGGGATGTGAAGAAGTAGATTTATTTCTGGGCATAAATGTTAGGAATAAATGGATGACTATGCATCCATTTTAGAGCCTGGATATTTGACGATAGTATTGTTTTATCATAAAGTGGGGTTCTGAAAAGTGGAGCAGAAGCTGTTTATTGCAGTAGTGTTTGTATGTTTGATCGTTAAGTTAGAAAAATTGTTTTTTAAGGTTTAACCGAGTTTAACTTGAGATTTGCAAACTTGATTTTTGAACACTATACAGCAATAATATGCAAATAGCAACCCAAATCAATAAGTATTTGATAAAAACTAACTATTCCTAACGGTTGCGCTCACGAAGTACATAATTATATTTGTGGTGAAGAAATAAATTTATTTCTCATTATGAAATCACAGAAATTTAATTTACTTGAGATACATTTCTTACTGATCAGGCTGTCTCGTTAGTCACGTGAGTGAGAAATCTCGGGTTCAGTTCTTTTTTTTATAGATGATAGGCTTGCGTTAGACCATAATCTCACCTGATGTTAAGCGATGATGTGGTCGAAGATGAAGCACGCTTGCCTAGAAGTAACCTATTCACTCTTGACTTAAAGACTCCCAGGTCATAACTATTAGGAAACACAGACTCCGGTAGGGAATTCCACTCCTTAGCCGTACGCACAATGAAAGTATTCCCAAAACGTTTCATGCGTATGGTTGGGATGTCCACTATGTAACGATGGCGCATCGCCGTTTGTCTTGTAGTCCGATGATGGAACGGGCTTCGTGGAATAAGACTGTGCAATTCTATCGCACACTCCCCGAAATGTAACCGATAGAAAACTGATAGGCTTGCAACACGTCGCCGATGTTCCAGGCTCTGGAGCTTTGTCTCGACCAGTTTCCAAATTCGTAAATTCAAAATTTCTCAGTGGTACCCCGCAGTTTGAAAGTTGGCTTTGTGATATCTCCGTGCCTAGCAAAGCACATTAAGCTGTTGCTCCCGGCTGTCATTGGTACATCTTTGGCGGTGGTTACACGTAGTAACAAAATTGGCCAAGGTCGAGTCAGACTCCCCCATGAATGATTCTGTAGTAACTACGCAAAATAACGTTGTTTTTCATAGTATTTGTATGAATTACAAAGTTATATTTGCGTTTTTTTTTTATAGTTGATAGGCTTGCGTTTGACCATCATCTCACCTGATGTTAAGCGATGATGTGGTCGAAGATGAAGCACGCTTGCCTAGAAGTAACCTATTCACTCTTGACTTAAAGACTCCCAGGTTACAACTATCAAGAAACAGAGACTATAGAAAATATGCTATATCTCATAAACTGCTGACCCGATCTCGCTCAAACTATTTTTCGTTGAAATTTTTTATAAAGATCTACAGCATATATTTTTTTAGATTTTTCCCTCCATTATTATAGAAGTTAGAGGGGGACACACACATTTTACCACTTTGGAAGCGTATATCTTTTAAACGATTGAATTTATGATAAAGTGGTTTTAGAAACCTAAATGTAATTTTCAAAGATCTTTCTATAAATACTACAAACGCATAGGTTTCATGAAAACATATTCAGTTTCAGTTCCATGTATGAGGAGCACAAAAAAATAAAACACAAAAAAAAATAAGTATTTAAAATTAGGGGAATTTTAAATATTTTTTCTTAAAATCAGAAAGCAGTTCACATAATACATCTACCTACCAAATTTCATGTGTATAGTCTTAATAGTTTCGGAATAAAATGGCTGTAAAATACGGACGGACGGACGGACAGACAGACATGACGAAACTATAAGGGTTCCGTTTTTTGCCATTCGGCTACGGAACCCTAAAAACCTGAAAATTGTCTACTGGTGTGGTCGAGGGATATCGCGTTATGTACACTTTTTGTGAGGATTAGTAAGTAATGTGTGTGTGTATGGAGTATGAGGAAGGGTTAGGAGTGTATGAGTAAGAATAAGTGTGTGTATGTGTGTCAACCGCGTGATTAGCATGAAACAATTTGCACAGTTTCGTCATAAGACAAGGATTTAAGCCAGTTGGTTACTTTTGTCCTCATTATTTTCCAAGTCAAAGGGTAAATGTTATTTCTGGAATGTATATAAAAAAAATGTGGGTGCGGTTATGTTTTTTTTATAATTTTGTTCACGCACTAAAGTGCCCAGCCAAGAACAGGTTCCTAGGATAAATCCTAGGAACCTGTTCTTGGTTGGACTTGCCTGTGGTGTGAGTAATAAAAATTAAACCCTTCATTCAGTCAGGGCTTATAAAATGAAAGTACACGCTAAGGGCATTCACGGTGGGGTACGGACCCTGGCATATGCAAGGGGCCCTCCCCCTTGACCTCCCTATAGCTGAGGTGGGGTAGGATCAAATAATCATTATTTCGGAAGCGATCCTAGTAGCCATATTATATCTAACGAGGAATCACCCAGTAGTCGAAATTCTACCATAATTAATTTACATTTACAGTTCGAACGTTATTAAAATATAAAAGTATTACATTTCTGCACTCCTTCTAAATATAAACTTTGATTGTGCTTAATTGCATATCTACTTTCTATGTTCACGTAATTTTCGTAAAAAGTGCAAATCAATGTTACCTCTCCAAACATATAAAGACATAAAAGGCATGGTCGACTCAAAAATATTACTTTAAATTCAGTCTTGTATTGTATATATATAATCATAACTTCATAAGCGAAAAATTATGTTATGTTACTATGCAAATATGATCGTTCTAGTCACCACTTTCCACTATCATTATAATATAAACTTGACCAGTTTAATATACTAAATAAATTCTATCTACCCTTGACAATATAACAAAAACGCTTGACTGGCCCCTCAATCGATCACTTTGCAAATTTATGCAAGGGGCCTACAAAGGCCTGGCCCACAAGATAAGGCTAAACGATCACCAGGCCATCAGGAAAATGGCCCGAAATTGAGGCCTTTTGATGGTAATTTAGTGGCCTGTAATGAAGTGTCGGTCCGTACGATGTTAAGAGCTAAGAGAGCTAAGAGCCTAAAACTGCTTCTATCACAAGATATCATGCAGTTCATTCAGATACAATAACAGACAGAAAAATAAACAGCATTTTACGTGGGAACGAAATAGTTTGATTTCTTTCTCCTTGCAATGGAAATTGAAATCACGGGTATCCCCTTGAAAGGAGTGGGTACCAACCCCTTTCAAGGGGATAGCCGTGGTGAATGTCAAATGTCTTCGATATTTTTGGTCCTGAGGCATTCTTGTTTCTTGGCGATGATTTCTTCATAGTTTTGAGAGTACCTAGTGTAGGCCCAAAGAAATATACCTAACTTTTTGTGGTCGAGTTTTTTTTCTTTTTTCACATATTTTTATTATTCTTTCTTCTTTTTCAGAATTCCTTTAATGGTTATTAGGACCGTACTTCTGAATCACCTGTAAATCGTCAGCCAGACTCAATCATACAAAACGTTTGTCGTCTCTGACCTTTAAGGTCAAGGAGTCATTAAAACGTTGTACGTATCCATACAGTTTTACTTAATAGGGTTGGTTGTAGCGATTATCGTGGGGATGGTTGTAACATTATGTGTTGATAGGTGCTTTCGTTGATTTAATGTCGAATTATTCCTAACGATGATGCAATTTGGTAAGATACTTTGGAAAATTTTCGGATAGTAAAACTAAAAATATTTCGTTTACATTTAAGCACATTCAGGACAAAGACTAATACAAATTAAAGTTCAAGCTCTAATAATATTTTTGCGGAGCATATCGCACTTCTAAGAAGTTTTCTCTCAGATATAACACTAGGAAGTGATACTGGAGAGTGTTTCGGGGAACTATTTTTTATGTAATATAAGAAGCCCTACTTTAGATAATCTCATCTGAAAATACCACATATCTCTTTCAACTCCTCATTTCCTTTCTACTATATAGGTAGTTTTTTATTAGGGTTCCGTAGCCGAATGGCAAAACGGAACCCTTATAGTTTCGTCATGTCTGTCTGTCTGTCCGTCCGTCCATCCATATGTCACAGCCATTTTATTCACATGTAAAACTTGGTAAGTAGATGTATTCTGTGAACCACTTTCAGATTATAAGAAAAAAAAATTAAAATAAAGGGAGCCCCTCATTATTTTAAATATTTTTAAATTTTTTGAACTAAAACTGAAAATATTTTTTTCATGAAACCTATGCGTGTGTGGTAAGTATCTATAGACAGGTCTTTAAAAATGACATTGAGGTTTCTAAAACCACTTTTTCATAAAAATAATCGTTTAAAAGATATTCGCTTCCAAAGTGGTAAAATGTGTCCCCCCCCACCCCCTCTAACTTCTATAATTATGATGTGAAAAATCTAAAAAAATATTCGTTTGTAGATCTTAATGTAAACTTTCAACCTAAATTAGTTTCGAACCCCACCCATTACAGTATTGACGTGAACCCACTCCAGACACAAGCATATTTAGCTTAGTTGGAGGGGTTAACAAGATTGCTAGTAATGTGAGTTCTACCCACATTACTAGTTATCTTTTTAAAAAAAAAAAAAAAAAAAACGAGATTGGGTCAGCAATTTTTGAGATACAGCATATTTTATAAGACCGCAAATGTTATATTTGCGGTTTTATAAAATATGCTGTTGTAATTCTTACAAACACTATGAAAAACCAAGTTATTTGGCGTAGTTCTAAAAAATGTAAATAAGCTAGTTTTCAGAAATTTGTAAGGAGTTTTTTTTTTTCAAATAAATATGTATTATATTATAATATTATATTTTTGAAATGGAAATCCTCATGGACGCTTCCACTCTGTCGCAGGGGTAGTTTACCCTGTATTCCGTCGCACCCTTTCATTGACGGCTACAGGAACATATAAGTACTCTTCAACAAGCCACGACTCATATTCCACCGGAACTTCTTATCATCCAAAGACAGTCCAACATTATAACCCACACATGGTCTGCCCAGGATCTATCGAACGTGCGTACTGTCACGTCCCAATCATTATGCATTGTCTTAGATCCCTTACAATCAACTATTAGTTTTATATGAGAGCGTTATCGTAACGGACCTTTGTATTACTGCTAGTTTAAGATAGGTTCATAATCTTTAGTAATGTAGCTCCTTAAAAGTCCTCGTATTGGAAAATAGTCTTCAAGAACGTAGTGTAGAATAAATGTATTTATTTATTTTATCCAGTACACATTACACAATAAATTAAAGAATGTTTTGCCATACACGAAAGCCTCTTAGGGCTTATCTGTGTGCTGGCGAGTCGTAATTAGGTAATTAATTGACTATATAGAGAAAAGAATATAATTGTACTTTTTTTTCTCCGGGTGGAAACATTACCGAATGACTTCTCCCGCTCTTGGTTAAGCGAAAGGGAGTTTCAGACTTAGCTTATACGCTATTTTAACCTATAATCCATCTCTGTGCCAAATTTCATCTTGATCCACTCGACCATTTTTGGCCTAATACATCTTTCCTTTCTCATTTATAATATTAGTAAAACACCACCAGTTGTAATTACCCGCAAATATAAGCAGAGCAATGGAACAATATTAGACATTTTCTTAAGATACATAATTACTAGTAACCTCAAAATTTCATTCCATAAACAAGACGCAAGGAAACAATGGCTCCAATGATTACAGTCACTCGTAGACAGTCACATGTAACAGTGGCGCCCTCTACCGCACTTAATCGCGTTATCCAGGAGTGTAAAGGACGTTACAAGAAAATACGTTTTAATACCAAATTCGCATCTATTTATCCCGTCACGGGTTACACGTAGGTCTAGATTAGAGTGACGAGCGGAGCGGGGACTGAGTTCCTGTTTATAATTAGGTATCTCTAGTAATTAGTTTTTTTATCATTTTTCGACGCTTTTTTTTTTAGCGTGGTAAAATTATCAAATAAGTCCTCCCACCCCGGGCAGGGTGGGAGGAACTGTCAGACATTTACTGACTAAAATCCACGGTGTTCCTTCAATAACCCTTTACGTACCGGGGTCACGGTAACGGGATGAGTCCCACGACCCCGGCAGGCTTCGGCCCTCTATGGGGGGGCCTCGTCATATTGCTGACGCTCTTTGAGGCGTGCGTGGAACACGACGCGCCGTCGACCCGGGCATGGTCCATGGTCGGACAGCGAGTTGCCCTTTACTCGCTGTCCGCATGCCCGCGCCTACGGTGGCCGGAGATCGTCGGCCGACGTCCGACGCCATGGGCGTCTACCATTGCGGCTGGGCTGGAGGGAGGACGCCATCCTCTCCCTCACGCGGCCCGCCTCCTCCTTCTGAAGCATGACTGCTTCGCAGAAGGAGGCGACCGCTTCCCACTCCCTCTCGCCCCGCAGCATGGCCTCGACCAATGCCGGGCGCGAGAGGTCTCCGCCTATTGCCGCCGTGAGGACACGTCGGTGCTCTGCCCAAGCGGGGCAGTCCTGCACCATGTGCTCGACTGTGTCCTCAGGGCGACCCTCGCAGTGGTGACACCCAGGCGTTTCCTCCTTTCCCATCAGACACAGGTACCTCCCGAAACTTCCGTGTCCGGTGAGGACCTGCGTCATGCGGTAGGTCAGGACGCCGTGACGCCGATCTAGCCACTCCTCAAAGAGGGGTCTTACCGCCGCAATTGCGGCGTGCCCATTTTTCGACGCTAGGATGAGAATCTGGAGAGGTTAATCATCAAAAGATCAAGAGGGAGGTCCTCCTTACAGTGGTCTGAGCAAATGAAAACAAACAGCTCTCACAGTTTAGAAAAAGTTCTGCGTATAGCCACCGATTGTAACAAATTGAAAAGCATAACATACCGCTGGATGCTGAAGAATGGTGATCGCAGTCTTCAGCCGTGAATGGTCGACTGTAGAGAGAGAAAGACCTTTTGTGAACTTAAATTTCCGTTGATAGGTGAAGTAAATTAAAGGATAGTTGCTTTTGTAACAGAATTTTTGACCCTGATAACGTTTTATAAATAATGTAAAAACACTACATGACTGACTAGACGAGATCGGCGTTTCCTAGCTGACTAACTTGAGAAAACACACCGAAAGTCCGAAACCAACTCAGAGGCCAGTTTGTTTTAAAGTCTATACAATTCGTACTAGTCAAATTATTTAGAACAACGTAGGTTAACGGTTGATTCTAGATACATACCTATATAATAGAAACGAATGTATCGATATACAAAATTATTATCCCAGCTATTGACTGAAACATTGTGTTTTCAAAGCTAACTTCAAAGTGGATATTACTTTGTAATAACAAAGTCTTAACAATAATTATTTGCTTTGCAATTTGAACGTTGATTATTCTTGCCCATTATCTCAAATTCTTAGTTTCAATACATAAAGCAAATATAAATAATATCAATGACACGCTATTGCAAGAAGACGTACTGCAAAGTACCACCCACACTTGCCCGATATAACGTACTAAGCGCTTCCCCTCCAATTTTATTGAGCGCCCAGTCGAGGTGTGGAACTCTGCCGGATCTGTGTTCCATACCATATACGACCCATCAGCCTTTAAAGCAAGACTGAACAGACATCTTCTGGGCACGCTTATTTCATTGTAAACCTCATTTATTGCTTACCATCAGGCAAGACCGAGGACAACAGCGGGCTTATCATTTATAAAAAAATATTCTAACCTACCGCTGATTCGCTTATCTCTTCTAAGATCACAACCTAACTCTCTCAAGCGGGTTAAGACGCGTATTATCAAACCGTCACACGCTAAGCTCTTAAGTGCACGGCCGTCACTTAATACGTTACGATTACACGCACTTGGGTTACGCACTCAAGTTCTACGGCATATATATGCTTAGTTTTGCCTGGAAGAGTAATCTTATGATGTCACTAGGTCCTGAAGTTTATACACTAGAACCATGGGATCTTTATTTTGTCAACACATAGAAAAAGAAAATAAATTTATTTACCTCTCACTATAATTTTTTCCCCTCCTTTCTCAATAATTATATTTTGTGGTATGTATTATCTATGATGTTGTACACTGACAGCTTTAAATCTATCTCCTTTAATTTCTGTTCATCCAAAGGTTGTCTGTAAGAGATTGCCCTGTGCGATAAGACCGCCCATTATACACTAGTTTTATTATTTGTATCCTCATCAAGTGTATTGTAAGGTGTACAATAAAGTATAATAATAAATAAATAAATAAAGTGCTATTGGGATTTTTGTTATTACTGATGGGCCCACTCTTGACCTCAATCTCGCCTGATGGTAAGCGATAGATGAAGTCTAAGATGAGACGAGCCCAGAAGATGCCTATTTACTCGTGCTTTAAAGGCTGAAAGGTCATAAGTGGCAGGGAACACAGAAGCCGGCAGAGAATTCCACAGCTTGGCTGTGCGCACAATAAATGTGGAGGCGAAGCGCTTGGTACGGCAAGACGGTATATCAACCAAGTGTGGGTGTTTAAGGAATTTCTCAATTGTAGCCCGGTAGCCCGGTAGTTTAGGAGTTGGCGGTGTGAGGTTCTGTGCCTCGGAAAGTAAGAAAGGCCGTTTGTCCGAGCTATCAATTGGACATCTTTGACAGTCGTTAAGAGTAGTCAGAAGCCAGTAAATCTGCCACTGATCTAGACAAGAGGTATCGTGTTACCCAGTTACTGGGTTGTGCAGGTCAGATAGGAAGTCGCTCCATGTAAAACTTACTGGAAGCCGACCAGAACCTTACTATGTAATATCTATATAATAACAAATTAATAGTTTAAAAAACACTAGAAAAACACGCTTTTATAAATGCACGTAAAAACAAAAAAGAACGTGTTCAAAGTGACCTTTCTCACAAGTGCAAACACGACTATGATACGATATTCCATCATGGAATGCCGGTGCCTATCTTCCGGCTTCATCATCAGACCTTGAAACCTAATCGTGGTCAAAGTTCATTACAAGACTTTTCTAAGAAATCCAAAACAGCTATGATACGATTTTCCATCATGAAGTTCCAGTTCATATCTTCCGGCTCCATCATCAGATCAGTTTGACAGTACCATATTATTGTATTGTCATCAGAACTACATACAGCTGCCAATTGTCATTACGCTACGACCCTTGGAAGATGGTTAAATTAGTTACCTTAGATTCCATTACATAGTTAGTTACATAGAGGTTGACCTAATAAAAGCGTGTTAAAAATGATTCGCTAAATGTGTTGCTAAGCGCAAAACATGAAAACGGCTGGACCGATTTGGCTGATTCTTTTTTTATTGTTTTTGGTTTTGTCAGGAGCAGGTTGTTATGAAAAAAAATAAAAGTAGGAAAGGTCTCAAGGGTAAGGGTAGGGTAGGGGTAGGGTATTGGTAGGGTAGGGGTAGTGTAGAGCTTGGGTAGGGTAGGGGTTAAGTAAGGTGTTCGAGACTACAAAAGGCCAGTGCAACGGTAACTGGTATGTCCGAACCTGTCCACGGTTCGTGGAGCCCAAAACGTTGCTTACAACAATAGTACTTACACAATAGCCTCTGAGGCTTTATCAATACCTAATATTACCACTAACCTTCTGAGCTGATGACGACAAGCGAGGATCCTTTCGATCGCGTCCGGGTGTGGTATGTATGTAAGTATGAAATGAGTAAGTGAAAAGTATAGTGAAAGTCAAGTGTAGATGGACGGAGGTTCTCAAATGCAGGTCCTCCCAACGCGGTCTATCAGCAATCGCAGCACAAACTTCGCACCAGATTGAAGCAGCTATTTATCACTATTTTCAGCACCGTCCACGTGTCAGACCGGGCTGACGACAATACGGCGATATATTCCAAAATATCCCAGGGTTTTCATCAAATGGGGATTACAAATTCCAACAATCGTTAACCGCGACCCAATTATCGGTTACATCAGGCGATTGCACACGATATTTCTATTACAATAAAATCAAAGTCCCAAGAGCGGACATTTTCCAACAACGGAAGCAAAGTCTATCTGTCAAGTCAAAGTTATGTCAAGCCCACAGATAATTAATGTTGCCAACCAAAAATATGCGTTCAAAAACGTTCGGTACTAAACATCAGGTATGGGTAGTGTTATCGGTTGGCTAGGGGTAGAATACCACACGAACGAAGTCGTGGTGGGTCAGCTAGTAAAAAATAAAAACAAACTTAAGCGTCGAAGTACTCCACATCGCTGTCGTCCGGAAACGTGCCCAGAAGATTGGCAGGATTGCCACGATCTATGGCAATGCTTATTCTTTAGGGAAAGAACGAGCCAGCCCTCTGGTCACACAAGAATTCGATCAGCCAGCGAGACATTGAAATAATCTATGCTAGTTTCTTGAATTGAAGAAATGTCAAATATAAATTAGGTACTAGAGAATCGGCACAACTTCGTCTACTTATTCACTCAAAACTTTTATAAAATTATAAACTTTTCTCATGAATTCTGTATACATTGGTAAAATCTGCATGAAAATCTATTTCGTAGTTTTTGAGTTTATCGTAAACAGATAATCGAAGCGGAAGATTTAATAATGTGTAATAACGATGACGGCATAATATAAAATTAATTTCAATAATGAACGAGCTCTTCAAGGAACTTTCTCATTAATTGTCAGAAAATACAAAAACTTGAATACGCCCAGATTTTTGAACAAATTTTTTATAAAATCTTTTAGTCATTTGAAAAAAAAAACAACAAAATGTTCATTATTATATGTCTATCCATTAGTGTCAGTAGCAATATTAAATCATGTTTACTTTACGAGGAGATACAGATTAACAATAATTATTTCTCAATTTTTATGGTTTCCTTAGAAGTAGATTAATGAAACATAAACACCTTTAACAAAAAAAAAAAAAATTACAATTTTGGAGTCAAGATTATGAAGAAATTTAGGGTATTTTTATTATTTAAGTTCTTAAATAACAAGGGAGATAGCTCCTAAAAACTGCACAAAAAGCGGCTAGCGCGGCATTTTGCCTTAAACTACCGAAAAGTCTTCCGCACATTAGATAATATATTAATTGTAAGCATATTAAAGTATAGCTCAAAAAAGTTGTCGGTGAATTCTTGACCTTTAGGCCATTCTCTTACACCTTTGAACTTTGTGTAGGTCATCTTCGATCACATCATCACTTACCATCAGGTGAGATGGCGATCAAACGCGAGCCTATCCTTCTATCCTACTTCCTACTTCCTACTAATATCCTACTTCCTACTATCCTATCCTATCCTACTATCCTACTAATCCTACTAATATTATAAATGCGAAAGTTTGTGAGGATGGATGGATGTTTGTTACTCTTTCACGCAAAAACTACTGAATGGATCTGAATGAAATTTGGCAAGTAGATAGTTGATATCCTGGAATAACACATAGGCTACTTTTTATCCCGGAATTCCCAAGGGATCGGGATTTGCGCGGGAAAACCTTCACACGCGTACGAAGTCGCGGGCAAAAGCTAGTTATCAATATTTATTCATATCAATAGATATTTATTTTTGCGGATTGGTTATTAAAATAACACTTTTACACGTATTTTTTTTCGTTAATTTAAACTACATGAGGCCTGTATTTCCTAACTAAATACTCTCAGAAGAAACACCGTAACAAACTCAGAAAAGTCTTTTGATGTCCATATAATCTCTACAGTTGAAATCATTTGAGAATTAGGTAAGTTAATGTTTGAGGGGATCTTTTGAGGAAAGATGCACACATATTTGTGTGGTGTTATCCTATCCAGATAATGCAAGCATTTTTCACAAAACATATAGCGCAAGTTATTACTTTATTAACATAGTATTAAGCACAATGCGGGCGGCTTTGTGTTTTTCGTATCCTACGAACATCTACATTCTAATGCAATATCGTACAAAGTATCATCAATATTATTATGTTTGGGGTTACAAAAACAATGTTACACAGACACCAATGCTCCTACCTAACCAACCAAATCAAGGTATCTATTAAATAAATTGAATCGAGGTGAAAAAAGCCCCACTAAAATCCCCAATAAATTGCCATCCTGTAAGGGTTCCTTACCCCCGTTGATGCTAGGGACAGATTACCAAAGAGATGGATGGACATATCACCGTGGAATGTCTTGTGTCTTCCCATGTCGACTAATGACGCCATGATGTGTCTCAAACGAGCCTGTCGTGAATAACCCCCATGTAACCCCATACTATGATGGAGGGGTAGAGGAAATCTAAAATTGGAATGTTTAGTGATGCGTAACTAGGTGATAAGGTACTTGATTCTAAATAAATGGCTGGGGATTTTCTGTTTTTATTTTTTATAAACTTATACTGTATGTTACGCGTACTTGAAGGACGGCAACGTCGCAATTTATTTATGAATGCGTATGCGTGTCCAGAGTGTTTCTTTTACGTATCAATTTAACATTTTCATCAACAAGATCAAGATCAAATTCTGCAGAATCTTCTTTCGGATGTGGCTGAAGTAAAGTTGCAAAATGAAAAGATCCACAATTGCTACTTGGAAATGGAAAAAGGTATCATGTTTACAAATGCAAAATATGAAGAAATTAAGTCCAGTGTCGAGGAGCTTGGTAAGGAACGGACAAAATTATTAAATCATGTCGAGGACCTAGAGAATAAAATCAGGGATATGCAGGTTAGCTCTCGTAGTTCATCTATTGAAATAAGAAACCTGTTACCCACTCAGATAAACTCACCACAATTGCCTTCTCTTATAGTTGATACTTGCAAGGCTCTGAATGTCGATATTCTTCCATCCGACGTTCGTGATGTATATAGCATTCCCAATAAGGAAGGCGACAGGAGATCTATCATAGCTGAATTTCAGACCGTCACCCTCAAGAATAATGTCCTTGCTGCAGCTCGAAAATTTAATAAAAACCGAGATAACTCTGAAAAATTGAATACTGAACATATCGGTGTCTCTGGAACCCGAACGCCTATTTACATTTCCGATCGATTGTCTAGCACCACAAGAAAGCTCTTTTTTGAATCCCGCACTTTCGCTAATACAAATGGCTTTAAGTTCTGCTGGACAGCTAATGGTAAAGTCCTACTGCGCAAGGAAGAGGGCCAGAAATCCATCATCATAAGATCCAAGCAGTGCTTGGAAAAACTTGGTGTTCAAAAGTGACTACCCAGTGAAAACATATGTGATGTTACAAATAAGCAGTCTTTTTTGTATATATGTAATCCATGTTTTATCGCGTTCATTACTTTTTCTTTTAAAAACTTAACACATACCACAATTCATGTTCTTAAATTTATTTATGTACATACACTCTTGCACATTCCTCACACACACAATTACAACTCACAGTTCAATACAAATATAATCACACTTACATTATCACACAAGATCATTATCAATACACAATCTATACAGAAGCAGGCAAAGTTTCGTCCATTATCCTTGCACACGACTTTTTTTCCTATTCAAATATCACGCAAACAGGCCACATCTTTAGATTATCTATTATTTTCCAATGGCTGTGATAAATAATATAAATTCTGAATTAGACACAATAAACGTAGGTAACTCTTTGACTTGTAACCCAGAAGACTGCCATAAATATATTAAGAATTCCGATGGCACCATGAAAGTCCTACATTTAAATATACGAAGTATAAACAAAAATTTTGAACAATTACAGGTACTCTTACAATCAACAAACATTAGCTTCGATATCATCGTTTTGACAGAATGCTGGCTAAGTAAGGCAATTAACTTACCTATATTACAAGGTTTCCAGGCATGTCGTACAGACATAAACTCGAACCAGAATGATGGAGTCGTTATATTTGCCAAACAGAGTCTGCAAGTCACAGTGTGGGAACCTACGTTTATGGGTGGAAATTGTCTGGTTTGCCAAATAGATGACAAAAAAATTGCCATAGTGGTAGTCTATCGGTCCCCATCTAACAGTTCGAGGGAAAGTTTTGATATGTTCCTGGACAGCTTAAATAGTATTTACACTAAACTTTCCACATGGAAGAACATTGCCCTTATTGGTGACTTAAATATCGATATTAGGATGAGCAATAGAAATGACCGAAGTCTAGAGTACCTCATACTTAATTCATCGCATGGACTGCTACCAACCCATCTTTTGCCTACTAGAATTGAAAATTGTCTTGACCACGTGTTCATAAAATCTGATCTACCTACCACCACGTTAGTTCTAGAATCACACATTACAGACCATAAATCTCTAGTTCTCTCTATCGCTAATGCAAATCCGAGTCGCAAGACATGTTACTATTCTACTTCCGTAAATTATGAGGCAATTAAGTTAGAGCTCGAAAATTTAAATCATACGGCCATTTATCAATTAGACGACCCAAACTCAATGATGGATACTTTTATAGCTATGTTAACTTCGGTGATTGACAAACATACAAAGTGTATCAAGATACCAAATAGAAAAAGGACCCTCAAACCCTGGATAACACCAGGCCTGTTGAGGTGTATACGGAATCGCGATAAAATGCATACACGATCAAATAAAGAACCAAACAATTTAATTCTTAAACTAACCTATACACGTTACCGAAATTTTTGCAATAACCTACTTAGGAAATTAAAAACTGCCTACGAAAGGAATATAATCGAAAAAGTGAAAAATAATCCCAAGGCCCTATGGAAGACAATAAAAACTATTACTAACACAGCTAAAACTAAAACCAGTCCTCTTGAATTATTGAAAATAAGTGACAGCCCTCAAGCTTCTATAAATGAAGTTGGTAACTTTTTCAGCTCTGTGGGAAAAAACTTAGCAGATAAAATTTTGTCACAGGGTCAATGTCCTGCAAGTTTGAACAGTCAGGTATCCAGTAATATCACCCAAATATCTCCCACTAACTCCCTCGTGCTGCTAGATGTAGACGAAAATGAAGTGGAGTCTCTTATTTTGCAGCTGCGTAATGACTGTGCTGTAGGTTGGGATCGCATATCACCTATTGTACTGAAAACAAACCTTCTGACACTGTTAAAACCCTTGACGCATATCTTTAATAGCTGTCTCCGGAAGGGTGTTTTTCCGAACGCACTTAAAAAAGCGATTGTGCACCCAATCTATAAGGGTGGGAGCAGAAGCTGTGTTAACAATTATAGACCTATCTCGATTTTGACAGCTCTTTCCAAAGTTCTGGAAAGGATTCTTAGCAACCGGCTCAAGAAATTCCTGGATAAATACAAGATTATAGCAGATAATCAGTATGGTTTCCGTACTGGTGTCTCGACTGAAGACGCAGTGCTTGATCTATCACAGTTGGTTGCTGGAAATCTCGATAGGAAAACTAAATGTCTAGGAATATTTCTTGATCTTTCAAAAGCATTCGACACAGTTTCTGTTCCCATACTTATTGCCAAATTGGAAAAGATCGGTGTAAGAGGCATAGCACTGCAAATTTTCATAGATTACCGAAACCAAAATTGATAATTACTTCAGTGATGAAGTAATCATGTCCTACGGTGTGCCTCAAGGTAGCATTTTGGGGCCTATGTTGTTTCAGATATATGTAAATGATTTATGCAGAATGTCCCTCCCCAACTCAAGGATCTTTGTATATGCAGATGACACCGTAGTCATTGTCGACGGTTCAACATGGCATGATGTTAAGAGTAGAGCGGAATGGGCATTCTGTGAAATAATTAAATGGCTTAATATTAACCTGCTTACCCTTAATTGTAACAAGACATCATATGTTCCATTCGCCATCCGTCAGAGTACCGCACCAGACCACAATTTTTCAATTATAGCACACACTTGCTTACAGCTGTCATCGTCATGCCAATGTCCAACACTCACACGTACTGATCACGTTAAATACCTTGGTGTTCAAATAGATGCCGGATTACGCTGGAATAAACACATTGATACCCTAACTTCGAGAACACTGAGACTCATACATATCTTCAAGTCACTTAGGGTCTCTGCAAGCCCTGAAACGTTAAAGATGGTGTTTTATGCTCTCTGTCAATCCGTTCTTGGGTACTGCATCACCGTTTGGGGTGGTGCAGCTATAACACACTTTCTGAGAGTGGAGAGAGCTCAGAGAGCAATACTGAAAGTTATGTTACGACGACCCTATCGCTATCCAACAACCCTACTCTACGAAGATTGTAATGTACTAACAGTTCGAAAGCTTTTCGTGTTGCAATCCGTTCTCAGAAGACACTCCAGCGTTCCTCTGTCCGATCCCAACAAACGAAAAAATATCCCCCCGGGTACACAACATAAGACTGCTTTTACCAAGCGCCAGTTCTTTACACTAAGCACATTCATATACAAGAAAATTCATAAAGAACTAAATATTCTCGACTGCAACAAATTTAAGTTGAAAGCTAGGGTGATGGAATGGCTACTTAAACAGGACTATACACAAACTGAATCACTACTCAAGTACATTGCCTAAACATGGCACTTCTGTAAAAACACCACTCACACTACTCTCATACAAAAACTCACTACACACACACCATAAACACACATACACATCTTCATACACTCACACACATTTTGCGGTAAAATTACTTATTTAATTATCTTAAGTTATTTAATATTTTAAGTTATTGTTAATTTACTTCTCTTCTTTCTTAGATTGTATTAATATGTAAATCTGTATGTTCACAACAACAATAGGCTGGCACAAGTCCGCAGTTGTAAGATTCTTATTTCTAAGCGGAAAACTGTCTCTCAAAATACAGGATATCCTAGCTTGAGAGGCAGGGCTCACTATATCTGTATACAGACTTTTGCAGCATTGTTAGCATCTTGTCAATCTGTGTAAATGATGTATGTATATTTGTGGCAATAAATTATATATATATATATATATATGATTGTTAAAGCAATCAATTATGATCTTAATTATTATTAGCAACTTTGTAATTATTTTATAAGTACTGTGGGATTTGCATAAAAGCCCCGAACTCTAAGTAAATATATTTAGACTGTCTAGTTACTCTTTGTAGTGATATAAAGTAAATTAGATCGTAAAGATGTGATCTGCTCGTTTGGCCTAATAAAATATTAAAATAATAAAAATAAAAACGATTAAATTTTTAGTGAATATTTCAATATTAAAAAAAAAAAAAAAATTGTTTTCGAATGGTAATATTTTTTTAGCATGTATGGAATTATGGATGCTATACTATTGCGGGTTAACGGGAACGCCCTCTGTTAGTTAACATGCTGTATAAAAGCCTCGTGTCGCAATGTTTGTCATCGAAGTCCTCCGAAACGGCTTGACCGATTTTTATAAATAATTTGGTATATATTTGGTAGGCTATGTTGTGTAAAAGGCTATGTTTTTTTCTCTAGAATTTTTTTACTTATTTATTTTCAGCAACTAGGCCTATATAATACATGACAAAATATGACTTTGACTCTTTCCTAGCGGGTTTATTATCTAGAAAGGCTTGGAGGAGGCCCTTAGCCAGCTGTAGGAGATAGGCAACTAAAAAAATAATTTTTGTACCAGGGGCCCGCATTTTCATATGCAAAATTTTTACACAAATTATCAACCCATATGTCAGTGCCTATTTCTGACCAGGTCAGCAACTATCTCCATGGCAAGTTTTATAAAAATAAGCTCAACGGTTTAGCCGTGAAGGCTTGAGTTTGAAAGACTAACTATTGTCAAATGAGAACACCGTTTAAATATCGACGGTCTAATTATCAGAGTTCGTAACTCCATTTGAGTAAATTTTACAGGAGCAAGAAAAAACTGTTTTATTTATTCATTTATTGCAATATTTCAGCTTGTGATTTAAGAGTATAATTGATAGACAAAATTATTTATATATAATTTTTTTTAATATTGCATTATATTTGTGAGAAAATTGACTTAAGTACGAACTTTTCTAGCCACGGTGTTTGGAGTTAGGAAGTGTAAATGCAGTACGACTTTTTATTTTTATAGATTGATAAATGTACATACCTCATCGTATAATCTTTTTTGGGAAATAAGAAGTATTCCATTGTATGCATAATAAAATACTGCACGAGATGGCATTACAAGTCCATTTTCGTTTTTTTTGGAGTTATGCATTTTGATAATTAGACCGACG
The DNA here is from genome assembly GCA_943138885.2 of Tholera decimalis. Classification (NCBI taxonomy): domain Eukaryota; kingdom Metazoa; phylum Arthropoda; class Insecta; order Lepidoptera; family Noctuidae; genus Tholera; species Tholera decimalis. Next base: position 36,031,691 of record OW964567.2, read on the forward strand.
ATTTATTTATTTTTATTTATTTATTTATAGGTAATTAAAACCAATTACACTAACTAACTTAGAAATGAAAGGTACATATAACAAACACGTAAACAAGTATATTTTTTCATTACAAACTATTACAAATTATTTTGAAACTAACACGGAACCGAACTAACACAGAACAGTGGACACTTTCGCATACTTTCTCTCGCAAAACATCAAATACACTCGTATAATTTCTCTCTATCCATCAACAAACACATCACATTCAGGATATTCAATCAGGAGGGCGTTGAGCACCTCAAGGGTGCGACAGATTGGGGACTGGGCTCTGGCGACTGTATGACATGGTGGCCGCGCGAATAATTTGTGACGTTGAGTTTTGTAACGATATAAGACAAGGTCCTAAACTCCTTTGAAAAATAGTCGCCTGCTTAGTAATTACGCTCATACATATCTGCAAACTTAATTCATGATCATTTATTTTACTTTTTTTTTTATAGTTGATAGGCTTGCGTTTGACCATAATCTCACCTGATGTTAAGCGATGATGTGGTCGAAGATGGAGCACGCTTGCTTAGAAGTAACCTATTCACTCTTAACTTAAAGACTCCCAGGTTATAGCGATCAGGAAACACAGACTCCGGCAGGTAATTCTACTCCTTAGCTGTACGCTAAATGAAAGTATTACCAAAACGTTTAGTGCATGTGGGTGGGATGCCCACCATGTAACAATGGCGCATCGCCGTTTGTCTTGTAGTCCGATGATGGAACGGGCTTGGCGGAATTAAATTGTGTAATTCCATCGCATACTCCCCGAAATGTAATTCAAACACACGTGTTATATAATACAGCGGTGGCAAACACAGCGCGGTACCATATGTCGTACATATTCAAATACAAGTTATTGTAAAATGCAAATCTAGTCGACACGCGCCGCCTGATATTAGTCAGACACGAGCCGAATCAAATTGCTTCTGACGCTAAATGGCTGGAGTGTTTGAATATTGAGGATTCAGCTGTGGTTTTGTAGGGTGAAAGTCGTTTGATTACGTTCTGTGTATCTAGTACTTTTAGCATCCTAGCAATGCCGGGGTTGCGGAAATATTCTTACGAGATACCGCGGCACCGGAATGCAAAGGCAACTGAAGGAACAGAGTTGGGTTTTAGTCAATAGAGTCATTTGATGATTGTTTCAAAATTTCACAAAAAAAAGCTTTTTAATAGCACTTTTATTACATTTATGTCTTGCAATTTTTGTTTGTTGGTTAAAATTTACATTTGCTAAATAAATTAGAAATTCAATACTCAAATTCATCAATTTTATTTACCTTTGAAATAATGGAGTTTATACTAGTCTACTATACAACATGTAATTTAAAGAGTATATACATACTAAGTGCACGGCTTCTTTGGATGATAACAAACGATATGACAAGGGTTTGGTAATCCTATGTCTTCATGTGTGGAACTAATTAGAAATTTCAATGCATTGATATCAGAGACTGAATTTTTCAAATTAAGAAGATTCAAGAGAATTATTGTTTTATAGGCAAGTGACGTGGAAAGTTATTGACCCTCGTAATGCTGTGACACGTTTGTTATGATTGACATTCAAGAAACATATGAAACCGATATTTTCGTATCAATTCTTTGAGTGACTTATTTTGTGCTGAAACTGGGCATAGAGACTCCATACCAGATATTGTCTTCAGCCCTTTTGGATTGATATGGGGTTTCCGTTACACGTTGTATATTAGATATTACTATAAGAGTATAATGTTAATGTAAACAAATTTACAAAGTTATAAAAATTAAACGTAGTAGGTATATACAAGCGAAAATAAAAGAAATTATAGGGTATCGAAAAATTCGTCAACATCGCAATCAATGGGAAAAGTGCCCAGAACACTGGATGCATTGCCAGTTTGCCACGTTGAATGGCAATGCTGATTCTCTGTATATACTATGTTTAATTTTTCGAGCTTTGAAAATTTGTTTACATTAAAATTAAACTCTTACAACAATAATTAATATAGACTAGTATAAACGTCATTTAATACTAGGTACCTATAGGTTTTGTTGTGCCTGCCACTTCACGTTTGTCCAGTTGTCGAAATTCGGCCATTATTTGAATTATTCCTCTTTCTGAGTAAAAGTTTAACTGTGCCAAATTTCGTGAGTAATTTTCTTAGAAAGTTGTGCAGTCTTTGTCTCGTGTATTTAATAAATGTATTGATACAGTTGTGAGGACAATATCTTTTAATGATAACAATAACCTGGTTGTCCGACATATGAACTCACAACAAAGGAACTAATCAACCCAGTTAAGAGAGTTAATACTCGATTTTTTTTTGTCCGCCGCAAAGCCGTTTTTCGTATTCTTTTATTTATTTCCGTTACCTTTTTAAGAGTAAATCATATGTATTTAAATGAAAAGAAACTTTAGGAAGTTTCTTTAGGAAGGAAACTAAAATTTGTCCTTCGCGTTATTTCAGAAAAATAAACTGGAATAAAAATTCAGATAACACTCCTCGACTTTCTAGAGTAAAGAGAGATAAAACAATTTGGCCCTAGGTTCGCGCATCGGGGAGCTCATTCCGGGTAGACAAATAGTTGGGTTCCGCGGAATTCATTCCGACGCTTTTTCACTGAGAATTTCTTTTGTAATAGGTGTGTAAGTATTTCTTTATGGGACGGTCCTTTTAGGGTTTTTATTTCTGTTTTATGAAAGACAGAAATGTTTTGCATTTATCCAAAAATGCTCTGTACAGTGTAAATATTTAGTTCGAAAAGTAAAGTAAAAAAGTAAAAGTAAGCAAAGTAAAGCAAGGTTAAGCAACGTTTACCGATGTCAGTCCGTGGATGGGTGTTCATTTTTGGTATGTAAAGGACCATAAAAATGGATCCGGAATATTACCAATTTATAAGGCGAACTGAAAAGGTGGGTTTTATTTTAAGTGGACTGTATTCTAAGGATGGCGGTGTTCGCCTTGAAAGAACTAGATGGGGAGTGGGAGCTGAGGATATATGGTATGAGAGGTACCTTATGGCGTTGGCGTCTCACGACACGTGCTCCGGAACTTCGCGGCGACACGGCGTTTCCCGCTTCGAAGCACTGATTTCTATCACAGAAATGTCTCAGGCACTGGATCACTGTTCACCTTAGTTCAATCAGTTTCGCGGTATGGTGCAGGGATGTCAAACGGCCACCCTGAAATGCTTGTACCGAGCTATCTGAAAGCTGATATTGAAAGCGAAATACAGGTACCCCTGTGCTCCGCTGCCGCGTTGCCACCACTGATTTATAATCTGTATCGGAAATCGCATCCTAGAAAAAAAAAAAAAAAATTTCTATTTAGTGTAAATAGGGCAGTAATTATCGAACGTAGCAAAGAAATATCACAACATTTTTATCGGAAAGGAGGGTTCGTTCGCTTAATCAAACAATAGAAAAGAAGTCCGAAGCTGGCGTAAACAAATTTAGATGCCGAAAAAACATTTTCAGACTCGAAACCATTCGTTTTGAGTTTGAGATTCAAGTTTTAATGATTTTTTTTACTATTAGTTATCATCAGTAAAATGATTGGGGGATGGGCGATAATATTTTTGATATTTGATGTGGTATTTATCTCGTGAACTATGTGAACAATTTTAGCAATGTTATTTTTATTTTTTAGGGCTAGATAGCGAAGTGTTTAAAAAGGTAAACAAGAAATAGTATGCGAAGATGGCGCAGTAGTCGACTAACCATAGCCAAGCAGATTTACAAACCGTACGGTAGAAAAATGTTAACAACTGATTGCGATTTTTTGTCTGTGTTATATTTAACTATTTGTTTTCATGTTCAGAAAAACACAATAATAATTGATCATTTTTAGTTAGTAATACTCGATTCTTCCATCAAAATCTTGGTATTTTTGCATACAAGGACCAAGTAGTCTTGGTACATGGTACGTTACACTGAAAACTAGTATGTATACCAAGAAGTTGGTACGTCTGACATCCCTGGTATGGTGTTTAAGCGTTATTCGGGAGCGATGGCTCCTTCGCGGTGAGCGTGTATGGCGAGGAGCGGGAAAGGGACTGAGCGCCCGCTCATGACAAGTACGTCATAAAACGAATGAACCATAGAGGAGCGGAAAAGGGTCCGAAGGTTCTCTATGACAAGTATAAAATAAATAAATAAATATGTCATAGACGAATGAACCATAGATTAGCGTTAATGAATATTACGCCGAGAGATGGCGATACCAATTTTAACATTAATATAATGTGATTCCTCCGTGCCTCGCAGCTTTCACTTGTACATCTTTGGCAGTTTTTCTGGGAAGTCAAAAGTCAGATTTTACACCAGTCTTGTCAAGGCGTGTCGTACCCAGCTACAGGGTTGGTGTTAGAAATCAGAAATTATTTATTCATTTTTTAACATAGGTAAACAAAATACAGATCTTATATTAATAAACAGAGCGCTATGTTATGCCAGGAGGCGTACAAATATGGTGTGCATATCCTTGCGAAGTAATATAAATTAAACAAAATATTGTACAAAATCATGCATTGTTATAGAATTACATTAAAATAAATTAAAGAATCACTAAGTAATAATTATGTTACATCTAATTGAGAAATTATTTATGTCTCAGAAAAAATATATATGTCAAAATAATTAAAGTGCCAATAACTAGAATGTCAAATAATTAAAATGTCAAATAATTAAAACGTCAAATAATTTAAACGTCAAATAATTAACACGTCAAATAATTAAAAGTCAATCAAATTAAATTTTGTCATTAGATTAAATTTAGTTGTGAGATAGGCTCCATGCAACAGACTAGAACTCAGCTGTATTTGGTTTAACTGGAGGCCGATCTCATAGTTGGAAAAAGGCTACGCCGCTGATATTTTTTTAAATTGATATAAGGCTCGCGTTTGACCACCATATCACCTGATGGTACGTGATGATGTGGTCGAAGATGGAGTACGCTTACCTAGAAGTAACCTATTCACTCTTGACTTAAAGACTCCCAGGTTACCTAGATTAAATTCTATAGGTGTGTACCCGTGTTAAACCTACTCGTATTCTTTTACCAGTATTCAAGCTTTGAGATTTTTTTTTACAAAAGAGAAACATAATACATTTATGCAGTTTTAGCGTTTTTAACGATTCGAATATTTTTATTCCTTTTTGTGATATTTTGGTACCCAGATTTTGTTGCACCTGGTCCTCAATTTAATTTGTACCACGTTCGTTTTTTGGTACAAAAATGTACGAGTTCATTTTCAAAAACATTTAACACAAACGCGGTGCTTTACGAAAATACTGTTTAAATTGGGAACTGGTTTTTCAGGAGTATAAAAACACCACTCTAGTATTCTGTAAAAGATTAGTCAGAAGAATACTTTTACTTAATTATAATAGTATAGTGCGCGGAAATTACTTTAAAGACAGAAATGAATAGGTGCAGAAGAAGACATATTTTTGTGAGTAGTCCCTCGCAAGCTATGAGATTATCAGATACTTAATTGGACTTGTCTGTGGTGGCTTTAATTTTAATAATTGAAGAAAAACCTCCTCCCATTGTTTATAATATACTTATTTTCTTACTAGGCAGAAGAAGATACTTCTTCTTATACCCAGTAAGAAAAAAAGCTAAGTTAGTGTAGTTTATTCTACTGAATAAACTACGTTAATTGATTAGTCCACAATGGACCACTGCATTTACTGATGAAACGAAACAAAAAGTTTTTAAATAAATGCGTAGTTAACTAAAAATGCTGCTGATGCTAAATGAGCAGCAGACTCTGTATTAAATATTTCTTTTTTTATGAAAATTTTATAATTCAAAATTCAAATTAAGAATTTTCAAAACAGTATTTAAACCTTAATTTAAACGCATATTTAGTTATTATTTGATAAGACGTTGATGTATATTCCTTTCGTCGTTATTGAGACTTTCTTCCTTTTCTGAGAGACTTTCTTTCCTGAAAATTACCTAACAAGAAACGACAGTAACCAATTACATACCCATAAGACTAATAATACCACACGTCATCCGTTGATAGACCATCAATATCAGATTGCCAATACCGGATTCCTGCCACCCGCAAACCGATGGTAATCCTACTCTGTATAATAGCTATTGCCATATATTGCCAGATATTGCCATACAAGCTTCTGCTCATGGCTTCGCTTGCGTGAAAAGATGATTATGTTCTATTGAGAGATATATAGATAAGATTACAGACAAACAGATAAAAATAAGAGAAAAATTCCATATCTATAAGATAAAGAAAACATTTTTTTTAACAGCTATTGGTCCTTTACAAGTTTTATCGCTCTAATTTCAACTCTTAAAGAACTTATTTAAATACCATCAAATTCAGAATCACACATCATACTGTTATTGCGTCTGTTACATTATCTCTAGTTCTTGTTTGATTATAACGTTTATTTTAATAATTTGTTTGTTATCATAATAAATCGGTACCTACATTAGCCGTTGAAGTCCTAACTTGGTAATAATAGGTGTCACAGGAGTCTGTGTCTTCTCGTACTGACTATTAGATATTTTTCTTAAAAAAAAAACAGTAGCCTATATGTCACTGTCCAGCCTTTAATATGTCTCCATACCAAAAACCTCCCTTTTGATATGAAAAAAGGAAAAACAAATAAAACCTACTTTCGCACTTATAATATTATTGGCTTCTGCGGTTTCGCTTGCGATAAAAAAAAAATTATACTCCTATACGTCTTCGCCGGAACTTACACATATTGTCTCTGCTTTACAGTATTCTGTTCAATCCTAAGACCCCCTTTTATCTTAAAGAACGTTTTAAGTTCCTCCATGAAACACATGCCAAATTTCTGAGGTCATCAGAAAACTTGAGGCTAGAGGTTCCGAGTCACACCACCAATTTCTTTGGTAAGTCGTTCGCAGCTCAAGCAGTACGATTGTGGAATACTCTTCCAGTGTCAGTAAGACAAGCACAAACCCTTCCTTCTTTCAAAAATATGGTAAAAGATCTCTATCTCTCTCTTTAATTTGATACTATTTTTTATATAACTCAGCTTTTTTCTTTTTATGTATATATATGTGTATTGAATATGTAGGTTATTACATATTTATTGTATATAAGTGAATAGTACACCATGGACTACCCGCGTATTTATTTTCTCCTGCTGTGTCAAATCCATCCAAAGGTTGTCTGTAAAGGATCGCTTTTAGCGATAAGACCGCCCATTGTAACACCCTTTGTAGTTTTTAAGTCCTTATTTAATTCTGTTATGGTGTACAATAAAGAGTATATCTATTTATCTATCATTTTCCAGAGAATGTAAAGTAGCTTATGATACTCACTGGCAACGTAGCTTTAATACAGTGAAAGTAGTTTTTTAATCGGTCGAGTAGTTTTTGAGTTGTAATTAAATTAAGCAGAATACTTTTCCAAATCGACAGCCCCGTGAATGGTAGCGAACCATTGACGGGGCTGGACAAAGGCAATGCCTGCTGGGATTGCGGAAATATTCTTACGAGATACCGCGGCCCCGGAAGACAGAGACAACTGAAGGAACAGAGTGGGTTTTTAGCCAGTTTTCTGTTCCACCCAGAGAGAGAGAGAGGAGTTATATTGATGAATTTCTCCCCAAACAAATTCAATAAGTTTTTTGAGTTTAGCCATAACAAACAAACATATAAAAATATCTTTACAGTATGAGCGTTGATATGTTAGTATGGGTGTTGGTGATATTCTGTTACTTATAATTGAGAGCGACTGCCAGTGACACTTATCGACGTACGGAATATGGCATTCCTCGGTTCAGTGTCAGGTTTCGGCTCAGTGTTCATGGATGGATAGAATCTGATTATTAATTATTGAAGGAAGGAGTGATGGGTTCTGAGTAATAAATGAAGCTTTTTATTCTTTAAAATGTATGGGAATAAAGCCATAGCTTCAGCTGATAAAAAAACAAAATGATAAATGATCTTAATTTGGCAAATTGGTTATTAAATAACACTTTTACACGTATTTTTTTTTTGTAAATTTGAACTAGATGAGGCCGGTGTTTCCTAACTGACTACCCTGAGAAGAAACACCGAAACAAACTCAGGGGTCCGTCTCTTTTAAAGTCCATACAATCTATACTGGTTAAAATATATGGGAACCCTATAGATCTGTCTGAGGCGATCTTTTGAGGAAAGATGCTCACAGGTTTGAGTGGGCCTGTCCATACAGTGCAAGTATTTCTCAAATAACGTATAGCTCAACTTAAAACAAGGACCACGAAGAAAGAATTTAAAAAAAAAGGAAAATGTTTTATTCGATAGCAACAGTTGGCTTAACAACTTTTGCAGAATGGAATCGGTTATTACTTTGCAGAAATTCATAATAATCAAATATTAAATGGATAATATTTAGTATCAATTAATACTTGAAGCATTAATATAATACGCAGCACTGCCGCCGCGCTTACAAATGAATCAACGTACAGAAGTCACGGTCATGCAACATAGAACCCAAACCTTTACTCAATAGGTGTTTTACCTCTCCGCGGAGCATACTCTACCAAGCATTAGCTGTTAAAGCATTCAGGTGTACCCCAAGGCGACCACTTCAATAACATCAGCACCGACTTTATGGAATTATCCTATGTATGTAAGGTTTTTAGTTATAAAATAAAAAAATGGCCATTTACGAGTCAGACTCGCCCATGAAGGGTTCCGTAGTAACTACGCCAAACAACTTTATTTTTCATAGTGTTTGTATGAATTACATAGTTATATTTGCGGTTTTAGAAAATATGCTGTATCTCAAAAACTGCTGACCCGGTCTCGTTCAAACTAATTTTCCTTGAAAGTTTACATTAAGATCTACAGCATATATATTTTTTTAGATTTTTCACTCCATTATTATAAAAGTTACCACTTTGGAAGCGTTTATATATCTTTTAAACGATTAACTTTATGAAAAAGTAGTTTTAAAAACCTCAATGTCATTTTAAAGACCTGTCTATGAATACCACACACGCATAGGTTTCATGAAAAAAACTATTTTCAGTTTCAGTTCCATGTCTGGGGTCCGAATTTAAGAAAAAAATAAAAAATAAGAGGGGCTCTTTATTTTTTATTTTTTTCTTAAAATCGGAAAGCAGTTAACAGAATACATCTACCTATCAAGTTTCATATGTATAGTCCTAACAGTTTTGGAATTAAATGGCTGTGATATACGGACGGACGGATAGACAGACAGGTATGACGAAACTATAATGGTTACGTTTTTCGCCATTAGGCTATGGAACCCTAAAAACATACCTAACTAGCCTATATTCGCACTACTGGGCCACAGACCTCAATTCTATAAGAGTAAATCGGTCGTAATTCACCATAAGGGTCAGCGGATGTCGCATGCGTTCGGATTTTTCTTACCTATGACATTATTGTTTCCTGACGATGTTTTTTCTAATTGAAAACTACTCAAAATTTTTAACCGACTTAAAAAAAAGGAGGAGGTTCTCAGTTCGTCTTGAACTTTTTTTTTATGAACGTTACCTCATATCTCGAAGACGGTTGGATCTAATTGTAAAATTCTTTTTTATTTTGAAAGAGTATACTTTCTAGTTGGTCGTAGCATTTTGGGTATTTATTATACTTAGTAACTTGTGCAGTTGCTCTCGAAAAAAAAAGAAAATACAAAACCAATAACATATGTTTTGACACAGAAGTCGGTTTTATTATTTTCAAAAAGATTTTTCCTAATTTTTTGCCTTTAAATACCTAAGTAGTATGAAACTAGCAGTCAGGGTTTTGCTCCCGTGGACTTAACGTGGATAAAAATATAACCCTCCTTTTTTGCAGTCGGGAAAAAAGTAGCTTATAACCTCACTCAAGCTTAAAGCTACTTCCTTACCAAATGCCATCCAAATCCACCCAGTACTTTCGAAGATTAGCGCATTCAAACAAACAAACCTTTCCACTTTATAATGTTAGTAAAATATTATCGCTCCCGTCCTTCGCTCGCTCCAAAAATCTACCTCGTTCTCTTAGATTGGAATCAACAGTCCCACAGGATGTGTCTATTGCCACAGAATCCTTTATGAACTTCAATACAGCAAGAATCCCTCGACCATTGTTACTACACCTATCTCTTTCTACCCACACCATTCTCCTCAAGATAGAAAGAGAAAAAGAACGTAATACGATCCGATGTTATTATGAGACCCTATATTGATATATTGTATGAATTCGTTACTGTATCATGAACTGATTACAGATAGCCCTTTTATTATGACACTATTATGGAAGAAATGTATTACGGGATTGGGATTGTTACCGGAATTCAAGGTGAAGTAGAATATAATAGTGTATGAGAAAATACCTTGGTCTCTATAGATAAATGTTAATCAATAACTATTATCCAAAAAATAAAATGTGTAAGACTATTAAGCAATACAGAAATGCAAATGGCCAAATAAATGGCCACTTTATTATACACCAATAATCGAAACACAATTAAATAACAATATTGCTAACAATTTGGTTACAATGGCGGTCTTATCGCTGAGAGCGATATCTTGCAGACAACCTTTGGAAGGACTTTACGAGCTTTAATTAAAATAAATACATACATAAATAAAAATAATAAATAGATACATATTCAGACTTATTTGTAAAAAAAAAACATAATATAGGGTGAAATATTGCTGAACTGATGCTTTATCAAAATTTTCGTATCAAGAATTTGAATTTAGAATTTGCCCATCGATTAAAAAAAAATTATTTATCTTTTTAAATATGGCTGATTTTGTTAAATTTTTGACATTTCTTATTTGCATAATCCAACAATTTATTTTGGAATTTCGGGTATTTTATGTATGTACCTATGTTTGTGCTTCAATCGCGTAAAAATGAAAATGCCTAAACTTGTAACAAAAAAATGATAAAAATGGATTTAGTCTATTCTATTTTTAGCTATTCTGTATATTTTACCATGATTTTACCGCATTTAAATATTTTATCTTACAACTTTGAATATCAAATAAAATAATTTTGATAGCGGCTATAAAACTTCCATGCGAATAAACAGAAAATGGAAAAAAACCGGCAATTTGCGATTCGGACTCGCGCACGAAGAGTTCCGTATCATTGTCTACAAAAACGGTAAAAATATCACGTTTGTTGTATGGGAGCCCTTGAACATTTATTCTATTCTATATTTTAGGATTTGTTGTTATAGCGGCAATAGAAATACATCATCTGTGAAAATTTCAACTGTTTAACTATCCCGGACAAGCGGACAGACGGACGGACAGCGGAGTCTTAGTAATAGGGCCCCGTTTTACCCTTTGGTTACTGAAGTCTTAACAATATACCTCGATACAATAAAAGGGACATAATTTCGTACTAGCATTTATTAAATTGTATTGAGCCGAATTTAATTATTATCAAAGAAGTTCGGTTTTAGGAAAATAGATAAAGCTATAAAATTACATAAATCCCAACTAAGTATCAATATTAAAATGGCCTTAAATTCTGAACAGTAACATTCAACAAGCTATTTAAATACAACAAAAGGCGGTCTAATGTCTTAAAAGACAAAAAGTAAGGGGACCATGTTTAATTTGAAAAGAGATTAAAAGCTTTTTACTATGAATACTGATGTTAATAGAAACAAAGAGTAGAACACTTTTTCTTCATCCAACATTTATAATTGGCCAGAATACTTCAGGAACAATCGAGTTTCTTTTTTTAAGATTTTTTTTTATTGATAATAGGCTCGCGTTTAACCACAATCTCACCTGATGATAAGTGATGATGTGATCGATAAGAAAGATAAAGCACACTTACCTACCTAAAAGTTACCTATTCACTGTTGACTTAAAGACGCTAGGTTATAGCTATCGAGAAACAAGGACTCCAGCAGGGAATTCCACTACTTGGCTTTGCGCAATGAAATTATTCCTAGAACGTTTTGTGCGTATTTGTGAAATGTATGCAGCATGTAACGATAGCGTATGTTAGTCACTAAAAAAACCATCAATCTCGAGGCGGTTTTTTCATCGAACTGACGTCGCATAGTTTTCCACGCGCCTCAAAGAGCAGTCAGCACCATTGACAAGCTTTCATAGGGCCAATGCCTAATGGGATTGCACGAATGTTCTAACAAAATACCGTAGCCACGATCCGTAAGGGTGACTACCTAAAGGAAAACCCAGCGTTTAGTCCGTAGAAGTCAGTCACTTTATTTAATGACTAGCTGTTATCCACGACTTCGTTTGCATCGGAGGTTTTTCCCGTGTAAATTCCTAAAATCCTTCTTAGTGCTCCACAAGGAACATACTCGTACATGCCAAATTTCAGCTTCTTGCGCCTAGTAGTTTTAGTTGTGCGTTATCTGTCAATCAGTCAGTAATGGAAGCGTTTTAGGTACTTAATATTGATATTGATTGATTTTCTATCCGAAATAAGGCATTTATTTTATACTTTCAAACTAGAAAGATTGAAAATACCCTGTGCTGCAAGCGAAATTTAAAAAGAGTTTAATTAATTATAATTTTGGCTGATTCTGAAGGGGACATAACAAATTGACGTTTTTATTTTTATTATGCAAATGAAAACAAAATAATTTTGTTGGCTTTGATTTTGAAAGTATTTCGTATTTTTTAATGGAGGTTTTTCCTTACTTTATCTAGTATCGATGGGACCAGGGTCTTTTCACTTAGTACATTCGTAACTTCTACGGACAAAAAGACTCGGGCAATACTTTCATCTTTCCTCAACAGATGGCGCATGTATAGCCAACTTACTCCTATAGAATTTTACAAAAATTCATAACAATGTTTTTTATTAATTATGTTTAAGCATTGAAGCTTATCTTTTAAATTATATGAAAAAGAATATAAAATAAAATAAATAAAAACAGTATCAATTATACTTTATAGCAACACTGTAAGAAATTAGTGTCGAATCCGTTTCTTTTCAAGCATTTTTTAAACAATTCCAACCTGTTTATTTCTTGGTTTATTTGCATTATTTCTGTTTGGTTGTTTTATTTTATTTACATAAATCTAAGTTTTACTAACATAACCTACGTCGTTACTTTGCCAATTTAAATACAAATTAAATATTAGCACTAATCTATGAACCTAGAGATAAAATGGAACGTCACTGGCGGCTAATACGGCTAGGGATACGATATCGAAACGAAAGTATCGATACTGTAATCGATACAAGTATAGTATCAAAAGCATCGATACCAATATAAGTATCGCAACAAAAGTATCGATGCCATAAGGTATCGACTCTTTTTGCGAACTTTTATTAATAATGATTTTAAATGAATAAATCGCTGGACAGCAAGCTGGAACATACAATCTTTAGCTAGAATATAGAGTCTTAATCATCATCATATCAGCCAAGGGACATCCATTGTTGAACAAAGGTCTCCAGCAGGGTCAAGTAACAACATAGGACAGCCACAACCAATAGAATACAACAAACATAAATCTTAATATCATTAATCTGCTAGTTACTTTTTGATATGGTTTTTTAAAGGTTTTATTAGATTAGATATGTTTCCGCCCGTTTTTAAAGTTTTAAAACATATTTTACGAGTAAAACTGTGCTCGTGAATCTTTTGGAAAGACTTTCAAACATCACTTCTAATCGGGGGTACCATTTTTCACAAAAAACAAACACGGAATACTGCAAGAACTTACGTGAGCAACAACAGAATAAGAAGAAAGGTTACAAGACTACAATTCTACTTACATAAATTCAGTCTACGAGATACCATTATGATTGTTTAATAATTTCTATGTTCCAAAAATCTTGAATATAATTTATTTATTTTGAATGCCTACTATAGTGAGATAAATTATCACGATGAAGATACACAATCAGTCAAAAACTTTCCAAAAACAAATAATCGCGCAATGTGGCCACACTATTACAATTTTGGTTATTATGAGACTTCCCCAGTATTAGCTGATAGATACTACTTGATAGTAATAATAATAATAATAATAATAATAATAATATTCCACAACTTTTTTCACACAACGCCATCTAGTCCCAAACTAAGCAGAGCTTGTGGTATGGGTACTAGACAACTGATAAACATACATATATATTTCTAAATACATACATATTATAGATAAATTACACCCAGACAAAGAACAAATGACCGTGCTCATCACACAAACATTTGTCCTAGGTGGGAATCGAACCCACGACCTTGCGCATAGCAGTCAGGGCCAAGGGCAGGGGTTTGCTGAAGGGTATCGATTACATGAGAAAGTATCCATTCATGGTGTAGTATCGAAAGCAAAGTAATCGATTACAAAAATACTCAATATCGAAACGAAAGTATCGATACCAATGAGTAATCGATTCTTTTTTCCTATCCCTAAATACGGCCATGTTCGTTTTTTTACCGTCGTTACCGTCATTGTCATTGGAAATTTGTCAATACTATCGTATTTTCCCGACCTTTGTTATGCGTTTTGAATTTTATATCTTACGACCTAGCTTTGTTTTATGGACTTTCGTGACTGTGTTTTGTTCTGTTTACCTGTGCTCTATCCTGGACTTCGACGATCGTACCTTGTTTGTTTGGACCCCGGCATTAGTTTTTGGATTTCGAATTTTTACAATGACGTCAATATATTATTCAAAAAGATGGTCTGTATGGTCTAAATAAAATAAAAAGGTGTGTAATTTTGTGTTTTATTCAACGAAACAATCTCAAACAACTTACAAAAAAAATAATGTGAAATGAAACCCTGTAGACATGCATCCACACATACAACACAGATGACAACACGCACACATGCACAGAATAGATGTAACTTTGTCGTTAGTCACCAGATGGCGCGACAAGGTAAGCTAGGCTGATGACTCTATACCCTATATATAATGTACTCTGTGGATGGGACTTAGCTGGAGAAGTTTTTTCGAACTACGAAAATAGTCCTCAGTGGCCACAGTTAAAATAAGCGCATATTTATCCTAGATATTCAATGGTTTTCGTATGACAAAAAATTACTTTCCGTTTTAAGGAGCTAAATAATGTGAAGAGTTAAGCAACGCTTGCCAAGTTCGCTCAGTGATGGCTAAATTCTTATATCTAAATATATCGAAATATAATAATAACCCCTAATACCTCCGTAATAGTGCTACTCTAGGGTTACAGGTGGAACTTACACATTTTGTCTCTGCTTTACAGTGTGCTATTTAATCTTAAAATCCCCACTTATCTTAAAGAACGATTCAAGTTCCTTCATGACACACATGCAAAATCTCTGAGGTCATCAGTACCGAGTCACGCCACCAATTTCTATGGTAAGTCATTCGCAGCTCAAGCAGTACGGCTGTGGAATGCTCTACCCATGTCAGTAAGACAAGCACAAACCCTATCTTCTTTCAAAAACATAGTCAAAGATCTTTATCTTCCTCCTCAAATTGTTGTTATTATGTAGGTATGTCTTTGTTCCTTTTTTTTAATACATATGTTTTAAGAATGTTATTTATTGTTTTGTATTTAATATGGATAAATAGTACACCGTGGACTACCCGTGTATTTATTTTCTCCTTCTGTGTCAAATCCATCCAGGTTGTTTGTAAAAGATCGCTTTTAGCGATAATACCGCCTATTGTATCGCCCTTTTTAGGGTTCCGTAGCCGAATGGCAAAAAACGGAACCCTTATAGTTTCGACATGTCTGTCCGTCTGTCTGTCTGTCCGTCCATCCGTATGTCACAGCCATTTTATTCCGAAACTATTAGGACTATACATGTAAAACTTGGTAAGTAGATGTACTCTGTGAACTGCTTTTCGATTTTAAGAGAAAATTTAATAAATATTTAAAATAAAGGGGGCTCCCCATACATGGAACTGAAACTGAAAATATTTTCTTTCATGAAACCTATACGTGTGTGGTATCTATAGACAGGTCTTTAAAAATGACATTAAGGTTTCTAAAATGACTTTTTCATGAAGTTAATCGTTTAAAAGATATACGCTTCCAAAGTGGTAAAATGTGTGTCCCCCCTCTAACTTCTATAATAATGAAGTAAACATCTAAGAAAAACCATATGTTGTGGATCTTAATGTAAACTTTCAACCAAAATTGGTTTGAGCGTGATCGAGTCAGCAGTTTTTGAGATACAGTATATTTTCTAAAACCGCAAATATAACTTTGTATTTCATACAAATACTATGAAAAACAGAGTTATTTGGCGTAGTTGTAAAAATTGTAAATAAGCTAGTTTTAAGAAATTTGTAACGGTTTTGTTTTTTTTTTGTCAAATAAATGTATTAAGTATATTATATTTATTATAGTTACTACGGAACACTTCATGGGCGAGTCCGACTCGCGCTTGGCCAATTTTTAATTGTTAAGTCTATAATTTTATTTTACTGTTGTGGTGAAAGAAAATATCTATGTATCTATCTGGGTGAAGGTTATTGCTTTTAATTATGTATGTTAAGTGACACAACTGAGGAGCTCATGATTAAATAATAACAGCCTAAAGGGTCAATCTTCACGGTTAAGTAATGGTTCCGAAGGTCGGTTTGTGGATGGGTTTGTCTTAAGGTTTCAAGCTTCCTCTGTTGACGCGGGCTGTCATAGGAACATCTTTGATATTATTTACGGGTACCCGAAAAATCTGACACCAGTCTAACGGTACCGTACCTTACCCAGTTATCTGGGTTATGGAGGTCAAATAAGCGGTTGCTGCATTTACAACACTAGTATTCAGCCACATCCAGTTGGATTACAAGCCAACCTCAATATAGTTAGGACAAGGCTATACAGATGCCTGCCGGGGTTGCGGAATCGGAACACGAAGGGCATATGATGGAACACGGATGGGTTTTAGTCAGTAAAAGTCTGACACACCCTCCCGCTTCGCCCAGGTCGGGAGGCAGACACTGTATGATTTCCCATCCTTAAAAAAATTGGCCAAGTGCAAGTCAGACTCGCCCATGAAAAGTTCCGTAGTAACTACGCCGAATAACTTTGTTTTTCATAGTGTTTGCATGAATTACAAAGTTATATTTGCGGTTTTAGAAAATATGCTGTATCTCAAAAACTGCTGACCCGATCACGCTCAAATCAATTTTCGTTGAAAGTTTACATTGAGATCTACAGCATATTGTTTTTTAGACTTTTCACGCCATTATTATTGATTCTATAATAATGGAGCGAAAAGTCTAAAAAAAAATATAATATAGAAGTTAGAGGAGTTAGGGACACATATTTTACCACTTTGGAAGCGTATATCTTTTAAACGATTAACTTTATGAAAAAGTGGTTTTAGAAACCTCAATATCATTTCTAAAGATTTGTTTATAGATACCACACAGGCATAGGTTTCATGGAAGAAATATATTTTCCGTTCCAGTTACATGTATGTGGAGCCCCCCTTTATTTTAATTTTTTTTTTCTTAAAATCGGAAAGCGGTTTACAGAATACATCTACCTACCAAGTTTCACATGTATAGTCCTAATGGTTTCGGAATAAAATGGCTGTGACATACGGACGGACGGACACACAAGACAGATATGATGAAACTATAAGGATTCCGTTTTTACCATTCGGCTACAGAACCCGAAAAAATGCTATACAGGTGATGTACATCTTTACAGAATCAATTGACTTTAAACTCAACTGCTTGACATAAAAAATACGCGACGCTTTGAAATAAGTTACATTCCCATTTCAAATAAAACTCATCTATAAAACTTAAACATCAATACAGAATGAATGTTTATATTCTTGTTCAAGAATAATTATCGTGGAAACTCAATGTCTATTAAAATGATCAGAAATGTTTCATCGCCGAAGTTCACGGCTTATAAAACTTTGCTTTTATGAATTTTAGAGTGAATTCTGGAAGTTTCTTAGTAACAAAGTCGACTGTCACGCTATTTTCATTTCTAAGGCTTTTTGTTCTCAGCTTTGAGCTCCGTGTATAATCAAAAAGTGGCTCTTATTTTCCTAATTTTTAGGTTCAGATTACAGTGTATTTCACACAAATGGTTTGCATGCATTTTTCCAATTTTAGACGATCAGACTTGAACTTTTAAAAAAAATCTCAGCAAGGAACCGTAACCGCAACATTGACTAAAGATAATGAATAAATATTATACTTCATCTAATTATTATAATCACACATACAGCCATTCCTGAAACAACTATGTCTAGACCATTCAATTATTCCTTAATTAATGGATTATCAACGGTTATTACTACATCTAATCATGATTTATGTTTGATAAGCTTAGAATAAACAATACTGCACACCAAATTAGACGTAAACACCGCATGCTTCGTGTTTTGTAAGTAAGAAATACAATGAAAAGTTATGTAAACAATAATTTTAAAAGATTGGCCAAGTGCGAGTCAGACTCGCCCATGAAAGGTTCCGTAGTAACTACGCCAAATAACTTTGTTTTTTATAGTGTTTGTGTGAATTATAAAGTTATATTTGCGGTTTTAGAAAAATTGCTGTATGTCAAAAACTGCTGACTCGATATCTTTCAAACCAATTTTCCTTGAAAGTTTACATTAAGATTTATAGCATTTTTTTTCATTCCATTATTATAGAAGTTAGGGGGGACACACATTTTACCACTTTGGAAGCGTATATCTTTTAAACGATTGACTTTATGTAAAGTGGCTTTAGAAACCTCAATTTCATTTTTAAAGACATGTCTATAGATACCTCACAAGCATAGGTTTCAAAAAAAATATATTTCAGTTTCAATTCCATGTATGGGGACTTGGGGAGCCCCCCTTTAATTGAAATATTTTTTATTTTTTGTTTCTTAAAATCGGAAAGCAGTTCACAGAATACATCTACCTACCAAGTTTCACATGTATAGTCTTAATAGTTTCGGAATAAAATGGCTATGACATACGGACGGACGGACAGACAGACATGACGAAACTATACTTAAGGGTTCCGTTTTTTTCCATTCGGCTACGGAACCCTAACAAATATCGGACTGCAAGACGATGGCGGTGTGCTATCGTTATATGGTGGACATCTCAGCCATCGCACAAAACGTTTTGAGAATACTTACGTTATGCGTACAGCTAAAGAGTGGAATTCCCTGCCGGAGTCTGTATTTCCTGATAGTACCTACGGGCCTTTAAGTCAAGACTGATTAGGTTACTTCTAGGTAAGCATGCTTCAACTTAGACCACATGATCGCTCACCATCAGGTGAGATTGTGGTCAACCGTGAACCTGTCATCAATAAAAAAATATGTATATTTAAAATATTGTTACGAAAAATATGTAAGTCCAATTTTATTTTATTTTATTAGTAGCACCCGGTTTCTGCAAGACTGATCAACGCAAAAAAATAACTAACTGGCTGTTAAATTTTAATCTCTTGTCAATAGCCATTAGAATTACACATAAATCAGCTCTATTAGTTGACATGTTGTTGAAATCAAACTATTAAGCAACGCAAATGGCCTTTATTTTGTTTTATTTATTTGGAAAAAACAGTTATACATTGTTATACAGTGTTACAGTGTAAGTGTTTTACAAAAAGTGGTTATCTTAAGAGGTAAAAACGTATAACCCACATTATTGTCCACGAAATGAACTTTGACAAGAGATTCAACAAACGAAAATGTTATCATTTAATACTCTTGGTATTGAATGATCACATTTTCGTTTCCATATATCCCGATCAATACTATTTGTTATATTGTCATCATTCAATATCGGTCACGACTTACCGACCTTCGATCTTCCCAAATTGATACCACTGACATTGGTACCCCATAAATGTATCTTCCAGGTCAGATGCATGTCATTTTCCTTATGGCTTGGAATCTATCAGAATGCCAAAAGGTTCCAGCTATGTTTTATCCTCGGAATGCCATAACGGTGGGTAATAGATTTCAATTTCCCTAGTGGTGTGCAATTTGTATTTATTAAATGCCGAGACATTAAATCTTCCTTTTTGGGGATGGCTATGTTCGGAAGGGGATTTTGGTGGATTGAGAAAGACAACCATAGCAGATTGTAATATGTTTTGGTGGACATGGACCTCCCAAAGTCTTGCATTGACACTTTTTTAGTCACTTTTTGTAAGTTAAAATCAGTGGTAGTCAGATACTTACACGGATTTGCTTGTGACGGCTTTAATTATGTGATATAATTTATGGCTCTGGCTGGAGGCTTTGATTATTATAATTAAAGCCTCCAGCCAGAATTACAAAATAAAAACTAAGCGACTACAAACTAGGATACCTTTATCTTTAAGCGGAGGTACGGACCTCGGCTTAAGGCGTCGCTATGGGAGAAACAATTTTATATATTATGTACCTTTTCTGCATTGGTTTTCTAACAGGGTCTGGAAGAAAAATACGTAGAGTCAATATTTTCTATCATATTTGATTCGGGTCAACGCGAGCCTGTCAATGATATAATTAACTTTTGGAACTGTTTCTTCTAATTTTTTATTTTGGTATCCCACACGGATCTCTCCATCAAAACGTAATTACACATGTTAATAATAAGAAGTCACATAAAAAAAACCACTACGATTCGAATTTTTGTTTTTAAATACATAAATAACATACAAAATCAGACCTATTGAAGATTGTGCTTTATAAAAGTATCCCCATCGAAAGATCTCAAAATATTCCACGGTTCAACTTCACGTCTGAATATTTCATCAACAATATTGTCTAGTACGTTAGTCAAAGTTAGGATGCCTTTGTTGTAACATCCTGTATAGCAACTCGTTGCTCAAAGGCTCGCGAGGCAACATCCCTGTGTTTATGAAAATTTTAATGTTGAATAATAATTATGCAGTTTAAATTTATCTGTTCATTTTTGTATTGTTATTTTATTTATTATTTTGTAAATATTTTTATAATTGTTTATTATATTACTAATAGTTCTTGTTTCTTTATTTTCAGAACATATGTATACGTGGAACATTCCGGAGGCCTAATTCTTGAAGTATTGGAAAAGGTAATTCATGTGAATTAATCTCTCAACCTCTCTCGAATCAGTGTTTTAAATACCGTTGTTACTTATATGTGTCAAACCTACTTAAACGTGTGTGTAAGAATTAATATGTTTTCAAAAGAAGGTAACCATTCAGATAAAATAATTATCAAAATAATCTATACCAATATGTTTAAACGCGCTAATCTTTGAGAGTATTAGGTAGATTTGGATGAAATCTGGTATGGAAGTAGCTTGAAGCTTAAGGTAGGTTATATAATATATTAATAATAATATATAATAATAAAATAAATAATATATAATAAAAAATATAATAAATAATAATAAATAAATAATATATAATATATTAATAATAATATATTATATTCAATAAGTAAAACTCGAAAAATACAAATTATATGAATTATGTTTTTATCATGATAAATTCAACGGGAGCTAAGTCTCGTGAAACTGCTAGTGAATTATATTGAGGTTGCAACCCCAATTGGTGGGAAACTCTCCCATGCGAACAAAGTCGTGAGCAAAAGCTAGTCTGTATATAAATGCAACGAAAATACCGATGTATTCAAAGTCATGAAGAAAGGTATAAAAGATAATTACGACTCAAATCGGTTGCAAAATTACTTGTCTCAATTTTGTATTATATGAATAGATTCGTCTATTCAATAAGCTTAAATAATCTATTTCAAAGTTTCAAATAAGATTATTGTAGAAGTAATTATATTATCTACATGTATTAAACTAACAAAATCAGTCAATACATTTGAAATGCAGTGTGAATTGAGAGCTAATTAAGGCTTTTATTTTGCTTCTCATAAGCAAATTACTGATTCTGTTATTAACTTCCACTAATTAAAAAAGTTTGATTTACGATATCGGTCTTTTAGAGATCTGCAATTTTCTTTTTATTGAGATGTTGCACAGTGGTGAACTTAATTTTAATTGAATTTAGGTTATTTGTAAATTTTGAAAATGTAGTTATTATATAAAATGGATCTTAATAGTTTGTCTTAATATTGCATTCATAACATAAGTAAGGTAGCCCCAGTAAGTTTAGAACAGAAATACAGACGCCAGCACATCAAGCTACAACAATCTGTCAATTTTCTTTAATAGATTTTCATCTTTATTGTTAAAGAAATTAGGTTCAAGGTTGATTGGGAAAATTTGACAGTTTCGAGTAGCTTCATGTGCATCTGTACTTTGGAGCATACATTGGGGCCGTCTCGCTTCTTCCCATCCAAATCTGAAATAACAATGTTGAGACTATTCAACCTGTTAATAAAAAGAGAAAAAGAATTTCATAAAAGAATCCGTAATTTGTTTTCGTAATAAATAACAAAGTAAGAAAAACTAATATTTAACTCGTCACATCAACGACACATGTCACCAACGTCAAACCGTAACACGTTTGACGTTATCAAAAATTCTCATAAGTGCCTTTGATTTATGACCGTTGCCCCCGTCACCCCAGTTAAGGGGTAGCCAACAATATGAAAGAACGACCCCTTTTTGGTGTAATTAAAAATACTCGGGGAGTCTAGAATTTAAATTCTTTGTTGACGAGAATTTTTTGACACGTGAAGATATTTTGCAGCAAGATATTAAATAGGGGGAGGACTATTTTGGGGGGAAGAGGGTGCAAAACAAAATTTTCCGTGACAAATTGTTGAGTTTTTGTGAGTGATGATGATTTGCGAAAGCTGTTACGAGTTTGTGGTAGCTGTTACGAGTATTATCTTAGTTCACTTTTATTGTTCAACTTTTTATTTACCGTTGTACAGGCCTTAAGAGACAGTAGTGTATTGGCTAAGGTGTCGGATTTTTAATCGAGAGGTCGCAGGTTCGAACCTTACTCAATTCACCTTTGCCGTGAACCTACTCCAGACACAAGCATATTTAGCTAGTTGGAGGGGTTAACAAGATTGCTAATCTTAATCTTTATTTACATAATTGTATGGAGAAATATTAGTATTTCTATGTATACCTGTTATGTCATAGTACAAATGTTTCCAAGCTGACTAATGCCATATTTTTTACACACTGGCCCACACTAAGAATTTCTCCTGTGTCGTGAGTTCGTTTGTAGGCCATACAAACATTTGTCCAGCTGCGGGAATCAACACCGCGACATTCAGCGCAGCAGCCAAGTTCAGCACAACCTCTGAGCCAACCATGTCGTATAATTTAATCAAATAAATACAATTTCCGTTATGTTTAATTAACGCATCAATTAACTTCATAAGTAAGTATTCAATTGTTAGTTATAAAATTATTAATTATTTTATGTTGTCAAGGCTGAGTTATAATTAATTATTTATAATTAACAACGCAATTAATGTAAGGTTGATGCTGGAAACTTAACAAGATATTATTTAAATTTTATTTGAGATAGTATCAGGTACTGTTTGATTAAAAACTAGCACTCCACCGCGACTTCGTCCGTTTGGATTTTGAAATAATTTATAATAGCCTATAGCACTCACTAATAATGTAAGTTACCACCGACAATTTTTTTGGAATTGGATCATTAGTTACGGAGATTACCCCTACATACAAACTTACAAACAAATTTTACCTCTTTATTATAATATCGACTAGATTATTGCATGTGGCATTATATGATTACTATTCATCCCTCTTAAGAAAAAACGTGAATTTAAATGAGTATACAAAAGACATGAAAATTCAAAAAGAACCCACCTACTTTACTCACTAGTTTATTTTTTACGGTAACACTTTCCGTAGCACTCGTACCGTGTATCTGGTGCCGTCACGAGTCATGACAGGAAAAAAGTTAAGTGTTGAGCTTCTGTGACACAGGCCACAGCAGCGCTCCAAACGGTTTGCGAAACGAACAATGGAATCAGTTTGCGCCAGTTAAATCCGCTTAAAACTGGTTTTGATGATAAGGATGTGAGGACATAGACCTCTTAGCTATATTGAAATTACTACGTAGAAAATAAACGTATCTATAGATATAGATAAAATTGGAGTGTCTATCTGAGATTTAACAAACTGCTTTCTCGAGTGCTTATAAAGTTATTATTTACACTATACTAAAACACAAATAAACCTTCTTTTTTAATTTCTGTCTGTCTGCCTGTTTGTGCTGGCTTATCTTTAGAACGATAGAACAGATTTTGACTTTTACTTGAAGGTTAATGAGGTTGTAGTGCAACATATACTTTTCATCCTGAAATTCTCACTGCATCAGGATTTACGCTAGAAAAATCGGTGTATTCCCGTTGTCCCCGTAGTCCGTGTCCCCGTTAAAGGGGACAAAGGGAATTTAATAAAATAATTAAAATTACTTCCCGTTGTCCCTGTACGCTGTCCCCGTTAATTTCTTATAATATATGCTTTTCAAATTATGCCCATTGTCCCCGTTGAGTTAAAATTAGAAGTGAGTGTGCCTTAATAGAGAGAATATTGTACCTATACAAATGAAATGGAACTAAGGACTACATATAAAATTAAAAAAAAAACACATAATATCTAAACAATAGCTACACCTGTGATTGCGACACAAGTATTTATAATTTACGAATGTATTAAAAATAATAATAAAATAAATGATAATATATAAATGTTGATTATTACTAATTCTGTAATCTAAATAAATGTGATATTATTAATAAGTATATATAACATTAAAGTTCTGTTTGTAGTCAATTTTATTTTAATAGTTTTTTTTGCATTATGTTTAAGCTTTAAGTTCAATCCTATTTTTGTTTTTATTATCTAAATTGTTTTTATACTATGTTAATTCTGTGACGTTATAGTTAAATAGGTATATTAATATGGTATGTTTTTGTAAGTATAACATTTAAATACTTTGTGTTTCATTCCACCCTTTCGTTTAAAACTAAATCAAAATAAATAAGGTATTTAGTAAATAAATTAAAATTTAAAGGGGACAACGATACGTGAAATTTTAACTGTTAAATTTTAACAACGGGAAGTAATTTTAATTATTTTATTAAATTCCCTTTGTCCTCTTTAACGGGGACATGGACTACGGAGTCAACGGGAATACACCGAAAAATCTTATAGGTAATATCGATTCCCATGCAAACCGAGTAGAAGACAAAACTATGTATGTAGTTACTATAAAATATTTTTTATGAAAGTTTTGATATTGTCTTAAACATTGATACTTTAAAAAGAAATAATATGACTCTTGATTTTGAGTACTTTCTTTTAGGTTACAATCTCAAATTACAATTATGCCAACCAACTAGATTATGTAGTAATAGCTGTTTGGATAACTTTGCGTGTAGTTCTTCATTAAAATGTAAATGTAGAGTGATTGATTTGGCTTTGTCTGACCATACTGCACAGATATTGGAAGTCAATGTAAATAAAACTTCTCGAATAGGATATTGGCGCATTAAAAAACGTGATCTGTCGGTATGTAATTTAGTTAGGTTTAAAAATTATCTTGAATGTCTCTCATTTTCTGAAATATATAAAACTGACGATGCCAAAATAGCATACGACTACTTTCTAGAACATTTTCGTCTATTATATGACCTATGTTTTCCTCAGAAGCTTATAAATATTAAAGTAAACAAAAAAATTAAATGGGTTTCGCGAGGTATACGTACATGCAGTAGGAAACAGCGACATCTATTATGGAAATACAGGCAACAACCATCAACTGCTAATAAAAGGTTGTTTAAAAATTACTACCGAAGGTTGCGTAAAATTACTAAGCTAACTCACTTGAGAGTGGCGGTACAACGGCTCAAGGCCAAAAATACCGCCCCAGGACCCGACGGCTTGCCAGGGAAAGCGTGGGTCCTGGCCTCGGAGACTCTCGGGCCTCGACTAGGGGGGCTCTTTAGCGCATGCCTGGAGAGGGACCAGTTTCCGCTTCGCTGGAAGACGGGAAAGCTGGTCCTGATACAGAAAGCCGGGCGCCCTGCGGACTCTCCGTCCGCATTCCGGCCCATCGTGCTGCTCGACGAGGCGGGCAAGCTCTTGGAAAGAGTAATTGCAGACCGCCTCTTCGGGCACCTGAATCAGGTGGGCCCGGATCTTGCGGAGTGCCAGTTTGGCTTCCGCAGGGGGCGCTCGACGGTGGATGCCATCATGCGCGTGAGAGCCCTCACGACGGGGGACGCGGTATCCCGGGGCAGGGTCGTCTTGGCGGTGTCTTTGGACATCACCAACGCCTTTAACACCCTGCCCTGGAGTTGCATCAGGGAGGCACTACGGTATCACCGGGTGCCGACCTACCTCCGTCGCATAGTCGAGGACTACCTGACGGACAGAGCCGTCATCTACCCCGGTCACCGGGGAGAGTGGAACCGGCGAGAGATGTCGTGCGGTGTCCCACAGGGATCGGTCTTGGGGCCGCCCCTGTGGAACATCGGATACGACTGGGTGCTGCGCGGCGACCTCCCTGACGGCGTCAGCGTAGTATGTTACGCTGACGACACGCTCGTCCTGGCGCAGGGAGAGTCGCACCAGGCGGCGGCCGACCTGGCGACGCAAGCGGTTGCGACAGTCGTTCATAGGATCCGGCAGTTGGGACTCGACGTGGCGCTGCACAAGACCGAGGCCATGTGCTTTCATGGCGGTCGGAACGCGCCACGGTCCGAGTCCCACATAACGGTGGAGGGGGTTCGCATCGGCGTTGGGAGGACGATAGTACCTGGTACCTGGTAAAGTACCTGGGACTCGTCCTCGACAGCCGGTGGAACTTCAGGGAGCACTTCCTGAGTTTGGCCCCAAAGCTGAACCGGGCAGCAGCCGCCTTCAGGCGACTCCTGCCTAATCTCAGCGGGCCAAACGCCTCCTGCCGAAGGCTGTACGCCGGCGTCGTGCGGTGCGGTCCATGGCCCTCTACGGGTCCCCAGTGTGGGCCCTGTGCATCCGGACGCGACCACTAAAGTTGGTCGCATGCCAGAGGGTCATGGCTATCCGAATGATCCGGGGATACCGCACGATCGCCGGCGAATCGGCCAACCTCCTTGCCGGATTGCTGCCCTGGGATCTGGAGGCGACTGCCCTCCAGCGCGTCTATGAATGGCACGTGGAGGCGCAGCGCCGGGGCGTATCCCCGCTGCCTCGAGAAGTCGAGACGCGGCGGGAAGAGCTCCGGCGCGATCTCAGGGCAGTATGGAGGGAGCGACTGTCGCAACCGACGGCCGGGCACGCCGCAATTGCGGCGGTAAGACCCCTCTTTGAGGAGTGGCTAGATCGGCGTCACGGCGTCCTGACCTACCGCATGACGCAGGTCCTCACCGGACACGGAAGTTTCGGGAGGTACCTGTGTCTGATGGGTAAGGAAGAGACGCCTGGGTGTCACCACTGCGAGGGTCGCCCTGAGGACACAGTCGAGCACACGGTGCAGGACTGCCCAGCTTGGGCAGAGCACCGACGTGTCCTCACGGCGACAATAGGCGGAGACCTCTCGCGCCCGGCCTTGGTCGAGGCCATGCTGCGGGGCGAGAGGGAGTGGGAAGCGGTCGCCTCCTTCTGCGAAGCAGTCATGCTTTCGAAGGAGGAGGCGGGCCGCGTGAGGGAGAGGATGGCGTCCTCCCTCCAGCCCAGCCGCAGTGGTAGACGCCCACGGCGTCGGACGTCGGCCGACGATCTCCGGCCACCGTAGGCGCGGGCATGCGGACAGCGAGTAAAGGGCAACTCGCTGTCCGACCATGGACCATGCCCGGGTCGACGGCGCATCGTGTTCCACGCGCGCCTCAAAGAGCGTCAGCAACATGACGAGGCCCCCTCTGCAGAGGGCCGAAGCCTGCCGGGGTCGTGGGACTCATCCCGTTACCGTGGCCCCGGTATGTAAAGGGTTATTGAAGGAACACCGTGGATTTTAGTCAGTAAAAGTCTGACAGTCCCTCCCACCCTGCCCGGGGTGGGAGGACTTATTTGATAATTTTACCACGTTAAAAAAAAAAAAATAAAAAAAAAAGCTAACTCAAAAAGCCCAGAATAATTATTTTATTAAAACGTCCGGTAATAAATCAAAGGCATCTTGGCAAATAATAAATAACAAAACTCGCATTACTGAACCTATATCTCAGATCAATGACCATGGTAATATCATTAAAAACCCTAAAGAAATAGCAAATACCTTTAATAACTACTTCATAGACCAAATAAAAATTAACAATTTAAAAGTGACAAAAACTACTGATTCTATTAAAAACAATCCTCAGTCAATGTTTATGCCTCCAGTATTGCCTCAGGATGTAATGAGAGCAATGCAATCTTTAAAAAACAAAAACAGTTTTGGTTACGATGGTATTGCTACCAAAGTTATAAAGTTTGTATCAAATAGTATTGCCGCACATTTAAGTCACATTATAAACTTATGTATTAGCCCTGGTGTTTTTCCACATGCTCTGAAAACAGTTATAGTCAAACCACTTTTTAAAAAAAAATTGTAGAGAGGAACTATGTAATTATAGACCTATAGCCTTAATTCCTATATTTTCTAAAGTCATAGAGAAAATAATTTCTGAATTAATAAACAAGTTTTTTACCAAATGTAACATTTTGTGTGATGAACAGAAGGGCTTTAGGAAGGGCAAGGATATAAATTCAGCTATATACGAACTCCTTAACGTGGTCATGCAAAATGTAGACAAAAAGTACCTATATGTGCAATCTATACTGATATGACAAGAGCGTTTGACTGTGTCAGTCATGAAACCCTACTTAATAAACTTAACGCCTATGGTATTAGAGGCAATGTACTTGCTCTTATAAATTTATATTTGAGTGACCGTAAACAATACACGGAAATAACAAGAATCTGTTTAAAAACCAAACGCGAATAGAAGTAAGTAACTCTGAAGAAAGGGTTATCAGATATGGTGTACCACAGGGTAGCGTGTTAGGACCCCCATTGTTCTTGGTCTATATTAATGATTTGCCCCGATACGTTCAGCACCCAATGATATTATTTGCTGATGATAGCACTGCATTAATAAAATGCACGGACATATGTAGACAAATATAATCATGACATCAATAGCACACTTAGGGATGTAATACACTGGCTAGACGTTAACAATTTGGACATTAATTTGTCGAAGACGAATTTAATGCAATTTCATCAA
Organism: Tholera decimalis; assembly: GCA_943138885.2. Classification (NCBI taxonomy): domain Eukaryota; kingdom Metazoa; phylum Arthropoda; class Insecta; order Lepidoptera; family Noctuidae; genus Tholera; species Tholera decimalis. Next base: position 36,060,767 of record OW964567.2, read on the forward strand.
CGCTCAACTTTACAACGTTTAACCATTGAATACAATGGGCAAAGCATTGATCAAGTTAATGTGACAAAATTTCTGGGAATATTGATAGATAGTCAGTTATCGTGGAAATCGCAAGCTGATGAGGTGTGTAAAAAATTGAGCATTTCTGCATACCTGCTATTTAATTTAGCAAAAAAGTAGATACAGCCACAACAGTAATAGCGTACCATGGCTTGGTGGCATCTATTTTGAGGTACGGTATCATATTCTGGGGTAATTGTAGTTTGAGGGAACAAATATTTAAGGCCCAGAAGCGCTGTATAAGAGCAATATGTGGCTTAAAAATTACAAATAGTTGCGTTCCTACGTTTAAGTTCCTAAAATTATTAACTTTTCCTTCATTGTACATATTTGAAATGTCAGTGTTTGTCAAAGAAAATAAACATTACTTCCTTACAATCCCAGATACTAGAAATAGACCTGTTAGAAGCCAATATAAAAACTTGTTACATGTTGGTGATCACAAAACTGCTTTACTTAGAAAAAGTGTCTTTAATATGGGCCCTATTATATACAATAAAATACCGGACATTAAAAAAATGTTTAAAAGGAAACTGACTGCATTTTTACTCGACAAGTGCTATTATTCAATTAATGATTTTTTGAATGATAAGTTTTAATTTTCTGTGACATTACCCATCTATTTTTTTCTGTAATTTAAATCAATTGATTGTATAAATTTAATTTATTATTATCATTATTCATATTATCTGTAATAATTTATAATGTTGCTAATGTTTTATAATCTTTTAAATGTTATTTACGTGTTTTTCTAATGTTTGCATGCCTAATTAAAGGCAGATTGTACAGGGCTCAGATCACTTTGTTAACACCTTATTTTATGTACCTATTTTCTGTGCAAATAAACAAATTATAAACTAGATATAATACAATATTAAATGAACCTCAAAAGCACTCTCAAGATTTACATACAAGGCAAAAGTAAACATAATTATTTGAAGTATCTGATACTATTAAGATTGAATTTACCCATTACGATGTGGTGAATATTAATTCCTGTTTTCTGAAAGGAATTTAATTTTGCTAGATCTTGTCTACTAACTTACATGTTCATTAGGAAGATATACAAGTTACAGCTTTTATGTACAGGTTACAGGTTTTATGTAGAGAAATAATAATAAGAGTAACGCAAATAAAGTCCCTTGGAATTAATTGAAATAGTATTTTAAAAACATTGGCCAAGTGCGAATCAGGCTCGCTCATGGGGGTTCCGTAGTAACAACACAAAATAACTTTGTTTTCCATAGTGTTTGTGTGTATTACAAAGTGATATTTGCGGTTTTAGAAATTATGCTATATCTCAAAAACTGCTGACCCGATCTCGTTCTAAGCAATTTTTGTTGAAAGTTTATATTAAGATCTACAGCATATACTTTTTTTAGATTTTCTCTCCATTATTATAGAAGTTAGAGGGGTGGGGGGGGGGCACATTTTACCATTTTGGAAGCGTATATCTTACGAACGAATAACTTTATGAAAAGTGGTTTCAGAAACCTCAATGTCTTTTTAAAGACCTGTCTATAGATACCACAAACGCATAGGTTTCATAAAAAAAAAATCAGTATGAGTTCCATGTATGGGGAGCCCCCCTTAATTTTAAATCTCCTTTTTATATTTTCCTAAAAATCGGAAAGCGGTTTACAGAATACATCCACCTACCAAATTTCACATGTATAGTTCTAATAGTTTCGGAATAAAATGGCTGTGACATACGCACGGATGGACAGACGGACAGACATAGACGGACTTGGACGGATAGACGGATTGCGTTTTTTGCCATTCGGCTACGGAACCCTAAAAAGTGGTCAATATAGTTATCATACTTCGAAAAGAGCCTGATACCTATAGACATTATAATTGATGACTTAGAGATTGATGAAATTTCTTTGAAGTTGTTCCGGCTAAAAATAATTAAGTAGGTACACTGCACATTTTTGTTAACAAAAAACATATATTAGTCTTGTAGCGGTAGGTATATAGTTTTATTTCGTTTTGTCTATAATAATCAGTTGGTACTACTGTAGCATGATATAAATATCTTATGTCATCCTTCAGTACTACCAACTGCTAAATAATGATGATCGTTGTTTGTTTTTTATTGCCTTGTAAAACTAATACGTGTACAGTTTAATGTTGTTTTGATGGCCAGTCTGATGTTTACAACGTCTACGGTCGTCAAATTGGAGCCAATTCAATTACCTTTGGGGTAATAAATTGCGGACAATATATTATACTGTGGGGTATCGTCGGAGAAATTCTGATTGAATTAGATAGTGCCCACCTAGTTTCCTAATAATACTAATAGTAGTATTATTAGGAAACTAGGTGGGCCCGTGAATTCGTTCGCATTCGTTTTGCCCGCGTAAATCCTGATCCTGCGGGAATTCCAGGATAAAAGGTAGTAGACATAATGTTGTCCTATAACCTCTTTATCTTCCTTTAAGTTCTTTTTAGGGTTCCGTAGCTGAATCGCAAAGAACGGAACCCTTATAGTTTCGTTATGTCTGTCTGTTCATTCGTCCGTATGTCACAGCCATTTTATTCCGTAACTGTTAGGACTATACATGTGAAACTTGGTAGGTACATGTATTCTATAAACCGCTTTCCGATTAAAACATAAAATAAAAAATATTTAAAATTAAGGAGGGCTCTCTACATACATATAAAATGTTATTTTATGGATAACGGTTATATATATGGATATTGGATATATGACACTCATTCCAAAATTCAAAATCTTAATCCATAAAATAACATCTTTATCATGCTTTTAAACTTTAAACTGCTCTGCTGGAAAGTTGCATATTTTCAGATCCGACATTGTTGATAGGGCGTGTCGATGTATCATCCGCTCATGAAGCTTTGTTATTAAGGAATTTTTATTATTGAAACTATAAATTTATTAGCAGCTAGTCTACACGTATAAGTCTAGTCGCACGCACACAAACACCGTGCCGAAGTCTGCCGAACTGAAGCGACGTTAGACGATGCACGGGTTTCAACGCCGCACCGCTGTGCCGGTCGGAGTGGGGGGTGTTAGGTTTATTTTCGTTACGGAATTTCTTGATTCGGTCGCCGCGCTCAAAGCCCGCGATAAAAGCTATGCACAGTAGCTTAATAAAACAACTTAGTAAATTATTGGGATTTTTATTTATCCAGGAAATAAAATGAATGTCGTATTTTTTTGCCTATTTAATCATTTGTCCGTTACAGGCTCAAAAAAATGTGGCAACCCTACTCTGGGCTGTAATTTGAACACCTTTGACAGTTGTTAAGGTTAGTCAAAAGGCAGAACATCTGGCACCAGCCTAGTCAATGGGTATCGTGTTACCCAGGAACTGGGTTATCGAGGTCAGATATGTAAAACTATAGCACCTACTCAGCTGCACCCGATTAGGCTGGAAGCCGATCTGACATAATTTGAAAAAAACTGGCCAAGTACGAGTCGGACTCGCGTACGAAGGGTTCCGTACCATCCATACTAATATTATAAATGGGTAAGTAACTCTGTCTGTCTGTGTGTTACCTTTTCACACCTAATCCGCTGATCTGATTTAGATGAAATTTGGCATGGGGATAGTTAAAGACCCTGGAAAGCACATAGGATAGTTTTTATCCTGAAATTCCCCCAGGATCGGGATTTACGCGGGAAAAACCTCCATGCGAACGAAGTCGCGGGCAAAAGCTAGTTTTCTATAAAAACGGCAAAAAACCATGTCTGTTTTATGGGAGCCCCTCTTAAATATTTATTTTATTTTGTTTTTAGTATTTTTTATTACAGCGACAGCAGAAATACATAAATTGTAAAAAATTCAACTGTCTAGCTATCGCTGTTCTTGAGATACAACCTGTTGACACGGCTGTTGTCTGTTTGGTCTGTTGTTTGCCGGTTGCTGCGGCCTGTGGAGACGGACGGAGAGACAGCGAAGTCTAAGTAATAGGGTCCCGTTCTTACCCTTGGGTACGGAACCCTAAACCATCAAATGACTCCTCCCCCTCTGAGTGGAGCGGAAGGGAGTGTCAGACTTCTACTGACTAAAAACTCACCCTGTAACTTCAGTTGCTCTTATGATCCGGCTGCGGTATCTCGTTAGAGTACCTCAGGCATCACAAACTTATTTTTAGTAGATTAAGCAAAGAATTACACAGAAACAAAGCTTACTTTATTTTAGCTTTAATTTACTTTTATATAATTTTTTATTGTAGAAGAAGACACTGACTCCTGAAACACAGGCTTTGCCTAGCTCAGAAGTCAGGGTTAAATTCTACAGTGTATCGTTATATTGATGTCAATAAAAATATTTGTATTTGTATACATGCGCTCATTATATTTTTTTATATAATTACATAAAAACACAAACCCCTACACAATACTCACACATTATATAAATGCGAGTAAAAAATGTTATATATATTTTTTTAATTTTTACTTTATTCTCTTTATTAATTTTATAAACACTATTTTGCGTCTAAGCTACTCGACGTCCGTATGTTACTGCAGGGACACAGCAGAATATCAGCGCCAGGTATTTACAGCCTGGCACATGCTGAACTAGGAACCCATTTGGTGCAATCACGAGACACACACCGCACTTTTTACGTCAGTTTTTTTTTAACGTATGTGCGTAAGTGTTACTTTATCTATTTTCATAGTTTTACTCAAACTGCATGTTATATTTTTTGTTTTGTTATTATTTTTTTGTTTTGAGTAATTATTGTTTTTCTTTTTATTATGTGAATTGTATTTTGTGTCTTAAATAAACGTTTTATCTATCTATCTATCTTAGAACATTCTGGTAATCCTATCAGGAGGATGATGAATTTTAAGGTACGGAATGTAAATCTTTTTTTTATTGATAATAGGCCCGCGTTTGACCACCATCTCACCTGATGGTAAGTGATGATGTGGTCGAAGATGGAACACGCTTGCCTAGAAGTAACCTATTCACTCTTGACTTAAAGACCCCCAGGTTATAGCGATCAGGAAACACAGACTCCGGCTGGGAATTCCACTCCTCTGCAAAATCAAGGTGTTTTAAGTTTATCCCGTCTAGCGTTGTAATTCTCGTCCTTATAGTTCCCCGCGCTGATCTCATAGGTCAAACCAGTCACAGCGTAATAGATCTATGATATTCTTTATTGCCTTCAAACACCTACGCTTATGCCAACACCCACTGGAAACACGTATTTATTTGACTTATTGAATGATATTCATAGAATCATCTTTATATACGGACCAGACTAGAAACCAAGTAAAAATACCTTTCGTTTTTCGGGCGGGAATTCATCTAATGACTCCTTAGTTGTGCGTTTTGCTAAGAAGTGGACTTCCCTGCTGGAGTCTGTGTTTCCTGATGGCTGTAACCTGGCGGTATTCAAGTCAAGAAGGTTACTAGAACCTAAAACGGGATATTTACCATAATCTGGAAACAATGAATACATATTATGTATTCATTGTTTCCAGTTTCCGATATTTCGGCACTGTTGCATGATCTCGGATGAACTATGGCGCTTGCACCATTAACAAATAATACACACGGCTAATATGTTGTTTTAAGTTCTTATGATACCGCTAGTCTACATGTCAGTTTAAAAACTCAATAAGCGTAAGTGTGTTTTATCTTTGACCGCATCATCGCTGACCACAGGTGTGACGGTGATCAAATTCAGGCCTAAGTTTAAAGACTAAAATGACGCTGATCTAAACGCCCTGTGTTTAGAGCAGCGCCTAGGACCCTGAATTAGATACCTGCGTCATCCAGGTCATCGAACTCGTCAACTAAAGCTATAATTTGGTCCCCAATGATTAACTAACCACGGTACTAGTCGTACCACAGACCACATAATAACAGGCGGGCGAGTCATCATGACTGACAGTTCCAAGGTCTACCTACCACAGATAAGTACACAGGGTAGATCGTGGAGGCTTCTGTTGTTTAGGAAATTGTTTTGTCTTGTTATAACGATAAAACAGCCAGAGTTATGGCCGACTATAAATGTTCTGTACGACATAAATATAGCTCCGCACCGGAGGGGTTTTTGTACGTTTTCAAAATAAAAGATTGTATCATTTCAAAATCATTATTCCAAATGAACCATAAAAGTTATAATTTTTACATTTATTAATTAAAACATTAGAATAATTACTAAAACATTACTTAAATAAAAACCCTAAACTACATAATATACACATCTAAAAATAAACTAAAATATGTCATCCAGAAATTCGTGTGCATCGCTGTCCGCTGGCAATGTGCCCAAAAGACTGGCGGCATTGCCACGTTGTATGGCAATGCTTAACCTCTGTCCAAGGTAAAAGCCAGCCTTTGGGTCACGCGAAGTGTCAACTAGGCGTCTGGATAGATCTTTAAATAATTTTTGAACACTCGGAACCCACGACCCGAAGGTTTCAAATAAAATAAAAATGTATAAAGTATGTACTTTCTGGAAATGTATCTAAAGTTCACCAACCTTTCTCCGTTCTCAGCCTGGTTATATACCCATTCCCTCTCTTAATTCTCATAGAGAAAAGGCCTGTGTCTCAGCAGTGATAATGTGTCTATGTATCTTAAAATCAAGCATAATATGTTTAATTTATACCTACATAGGCATGGATATGCGTAAAACGCTCTGTGAGTCACTAGTTTTTATTAAACTAAAATGTGTATGTGGCGAACATTCTCTGTGGTAATAATAGATCCAACATGTACTTTTTATAGTTGATAGTCTTGCGTTTGACCATAATCTCACCTGATATTAAGCGATGAGTGTTATAACTATCAGGAAACACAGACTCCGGCAGGGAATTCCACTCCTTAGCTGTACGCACAATGAAAGTGTTCCCAAAACGTTTAGTGCGTATGGGTGGGATGTCCACCATGTAACGATGGCGCATCGCCGTTTGTCTTGTAGTCCGATGATGGAACGGGCTTGGTGGAATAAGACTGTGCAATTCCATCGCACACTACCCGAAATGTAACCTATAGAAAACTGATAAGTACTGTTTTGTTTTAACCCTAATTCTCTACAGGTCTGATGTTCCTAAATGTATTAAAAAAATCCGGCCAATTGTATGCGAGCCCCCTTAAATACTTATTTTATTCTGTTTTTTAGTATTTTTTGTTATAGCTGCAATAGAAATACAATCGTCTATGAAAATTTCAACTGTCTAACTATCACGGTTCAGCATACAGCCTGGTGACAGACAGGCAGCGGAGCCTTAGTAATAGGGACCCATTTTTACTCTTTGGGTAAGGAACCCTAAAAAATATCCATAGTAATATTATTAATGTGAAAGTAACTGTCTGTCTGTTACCTTTTCACGCCTAAACCGCTGAAGCGATTTAGATGAAATTTGGCATAGGGATAGTTGAGGACCCTGGGCAGGACATAAGATTTTGTAGTGTATTCGTTTTTATCCCAGAATTCCCACGGGATTGAGATTTACGCGGGAGAAACCTCCCACGCGAACGAAGTCGCGAGCAAGTCATTTTACGAGTAACCGAGCACTAAGTTTTTAGAAATCATTTAATGTTCGTTTGACGATAAAATTAAATTATTTATAGTTTTTATGTGTTAAGAGGGTCATATTTTTAATTTTGTTACCACAGTATTACGAGTATATTATTCATAAAGGGTAACAAGAGATTACCTATTTCACTATGAATAATGTAAGTCAGCTTTACACCGGGCTAGCATCCTACTAATATTATAAATGCGAACTTTTGTGAGTATGTATGTATGTTTGTTGCGCTTTCACGCAAAAATTACTGAACGGATCTCAATGAGTAGTAGTAGGTAGATAGTTGACATCCTGGAATAACACATAGGCTACTTTTCATGCCAACGGATTTACGCGGGAAAAATCTTCCACGCAAACGAAGTCGCGAGCATAAGCTAGTATTATATATTTAGTTTAAGCATCTGCAGTTATTTCTATTGTTCACTGTAAAGGAATATCATTAAGGCCTACATATAGATTTTCTATGCCGTTTAGAAAATCTATATGTAGATTGTATGATATTAAATGTTCGTCGACACACCCACGATACCGTTAAAATCCGGCGTGTGCTGAAACCTTTTGTTATTAATACCAAACAAATAAATGTTTCTACCAATTCCAACATCCACGTGTTTTAATACATCTAAAACCCACCTAAACCATACTAGCGACCTCGATAATACATTTTGACCTATACACGATTTCAAACCCTTTCGGACCGTATAGAAAATATCACGGCGTACCGTTCCCAGAATTAGAGCTACCCATATTTCAATTAAAGAAATCAAGCGGTCACTTCTACCACTTTCAGTCGACTTCAAAAAACAAAAGTGGTTCTCAATTCGGTTGAATTTTTACACGATAAGGGACTGTCAGACTTGAACTGACTAAAACCCACGGTATTCCTTCAATAGCCCTTTACGTTCCGGGGTCACGGTAATGAGACAGGTCCCATGACCCCGGCAGGCTTCGGCCCTCTACAGGAGGGGCCTCGTCATCTTGCTGACGCTCTTTGAGGCGCGCGTGGAACACAACGCGCCGTCGACCCGGGCACGGTCCATGGTCGGACAGCGAGTTGCCCTTTACTCGCTGTCCGCATCTACGGTGGCCGGAGATCGTCGGCCGACGTCCGACGCCGTGGGCGTTTACCACTGCGGCTGGGCTGGAGGGAGGACGCTATCCTCTCCCTCACGCGGCCCGCTTCCTCCTTCGATAGCATGACTGCTTTGCAGAAGGAGGCGACCGCTTCCCACTCCGTCTCACCCCGCAGCATGGCCTCGACCAATGCCGGGCGCGAAAGACCAACGGCTTAGCGAGGAACGGTGGAATCGCAACATATTAAGATTACCCATGCACAGACTGACTTAGGCGAGTGTTGCTTCACCTTCAAGATCGACCAATCCGACTGTTACTATTTAGCCAGTGTACAAAACATAAAATAAAGCAATTATTGTTACAAGCTGAGGTTCGGGATAGAAATAATTAACGACAGTTAAGCCGAAATTATCATTTTAATTAAATAAACACAGTTATTCGCACTACAATACTTGTCACTTAACACTTAAATCACACTAAAATTCGCTTGTAGTTTCGATGATATCGCATCGTATCTTCTTATAAGACTGCCGTCTGCGTTCCTTTGCGATCTATTTACTCGTATACCCCGATCTATGTGTTCTAGAATATTCTTGCACAATCGACTCACTGCCTATACTATCATCCATATATAACTGCTACTTGCCGCCAGATGGCGTTAGTGTCTCGAACGTACTAGAGGTCGGTCGATGTTTCTTGATATACTCAGTACTGCTACTCGCCGCCAGGTGGCGTTAGTGTCTCGAACGTACTAGAAGTCGGTCGATGTTTCTTGATATACTCAGTACTGCTACTCGCCGCCATGTGGCGTTAGTGTCTCGAACATTCTAGATTTTGGTGAAAGTTTCTCAACGTACTTCGCTTAGCGACTGGCGTAGCAATATCTATACTAATATTATAAAGCGGAAAAGTTTGTTTGTTTGTCTGCTTGAACGCGCTAATCTTTGGAAGTACTGGGTGGATTTGGATGCAATTTGGTATGGAAGTAGCTTGAAGCTTGCGAAAGGTTCGAAAGGTTATAGGCTACTTTTACCCGACTGAAAAAAAGGAGAGTTATGTTTTTACCGTGATAAAATCCACGGGAGCGAAGCCCCGCGTGAGTACTAGTGTTAAATAAATAAACAGCTCTCCGTAATATACTGGCTTAACTAGAATGCGGGTAAAAATGACTGTGTTGTAAACTAGTTCAGTTTCAATGTAAAATATTAGAAAAGGTATTTTAACAAATTATTTCCACGAAATTTTATTGTAAATTGACAATTGGATGTTAATTTTCATTTCAGAAATTATCCGTTTGAACATTTCACTTTCGCCGAATTTAAATTACCTAAATTGGATTACAGTAAATCATGTTTTAATAACGGATACTGTTCAGAAGACAGATATCGAGACAGCAGTTAATTTAAAAGGTATCATACTACCTATTTAGTTACTGTGTTGTGGTACATTCGACTAGCCTTTATTTTATTTCGGGGAAACATCATTAAATGATGCCTCCCGTTCTGAGTTGAGTTGAAGGAAGTCTCAGACTTCTACTGAAATATTGGCCAAGTGCGAGTCAGACTCGTTCAGGTTCCGTAGTAACTACGCCAAATAACTTTGTTTTTCATAGTGTTGGTATGAATTACAAAGTTTTATTTGCGGTTTTAAAAAATATGCTATATCTCAAAAACTGCTGACCCGATATCGTTCAAATCAATTTTCATTGAAAGTTCACATTAAGGTCATTTTCCCACATATATTTTTTTTAGATTTTTCACTTCATTATTATAGAAGTTGGGGTGGACACATTTTACCACTTTGGAAGCGCATATCTTTTAAACGATTGACTTTATGAAAAAAGGTTTTAGAAACCTCCATGTCATTTTTAAAGACCTGTCTATAAATACCACACACGCGTAGGTTTCATGAAAAAATATGTTTTCAGTTTCAGTTCCATACATGGGGAGCTCCCCTTCATTATAAAAATGTTTTTGTTTTTATAATGCGAAAAGCGGTTCATAGAATACATATACCTACCGAATCTCACATGTATAGTCCTAATAGTTTCATAATAAAATAGCTGTGACATACGGACGGACAGACAGACAGACATGACGAAACTATAAGGGTTCCGTTTTTTGCAATTCGGCTATGGAACCCTAATAAAAATCAACCCTTCCTAAAAAATCGTAGCTGACAGGCAATGGCCCTACCTGGCCCCGTATTTACTGCTGACTGCTCTCTGGGACGCATTGAACATAATACGCCATCCACACAGGGTATTTGGGTAGCCTAGAAGATTACACACAGTTAGCTAATTTTTTTTTTTATTGTTTCCTTTATATCTATAACCGGGGAGTCTTTACGTCAAGTGTGAATAGGTTACTAGTACGTTAGCGTGCTTCTTCTTCAACCACATCATCACGTCAGATGGTGAGTTAAACACGAGCCTATACAGAAAAAAGCGCGGGAAAGTCAAGGGAAGAAGGCGCGATTTTTTTGAAACAAAAAATTTAATTTATTTTATTTTATTTCTAGTGTTTACATAACTACTTAATTATAGTTTTTGGAGTTCATTATGATGGGGAGAGTTAAGAAGAGGAAGAAAAGTGGGAAGGATCCCCCTGGGGATTCCCTCGAAGATGATGCTGACACTGGGTCGTTGCGCTCTATGCAGTCGGCCACATCTGAAGCAGAAAAAGAAAAGGATACGGACAAGTACATTGAATACAGAGTACCTGACTACACCCGGTCTTATCCAGAGTCTGGTGGAAACTTTGAATATATTGTATTCATCGAAAGTCAGAATCAAGTCCCGATCGGAGACCGTGATATGATGTCGTTAGCCACTAACTTTAAGAAATACAATAAAGGGGTTAAGCAACTTATCCGAATGAATCGGCACAAAGTTGGCGTTATTTTCGAGCGTCCGACATTTGCCAATGCTGCGCTCATAAATAAAAAGTTTTTAGATAATTTTAAACTCAAAGCCAGCATTCCAGCCTCAGCTACTGAAATTACTGGAATCATCTAGCATGTCCCAATAGATCTCTCGAATGAGCAAATATATTCAGCTATATCCAGCTCCAAAAATATAATATCAGTAAAAAGATTTCTGCGTCGGACTATTACAGGAAATAAAGTCACCTTTGAACCTACCAAGACAGTGAGCATCACCTTTTCGTGCGTCTCCTTGCCCGACAGCGTGGACCTGAACAGCTGGCGGTTTGAGGTACGGCCGTACATCCCGCCGGTTAAGCAGTGTCTGCAGTGTTTGAGGTATGGACATATAGCCAAATTCTGCAAAAACAGCATCAGGTGTTCCATATGCGGAAAAGATCATAGCTATAAAGAATGTACGATTGCCCCAACAGAAGCTACATGCTGCCAATGTAAAGGAAACCATATTGCTATTTCTGCAGAATGTCCTGTCAAAAAAGCTAAGATAGAAGAAAATAAAAATAAAATTCAGAAAAGATCTTATGCTGATGTATTAAATGAAAAGTCATTCCCTCCTTTAACTAACAAAAACCCTGCTGAACAACTTAAATTCCTAATTCAAACAGATCAAATACAAAACATTTTAATTCAGACCCTCCTTACTTTAATTTCACAAAATCGGAACAAAGAAAGTTCCATTACAAATGAAAATATTAAAAAAGTTCTCTTAGCAACAATACAGAGTGATAATAACATTAAACAATCTTAATTATGGATCAGTTAAATATTGTACAGTGGAATGCTCAGAGTATTCGTAGTAATCAACTTATTTTTTCTCATTTTTTAATTGAGAACAATATTCATGTAGCTTTACTTTGTGAAACTTGGCTTAAGCCTGAGATGCGTTTTAATATTAAAGATTATAATACTGTTAGATTAGATTCTGGTAATAGCCATAATGGCGTAGCTATATTAATACATAATTCATTACAGTACAAAAAAATTGATACTTTATATGATGACTCTATACAAAATATTGCAATATGTTTAAAATATGGTGCTAAGGAGCTTTCTTTGGTGTCATTTTATATTCCTAGTAATTGTAATCCATCCTTTTCTAAATCAAAGCTGGATAATTTAATCAAAAGTATTCCTGGCCCTGTTTTGATTGGTGGGGATTTTAATGCCCATCACTCAGCCTGGGGCTGTAGTACACAGTGCAGTCGTGGTGTTGACGTTATTGAAAGCATCAATGATAACAATCTTGTGTTGCTGAATAATGGAGATATGACTACAGTAGGCTCAGATAGGTGGCAGAGAAATGCCCTTGATTTAACCTTAATATCACCCTCGTTGGCTTTGTCTTGTAGCTGGTCAGTGCATGATATTCCTCTTGGTGGATATCATTTGCCTGTAATTACAAAAATTGTATTTAATAATTTTATTTTTTCATCCAATGATCTTTCAAATCTGCCTGTTCATGTAAATTTTAAACTAGTTAATTGGGAACTTTACACAGCTAAAGTAGACAATCTATTACAAAATTTTGTGGTTAATCACCAAAACCCTTTACAAACTTATAAAGAACTTATTCATATCTTAAATAAAGCTATACAAAATTCTGTTCCATGTTCTGATATTTCTCCTATACAAACTACTTCTAGTGCCTCACTCAATACATCTAGAACTTCTAAAAAGAAAAAACGCAGTCCACTTCCATGGTGGAATAACAACTGTACTAGGGCTGTAGAAGATGCTAAGAATGCTTACATACAGTTTAAACATGACCCCTCACAAGAAAACTATGTTGAATTTAAAAGGCGACAAGCTATTAAAAAGTTGATTTTAAAAAAAGAGAGGTATTTGAGTTGGGTAACTTTATGCGAGTCTTTTAACAGAACAACTCCTTTAAGTAAAATTTGGGGTATTTCTAAAAAGTTTAATAGAGCATATGTACCATCTTGCAATAATGTATATTCATGGATTTTTGATTTTCTTAAAAAATTCACACCTGATACTGTAGAGGCCCCCTTTCAATCACATGATCATTTACCAACAGCAGCATGCTCAGATTATTTAACAGACCCATTTACTATGCAGGAATTGAAAGCTGCAATTTTTTCCAGGCGTGATACAGCTTTTGGCCTCGATTGTATGCCATATAAAATGCTTAAGAATGTTTCATTGCAAGCCTTATTTTTGGTTTTAAAAGTTTTCAACTTACTTTGGTTTAATGAAATTATACCTTTAGACTGGAAAATTGATTGTCTTATTCCGATTTTAAAACCTAATAAAGATAAAAACAAATCTGATTCTTATAGACCTATAGCTTTAACCTCTTGTATAGGAAAGATTTTTGAGCAGTTACTAAAGCAAAGACTAGAGTTTTACATAGAAAGTAATAATTTATTACCATCTAATCAGCTTGGATTTCGTAGAGGAAGGTCAACACATGAATGTATTTCTCATTTGCATCTTGATATTTTTAATGCTCGTAAAATGGATCATGAGTGTGTTGCTGTTTTTGTTGACATAGTTGGTGCTTTCAATAACGTCAATCATCACATTTTGTCACTTGAACTCCGTTCACTTGGCATACCTGAAAAAATAGTTTCATGGATTTTTAATTTTTTACATGGTAGAGAATTTTATGTTTAAGTGGATAAGCAATTAATTGGACCCCGTTTTTCGTATAAAGGGGTGTGTGAAGGTGGTATTTTGAGTCCATTAATTTATGTGCTTTATATACATAAGCTTAATATGGTTTTGGGTAGCAAAGTACTAAATTTACAATTTGCTGATGATTTGGTTATTTATACATCTGGTCCGGATATGGATGAGAATAAAAGTAATATTAATGGGGCTTTGAATAATATGAGTAAATATTTTCATTATTTAAACTTAGAAATTAGTCCAGATAAATCAAAAGTTGTTGTTTTTGGTGAAATAGATTTTGATTTAGGAATTTTTTATGATAACTTTGAACTTCCCATTGTTAATGAATTTAAGTACTTAGGAGTAATTTTTTCTGCCAATCTAACATGGAATAAATATGTTGATTACATACTTGGTACAGCAAATAAAGCGTACAATTTTATAAAATCTGTGTCAGTACATGCTGATCCTAAAATTTTGTTAATGTTATACAAATCCTTAGTCCGTAGTCATTTTGAATACGGTTTTTTGTGTTTTGGGTCTGATCAGAGACTTATCCGTAAACTTGATGTCTTACAGAATCATAACTTGCGTTGCATTACAGGTGCCATGAAAACAACACCTATCAACTCCTTACAAGTAGAGTGTAATATTCCTCCACTGAAAATTAGATTTCAGTACTTAAAATCTAAATTTCTTTTAAGGCTTTTGTCATATAATAGCCACCCTCTTTACAGAAAACTTTCATTTTATCATACAGTTTATAATCCTTCAAATAATATTAACATTCCCTATTTACTTCATGATTTCTCTACTACAATTACACTTAATCAGCAACATGAACTTTACAAATGTATTGACACTTGGACTTGTTATTCTGGCAAGTACAATAGTAAATTTATAGATATGAATATTATTATAAAGCATGATTTGAAAACCAAGGAAGAGGTGTACCAGTTATTGAATGAGCATTCTGACTATCAATGTATATACACTGATGCTTCTAAGAGCAGCACAAATGTCGCAATGGCTATTTACATACCTTTTAATAAGACTGGTCATGGTGTAAGGTTGCCTGATGTTTTAACTATATTTTCTGCTGAGGCGATGGCTATTTCAGTTGCTTTGGATTTCATAAGTGAAGAGAACTCTGGCTTCATTTCTTGGCTTATTATAACGGACAGCATGAGTGTTCTTATGGCATTGGATAACAACAAACTGGATGCTTCTACAAACTACATCATATATCGCATCAAAGAAAAGTATTTCACACTTCAATCAAGAGACTTTGATATCAAATTTTTGTGGACCCCTTCGCACATCGGAGTCAGTGGCAATGAAAACGCAGACACTTTAGCGAGAGCCATTGTTGACATAGGAAATGCAGAAATTAAATGTGTTGCCATACCTAGCTCAGATTTATTACCTAAGATCAAGGAAGATAATATTCGATGTTGGCTTGAAGATTGGCAGGAGACTCTGCAAATAAAAGGCACTTGGTATGCAAAAATCAATACAGCTATTGGTTCAGCTCCTTGGTTTACGAAGGCACAATTTCATAGAAGCAAACAGTTTTACTCTTTACTGACTCGGCTAAGATTTGGACATGGACGTTTTAATGCTCATCTGGCCAGAATGAAAATAATAGCTTCCCCTAAATGCACTGATTGCAACCTCGATAAAGATCAGACTCTTAATCACATTATTTTTGAATGCCCAGCGCACAATGTGAATCGTATAATATTGATTGACAAATTGCTTGAGATTTACAAAACACCGGCAAACCTCCCGCGCGACATTCAAGGATCGCTGGAAAATTTTTCTTCATATATTCCTTTATATAATTTTATTACATCTAGTGGGTGTAAAATTTGATCGGGACTTATATATATGGCTATGACATTCAATTATTGAATTGACATAACTCTTGGAAACATAGATGATACATATAACTTGGAAATGACCACATGGATATGACGATAAAACTTGATTTGACAAAAAAAAAATAAAAAAAGAATTAGATTGACGAAACATCTAACTATGGAAAAAAGAAGACATGGCATATGCCTTGATTAAAGAATATTAAGATAAGAATTTACTGATGACTTGGCTTTAGCCTTACTTTAATTTTATAGAAGAATACATAAATATGACGAGGCTGAATGGTCTTTAGACCGATGCCTGCCTTTATAAAGGCGAACAAATAAAAAAAAAAAAAACACGAGCATAGGCTCGTGTTTTTTTTTTTTTTTTTTTTATTATAGAATAAAAAAAAAACTTCTCGCAACCTTCGGAAAGTAATAAAAAAAATGTTTTTTCATTCAATTAATATTTATTTAATCAAACAAAGCTGAAAAAGAATACGTTTTATTATTTACTTTCCCAGAATCAATTCTCTTTGTTTCCAGCAATGGCTTTCATTACGATTCAAGTTATAAAAGTCATTGTAGCCGATTATGAATAGAAAGCAGGTGTACAAAAAAATGCCTGTTCACAATTGCAAATTTCAACACGTAGAACATAAAATTTTACCCGTATGTTACGTTAGGCTGGTTTCCCTTACGTGACTAAATTTTAACATGCCTCAAAGTATAGACATTTTGTTATAACACTAGACTTTAAGCAGGAATTTATGGGTATAAGACAGCCTAAATGGCTAGGCGCCCGTGGCGAAATAATAACAACCGCATCGGGTAGATTTTCAAATTTTAGCAATAATTGCGGAGAACAGTCTGTGGATAGACAATCTTAACATATTTTCTCGATGAATCAGATTTGTCCATGCCTCAGAAAGCACGGTGAATAGTTCATCCCCGGCTGTCTTTGTTTCATCTTTGACAGTCGTCATTACGGGTACGTTGAAGACATGACTGCGTGGTGATGATTCCTACCTTCTGCACATGTGGCTTCCCTGGCTTATTGCAATTACGTTATCGACTAGTGTCTGTGTAACTCCACTTTCGTGTCTTTTTATTTTTCCCTACGATAACACAGGCCGACAAAAATTTTAACTAGAAACCAGACTTTTCCATATCGTCACGATCACAACCGAAAACTCCAATCACTATAAAAGCTCATTCCTGTCACACATATGCTCAAATATCATTACCCTGTCAGTGTCCTCTTATAACTCCCGTTGACAATATAAAATATCTAGGCATAACTCTGGATAAGTTTCTTAACTTTAAAACGCATATTAATCTTCTTACAAGCCGGGTTAGGAAACTTATCTATATTTTTAAAAATCTACGATATGTGGCCAAGTTAACTGTAATACGCCGAGTCTATCATGCCCTTTGTCAATCTATCGTAACTTACTGTATTACCTGTTGGGGTGGCGCTGCAAAAACCACGATGAAGCCATTGGAAATAGCTCATAGAGCAATATTGAAAGTATCAACATTTAAACCTATACTTTACCCTACAACAACTCTCTACAAGGAATGGAATGTGCTTAACGTCAGACAACACTTTGTTTTGCAGACCATTCTTTTACAACACCGACAGACCCCTTTTACTAAAATCTCGAAACGACGACAGGACATTATATGTACCACTCCACCACCGAATTACAGCTTCACCAAAAGATTCTGTTATTACATTGGCCCGTATCTGTACAATAAGCTTAATGCAAGTTTACCAATCCATGCCTTGCCATATTCCAAATGCAAAACAACTGTTCGTTCGTTTCTTCTCTCCAAAACATATAGTGAGACTGAACAAATCTTACTTACACTGTCTTAAAAAGTCCTCTATTTCTAATCCACTGCAAACAAATTATTCGATGACACCAACATACCCAAACACATACACACGCATATATACACACTAACATACACGCACACACAAATCCGACTCACACATACCTCCTCACTTTCACATTCACACGACTCACTTACAATACATAAAAAAAGAAACATTAATTTTCTTTTATAAACTTCATCTTTGCTCACAATCTATTACTTAATAATAATGTATAACATAATCTTAGTAAATAATTTAATTTAATTTAATTTAATTTTGTAAAACACCAACCGGGGAGGCAAACTGTCTCTCCTTAATACAGGTTGCCCAGCAACCTAGCTAGGAGAACAGCTGGTCACCCAAAAAATTTGTCGATTTGTAATAGTAACAACATAAATTTTGCTAACATCATGTACAAATACCATTTGATGAAATAAACAATTTTATTTATTATTATTATATTATTATTATTATATATTTCCGAAGGTTTTCGATGCGTTGAATCCAAATCTGGCCTCAGAATTGCTCTATCACGTCAGGTTCCTGAGGTATCATAACCTGAAAGTGCAAAAAGTACCGTTTTTGCCCGATTTTGAGGTTATGTAGAAACACGAATAATTTTTTCTTAAAAAAAAAATAAAGGTTACCATATTGAAGAACAAGTCTTCCTCTTTCAAATTTGATTTTTCTTTTTGTTTCATTTTTATTATTAATTTATACTTCATTATTGTAGTCTAATGTTGTCGCTTCTTAAGTTTATTTTAAAATAATGTAAAGCTTTTTTGTGAATGGTAGTCTAGACTACTAGACTCTTAGTTTTGTTTAACAATTTTTTATTTGTAATTCCATTGTGCTGTATTAATTGGTAACTATCTATACTGTCCTCTCATACCTAATTAACATGTATTATGGATACATTGTAAGAATTATATTTTAAAAGAGTTTCTTGCCGGTTTTTCTCCATAGAAAATGACCAATTTTGAATCGTGCCCTAACTGCTGACGTTTTGTAAGTGTCCATGTAAGCCTATGTGAAATAAAAAAATTCGAGTTTGAGTTAGTTTGAATTTGAGTTTATCTTACACCAGTAACACCACCATATGCTTTTCATATGATTGGACCAATACAAATTGTATGGACTTTAAAAGAAACGTTGACCTCTGAATTTGTTTCAGTGTTTCTTCTCAGAGTAGCCAGTTAGAAAACAGGCCTCATCTAGCTAAACTTAAGAAGCAAAACATCATGACGTGTAAAAGTGTTATTTATAAACAATTTACAAAACAAATATTTCATTTCAGTCTTCCCTTGAATCGTTTTACTCAGTTAAGATGAACATATTCTTAACGGTTATTACGGGTAATCCGAAGCCGGAAAAACTGGTACCGGTCTTGCTCAGGGGTATAATTCTTCTAATCGTGTTGGTAGTAAGGTCTAACGACCTTATACACCCTAGTGTCAGAGTTTCTAGACCGCCTCAAGGGCCTCTGATGTGGTCTATTTTGACGACCGCCATTTGGCGACCGGACCACCGGCTTATACGTGCCTTCCGAAGCACGAAACCATCTTTTTATCAGACAATTAGGTGATTCAGGCCTGCAGTGTCCTAGCCAAACTGGAAACAACTTTACAAAGTATGCTTACCGCGGGTATCGAACCCACGACCACCGGGTCACAAGGCAAACGCCTAAACCACTCGACCGCGGAGGCAGTTAATGTTACCCAGCAGCTGGGTAGTGAAGCTTAGTTAGACAGTCGTTCCATGTACTGTTACTCAGACTGTTACGTAGATTGGAAGCCAATCCTGATATAATTGAGAAAACGCTAAATGGATGGTGATACTACCATCGCTCTGACCTTCAAGATACAATTATGAAAATATCTAGTTTTAGATCCATTCAGATCTTGTATAATAACGAGCCAAACCCGGCTTGGTCGCCCGCTATTCAGTATAACCTCCATACAAACTTTCGCCCCTTTTGTACCCCTTTACGGGGAGAAATTTCTTAAATAATTTCTTAGTTGTCATTTTCAATTCATTATCTACTTCTAAAACAGCAAGTCAAAAGGTTATATAGTTTTTGAAATTTCGTGATTGATGTGTGAAAGTTTTTTCTTATCGACTTTGAATGACTTCGATGGGCATAGTGTAAAGGTTTTTGATGCACTCTAAAAAGTTGATCAAACTTTTGACACCTCGCTCAAATTTGGTACCGAACGGACCTATAAGTTTAAAACTGTGGAGTTTCTTGCCATTTCTTCTCCATAGAAAATTACTGAATACTCCATACTCCATAGAACTGACATGAATGATGAATGAAAAAAGATATATTGAGTTTTAAATTTGAGTTAAAGTTGCAATTGCAGCAGTCAATCCTGGTCTGAGGCTTTTCCATAATGGCCACTACAATTCCCAAGAGACAATCCGTCTTAAAAAAGCGCTGCCTAAATGACATGACGTCTAAATAAATAATATAAATGTATGACGTGACATGTCACGTCACACTCTTGACGCTACATCTGACGTGACACGACGTGAGTTTCAAACTGTCATGCGTTGTATTGCGTAATCGGTGAGACGGGAGGGGAATTCGAATTGAGTTGTTAGCGGCTTAAGTGTATGGGGAACTTAATTTACATGTGTGCCCTTTTTATCTACATAAAAATTGACAAGGCAGTTTCTGACTTCCGAAGAATAAATACAATTTGGAAAGTGTTTTTCATATGTAATTATGAAAGATTTACACTTTCTCTTTTTTGTTCAGTTTAAATGAAATGAGGCTGGTGTTTCCTAGCTAACTATCCTGAGAATAAAAGGTATTTCAAATTTCATCATTGCAGATTGTTAACTTTGACCCAGATCACAAAGTCAACAATTTTCAATAAAATAACGACATTTCTTACTCTATCCAGAGCGGTAGATGTCATTTCATGATTATCACCCAAATAAAAAACCTTTTGTTCAATGTAAAACTTTAAACTTGTATCGCACGGTATATGGAAGTATAGATGTATCCAAAAATAAAGACATATTTAGCAGACTTTTAAAGAATCTTCAACACGAACACAAGAACAATTATAACTCATCTGAAGTTCTTAAGAAACTCGAGTGACTTCCAATACGTCATCGCCGGAAGGGAACTTAGACCTCTTGTCTCTGCTTACTGTGTCCCGATGAATCCCAAAAACCTCCACTTATCTTAAATAACGTTTCAAGTTCCTTAAAAATTTGAGGCTATAAGTACCGAGTCACTCCCGTCAGTAGGACAAGGACAAACTCTTTCTTCTTTCAAAAATATTGGAAAAGACCTCTATCTCAGTTCTTAAAATTTTTCATGTTTAGTATGATTCTTAGCCTTTAATATATATATATATATATATATAATGTATTGAGTATGTAGTTTATGACTTATGTATTGTGTATACGTGAATATTATATATTATTGATTTTATTAACAGCTTACAATAATGATTATATCAGTCTATCTAAATATTAAGAATGACAGACCTCAGCGTAGATTATCTCGAACTATCGGCTACGTTAATCATTCACAAACACACACACTAACACTTACACATACACGTTCACTCATACACTATACAAATGACAATACACAGAGATCTGTATCTCAAGCTGCAAGATAGCATAAAAGATTCTATGAGCGGCATGTGTAGACCGGGCAGTAATTGCATCCTCTTTAATGAAATGTTACGACGAATGAGGTCGGAGTTCATTCTTGTAATCTCGTGTTGTGTTGTGGACATGGATTTGTGTATGCAACGTCTTTGTTAATGGATTTAGTATCGTAGTATCAGAAAAATTGATAGAATATATTTTATAGTACTTTAAAATCGGTTACACAAGTCTTTTTTGTGTTGCTACCAGATCAAAAAGTTTACCTATAAACTCACTGAGAAAACTTGAAATTTATCCAAAGGTTGTTTTAAAAAGACCGCTTTAAACGATAAGTCTGGTAAGTGAAACACTTTTTAACCGACTTCTAAAAAAGGAGGAGGTTCTCAATTCGGATGTTTATATATATTTTTTTTTATGTTTGTCCGGGCGACCGGGCATAACTACGTCGCTTACCAACCTATTTGAAAAACTATTTTGTTAGAAAGAGTATACTTCCCAAATGGTCCCATGAAAATTTTATCGAAATCAGACAAGCTGTTTCTGAAAAATCAACATAAGTCTAAAAAAATATTTACATTGACGATCTTTTCGTTTACTCTGCATTGCGTTTTTTGTTCGCGCATAACTCCGTCATTTACTTTTTTAATTTGAAAGGGTATACTTTCTAGCTGGTCCCATTGTTAGGACAGATCCTAACGTGATGAAAATGATGATGGAATCATGGAGAAATCGAGGGAACTCTTTAAATATTATAGGCACACCTATAGCGTTTAGGGTATTTCTTATAGTAACTTGTGCAGTTGCTCTCGAAAAGCACCATTTGGGGAAGTGGAACTGATGATGAAGACCACAGATAGCCACCGAAACTACTCAATAATAAGTATTTTTGGATTGCGATTCGATTACTTCAATATGGATGCTAAGCACTTTATGCTCGTCACAGTGCATATGGTGAAGTAGAGCTGATGGTGAAATACCTCCTCAAAAATTAACAGCTCTGCGTTGGGAAAAGCAATATTTTGTAAAAGGTGATAAGTAGTAGACATTTTGTAACTAGATTAATTACAAGCTGACCCACTAAAAAGCGCGAAAATAAAACTTTTTTTCAAAAAATAAAACCGACTTCCATATCAAAACACTACAAAGCCAAAAATAATTTTAATTTCGGAAGGCGGTGTGAAAAAAAAAGAAAATACAAAACCAATAACACCGACTACCGAAATTAAAATTATTTTTGGCTTTGTAGTGTTTTGTTATGGAAGTCGGTTTTTAGTTGATAAGTCCTGATTTAATTGTGTTTGAAGTAAAATATAGAGTAAAAGATCTACCTATAAAAGTTAACATGAAATATATATTTTATTTCCTTTTTAAAGAATCTTCTCAGATCACAGATAGGGCACTCTGGAGTCCATACAACTATGATCAGGGCCCATAGACACATTATTTGTAAACACTATGTATGAATTACTTCACACTTGTTTGAACTCCGAACCGTCCAAGTGTTTGAAACCGTGGTTTGACGGACAAAAACACAAGCCGGCTCGGACCCGAAGGCTGTCATCCGGAACTGTGTGGAAAGAGTAGCTCTTTGCTTTATTAAATTCTGAATTTAAAGCTACACTGTTTAGAGTTTGTTTATGTAATTGTACCGAGCGCTTCAAAAGTGCTTGGTCATACATTTTGTATTAGACTAGTAACACAGTATAAAAAGTTCCGGACCCGAAGCATATTAGTTATTTATTTTGAATTTGTTTATTGTTTTGTATGGGCCTAGTTTCTTGAAATAAAGGATATATTATTATATTTTACACGCAGTACTCGCTTCCCGAACGGCATTATTTGGTTGCACGTAATTTCGAATCAGTGATAATGATAATTTTTTAAACCATTCGTTTTAATATAGAGAAAATAATAATTTATTCATTCATTTATTTATTCAAGTAGGTAATATGTGTGTAACAACAAGTAAGAACAACGCAAATTAGGTCTATCAAATTGTTACTGTCTTAATCTATATGTGCAAAGTGAACAATTTATATAATTGAATAAGGATTAATGATAAATTGGAGAAAATAACAGTAAAAAATGTATAAATTTAATTTTAATAAATCTTTAATATTAATAAAAATAGGTACTGTTAATTTTTCAGCGTACCTAAAAACATTGTTTTGATTTATCTCTATTGGTTTACGTGGCGCACGCTTGTAAAGTGCCCTGTCGGCATGATTTTTTTCTACGTATTCAACATATTTTATGTCATATTTCAGCCAATTTACACAAACTCTTAATTAATTATACACCTAAACATGCTTCATGAAGCATTTTGTCTATTAGTGGAAATCACATGAAAATCCATTGGATTAGTTTTTGAGTTTACAGCGAATAGATAGACTGGGGAGGACATAGTTTTATAATATGTAGTGAAACAAATAGTTCAAAAGTAATCATCGTCCCATCATCAACTGCTGAAACTTTTTCAAATTTTGCTAAGGTCTTTGCTTGTATATTTTATTGTTTTTCTAAATTTAATAAACGAGACCCACATCACTCCCACATAGACTGCTAATCTACCATTTTAACACAGGCCTACCCAAAAAGTCACCAAATTGTTATACAGCATAAATTCGAAGCGTCAACCCTTTCAGTGCAAGATTGAGTTTGTGCTGAACAAATACACGTGCAATTCGTGTGCTATCTCAATCTACAGTAACAAGCCTCTGGCAGTTGACGCGTCGGTAATGGAGGGTACCACTCATAGATAGATCGGTACCAAACATTACCAGCGCACAAAACTGCTAAAAAACAAATAGGTTACTTCTAGGCAAACGTGATCCATCGTCGGCCGAATTACACGTCACTTTATCAATCCCATTTATCTGTTTGATTTTGATTATTTTTGCTGAAAACGTGTCACTTAGTTCAGTTCCTTAGCTCTAAAAGCAATTTAATTTATGTAGAGAAATTCCTACGTTAAAAAGGCTGCTATTATTATTTGTCATTTAAATATCAAAGTTAAATAACCTGCGAATTGATCTAGATTCTTTATGCTCTGGTATGCCCGAGATGAAAACGATTTTTGAGTTGTGTTTGAGGCATTAAAATTGTCTTATAAATTAAATCTGCACATTATTATGGATATTTACGATCTAGTTTTTGTTTCTGGAATATCTACCAAAGGAACGGATTCTCTGGACTAATAAATAATCATTCTAAGTTATTATTGATGCCATTTGTATTATTAGACATTCGCGCCGTGTAGTAGCTACTTCAAATTATATACCCAGGAATATATTCCGCTGTTATTATCGCTAGGAGAATCATCAAATGGAGTAACAAGACTATACAACCTTTTAGTGAAATAATTATTTATACTATTATAACTTACACCTTTTTTTTCGGGTGGGAAAATCATCGAATGACTTCTCCCGGTCTGGGTGGAGCGGAAGGGTGTGTGAGACTTCTACTGACTAAAAAACCCACCCTGTTCCTTCAGCTGCCCTTAAGTTCCGGGGCCGCGGTATCTCGTTAGAACATTCCCACAACCCCGGCAGGCAATGGCCCTATGGGGCCCCGTCACTAGTGCTGACAACTCTTTGAGGCGCGCGTGGAACACGATTATTACTTACTAGCTGACCCGTGCCCACTTCGTTGGGCGTTAAATATATTTTGTGATGCAATTATGTTGTGTAGTTCTTAGTAGGTACTAAGTATTATTTAGGTTATATTAATTGATGAAGACTTTTAAACTACCTATCTCCTAAATTACGCAACCAAATAATGTACTTTAAACGACTAATTTTATCTTCATATAGTTATCTTGATGACAAAACCATTTATTTTGATATAGATTCATGTTTTCTTCATGAAAAAGACATCTCAACTTCACATAAAATTTATTTCTTTCATTTAACAAAAAAGCCTTTGTAGTGATTCAAATATAAAAGCTAGCTACCGCAGATTTTTTTGTAGAACTAATAGAGACCAACATAAATAAATAAATAAATAAAATATTAGTACAGATACTGTAACGGGGGCGTGTGTGTACTCGGGAATTTCAATATAAACGCGATAGGTTTTATACTTTGTTAAATATAATTATGTTTACATTTATGGAAGACTAATCTAAATATGTTTTTCAAGTTAAAATTATGTTGATCTTGCTATGCCGGCGGCGTCCCCAGCCGGTCTATTTCTTAACACGTTCGCTGACAGTGAGCACTTACCCTGACACCACATTACGACAGTAGAACTTTCCATACTAAATGACAAATCAACGTAGTACTCGTGCACAAGCAAGCAATATGAAACTACCCACAAAATACTCGTATTACGTCAGTAAGAAATATGAAATTGCTCATAATATGACAGCGGATACTGCTGTTCATAACGATTATATGAAAAACTAGTACTCTCGCGGGGCTTCGCTCCCGTGGATTCTATCACGGTAAAAACATAACTCTCCTTTTTTGCAGTCGGGTAAAAAGTAGCCTATAACCTTCCTCAAGCTTCAAGCTACTTCCATACCAAATTTCATCCAAATCCACCCAGTACTTTTGAAGATTAGCGCGTTCAAGCAAACAAACAAACAAACAAACAAACAAACTAACAAACTTTTCCGCTTTATAATATTAGTATAGATTATCGTGAGACGATGTACTCTTAAAAATAAGTGGCCCCGTCCCTCGACGTACTGTCATAAACTCATAACGCACTATTTTAATTTCCCGCCTAACGACGTACTGTCAGCGAACGTGTTAAAACAATTCCTTCGCATGTCCAACATTGCGATCTAAATTCAAACTATACCAGCCAGTGCGATAGGCTGACCGCTCGCATAGCAGACCTCCACAATACCTAGGAAGTGTACTTACCTAATACCATGACATAATCAGCCTGTCACCTGTTTCCACTCCAGGGACACAGGCTTCCTCTCTACGATAGGGTTTGGGCCGTAACCACGCGTACCCAGTACGAGTTGGCATGTTTTCAGATTTTTCGGTTTCAAGACAGGGTTACGTTTTTCGCGCGTATCTTGTATGTATGTATGTTTGTAATATTCTTTATTACCTCATATCTCCAGAACCGCTGAACGGATTCACATGATTGAGGTATCGTTAGATTTATCTTAGTAGCCCAAGTGTTCTTAGATAGGTGACATTTGAAAAAATCAGACATGGCGGCTGTACAAAGCCATTATAGGTACATAGTGAAAGATTTTTTTTTCTAATACTACAATATGGGTATCAAATTAAAGGGCTTAACACAAGGATTTCAAAAAGGTATATCACATTTATCATTAGTGTAATACAATGAGAAAGTTTAAAAATATGGACTTAGCTCTTTCACTTTCTGAATCCGGTGGGGTGCCAATGTGACACGACCGGGAAAACGAAAAAAATGTTAATTAATATTTAAAAAAAAAAGTTTGAATAAAAAAGCTATTTAAAAAATCTAAAAAACCCGACTGCTCAGTCACTTTTTAAAATAAAAATTACTTGTTTCTTGCATTTCAGTTAAGCAGTCGGGTTTTTTAAATTTTTTAAATAACTTTTTTTTTGTTCGCCGTTTTGAGCGCAGTGGTGTTATTGAAAATAACACAAAGTAATGTAGGTACCTGCCTGGACTCAAACGCTCGGCCTACAAATATAAAAGTGACAATAGTCTTGTGGCTAAGGTGTCGGATATGTGATCGAGAGGTCGCGGATTCGAACCCATCCATTACACTATTGCCGTGTACCCACTCCTAACACAAGCATATTTAGCTTAGTTGGAGGGGTTAACAAGATTGATAGTAATGTGAGTTCTACACAGTGCCAAATATCTTTAAAAAAAAAAATCGAGTCTTTTCTGTAATCAATGTAACCACAGCTCCTAAAATGAACGCTGCTTTCATTTCATATTGACGAATTTATACCTATATATCTTTGTGTCTAGGTTTTGAAGCAGCTTTCATGTATCTACATAACAAAGTTTCATGATCAAAGTCTAATTTAGGTATCAAACATGTAAGTAATTTTATTATTTAGAAAACGAAAACTAGTTTAGATGGAAATAGATTTGATTTCCATGTAAATGAATGTTGGTTCTGGTAGGCAATGTTCTACACTCAAAGAGTTAGACCTAAAACTTGGATTATTAAACTTACAAATACTATGATGCGTGAAATTTTCAATCAGGTTTGACACGTGTTGGTTAGTGAGACCGTAAAGCCCTTGTTGAACTTTTAATTTGTTTCTCACTAACTTTTTCCCTCGCCTTTGTTCTCCTGAGACTCAGTATTAGTTTAGCAGTTTTAACTAATAAAAAATGTGGCCCTATAACCTCATTTATCTTCCAGTGAAAGTCCCATTCAAATCGGTTCAGCTGTTCCGGAGTTCAACCCGAACAAACAGACAGACAAATATTTAATTAAGATTGTGGTTTAGTTTCGTGTAAAAAACTATAAGCATTTGTGAAAAAATGAAATCATAGAGAGTTCCGTTTCTGGGATCGGGATTTACTTTTTTAATGACCCTCAGATTATATGTAGCTATTAGGAAACACAAACTCCGGCAAGAAATTCCACTCCTTAGTCGTACGCATAATTAAAGTATTTCCAAAATGTTTAGTGCGTATGGGTAACGATGGCGCATCGCCATTTGTCTTGTAGTCTGATGATGGATCGGGATTGATGAAATTGATAGAAAACCGATAGGCTAGCAACACTTCGCTGATGTTCAATTTACGCGCGAAAAAGTACCAACGCGAACAAACTTGCAATCAATGCTGGTACTTAATATTGTATAGTCTATACTAATATGTAAATATTTTTTTATTTCCAAACATAACATTACTAGCAATCTTGTTAACCCCTCCAACTAAGCTGAATATGTTTGTGTCTGGAGTGGGATCACGACAATAGTGTGATAGGTTTGGTTCGAACCCGCGACCTCCATTAGACTATTGCCGCTTATAATTAAGATAAGATAAGATAAGATAATTTATTTACCACCAAAAAATACATGTTTACGTATGTACATTGACTTGTTTACAAATTTTAATTAGATGGAAATAAAAATAAGTTACTATTACACACACTAGTTGCAACCCTGACCCCTAAACTAGGCAGAGCCTGTATCTTAGGGGCAGTGTCTGGCTATAGAGTTACATTTATGTATATTTACTTAATGGAGTAGAAAAGGACTGTGTCCGCGGAATTCATTTTTAATTTTAATTTTTAAGTGGTAAACCTAAACATTGAACAGTCTGAGTGTGAGAGAATGCAGGGGAGGGTGTTCAGTGTGTGAGAAAGTGTGTTCAGTGTTGAGTGTGTTTATGAATTCTGTAATTTTGGAGTGTACTTGTGTTTGTGTGAGTTATGGTGTGTAAGTAAGTGCTAGTGGAGATTCATTTGATTGAGCGTTGGCTGTTGTTGTGAGAGATAAACTCTATGTAGGTACATTTTTTATGCAAGGTATGTAAGTAAGGTCTCAGTTTGTGAGTAGTCTAGCTGAAGGAGCCAATCTGTCACCCTAGACCTTATTTTTAATTATGTTTATTTTTTATATACTTTTTTTATTAATCTCACCTGATGGTAAGTGATGATGTGGTCGAAGATGGAGCACGCTTACCTAAAAGTAACCTATTCACTCTTGACGTAAAGACCCCTAAGTTATAGCTATCGGGAAACACAGACTCCGGCAGGGAATTCCACTCCTTAGCCGTACGCACAATGAAGGTATTCCCAAAACGTTTAGTGCGTATAGGTGGGATGTCCACCATGTAACGACGGCGCATCGCCGTTTGTCTTGTAGTCCAATGACAGAACGGGCTTGACGGAATTAGATTGTGTAATGCCATCGCACACTCCACCAAATAGAAAATCTTCTAAAATTTTGCAAAATAAGACGTTCCAAATATTATCACCCGATTTGTCAATAAAAATAGAAGACTTCCATTTGCTTTATAATGTGTGCGATAAAATTTGGATTGTGCAATAAAGAAAACTCATTACCTCGACATATTTTATTGTTAGTGACCCCCCCCCAAATTCCAGGCTGCGACCGTACCTGGTTGCCAGTACCGTGGTAATGTAACTAGCACTAAACAGTATCTGCCTACCCCAAAACAGTTACGTTACCCAGCCATTTATATTCATCATCAGCTCTTTATTATGCGCAAACGCATAACATAGTCTATTGACACCGAAAAATTCGTTCAAAATCGCGGGCAACGTTACGTCTATACCGGTCTACAAGTATCAACTCTTGCTCAACTGAACCTGTTACTAGATCTTGATCATATTGAATGGCTAGGTCTATGAACTTTTTATTATCATAAATTTTTGCGTTATATTTATTATTGGTTAATTATGCTGTTTTCAAATAGCTGGGGTGTCGAACTTTTTACGGGGTCAATGTAACTAAACATGTTTTATGATATTGTGGCATTTTTATAGTGTATATAAATTTTATTAGTTTTTCAAAGGAAGCCAAAGTCTAGCAAGTTTATAAAAATACACGTTACGACATTCGTTTGCGTGGGAGGTTTTTCCCTCATGAATCCCGATCCCGCGGGAATTTCACGATAAAATTAGCTCATATGTTGCCTCATAATTTTCTCTACCTTCCAGTAAATGTCTTATTAAAATCAGTTCAGCCGTTCAGAGATTAAGCTCGGACGAACAGAAAGACAGATATAATATTTTAAAAGTTTGACTGTACGTTAGTGTCGTGTAATATAAACATTTAAGAAAACATAGTTACTTACAAATCTCAGACCGACACTTAAATTTTAATTTAAATATATATACAGTATGTTAACTAACAGAGGGCGTTCCCATTAACCCGCAATATTATATCATCCATGCATGCTAAAAAAAATTTACCGTTCGAAAACAAAATGTTTTCATTTTCTTTAATATTAAAATATTCACTAAAAATGTTAAATTGATACGTAAAAAAAACACACTGTATACGCGTACGTATTCATAAATAAATTGCGACGTTGCCGTCCTTCAAGTTCGCGTGTACAGAGTGTTTCTTTTACGTATCAATTTAACATTTTTAGTGAATATTTTAATATGAAACAAAAAACATTGTTTTTCGAATGGTAATATTTTATTAACATGTATGGATGCTATACTATTGCGGGTTAACGGGAACGCCCTCTGTTAGTTAACATACTGTAGATAGTCAATACCTATACAGTTTTTTGATAACAACACATATTAATGAAACACTCGAGAACATTACGTGATCCTTCCAACATAAGTAGCCCCCCAGACGATATTATCCCAATCGTTACGATATAAAAACTCCACACAAACAGCCTAACGAAACTCAAACACATCAAATTGAACCTCCCTTTTTTTCTGTTTCAGGTAAACATCGTTTCGTCCGGATTTGCCTACTTTTTGTCAAAGTAAGTGGCCGTAGATTCAAAGCCCAATTACGGCGCGTCACCGTTCCATTCGTATGTTGACAGCTTTATACCTAGCCGACTGTTTTGGCGTGCGAGATAACCATTGATGGATTGAAATCGGATCTCTGTGGAGCGGTCTTTGAAAAAAAAAGCAATGTATTGGGTGTTATTCGATTGTGCGGTCGATTTTCGTGAGTTTTCTTTTAAGGGGGAAAGTACGATTTGCGGTGGAGTAATGTTTGAAGTGTATCAATAATGTGAAGTATGTTATTCTGGAGCGGATACCTATTTCTTGCGTCTGCTCGGAATTATTTAAAATCAAATCCCTTAAGAGGTATGCCCCAGTTATTTTTGGTAAAAGGAAGTGAATTTAAATATATGGAGAATTTCCTCGCATGGAGTTATTAGCTGTCCGATTTTTGTGTCTTCTTTGTAGGGTTAGTTCCTTTATTGTTTCACCAAATTCGTCTATTCGTCTGTTATTTTGTCTGCGGTTTGATTCTGAGACTATAGACGTTTTTGTTATTTGATGTCGTTATTTATTTATCCCAGGCCAATAAGGCCCATAGAAAATTAAATATAACAAAAAGTAACTATGTAGTTATATATTAATACATGTTCTTGTTATAACGACAACATTCTTGTGAGTACTTGCATCGTTTCAAGTGCAAGGAGAGTCCATCGTGCATCTGCGATCCTGCGTGTTCGGAGTCTGTCCTTCACGTCCTTCTGGACTGCCCGGCCCATGATCGCGAGAGGCAGAGGTTGGAGTTTATGTTGGACGTTAAAATTGACAGGAATTCCCTATCGGAACTAATAGCTGGGAAGGACAGAGATATGTTCCTCGACTACTGTGTAAAAATTTGTAAATTAGTTAATAATAGGAATAAGGCATAAGAAAAGTATGTTAGGTAACTATAGTTCTATAATTAGGCTAACATATGTTACTCTGTAATTAATATATGGAGCATAGAAGTAAGTTAGTTATAAGATACCAATTGTAACATATAAATTTGAATTTATATTAAACAATTTACTGTATAGTAACTAAGCACAATTATTCAGTTCTGTATCCCATAGTTAAGATTGTACTGCCACTTGCGAATAGTAGATTTAAGGAAATAAAAATTAGAATTAGTTTACATATTAAGAGAAAACTTGTATCATAGTAAAAAGCTATTTCTATTTTCCCCATCATTGTCCCCGTGTAAGTAGTTTTTAAAGCATAAGTTTGGTAATGAAATAAAGAATAACAAGGCCTCCAATTAAGTTGGAGGTAGTAAGCTCACAATGCCCTGTGATGACGGGTGCATCTATTCAAAAAAAAAAAAAAAAAGACAACATTCTATACTATTATAGTATGCACGAAACGCCGGCGCGGGCGTTGTATTATACATTGTAAAAATTTGCAGTCAAAGCGCTTTAAACCAATGATTTTCAGTCAAAACCGTTCAGTCAAAATTACTTTTGCCTATTTTATTTATTTAAAAGTACTTTTGGCTGGTTGGGAGTATTGACTGCAATGAGTATTCATAAATACTAGGATAGACTCAGTACGGTTGAAATATGTTATAGTTTATCGTCCATAGCATCGAGATATACAAGAAAAGAAAGCAGCAACCTACTAAACGTAAAAGAAAAAAAAAAGTGTTGTCCTGGTTTACTAATAATTCAGCTATTTGATACTTCAATAAATTATTATTATTAAATTATTCCTAATTATATACACTTAGCTTACATTTTTTTTAAATAAAAACAAAGACATTTAAAAATTAAAAAAAATAGTAGCCCGCCGGTATAGGGAACAGGGTCCAAGCTACCGGTGGTCAGGGCTCCAGAGAGAGGAACCTCCTAACGATACGCGCCGTGTCCAGGAGTATAAATTATTATTAATCTGCGTTGTATCTATATACAAGGCAGAGGATACCCTCTCAACGAAACGTAATTAATATATTTAACGTCACTTGAACAATTTTAGTTAATTACCGCTCAACCTTACCGCGGCCATGGAACCAAACTTTGATGGACATTAACTGTGTTCGCTCGTTAATTATACATCTAAACACATCAGGGTAGTATTCCTAATGTTATTCAAATGTTTTTCCTGTTAAAAGATTATGTAAGACTAATAGTTGCGTGAAGCTTTGCTCCTGTGCACTTTATCACGGTAAATACATAACATCCCTCCTGTATAATAAAAACTGTATGGGTAAGTGTGTTCGTCTTTATAATAAATTACCTAACATATTTAAAACATTAGCGCGGGTCGCATAGCACGGCACGCGAATATTAACGACATTATCCAACGAGCTCTTGTCACTGTCGGCGTTCCAGCTGTATTAGAACCCAATGGCCTGGCACGCGACGATGGCAAAAGACCGGACGGCATGTTTTTATTTCCTTGAAAGATGGGTAGACCTTCAGTGTGGAACGCAACTTGTGTCGATACTCTTGCGCCATCCCATCTTCCTAGCTCATCTTGCTGTGCTGGCGCTGCCACTGCGGCTGCTGAGAACCTCAAGCGGCGGAAATTTATTAACCTTGTTGGTAGTTATATTTTCGAGCCGTTTGGGGTTGAAACCTTGGGGTCGTGGGGTCCGAGAGCTCACAAATTATTTAAAGATCTATCCCACAGAAATCTTAAGATTTCTGTGATCTATCCAGACGCCTAGTTAACACTTCGCGTGACCCAAGGGCTGGCTTTTACCTTGGACAGAGGTTAAGCATTGCCATACAACGTGGTAATGCCGCCAGTCTTTTGGGCTTTGGGCACATTACGAGTGGACAGCGATGCGCACGAATTTCTGGATGCCATGTTTTAGTTTATTTTTAGATGTGTAGGTATATGTAGTTTAGGGTTTTTATTTAAGTAATGTTTTAGTAATTATTCTAATGTTTTATTTAAATAAAATACATGGTTGAATTTAAATAGTAAATTATTTAAATTACAACGATTTAAATGGCTCTGTGATCATAATTTCTATTCCATTAATGACTATTTAAAATGAATTTCAATTCAATGTAATATTGTATCTTCTTAGTACGTAAGTTTGCATGCTTTAGTTGTAAGCAAGACATGTCGATCCTATATTTATTTATAACACATTGTATACCATGTTTTAAGCAAATAAATACATCTTATCTTTTTTATTGATAATAGGCTCGCGTTTGACCACCATCTCACCTGATGGTAAGTGATGATGTGGTCGAAGATGAAGCGCGCTAACCTAAAAGTAACCTATTCACTCTTGACTTAAAGACCCCTAGGTTATAGCTATCGGGAAACACAGACTCCGACAGGGAATTCCACTCCTTAGCCGTACGCATAATGAAGGTATTCCCAAAACGTTTAGTGCGTATAGGTGTTCATATAGTCCGATGATGGAAGGGGCTTAACGGAATTAGATTGTATAATTCCATCGCACACTCCCCGAAATGTAATCGATAGAAAACCGATAGACTTGCAACTCGTCGCCGATGTTCAAGGCTCTGGAGCTTTGATTCGACCAGTGTATCGTTGCCAATGAGTCTTTTGGCCCGTTTCTCAATAGACTCAAGTGCATCTAGTTGGTACTTGGCAGTTCTCGGTTTCTCCTTCTCTTTACTTCTCTTCGTAGCGATAAGACCACCCATTGTAACACCCTTTGTCGTTTTTAACCGACTTCTGAAAAAGGAGGAGGTTCTCAATTCGGATGTTTGTTTGTTTTTTTTTTTTTTTTTTTTTTTTATGTTTGTTCGGGCATAGCGCCGTCGCTCGCCAACCGATTTGAAAAATTCTTTTTTTGTTGGAAAGGGTATACTTCCCAAATGGTCCCATGAAAATTTTATCGACATCGAACAAGCCGTTTCTGAAAAATTAACAAAAGTCTAAAAAAATATTTACATTGATGATCTTTTCGGTTACTCTATATTGTGTTTTTTGTTCGCGCGTTTTTAGTTTTTTGTAGTTGACATTTTGGCTTTTATAACTAGATTAATTACAAATTGACCCACTAAAAAGCGCGAAAATAAAAACTTTTTTGCAAAAAAATTAAACCGACTTCCATATCAAAACACTACAAAGCCAAAAATAATTTTAATTTCGGGAGGCGGTGTGAAAAAAAAGAAAATACAAAACCAATAACACCGACTACCGAAATTAAAATTATTTTTGGCTTTGTAGTGTTTTGATATGGAAGTCGGTTTAATTTTTTTGCAAAAAAGTTTTTATTAAATCCTTATTTATTTCTGTTATGGTGCGCATTAAAAAGTATATCTATCTATCTATCTATATTTATTACTTTTAATACGAACTAATTGTCAAACGCGTCTCAGCTGGCCACGAGTTTTGTCAGCCAATCGCATTACCTTTTTTTAAAGTTAAAGTTAACAAATTACTCATCCCACTCAGGGTGGAGCGGAAACGAGTGTCAGACTCACTGACAAAACGCCTCACCCTGTTGCTTCAGTTTCCCTTGCGTTCCAGGGTCGCGGTGTCTCGTTAGACATTCCCGTCCTTTTTTGACTTTACTTCCCTTGCGTTTTATTTGTTATAATATATCGATATTAACCAGACCTCATTCTTAAGCACGTTCTCTTTCTTGTCGCTTCGCTCTTGACAGAGCGGTCGTGGTTACGTTGAGGCGTCCGCGTTGGTAGTAGGGGTGGAAACAGCTCTTCGCACGATCTCCCGCCATCTGTCCCTGTTGGCAGAGTGCTTGGCGCACTCAGATACGTCGCTTCCTAGTGCTGATTTCACCTGGTCAGTCCAGCGCATTGGTGACTTGCCACGTGACCTAGTTCCCTCCACCTTTCCTTGAACGAGCAGCCGTTCTATAGAGCAGAATTGTATAAGCACGTTAGCATATAGGTACAATTCTTCAGAATCAATTAGCAAATTGAGGATACATGTAAATTCCGAGAAAATTACAGAAACATCTCTTGAAACCTTTCCTAGAAAGGACGTTTTCCAATTTAAAAGATACCCCTTTTAACGGCCTTTCATATGAAAATTGAGGTGTAACAGAATGTCCTTAGAAGGCCTACGGTACTGGTTAAAACGAAGTAGGTACAATTCATATGTACCAATACTGAATTTTACTGTTTTAGCCTCCAGATCACAGTACTCCATACTAACTTCTAAGGTCTGTCCCTAGTTGCCCTCCCCCAGCGATGCCTTAAGCTAAGAAGACCCGTACCCCCCTTAGTATATATTCATTTAGATTGAAGTTTAATAAAAGCCCTGGCTGGAGGCTTTAATTATTATAATTAAAGCCGCCAAAAGTAAGTCCAGTTAAGCAGCCAAAAATCTCATAAGATAACGAGCTGTGAACTCACAAAAAATACAAAAAAAATGTTAATTTAAGATCCGTAATCTTTAAAATCCTAAATAAGTAATTTAGAATTTAAAAAAAAGGTTCATACAAAAATAAAGAGTGAGTTTTCAGTTTCTAATAGATAAATTAAAATTGTGATTTTATTCCCTCTGAACTCTTTTTCTTTAAAAATTGTAACTAACTTGCCCTAGTGAATCTATGTCTGAGTTCTAAATAACGTCACACGAAATTCTCTGTCGTCTTCTGTGTTCCCTGCCTCACCCCGTGACCCGTCTGCCTTTAAAACACCTCTGAACAGGCATCTTCTGGGCTCGCTCGTTCCATCGTCGACCTTATCTATTGCTTAACATCAATCAAGGTCAAGAGCGGACTCATCAATAATAAAACAATAACAGGAATAATACTTTCAGACATTTCATTATAGCGTCTGGTTTAGGCTTAATTTATACCGCCGCGGAATGGAATGGAAGCGACTTTTTGCAATGAAATTGTACATAGCATAATGAACTTTATGTCAATTGTATAACATACAAACTAAATAGGAGCCAAAAATACTCGAGAATGCGCGAGGATTCCGCGGAAGACGCGCGATCTTTTTTTTGCTCCTATTTAGTTTGTATGTGACATAAAGTTCATTATGCTATGTACAATTTCGATGCAAAAAGTCGCTTCCATTCCATTACGCGGCGGTGTAAATTGAGCCTTATGTTATGGTATGTTTTGACAAATGTAATCAAACAAATCACGATCTTGAAATTTTGAAATAATAATATTTTAAAACTAAGTCTGTTATTATATCTACCATTCTAAACTTGGATTTAGTGTCTAGTCAGTGACAATTGAAATATTAATATTTCAAGTTGCTTTGTTTGTTACTTTAGTACTTAGTAATGAGCAAAGAGCAAAGTTCAAGGATTTAGTTTCGATAGTGTTGTGGGTAGTGTTTCATGTATATTTAACAGAAGTATAGGACTATAATGATGACGGATTAAGATTAGTTCAAAACATTTCTGAGTCGGGATTATAATTTGCTGAACTTGTGATGAGGCAATATACTTATATGTACTTAGGAATACCATAAATACATGGTATACTTAGTTTGATTCCCGATATATACAACGTGTAATTTAAAGGGTATATACATACCAAGTGCATGGCTTCTTTGGATGATAACAAACGATATGGCAAGGGTTTTGTAAGTTCAACAATATACGAAGTACTAGGTCCGTTAGACCCAGTAGCGAGTCTTAAGTGTTATTTTTTTTTTTTTTTATTTAGAATAGGTTCGCGTTTGACCACCATCTCACCTGATGGTAAGTGATGATGTGGTTGAAGATGGAGCACGCTTACCTAAAAGTAACCTATTCACTCTTGACTTAAAGACTCCTAGGTTATAGCTATCGGGAAACACAGACTCCGGCAGGGAATTCCACTCCTTAGCCGTACGCACAATGAAGGTATTCCCAAAACGTTTGGTGCGTATGGGTGGGATGTCCACCATGTAACGATGGCGCTTCGCCGTTTGTCTCGTAGTCCGATGATGGAACGGGCTTGTTGGAATTAAATTGTGTAATTCCATCGCACACTCCCCGAAATGTAACCGATAAAAAACCGATAGACTTGCAACTCGTCGTCGATGTTCAAGGCTCTGGAGCTTTGATTCGACCAGTGCATCGTTGCCAATGAGTCTTTTGGCCCGCTTCTCGATAGACTCAAGCGCGTCCAGTTGGTATTTAGCAGATCCATCCCAAAGATGAGAGCAGTACTCCATACACGACCGAACCTGGGCTTGATAGAGATTGAGCAACTGTTCGGGTGTGAAGTACCGTCTCACCTTTGCTAGGATTCCCAACTTTTTTGATGCTAGTTGAGCCTTAGCCTCGATAAACGGGCCAAAATTGAGGGTAGAAGTTAATGTTACCCCCAGAAGCTCGATATGGTCAGTTATCGGCACAGTTACACCTCGGAAAGTAGGAGCCGGTTCAAATTGGCTCCTTTTTGCGGAGAAGAGACACGCCTGGGTCTTAGCTGCATTAAACTTGACCAGGTTGGCATCGCCCCATTCGGAGACAGCCTTCAAGGTCAAGTTCAAGCGCCCGACCATGTCCTCACGGAGAGACTGGATCTGTGACCCACCAGCTCGCGCGCTGGACACATATCTCTCAGAAACTGTGCTGTCGTCTGCATACCCAAAGGTACCGGGCATTAGCAGATCGTTAATGTGCAGCAAGAATAAAGTTGCTGAGAGAACAGACCCCTGAGGGACCCCGGCATTAATTGCCAATTGGCCAGACGAGCAGCCATCAATGACCACTCGAATGGACCGATCCCTCAGGAAGTCTTCAATCCAAACGCAAAGTTGGGTGGGTAACCCGAAAGAAGGAAGCTTAGCAATAAGGCTATCGTGCCAGACCCTGTCAAAAGCCTTGGAGATGTCAAGGGAAACAGCAAGTGCTTCCCCTTGCCTCTCAATGGCCTCACTCCAGATATGAATGGCATACGCTAGAAGATCCCCAGTTGACCGGTTTTTGCGAAAGCCGTATTGCCGGTCACTGAGGATGTCGTTGGCTTCTAGGTATGCCAGGAGCTTACTATTAAGTACACGCTCCATACTCTTACAGAGTATGGACGTGACTGAAATAGGCCTGTAGTTGGCAGGGTCAGCACGACTGCCCTTTTTGGGTACAGGCTGTACGTTAGCCAGCTTCCATGCTTTCGGCACCTTTCCAGTCTCTAGCGAAAGGCGAAACAGGCGTGTCAAGATTGGAGACAATTCAGGCGCACAAGTTCTAAGAACAATTGCTGGTATCCCGTCGGGGCCACTAGCTTTGTTCACGTCTAGATTACGCAGCACTCTACGGACGTCCTTCTGATGGATGCGAATGTCCGACATACACGTCTCGCATCCAATAGGAGCATCAGGAGGGTGAGCGCCACTACTATCCAGACGTGAAGACTCCGCGAAGAGAGCGGCAATCAAGTTTGCTTTTTCCTCAGCGGAGTGAGCCAGAGACCCGTCAGGTTTGAGCAGTGGTGGTAGTGAGGGGCGACAGAAGTTCGATTCAACCGACTTTGCCAGGGACCAAAACGCTTTGCTTCCAGCAGGGTATGAAGCGAGTTTGTTCCCAATTCGGCTAACGTGGTCAAACCGAGACCTCCGCAAAACCTTCTTGCTGGACTTGGCAGCCCTGTTGAAGGCTCTCTTCTTCTGATCCACGTCATTTGCTTTGCAGTTTCGAGCATCGACCCATGCTAGGTACGCCGCGTGTTTAGTTAAGAGATAACCCGCCGTTGCCGCAATTGAGGATGGCTGTTATTGTTATCTTATATACTTATACTTATATATACTTCTTTGGATGATAACAAACGATATGGCAAGGGTTTTGTAATCCTAAGTCTACGTGTGTAGAACTTATTACAAATTCCAATACACTGATACCAGAGACCGAATTTTTCAAATTAAGAAGAACGAAAAGAATTATCGCGTTATTGGTAAGTGACCCTCGTCGTATTTTGTGCTGAAACTGTGCATAGAGACTCCATACCAGATGTTGTCTTCAGCCCTTTTGGATAGATATGGGGTTTCCGTTACACTTTGTATATATATATATATATATATATTTAGTTGTTTTGTAAATTTAAACTAGGTTGGGCTGGTGTTTTCTTGCTTCTAATGGCTTAATATGCTTTCCCAGGCACAGGTTTCCGGGGCAGGGTATACTGCAAACTTATTAACTCCGGGCTGTTACTGAGAAATTCCTACTGCGAAAACCCTGGAACGCCTTTTGACAAACCGGGTAAATCGCATAAACAACAAATGCTTGCACTCTCCAATCTACTCATATCTGTGTGGCGCTTCCATGAAAAGCGCACTTCAGACATTTAACCTACCTACACTGTTTTCATACGAATTTAATCGACTTTAAAAGAGCGTGTCTGAGTTTGTTACAGTGTTTCTTTTCAAGGTAGCTAGGAAATACGGACCTCGTTTTGTTTAAAGTATCAAAAGGATTGACGTATTATTTTTAACCTACTTACAAAAGAAATATTATTTATCATTTTTGTTCAATCAATCAACCAAAATATTTATTTGCTAGAATATGGTACATAAGGTGTTACAGTAAATTAGTTTCAGCATATCCTGCCATAATATGGCGTGCAAATGTATGTTTTAAACAGGAACTGAGTTTTCTGTTTACGTGCATCGACAACGAGTGATAATTCTGATGCTTTCGAAACCCTTCATTCTTTGATGCGAAACTGCGGTATAAAGATAGCTTGAGCGTGTATAATTGGTATTTTTGCAGCATACTCTTACCTAATCACAGTTCTATACTTTGGTGACACCAAACTGCTTGTAGCATGACAAGTGTCATGTTAATGAGTGTAAATTCATCTTGCATCATCAATTTATGTAAATTCTAAACTATGTAGTTGCCAACTGTGACTCTGGCGCTCGTTACTAGTATTTTCCGCTTTATATTTCTTCCCTATATCTAATAATAATCTCTATACCAAAATTCATAAACACTGTTTGGCCATTTAGGCGTCACAAATTACCAATAACCTATTTCGCATTTAAGTTGGCGATGTGATATAACCGTGCTTCGGAAAGCACGTAGATGATCTCGGCTACCATTTGCACATCTTTTAGGATCGTTACGGGTATTCAGAAGCTGGAAAACTTGATGCTGGTCTGACCAATGGGTAACGTGTTACCCAACTACGAGGAGGGCAGATAGGCAGTTGATCCATATAAAACACATAGCTTCATCCGTTTAGACTGTAAGCTGACCCTAACATAGTTAGGAATACGCTACGCAGACAGTGAAATAAATATCTATCCATCGTTCCGTCCAGCTTTTTAACCCAAAGCAGGCATCCTTCACTCCCTCAAGGCCACGCGTTATATGCCTACCGCTTCGCGTATCGCCGTCGGTATATCCGACAGTGGGCTGCCGCACGCTAGCCTGAGCTTTTTTTAAATAATTTTGACAATGTCATAATGGATCGACCTAAAAACAATTGATTTTCCTTCGCTTTGCTCCTGTTTCCCTTTTGATTATTTATTTGCATGGAATATTATTAAAAATAAAATTATTTACGCGGTTTCGGATATATTCGACACTAAATTTAATAATCGGGAATTCAGGGAAGGAAAAAATGCATCTATCATTTCATTAAACTGAAACATATTTGATCAACAAATAAAAACTAATTGTTTTTCTATATTCGTTTTATAACCAATATCATCATATACAACCCTAGTACATTCGCTCGATGACGTGGGTCGCACAGCGGGCAAAACAATCTCAACTCTCTGTGTGTGTACGTATGGTACAGTTCTTCTCGCTTCAAACAGCTGGTATTATTATTAAGATTTTGTAGGCTATTATAGCGTAGGTATTTTCGCTTTTGTATGAGAGGGATGTATCTGTTACGAAGTAACTACTTAGTAATCTGTGCCCAAAGCTTGACTGGTAGAGAATGCCTTGTTGCATTAAGTCCGCCCATGTACCACTATTGTACAGACGCCAGCACATCAAGCTACCCGAAAATGTCAAATTTTCCCAATCAACCTTGAACCTAATATCCTCAACAATAAAGTTTAAAATCTATTAAAGAAATTTGACAGATTGTTGTAGCTTGATGTGCTAGTGTCTGTACATTAAGTTTAAATAAATAAATAAAAATATGAGTTAATTAAAAATTAAACCTTCTAGTTTCACTGTCTCAATTTAGACACAGGACATTAATTTAGGCTACCTGATATATGT
Organism: Tholera decimalis; assembly: GCA_943138885.2. NCBI lineage: Eukaryota > Metazoa > Arthropoda > Insecta > Lepidoptera > Noctuidae > Tholera > Tholera decimalis. Next base: position 36,102,871 of record OW964567.2, read on the forward strand.
ATAAATATAGAAAGAACCAATATTCTTAACAATAACCTGTCCTAATTTGCCTAAAAACCATGGCGTCACCACAACAAGCAGTGATTTAACTACCCCGTTTCATCCCCTACCCACCCCCTTTCAGAACAAACCCTTTTGTAACTCAACACTATGACACGGCGCATTTCAGAGTTTGTTCAACCCTTTTTCAACCGACGACAAAAAGAGGAGGTTATCAACTCGACGCGTATATATATATTTTTTTTTTTAATGTATGATCATCGATTATTCGAAGACGGCTGAACCGATTTGGAAAATTCTTTTTTTGATTGAAAGGGTATACTTCGATACTGGTCCCATTTTCATAAACGTCAGGATCTGATGATGGGATCCTGGAGAAATCGAGGGAACTCTTCAAATATTATAGGCACACCTATGTCGTTTTGGGTATTTATTATAGTAACTTGTGCAGTTGCTCTCAAAAAGTACCATTAGAGGAAGTGGAACTGATGATGAAGACCACAGATGGCCGCCGAACCTACTCAATAATAAGTATTGAGTGGATTGCGATTCGATTACTTGAATATGGATGTTACGCACTTTATGCTCGTCACAATGCATATGGTGATGTAGAGCTGATGGTGAAGTACCAGGAGAACTCCTCAACAATTAACGGCCCAGCATTGGGAAAAGCAATATTTTGTAAAAGGTTATAAGTAGTTGATAATTAGGCTCTTGTAACTAGGTAAATTAAAAATAGACCAACTAAAAAGAGTGAAATAAAAACTTTTTACCAAAAAATTAAACCGACTCCCAAAAAACACTGCAAAGTGAAAAATAACTTTAATTTCGGAAGTCGGTGCCAAAAACGAAAATACAAAACTAAAGACACCGACTACCGAAATTAAAGTTATTTTTCACTTTGCAGTGTTTTTTGGGAGTCGGTTTAATTTTTTGGTAAAAAGTTTTTTTTTAAACAGGAATAGCTTGGTATATAAAACTGTAATGTTTTTCAAAAGCTGTTGAATGTGTAATTCGGTATTTTTAAGTGGTTTTGATATGTATTTGAGCTACACTTGCCATACAGTCACCATGATTAAATTTTTTATTGTCATTAAATTTGATAGGGTTGTACTAAGGCTTATTTTATTCTGTTTTTTTTTCCATAGCAATAGAGTCGATGGTGTTATTCTGCCAATATCAGAATACACTTAAAAATTAATATACACACTTGTTAGACATGGCACGTTGGGATTTTATTTTTATTCATTTCATACGCTACATTAATTATAAAAGATGCTTAAATACAGTATATCTTGTCTATGACAACGTTTAGATTTTTTTCGACAATCAAACCGTGATTGTCGAAAAAAGCGAAATGTTGTAGACAACATTTCGCTTTTTTAGATATCAATTCCTTACAACATTGTTTTTATTGACAACCGTTTATGCTGTCAGAACAAGGCTTTGTCTTGGGCCTCTGGTCTTGCTAGACAAAACATTGACGAAATCGCTTTGTCTATCGTTGCCAAAACACTGCAATTGTTGACAATGTTTTGTTGTGGCGTCGTAGTTTATGTTTTAGAGATACGATACTCATACTAAATACTTTGGCTAGGCAAATGTAGCAGCATTTTATAACACTGATAGTTTTAGAGACCGAAATGAATTAGAAATGTCATATAATCTATCCTAAAAATTGGGTCGGTTTAGAAAGAAAGACAGAAAAGAAAGAAATTTTTTTTATTGCTAACAGACAAAATACTTTTTAATCCAACAAAACGGTATAACTGCCGAAGCTTAAACTAATGCCTTTACCTGAGTATTGTCTATGTTTTAAATTTATCCATTTAAAATTTAAAGCAATATGTGATACAATAATTCATAACAAAATAAAAATAAACCTTTACGTTTTTTTTTTTGTTATACTATGATCACTCAAGTCTTGTAATTGCATAATTTATTATGCTTAAATTTTTTTCGGTAGGCTTACAGACAAATAACAATGACGTACACGTTACGTTTCGAACACGATATACATTTCTTTGCAAAAAATATATCTATGTAATATATAAAATAATCCAGGTCAGTTCAGGGGTAGAAGCTACTTACCAGTGGCGAAGGGTGAATTTTCATAAAAGGGAAGCCGGACCAAAAAATGCTTACCTTGCTCAAGTGTGATGCGTGAATTCCAGTAACTGTGGCCCTGTGGCTGACTTCGAAATCTTGTAACTTCGTAAATAATTATTTGTTTAATTGAAAATAATAGATTACTATTTATATATTCATATAAAAAATAATAGACTAATTTTGCCGTATTTCAAAAGGGAAGCCGGTAGGAATCGAGTTGTATGGAGTCTTCGCCACTGCTACTTACATAACCAAAGCGTAGTAAAAATATAATAAACTCTAGTAGAAAATAAAATGAATTGCATCTTTTAATAGTGTAATATATAAGTATATTGTAAGTAATATCGTACAAACTAAAAAGTCGACGGAATAGTTAGCAATGAATAATTACTCGTTACGTCTAAAAGGAAGTGCAACACTGCGTTTACGCATATTGAGTTTTATTAACAAGCTCGTTAAATTAATGTTTTTGTTATTGCATAGATTATGAAATAATGATTATTTATAAATCTTTGTATTAATTATTGACTTCCTGACTTAAAGACCTTCCTGACTCTTGTAGTCAGGCGTTATGTTTCAGTCAGTCAACCTGAAAAACCTATTTCCGACAATGTTGGAAACGGCTTCTAGTGTAACTAGATGTGTAGTTACCGTGTAGCTCAACTTAGATTTAAGGAGCAATATTTTTTGCTTTGAATATTTTACATCAAACAAGTTTCAAAGTTGGCTAATCCCTAAAATAAACTTTTCCTAAAAGAAAAGAAAGATTTCTAAAAGAATCCACAAAGTACTAATAACTTATAATAGCTTATCGTATAGTCTTAGTACCCATCGCCCTTCATACAAACTGCTTCATGATTGGAGAAAACTCACCAACCGTTCTCAGGATGCTGTTGCAACTGCCTCACACTCTCCTCAGAAGCTAAGCTGTTTTTTTTTTTGCATCTTCTTCTTCATCGTTCCCTCATTGCTGAGGATCGTGACCCCGTAGCCAGCACGCCTCCATCAGTTGTGATCGGTGGCCCAGTGCAGTGCAAAGTTGACTGAGATACCCAGCTGCTCGGATATCTGGTCCAACCATCTCTTCGGACTTCCGTCTCTTGGTCTTTTACCCTCCACTTTACAAGTCACCATCAGTTTTTCAAGACTGTCATTGCTCCTGCGAGCAATGTGGCCCAAGTATTTTGGGACTTTCTGTAGACTTTTATTTTGCACTAGCTTCCGCCCGCGACTTCGTCCGCGTGGAAAAAAAAACCCCCGATTTTGAAACATTCTTCATTAGTGCTCCGCTCCTATTGGTCTTAGCGTGATGATATATAGCCTATAGCCTTCCTCGATAAATGGGCTATCTAACACTGAAAGAATTTTTCAAATCAGAACCGTAGTTCCTGAGATTAGCGCGTTCAAGCAAACAAACAAACAAACAAACAAACTCTTCAGCTTTATAATATTGAACTTTATAAGATATAATCGCGAAAAACCATCAGTATAAGTTTGGGCAAACATCTCCAAGCACTACAGTAACGAGGCAGTCACAAGAGCGTCCTGACAATAATAGTCGTACTGACCGATTTCAGCCACAGGTGGCAAGTCTCAGCGATGATTAGTCAGCGGCAGGATATATTATAGTGCACAAGTGCATATGCTCTCAGCTCCTTTACTCTCATAGTCCGATGGGACGGCAATCCGACCGGACCGGACGATTGGAGAGAGATCAAATACAACACCAACGGCTTTAAACGGAGCGGATCACATCTAGAACCAAATCTTTTCGTGTAACTGATCCATATACAAAATACATACCAAGTGCACAAGTTCTTTAGATGATAACAAACAATATGGCAAGGATTTTGTAATCCTATGCCTACATGACTGTGTTGAACTCATTAGAAATACCAGAGACCGAATTTTACAAATTAAGAAGAACGAAGAGAGTAATTATTGTGTTATTCGCAAGTGACGTGGAAAGTTATTTACCTGTGTCACGTTTGTTATGATTGGTATTTAAGAAACATGAAACCGATAATGTGGTATAGATTCTTTTTTTTTTGTCTTTCATCATACTGCGATCTGTTGCCACAGGGACATTTATCAGTGGGTTTGTTAGTTTTACTATTGGCATGCTCGGTATGTGACTCGTTTCGCATCCTACTTTACTTCACTAATGTAATTAAAGTGTGTCTTAGGGCATCCTCCGTTTCAATCTGTGAATTGTAGTGGTCTCTTCTATCAATACATTGGCCAAGCTGTTCGGATGGTTTTAAATTCTCAAATAATCTATACCCAGAAATATATAGATTCACTTATATTGAGCTGAAACTGTGCATAGAGGCTCCATACCAGATGTTGTCTTCAGCCCTTTTGGAGAGATATGGTGTTTTCCTTACACGTTGTATAGTAGAGACAAGCAATAAGCCTTCAAAATTGAAATTAAAATACCCTAATCGCCACTCAATCAATAGCCACGTAAAGTCATACACATGAAATTAGCCGTTACGTCACAGTACAGTGGAGCTAATATCGCTTATGAATGCACGAAGCGTGTCCGCAATAGAATATGAAGCACCACGTGCAGACTGCGACATGCCGACAATTGGAACACTTTCTTTAGACTTGTAATCAGTGGGTCAGGCTAAGGTATGAGCGGTAGCGGTTGAGGTTTATTTGGATTGTGACCTATTGAATAGGTAGAAGTGATAGATGAAATTTAGTATATGATTAGGGATGAAAAGTGCTAAGGTCTTTTTTGAATGTGGAATAGTTTTAAACTAAATTTAAATATGTATAATATGTAATATAAAGTATATTAAGATCGAGAAACATCCACGAGAAACTACATGATTATAGCGTTCTTTTACAATCCTATTGGGAATAAAGTTGAAAGTTCTGACACGTGTTCTTTGTCACAAGTGTTAGCATTCATTTCATTAGAAAAACAGGGTACTTTATTATTATATACACCTATAGTATACTATGTATAAATTCGCGATATAATTTTTATTTAATTTGGAATTGACGAATATTTTAAAATTGTAATTAGTACCTAAGTAATTGTAACAAATTGTTAAATCTTTTCATACAGTTGTGGTGGAATATAAAAATATTTATTATTAGCCTTAGCATGCCTCTTTTTGCATGCTCAGCCAACTTTTTACCTTTTGATAACATAGAAAATATATTTAACTTCACTAAAGAATATGCTTGTTACCAAATTGTACAAGAGCCGTAGTGTAAATATTCTCCCCGCTTCAGCTTGTAACTTGCACCATCACGTCAATCAGTAGTATCGGCTAACGGCTGGTAGCTGCACGCAACGCAGCGGTTACGCAACGTGAAAGAAGTTCACGCGCCCGCGACGAATACTTATTCTGCAAAATTTTTACTTTTGCATTACTATCTGGAAACACCTTCAGACTAAACGAAATAATCGCCTTCATTGTCACCTACATGGCTGTCGTATAATTTGACCTGTATAGATTGTAAGAACATTATAAGAGAAGGTTTTGGTTGAGAAGCTCATTAAATGACTTCTCCCGCTTTGGGAGGAGTGGAAGGAAGGGTCAGACTTCTATTGACTGAAAACCTACTCTGTTCCTTCAGTTGCCTTTACGTTGGACCGCGGAATCTCGTTAAAATATTCCCGCAGCCTTAGGAGGTAAAAATTTTACCATTTGCTTGTATTTTTATTCATTCTGCACTATTTTCAAGGCAACTCTTGTCGAAAGCCATCTTAATGTATCGAGTCCTGTCCAGAAATCACATAAAACAGTTGGACCCGGCTGTCATTTCAATAATATCGAATGTGCATGTTCCAAAATAGTAGTCTATACGAATATTATAAAGAGGTCTATACTAATATAATTAAGTATATCATAAATAATAATACACTAACACACCCACACGTTAGGGAGAACGAAGACGCAAAACTACTACGCCCATACAAACAGACACAGAAATACAAAACAATAGACCAGATATAATTTACGTTAATAAAAAAGAGAACAAAATATACCGTATTGACATAGCAGTGCTATCGGATTACACAGTAGGACCAAAAGAAATAGTTTACTAAATATCAACCATTAAAAATAGAATTATATAGATTATGGAAAACTAAAACCACAATAGTTTCGATAATAATAGGTGCAACAGGAGTAATAGACAAGAGTTTGCATAGATACTGCGATACACTAGATAGCAAAATAAGAATTGATATAATGCAGAAATAGGCTGCCGTACACACTGTAACGATTGTAAGCAAAGTGCTAGGTGACAGTGTTTTTATAACTAGGAACCCTGATCCTCCCCTAACCTGTGGCTCTCGGGGCGGGAGGTTCAGTAGAAAACCGACGAAAGTCTAGAAGTTGGAAACTAACAAATTTTAATATAATAATAAATAAAATTTTGTATGTTGGGAAATTATCTCCGGAACGAATGATCCAATTCTAAAAAAAACATTGGTTGTAAGGTGCATTATTTGTGAATGCAATAGGCTAGGTATAAATTATTTAGAAAGCCACTCAGACGAAGTCGTGGGCGAAGTGCTAGTGCCAAAATATGTTAAGTGAGCACACTATTTTCTTTCCAAATCTAAATATTGTATCAAAACATTCAGCGAAAATCTTCAAGACAATCTCAAACCACGACCGAATCCCAGAACTTTCAACACAATATTTCTAACACTCGTGGCAGAAATCCCTTGTGACGCCCACGGGACATAGGTAGGGAATCATAAAAACGAATCAGAGGGTGTAACGAAAACCAATTGAAGTAATAGATAATATTACATAAGAGGAGGTTTTAGTGTCCTGAGCAAGCAGTAGAATTTATTGTGGACATCAATCTCGGTTTAGTTAGCTATGGTAGGTGATTTGTTTGTTTTGATATATAAGGTTCTTCATGTTCTGGGGTCCGAGAATGTTTTAACATCCCTTCCACTCCAGCCAGAGTGAGAAGTGTAGTGGGATGACCTTCTCCCTGAAACAAAATGGCAGCCAATCATTGATAAAAAGGTGAAAACAATTCTACGATTAAATTATGCAAAAGGTGACTTCATCCATAGCCGCTTTAAAGTAAAACAAATGAAAAGGTATGTAAATCAAATAGTTGTTGAAGAATAAATCCTGATACTGTTTTGTTTTCAGTCTTATTTTTTATTAAATACTAACAGCTGTGCTAAAGACTTTGATCTATTGTGTATCCCGGGATTAAACTATTAGCATAGTTGCAACAGCCTATTTGTTGGAACAGTGTGGAATTTTAGTCAGTAGAAGTCTGACTCTCCCTTCCAGTTCACCCAGACTAATTAGATGAATTTCCAACAGCAAAAAAAAAAAACTCGCCTCTATCTTTTAGTGAAATAAGTACTAAAATCATTTCAACTGGTCAAATAATACGAGATAAACAAAATTTTAGAAAAGTTTGCGTTATGTTATCGTGTAACTAACTATAATCACTCGTGAAAGCCCAGTCACTTTTGAAATCACAGACGTAGGTACACTTCTATTTTATTTATATGTGTAGATGAAATATGATCTTTTGTGACTTCGTTAGCATCGTGTGTAACACTTTAAAAATTTTGCTCTATTGTGAGATTTTACCGAAATCCAATTTTTATTTTCACTGTAATGAGAGTGTGGATTTCATACGTCATTCTTTCTAGGTCAGTGTTTGGAACGAAACGTTATTTCAGTCTTCTTTTTGGATACTTTTTAGGATCTAAATTGGAGTAGCCTGTTTTTTCAAACGGCTCGCGTATAAATGCTCCTCTTGATATATATAAAAACTGGTTGTATTCCGCGAATTAGCTTGTGTGGAAATTTTCGGAAATATGTCAGTGATAAAAATAGCCTATTATATATTCTAGGTTATAAATTATTATACCTACGTCCGAATCCCTTAAACTATTTTGCTTGATTGAACATAACACATTTAGATACCTATATAAATGTATATACATATAAACCTGCTAAATAATATTCTTATTAAATGGGCCTTACACTTTCTTTTTGATCTCTTAGTGTAAAGATACTGGCAAAACACAAACATATATTCATATTACAATGTATCCTAACACACCCAAGTGTGTATAGCTAGTTCATCAATTTTTAAGATTCAATGTCTCGAAACTGTTTCACTGCTTTAATTATATTTTTGCAGCAAACCCTAGATATATATTAAAAGGATTAGATAGGAAAAAGATGCACTAGCTAATAACATAGATAATCAGAATAAGACGCCGGACAAGTGGATTTATAGCGAGGAAATTAATAAAAACGCACTATCTACACGACACAGCGAGTGCTGGCAATTATTGCGTGTAGGAAATAGATGAGCTGTTATAGTACCACCACTAATATTGCACGGTGTAAACTGCAGTCTTGAGGAGCTCGTGGCTAGATAATAGCCAGAGGTCGGAATTAGGTTGAGTTATTTATGTACTTACATCGAAATGTTGATATTAATAAATAGATCTTCCCGGGATTTCTAATAGACAATCCCGTGTGACCAACAATATTACAAATAAATAATAATAAAAACCTCAGAGGTAGATAAGACAAATAAAACAAAGATAATTTTAACAAACATTTTTTATTAAAAAATTATTAATAATCTTAAGAAAATTCTCATACTTATACTTCGCCTTTTTTACAAATTGGATAAAAGTAAATAACTTTTTATTTAATAAATCACAGGATTTTTCTGCTCTTTAAATTAATCCCGGGATTTGGGGCATATCCACTTTATTCTTTCGTTGTATGAAATCAGTGTAAGTACGTAAATAACTCTACATAATTGTGACCTCTGATAATAACAGCTGCAGGGGTCGATCGTCAGGGTTAAGCAACGGTTGCCCAGCTCAGACCATTGATGGGAGACCGAGCCTTCAAAAGCAAAAGCAAAAAGCAAAAAAATTGCTTCAAAAGCAATTTAAGCTGTTGATCTTGCATGTCATGTGTACAGCTTTCACAGCCGTTACGTTTAGAATATGGGTATTCAGTAGCCAGAAAATATGTCAACAGTCTAGCTAAAGAATATCGTGTTGCCCTGATACTGGGTAATGGAGGTAGTCGCTCCATGTAGAACACTAGTACTCTGCTGTATCTGGTTAGGCTGGATGACGACCCTAACATTATTAAAGGTTAAGAAGACGGTATAGACCACGCGATGGTCACATCGATGCCTCCCACGTAAAGCCTGCAATACATGTTGGCCGAGCGTTGTCGAGTGAAAGCCAATACCAACATGTAGACGGTATATTTGCCTTGTCTTGCTATCGCTTGGTGTCACTTGCCTAGTTGGCCAAGTGAAGGCCAGCGCCAACGTGTATAGAGCTCATTTGGTGCAACTTGTCTTCGCTCGCCGTTGCTCGTGATCACTTGTCTCACTTCGGATCGGTGTCGGTTTTTGGTCACAAATCAAAGGCGCTCGCCGGCGCTCGGCCAACGTGTGGGCAGCTCTACAGACCCTCTTCCATATTGGTCGTCTGCATTGGCGTTCGACGATCTTGTCGAACGTGTGGACATTATTTCTTGCCTTGTACCTATTTGCCAAAGCTCGCGTTGGCCTACGCTCGGCCAACATGTATTGCAGGCTTTAGTTGTTGTAAACCACAAATAGCAATTTTACAGGAGAGTGATTCAAAGATGCTATAAGCAAAAAAACTGCATTTTTCAATTAATCTTTATACAATTCAATAGGTGAATATAGTTAGTAATACTGAATTGTATAAAGATTAATTGAAAAACGCAGTTTTTATTGCTATTAGTATCTTTGAAACGCTCTCCTGTAATATTGCAATTTATGGGTTACAACAACGTACGTGGGAAGGGTTACAGTTAGGGTTGCCATCACCAAATTTGCCGGCCCCAGACAAAGACTTATAAACCCCGGACATTTGGGTAAAATCATAGTTTTTCCCCCGGACACCGTAGAAAAATACATTTTTGAACTTGAAACTAAAAACAACGATGTTTACTTATGGTTTTTATTTACTGATAAAGTAATAACATTGTAGAGTTTTAGAACTTTTTTAATAACAGTCTCTTCTTTTCATTTAATTAACGTAACATAAACAATGAGATGAAATACCATAGGAAAATAATAATAATAGAGATCGTGCTTTTTGGCACCCGGAAGACCAATGTGTATCCGGGTTTTACCTGGACGCTTCTTGGTAAAATCCCCCCGGACGCTCTCCAAACTAGGACAAATCCGGGAAAACCCTGACGGATGGCAACCCTAGTTACAGTCAACAATGTTACCACACTTTTTAGTATAGTAGTAGTAGTAGTATATCTACCTAATATATTTAAAACATCTCGTGTCAGTCTTTGTTATTGAAGTTCTCCAAAACGGCTTGACTGATTTTTATGATATTTACTTATTTCTTTGATATAATTTAACGACAAAGCAGGGTTTGACGGGGCATCTAGTAGAAACCTGGGGGCACGGAATTGCCCCCGCCAAGTCGAGCAAAAAAAAGGGCACGACCGTGACATTTATTATAACAACAAAAGAAAACTTTCTACACAAAAGCTGTCAAATTAAATTTTTGACATTGGAATATTGGCCCAGAAACTTCTAGATACCGTTCCCAATAAATGGTTAAAGAAAATTCAGTCTCTAACAATACACACAGCACAATAATACGTATATATCTTACACAATGCCGTTCGTGAGGGCCCTAGTTATCCAATCGTTATAAAGTTACATTCCATCTGCGTCTGCCATTAAGATTTCTTGCTCCATTTGGGAATCACGAAGCATTTTGATTTTATATGATAGTTATTGTTCTGTTATGATCACGTTTGTGCAGTTATAGGGTCGGTAGGAGTAGGTGCTACTTGTTTTTGTATATTTCGAGAAATCGGTGATGTATTCAGATTAAAAACCCTAATAATATTGCCATTGCCATTCAACGTGGCAATGCGGCCAGTGTTCTGGGCACTTTTCCCATTGATAGCGATGTTGATGAATTTTTCGGTGCCCTATATTTTTTTTTTATTTTCGCCTGTATATACTATGTTCATAAATAATTCACTAATATTATAAATGAGAAAGTAAATCTGTCTGTTTGTCACACTTTGACGTTTAAACCGCTTATATGATTTTGATGTAATTTGTTAGGTACAGAGTGAGATTAGGCCTTAAAAAGGACATAGGACATTTTTGTTGCTGAATAAAATAACTTTTCACGCGAGCAAAGCCGTGGATAGAAGCTAGTATTATATATTTAGCTGGACACAATACGGCCATTTTACAGTTGGAAATGCTGATGAAGGTATATCGCTCTTAATGCATTCGCGTCGTCTTAAAGCATGTTTTAATATTTATACAACGGATGATAGGTAATCAATCTTAATTTTAGGCACCAAATCATATGGATGAAAACATTTCTTTTTTCATAATCTAATTTTTGTCTCCCGCTCTTGACTCGTGGAGTGGAAAGGAGTGTCAGACTTCTACTGAGTTAAAAACCCACTTTGTTCGTTCCATTGCCTTTACGTTTCGAAACCGCTGTATCTCTTTAGAACATTCCCGCAACGTTGGCTTTAAATTTTCTGACTTACGTGACGATATTTACTAATGAAATCATCAAAAAACATCAAATTTATGTTGTTAAAGAGACACCTTTGAGCACTTTCACAAACATCTTACCTAACTCACGAACTACAAAAACATTATTATCAACATAATACCATCCTTACCTGTCCCCAAATGAGGACACATACATTCACACATCACTGACAGTGCCCCAAAAACATTTCATCACACACCCCCATTCAACCTTACTGCCTCGTGACGTCATTCCACAATTGTAGTACGATATTCACTTGTGCCAAGAAGTAAATGCGAGATAGCAAGAAGTAGCTCCCATTTCCTCTCAGTGAGCGTACACAGTTCTCCAATTTCCGTATTCGATGTGTATGTTGTGTGGGGCTAGGTAATGCTTGCCTCTTGTGTGGTAATGTAAAGCAAGTTTCTTGGAATAGAATACGGGTAGGTTATGGGTACAGTTCTCTTGTTGGTTTCAAATTAAATGTAATGGATGTAGGTATCTGATGCATTGCCAAATGGCTTTGAATTCATTTAATAAGTTAGTCCAAGACATTGGTTTAAATGTGTCAACAAGTAAAAGTAAAATTTGTGTATTTAAAAATGGGTTTAAGAAAGATACTATTGAAATTAAAATAAATTAAAATACCCTCCAAGTAGTTGAGAATTATAAATATTTAGGACTGTGGTTAGATCGATCTCTAAGATGGTCTAAACATATAAATGAGCTAAAAGACAAGTCATCAAAATTTATTAATGTGTTTAAAATACTGACTGGCCCAGGCTGGGGAATACACCCAACTCATTTAAGACGTTTATACATTGCCATTATACGCAGCAGATTAGATTATGCTAGTTTTTATATGATAATAGTTGCCAAACCCATCTAAATAAGTTAATTAAAATTCAAAACCAATGCTTGAGGGTCATAGGTGGTTTTGTTAAAAGTACAGCCATTCATGTGATGGAATCCGAACTACATCTGCAGCCGTTACATGTTCGTAGATATTACTTAGCTGGAAAGTTCTTTCTAAAACTCAAATCTTTCATAAAAAAAGACACCTGTGAAATTATTAACTTTCTCAGTAATTGCTGCCAAGGTAATTATTGGAGACGCAAAAAGATACCACATTTAGCACACATATATGAAACACTAAATAACAAGGACATATATTGTAATGATGAGTTGGGATTATTTTCTCTTAACACATGGGTCAGCGGTGTGAACTTGTCTTGTACTATTAAATCAGATATAAAGGAGATTAACGAAGCTAAGAAATTATATAATCATAATCAACTTCGAACTATTTGTAGTAAGAATTTTAGCGAGACATACACTGGTTATTACACAATTTATACAGATGGATCTAAAATCCAAGCTAGTGCTGGAGCTGCGTTCTACGACCCTCAAAGTAATACTGCCTGCAAGTTTAAACTAAATTCAAATATTCGGTCATGTATACTGAGTTAATCGCCATTTTTGAAGCTATCTCATACCTTGAGTCGGTTAATTTTCATAATTGTGTCATATATTCGGACTGTAAAAGCGCACTCCAACATTTGATGAGGTGTATAAAGAATAATGGTTACCCGGTAGCATACAAAATTATAGATTATATTAACAAACTTAGAGATAAAGATAAACATATTATTTTACAGTGGTTGCCTTCCCATATCGGCATTGAAGAAAACGAAAAAGTTGATAATTTTGCTAAGGAAGCATGTTTTGAGGGTGTTCCATTGGCATATAAACCTTACTGGACTGATATTTTATATGAAGTGAAATTGAAATGTTATGCCAATTGGAAAGAATATTTCGATGAAAAGTCACTGACCAAAGGTATTTGGTACCGTACGATGCAACCGACAATAAACAGCTATCCCTGGTTTGATAATGCCGATATGGGTAGACAAGAAATCGTGACGAGTTTGAGACTTCGCTCCGGACACATCCCATTGAATAGTTTTGCTGTATTGATGGGTAAAGTAACATCTCCAAACTGCACGGAATGCGACATTGTGGAAGATGTTTATCATATTATTGTGAAGTGTGTCCGGAACGAAGCAGAAAGATATTTGGTTGAACAAGAATATAATATAAATTTAAATCAAATAGGATTATGTAATACCATACTAGCCTTTCCAACATCTAAAACTGCTAGGATTATTTATAAATTAGTTAGATTAGGTCTTAAGCGTATATTGTAAGTTTTTATGTTCCTCAAAAGTGTTCCTATGAGGGTGGCATGTTCGTATTGTGAACAAACCCTCTTTAATTAATAAAGATTAAAAAAAAAAATGCCTCGTAGAGTTAATAAAGTGTTTGGTTTTTTTAACCAACCAATTCAGAAAGTATGTATGTGGCAATCCTCTTTTTTCATTCGATTTATTAATCCAGGAACCCTCTTGCGAGTCCTCAGAATACCCTGCTAAAGTTTCATCACAATTTGTTGTGGTCAAACAATAAGACAATGCTGCCTGGGTTTGACTCCACGATCCACAACTCGTAAGTTGTATTCGTCTTATAGTAATCTTTATAAAAATATTACAGTGAAAGTACAAACGTTACGCGTCAATTGTCATTGTCGCCCTATAGGGCAGCTAAAACAGTCTAAGACGATGAACAATCATACTATGAACTACTCAGAAGTAACCACGACCGTTTTATTAAATAACGTACCGCATAACAGTTACGAATCGGCATAACCGTTACATTTAACACATGAGCAGGTAAACAACACGAAAATACTCTGTGTACTCGAGTGAGGACAGCTATCGAGAATAAATTCCCGGTTTTCGAGATATTTTCTAAGAGGTATCGCTGTTTTAATAGGGGTAAATGCTTGAAATGAGTATTGGGAGATATTTTTATTTGAAAAGTGCTTATAATTTACATTTATAAACAATTTTTGGCATGTCTTTCGTTGGGCTATGAAAAGATGTTGTCGGTGGTCTGAGTAATTTATGATAAGAGTATATCTGCATATTTACCTATTCGACCCAATAAAAATGCTTTTCTTTGCGTTTATAATTATTCTTGTATTATAAAATCGATACGCTATTGAATTATATTTGTTAAACTTATGAATTTACTGTTTGATAGACATATTTTTTTTATTTTAATAGCAATATTCTTAGCCTTTAATGAGTCGGCTAAAGATAACCTTCTAAAAACACATTTAAATAAAAATATTGTGATATAAAAAATATGCTGGATACTTATACCGTGTAACCCTTTCTTACCAAAACTCTCATACCAAATTTCATCCAAAGCCGCCCTGTACTTTCGAAGGTTAGCGCGTTTAAACAAACCAACAAACAGACTACCGTTTTCTAATATATAATTACAATACTATTCAGATGAAATTATTTCCAAAACAAACATTTACTTATCAATAAAAATGTCCAACTCATTTCATGAAAACACCATTTAGTTAATTAAAACTATTTTCTCTTTTCAAATTGTACCCCATTTCACTACACTAGTTACCACTCTAAACACAGGCTTACTACTTAAGTGCCTTCAAATGGGGACGTTTGACATCGACTCGGTAAACAGCTGCGAGCAATGTCGCGAGTGGCCAACAGTGATAGGGCTAAACGCTGTCTTGACAGGCTGTGTAGTAGGGTAATAAGTATAGCTTGCTTGAAATTACACGCAATATTAGACTCGCCCTTTCCCGCGGCTTCGTACGCGTGTTTTTGTTTTTTCTCAGCTATTAAAAGTAGCATGTAGCCTTCGTCAATGTCTAATCAAACTTCGTACCATATTTCTTCAGAAAATAAAACATCTAGGTGTAGGTATATTATACACAGAAAATATCAGTTGATAATATGGCCTTAGGGAATTATTTCTTATTTGATAGGTACCTACGTATCTCAGTAAATTAGGTACTGTCAAAAGAAGATTCATCTGTAAACCATTTCTTTGTTAACAATCGGTCATTTCAGTACAATGATTGTAGAGATTTTAGATATAGAAAAAATTACTTGTGCCGCCATAACACATAAAAAAATAAAAATAAAAATCATGTAAGTCAACGGCTGTCTATGAGACTTATACCTTCTTCTATTCGCTATGAATAATTATCATCTTATACAAACTATCTCATATCCCAAGCCATTATCTCTTAATATACCAAATTTCATATAATATTGCTTAAAGCTATATAATTGATAAAAAACAACTACACACCATCGTCTTTTTCATAGTGACAATATTTGAGATCATTAGAATCCATGACCACCAACGCAAATACCAACTTTAGTAAAAATAAATGTATTTTAAATTGATTTTAAGTTTTGAAATTTTTTTAGTGACCATTTATGCATTAAACATTGTGTATTGCCCTTGCAACATACGTACACAGGGTGTACAGTTCCAAAATCTGATAATTATCTTGAATTTCGAATTCAAATATGGAGGAGTCTTCCTTTAATTTTCCGATGTTAGCAATAATCCTGTGACATAGTATGCTTTCGATCATTCCATTATAAGAAATAAAGAAGGGAACTTTTGTTCATATTTAGGATCACACAGTTCAGGGGTTACCTATTTACTTAAGATTATTACAGATTAGTTTTTTGTCGATAAATCATGATTAACGCTAATCGTGTATCGTCCTATTCGCTTAAGAGTTTAGTATTATTGATCAGCACTCAATGTCGTTTGTTCAATAGATTAATTACTATGTACGTAAGTACCTCAATCATTGAAATGCGCAACAGTGCAAATGCGCATTTCATGTTAGCTGCTCTGGATATGTTGACATAGTGATGATTTCAGTTCCTTCCTTCTTAAAAAATATAGTAAATGGTGAAAGGTGTCAAACAGTAAAACACTTTTGGCGCCAGAATATTATAATTATTCATCCTAATATTATAAAAGCGAAAGTGTTTTTGTTTGTCTTCCTTTCACGTTAAAAGGGGGCAACGGGTTGATGTAATTTTTAGTGTGGAGACAAATGAAGAGCCAGCCTTTCATTTGTCAGCGAACACAGCCATCGACAAAAGCTAGTATCGATATATTTTGAAAGCGACAATAATAGCTAAATGGCTAAGGTGTTGACCTTGTGATCGAAAGGTCACGGGTTCGAACTTAACCTATTACACTATTGCTGTGAACTCACTCCAGACACAAGCATTAGCAGCTTAGTTGGAGGGGTTAAAAAGATTGCTTACAATGTGAATCCTATCCACATTGTAGTTCTCTTTAAAAAAAAGTATGCTGAACTTAAGTTACTAATTTATTAACCCCCGACGGAAACAGAGGGGTATTATAAGTTTAAAGTGTGTATCTGTGTCTCTGTAGCTTCCAAGCGAGTAAACCGATTTCGATGCGGTTCTTTTTGTTGAAGGCTTTCCGGCAGTGGTTTTTAGACATGTTTTGTCAAAATCGGTTCAGCCATTTACTAGATATGGGCGGTGAAAGTTGGGTTGATTCGTCGAATTTTGTCAAATATACCCAAGTGGGGTATCAAATGAAAGACCACGGCGTGTATATTACAATCAGACATGTTTTATAAAAATCGGTTTAGCCATTTACTAGATATAGGGAGTGAAATTGGGGATGAATAATTGAATATTGTCAAATATACCCAAGTGGCATATCAATTGAAAGGGAACGACGCGTACTTTATTGCAAAAACTGTCCATTCCATGAAATTGGTCATATTGGAAGCTATGAATCGTGAAAAGTTTAAAATGCTTAAAATTAAAATTAAATTAAAATTTTAAAATACCTCTTACGCAAAAATACTTACAAGTAGTTGAAGAAACATCCGTTAAAGAAACAGCCAATTTAGAATTGATGTTTAAAGTTTGTTTGTTGTTACATAGCGATACCCCCCCCCCCCCCCACAACTATTTTCTATTTTTATTTTTAAGGGATGTTTTTTAAGCTACTTATAAGTATTTTTTGCGTACAGGTTCTTTTTTAATTTTTATTTTAATGTTTTGTACAAGCTAATAAGCAAAGCATTATTACTTCCTTTTATTTTGTACAATCATTTTTATCCGACTGAGATTTAAAAATCCTTACCTTAATGTATTTTTGAAGGAAAAAGAATTTCTGAAAGTTTTTCTACCATTGCGTATAATATAACAAACGTTAAAACCGCTAACAATATTTTTAGTCAAATAACATACTTGTTTCAACAAGAGAGTTGTCAACTGAATAGATAAGAAATTACTGTCGGCAATGAAACTTGTAGGTTACTATGTTAAATCACAATTATGAATATCAAATGAGATGTCAAACATTACGGATATAATTAAAACGAAGTGACATTTCCGAAGTGTCGTGAAATACGAAGTACGTAAATAAGATAGGGAGAGAATGTACTTATAGACTGGCAAATTTGAAGACTGGGCGCTTGCCGGGTCATTCGAGAATTCCTTTTTGTAAAATTAACCTTTCCCGACCTTTGAACAAGTATTTTAAGATGTATAAATATAGAATAGTGTCATTTTCGCTAAGAAATTCTTTTTCTTTACTTCATTTTTTTTATTAATTTGAACCTTAGCATCGAACAATAATGTACTAAATTGACTGATAAAATACCAAGGTTTGTCATCCTCTCCTAAGCCTTTTCTCAATTATGATGAGTACAGTTTCCAGTCTAACCGACTATTGTCTAATATTTAGCATCGTGCTCCACTGACTTAATCCTAAGATCTCCCGAGTAAGAGAAGGTTTCTGTTAGTTTAGGAGGCAGGGATTCCATTATTAAAGCCATCTTTTACATACAAATTGTAAACTAACTGCTAAGTATTTACTATAACAAAACGGTTTTTTGTATCAATAAAGATATAATTTTTATTCATCTTTTTCTTCATTGCCCGAAAACGTGAGTAAAATATCGATGTTCCAAGCCATTGGTCGCAGCATCCACAACGAATCTGATTGCTCCAGACTATTGTTACACAGGAAACCACGGTTTAGGCTCACGTGTTGACTGACCAATGGCCATTAAATTGACTTCATTAGAGGCCTGTTTACTTCGTGATTGAGAGACTTTGTACCAGGATAACATGGTGACAAGGAGATGTCTGGGATTTTTTTTACAATAGCTCTATAATATTCTAGAGATGATATTTGCGTTTGAAATTGACGTAATTCTAGTAGTCAGATTTAGTCTATGATTAATAACTATGATGAATTGACATAATGTAATTAGATGTCTTATCTGAGAAAATTTTGTTCAGAATTCAGAGGTTATAATTTTTTTTATAATCGTTGGGTTCTTACGGCCAGAACTGTGTGTTAGCTTTGTTCCAAGATTTTATATATGTAGTAAGCAAAGTTATATGTTGTAACTAATGTTATAGTCATAATAAGTACACTAGATATCTTTTTCTAGACACAAAGCCTAACATAATTTTATTATTGTCGCCGAAATCCAAAGCATATAATTATTATGCTGACGTATAATCTCGTTTAAATTAAAATCGGTTCAGGCGTTCCAGACATTACTCGGACAAACAGAAAGACAGATAGACAGATGAAATTTAAAATTAAAATTTCCGTTTTATCATCGTGTAAATCTAGTCACACTTGTTTTTTATTTATATGCATAGATGTGATGAAGGCGTCCTTGCTGAAGGAGATATGAATCGGCTACCAGGAGCGCAGAATATAATAGAAAGCATGTATAACTAAAGCTAATGCTTTAGATAGGTATTTAAATCCCAGCTCCTGAAATATCATGAAAATTGGTTCATTACTTCCGTAAACTCCTTCTGAATGATATTGGAAAAGATTTTTATACTGGCACTTATCTTTTAAAACCTACTTTATGCTTAAAAGCGGGTCTTGGCGAATAATAACCACTGAGCCTTGAAATTCTCCATCGTTTGGAGGCTAAATGGGTTCATCCTTTCGGTTAGTTCTGGCGTTAAATTTAGTTTTCAGATCCAAGACGAAGTTAGACCGAAAATAGGCCATACTCTACGTACATCAGTGTCGATAACGGTCTTGGTCGGTTTTGGTCTAGACTGAAATATTGCTACTTGTGGTTTAAAGGAATGGCAGTGTAGAGTTGAATCAAGTATGAATAAGTTTCTTTTGGCAGAAACTTAATTTATTTATTTATTGCACTATGTATATTGTACGCACAGTTACAGGCTTGGTTTATAACTAATGGATAAATTAGTCTATTAGGCCGTGGAGAATTAACTAAATACAACATTTTATCTTACTAATATTATTTTTTTTATTCATGCTGTGATTTTATTCATGACACTCTTGACCTCAATCTCGCCTGATGGTAAATGTAAGATGAGGTCTACGATGGGACGAGCGAGCCCAGAAGATGCCTATTCATTCTTGCTTTAAAGGCTGAAAGGTCATAAGTGGCAGGGAACATAGAAGCCGGCAGAGAGTTCCACAGCTTGGCTGTGCGCACAATAAATGTGGAACAAAAGCGCTTGGTGCGACAAGACAGTATATCAACCAAGTGTGGATGGTACCCAGCAGTGCGTTTGGTAGTCCGATAGTGAAAGGAAGATGGAGGGATCATCATCATCGTCATCAGGTCATGGAGCTGAAATGCGAAAGTTTGTGTGGATGTATGTATATTTGTTGCTCTTTCACGCAAAAACTATTGAACGGATCTTAGTGAAATTTGGTAGGTTGATAGTTGACATGTTATAATAACACAGGCTTTTTTTCCAGGAATTCCCACGGGATCAGGATTTACGCCGTAAAAACCTCGTGAACGAAGTCGCGGGAAAAAGCTAGTACAATATAAATTATATATAAACTACATAATTATACTTCCATTAATTCTTGACTACTATAATTGGATTTTACTAACAGTAATAACTTCAATCTATGTAGTTTGTACATAATATATTCATTTGAGATTGCGATAGTTTTAAGCGGCGATAGCAAAAGTTATTTAGAAAATGCAGTACCTATCTACATACTAATTTTCAAGCGATATAACTACCCAAATGTTAATCACAATTATTTATAGACTATCAGATTCATATTTGGTTTGCGCAAATAATATGATCATGTTTCGTGGCTGCCTATCCGTCTTCATCGGAATGCACATATTTTTAACCGACTTCAACAAAAAGGAAGAGGTTCTCAATTTGTCTTGAACTTTTTTTAATGTTTGTTAGCTTATAACTCGCGGATGGCTGGACCGATTTGGAAAATTCTTTTTTTGTTTGAAAGGGTATACTTTCTAGTTAGTTCCATTGTCGTCACGTTTGGATCTGATGATGGAATCATGGAGAAATCGAGGGAACTCTTCAAATATTATAGGCACACCTATAGCGTTTTGGGTATTTCTTATAGTACTTTGTGTAGTTGCTCTCGAAAAGCACCATTTGAGGAAGTGGAACAGATGATGAAAACCACAGATGACCACCGAAACTACTCAATAATAAATATTTCGTGGATTGCGATTCGATCACTTGAATATAGATGTTAAGCACTTTATGCTCGTCACAATGCATATGATGAAGTAGAGCTGATGGTGAAGTACCAGGAGAACTCCTTAAAAATTAACGGCTCTGCACCGGGTAAAGCAATATTTTGTAGAAGGTGATAAGTAGTTGACATTTTGGCTTTTGTTACTAGATAGGTAAATTACAAGCCGACCCACTAAAAAGCGTGAAAAAAGACTTTTTAGCAAAAAAACTAAACCGACTTCCATATAAAAACACTACAAAGGCAAAAATAACTTAAGTATATTATAAGTCGGTTTTATTTTTTGCAAAAAGTTTTCTTTATCATTACTTTACAATATTCTGTTCAATCCAAGAATTCCCTTTTACCTCAAAGAACGTTTTAAGTTCCTTCATGACACACATACTAGAGATTTGAGATCATCGGTAAATTTGACACTTTCAATGCCTGCACATTCCACAAAATTTTACGACCAGTCGTTTACGGTGCAGGCTATTCGGTTGTGGAATGCATTGCCGGTGTCAGTTAGACAAGCACAGTCACTAGCTGCTTTTAAAAACTCTGTTGTCAATCATTTTTATACACTTGTCTGGAAGATATCCTATCAGCGATAAGACCGCCATTGTAACCATATTTTACAGTATTGTAAATCAAGAATGATTGGTGTACAATAAAGAGTATTCTATCTATATAACGCCAAGTTAATGACGCTGCTATTGATTTCCTTATAGATATCTGGCAAAGTACGTCGCATTAATATCTTCCCCACACTAGACATTACCTTTAAGATTTATCATCAGCCATCACTTCCAAGTTTGCTTGACTACTGCACAAGAAAACGTAGAAAATCGACCACAAATATCACAAATTGTCCATAAAACTGTGTGCGGATAATAAAAGTAGTGCTGCCAGGTTATGACGACGAAATTCTCCCCAATTTCCGGGTGGCCGTCGTAAAGCGGGGTGGGGAGAAACAATTTTATTGCCTGGCCACACTGCTATCGGTGTTTATGGCCCCACTACACTGGCGGCAGCTACTTTTATTGGTTGTTACACGATGTACAAACTATTGTGGGAATAGAACGTTTCAATGGTTTTTTCGGTCTTTATCTGCAGTTTTGTAGATCTGCCGGGAAAAATTGCAACGCACCTAATAAAGTTCTGATTGACAAAATATCTCGCCTATTAACTATTTTTTTCTAGTTAATCGCGATTTTAAATGGTTCTTAGACATTTTATTAGATTTTTTGGGCCCAGTGTAAACTATAGGCAACATCACGCAGTGCTGATAGCTAGACTATGGCCGTGATCCATTTAATTGATAACAACATGGTGCCACAGAAATTAGCGGATTAACACAAGAAAAAGAGGGAATTTGCCGAAAAAAGAAAGAAAAGAAAGAAAGAAAGAAAAAATATTTATTCGGCACATGCCACAAAGCACACAACACAAAGTAGGTATTCAAAAGAAAAAAAAAAACAAATAAAAAAATATATAAGAAAAAAAAAATACAATTTAGGTACATAATATTTGCATTTACAAGAAAATTACTAATTACGTGTGCCTCGCGACTGCGCCAAAAAGGCTCGGTTGTTTTTAGTTTGCATTGAAGTCATGAAATGTGGTATTGTCATTAAAATTAAATATATTTAAAATTAACAAAGTTTAATACTTATCAATGATACGATACACCTCCACAAGATACATTTTTTCTGCTTTCGTTTTTGCAGATCATAACCGCACAGCAAGGCATAATTTGTAATATAACTAGTGCCTGACGCTGGTTTTCAACCGGACCTAGTGTAGAAGTGACTACTGGATGTGAACCAGCTTTATATAGAAAATAAAAAAATAATAATATATATTTATATGCATATGTGTGTGTATAAATATAATATAATAATTGTGTATAAATAAAAAATAAATAATTTATATATATATATATGTAAAATTAAATAATTGAGGCGTCTGTTCGCGATCTAAAAAGAAGTGTGCTTGCTGAATAATAAATTAATGGGTTGTAAGTTGTTGAGCATACTATTTACACGAAACCAAAACACAACACAAACAAAATCAGATAGGGTAGGTATTTGCAGTATTCCTGCACCGACTAGTATTCACAACTTCAGATTCAATCAGATAAGTGAGATATTTTGGTTGACCATGTCTAGTTTTATTTGAGCATCTATTAAATACTGCCGTAAGCGTTTCCTGAAAGTGCCGATAGTGTTGCTCGATCTAATTGGTGGCGGCAGGTTATTCCACACCTTTGATGAAGCATAGCGAAAACTACCTCTGAAAGCTGCCGTCCTATGGGGATGAGAGAAAAGTTGTTGTGAACATTGCCTCCTTCCACATTCTCTTTTGTTAGTGATCCAACTCAGCTTATTATACAGATAGTCCGGCTTTTGACATTTGACCACGCCGTACAGAAGGCACGCCAGGTGCAGTTTACGTCTCGATTTCATTTTTAGGGTAAAATGTTTGTTGAGAAACGGTGTCACGTGACTTCTACGGGGAATGCTGTAACAAAACCGAGCGCAAGCATTCTGCACCCTTTGAATGAGCCTATCAGTACGAGCTAATAGGCGCGGCCCGTAAACTGTGTCAGCGTAATTCAGTCTAGACAGAACCAACGCTTCCACTAGTTGTTCTCGTATTTGTTCTGACAGATAAGGCCTCATTTTGTATAGGACCTTTAGGCGGTAAAAGCAGTTTTTCATTGATTCTGCAATGTGCTTCTCAAACCGAAGTTCACTGTCCATTTTAAGGCCGAGATTACGCGCCTCATACACTCGCTCGACGGGCTCACCCATTAGCTTCACGTCAAAAAAACTAGGTAATCGAGCCAGCTGTTTTCTGCTGCCAAATACTAAGTATTTAGTTTTATTTGGGTTTAGTGACAGGCAGTTATCCTCAGACCAAACGGCGATTCGTTGAAGGTCCTCATTTCTTTCTATTCTTTTTTTTATTTCTAAGAGAGCTATTCTTACCTATAAGCAAACTTAGGTTGTGGATTATAATGACGAACACATAATCACTTACAAACTACATGAGGTCAAATTGAAAACCAGCGTAGGTACTTACAGTTGTCTGGCATTTTGTTAATCTGACCCTTTTTAGTACAGCTGTGAGACACACACAAAGCTGTTTTTTAATTAAGTTAAGGGAAGCCACGCCAGTAAAACCCTCAGTGGCGTATCGAAAGTCTATCGAGGTCAATATCATTTATCCACTCTCTTGCCAATTTTCGCTTAAAATACATTTGCGTAGGGGGTGTAACTGAAGTCACGAATAAGACACAACTCGTTGGCCATGACTCATGTTTTAATACAAGTTTAGTATAACAGAGAAAGGTCAAGTTCAATGTTAGCTTCGCTAACCTCCTACACTGTCACTTTCTGAAAAAAAAAAACACAAAGTCTTATTGTAGTGGGCCATGTTACAATATAAGCAAATAATGCAGCAAGTCGACGTCACCTTGACCTGCTTATGAGTGAGCTGAACGTTCCTACCTTATTACTTAGCACATTTGTGGCTTACCTACGTTCATTATAATATAGAATGTTTGATTTTGTGAACTTATGTGGTAAGTAATGATTTTTAGAATAGGTTCTTTTTTTTAATAAGAAAACTTGCAGTGTGGGTAGAATGCACATTACAAGCAATCTTGTTAACCCCTCCAACTAAGCTAAATTTGCTTGTGTCTGGAGTGGGTTCACGGCAATTGTATGTAATGGGTGGAGTTCGAACCCGCGACTTCCCGGTCACAGGTTCGACACCTTAACCATTGAGCTATTGCTGCTTCAGATAAGATGGACAGTACCTAAAAAGTGCTCCCTGGAGAAGAAGCGGCAAGAAACTCTATGGTGCCTGTTTTGGAAACTTAATTGATTTTCACAATGTTTCTTTAATACGGTCTTTTATAGGTATGAAAGGACAGTATATAAATAAAAATAAATAAATATAATTTATTTCACAAAAGAAATTCATACACAATCACACTGGGAACCTCTGCATCCGAACTACGTAAGTGGTAACCTGTATCTCGGAATACAGCTCATCTCCTCTTAATTATTACACAATTCAATGCAATTGGCCTTTAAAAATCGAAACAATATAGTTTGTGGCCATTTTGTGCTTTTTTATTGATCGATTGGCTCGCGTTTGACCACCATCTCACCTGATGGTAAGTGATGATGTGGTCGAAGATGGAGCACGCTTGCCTAGAAGTAACCTATTCACTCTTGACTTAAAGACTTCCAGGTTATAGCGATCAGGAAACAGAGACTCCGGAAGGGAATTCCACTCTTTAGCCGTACGCACAATGAAAGTAATCCCAAAACGTTTCGTGCGTATGGGTGGGATATCCACCATGTAACGATGGCGCTTCGCCGTTTGTCTTGTAGTCCGATGATGGAACGGGCTTTGCGGAATTAAATTGTGTAATTCCATCGCACACTCCCCGAAATGTAACTGATAGAAAACCGAAAGACTTGCAACTCTTCGTCGATGTTCAAGGTTCTGGAGCTTTGATTCGACCAGTGAATCGTTGCCAATGAGTCTCTTGGCCCGTCTCTCGATAGACTCAAGCGCGTCCAGTTGGTATTTAGCAGATCCATCCCAAAGATGAGAGCAGTACCTACTCCATACACGATCGAACCTGGGCTTTGCTTTGCTTTGAGTATGGACCAGTTAACTTAGAGAGTTTCTGTAGATTTTAAGATTTTTGTTTTTAGAAGAAAACAGAACGTATTAAAATTAATATACTTGCATAAATACATGTCATTATTCTCAAGTACGACCATTAAGTTAAGCAGCGCCTCATCCCGCAGCACTTTATAACGGTCTGTGCTAAAGTTAGTACAACAGGTGTGATGTACTTCACATAGCACATAAAACTTAACGCAAATGGTTTTAATGACTTCCAGAAGTCACATTTGAGTGACAGTACTTTTGTTTGAAATATTTTTTCTTTTTCTTGTGAGTTGATTGGCATAAACTATAGATACTACCACCTTCTCTATTTGAATACCCCGAAAATATTTTTTTAAATGAAGAAGTATTTTGTTTCGTCCATAAAAAATAATTTTATGTATTTTGTCACAGAATTACGATTACGAGCTTAACCCAAATTAATTTATTAAATTACTTACTTGTTGTTAATACCTACTTAATCTTGTATGTAGTCCGAGTACAAGATACTGTATAGTGTATAGATATAATTAAGCAAATAAATTATTTTATCGGCCTCATCTAGCTAAACTAAACTTAACACGCAAAAAACATGACGTGTAAAAGTGTTATTTATAACCAATTTACAAAATAACTATTTCATTTCATTTGATTTAATACCAGGATCTGCCGGTGGCTTTACTTGAGTGAAAGTTATTTTCAGTGATAAAAGAAGTGGGGATTAAAGCCAGTTCGAAATGTACACTTTTCGACAGTAGGTAAACCTACGTCCTATGACTGTCTACAAAAATATACAAAATATTATAATTTTCTCTACGTGTAATCAAAATTTATTTATTTATCTTGATCAAAGTGATTTAAAAATCATTTTTCAGTCATCAGACGTAATATTACATATACCTACATTATCAGAAAACATCAGATAAAATTCAATGTACATACAACGTGAAATTGAGCCTGTCATTAGCGTACATAGCCAATAGCCGACATCCGGCTTGCCCGCCATTGTTCCACTGATGACCACTTCCAGCTAACATCATGGGACCACGTGACCACTTAATGTCAAGGTTGACGTTTAATCTTTCTTATCCGAATAAAAAATTACGATGAAAAATAGGAGTATTAAAATATCTGTAGGTACAATTACTATGTCATAATTATTGATATTATCATAATTTATTTGGCAAAGAAATAAAAACTTATATTTAGAATTGATAAAAAGTAATAATTATTTATCAAGTTATTTTGTTCGGTGACCCCTATGTTAGGAAAAATCTTGTTATAAGGGATATCATCCATTAGTCTATCATTGAGCTAATAATATGTGTTTTCGCAAAAAAGAAGTTAAATAATTAATAGTATTTTGACGTCACGGATGGCGCAATAGTTGAGCGATCGGCTGCTGCGCTATGAGTTGCGGGTTGAATTCCGCACCCAGACATCTGTTTGTAAGGCCTAAAAATGGTTTTTCTGGGTCTGGGTGTTTATAAAAATGCACTCAATAATGTTTTATAAAAGAAAAACTTTTAATATCGCTGTACCAATCAATAATATTATACGAGTTTGTTAATACACCAAAACTTTCATAACAGCAAAATATGATATCTATGATAACTAATCGCATGCATATTCAATGTTCTCACGGTTTTAGTAGTTTCAACTCCATTACTACGAAACCTATGTATTAAGTTTCATAGATATTATGCGGATTCCCTTTAAAAAAATATTTTTTATGAAATGATTTTTTCTTAAAGCTTTTTTTTTTCGTTTTCTTGACATTTGTTGGTTAGTCTGTTAGGTCTTAATTACTCTGTGTAATTAAATAATTTTGCTTGCTTGTAACTCTACGATGAGGAAAGATACAAAGTAATTAGCCTTCGGCGGTAAAAACGACAGACTGTTCAAAGAAAACGAGGGCGCCTGTTAACTGCTGGATTGTTTTCAGGCTTTGTTTTTCTACTAAAAAATTATCTGCTCAGTATTCCAAAGAGTCCATTTATATTTACTTTTGTGACCGGTTAAAGTCGAATTTCTTCCAAAAATAGTTTTTGAAACGCTTCCGTTAAATCTCCATCACAAAATCAAAAGCCATCCTTTTATGAATCACGTTTATATAATTCTTTGTGTGCAAGGCAGATGTTCACAGATTTATAATCATTAAGGAAGATGTCTTTGTTTTGTCAATATTACAAAGATCCGTAAGAAGTATCTCAAATAAAAGACGCTTGGGACAAAATATTGAATGTTTACAGAACATATTATGTGATTTAATCGTATGTGTTGGTTTGATTTCTTAGTAATTTGGTTATAACTGATTACATTAAAGTTTATTAGTTACATTAAAGTTTAAGATCTGTGTTTCTCTATGCAGGGATTTTTACGGAGGCAATTTTTGTTTATTGATTATAGACTCGCATTTGACATGTATATCACCTGATGGTAAGCGATGATGTGGTCGAAGATGAAGCACATTTACCCATGCCCATGTTAATTAGTCAATAAAACACAAATAACAAAGCAAATATTGTGTTTTTTTTTCAAGTAACCATTTTGTTTCTTGCCGGATCTTCTCCCTAGAAAATAACCTCATCTAACACTAGTTTCTAACGTTTTTTAAGTTCCTATGTAGGTCTATTTTGACTCTTTTTCGTATTGATCGGTTCTTCAGCTTACTAATCCGCGTTAGAGACTCAGCGACTCACTAACGCGGATTAGTAACTGCTAAATTAGTATTAGCCGTTACTAATGTAACGGCTAATGCAAATAGCTACAAATACCATGTTTCTACTATTACAAAGTTAATTCTAGTTCGACAGTGACGAATCGTTTGTTATTGATTTCCTAAGTTACTCGAAGTGGTCGTTGAATTATTTAGTACTTCTAAGTTAAATTTACTATTATAGCCTTACTTGAACGACTTTAAGTTGTAAACACACTTAGGTGATTAATCCAAGAATATTTTTCCACTAATACAGGATATAAGAAGTC
This sequence comes from Tholera decimalis, assembly GCA_943138885.2. Classification (NCBI taxonomy): domain Eukaryota; kingdom Metazoa; phylum Arthropoda; class Insecta; order Lepidoptera; family Noctuidae; genus Tholera; species Tholera decimalis. The sequence continues at coordinate 36,131,642 of OW964567.2, forward strand.
TTTACTTTAATTATAACTGGAACTGAAAAAACAAAGCCGTAGCCATAGTCACTAGCTGTAGCATTAGTTCGCGTGGAAATTTCGTATACTTTTTTGGAATAAATAGTAACCTTACCATCCCAGAATTTCGAAATAAATCCAATTAACACCTCAAACTCAAAATACAGTAATACACCGGACTTACGCCATAGGTGGGTGGGACCAAGAGGTAGTCATGTAAGTCGAATTCGCGTAAGTTGGGGTTATACCTTGTCTTATAAATACGTATAAGGTATGTGTAGTTTACACTCTAAAGACATTGTTTTTCGTATCTTGTTGGGTTCAAATGAATCTTTTTTGGTCTTCTGAATGACATAATTAAAGATAAATCAATAATGTGCACTGCGTACGTAAAATAATGCCATACGCCGATGAGCGCGGTGTTCAGAAAGAAAAACCGCGTATCTCTGAATTCGCGTAAAACAGGGTAGCGTAAATCGGGGTATTACTACTGTATACTGATAAATTAAACAATTTTTAAGCGTCGGCCTTGTGATCGAGTGGTCGCTAGTTCGAACCCCACTACTACTACTCAGATTGCTAGTTCGCTTAAAATTATTATATTGTATTAGCGTACACTACATGTCCCACTGTTGGACAAACGTCTCCCCCCATTTCTTCCAGAGATCACGGTTGTGCTCCTCATCATTCCTATTCTTAAGGAAGCCATCCAGGTCGACCCGACATCTCCTTCGGGGTCTGCTGCAGCCACGTATTGCAGTCTCAGATCATCAATCCTGTGTTTTACGAGACAACAACTTTTCAGGCAAGCGGCAGACATGTCCTGTCTCATTTAAGTTGAGCAGCCTTTTGTGCCACGTCGACGGTTTGCAAATAATATTTATTACACACGTAAATATGTATATACATTCTTCGTACAAAGCGACCTTCACCTCATCACCCGAAAACTCTCAACCACACAAAGGCCTGTTTCCCCGTCTGCCGGAACACGTCACCAAGATGTGTCAACATACAGCTGTTCCTGTTAAGGCTGCCAGCTGATTCAATTCAGGGTTGTGAATACCAATGTATGTGCTTGTTGTGTTTATGATAATTTCGCTGTTTTATTTTGTTGAGTCATGTTATAAGGAAGTTCGGTCTCTGAAGGTACTTTTTTAAGGTTCCGTACTTCTGCAGGAAAAACGAAATTTCTTACAGGTTCACTCTTGGTCCGTCTGTCTGTCAAGTTACTTTTTCTCAGAAATGCGCAAAGATAAACTGAAATTAATGTAAAATTTTTGAATCTACATACAAACTTACTACACATAGATATTTTTTTTTTGTATGTAAGTTCAATTGTAAGGGTAGATGAAGGAAAAGCATGAGTTTTTAGTCAGTAGAATTCTGACACTCCTTTTTGCCCTACTCAGAGCTGAAGGAGTCCTTAGATGATTTTCCCACTGAATACAAATCCACCTTTGTTCAGTGTTGACACTACTGCATAAAGTTTTCTTAAATAAAAGACACCCAGTTTTTAAACAAAAAAAAAACCCTAAACGTCTTCTGAACCGAAACGTATCCAAATTTTATTCATAGGCAAATTGTGAAGCCATTTTCTTCAGCAATTACCTATCCCCGGTAATCCGAGTGCTCAGGTAGATTAATAACCAATGCTGAGATTACCCGGTGACGAAGGTTTGACGTACCCGGTGGGTCGGAAAGACCCCGTAGGCCTAAAAGACCCGCCTCTTTAACCGTTAAAACAAATTCGATGTTACACTAAAAGCAGTGATTGGTATAAGGGGAGCCCGGTGATTTATGTTAAGAGAGTGTTAAACCGTTAATGGCTTGACATGGTGTGTTCATACCAATTTGTGAAGTTTCTAATTCACGCTCGATTTTTCAATTTCATTTTGCCCCGCGTATCAGTGTTACTTTGAGATAAAGTATTTATTGTGAGCCAACTGTGCACTGTTTTCTATTTATCCTCTTGAGATGAAAAAGTTATGAATAAACAAAATTTCTTGATACTTTCAAAGAATTTATTACGCTTCACGTATCTTTGGTAGCCAATTTCTTATTATTATTATTTTTTATTACTAATGAGCCCCCTCTTGACCTCGATCACACCTGATGGTAAGTGTAAGATGAGGTCTACGATCGAACGAGCGAGCCCAGAAAATGCCTATTCGCTCTTGCTTTAAAGGCTGACGGGTCATATGTGGCAGGGAACACAGAAGCCGGCAGAGAGTTCCACACCTTGGCTGTGCGCACAATAAATGTTGAAGAAAAGCGCTTAGTACGTCAAGACGGTATATCGACCAAGTGTGGATGGTACCCAGCAGTGCGTTTGGTAGTCCGATAGTGAAAGGAAGATGGAGGGATCATCATCATCATCATCAGGTCATGGAGCTGAAATGCGAAAGTTTGTGTGGATGTATGTATATTTGTTGCTCTTTCACGCAAAAACTATTGAACGGATCTTAGTGAAATTTGGTAGGTTGATAGTTGACATGTTATAATAACACAGGCTTTTTTTCTAGGAATTCCCACGGGATCAGGATTTACGCCGTAAAAACCTCGTGAACGAAGTCGCGGTATCCTGCGGTACGTCTGATAGACCGGTAGTAAAAGGGGGATGAAGGGATTTAAATAAAAATGTTTTTATTTTTATTTCATTTTACTTTATTGGGATATAAAACAGTGACACATTACAATATAAATATGACAAAATAAAATTAATAACTAGGTAAACATATAATAATAATAATATTCCAGAACTTTCACACAACGCCATCTAGTCCCAAACTAAGCAGAGCTTGTGCTATGATTACTAGACAACTGATAAACATACATATATATTTCTAAATACATACATTACATATTATAGATAAATTACACCCAGACAAAGAACAAATGATCGTGCTCATCACACAAATATTTGTCCTGGGTGGGAATCGAACCCACGACCATAGCAGTCAGGGCCACTGACCACTAGACCAACAGGCCTGTCTGAATATGTGGGTTACGTGTTTACCTAATTATTAATTGTAATACAATGACAAATGTTATTTATATTTAAAGTTCCTTCTCATAGAGAGGACACCTGTGTCTCAGCAGTGGGGAGGTAATAGGTTGACTTACTATAGACAGATAGATAGAATATACTTTATTGTACATCAAAATTTAAACACACCTATTTAACAATATTGCTTATTCTATGGTAACATTGGCGGTCTTATCGCTGAAAGCAATATCTTCCAGACAACCTTTGGAAGGACTTTAAAAAATTTAATTAAAGTGGGGCGGGCTAAATTTGTGTACTTACTACATTACTCATAAGAATAGAGAAAAAAAATATTAAAATAAATACATATATATGCAGATATATATATAAATACAATACATAGGTAATTAAATAATACAATACATATAATGTGTTCTTTAACATCATGAGGAGAGAAAACAAAAGAATAATCATAAATTGGAAAGAAAATAATTAGCAACCGAGCTTTGACTGAGCTTGTCTTAATTTATAATAATTTATTTATGTACACACATGACAAAAAGAAAAAAAATACAGACAAATGAGCACAAAGGTGCTGCTTGTTTCCTAAGAAATTTCTTCCAGCAGACCTGCGACAGGGGACTTGAAGAGGAGATGATAAACACAGTGTGTATAAATACTAATAATATACAAAGAGTAAAAAACGCTTAAAATAACACTTTTTTACATGTTAAACTTTATTTGCCAGTGAAAATTTGATGTGGCTGTTGATTGTTTTACTACATGTTTGCAAGCAGCCACAGATATAAATGTTTGGAATTTATGTAGGAAATGTTACCTACATTTCCTACATAATAGATCCAATCAAAGTTCCCTATAATCCGACTCCAAACCCTCATTAATGCCTAAATTAAAACTAGTTTCCTTAATCCAGGTTCACAAAGTTTTAATCTAAGTTTAGCAGCTTCTAATTAAATCGCTCAGCACCTGTACTTAATGGCAGCCATCTAAAATGCTCGTTAAGACCACTTGGCGGGAAAACGGTTGATTTGAATGTCGGTTAGACAGATAAGTTGGTCGGTATTGATAGTATTGGTAGATTGATGTTTCAGTTGGCTATTTTTTGTGAAAACTAAATGTTTTGCACATTTTCTCGAGTTACAAATTAATCTACGTCTTTGGTTTGTAAACTATGTATATGTGATCGTGATTGAAATACAAATATAAAAACAACCAATCCCTTCTCTCTCTGTTTATGAGCAAAATAAAGACGGAAGACAAAATTATATGCTCAATAGTTTCGAATATAAGACATTTCTTGAATTATGAGGAAAATACATTCGAGACTCTCACAATAAGCCATTTCACACTGAGCATGGTATAATTTGATTCTCTTATTTTTTCCTTCCTCCTAATATTTAATTGTCGCATTTTTTAAAGTAACCTTATACTCACAATGTTTTTGTTTATATTCCATGTCTATTTTTGCGTAACGGAGTAGGTAATTATAATCATTATTACGTACGAAAAATAATTAAATCAGTCTAAGTTCGGAGAAAATTACCTGTGACAGATATACGATAGACCTTACAACGGTTCACTCGTGATTTCGGAACACTAATTACAAACAAAACTATTAAGTACTTAGCTACATGCACATAGAAAAACCAACTCATCTCTCGTAACCTCAGTTCCAACAAATCCTATTGTGTTACAATGTAATTGGCGACAATCTTTATGTCATAAACATCGCTTCGACGTTAACTGGCGTACAAAGCAATTATGGCATTGCCAATCGCTGGCACGATGCCAGCAGCAGTCAATACCAGCCATTGCCAACCCAATGCCAGGCCACGCCATTGCTCCGAGATGCCGCGGCTGTATTCTGCCATTCCTCGGAGTTTGGACCGGGGAATAAGAAGTAGCGTGTATACATTTATAACAAAGTAATTAGTTTGTGTGTTGCATTGCATCTATAAAACTTATTCTTTAAATAACTGCGGCACCGTTGTTATAGTATTTTCCTACGTTTATAGGACTATATTAAATTATATTCAATTAATTTAACTTTTTGAAGTTATTAATTAAGTATATAAATATTAACTATTGGATTTAATTCTAAAATTGCACGCTGTATGTTTTTTTTTATAGCTAGGTACATAGACAATAAAAATAAAATGCTTTAATACAAAAACAAATCTGTTTATGGAACGGAATCCTTTCTGGGCCAGTCGGGCAGGCATTTTCCCGTTATGATTTGAAATGCGGTTTCAGTGTTTTAATTTCAGTTTCCTTCTATTTTTTTTCTTTTTTTTACATCTTTCATCTTCTAACTTGGAGTACTCAATCAGTTTAGCAATATTTTATTGTAAGGTTCTTTGTTGGGCACAACAGCGGTTTCTCGTAATAAGTTGTAAGAAAATTACACACAGCCATGCAACTCTTCGGACTTAGGTCGGAGGTATGTGCCTTATAAGGTCTGTTTGTACTTTCGCTACATTTTAGGTAATTTTTAATGCTATGGGTGATTTTACTCGTTTTAGGGCCAGCATACAACGTGTAACAGAAACCCCATACCTATCTAAAAGGACTGAAGACAACATCTGGTATGGAGTCTCTATGCAAAGTTTCAGCTCAAAATAAGTGACTCACAGAATTGACCCCAAATTATTGGTTTCATACGTTTCTTGAATACCAGCAATAACAATCGTGTCACAGCACTATGAGGGTCATCACTTTCCACGTCACTTGCCAATAAAACGATAATTCTCTTCGTTCCTCTTAATTTGAAAAATTCGGTCTCTGGTATCAATGTATTGAAATTTCTAATAAACCCTTGCTATATCGTTTGTTATCATCCAAAGAAGCTGTGAACTTGGTACGTATATACCCTTTAAATTACACGTTGTATAAGAAATATAGCCTAGGTATGACTGGGCTGACTGGGCTAGGAAATGGGCTGAAAAGTATATACATAAACACACCACATCAATATGTCCACTCAGCCAAGGTGTGGAACTCTCTGCTGGCTTCTGTGTTCCCTGCCACATATGACCCACCAGCCTTTAAAGTTTACAGGCATTTTAAGCGTTAATAGCCTAACGGTTGAAGTGTCGGACTTGTGATTGAGAGGTCGTGGGTTCGAATGCCACCCATTTACACTATTGGTGTGAACCCACTCCAGACACAAGCATATTTAGCTCAGTAGCTTAGAACCCACATTGCTACCTCACATATTAAAAAAAAGTGTTCTGGGCTCGCTCGTTTCATTGTAGAGCTCATCAATCACTTACCATCAGACGTGTCTGAGGTCGAGAGCGGGCTCATTCGTAATAACAAAAAATAGTTAAATATAAAAACAGCCGTGTTGTCATAGTAAATCAAAAGTTATTTTTACAGTTTTTTTTTTTTTATAAATTGTAGATAAGAGTGATCTTTCAATATTCCTGTCTGTATAAACTCTATTTCGTAGAAGTTTTCATTATTTATTTAGACTTAGGTATCTTGTATCCTTATGAAGTTTTATTAAAATCAGTTTATTCATTTCTAAAATATAAGTTCAGGTAAGATTTATCAGCGGTCGGCGAGTTAACATCTCCTGAAGATACTCCATAGAGGGGCAAAACCAATGTCGAGTACGAGTAAAGGTTTGGTTTGCATGCTGCATAGCATTGCCTTCTACATGTGCACATATGTATGTATGTATGTCGGGCAGGTATCCGCAACTCCATGACCAAGCGCGTATTTTGCGTATGTATGTATTGGATGGCAGTGCTACATACTGATTGAAAAACCGGTTTTTTTGGCGGAATGGCACTAAATATTATTCTTGTATAATAACTTATAATATAGAGGCATTGGATATTGATGCATAATATATTCTGGCTGACACTCGTTTTTTTTTTTTTATTGAAAGTAGGTTCGCGTTTGACCACCATCTCACCTGATGGTAAGTGATGACGTGGTCGAAAATGGAGCACGCTTACCTAAAAGTAACCTATTCACTCTTGACTTAAAGACTCCTAGGTTATAGCTATCAGAAAACACAGACTCCGGCAGAGAATTCCACTCCTTAGCCGTACGCACAATGAAGGTATTCCTAAAACGTTTTGTGCGTATGGGTGGGATGTCCACCATGTAACGATGGCACTTCGCCGTTTGTCTCATAGTCCGATGATGGAACGGGCTTGGCGGAATTAGATTGTGTAATTCCATCGCACACTCTCCGAAATGTAACCGATAGAAAACCGATAGACTTGCAACTCGTCGTCGATGTTCAAGGCTCTGGAGCTTTGACTCGACCAGTGTATCGTTGCCAATGAGTCTCTTGGCCCGCTTCTTGATAGACTCAAACGCGTCCAGTTGGTATTTCGCGTGTTACTGTTATCATAATTATCTGTTTAGCCTTTCCCTAACCATGTTGGGTCTTGAGGAAAGTACGAGAGGAATAAATGATAGAACTGGAATGAAAGAGAAAATTAGATATATAAGGTACTGGTGGTCTCATTACCGGAAAAAAAAAAAAAAAAAAAAAAAACCATGTTGGGTCTGGCTTCCAGTTTAACCCGATGTAGCTGGGTATTAGTGTTTTACATAGAGCGCTTATCTGACATCTACAACTATAGCTGGGTAACATACCCCCCTGGATACCCCCTGGCAAGACTATTTTCATATTTTCTGGCATCTGACTACCCATAAAGAATGTCAAATATATGTCTGACTATTTTTCGAGGCATGGAATGGAATAATTGGGCGTGCAAGTGAAAGCTGATCCCAGATGGCGCCACCACCGTAAGAACCTTTGTCACTGTCAGTGTTAGATTGTGAGATAATATATAGTTATCTGTGGTGAGCTAAACATTTACACGCTTCGTATTTCTTATTTTCATTTCATTGATTTCAATTGATTTCTTTACTATTTTCTGATTAAAGAACGTAATACATGTTCTTTAATCGGAAAATTCTCAATAACTGTCTCTAATTTAGGAACTGGTATTGGTAAATGCGCTACTAGCGCCACATTGACAGTTGCACGCCCCCATAGAAATATTTATTTTATCTATGCACGCCCCATTCATTAAGAATTTGAATTTAGATTCTGCTTATTTGCTTATTACTAAATCAAGCTTATGGTTAAAAAGTTTCTTTGAATAAGACTGATTATCTTAGGTCTGATGTTTTTTTATTTTAATCATAAACCATAGACTAAATTCGTAAATTAAATAAAGCGAACGTTTCAAAGAAATGAGAATTCAATCAACTCAGAGTAAGATTATCTTCTTACATATTTAAAAGGTTTATAATAAAATCTCGAAATTTAATCAAGTCGAGAAAATTAATCCTGTAAGTATTCCATTATTCAAGTCATATCTTTGTGTTGGTACTATTACATTGAAACCAGTGAGGCATCTATAAATATGTATGTACAGATGTTTTTAGGATTCCGAATCGTATGAAAAAACGGAATCCCTACATGATCACTCGTCTATATGTCTGTCTCTCTGTCACAGATCTGGCACAGATCACTTCTTCGCAATTACTGGGCCATTTCAGTGAGATTTGAAACTTAAACCAATTTAATATTTATACAATGTACTTATGCATAAAATAAAACAGTAAAAAATTGTGGCTGTGTATTGAAAATTGTGGGGTTTAGAAGCAGTAATAGAACAAAAATTTGAAATAAAATGTCTCTCTGTTTATCTGTTTGTATACGCTAATCTCCGGAAATACTAGACGAATTTGTATGAAACTTTTTTTTGGGAAGGAACTGGGACACCAGATGGAGAACTTTACACGCAAGCGAAACCACGAGCAGAAACTAGTAGATATTTTATAAGTACGTTATGTAAATAAGTCTTTCATTTGACGGGACCCGTAGTGAGGGTCTTAAATACAAACATATTTCGCATTATTTAAAAATTTTACTGAAGATATTTAGAAACACTTTTATACGCCGAGATAGAAAAAACCGAGGCTCTGGACCGTGGAATTGAAGGAACAGGATGGGTTTTTAGTCAGTAGAAGTCTGACACTCCCTTCCGCTCCTTGCTCAGCGGAAAGAGTCATTAGATTATTTCCCCACCGAAAAAAAAGCCTTACGCTATAAGCTACTGAAATACAGTAGCATAAAGCAAAATAAACGTTGTTATTTAGAGAAATAAATAAATAATCTTTATTCAATAATCATAATGAGTAAATTACAAAATTAAACTTAATTTAATTATATAAGTCTTACAATGTAAATGCCTGTACTAGAATTAATCCTCTAACAAAGGCGTAAATAAACATAAATTGTCCTTATCTCCGAAAAGTTTTAATTTTAAATATAAAAAAGAAGACATTCCGAGATCCAGTTCTTTATTTAAACATGTTTTAAATTAAGACAAATGTTTCAAACAACATTTTGAAACACATTAAATTGCTTAATTGCTGCCGATTTTTATTTCTGTTTTATATTCCAAATTTCTAGCAGTCACTGACCTATCAATAACCCAATGGCTAAGGTGACTGACTTGTGATCCGGAGGTCGCCGGTTCTAACCCCACCCATTACACAATTGACGTGGACCCACTCCAGACACAAGCATTTAGCTTAGTTGGAGGAGTTAACAACATTGCTAGTAATTTGAATTCTATTCTCTGTTAAAAAAAACCTAAACTCTACTGTTACTGTTGGTCTAGTGGTCAGTGGCCGTGACTGCTATGCTCAAGGTCGTGGGTTCGATTCCCACCCGGGACAAATGTTTGTGTGATGAGCACGATCCTTTGTTCTTTGTCTGGGTGTAATTTATCTATAATATGTATGTATTTAGAAATATATGTATAATATGTATGTTTATCAGTTGTCTAGTACTCAAAGCACAAGCTCTGCTTAGTTTGGGACTAGATGGCGTTGTGTGAAAGTTGTGGAATATTATATTATATTATAATATTATTATTATATTATATTATTATTAATTAAATAAACCGAAAAACATTTAATTACAGCACGAATGAAAATTTGTAAGCAAAAAACCCTATATTAAGAGCTTAAAACCTGTGAAATATGTATCACTTAACGAATTAGTGCGGAGAAATAATTATACCTGCGCCTCATTTGTTTTTTGTACCAAAAAGAACATAAAATCAAAAACACGTAACCAAATTTACTACAAAATCGAGTACAACACTCGGTAATCGAGAATGTGTGTACCAGTTATATCACACGCTTGTAACATGTTAAACTTAATTCGTATCAATCTCAATTAATTTGTCTACTAATTGATAAACGCGATCTTGGGGTGTCGTGAAATTCTCTTTTAAGCGTAAATTGAGAAACCACTACTTAAAAGCCTGTCATTTTTAGTTTGGTTTTCGCCATATATGTATAATTATTGTGAGTTCACTTAGTCCTTAGATAGATTATTATAAAGGACCGTATTTATCACTCTATTATTTTAGCGTATACAACGTGTAACAGAATAAACGCAATTCCTGAAAGTAGTTGGTTCAGAATCGGCTTCTGAATCTGAAATGATTTCCGTCATAAAAATAGATGTTAATTTTTGACAGAAAATCTTTCATTTAACTTAAAATGGGAACAATATCATGACAAATTAATTCAATCCTTAATTCAAGGAAATGCGCTCGTGTGCGTGTCGGCCGATATATATATATTATTTGTATATTCTTTCGATAATGACATTTTATTTACTTGTAGTACACCTACCACATTGTAGTCTTTTTAACCCAAAGGTTCATTGGTAGAGAACGTCTTGTTGCATTAAGTCCGCCCACGTATCACTATTGTACTGGTGCTCTAAAAGTACATTGTAATAATTATTCACTACAGCTTTTCTGAATAAAATTTAAAATCTTGGACAGACAGGGTCAATGCGATTGTGACACAACCATTTTGCACATAACTTATCCATAAAAGAATTTCTATAAAAGACTTGTTACACTGAAGTCATATTATACATATAACACATATTTTGGGAGACATAAGTGACCTTAATTTTAACAGAAATTATATATTTTTTTTTGTTCAAACACTTTCACACGTTCTTTTTAAACTATATGCATGAGAGCCGGTGGTTCCTAATTTACTACTCTGAGAAAAACACCAAAATTAACTCAGAGGTAATTTCCGAACTCCGTGCAATCCGCACCTACTGATTGAGTCACAGGGTGACTACCAGCCACCGTAGGCGTGGGCCTGCAGACTGCGAGCAATGGGTAGCTCGCCGCCAGACTGAAATCAGGCAAGAAAAATTGTCAGGGCCCATAAGAGGGTCGTTGCCTGCCGGGTATGTGGAATTGTTCGGAAGAGTTACCGCAGCCTCGGAACACGTGAACACGGACAGGTTTTAGTAAGTAAAATTCTGACACTCGCTCCCGCTTCGCCCAGGTCGGAAGGCAGTCATTGGATGACTTCCCATCCTTAAAAATCCGTAGGTACCTACTGGTCAAATATTATGAGGTTATGTATGTGGTGCTCTTTTGAGAAAAGAATAACACTAATTTGAGTGGGCCTATTCAAACAGATTATGTAAATGAAATAGAATCTACAATGTAAATTAAAATTTTTGAAAAAAGATCCCTAATGATCAGGAAAAGTGTGGAAAAACACAATGATCCCAAATGAAAATGTTTTATTCTCTTGGGTCGGTTTCGTGGTTAGATTGATTTGACCTCGACGTCAAAGGAGCTGACATAGACGTACGGATATCGGATATACTTATATATGTATGTACGGTTGAAAAAGAAATGACTATTTATTTCTGTTAACAACGTGAAAGTGTTGATTCGGCAGTCTTATTTAGTACCTTTAGTAATACTAAGAACGATTAAAGAACGGCTCGATGTTGGCTGATGTTATGTTATGTTATGGCTTAGGTTTAAAATGACAAAACCTTTCCAGACGATGCTTGTTTACTCGTAGTTTTAAGGAGAGCTGATGTGTGATATTATGAGGAATAGAGGAGCAAGGATATTTACAATAAATAATGTTAAAAAAGAAGAAAAAAGGGTTTACTACCGGCCATTGCACTTTCGACTCATTAAAAAAAATAACATTAAGGCGGCAATTTTTTGACTTTTCTTTTTCTTCCTTTTTTACCAACCTTGATGTGGGCTATTATGTATATAATCACTACTGTTTCCAAATTGATGAAGGTAAACATTGTGGAGAGACTGACATGACCTATGAACTAAATTTGAAGACATCCATTTGGTGGTCAAACGCGAGCCTATTATCAATAAAAAAACTGCTTGATGGATTATAGCACATTACCTCTCATAGAAAGAAGGCCTGTGTCACAGCAGTGGGCCCTCGCCGACCTTTGCCAAACGAGCCAGCACGCGATGCTGAGCCAGTAGCAATAAAAAAACCCCGTTAATAATAATATGACCCATCCTGACCCTTTGCTGCCCTCCACCAACGACCCCGCTATACCGAGGCCCATACTCCACAGGGAGTGCCCTTAGCGTGCGGTTGTTTAAATGTAAATAATATTAGTATGTATACCCTGGCTGGGGGCCTTTTAATTTAGAGGTCAGCACAGGATCGTCCGGTTAAGTAGTAACCAGCCTTAGTGTGCTGAACTACGAGAGGACCTATTAAAAAAAACAGCTGTGGGAATATAATGGGCTGAATTTTTATTATGGGTTTTTGGTCATCCAAAACCCCCATTATATAGTGGCTGGCTTTTTGAAGAAATTATATTAAAACGAAAGTTGTCTAGTAGATGTCAATGTTAGCAATAAGACCACCATTGTACGTACTTACATTACGATTGTTATAAGAGATTATCTAATTTTACAATTTAGATTTACCATAAAGTATATTCTATATATTTCTGGATTTCTATATAATTCTCAAAAACATCTGTTTAATAATTTGTTCTACGCTCTTTACTTATTATACATTTAGCAACTGAGAAAAAAACGATGGTCAATGTCAGTCCATTAAAATGTCACCGTATATTTATGTCACCAATAACAGACCCTTATTTGGTACTTTTTCTACCAATTTGGGAGAAAAACGACGCCCTAACGAGCAAATATAAATTATTTATTGTTTGGAAGTTTTATGGTATGATGGCATCGGTCGCGGGTTTCTTAGCCTTAAAATAGATAGATAGTTTATTGGATTTTGTAAAATTATTAGGAGATAACTTTATCAGTAATTGTTTTGTGATAGATCGGTTACATTTCGGGGAGTGCGCGATGGAATTACACAGTCTAATTCCGCCAAGCCCGTTCTATCATCGGACTACAAGACAAACGGCGAAGTGCCATCGATACATGGTGGACATCCCACCCATACGTACAAAACGTTTTGGGAATACCTTCATTGTGCGTACGGCTAAGGAGTGGAATTCCTTGCCGGAGTCTGTGTTTCCCGATAGCAATAACCTAGGAGTCTTTAAGTCAAGACTGAATAGGTTACTTTTAGGTAAGCGTGCTCCATCTTCGACCACATCATCACTTACCATCAGGTGAGATGGTGGTCAAAATGGGTTCCTATTTTTTTAATAAAAAAAAGTTATTTGACAAGTTGAGCTGTCTTTTTTACAAGTTTCTAGAAAGAAAGTTTTAACGAGAAACCGCGGAAAAAATAACAAACAGAAAAAAATGGCAGTACAAAGTTTGCCAGGAAGCTAATGATGACCACTCACTGATTAATCACGAAATCTCGGAAACTACAAGTAGTAGGGCTCTCAAATTTTGCATGGAATTTCCTTTTAGTACGTAGATGCTCGCTAAGACGGGATTTTGCGAAATTTCCACGGGATTGTGATTTACACAGGAAAAACTTCCCACGCGAACGAAGTCGCGAGCAACTTCTGGTTAAATATAATTCCATGTTTTGAAGGTAAAGTCGTATTATACATATATTTATGACCCTATAAAGAATGTCAAGTGCGCAAAAATTGCTATTGTAATTTCCCACATTCACTTTTTACTACGGTCGCTGATGATTCTTTGTCATTGATTGCAATATAAAATCTTTATTTATGAAACAAAAGCAAGGAAGCTAGTAACACGTGTATCGATGTTTGTAAGAATGTGTTCACATTGACTTTGACTCATGACAACGTGGATGCACGCGAATGCTTGAACGTGTCGCAACGCAGGCTCAATTCTGAAGTTGTTTACTGTTAAGTTTAGGCATATATTCCATGTCGAGACGTAAGATTAAGAGATTTTTTATTATACCACAAACATTTGCCAGCGACTTGGTTCGCGTGGCAGGTTGCGGTTTACGATTTACGCGGAACGTAAATCCCGATCCCGTGGGACTTCCGTGACAAAAATTAGCCTATGTGTTATTCCAGGATGTCAACCATGTACTTACCAAATTTCATTGCGATCTGTTCAGTAGTTTGTTCGTGAAAGAGCAACAAACATACATACATCCGCACAAACTTTCGTTTCTATAATATTAATAGGATAGTAGTATTTCTTAGGCAACTCAATTCAATGATTTTAGTATCATATTTGCGTATTTAATAAACAAAATAATCAAAAAGCCACTAGAAAATAAAATAAAGCATAAAATAGTTCGTTATAAACGCTGTCGGCTGGTAATGTATCTAAGAGACTGGTGGCATTGCCACGGTGTATGGCAATACTTAGCCTTTAGCTAAAGTAATAACAACCCATGATTTAGGGGAGTTGTCGACAAGCCTTGTCACAATTTCTTCGAAAAAGACACTATTCAATTTATAACAAACGTTAGTTACGTTTGTTATTAATTGAACAGTGCAATATTTTCTGTATGTTAACAAGAAGTCTAGAAGAAGTTACTAGCTTTTATTTATCAGCTGGAAACCTTCAAAAGGCACCAAAACTTTTGGGGAAAAGACCAGGAAGTCTTTTTGGGAGAACACCAAGATCTTTACCTCACTAAAACTATGTACTACCAGTGATCTATTACGAGCTACTATCCTACATTTACATATATAATATGTCGTTGTAAAACTTACAATAAAGTAATGAAAATAATTCTTGTTTCGGTTTTGATATTCGCACCCTAGCACCATCAATGTGCACGCAGCTTATCGCTGCAGTTTCCTAAGACGCAGTTACACGTATTACCATAATCAATGGTTTGCATTATGCAAAAATGTAATAGGTACCTTATGTAAGTGTTAATAATATTAAATATACAATGAATATTAATATCGTTTGTTTTTTTTTTGCAGATTGGCTGTGAATCAACTTTAGTTTATACTGTGAGTACTTTGAAGTATTTATGTTAATTTATTTTGTTACGGAAAGATGTGGTTCGCCGTTGTGGGTGGAATTTAGAACAAAAATAATATAGGCGTTTAATTTATGATTGTGTTTCGAATAGTGTCTCATATTTCATATGTCTTATTCATTTATATCAAACTAGCTTTGGCCCACGATTTCGTTCGCGTGGGAGTATTTTCCGCATAAATCCTGATCCCGTGGAAATTCCGGGATAAAAAGTAGTCTATGTGTTATTCTAGGATGTCAACTATATACTTATCAAATTTCATTGAGATCCGTTCAGTAGTTTTTGAGTGCAATACGTACAAACTTTCGCGTTTATTATATTAGTATGATATCTTATTTTTTAATGAATTAGGAAGAGTAATATACAATTCTGGTTTGGATATATTTTGCTCAAATTGTCCTATGATGAGTTCCAATTTGGAATCTGCTAATAATTTTGTAGTATTGCTAGTGGGGTTTTAGTCAGTAGAAGTCTGACACTCCTTTCCGCTTCAACCAGAGTGGAAGAAGTCATTCGATGATTTTCTCACCCAGAAAAAAAAAAACTTAACATTAAGAGGTCGAGGTTTTATTAACAATGCTGTCGAGGTTTGAATTAATCTGACTAAATCACTTCTTAAGCATTTCATAAGATTGACAGGTTTTACATAGCCTGGTTATTTTGAAAGTTGGTGCCCGATTCTCGAAAACACCTTCCACAGAGAAAGGCCATGTTCTATAAAAATAACATTTTACTTGTATTTTATTAAAAACTTATATTCTTAAGCAGACCAGTCCAACATTAACTAACAAGGAACTTGTTTCATAATAAAGATTGTACGTAAGTATTTATATTTGTTTATTATGTGAACATCTAATGAGACAATGTACAGCCTTCCCAACTGACATTGACAATCGGTCCAAACGTAATATGTCATAATTCTTTGAGGTCATGCATTATTGCCAACAAAAAATAAATCTGCATATTTTTTTCGGCTGTTAACACCTCATTTGTTTTCATTTATTCAAATTCAAAGTATAGCTAAAGTTTTAATAAAAAATAGGTACCTATTTACTTTAGTCTTTTGTTTAGTTTATGTTTTTAGTCCACAGTGCACTGTGGACGATATTTTCAATAACGTAGCCAATTCATACGGGGGTTAATCGAGTACGCAGGAGGTATAATAATAATCCATATAAAAGTACATTTTGACACTAAAGTTAAAAAATACAATAGTAATAAACAAATAACATTAAAACACTTTAATATTATTTAATGTATGAGAATAACACTTTGTGAGTCATCATACAGTGCCACATAATAACATCGCACACAACCACGCGAAGATACGGGGAACAGCTTGCCTTCAATAAAATAAATTATTGACCTGGTCCAAAATTGAGAGTAACCTCAAGTTATCCCAATTGCCAGAGCCGAAAACCCAGGATAGAATAACCTTTTTTTCTGGGTGGGAAAATCAACAAATGGCGCAGATACAGTAGTCAACCTACCTTGTTGGGGTACGGCCTCTAGACCGTATGCCATCAACCTTGCCAAAAATGATTAGTTGTTCCAGATTGTAGCCTTCATTACTGGCTATGGAGTTTTTCGGTATGCGACCGAAACACTCCAGTATTCTGCGCATACAAATTATTATCGATAGTCTAGTTAGGTAGTTGTATAGTAGGTTGCAAGATACCGTGGCCCCGAAAATCAAAGGGAAACTGAAGGACCAAGATGGGTTTTTAGTCAGTAGAAGTCTGACACTCTCCTCTGCTCCACCCACAGTGGAAGGAGTCATTCGATGATTTTCACACCCAGAAAAAAATAGTTGTCTAGTACAGGCATAGGAAAACTTCTAGAAAAACATTTCGTTAAATAAAACATCTATTTATTTATGGGCAACCTTACAGCTTTACATAACATAACTTTGTAAACAATTTATTAGGTAATTTTCCTCAATAACTTTACAAAGTAAGACGGAAAGGTATTCTTCGATGCCATAAAGAAGTAATCAAATGTGACAAGTAATTAATCTATCATAGACTATCAAGGGAGTGACGGAGACTATTATAGTCATACGATTTACAGTAACCTTGCCTATCTTCAATATGTGTAGATCAAGGGAACGATATACAACATGTAACATAATTAATGCACATCCTGAAATTAGTCTGTTCAGAATCGTTTACTGAATCGATTTTTACGATTATTAATTTTTTTAAATATCGAAATTTTTGAACTCTGAGAAGAAACACCGAAACAAACTCAGAGGTCAAAGTCTCTTTTAAAGTCCAGACAATTTGTATTTGTATATGAGAAGCATGTAGGTTCATGTCTGTGGTATTATTTTGAGGAAATAACCACGCAAATTTGAGTGGACCAGTCCAGACAGTGCAAGCATTTGTCAGTTATCGTGTAGCTCAACTTAGAACTTAAGAAGCTCAACAATTTGACGAACAATACCAAAATAATGTAATATAATAAAATATAAAAAGTATTAGTATACGTGGTCCACCAAAAATTTAAATAAATGTTTAACGTATTTCTTTAAGCTATGGTAACTATGGCGGTCTTTTCGCTGCTAACGATATCTTTTAGACAACCTTTGGAAGGATTTAAACAAAAGTGGAAAACTTAGTCTGCCTATGGAATTAAAATTCACATCAAACATAAAATCTAATTGAAATATATAAATAAATGCATATATAAATACAATACATAAATAAGCATATATAAATATTAAATGTAGAAAATGATTGGCAACCGAGCTTTTGATGATAGGCGCATTGGTAACATGTGAATATTATTATGTAAACTCCATCGTAATACAGCTCTTGACATTTAATGCAATATACATATTATATGACAATGACATTTCAAATCATAATAGAACTTCTGTTGTGTTCCCATATCCCACTGTTGTGTTTCCTCTATATTGTGTTTTTTTTAATAATTCAAGTCTCTCATACTCGGAATTTCTCCCGTATCGTGGGCGCATTTCGCAAACAACCAACCGGGAACAAATATTTGTAAGCCACACAAATATTCTTGTCGCGGTGTGATAATCAAACCCCTGACACGCGACAACAATGTTGACAACGGTGTCAACAAATAAGTCAGTGTTTAAACGGCCTACCCAATTGTGCCCAATCATTGACCTTCTTAAAACAACTGGAGTATGTTTCCTGATAGGTATAAACTGGGGGTGTTTAAGTCAAGAGTAAATGGCTACTTCTAGGCAAGCGTGCTTCATTATCCGGGATATTTACCATGTGTACTTATTATTTCGAGTTTCCGATATTTCGACACTGTTGCATGCTTCATTTTAGACCACATCAACGCTGGTGAGACGGTGCTCAAAGGTGCTATTAACAATTAAAAAAATCTTTTTTGAGCTACAAGATAAATGATAAATGCTTGCACTTTCCGGATAAGTTTGGAAAAGACTAGACCAATATATTTTAGACGACAGTTTTTTTTTTTTTATTGTAAATAGGTTCGCGTTTGACCACCATCTCACCTGATGACAAGTGATGATATGGTCGAAGATGGAGCACGCTTACCTAAAAATAACCTATTCACTCTTGAATTAAAGACTCCTAGGTTATAGCTATCTATCCTAGGTTATTCTCGTCTCAATCACTTCACCGTTCTTTAGTCATTCTTAAACCCATGTTTATACTGTGTTTATTATATGGGACTAATATGTCCCGCGACCGTCTTAATAAAACGCATGCCAAGGCCGAGGGTCGCCCAGTGTGAAGATGAGCAGATAACCTTAACACAAATCCGCGGCTCGGCGGCATCAGTATGCAAAGCGGCCATTGATTTGTGTACATGTTTGTTAGCGTATGCTCGGTAATCATTGGGAGTGTTTACTGTAGGTAATTTGAGGATATAATAGTGTATAGTATATACATTTTGTCTTATGATACATAAATCTATATATATAAAAGCGAAATACCAATCACTGATTAATCACGAAATCTCAGAAACTACAAGTAGTAGGGCTCTCAAATTTTGCACGGGGGTTCCTTTTAGTACGTAGATGCTCGCTAAGACGGGATTTTACAAAATTCCCACGGGATCGGGATTTATACGGGAAAAACTTCCCACCCGAACGAAGTCGCGAGTAACTGCTAGTGGCCTATAAGTTGCGGGTCTGGGTGTTTGTAAAACCCACATCAAACGCATCCTTATCAGAAAAGCATATTTTAAGATTCAGGACTACGTTGAAGACATGACTGCTTCGTAATAATTCCTTCCCTTTTTTCCGGGTGGGAAAATCATCGAATGACTTCTCCCGCTCTGGGTGGAGCGGAGGGGAGTGTCAGACTTCTACTGACTCTGACTCACCCTGTTCCTTCAGTTCTGGGGCCGAGGTATCTCGTTAAAATATTGCCGCAACTCCGGCAGGCAATGGACATGTGGCTTCCCTAGGTTATTGTAATTGCGTTATCGACTAGTCTTTGTCATTGTCGACAAATCCATTTTCGTGAGTGTGTCTTTTTTCTATGACAATCCATCCGATTTGACAGATTGACAATTTAACAGATTTTCTTTTTTGTATAATTTCTATTAGGTATTCATTTTTCAATGCTTTTGTTTCCATATTGAAATGTTGTCCTGTATCCTCAATGTTGTCGCTTGTCAAGTTGATTTCAATTAATATAAATGTAAAAAAGCCTTATGTTTTTTTATGTAAATGGGAGTCTGTAGGTTCTTAGATTCGTTTTTTCTTTGTAATTACATTGTGCCATGATATTGGTCTAAACTGTCTTTTCATACCTATTAAACCTATATTATGTGAAATATATATGTTTTAGGTATGATACATTGTGAAAATGAATAATTTTTTGAAAAGAGTATTCGTGGAGTTTCTTACCGGCCATAGGAAACGACCAACTTCGAACCGTGTACTAGGTTCTTATGTTTTACTAGCTTGTGCCAGCGGCTTCACCCGCGTGGGAAGTTTTTCCCGTGTGAATCCCGATCCCGTGGGAAATTCGCAAAATCCTTTCTTAGCGGATGCCTACGTCATAACATCTACCTGCATGCCAAATTTCAGCCCGATCCGTCCAGTGGTTTGGGCTGTGCGTTGATAGATCACTATGTCAGTCAGTCAGTC
Organism: Tholera decimalis; assembly: GCA_943138885.2. Taxonomy (NCBI): domain Eukaryota; kingdom Metazoa; phylum Arthropoda; class Insecta; order Lepidoptera; family Noctuidae; genus Tholera; species Tholera decimalis. The sequence continues at coordinate 36,151,990 of OW964567.2, forward strand.
AGTTACCTTTGAGTTATATATATTTAGATTAGTGCCCCTACCCATGTAGGCTTATGTAAAATAATATAATTTGAATCAGTTTGAGTTTTTAAAGATAAAATTTCGAGAACTGCTAAAGGATTGGAATTTCCTGCTGTAGTCTGATAGCTAAAACCTGGATGCCTATAAATCAAGTGGAAAAAGTACCTTCTTGTAAGCAAGCATGCTCAACAACCGCATCATCGCTTTTCTTAGAACTCAACGACTTCATACAAGCCACTTACCTTAATAATAAAAGCCCGCTTGACCGATTTCGGCCACGATAGACAGTATCAGCGGTGATTTCAGCCATCAGCACAGGAGATATTATAGTGCAAAAGTATGTGTGCCGGTGCACTGTTTCTTTACTCTCATTGTCCGATGGGATGGTACGAGGGTTATCACACCGCCAAACTTCCAAACTCTGGGCTACACTACGAAGAAATTTCTATCAGAAAATCCCAAAAAAGGACTTAGGCTAAAGGCCCAGATCCGGGAATCGTACCTGTCGTGTTCGATTTCTCATCGAGCAGTCGCGATTGCGACCAATAGGCTAATGAGGCAGTTTATTTTGTTTATTTTTTTTATTTATTGATAATAGGCTCACGTTTGACCACCATCTCACCTGATGGTAAGTGACGATGTGGTCGAAGATGAAGCACGCTTGCCTAGAAGTAACCTATTCACTCTTGACTTAAAGACTCCCAGGTTATAACTATCAGGAAACACAGACTCCGGCAGAGAATTCCACTCCTTAGCCGTACGCACAATGAAAGTATTCCCAAAACGTTTTGTGCGTATGGGTGGGATGTCCACCATGGGATAATAAATAACCACAATATAATAAACATACATATAACAATATAATTATAGCCTAGTATTTACAATATAGCAGCCCACTATATTATCTAAATGTTAACATACAATACTTCACTATAAGGAGCATTTCATATTTTATACCTTAAAAGTTTATTTAAAACGTCACTCATAGTATTTATTATGAGCAATGTGGGTAGAATTCACATTGCTAGCAATCCTATTCATCCTTCCAACTAAGCTAATTATCCTTGTGTTTGGAGTGGGTTCATGGTAATAGTGTAATGGGTGGAGCTCGAACCCGCGACCTAGAAATTTGCATGTTTGATGATAAAAGTTGATTCCCCTAATTGCGATGTATGTGTTGTACTTGACGACGTTCATCACTTATTCATAGGTTGTACTAAGTATGAACGAGACAAGGAATCATTGATGCTTGAATTCAAACTTGACTTGATCGAACGCAGAGCTAAATAAATAAAAGGCTCATAGGTGACGAGGTTCAGGCAGGCAAGCTTCACAGCCTGGCTCACCGGCGAAACGTTGCTTGCCCGTCTATCTTCTACAAATTGTACTTCGGAGAGTGTGCGCAGGAGCTCCACGATCTAATCCCTTCATCTCCCTTTTACTACCGTTCCACCAGACGTACCGCAGGATACCATCCACACTTGCTCGATATACCGTCTTGTCGTAAGAAGCGCTTCTCGTCTACATTTATTGTGCGCACAGCCAAGCTGTGGAACTCTCTGCCGTCTTCTGTGTTCCCTGCCACATATGACCCGTCAGCCTTTAAAGCAAGAGTGAATAGGCATTTTCTGGGCTCGCTCGTTTGATCGTAGACCTCATCTTACACTTACCATCAGGTGTGATCGAGGTCAAGAGCGGGCTCATTCGTAATAAAAAAGAAAATGCTAGGATGTTAAGAATTTTCAAGTAATATTAGCAAATCCCATTTCGTCTGCTGCTATCAAACTGTTCAAGATGTTCACGCGTCACTGAGATCTTGTTTCTTATATTTTGATTAGTTCAGATTTATATATTTTTGTGTAGCTCTAATGTTTACTTATGACCAGAGGTCGGAATTAGGTAGAGTTATTTATATAGGTACTTACACTGATTTCATACAACGAAAGAATAAAGAGGATATGCCCCAAATCCCGGGACTAAAGTTATTTACTTTTACACAATTAAAACCACTGCACGCGCGACGTTACCAAGTTTACATAATATTGTTGGTCACACGGGATTGTCTATTAGAAATACCGGGAAGATTCATATTAATATCAATGTTTTGATGCAAGTACATAAATAACTCTACCTTAATCCAACCTCTGCTTGTGACTGAACGGGGCTGACATGTTCTTAGAATAAAAGTCCCTAAAATAAAATATAAAAATAAAACTCACTACCTCTTGATCACAAATCCAATACCTTAACCGTTAGGCTATTGACGCTTCAAATCAGATCAAAATATCTACAGTCAATAATACAATAAACCAAACAAACAGATCGTTTCTTTCATCCGTCTCAACCTCCAAAAGACCTAGATAATGGCTTTTATTTTATTACAAAAATGCCTAATTTTCTTTTATTGTGTGCATCAGAACAAGAATCTCGTCTCGAACTATTTAATTTGAAGCCTCACCTAGTAAAGGTCACATCTGTGTTGACCTCTCAAGTGTCATTGAACTTTTTGTCATTTTAATTTGACCTCAAATCTATCTGTTGGTAGGTATCATCTATTTTTAATCGATTTGGTGTGCTGTGTGTAAAAAACAATTAATGGTTTATTATGTTAGAATTTTTATTTTCAATTTATCGATAGTGATACTTTAGGGTAAATGAAAAAACAAAAACAATCTTTATTTTTAAGATAGGATTTTTTTATACAAATGTGGGTAGATTTCACATTACTAGCAATCTTGTGAACCCCTCCAATTAAGCCAAATATGCTTGAGTCGGTTCATGGCCATAGTGTAATAGGTGGGATTAGAATCTGCGACCTCTCGATCGCAACTCCGACTCCTTAACCAATAGGCTGATGCGCGCTGATTACGTGAGTAAATTAAAAAAATGCCTTGCAAATTCTACAAAAAAAATATATAATGCTTCTTACTATACAACGTGTAACGGAAACCCCATATCTATCTAAAAGGACTAAAGACAACATCTGGTATGGAGTCTCTATATAAAGTTTCAGCTCAAAATAAGTGACTCACAGAATTGACCCCAAATTACCGGTTTCATATATTTCTTGAATACAAATAATAACAAACGTGTCACAGCACTATGAGGGTCATCACTTTCCACGTCACTTGCCGATAAAACGACAATTCTCTTCGTTCTTCTTAATTTGAAAAATTCGGTCTCTGGTATCAATGTATTGAAATTTCTAATAAGTTCCACACATGTAGACATAGGATTACAAAACCCTTGCTATATCGTTTGTTATCATCCAAAGAAGCCGTGCACTTGGTATATACCCTTTAAATTACAGGTTGTATATCTTTTTAAGCTCGTTTTTTGTATCGAATAGTGGGGAAGAATCAGAAGTCAGCCTACACTTCGCTACTGTATTAAAACGTTCAAGAAAGTGGTATTTAAATCTCTTTTTTTTTCGGGAAGAAATCATCAAATGTCTCTTCCTGCTCTGGATGGGGCAGAAAAGAGGGTCAGACTTTTACTGACTAAAAACCCACCCTATTTCTTCAGTTGCCTTAGCATCCAAGGCCGCATTATCTCGTTAAAACATTTCCACAACCCCGGTAGAATGTTTTAAATCACTTTACGATTATTCAACGTCATAATCTTTGTTAAAAGAGCTTTTGTGAAGCAAGCTTATGTTACATTGTGTTTATTTAAAAGACATTAAGCTCGCTGAAAATTTATTCATATAATCCTGCCAGCACAATCTAAGCCGGCCATTAGCCGCGGTAATATCAATAATCATGTTAAAAGCCATTCCGACCTTTCTCGTGGCCCATTTGCGTACAGTCTTTATTTATTTAAACTTTATGTACAATGGTGTTACATAGGCAGACTTAACGCAGCAAGGCATTCTCTATCAGTCAACCTTTGGGTTAAAAAAACACATTCTGGTAGGTGTATGAGAAAATGGAATGATAAACTATATATAATGCTAATAAAATACGTATATATTCTAAAATAATAAACTTATAAATACAGTGCTTAATAATAATCTTTCTCATAATTAATTATCATGCACAGGCTTAAAAATATACCTATTCAAGGATTCTGACAAAAGTCGTTTTGAGTTTCAGTACCTAAAAAAAATGGAAGCCGATCACTTCGTTGTCCATGTATCGAGGCCCTTTTTCAGGAACATGTAAAAATATCAAGCTGTAATTTATATCAAAGTAGCTTCTGGCCACGACTTCGTTCGCGTGGGAGTTTTTTCTTGCTTAAATCCCGATCCCGTGGGAATTACGGAATGAAAAGTAGCCTATGTGTTTATTTATTTATTTATAATGTAGGGAAAATTAACAGTTGCGTATTTAAAAATAACAAAAATGTCTTAAACGATAAACTTATCTAATACACAACCCACAACATTTTCCTCAGATTACTGTAAACATTTAAATCAATCTGTGAGAAGACATTTGCAGAATTGTTCAACCACGCTATTAATTATTACAATAAACAAACCTTAGACTAATACATAAAATTTAAGCCGTTGTACTAACAATAGTTTCTATTTCGTATTTTGTGTATGTGTGTGTAGTTGTTTAATTCCAAGAAGTCAACTATCTAGATGCCAAATTTCATTCAGATTCGTCTAGTAGTTTTTGCGTTAAAGAGTAACAAATATCCGTACATCCATCCCTAAAAACATTCGCAATTATAATACATATTGTTACGAGCTGGGGTTCGGGATAGAAGTAATTAACGCCAATTAAACCAAAATTAACACTTTAATTAATTAAGCACAAAATAAAAATTTAACACAATTATTCGCACCACAACACTTGTCACTTAACACTTAGATCACACTTAAATCGCACTGAAATTCACTGGTAAAGCTTCAATTATATCTCGTATTCGCCTCGTAATAAGACTGACTCTCTACGCCCCTTTGCGCTCTATTTATACCCCAGTCTATGAGTTCGAGAACATTCTTATAAAATCGACTCACTGTTTATACTGCCTAGAAAATACTCGAAATACATAGGACCGCTATTCGACGCTAGATGGCGTTAGTGTCTCGACTAGATATGCTCATTCCTGCTACTCGCCGCTAGATGGCGGTAGCGTCTCGAACATTCCAGATTTATGTCGAAGTTTCCCGACGCACTTCACTAAGCGACTGGCGTAACAATATTATTAGTAAGAAGTAATATGAGTATCTTACTTCTACACACACAGCTGAAAGGGACACTGAACCTGAGTAAGATTTTGTCCTTTCCAGCTGTAAAAAATGTCATCTATTTAGCCTTTTCTCGACTATGTTAGCATCAGTTTCCAGTCTAAACAGAAGCAGCTGAGAACTAGTGTTTTACTTGGAGCGTCTGCCTATCTGACCTCTACAACCCAGTAACTGGGTAACACGATACTCCTTGGCAAGTCTGGTGTCAGATTTTCTGGTTTCTAACTACCCATAAAGATGTAAAGACGCCAGCACATCAAGCTACAACAATCTGTCAAATTTCTTTAATAGATTTTCAACTTTATTGTTAAAGAAATTAGGTTCAAGGTTGATTGGGAAAATTTGACAGTTTCGGGTAGCTTCATGTGCAACTTCATCGCAACCAACGACTTAACGAGCTTTCCAAGGCACGCGTTGCTGTCTCGGAAGATGAACCTGTGTGGTTGTTATCACTTAGCCATAAGTACCTCTTAATATCTACCATTCTATCAAAATGGCGTCCAAAACACTTTTTCTCTACCCTCATCACCAGAGGTCGGAATTAGGCAGAGTTATTTATGTACTTGCATCGAAATGTTGATATTAATATGGATCTTCCCGGGATTTCTAATAGACAATCCCGTGTGACCAACAATATTATGTAAATTTGTCAACGTCGCGTGTGCAGTGGTTTAAATTGTTCTTTCAATTCTATCATCGGAATACAAGGCAAAAGGCGATGCGCCTTCGTTACATAGTGGACATCCCACCCATACGCACAAAACGTTTTGGGAATACTTTCATTATGCGTACGGCTAAAGAGTGGATAGATAGATAGATAGATAGAATATACTTTATTGTACACCAATAATTGAATCACACTTAAATGACAATATTGTAAAAAAAAAATTGGTTACAATGGCGGTCTTATCGCTGAGAGCGATATCTTCCAGACAACCTTTGGAAGGACTTTATGAGCTTTAATTAAAATGGGGAGGGCTATATTAGTGTACTACTGTACAAATATTCATTAATAACGGAAAACTAATAAAAATACAACAAAAATATATATATACAAATACATAAGTACATAAAATAAATAAATATATAATGTGTTCTTTAACATCGTGTGGAGAAAGCAAAGGAATAATCAAAAGTTTGAAATAAAATGATTGGCAACCGAGCTTTTAAAAACAGCAAGTGACTGAGCTTGTCTTACTGACACCGGCAATCCATTCCACAACCGAATGGCCTGCACCGTAAACGACTGGTCGTAAAATTTTGTGGAATGCGTAGGCATCAAAAGTCTCAAATTCTCTGATGATCTCAAATCTCTAACATGTGTGTCATGAAGGAACTTAAAACGTTCTTTGAGGTAAAAGGGAGTCGTTGGATTGAAAAGAATACTGTAAAGTAATGATAAAATATGTGCATTCCGGCGAAGGCGGATAGGCAGCCACTTGAGTTTAGTGCGAAACTCAGAAACATGATCATATTTGCGCAAACCAAATATGAATCTGATACAAAAATTTTGGAGTCGCTCAAGCTTATCTAGCTGCACTTCAGTTAGATCTGGATAACTTGCATCAGCATAGTCAAGGATAGGGAGTAGAAGAGATTGGGCAAGCGCAGTTTTAGTAGCAGTCGGCAGGAAATTGCGCAATCTGCGTAAAGACCCCGCAGAGGCAAACAGTTTGCGGCTCACTTCCTGCAACTGGGGACTCCAAGACAAATCCTTATCAATATAAATACCAAGGTCTTTTACTGAGTCACAGTAGGGTATAACAGTTCCATCAAATATTATTTGGGGAAGGGTCGTCCAGTCAATTTTGGAACGTAGCCTAGGGCTGCCAACAATAATGACTTTAGTCTTCGCAGGATTAACCTTCAAACCATGATCCAAACTCCAATCGGAAATACGCGCTAAATCTTTATTCACCGTCTTCACCGCCTCAGATAAATCTTCAACGGGAGCTTGCGAATAAATTTGCAGATCGTCAGCATAAAGGTGGTAGGATGAGAGAAGTTCATTTGAAATAGAATTTATAAATATGGCGAAAAGAAGAGGAGAGAGAACGCCCCCCTGTGGTACGCCAGCAGTAGTATTGCACCATGAAGACAACGAACCTTCAATGCAAATACGTTGTCGGCGGCCACACAGGTAACTACGAAACCAATCAATAGCTGTTGGAGATATGTTAAGAGAGCATAGTATCCCGAGCAAGACATCAAAATCAACAGTGTTAAAAGCATTACTGAAATCAAGTAAAGAAAGGACCGTCAATTTTCTATTGTCCATACCCAATCTTATATCATCCGTAATGTTAACAAGAGCTGTGGTAGTGCTATGCCCCGGACGAAATCCGGATTGGTAAAAATTAAGGAGTCTGTTTCTACAGAGGAAAGCACTAAGCTGACTATGAATAAGGCGTTCTAGGACTTTGGACAGAAACGGTAAAATGGAAATGGGACGGAATTCAGAGAAAGAAACAGGATTACATTTTTTTGGAAGTGGGGTTACATGAGCTTCTTTCCATGCAGATGGAAAAACACCAGAGGATACAGAATGATTAAGGATATGGCAGATGACAGGAAGGATTTCGTCCAAAATAGGGAGTATCATCTTGCGACTTACACAGTCACTACCAACAGCATTTGACGTGATTGATAAAATACTCTTCTTAACATCACAACAAGCAAATTGATTAAAAACAAAAGGAGAATAATCGGGAGTGGGAAGAGACGAAAGATTTCCCTGCCGGAGACTGTGTTTCCCAATAGCTATAACCTAGGAGTCCTTAAGTCAAGAGTGAATAGGTTACTTTTAGGTAAGCGTGCTCCATCTTCGACCACATCATCACTTACCATCAGGTGAGATGGTGGTCCAACGCGAACCTATTTTAAATAAAAAAAGATGAACCTGTGTGGTTGTTATCACTTAGCTAGTACCTCTTAATATCTACCATTCTACCAAAATGGCATCCTAAACATTTTTTCTCTACCCTCATCACGCAAAAATAGATTGAATGCCTTCATGACGTCATCTGAACCAAACGTCATAACATTCATGAGATAATGGTTATAAACGAGCGAACATCGGATACTCACCTATCTGATTTCTGAAGCAATTTATAAGCAAGCAAAAAAGAACCTTAAGTCAAGGGTTTAAAGCTGAAATGATAATACAGTCATGTAGCGGTCAGTGCGTAATGGCTACTCATTTATTTTCACAGGAAATTGAACCGTATTTCTCATTACGTAAAAGTGTTATTGATGTAGCATGAATACGGAAGGTGTTCTTCGTGCGCAAAAACTAGTGCATTTTTTTATTAAGTCACGAAACGATTTTAACCTTTTTGTATATTATTATATGAAGAAGATCACTCATGCTTTGCTTGAAGTCGTGTGTTTATATCACGTCGCTTATATCGATATGTCACGGACAATTAATTGCATAGTTAATTAGTGTTTACTGTGAACAAACGGATTCGAATTATTATGTACGCTCTTAGAATAACAACCTATTTTAAAAAAAAAAAGATGAACCTGTGTGGTTGTTATCACTTAGCTAGTACCTCTTAATATCTACCATTCTACCAAAATGGCATCCTAAACATTTTTAGGATGCCATGCCTTTTTTACATTTTTCTAAGTGTACGCTATTGAAGCCATATTTTATGGTCTTGTGTATATAACCTATCCAGGACAGTAATACAAAGTGATTTGTTGACATATTACCTAAAGAAGATGGTATATTAATAAAAGGCAAAAGGTAATTTTTATCACAATATCACGTTTTATTTGAGTGTCAACCAATAGAACATTATAATAAGCTGATATAAAATAATAAATTGCCACACACTAGGAATTTCTCCTGTATCGTGAGAGCATTTTTATAAACACTAGTATTTGTGGGATACACAAATATTTGTTCTAGTAGTAGCTATGTATATAACAAAAAATAAAAATATTTCGCGCATTATTATAAATCTATTGAAATAAAATTATCTTCAGTTAATAATGCCATGAGTGTATTTCACCAAAATACAGCAATTTATGACTTGATATAACTTACTAACTATAAAGATTTATATAACTAACGACACGCCACCCTTGCTTAGCACTAGTGCAAATTATTATTATTATATACAAAAATTACCTTGTTTATTGCTCTTTCTATAAGTCAAATCCGTAATGACATTGCGTATTTTATACGTAAGCGGAGAAATAGAAAGGGATAGATAGTAATTTTACTTTTGATATTATATAAAGATAATACATGTAGAGACGTTGACCACTGAGTTTGTTTCGGTGTTTCTTATCAGAGTAGTTTATCAATTAAGAAACACCGGCCACATCTAGCTAAACATAACACGCAAAAACAATGACGTGTGAAGGGTTATTTATAACCAATTTACAAAATAAATATTATTTCATACTATTTATAACAACCTCGACGTTAGGCGTTTTTTCGCTAATTTTACTGTACAACGCCACCAAACTTGAAATAAAACTAACATCAGTTTAGCAACAAAATTATCCTTGAATCAAAACCGAACAGTAATACATACAATTACTTTTAATTCCGGATCACACGAAAATTATTGTAATTAACAGTAATATTTCAATAGAACATCACACACAATCGACCTTAAAAAGATCGTACATCAATCTATTGAGCGGTGCATGCGGAAGTAACCAGTGTTATTATACCAAAGTTCCTGAATACGAATTCATTACAAAATAAACTTTAATTATTATACGGTAGAATTCAAATTTTGTTGGAGTTTTAACCTTAATGAGTTTTTTTTTTAATTTTTTGTTTTGTATCTCGTATTGTTTTCATAATTAAAAAAGCCGTAGTGTTTATGTACTCAAACTTTGTAGCAACTTATGTTCAGTACCATTCACTTAATTTTATTGTTAATTATTCATTTATTTATCTATAGGTAAATGGTGACTACAGCCTTCTCTCCTTTCAGATTTTACCAAGATTTAGAATTGGATCATTAGTTCCGGAGATTACCCCCACATACAAACTTACAAATAAATTTAACCTCTTTGTAATATTTGTATGTATACCTTTAGATAAATAAAAGTCAATAAAGCGTTAATTGTATGTAAATATTTTTTTATTTATGATCAAAATCGCAGTATACATATCGTTCTTATACTAAAAACCACAAAAGCCCTTACTGTTCATTGAATTATAAATATTTTAAACAGTAAGTGAATTTGTAAGTTTTACATTTAAAGATGTTAGTAAATAAACTTAACTAGTCGAATAAGAAAAATGTAAAATAATTAATGATTAAACGAACTTACCTGTACGTGAAGTTCTATCATAATTATACAAAGTGCATCGTCCGAAGAGATTAGTAACCTGAAAACGTTGAAATATATGTAGTAACACGCTAGTGACACCACTCTTACACTGTATGTTTAGAGTCCTGCGCTCTTTTTTTTTTTTTTTTTTTTCATTTGTTGGCAACCCCAGCCTCTCGGTCTTTCATTAAGTTTAGAGTTTGAAGCCACCATGTTCAGCTTTGACATTTCTGCAGCAAACTGGGAGACACTTTGGGTTGGGTGGGTGTTACTAATCTCTTCGGACGATGCACTTTGTATAATTATGATAGAACTTCACGTACAGGTAAGTTCGTTTAATCATTAATTATACTCGTGCATCGTCCTCGAGATTAGTAACCTGAAAACGTTGAAATATATGTAGACCTTGAGAGATAGCTGAGGAAATGTCAACTACCAAAAAATACCTGTGTATTAATCAATTGGTTTATTTCTAAAACTACTTAATTAGTATCACATTTTTTTTGTTTTAGTTATAATTCTATTTTGTTCTCCTTAAAAATCTAGTTTTATATCTAAGGGTAATTAACTAATTATAAATCAGTTAGCACTGTCGTGGCAGTTACGTTTCGTTAGAGTTAATCATTGCTCTGTTATAGAATTTTCCAAAAACGTTAGAGCTTCCGCTCTAGCTTGCCCTGTCGCGGATAAGATCGATGAGAAGTCGCATTGGTTAGGTTTAAACGTAGCAGCATGCCTTGTGTCGTGTGCACTCAGAGGTGTCAATCCCGCTATCTTTAAGGACGGCTATAATCCACCGACGGACGTAAGGATTGTATTTTTACCGTTTATGCGGTTTCTTAAAACCATTGAACGGCTTTATGTGTTTCCCACAAAAAGACCTGGCTTGGTTTTGTACTAATATTAAAAAGTAAGGTTTTGGGCACATTTCCATTTTCGTCTCAAAGAATGGTTGGCTCCAGGTTGGTTGTTTTGAGCCCGCCCTGGAAGTTTTAAAATCGTCACTGGTCGGGTATGTTTATTATTTATTTATTTAAAAATAATTTATTTATTTTATAATAATTTTTGTATACGTTAAGCCGACGTTATCATCATTTTAAGTTAATTTTTAACGGCAAATTTTCCTTTGGAATTTCTAGTACAAGCGAAGTATACCACGTGGTATTATATTTAGGCCGTGGTTGAGCCGATAAGCTCCCCTGAAAGAACCTTGTAATTAGAACCCACATGGATTCAAGGTGCCGTACTGGTTTCTCTGATTGAGTAAACCTGTGAGAAAATATAAAATGTTTGAGATTGACGCTTCATATAACTCAAAATTATATTGTTCTGAGCACAAAATTTAATTTTTCAAGTGCTAGGTACGTCATATTGCTGGTAAGGATTTTCCGACAACGAGCCTATCATGGTGTCCGCTGTGGATGATCGATACCCTGCGTCGCCTCAGCGCACAATGATCCGGCAACCAGTTTGAGGTTGTCTTGTAAAATAATAATTTTGTTAGGTTAAAGTTGGAATATGAGCAACCACGGTTGTATGGGCTATTTAGGAACCACCATGATTGCCTTGCCTTCTTAGTAATAATTTTTGTCAAGGTTTTTAACATTATTATGAAAGGACCAAGGGGCCTAAAAATTAATTGTTGTCCATTTGATTATGAATGCATTAACTGCCAAAGTGTTTGGATTGTATTTACTCTACTTGTGAAGAGGTCCGCCGGCCGAATTTTTGCTTCGATCTGCATCCGTAGTTTTGTTATATGTAGGTAATGTATGAAATACATAAAAAAATAGATGTAGGTATTGGATGCTCCCCTTGCGGTTTATGTAAGCAATGGCTATGGAGTTATCTATGTGAAGAAGAATTCACAGTTTCTGAGGTTTTAGGCAAATACTTTAAGGCCAAAATAAGCTACCAGCAGCTCGAGCTGATTTATATGGATTTTTCTCTCATCTCGCGACCATCTTCCGCTGGCTCGTTCACCCCCACATGTGGCTACTCCCCCCATAGTTGAGGCGTCAGTCTGTATTTCTTAGCAGTATGCGTCTCACCATTTAAAAGAATCTTGCATAGAGTTAGGTCTATTCATATATTTACTCTTCCTTAAGTGTAAAGTATCTCATATTCATCCATGCAAGTAGTCCAAAGAATTTCGCAAATTTTACACCTTATGCAATACATCTTATTAGTTCAGACTTTATGTTTGACAGTTTTTCGTTAGGTAATCTAATTAGGTTTTTTTTAATCTTAATTGTAGTTTATATCCATTAAACCTATGACAATATAGTTTGATCCTCATTGATTAGAGATCGTGGAGCATAAAAAAGGAAATAATTGCCAGTTTATACACATTAAACCCATTACAACATAGTTTAGTCTTCGGTGTTTAGAAGCCATTGAGCATAAAAAGAAAAACATTGCTAGTTTATACACGTTAACTTATGACAACATAGTTTGGTCTTCAGTGATTACCGACCATTGTATTTTACCGTATTTATCGGCGATGGTTGCGGTTCGACCGACGACACGATGCTTTCGCGGCGGCTTGATGCGACTGCCTCACGCTGAGGGACCCGGCACCGGCGGGGGAAATTTTTCACAACCTCGTTGTACTCCTGCGCACTGGGACCCTATTTCTCCACCTTAAATTAATAATATAATAATAATATTCCACAACTTTTTCACACAACGCCATCTAGTCCCAAACTAAGCAGAGCTTGTGATATGGATACTAGACAACTGATAAACATACATATATATTTCTAAATACATACATATTATAGATAAATAAATTACACCCAGACAAAGAACAAATGACCGTGCTCATCACACAAACATTTGTCCTAGGTGGGAATCGAACCCACGACCTTGCGCATAGCAGTCAGGACCACTGACCACTATACCAACGGGCCTGTCATTTTCAATTGTTCTTAACTTGTTATTAAGTTGAGGAAAAAGTTTTGGGTTCTGTTTTTGCTAGGTTTTCACAATTTGTAAATTTTTGTGTCATTCAGATGTTTGTTTGTGGAGAATATGGTGAAGTTTCGCTTAGTGACGGACTCTGCATGTTGTGTGTCACACAAGATCCAGTACACATCCATGAGTTGTTTGAGGCCCTCTTTATTTTTGTTTTTGTTCTCATGTTGTCATGTTCTCAAATTGCCATTGTGAGCTGGCTTTGGCGCTCTTTGATGCCCTTGTCTCGCTTTAGCAGAAACCGTATTGTTTCTGTTACAGCTGCTTTTATTTCCACATTTAGTAGGGTGCTCCAATCAAGATACTGTTAGCTGGGATGAGGTACCATTCTGTAAGCTCTTCGCGGGCTTCCATGCTATGTCCCAGAGTGTCTATGTCTTGCAGTCTTGTTGCTAAAACTTTGTGTATGTCAATCCCATAGTTAACCACCGCAGAGGGATCAGTTCCCGGAATATCCAGCACTTCTGGATTCCTGTGCTCAAGAGCGGGGTATTTCGGGTCAGCTAGTTCTTCATTATGGTTTACTTCCAAGACTTTTTCCTTAACCAACGTCTGCTGCGGTAAGTTTTCTGAGGTGGATGGCTGTGTGACCTCTTCAATAGGTTTGACGCACTTATTTGACGGTAAAACCTCTATAAGTTGTATCGTCCGTGGGCTGTCCAATGACACCCCAACTGAAACCAGATTATCCTAGTAAGGAATTTTTATTACATCAGTTATGGTGTAGTTTCAGCAACTACCCATATGATAAGCCAATGCAGTCCCAAGAAATAAACTGTAGTTATTGTCTGTGAATTAGTGTGGTATAGTAAGCAACCTGGCGATACATCCCCAGGAGCTGCTTTGATGGGTGTTTGTTACCATGATTGTATGTCAGTAGACAAATGAGGCAGGTGTTAGTAACACCATTCTAAGGTTTTACTGATGCACTATGAAAATTGAGCCAATGAAACCATCCCAAAATCTAATCTATATTGGTCTCACAACCGTCTTGAATAAGTTACCCTGAGGCAAACTGACAACCCAAAGTCGCTCTAATAGGTGTTGGATACTTTAGTAAACTTATTTTGTGTAACCTTGCGATACGGCCCCATAAGCCGCTCTGATAGGTGTGGTTACTTCAGTATACTTATTTTGTGTAACCTGGCGATACAGCCCCATAAGCTGCTCTGATATGTGTGGTTACTTCAGTATACTTATTTTGTGTTACCTGGCGATACGGCCCCATAAGCCGCTCTGATAGGTGTTGGTTATTTTAGTATGTAACTTATTTTGTGTAACCTGGCGATACGGCCCCAAAAACCGCTCTGATAGGTGACAGGTGTTGGTTACTTCAGTATACTTATTTTGTGTTATCTGGCGATACAGCCCCATAAGCAGCTCTGATAAGTATTGGTTATTTCAGTATACTTATTTTGTGTAACCTGGCGATACGGCCCCCAAAAACCGCTTTGATAGGTGTTGGTTATTTCAGTATGTAATTTATTTTCAGTAACCTGGCGATACGGCCCCAAAAACCAATCTGATAGAGTACATATTATCTCAATGCAGTCATTGAGATAATATGTACTCTATACCTGTCACCTATCAGTATAGGTGACAGGTGTTGGTTACTTCCGTATACTTATTTTGTGAAACCTGGCGATACGGCCCCAAAAACCGCTCTGATAGGTGACAGGTGTTGGTTACTTCAATATACTTATGTTGTGTTACCTGGTGATACGGCCCCATAAGCCGCTCTGATAGGTGTTGGTTATTTCAGTACCTATACTTATTTTGTGTAACCTGGCGATACGGCCCCAAAAGCCGCTCTGATAGGTATTAGGTGTTGGTTATTACAGTACAGTTATTTTGTTTTACCTGGCGATACGGCCCCAGAAGCCGCACTGATCGGTAATAACTTTAGTTAGGGTAAATCTATCGGTATGTAGGCGGTTGCTTGTTTTTCATTTGTTTTCCAGAAATACTGATCATAATGCCATGTAAAACAATTAATACAGTATTACACAGTAATTATTAGCGTCTATCAACATTACGTAAAAGTTCGTGTGTTTGCAGCAAGGATCTTGTATAAATATCTTTTGCAGCAATTCGTTTTGACAGATCAGATTGCACACAATTTCGTGGAATATGTTTTGCACACAATTTCGTGGAAAATGTTTTGCACGAAGGCAAACATACGAGGTTATTTTGGTAAATTTACTAATAAGGGCTTGTTTTTGTTATAATAATAGCACTTGATCACTTTACTATTATATTATAATAAATATATTATATATGTACCTTGATCTTTATCATCCTTTTCCGAAATAGTCCCTCTAGAATTGGCGGTCGGTTGGCGCCGACGGCGTGCCGCTTTTTTGTTTGTTATTGTTTCTTTTTCAGTTTTTTGATCTTCCACATTATGTACTCTATTTCGAATTTCCTTTTTGGCATTTTTGCTTGCGTATTTTCACTATAAAACTAATCACTTTTGTTTTTTCCTAAAATAAAACGTGCGAGTGGTGGCGCACTGTGACGTGAATGAAAGACCGAGAGGCTGGGGTTGCCAACAAATGAAAAAAAAAAAAAAAAAAAAGAGCGCAGGACTCTAAACATACAGTGTAAGAGTGGTGTCACTAGCGTGTTACTACATATATTTCAACGTTTTCAGGTTACTAATCTCGAGGACGATGCACGAGTATAATTATTCTGTTTTAGTTATTCCATTTATAAAAACAAGTCCAAGCTACTCATCCTAGAACCAATTTCAAAAACGATTCCAAGTTCAACGCTCTCATATAAAATGCGCTATCGGATGGCAATAATAAGAAATATATAAATCATGACCTTTTAGAACTTGCCCAAACCTGTTTAACTACTGAGGTTACAGAACTATCAATGTCTTCTCTTTTTACAAAAAAATAAACAAGAAATCCAATGTAATAATAGTTGGTAAACCCACGATGTAAAAACTATAATTTTGCAAAAAAGGTGGCAAGTTGTAGGGCATGTAGATTCTAACAAATTATTTGTGTTGATTTTTTTTTGTATAAACTCTTAGTGACTTGGTTTTATGGATACTTTGTCCATATTGTAACAAGTTTCTAGATAATATGTGAATATTACAGTTCATTTGATGCGCGCAAAAATGTATAATCAGCTTTTAAGCATGACATGAGGCGATATCTGTAGATTTATAAAAATCTAAACTCAAAGTTCCCCGAGACCCCTCTTCGAACACTTGATGACACGTATCCGAAGAGGGGTCACGGGGAACTTGAAAAAAGCTTTTCTGTCAGTTTATAATTGAAAATGATCTCCAATATAACTATACTTACTATCCAGCATGCTAAATCCTAGCCTCATAAAACAAGACATCCTAACATCATCTTAGCTACCAGCACGGATGCCTGCCAGGGTTGCTAGAATGTTTTAACGAAATACCGCGGTCTTGGAAAGCTAGGGCAACCGAAAGGACAGGGTACTTTTATAGTCAGTAGGAATCTGACACTGCCATCTGCTCCACTCAGAACAGGAGTAGTCATATAATGATACTCTCATTAATTTTATAACTACTGGATTCCTCTCCAAATAAACTCTTTGATGAGCACAAAATTACTGGACTCTCAGCGTGTCCCTCTTCATCTTAGCTCAGCGTAACCTCAGCTTAGCGTATTTACCAGCGTAACCAGTTCTCATTCCATAATCCCAGCGGTTTCGTGCGTCGCATGCGCATGTCGAGACCATTACACGTGGCACGACACAACATTATTGCAGAACGTCATTGTGTCGCAAAACAAATGAAATTATCTGTAATTGGTCAATCATTCTACAATCATAGAAATTAGTAAAACTGGTAGGTTAGTATCTTGTTATTATTGGAGTTGAAAATCATCATATATTAAATCTAGAATTAATATCTACTCTCTGAATAAGACCCAATGCAAAACTAGGGTAAAAAATTACTTACTAACACTAACCTATGATGAGACAGAAAAGCTTATGGAAGTTACTGAATAATCAGGACTCTTAAATTTTCCCCTATAGTTAACTCGAAAGATTGATACTCTTTGGCACAATGTAAGAATACAAACACTCTCGTACACACTACACATGCACATACACCCTCACACGTACACTGACTCACACAGGTACACTCACCCTTACATCCATACTCATACACCCACGAAATAAACCTATTAACATAACTCAACTACTAACATAACTCACTTAGATTTTAAGTAAAACCCTAATTCTAATTTTATCATTATTTGTATAAAGTATTACTTTTAAGTGTTTTTTTTAAGTTTAAAGAAAGACTGTACTTGCTGATTTAATAAAATTTCAATGTCATAGACTGAGAGAATTGGCGCTGTATGCCGAGATACAGGTGTTTACCTAGTTCGGCTGCAGATGATCCTATATTATTTTTACTGATACTTTTTTGTATGTGCTAGTTTTTGAGTAATATTGTAATCCTTTTTGATGCAAATAAATAATTGAATTGAATTGAGAATATGGTTTTTTTTATTGAGAAAGAGAACTAAGCAATGTGGTTATAATTCACATTACAAGCAATCTTGTTAACCCCTCCAACTAAGCTAAATCTGCTTGTGTCTGGAGTGGTATCACGACATTAGTGTAATGGGTGGAGTTCGAACCCACGACCTCTCGATCACAAGTCTCATAATAGTAATATGATACTGCTATCCACTTCGTAAGGGTGAAATTTAGATAAGTCTATTCTACGGGAATTAACCGTTTTCGTGTACTAAAAAGCAGCCCGTTTATTATTTATTTTATTCAAAAATCGGTTCAGCTGTTCTAGAGATTAGTGCGGACAAAGATAAAGACATGCAGAAAGACACATATTTTATAAAGTTTAAATGTATTTTAGTGTATCGTATGTAGTTTATTGTTGAAAATTACCATAATGACTTAATTATTATGACTTCTTAGACGGACACATCAATTTATAATTATGTATAGATTATTTCCACTGAACATTTGTAGTGTGTTTTTGTTTTTCCGGTTTTCATATTTGCCTAATAAAATGCCAGCGAAGTGGACGAAATTACAACGCACTTCAATTACTACCGGTTTCCGTAATTAGATAAGTCATGATCATGCAATATTTAGAGGTGCGTATCACTTGCTGTTCTAAGCACCAGCGCGGTGCTTCACTAGCAAAAGATATTTACAATGTGGTTTTGAATTAAGTGTGTTTTTTTTTATTTAGTGCAGCGTTGCTGGCCCAATAGTTTTAAATATGGAAATTAATGAGAATCAATGGTTGTACCTAATTATGCATTAAAAAAAGTTAATATCGCGGTTTTTACTATTAGTCATCATCAAAAGGATAAATTGAATTAGTGACTTCTTGTGGGACATAAAAATAAAGTAAAACCTCTTTGCGTGGGTGCAAGGTCCTAGATTTAATATAATCAAGCCAAGAGCTATAAAACGATGATATAACAATAAATGCCACAGGCAACAAGAAAATTAACAACAACTTCATAAGAATTAAATTAATAAATTAAAACTAATAACTGCAATCATCTTTAATTAAGATGGTATCTATCTGAGAAACTGCCAACGTAATGATGTTAGGGGAATAATTAATTATGTTTAACAATTTGCAGCTGATAATGAGGCTCCCGTGGTAGAGGTAAATTTTGTTTGACATTTTCGATCCTATTATCAAATTTTACGTCAGATTTAATTTTAAATGGCTTGTCGCCGCGGCTGAGACTTTGAGGCTTATCCTAAACAGTTCCAATTAAAAATGGGATGGATTGACATCATGAAATATTGGGAGTATATGAAATTGCCAAATCTGAATGACCTGCACAAGAGGTCTTTTTTTCTGGTCGGAAAATCACCAAAAGACTTCTCCCGCCGTGGGTGGAGCGAACGTGAGTGTCAGACTTCTACTGACTCAAAACCCACCCTGCTTCTTCTGTTGACCTTGCATTCCGAGGCCGCGGTGTCTCATTAGAACAATTCCCGCAACCCACACAATGGGTCTTGCAGTAGTATTCATTTTAGGGGTAAGGGGTACCCCCTCTTTTTCCGTGTGCTGATAATGATTGACAGTGTTGTTTTAGTGAGATAAAAACCCCAAACACGTTGGTATTTTCCTCGAAAGCGGGTTCCTCGATAAAATATATATCTAGGTATAATCGAACCAATGCTTTCATAGAAAAACAATCACGTCTCTTTGATATTAGTATAGATATAAATAATGCTGGTAGACCTCTCGAAATATTTTGGTGTATAATTGAATTTTAGTAGAATGTAGCCTTTGTTAAACGTACACGAAGTGGTATTCATGGACTTGGAATGTGAAATACCTGAGCTGTATTCGCTCCTCCCTGTATGACATTGTGGAGATTATAATTTTATTCTAAGACACACTTGCAAGCTTGAATAATCAAGATGTATATTTAAATAGATAGATATACACTTTATTGTACACCATAACAGAATTAAATGAGGACTTAACAACTACAAAGGGTGTTACAATGGGCGGTCTTATCGCTAAAAGCGATCTTTTACAGACAACCTTTGAATGGATTTCACACAGTAGGAGAAAATAAATACGCGGGTAGTCCATGGTGTACTATTCACTTATATACAATACATAAGTAATAACTTACATCACAATACACACACATATATATATATACATGAACAAAGCTGGGATATACAGGGTTAAATGTAAAACACTGAAAACCTCTCAGGACTATGTTACTAACATCATAATCAAAAACTTTTGTTCTATGACATTTAAGAATTCGTCATATTTTAGTTCACCAGATTTTCATACAAAAACAAAAATATTTAAATTGAAAGCCCTAAATGTTACTCTATGCGAAGCAAAAGAAAGCAATTTATACTATCGCTTTCTTTTGCTTTGCATAGACGCTACATGCGTTTAGGGCGTTCAATTTAAATATTTTTATTTTTATATGAAAATCTGGTGAACTAAAATATGAAGAATATTTAAAAGTCATAGAACAAAAGTTATTGATTGTGATGTTAGTAACATAGTCCTGAGAGGTTTTTGGTGTCTTACAATAAACCCTGTATAAAAAATAGTAGCAAATTAAAGAGAGAGATATAAACGATACTAAACAAAAACATCAATTATTATTATTGTCTGTCTGTCTGTTTGTTAGGACTAATCTCTGGAACAATTGAACCAATTTTAATGTGTCTTCCGTTATAATAGAAGAGGTTATGGGGAACCATATAGATTTATTCCAAAATTCTCACGGGTTAGGTAATACCGACTTTCTAGGTAATATTCACTGGCAAAACTTATTTACAATCAAAGCGTCAAAAGCCTAATGGCTAAGATGTCGGTCTTGTGATGAAGACGTCCCGGGTTCGAAACCCACCCATTACACTATTGCCGTGAACACACTCCAGATACAAGTATATTTAACTTAGTTGGAGAGATTAACATGATTGCTAGTAATGTGAATTCTGCCCAGATTGATAATTCTCCCAGCCTCATTATTCGTATTCACTAGTACAAAGACATCAATACTTAATATCTATATACAAACATACATGTTTATTTTTAATCTAAACAGCAAGAGAAGATAATTAAAGACACTACATTATGATAAACGTTGCAATCACTTTGAACAAAGCAATTAAACAAACTAATAATTAAAGTTAACACGAAATTTTCCTGCAGCAACTAAAGTATTCGACCTTAAATTATTATGAAGATGTTTATTGACCATTATGTTTTATGCACACAGGAAGATTTAGAAGAAAAAACTCATTTTATGGTGAAAAAAAGTTAATAAAATTTAACATCTTCCTGTTCTTATCCCAGTTACTGGTCGGTGCAAGACATTTTCTTCTTCTGTTCTCCCCTGTAAGACGTCACAGCATCATTTAATTTTTATTTTATTTTAGTTTTAATCCTTTTCTTTCATATAATTTTCCACACAATCCATCCGTCTTTGGCCTTTATTTATTTATTATATACTTTATTGTACACCTTACAATATTCCAATGCATACAAAAGAAAAGACTAGTGTACAATGGGCGGTCTTATCGCACAAGGCGATCTCTTACAGACAACCTTTGGATGGACAAAACTAAAGGAGACAGTATTTAATATTTTACCGTTAATCAAGTATTAACATGAACTTCCTGACGGCTGTTTGTATGAGGACCAAATGACTACTTCGCCATTCAACAACATTGTAACACTTTTAATAATATGCATGTCTTCACTCCTCAAAATTAACTAAAATAATGCCAATTTTGAAATCCGGGTATTTCCTCGCGAGATTTTTTCTCCGCCAACGAAGTCGCGGGCACAGCTAGTATTTAAGATATTACATAGGTAGGTCTAAATTGAACCAAATAAAAGTTATGAATCGAGAGACGTGATCCCTTAATCTATTAACTTTTATTATTTAACTATAAGATTTACTTTATGTTTTCATTTAAATTAAAATTGTATGATCCAAAGATGATTGAAATAAATAAATAAAAATAATCATTAATTACCGTCTATCTATCTATTAAGTTGGTAAGATGCGTATAATCCGAAATTTAAAAAAATAGAACATCGCGCTTTAAATATGACCACGCATTTCTAAAACTCCCTGTATATCAATCCTCCTATATTGATATCCGTAAAACAATTAAATTTTAGGGTTTAGTCCAAATAAAAACAAAGCTCTTATATTATCAATCGTGAGTCTGGCCGTCCCACACAGGCGAAAAATCAATAAAAGTCGGACAAAACCTAAACATTAATTATTTGTCTACAAAATAGCCTCATAAGGGTTGGTATGTGATAAAAATGCATATTGTGATTTTTGGACATTTTTATTACACATCATCAGTAATATTTGGTTCATCCAATAGATTTAAAACGTCTGTACACATAGAAATAGATTATTTTGTGATTAGATTCCTTAGTCCTGTTAAAAATGGATCGGAAGATACCATAAGTCTTTTAAAAGTATCTTCCATGGCTAATTTTCTTGAAAATTTTCTTGAAAACCGCTCTCTGTACTTTCGCACATCTTTGTTTCGACTTTCTTGTGCATCTTCGCTTATTAACCCTATGGCTATTTCAGAATTCTCTATTATATTTGATCCATGGATAAGTACCTTGTGAAGTGTTGTTGACATACAGTACCATGGGTAATTCATCACAAAAAAAGAAGCTGTTTTGGTGCAAAACGCCTTGTATTTGACCGCATTGGTTTTGTAACCACTAGACATTACTTTTAAAATGGTATGCAGTCGATTTATGAGCCGATGATTAACACCTGTTATTTCAGCAACTTCTTCTGCATGCTGAAAAATGGCACGTGCAGTATTACCATCAGTCGATGTACCTCCACCATGTCTTGGTTTATCAACATGTAACCCAAGTTTCTGCCAAAATTCTGTTTGTATGCGGCGCTTTTCAGCTCCTATCAAGGATTGACTGTGTGCGTCTCTTGCTTGCCATTTCGCAACTTTTAATTTGTAGCCTAGATGCAATATGAACTCCGCAAACCTTATCCAGGCATGTCGCGATGAAACACCATAATTAAGGTTTTCTTCAGGTATCGGCTTTGACACGCAGAATTTTATCCTGTTGAAGTCTTTCGAGGTGATTTTACAAATAAGCAACGCATGGCAGATTTCGTGTCCGTTAAGGCGTTTATCATCTTCCAATCAACCATGGTCATTATCAACTTGTGTTTAACTATACATTCTTTCTCCATTAAAACTATTGTTGGTGATAAAACTTCAATCTCGGATTGAACACTTTGAGCTGCTAATCTTGATAGTTCTACAGTTTCATGTGCCATCTCTAACTTTAACGGACGGATGGTGAGGAGGGGCGAGGATTTTGTCAAATGAGCACAGTTTTACCATGATCACGCACGAGTTGAACTGGCTAAATAGAAGTAATTAGCATATTTGCATCAGACTGTTCGACATTTTCAAATCTCTGTTTATATTCGGAATGGCAGCCAGATCCATCACACCCTCATTTTGATATCAGGCGAAGATTTTGTAACTGATCCTTTGTAAGCGATTGTATGACTTCATTAAGAGACAAAAATAACCTTTGTGCAGTGTGGTCCATTAAATTCTGAAGAGGAGCTTTAGCATTCGTTTCGGTGCAAAAAATACCTTCAGGATAACACTTTTTTTTTGCTTCAGTTATAGTCTCATAATTAAGATACAGACTGCAGTTCATCTCCATTGCTGAAGATTGTAAAGTGTTGTACTGAAATTTAGACAATTGTGCTTCAATCACCAACGATAACGCTTTGTCTGACGAAAGGCTCGCGTGTGTTTTGGGAACGCTAAAACTGCTACTGGCACTAGCCACTGTAACTTGCTTGATGATCTTTGATGTTTGGATAACACCACGTGCATGATATTCTACCTGGGCTGCAAAAGCCAGTTCTTCAGGTTCTAATTGTTTCCGAACATCTGTCTTTCTACGTTTTGTGCGTTCGGTACATTCTTCAGAGCTCTTATAAGGTCGGCCACCAAGGCTGCGACTTATCTTTCGAGTATGAATCGTAACAGGAAATGTAATGTAGGTATCGAACCAGTCTTTGTTGGCGTTAACACACCGAGAAAAAATTATGTGTGATTGAAGAAGTTTTCTCTTATAATCATTCACCAATCTTCTTAGGGGTCCCTAAGAAGATTGGTGAATGATTTGTTTATTTAATAATGATCCCTTTATTTCATTTTTAAGTTCATTCATTGCAGAGCACGTTGTACTTTTTTTCCAGATAAGATATTTTATCTTGCTCCTTTTTCGAAGTTTCCTCCCTATAGTAGGCAATTAGAGTCTTTCTTCTAAAGCTCACTTCCTCGTCAGTTGATCCTAAATCAATATCAAACTAATATTTAGTACCAATTAAGTAACCGATTCCGGGCAACACATTGTTTTGTTTTACGTAGAATTCGTCCAATACAGAACTGGTCGACTAAAAAAACAATTTTGTTAAAGCGTCGCTTACGGTCGCATAAAACTATGATTGCATATTGAAAAACAAAGTCCATGCTCTCTAAAAATACTAATATCAAAGCCCGATCTCTCGGGAAGTTACACTTTACCCTTTTGTGAAGTTTAAAAATATGCAAAACAATACAATGTCACAGTCATTATTATTTTTAATATAAAATATCAAGCATTACTATAGAAAGTAGATACTAAAAAGTAGTTTATTACCTTCTGGAAGTGAATCCATCGAAAAACCAAAGATGTTCACGAAGAAAATTATAGGATCGTAATAATTAAAAGCAACACTTTCACTCTTAAACACATCCGCTGTTGATCAAGTCGAACTTTGGAGTGAGACCCAGGCGCATAGATGACAAAAGGTTCGCGTGGCGTGCGAAGGTAGCGTGTATTGTTTATCTGACTTGTTGGTAAACCAGGTTTTTATTTGTTTGGAGTACTTTTAATTTTTTTGGTTTTGTCCGACTTTTATTGATTTTTCGCCTGTGTGCGTCCGCACGGCACAATCAATTTGCCCCAAATCATCTGGACCGATTCACATATATCAATTTATGTGACCCAAACACGGACGCGTGACGTCATTATATAGATTTTGGGTATTGAATTACATTAAGTGGAACTGTCAGTCTGTCTTTTCGGTTTCATGACTAAACTGCTGAACCAATTTCGATGACGTTTGGCATGGATGTTTGACCCGGGGTCAAATAATAATATAGGCTAATACTTTTTTAAAAATTAACCCATAATGGGGAAATATATATATATTTTTAATTACGAATGAGCCCGCTCTTGACCTCGATCACACCTGATGGTAAGTGTAAGATGAGGTCTACGATCGAACGAGCGAGCCCAGAAAATGCCTATTCACTCTTGCTTTAAAGGCTGACGGATCATATGTGGCAGGGAACACAGAAGCCGGCAGAGAGTTCCACACCTTGGCTGTGCGCACAATAAATGTAGACGAGAAGCACTTCGTACGACAAGACAGTATATCGACCAAGTGTGGATGGTATCCTGCGGTACGTCTGGTAGTCCGGTAGTAAAAGGGGGATGAAGGGATTAGGTCGTGAAGCTCCTGCTCTCCGAAGTACAATCTGTAGAAGATAGACATGCAAGCAACGTTTCGCCGGTGAGCCAGGCTGTGAATCTTGCCTACCAGAACCTCGTCACCTATGAGCCTTTTTGCTCTGCGTTCGATCGAGTCAAGTGCAGCTAGCTGGTATTTGGTATATATACCTATATTTAAAGGAGATTGTGGGAACTGCTATTAAGTATTCATAATCAACACATACATTCTTTGGTCTCCCTCTTCTTCTAAATCCGACCACAATTACAAACAATAAATACAACCTCTTTAAACGTCATTATATAAATTTATAATTAATTGATTAAACTGTTATGTAACGTTTTAATGTCGTGCTTAACCTTCACGCACGATGCGCTAAGATCTCAAAGATCAATGTCAACAAATATAGCCATTAGGGACTTATAAACATCCCAAATTAACAGCCCATTGTGTTCCACGCGCGCCTCAAGGAGCAGTCCACAGCAATGATGAACCCGATAGCCGATGCCGGGGTTACTTGGGGAAAATCATAAAATAACTTCTCCCGCTTTGCATTGAGCGAAAGAGAGTATCAGACTGCTATAGATGTAAGGTTCGAATCCCACACATTACCAAGATTGCAAGTAGTTATTACATTGCCAGTTCTCCTCTTTAAAAAAAAGCTTATTCCTTTAGTTTCCCTTGCATTCCGAGGCTAGTATCTCGTTAGGAAATTCCCCCAAACCAAACGTGCTTACTCTTGACTGACGATACGTTTAGATCGTAAAGACTAATGTCCTCGGTCATAAAGCGTTAAGGATCCATTATGCTCGCCAAATCTAGACACGAACATTTCAATGTTCTAATGTCTTTGCAGCAGTGTCCTCGAGAGAGAATCACTACGCAATAATACGTTTAATTGCTTATCCTTGTCCTTAATTAGACAAAGTTAATTAAATTGACGTGCTTCATCTATCAAGGTATTAAGGAAGTTAGCTGGTCGACCGGTAAATTGGTAATTTAATCAAAATACAATTAAACGGAACGGGCGATTTACTAGTGAAGTTATTGTGTTTCGAATTAAACGGTCAAATAAATAGTTTAAAATAAAATTTTAAAATTATTCACAGAAAATTGTGGCGAATAAAACATGAAATTTATTCTTCTTAAAATCTTAGATCGGTTTCATGTATTAGTTTTTAGTTTGTATGTCTAGTATAAAGAAATAAAATACAAGTAAAAGAGAAAGTAAAAATCTTAAGTGAATGTAATTTCTCGTATAATACAAAATATGTGTCAGGCCTGCGTGGTGAAATAGAGCCCAGTCCCTCTTATAGTGACGAGGCCTTTATCCCAGCGGTAGGAATATTATAGGCTGATTACGTTAAGTTACAAATTGTATGTGAGTGATGTGCACCAGTAATTCAACGGTTATTATTGCTGGTTAACGCAAAAAAAAACACTGGTTAAAACTAATGCAATCTGTTGGCAAAATTAAGGTGTCTTTTATTTTATTTTATTTATTTAGGGACAATAAACAGCTATAATATGTCTTGATACAGAGAAAATATGATAAAGAGTGCCACTAGATAGGTAATAAATACGTAAATATTATAATTATATTATATATTATAAATAAATAATAACATTACATAAATTAAAAAATTGAAATTGAAATTTATTGAATTTGAACATTGAAATTGATTGCAATTAATAAATAATAATAAAAATCTAGACTAGCTTACATTCCTAATAACATTAATGGGGAATAATAATTTTCATAACATTACATGACGTGTTATTAAACAAAGTTCACAGTAATTCCTCAGCTACAAAATAAGGTCTGGGGTTAGTACTCAGCTTCATATGGTAAGTCCAGTTACATGTAGCGACTGCCTGTCTGACGTCCACAACCCATTGGCTGGGTAACACACTTGACAAGGCCAATATCAGATTTTCTGGTTTCTAACCCTTAACGACTATCAAAGACGTAAACTTCACAGCCTGAACCAACAGCTTACTTTCCAAGGTACGGAAGATTTGCTATATGTTAAAATAGTCACTCATCCATGGATTGACCTTAGTAACCGTCGCTTAACCTCGCAGATCAACCCATTCAACTGTCATTATTTAGCTACGAGCTTCTTTAAATCAAATCTTAGTGTTTACCCTTCATTAATTTCCTCACATTGCTGTAGCGGCAGTAAAATAACAATTAACTAATTAATTCTTAGATAACTTAGTAGCGGTGGTGTGGTTAGCCTTGATACTGGTGGGCAGTGCATACTGAGCAGTAGGGCCGAGCGCGTGCGCAGGGCTGTGCATCGTGACGATATTATTCTTTATTATTAACAGGCTCGTCAATATGATCGAATTTTGCCAACGACCATGCAGCGCCTACAAATAACCTATTTCATCTGAGGCTGCAATACACTGCAAATAAAACATTATTTTTGTGCCCGCTCTTGATCTGATTTCACACAATTGAAATTCTTATACATACTAATATTATAAATGCAAAAGTCTGTCCGTCTGTCACGGCTAAACCACAGCAACGACTTGGAGGAAATTTAGAATGATAAATTATGTAGTAGAAAACCAATTTTCCTGAAATTAAAGGGTGAAACCGCGAGGCACAGCGTATATTCTATAAAAGTCTAGTAGATATTATTTCTATCAGCTATAAACATTTGCTTGACTGTTTTAGTATTATAACTAATTTAATTATAGTGAATAGGTTACTTCTAGGTAAGCGTGCTTCATCTTCGACCACATCATCGCTTACCATCAGGCGAGATGGTGGTCAAACGCGAGTCTTTGTTAAATTAATGAAGAAAAAAAAACATTTTTACACATCTTTTTTTTCCTAAAGTTAAATTTGATAAACATAATTATTGTTACACCAGTCACTTAGTGAAGTACGTCGAGAAAGTTCGACAGAAATCTAGAATGTTCGGGACACTAACGCCATCTAGCGGCGAGTAGCAGTACTGTGTATTTCAAATAGCTTAGGAATATTCTTGGCAGTATAAACAGCGAGTTGATTTTACAAGAATGTTCTAGAGCTCATAGACCGGGGTATAAATAGATCGCAAAAGGACGCAGAGAGTCAGTCTTATTACGAGGCGAATACGCGATATAATCGAAGCTTTACAAGTGAATTTCAGTGCGATTTAAGTGTTAAGTGACAAGTGTTGTGGTGCGAATAATTGTGTTAAATTTTTATTTTGTGCTTAATTAATTGAAGTGTTAATTTTGGTTTAATTGGCGTTAGTTATTACTATCCCGAACCACAGCTCGTAACAATATAAACAAATTCAGGTAGAAAGGTATACTCGAAAACCAGCATTAGGTAAGGTTTTAGCAGTTTGAATAAATATTTCTAATGCTTTACCAACCCTACAATCATCGCCGTTCGCGTACCGCTTAGACTCCCTTTAAGGAAGCAAGGACTTGACAAATATATGGACAGAACAATTTGTCCGTCTTTTTGTCTGTTCGTACTTTTTGTCATTACAATTCGTACAAGGCTGAAAAACATTATTGTTTATTTGAAAATGGGACATTAATGAACTGAGTAACTAATTTAAATCGATGAAGCAAGTAATTAGAGGCTTTGTTTGATCCGATAACAAAGACAATTCTGGTGAGGTTTTTAAATTGTGATTTTTAATTATTTACAATGAGTCGAATTTTTCTTTGGTTGTGCGTTTAAAAAAAAACATTAACAAATATTCAACTATTGGTAAGATATTGCGTCAAATGCGTCAATGCGTTCTTTGCCTTAAAGTCGCTAGTCATGCAAATGCGGGTGAACGGGAACCCCTCTATTTTTGTCCTTAGCTGCTCGTTGGACTAGAGGTAGCAAGCGCGACTGCTGAACAGAGGTAGAGGGAACAGAGAAACAGAGGAGGGCTAAAGGTGTTATTGAATTTTCTGTTAGAAATTTCTCAGTAGTAGGTTGGAGTTTGGCATTTGGTGGTGTGATAACCCCCGTGGCTCGGTAAGCACGTTAACACGTCCGCTGACAGTAGGTACGTCGTTAGGCGGGAAATTAAAATACTGCGTTATGACCAGTGATCGGAGTAGGTAGATTGAAATGGGGTCATTGATCCGAAACGTATATATTAATATGGACATTCCTCCGGAATTGGTGGATTATTAAAAAAAAAACCGGAACTTATGTAGGAATTTTATTCTGCCAGAGTGGAAGGAGTCATTTGATGATTTGCCATCCTCAAAAAAAAGGTAGGAATTGTAATAAAATGAGCAATATTATTCTTCATATTTTTTTTAACGGCACACAGTCACGATTTGACAAAACCCAACGACCAATCAGAACAAAGGATCATGGGTGGTACAATAACCGGTTATCAGAACAATTCGTACGCCCGCCGACGACATGCCAGGTAGCTCACTCGTACTTCGGTTCGTAGAGTGCGCATCTTTGTTTGTTACTGTGTTGTGAAAACGTTACTTGACCCTGGCTTGTGTACATACTGACTTCTGGAATCTGCTCTAAACCACGATTTGGCTCGAATATACGGACTCAGATTTTTCACTATTGAATTGGATCTACATATTTAAACCAAGCTTTGGTAAGTAATATTTTACTAGTTACAAGGAGTATAAAGCATGTTTGGATGTACTATAAGAATATTTTTAGTATTGTGTTTGTTCGCTTAACCTGCTGAACATACCATGAGTCTTAATATTGTTAAATCTTTAATAGAGTATGAACCAGTGAACTTAGTGCGAAACAAAATTATGATATTCTAGTAATGTAGTCGCAATTCAGCTAACTCCACTATTAACCGACATTTTACTGGAATCCGTATATAATTTGAATGCCCTGTGTGCTGTGTCCTCTTGCAATGTATTGGTAAAATAAATTACTATAGGCCTTATCTACTTCTCTACAAAATATTTTACGTAACAAGCCCTTTCATTTGATACCCATATTGATGGGATTGAAAAAAAAACTAAGTTGTCCGCCATCTTGTAGCGGCAGCCATTTTGGATTGACAATAATATTGAATATACATAATTGTATTGTCACCAGAATCAAAGGGGAATACCAAACTTTAGATCAATCGGTTTACAGGAAGAGGGTGAAATTTCAATGACTAAATTTGATCCACGAAAAATAAAACAAACGGAGTAAGCTAAATAAACTAAATAAAATGTATTTTTTTCATGTCTTTGTTTTAGGTGATATATACGAGGTTCCATCTCTACAACAGAGTTCAGATATGGCAAACGTCAAGGCTGAAACTGTAGAAAAATGGATATCCGGTCATCCCGAACTACTTTACGATCACGCTAGTGGTACAATATACTGTTCAAAATGTGAAAGCCATTTGAAAACCATAAATAAAGGAAACGTTAAAAGACATATCGAAGGAGCAGTACACCAGGGAAAGTTTGAGCAGCCCGAAAAGGAATTTTATTTCGATCTTATAAAATTTCTCATTTTGTGTAATATTCCGTGGTCTCAGATGAAAAATACAACTTTTCAAGATTTCTTTAAAAAATATATGTGTAGTACCTGTTGTTGTACGTGTACTAATGGTACTCTGCCAGATGAATCACAGTTACGGAAAGTTTACTTGGGCAAGTTTTTTAAGAATAAAATCAATTCGATTCGGCAAAATTATAAAAATGAGAAACTATGGATATCATTAGATGAAACGACAGACTTTTTAGGTCGCTATATAGTCCATTTTTTAATAAAACCATTACATCCTAGCAATTTGACTAGACCTTATTTGGTAGCATGTAAAATGCTAACTGTAGTTAATGGACAAACAATCACGCAATTTGTGTTAGAATGTTTGGAAAACTTTTGGGAAGATTCTTTTGAATCGAAGGTAGGTAACATTCTTGTCCTCTGCACTGATAGCGTTGCATATATGCTGTCTGCAGGACGAAATTTAAAACAATACTTACCTGAAATGAAGCACGTAACATGTTTGGCGCACTCTCTTCATCGCGTATCTGAGCAAATTAGGTTAGAATATCACGATGTTAACATTTTAATAGCAAATGTTAAAAAGGTATTTTTGAAAGCCCCAAGTAGAGTCAAAATTTTAAAACAAAAATATCCAGATTTGCCGCTACCTCCCCAACCAGTTGTTACAAGATGGGGCACTTGGTTAGAGGCAGCATTTTATTACGCTCAAAACTTTGAAAAAATAAAAGAAGTATTATCTTGTTTAAGCAGCTCTGATGCGGTATCTATTCGAGAGGCAAAAAATATTATAGAAAAAGAAAATTTAAAAAAAGATTTAAATTACATTAAAGACAATTATTTTATAATTCATTTGTCTTTAAAAGAATTGCAAAAGCATAATTTATCGTTGACAGATTCACTTTTAGCATTTGACAACGTCAGAGATGCTATAAATCAGTGCAATTCAGAAAATATAAAAAATAAAATAGAATGTGTTATGGAACGAAACTCAGATTTAGACACACTTAGAGAATATAGTGAGGCCATTGAAAAAAATGAAGCACATAATTTAATACCTTTTTTAAAATTTGCTCCTTTGACATCGTCAGATGTAGAACGGTCTTTTCCATTTATAAATGGATTTTAGATGTTAAAAGAAATAGGTTGAAAATTGAAAATATAGAGAAACTCATAGTTATATATTTTAATTGTAAAGATCAGTATTACCAGGATGCTGACATTGTAATCGATGAAGATTAAAAATGTGAATAAATGTAAAATGTACATATTTAACGATAAACAATGTTGATTTTTATCTTTTTTCTTTATTCTACCCCTTTTTTTTTGGTCCTAAAATCTGACTAAAATCAACCTGTTCCTTCGTATGCCCTTTACGTTTCAGAGTCGTGGTGCATCCTTAGAACAGTCTCACGACCCCAGCAGGCATTGGCTATCTATGGGGCCCCGTCATTTATTCTACCCTTAATGCAAATTACCATGACCACTATGAAAATATTTAAATTTAAGTGCAACAATTTATGTCTATCTATAAAAGTTCTAGCCATAAATGGCTAAAAATAAAAAAATAAAAATTAAAGCTTCGATCGGAATTAGATTGTTTTTATTATTCAACAGATAAATAATGAATTAATTTAGTTTTTATACCTTCCTTTAAATTTTGAATTGAGTAGGAATAATATCACTACCAACATTAACAATGTTTAATTGAATCCGGAAATACCGGAATTACTTTCCGGGAAAATGGCTTATCCATGTTATTCTTTCTGTGTGCATTTATGATACAAGTACCAAAAATCAATCTACCTACTCCGATCACTGGTTATGACAGTACGTCACGGGACGGGCCACTTATTTTTAAGAGTACGTCGTCTCACGATAATTTTTCATATAAGTATTATGAAGAGCAGTATCCACTGTTATATTATGCAGCAATTTCATATTTCTTACTACCGTAATACGAGTATTTTGTAGGTAGTTTCATATTGCTTGCTTGTGCACGAGTACTACGCTGATTTGTCATTTAGTATGGAAATTTCTACTGTCGTAATGTGGTGTCAGGGTAAGTGCTCACTGTCAGCGAACGTGTTAAGCCGTTGACCCGGCCGTCATTGTGACATCTTTGACAGTGGTTACGAATAGTCAGAAGCCAGAAAATCTGTCACTGGTCTGACCAAGGAGTATCGTGCTACCCAGTTACTGGGTTCTGGAGGTCAGATAGTCAGACGCTCCATGTAAAACACTAATACTCGGCTGCATTCTGTTAAGGCGATACCAAAATAAATTAGGGGTTTTTTCGTCAACATTTATTTCACTATTCCAGCAAGTATGGATTTTATTTTTGGTAATATGTTTATTGACTATTTCATTAATACTTTGACCGAAGGAAAACGCAATTGGGTTAAATTTGCTCCGTCGAATTTGATTCCGAAAAGACCTCTATTCTTTTTTATTGTTCACTATAATTCTAAAATCCTAAGGAATTTCATTTCAAAATTGCATTCAAAATGTGCATAATAGGTAATTGAAAACTCTGTCTGAAAATATTTTTTGATACATAGCTTAATTTATTTTTAAACAATTTTTATTTGGTTTGGCGCTTACGTTGTTTTATTTTGGTTCCAGCGTATTGTTGCGCTCTCTTTTTTTCGCACGTGGAAGTAATAGACTCTGTCACTTTCTTATGCCCGCCCAGTTCGCCTGCGGCCTTTGTCAGTGATAGACCTGTGTCGATTCCTCCCGCAACCGTGATTATAATTTTTTATCGAAATAGTTATTGTTTAGTCTTGTTTTCTGATTTTATTTATCTATATTTGACAAGTGAACAATGTTTATATATAACATTAGTTTACCGATATGGGGAATAAGTATAAAAGACAACGAAAGGTGAAAAAATTGGCCAAGTGCGAGTTGGACTCGCCCATGAAGGGTTCCGTAGTAACTATAATAAATATAATATAATTAATATATTTATTTGAAAAAAAAAAAAAACCAAAAACCTTACAAATTTCTTAAAAGTAGCTTATTTACAATTTTTACAACTACGCCAAATAACTTTGTTTTTCATAGTGTTTGTATGAATTACAAAGTTATATTTGCGGTTTTAGAAAATATACTGTATCTCAAAAAATGTTGACTCGATCTCGTTCAAACTAATTTTGGTTGAAAGTTTACATTAAGATCTACAACATATGGTTTTTTTAGATTTTTCACTTCATTATTATAGAAGTTAGAGGGGGGACACACATTTTACCACTTTGGAAGCGTATATCTTTTAAACGAATAACTTTATGAAAAAGTAATTTTAGAAACCTTAATGTCATTTTTAAAGACCTGTCTATAGATACCACACACGTATAGGTTTCATGAAAAAAAATATTTTCAGTTTCAGTTCCATGTATGAGGAGCCCCCTTTATTTTAAATATTTTTTAAATTTTCTCTTAAAATCGGAAAGCGGTTCACAGAATACATCTATCTATCAAGTTTTACATGTATAGTCTTAATAGTTTCGGAATAAAATGGCTGTGACATACGGACGGACGGACAGACAGACAGACGGACAGACATGTCGAAACTATAAGGGTTCCGTTTTTTGCCATTCGGCTACGGAACCCTAAAAACCGACATTTGGAACGCCTGAGGGATCATGCTCGTAAAATGACGGAAAATAATTGGCCAAGTGCGAGTCAGACTCGCCCATGAAGGGTTTCGTAGTAACTATTATAATATAATATGTATATTTATTTGACGAAAAACAAAACCTTACAAATTTCTTAAAACTAAGTTATTTACATTTTTTACAACTACGCCAAATAACTTTGTTTTTCATAGTGTTTGTATGAATTACAAAGTTATATTTGCGGTTTTAGAAAATATGTTGTATCACAAAAAATGCTGACCCGATCTCGTTCAAACCAATTTTGGTTGAAAGTATACATTAAGATCTACAGACATATATTTTTTTAGATTTTCATTCCATTATTACAGAAGTTAGAGGGGGGGGGGAGGTACACATTTTACCACTTTGGGAGCGTATATCTTTTAAACGATTGACTTTATAAAAAGTAGTTTCAGAAACCCCTATGTCATTTTTATAGACCTGTCTATAGATACCACACACAGATAGGTTTCATGAAAAAAAAAATTTTTCAGTTTCAGTTCCATGTATGGTGAGCCCCCCTTTATTTTAAATATTTTTTTTTATAAAATCTGAAAGCGGTTTACAGAATACATCTACCTACCAAGTTTCACATGTATAGTCCTAATAGCTTCGGAATAAAATGGCTGTGACATACGAACGGACACACGGACAGACATGACGAACTATGAGGGTTCCCTATTTTTTAATATTTACATACCAGTTTTATTTTACAGAGACAAAATCACAGCGCCGGAGCAGACCTCGGATATTACATGTGATTCGGAAAACAGAAGATTAGAGTCGCCATTATAATTTTTAAATTTGGATGATCAACAGTGTCTAACTACTAACTTCTTGGAAAAAAATTAGTCAGTAAACTGTTTATTTCCTATTAAGATAAAAAGAAATACATTGGCGCGGATTGTCTTGTTCACAAACTAAACTAAAGTTCAGTGCATCTTTTTCTTACTATTTCATTATAAAATGACAGAAAATATTAGTTTATTTCTGTCAAATTAGTCAGCGTCTGACGTAAATTGACGTATTTTTAGTAACCAATTTTTTAATCGAGTCTAAAATTGTCTATGGAATATCTTAATTTGACAGGACTAAACTAATATTTTTCTTCTGCTTTTTTCTTAATGAAATAGAAAGAAAGTGCGTTGCCAGGGCCAAAATTCGTGGTGGCAAGGCATCTGCCGGAGATTTTTCACTCTTACTTTAAAGGTGGCAGACGGGTCATATGTGGAAAAGAACACAGAAGCCGACAGAGAGCTCCAAACCGATTCGAAGACCGGTCGAAGTCCGACCGAAGTCCGACCGAAGTCCGACCGACAAAGTGCGCACAATAAATGTAGAGGAGAATTACATAGTATGACAAAGTGGTACATTGACCAAGTGAGGATGGTGCCCTGTAGTACGTCTGGTATATTAATACTGAAAGCCATTACCAATGATATTGCCGTTATTCATGAAATCAGTCATCGTGTTTTTTTCTATATATTTTATTTCTATTTATCAAAGTAATCACCCATGCAATCGATGCATCTTTTCCAACGCACTGGTAGCTTATTGATACCCTTCTTGAAGAAATCAGTTGGACGGGAGGCAACAAATTCTGCAAAGGCATTTTTACTGCCTCTATGATGTTGATTTTTTTCCGAGAAGTTTAGAATTCAGGAAAAAGTAGAAGTCTGTAGGTGCAAGGTCTAGTGAGTACTACAGATGGCGGAGAACTTCCAACACCAGCTCTTGTAACTTGTAGACCGTCTGCTGTGTAGTATGAGGACGCGCGTTGTCGTGCAAGAGCAGCGGAGCCGAGCGATTGACCAAAGCTGGTTGGAGATGTGCGAGCTTCTCCATAATTGTGTTCAGTTCTGCAGTAATGCTCATCCTGTTTGGTAGATAACTCATTACACCAGGGTTAGACTACCAAACAGGGACCAACACTTTTCTAGGGGTCAGTTTTCGTTTAGGAAAACGTTTAGATGCTAATCCAGGATCTAATCAATTTCGCTTACGATTGTCGAACAGGATCCATTTTTCACCGCAGGCAACAAGATTATTTCGTTTGTGTGCCTGTTAAGCAGTGCAAGGTACGTCTCGATGCGTTCTTCGCGGTGATGATCACTGAATTCGTGGGGCAGACGTCAAGCTTTTTTACCTTGCCAATTTGACGCAAGTAAACCAATATTGTTTTGATACTAGCGTTGAAAGCTGCTTCTAATTCAGCCGCAGATTGGGTGTCATCAGCTCCCACAATCGCCTTTAATTCGTCATCAACAACCAAAGGGTTCATTTTTCAAGTCGAAATTTCCAGATCGGACACGAGCAAACTAATAACGGGTGGTGCATTCATTTTTAGAGTTCGTTTTGTAAACGTCGTTGAGGTTGTGGGCCGTAGGTACAAGGGGCACGGTTATGCCAAACTTTGAAACAAGAATTCCAAATTATAAAATAAAATTAATTTGAAATTATAATTATTAGCCAAAACAATATGATTATCGAACTCAAACTCAACATATTTATTTCAGATAGGCCCACATGGGCACTTACAATACGTCAGAAGTTAGTGCATGGTTTGAAATTGGTCGTTTTCTAGGGAGAAAAACCGGCAAAAAAACTCCACAGTATCCATGATACAGATTAAGAGGACAGTATATGATTTAATATTATAATTTGAAATTGCCAGTACGGCAAAACAGCGAATTCATAGGTAAAGCCCTGTTATTAAATATCAAATATTTATAAATTATTTAAAAATTAAACATAACTGACAACGAGCAGTACTGAAAGTGATGCTCTTTAAACCAAGAGACTTCTCTACTGACCATGGGACCGCCGGAGCCCTGCAGCACCGGAGCCGTGACAGAAACTAGAGGCATAGTTTCTGTCACGGCTCCGGTGCTGCAGGGCTCCGGCGGTCCCATGCAAGCTTATCCTCGCAGATGTGTTTCACGCTCACCACCGCGGCTGCGGCTTGCTGGCTGGCTTCGCCGACTAGCCTCAGCCGCGGCGGCGAGTGTTAAAACCACCTGCTCCTCACCTCGCGGGCCGCCTCGCCCCTCCGCGCCTACGCGTTTTTAAATAACACTCTAGGGGTAGGACAGACATGGAACAGACGTGGAATCGGTTTCGCAGCAATTCGTTTCTGTCACGCCGCTTCCGCAGCACGCTCAATCAAATTACTCGCAATATTATATATTTTAAACGATAGGCTTAATGATTTTGGATTAAATAAACGTTATATCCAATAACGTTATACGAAATAAGTTTTAGAGTATATAAATGTTATGTCTAAAGAAATTACATCAACAGTTGGTATAACTCACTATCTTGTGAACGTTATTGAAATGAAAATATACCAAATAACTTTTTATGATATGAGACGCACCCCGCTAAATCAGTACGGATTTGTTTCGAACAGACCAGTTAAAAAACCGTGTTCAATTCAATTGCACACTATTTTGTAAAACCTCTTTTAACGTTGCTTGACCGCAAAAACGTACTCATTTGACGCGAGTTGAGCACGGGTTGGTTGAATTGTGTAGTAATACAAAAGCGTGTGTATTTCGCGAGACTGATGTCGCCAGTTGGACACGGAAAGGGAAATACGCGACGATGATTTAGTGCATTCACTAGAGGTCAGTGAAGATGATGAGCCTCTACCATATGAAATAGAGATTGAAAACAATGATATGACTGGTAGATCCTCGGTACATGAGAGATCCGTGATCCAGAATATGTAATTAATAAAAATAGGGGCAAGGATACAA
The DNA here is from genome assembly GCA_943138885.2 of Tholera decimalis. Classification (NCBI taxonomy): domain Eukaryota; kingdom Metazoa; phylum Arthropoda; class Insecta; order Lepidoptera; family Noctuidae; genus Tholera; species Tholera decimalis. The sequence continues at coordinate 36,190,422 of OW964567.2, forward strand.
ACAAAGAAAATAAAACACGCGGGGGAAATGTCTCTGATGAAATATTAAATGAAGGCGACAGACATGTATTCCAAGAAAATAGTGTAGTTATAGATTTTAGTAATTTTTAATTAAATCTCTGACTTTTATTCGTGAGAAAATATCCATCAAAAAATTTAATTGGATGAATAATCTTTAATTAATTAATAATAAATTAATAGTTTAAAAATCACTAGAAAAACACGCTTTTATAAGTGCACGTAAAAACAAAAAATTTGTTCGCGCTTTTCCTTTTTTTTTTGTAGCCTCCGTTTTCTTTGTGTTGCTGTTTCTGTTTTTATATTATTCCCACGAGTAGTGAACAATTAAACGGTCAATCACCCCAGAGGATTTGAAAGTGACATCACAAAAAGTTGACAAAAAGGTTAAGAAAACCGATAACGGATTTTCTTTAGGTTTGTTATCCTCAAACCTGATCCTGTTTGAAACCTGATCGTGTTCAAAGTCCATTACGTGGCTTTTCTCACAAGTACAAACACGACAATGATACGATATTCCATCATGGAATGCCACTGCCTATCTTCCGGCTTCATCATCAGACCTTGAAACCTAATCGTGGTCAAAGTTCATTACAAGACTTTTCTAAGAAATCCAAAACAGCTATGATACGATTTTCCATCATGAAGTTCCAGTTCATATCTTCCGGCTTCATCATCAGATCAGTTCGACAGTACCATATTATTGTATTGTCATCAGAACTACATACAGTTGCTAATTTTCATTACGCTACGACCCTTGGAAGATGGTTAAAGTAGTTGCCTTAGATTCCATTACATAGTTAGTTACATACAGGTCGACCTAATAAAAGCGTGTTAAAAAGCGTAGTTTCGAAGCAACTTTTTGTTACTACTCATTTTAAGTAAATTAATTAAATAAAATCATAGTAAGAATTTGTTTACTACACTAGTAGTTCTTTTTCTTAGGTCAATATGATCATTTACTGTTACGGTCTGTGCATTTACACACGTTATATTATTTTTTGTCATTCTTAAATAAAGTAAAACACTAAATACCTAACAATATAATGAATAAGTTAGTTTAATTCAGATTAAAAAGAAATGTATTTGATTTTGGCGACTCCGTGCCTTCTCTATTCTAAAACATCAAAACACACAAACTACATCGCAAACTCACCGCGAGCGTGCGCTCGAGTTTGCAATGTATTCTAGCGGGGGTGCTCCCCGCGTCTTCCGTTAAGCTACGCCCCTCGAGCTATGTCTTATTTTTTACGTATCACCTTAAACTCGAAGCTGACCCCAACATAATTGGAAAAAAAAAAATAAGCAAGTGATGTGTGTTTAAAAAAATATCTTCGAAAATCAGTCAACAGTCAATGAGTGCTAGTCATACAAATGCGGGTGAACGGAAAACCCTTTATTTTTGCCCTTACTCCTAATGTATTTAAAACAGAAAGTGTTAACTGCCTATGTTTAAATATGTATTAGAGTTACAAGCGATTGTATCAGCACTGTATCAACTAGTTATTATTGTAAACAAGGATACGTAATTGATTGTAAATTAACCTAATCTTAGTAATTTTAGTTGTAAGACAATGTGTTCAATTGTTTGTTTTCCCATAAAATATCTAGATTAAAAACAGATTTAGTAAATGTTCTACAAATTCTAAATACCTTGAAACTCTTTAATAATCCCGCGAAACACTATGACATGCTCTAATTCTAGCATCTAAAAGACAATGACACTATAAACACTTAGCAACATTTATGCAAGATGCCCTTGCGCAGTTTTTCACAACTGTTCGCTTGGGAGCGCACGCGTCGCGCAAATATGAGTCGCGAAGGTTTCTTGGGTAACATCCGATTTTATAATTGTGTGTCTTTGACAAATATTTCGATGGCAGCCAGAGAACATAGCATTAAATTTGTATTTTTACTTGTACTTGTTGCTTTTGACCTCTTCATTTGGAATTGATGGTTAACTTTTGGAATAATTTAAGATTCTCGCATTTTGTGGGTAGTTTTGTTTTTTTTCTTAGCCTCTTTGTATCCCGTTGCTAAGAATATACTTGATATCTATTATAGCTTACATAATATTACTTATAACAGCATCAGATGTGATATTTAAAACTTCTATAAACGGTTAGTGTTTGGTGAAAACGGATAAATAATAATGAAAGAAACCAGTCGTTGGTTATTATGACAAGGTTACAAGGTAGCTGGATATTTATGCTTGGAAAGGAGGAGGTTGAATGCGTGAGGGAGAGGCAACTCTCTTCCTAACGGGGTTATGCTAACTAGATACCGGGGTCCCGGAAAGTAAGGGCAATTGAAGTAACAGGGTGGATTTTTAGTCCATAGAAGTCTGACACTCGCTTCCACTCAACCAAGAGCGGGAGGAGTAATTCGATGATTTTCCCACCGGAAAAAAGTTTTTTTTTTTATTTAAAAATAGGTTCGCGTTTGACCACCATTTCACCTGATGGTAAGTGATGATGTGGTCGAAGATGAAGCACGCTTACCTAAAAGTAACCTATTCACTCTTGACTTAAAAACTCCTAGCTTATAGCTATCGGGAAACACAGTCTCCGGCAGGGAATTCCACTCCTTAGCCGTACGCACAATGAAGGTATTCCCAAAACGTTTTGTGCGTATGGGAGTAGTAAGTTAGCTTTATATTTAGCCCAGACCATTTTGTTTTACCATTCTGCCTCGCCGATTCAGCTAACCATTTAGATGCAAACCAATACCAATGCAATATTTCGGGCCAATGAATAAAATACTTAAATCTTCATTGATATTTAGTTTTTTTTTTTTTTTAATTTATTCAACACTTATATGCAAAGTGAAAATCTATACTAATATTATAAAGCTGAAGAGTTTGTTTGTTTGTTTGTTTGTTTGCTTGAACGCGCTAATCTCAGGAACTACCGTTCTGATTTGAAAAATTCTTTCAGTGTTAGATAGCCCATTTATCGAGGAAGGCTATAGGCTATATATCATCACGCTAACACCAATAGGAGCGGAGCAGTAATGAAGAATGTTTCAAAATCGGGGGATTTTTTTTCCACGGGGACGAAGTCGCGGGCGGAAGCTAGTTTATGATATTCTGAGCTCATTTCTCTATGAGTGCCATAAGTAAAAATACTCTAAAAAAGTTAATATAGAAAGAAAGAAAAAACGTTTATTGACACATGCCACAAGTACACACAGTAAAAAAAAATAAACATAATCTTATTATTAATATAAATAATATAAAACTATAAGCTTGTATGAGAACCACTGCAAACAGCTAAAATATTAAATCGTATTACGCAAATCCTGAACAAAGCATGTCAACATTTCTACGCGGCAAAACTAAGAAAACGGCAAAAATGCAAATGGCCGCACTAACAATAACACGTTAATATGAAAAACAAGGCCAGGATAACTAAATATTCTTAAATATTATTATGTACGGAAAAAATCTAGCCGCAAACGTTTTCACCTCACGAGTCGACGTCAATACGAAAAAAAAACTTTATTGTTTCCTCGATAGCTTTGATTTCTGAAATCTCTTTTCACTCGGCGGCCATTGTTGGCGCCTTTTTATAGATACGACCATTCAGAGCAAGGATTCCTCCAATCCTTTTGTTTTTCGATTCAAAAGCGATGTTTTTTTTCCACCGAAAGGTTTTTTTTTTCTCTTTTTCTGTCGAACATGATTCGGTGTTCCATTTGGAATTTCAAATTTGGAGTGCAGCGTTCCGATAGATTTGAATTCTACATTTTTAGCATTAGGCTTACATAATCGATATTAACTTTATTTTAGGTTTTTATTTATAGGAAACGTTTTACTGAGATTTTAGGTTCAGCTGCCTGATCCCAATTTAGAAAGGTAGCAAGATTCGTACTTCGCGTCACGCGTAGCTTATTTGCTAGCGAATTCCTATTAAGTCTTTAATAAGTAATTGTTTATGGGTATCAAATTAATAACACATGGAAATCTTACCGGTATGACTCTGAATGGCTCTCAAAGCCATGCTAATTGGATAAGTCTGAAGAAACATAAAATTTGGGTACATATATAACTCTGTAGTTTTGAGTTTTGATATAAAATCCATTTGATATCTCTACATGGTAACATACTACGAGCAGGTAACATTAATTTCAGCCAATTACCTTTGTACTAAAATACTTAAATGTTCCTGTACATACAAAGAGTAATTACAGCCACTGTTTTTATAACAAAAAAATATACATTTTTCAAATTGTAAACACTCGCTCTCAAATATACGTTTGAGCGAAAAAATTTAGACTACGAAATTCGTTACCGCAATTTAAAATTCATATTTACACCGCGACTAACCATATAACAATTGACGTTGCAAATTGTTCATGAAATATGAATTCATGCCGAGAGCATTGGCAAACGGCCAACCGCTATTGTTTTCTTTTATAATTAAAACTAATTCATGTTCCAGCTTGTGTGGGAATAAAAGAAACATGGCGTTCTGGCTGTACTAATTCAACGTTAAATATGGAACCTAAAAAGGCCGCAAAAAACAGGACGGTAGACGTATTTCAGTAAACCGGGACTGCTCTTAAAAATTGCATCAGTTCCTGAATTTCAGCGAACGCAGCGCGGCGATGACAAGGAAACTTTTAAATTTGAAATTCCATTCGCGTCGCGGTGCGGCTGAAAATAACTCATCAAAGAAGAGTTGCAGAATGGAAAAACTTAATCACACTAGCTAGAATTACGAGCTTTATTTTTGATACTGGCAACGTTGAAATTAAAAAGGTTTGGTGATGTATTTGAATTTAGAGCGAGCGATCTCTGTGTTTAATTAAAAATATCTACGAAATGGAGATACAACTTTGCAGTTCTTTTTTTTTATTTCTATTCATTACTTATGTATTATTTGTAACTAAATAGGTGTATCATTAGATTTTAAGTCGGGATATTTACCAGCTGTATTTTTTTTTTCAATAAATCCCGTTTAAGTTCTAATGATAATGTTAGACACCATAAAAACGTAAAAAGTAGGAAATATTCAATAAAATCTATAGCAAAACTGGATAAAAATCCGGAGCCTTTTCCAATTCCAGTAGTCTTGAGTTTAACCACGGCCTCATCCGCAAAGATGTGGCTAAAGATAGAGCACGCTACCCTAGAAAGGAAAAAGAACTTTTATTTGAAACTCCAATCTCTTATTTCGTGTTAACTTTTTAAAAACGAGTGAAAGAAATAATTCATTTATTAATTATTTACTGTACTAAAGTTCTGTTATCATTTTTATACTTATAAATTATCTGCTCACTAGTGACCCGCCTCATTCTGCTAGTTCACACAAAACCACAATAATATACAGAGGCGGTAGAAGACTTTGTTTTATAATAATACTAACGACCCGACCCGGCTTCGCCCAGCTATTAGAGTTTATATTTGCTTAGATTGTGAGTGACGTATTCGCTTAGCTTCATCGATATTTTAACTACTAGTACTCACGCGGGGCTTCGCTCCCGTGGATTCTATCATGGTAAAAACATAACTCTCCTGTTTGCAGTCGCGTAAAAAGTACCCTATAACCTTTCTCAAGCTTCAAGCTACTTCCACACCAAATTGCATCCAAATCCACCCAGTACTTTCGAAGATTAGCGCGTTCAAGCAAACAAACAAACAAATTTTTCCGCTTTATAATATTTGTATAGATTAAATTTGTCGTCCGGTATTTCTTATTTTGCGATAAGATATTCATTTTATTGATATAGTGTAAAAAGCAATTTTGATCTACATTAAATGCTTAACGTATCCAACGTATTTAATTAGATAAGAAATAATACTGTACTGTTAAAAATAGCTTCGTAAATAACCCATCATTTTATTATAACTTGTGGGTTATCCTTGGGAGATAGACATGTGTCATTGGAGATTTTTTTGTAGATCTATAAAAGAGGAACAATCCCACCATACATTGTTTTGATATACCTAACTCAAAATGTTTTGGCAAAGTTTTCGATTAAAGCTCCCGATTCTCGTGAATCATTCTATTTATTGAAAAAATTCGCATCAAAATCCGTTGCGTAGTTTTAAAGATCTAAGCATACATAGGGACAGACATACAGCGGTAAGCGACTTTGTTTTATAGTGGTATAATAAGGTTACAAATCAATCAAAATTAAAAGATTCTATATTCCTATTTTGCATTGGAAGCTTAATTAATTTATTTTTATTTATTTATTTGTTATTAAAACATGTTACATTAGCATCTTAAAAATAAGCCAATGTCCCACAAAACAGTTTACACGGTTTGTCTGTGAGTACAGATATTTAAAAAACTAGATATACATTTCTTATGACATACACATTATAGAAACATATACATACATATTTAAATAACTATAACATAAAAGTAAAAGAGAGAATGACATCACATTAATTATGTATTCTCGCCAAACTGTAAAGACTGGCGAGTAAAAATAACTGTAGAAAATAAAAATAAAAAATACTTGAAAATATTGAATAAAAACAAAATTAAAAAATTATAAATGACTAATATACCACTTCTTGAGTGCTTTTGCAAATCTACTCTTTTTATTCTGATTTAAGATATCTGCAGGCAATGTATTGAGTAGGTAAGGTACTCGCTTATCTATCGTTCTATCACCAAAGTAATTATTTACTCTAGGTACATTAAATTTACCTGCAGATACTGTCCTCGTTGCGTGGTAATGAGTAACTAGCGAGTGACGCTCCCAACTGCCATAACTGTTTACCAGGAGGAGATATTTATGCTTTACTCTAACAGGAAGAATTTTACAAATTTTGAAGAGCTTAAAAGTAGGTCTTAAAATATAACCTTTCTATCATTTATGACACAGATAAGTAAGTACTTATTAATGAATTTTTTCACAAATATTTAAAATAGTACATTCATATCATTATAATTTTTCGGCAATACGGCTTGTTGGCGTGTCGCGGCCAGTTCCATTTGAATACGTTCAAATTGAGAATTTTATAACTGGCAATACTGGCATGCATGACACTAGAATGGTTTAGGCAATATTCTATTTTCGTATTGATGCAACGTTGCGAAAAATGGAACTGTAAATTACAATGTCCTTTTTCTTTATATTTATCTGTTAAAATGTATATATACTAGACAATTTTACATTGTTGCACTTGCGCTGAAATGTATTATTTTGTAGACGAAGCTTTTAATGGGCTACTTTGCTAGTACCTATCATAATAACTTAGGAACTCAAGCAAAAATAATATAAGCCGCATGGGGTTTAAAGGTTAAGCAACGTTTGTCTAGGCCAGTCCGTGGATGGGTAACTATCTTAAAATATCAAAATTCCTCTGTGTCTCGGAAAAAGCACCCATTTGTACATCTTCGATAGTCGTTACGGATAGTTAGAAGCCAGAACAGCTGACACAAAACTCGCCAAGAGTCCCGTGTTGCCCAGTTACTGGGTCGTGAGGTCAGATAGAGATAACAGAATTAAATGAGGACTTTAAAACTACAGAGGGTTTTACAATGGGCGGTCTTATTGCTAAAAGCGATCTTTTACAGATAACCTTTGGATGGATTTGACACAGCAGGAGAAAATAAATACGCGGGTAGACCATAGTGTACTATTCACTTATACAGCCTGACTTTGAACACATGCGACAAAAAGAAATGGGAGCTTCAGTTACAGTAACATAGTAATTATAAACTGTTTTTTCTACAATCTAAATCGTTAAAAAAAATTACGTGATTATTGTTTTAAAATGGTCCATTGATGTTATTATCTTTATTTAACTACGAATTATCGGTATTCGAGCAAATTAATTAATAGGAAAATAAATAAGAAAAATTAAAGTATCATAAAATCTCGTCCGACTCATCGCAGTGTCAATAACCGTCGTGGAGTACTCATGTTATTAAACGTTGCCGTTCATAGCGGTCATTCACCTAATTTTGCCTATTTTCTAGTGTAAGTATCGCGCGACGTTGCCAAACCTCGCATGATCGCCAGCGCACTACACCCCTTCCCGGCGAACGCCCCCGCGCGGCGGGGCGCGCGGCGCGACTCATTCATAGCGAGAATGTACCTAAATCGTGCCCACTACACGAAAACGGTAGTACGCGAAATTCTTTGATACTTTAATTATTTTAACGTTTTTCGTAACACTGATAAATTCTTTTTTAATTTTACATTTAATATGTTCTAAATTTTCTTGACAACGCGTATTATTGTATATTTAAATTTGTCGCGTCTATTCAATTTCACCCGGTATACAATAAATATATAATAACCTACATACTCAATACACATATACATATATATACATAAAAAAACAAAGCTGAGATATATAAAAAATAGTAACAAATTAAAGAGAGTGATAGAGATCTTTTACCATGTTTTTGAAAGAAGGAAGGGTTTGTGCTTGTCTTACTGACACGGGAAGAGTATTCCACAGTCGTATTGCTTGAGCTCCGAACGACTTACCAAAGTAATTGGTGGAGCAAGTTTTCCGATGACCTCAGAAATTTGGCACGTGTGCCATGGAGGAACTTGAAACGTTCTTTAAGAGGGGGTTTTAGGATTTAACAGAATACTGTAAAGCAGAGACAAGATGTGTAAGTTCCGGCGAAGACGTATAGGAAGCTACTTGAGTATCGTAAGAAATTCCGATACGTGATCATATTTGCGCAAACCAAATATGAATCTTAAATATAAAATTAAATGATGATGAGGATCTATCATAATAACTCAGATTAGCTATTTTATGTTACTCTCAATGCTTTTACTAGGGCTTAAATAAAACAACCTCATAGAAATGTCTAATCAAATTATTAGCTCTCTCATCCAACTTGAGCAAAGTACTCAAACAATTAAAGCACAGTAATTTGCTACAGAATTGTTTAAAATACTCTTCTAAACTCTTATTAACGATAAACAACAACGCTACCACAATTTAACTGAGATAATTGAAAGACATAGACACACACAGATTAACTCGGATTTTATTACTCGTTGTAATCTATATTTTAATTTGTTGTTACCTTATCCCTCCATCTCTCGGGAGTCGCAGGGTGACTCCTGGCACCCTAGGCGCGAGCCTACGGGCTGCGAGCAATGGGTAGCTCGCCGCGCCGCCCGACTGAAACCAAGCCCATGTTGACGACATGCCTCAAAGAGTTATTAGCAAAATTGTCGAGAACGAGGGGTTGTGAAATTGTTAGAAAGATTTACTGCAGCCTTTTTTTATTCGGGATGAGCTCACTCCTCGATGAGCCCTAGCCTCGGAACACGAAGGACAAATGACGGAACACGACTGCGTTTTAGTCAGTAAAAGTCTGACACACCCTCCCGCTCCCGCTTCAGCTAGATCGAGTGGCAGACATTAGATAATTTCCCATACTTTAAAAACCCTCCATTTTCTTTTCACTACCGGTCTACAGGTAACTTGGTTGATATTGATATACCGTCTTGTTGTACTAAGCACTGCTTCGCTTTTATTGTGCGCATGGCAAACGTGTGGTACTCCCTGCCGGCTTATCACATACTAGCACTCTGCACTACTCCTGTGACTTCGTTTGCATGGATTTGATATTTTTTTTTTATTATCAAGATTCGATAGATATAATGTTTAGCCCTCACCACTAATGTACCTTACAACCATTTAATTATTTTTTAACCTACTTCTAAAAAAGGAGGAGGTTCTCAATTCGGACGTTTGTATTTTTTTTTTTTTTAATGTTTGTCCGCGCATAACTCCGTCGCTTGCCAACCGATCTGAAAAATTCTTATGTTGTTAGAAAGGGTATACTTCCCAAATGGTCCCATGAAAATTTTATCGAAATCGGACAAGCCGTTTCTGAAAAATCAACAAAGTCTAAAAAAAATATTTACGTTGATGATCTTTTCGTTTACTCTGCATTGCGTTTTTTGTTCGCGCATAACTCCGTCATTTACGAACCAATTTGGAAAATTCACTGACCCACTAAAAAGCACGAAAATAAAAACTTTTTTGCAAAAAATAAAACCGACTTCCATATCAAAACACTACAAAGCCAAAAATAATTTAATTTCGGAAGGCGGTGTGAAAAAAAAGAAAATACAAAACCAATAACACCGACTACCGAAATTAAATTATTTTTGGCTTTGTAGTGTTTTGATATGGAAGTCGGTTTTATTTTTTGCAAAAAAGTTTGTTATAATGAAATTACACATCAACTTAAAAATGTTATACATATATTATACAATATTGATGACCGTGAAACCTTCAAAGCAAGAGTGAACACTTCTGGGCTCGCTCGTTCCATCGTAGATCTCGTCATCAGGCGTGATCGTGGTCAAGAGTAGGATCGTCCTAAATAAAAATAAAAATGAAACATTATTTAAATATGACAACATAAATCCATAACGTTAGTAAGTATGTACTTGCTTATAACTAAAGCTGGTATAAAAAAAGCAAGTAATATATTTAATATGTATTTCTCATTTCACATCTATACAAATATTATAAAGCGGAAAAGTTTGTTTGTTTGTTTGCTTGAACGCGCTAATCTTCGAAAGTACTGGGTGGATTTGGATGCAATTTGGTATGGAAGTAGCTTGAAGCTTGAGGAAAGTTATAGGCTACTTTTGACGCGACTGCAAAAAAGGAGAGTTATGTTTTTACCGTGATAGAATCCACGGGAGCGAAGCCCCGCGTGAGTACTAGTAATTCATATTTCCTTTCTGCCAGTAACAACTGAATTAAAAATATACCAAAGAAAACTGTTAGGTATTTAATTTACACCAAAAAAAGTGTCCGCAAATTTGGCACAACTGAAACCCAGCCTTAGATAAATTCGTGCATAACATTGAACATGGGTTGAATCGATCAGGTTGGCAACACTGAAATCTGCGTGTAACTGACAACACCCTTGTCACGGCCTTACCCCAACTACAAATAAAGTTATAAACGCAGATTTTATATGCGATTTGTACAAACACACATACATACGTAGCTTGGAGAATTCAATTTACAATGTTTGTTATAGCGATGGTAACAGTTTAGAGCGATTTATTGCTTACTCTCGCGTTTTTCAAATTAATCTGCAGTGTAAAATTCTGGAACAGATAAATCCTCGGATAATTGGAACTGGGATTTCCGATTTTTTAAAGTGTTTGGTTTATTTTATTGTCGTTTGCGTTGCGTTTGCGCGGTTGCTGTAGGTCTTCTGATTATTTAATTGTTACATATTGCATCGGGTCTCGTAAAGACTTTTACACACTTAAATAAACACAGGTAAAACGGTATAAAATTAAATTCAAGGATACAAAAATCTATAAGCAAGAATACAAATCCTTTTTCGTAAATTTTTCAATTTGATTACATGGACTGACAGCATACGTCGAGATGATTTCGGAATGAACTGGCTGATTGGTGACATCACATCGATGGTTAAAAGGTAATAGGGTATAATAGACAAAAATCAAATTGTTCAGGAGAGCATTTTAAAGTTTGGAAATGGACATAACTTTCTACAAAACGCAGTTATTTGCTTAGGCATAATTGACAAAACGTCATCACAGAGCAATGGGAGTTAGCGCATTCGAAAGAGTGGAGAATTTTAAGTAGAATGGCATACATAAGTTAATTTCGACCAAAATGTCGCTAATGCCCAATTACCTTTTAACCGTCGACATATAACTAATCTATAAAAAATATTATTAAGAGGTACAATTTGTTTTGTAGGATTGTATATAGGGGATAACCTTCGGAATAAATGAACCAATTCAAAGAATTCTTTCTTTGGTAGTTAGGTACATTATAGTGGTGAGTGCTATAGGCAACAAATTATTTCGAAATACACAAATAAAGTTGCGAGCGATGTTCTAGTGTGTTTGTATAATAATCCTTTGACATAGATTATTTATTTACATAAGCTAGCAAACATGTGTCGAAGAGAATTCTAAATTCGAATTCAAACAAAATCCTCCTTCCTTATAAAAGGCCAGGAACAGACATGCCAAGGAACAATTATTGTCAGCGCCGCACTATATATCTCCCACCCCGCGTCAACCCTTACACCCCAAGTGCCCGAAATTTCATCCGGGAAAAACCCAATCGGTACATCTTGACCCGCAAGTTATTCTCTGTGATAGGTTAAGAATGTAATACACTAAGAGAAGGGTGCTTTTTTGTAATTCAGGAATATGTTTCGAGAAAATTGGTTTTCATGTTTGTTAAAGTATATTTGGGATTTGACGCTGCTTAAGTTTTAGTAGTAAAATCTGCGAAAAAAAGAGCGTTTGTATCGCAGTTGCAGAATGTCAAAATTACTGCTGATGTCCCTAAAATTTGAAAAGTTTTTGACATTGACATTTGTCATAGTCGCTGACATAATATTGCGACTTGATTTAGATCGCTTTTTAGGATTAAAATTTGGTCTTCTGATTCATCGTTAGTATAAGCATATTCGAAGCTCGATAAATAAGATTTCCGATCATATTCGTTACTCTTTCTATGGAAATGACTGCCGCATGCACTTTTTAAGGGAAGCAACTGTCATTTAATTACTCGTCCCTTAAAATTAAAAAAAATGTTTAAACATTCCCGCAACCCCGACACAGCCGTATGCACTGGAAGCTTGATTATAAATAGTTCTGAGTTTCAGACATTAATATTAAAGACATCAGCTTATCAATAAGCACAGGCTCTTCTTTAAACAAATGGCCGTCAACATCGCTTGGTCAGCGTTAGCATAAAATAACAATGCTCTCAGTACGCATACCGCAACCCGCCCGCGGTCAGATGGTAATAGAAATAAATCGGTACCTTGTAACCCTTCGCCGGTCACTTCGACCCCCGGGACGTTCCCAATAGGGTTGCTCAACGTACTATAATATTCAGTACTACCTCCCACCAGCGGATTGGCCCGCGTGTTGCTCTGAAAATGTCCAAATTATTAGTATTTTGCTTTATTTCATGCAAAAGCAATATAATAAAAACAATACATTTAAAAACTTTAAAGTACAGAAAAAAAATGAATTTTTAATAACATTAAAAACAATGTAGTATCACTATGGTACCTACCTCTGATTGTAATTGTCATATATAAAGCACTAATTTACTCTAATTTTCCATTGTCAGACTCAGTATTCAGCACATGTATAGGAACACAATTAATTATAACAATATAAACTAATAACTAGGTTTATAATAACAATAGTAACGAGTCGATCAAGTGTTTTATGTCTGTCAATTACGAGTATTTCAGTGTTTCTTTTTTTTGGACAAACCAGCTGTTGATCTTGATCACGCCTGATCGTAAACAATAAATTAGGTTTACGATGGGACGAGCGAGCTCAGATGATGCCAATTCACTTTTGCTTTAAGCACGCAATGATTGAGTTGATGAAGGGTTTACAACACGCAATGTAGTAATATAATAATCGGCCGCGAAAACTTCAATAGAGGTCACCCTTTGGATAAAACTCTCGCTTAAGGAACTTCTCTAATGGAACATATCTTTGGAAAAGAAGTATCCTATTTCCTTTGAAAGGATATGGACTACCGTGTGTCAAGTTTCATTTAAATTCGTTCAGCCACCAAGAGATAAATTGATAAAAAACACACTAACTGACAGACATTTAATTTAGTATTCATAATAATATTAAAAATGGATAGATTGTACTATATTTTGATCCTGCATACTATGTCATATTGAAGAACTATTTATTATCTAAGGGATGCAATAATACGCAATCAACATGTGTAGTTTTTTTTTGAGTAGTAAGAACTGAAACACACGACAAATCTATATTTATTTTCATACTATATTTAATATCTAATCTTCTATTTTAATAACGTTTGTAGTTTTTAAACAATAGCCGTTCAAATGAAAATATGACAACCCTAGCTCCCACCAAAATTGTAACACTTTCACGCTGCCCTCAATTGAATGTTCATAGGGTTAAAATTGCCTTTAAAAAGTTCTTATAGACCTTTTTTCGGGGCAAGTGTAAATGTTGAGTGCATACTCATGTATTATCATTGCATTGCTTATGGCAATATGATTTTAAGCACAGGATTTGGGTTAGATAGATAGATAGATAGAATATACTTTATTGTACACCAAAATTTAAACACACCCATTTAACAACATTGCTTAATTCTATGGTTTTAATGGCGGTCTTTCCACTGAAAGCGATATCTTCCAGACAACCTTTGGAAGGTTTAAAAATGGAATGTTTAGTTGGGAATGTTTTTATCTTAGAATAACAACGCATAGAAGAGGCGTCTAGAACAAAACACGAGCGATTTCGTGTGTCCACTTTATTTTCTTTGTGTGCGTGAGCCGAATGTGTCTACGTTCTTCAAACGCACACAAATATAGCTTTCAGTGATACCATTACCAGTACCATTACCACAAAAATGGGAAAACGCACTATTATGTTACTGGATCAAATCAAGTATTTTATGTTATGAAACTAAATAAGATGATGTTTTTTCATGTAATATGACTTATATGACATATATTTACGGAAGGTAAACAAAATGAGATATCGTATATTGCGTTTAGCATGTTTGATGTGTAATATGTTATAATGATATTATAGAAATGTATTAATTGCTTGCAAAATCTCGTTTGATATCAATTAAAAGTATGTGTTGTATTTATGAAATAGAAAAATATTATTGAGAACATTACTTAAATGAAAAAAATCTTAATCAATAAAATTGTCATCTTTATGATGCCACTCTTCGAACTAACAGTAACTTTTAGTAATAAAACACTGTAGGTAGTAGCTGTAAATAAATATAGTTTAGTTTGACGCATACATAATTGCCGCCAAAATTATATTTTTTTAAACAAAAATAAGCACAAAAGAAATCAATATGGGTATTTTTTTCCTCACGGATAGCAACATTGAATTGTGATAAGTTAGGTTATTAGAATTTTTGTTTGATGGTCGATTTACTTAAATATAATGTATAAAATGTAAGTATTTACTTGTGAAATGTATTTTGATTACACGTTTTTTGTTTTCCTGAAGGACTATGACATCCCTTTACGCTACAAACGGTCGTTTTAAATTATTTACTCGCGAGCTCTGTTCGGCAGAATGTGACCTTGAATACTGACGGCTCGTCGAGCAAAGTTAGCCCAAAATGGCTAAGTTTTAGTTGCCTCACTTTTTGCACTCGTACTATCCTTCTATGCGTTGTTATTCTAAGGTTTTTATTTATAACCTCTTGCAGAGATATAAATAGACGACTTTTCCTAGTCTTTTATAATGTTAGGTACATTTTTCTTTCTAAATACAAAATAACTTCTATCATTTACCATCAACTCAAGTATCAATTTTAGCTGTGTATATTTTAAATTGATATTTAAATGAATGTTAATACTATTTAAAAAAATAAGTATGTGTATTGGAATTTGAACTCTCTCAGGTATGACATAAAGTGCATTTTATCATAACCTGTTAATTATCTAAAACTGAAATATAGGTTACATTAACTTAGACCCGCAGAGGAAAGGTCGCGACTCCTAACTGGGTCTTCTAACCAATTGTGGTGAAGACACTTAGAACATTTAAAGTTCGCTTTGAACTAAATTCAGAGTCAACCGTGATAAGGCTTACTTAGATTTTGCGCAATACATTATATGGATCTGGGTATAATTATGTACAGGAAGTTTGGTAGAATCCAAAATTCACACTCAGAATATACTAACATTATACACTTCTGGACACATCTATTGGCCCACCTTGTATTTTCAGTTTCGTTTGGTCCTAGCTAAAATTTTATATTAGGTCGAGTAAAAAGTTTTTATGCAGTTTTGAACCTGGCACATTCACAATTACATTCAATAGTCTTTTTTTGAATTTCGAACACAGAATTTAAAGAAACAAAAGACAATTTGGAGCCTGTTTGTTGATATCAAACAATCGAATACTAAGAAAACTTGGTTTTATTGGTTTACTTGGATTTAATTCTTGAAAAAGTGATTGATATCTTTGCTTTTGCAACAAACATTACTTATTCTTAACATTAAGGTGAGGTTCTATCAATAATCTATGGATACTTCACCTGAAGTTGCCGCCCAAGCTGTGGCACTTATTCAGGCCGGACACAGCCAAAGAAACGTGAGTGCTCAACTTAATTTAAGTCGATCTGCGGTCCGAAATGTTTATCGGAGGTACCTAGAGACTGGCGGCTTTGTTCGTCGCCAAGGAAGGCCACGATCTCGAGTCACAACTGAAAGGCAGGATCGATTCATCGTGACGAACAGCTTGAGAAATCGTCACCTTACCTCCATTGAGATACAAAACCAACTTCGCGACTTCCACGGAGTATCTGTGAGCGCTCGAACTGTTCGGAGAAGGTTAAAAGAACGCGATATGGTACCACACAAGCCAGCTAATGGGCCCAAACTAAAGCGAGCCCACCGAACAGCGCGCCTTCATTTCGCACGCAGTCATTTAAATTGGACACAGCAAGATTGGAGCCGTGTACTCTTTTCTGATGAGTCTAAAATTGTGTTACATAGCAATGATGGAAGGAAGAAGGTCTACCGGCGTAAGGGAGAGCGTTTCGCACAATGCTGCTTTGAAGAGAGGGTTGCTTATGGCGGTGGCTCATGGACTGTCTGGGGCGGTATATCCGCGAGCGGCAAAACTCAACTTGAGGTTGTTACAGGACCACGGCTGCCAACATTAAATGCTGAAAGATACATTCGTGAGTGCTTAGAACCTCACGTGATACCATACCCGGACTATGTGGGCCCAAATTTCCTTTTTATGCATGATAATGCAAGAGCCCATGCGGCCGGCATCGTCAGGGAATATCTTCGGGATGTGAACATCACAGTTATGGACTGGCCAGCCAGAAGCCCAGACATGAACCCCATTGAGCACATGTGGGACGAGCTAAAAAGGCGTGTTAGGGCTCGTCAGCCAGTTGCCCAGACGATGCAGGAGTTGAAAACTGCCATAGAAGAGGAATGGGAGATGATCCCTCAAAATTTCATAGAGCGGTTGATAAACTCTATGCCTAATCGTATGAGAGCTGTGGTAGATGCCCATGGAGGCAACACGCGTTATTAAATTAAACCTTTATTTGATAAAACATGTTTTTTATTCAAAAATTAATTGCCTTTAACAAGGCGCATATCCGACTTGTTAGGCGTAGGTCCATGTCGTATGGTATTCTGAATTCAAATTTAAAACTATACGATCGAAAAAGATGGTAAAATGTATCAGGTTTAAAACTGCATCAACAGTTTTTGTTCAATCTAGCAATCATATTTCGGTAGGGGCCATCGAAACCTAAACTCTAAGGTGGGCCAATAGATGTGTCCAGAAGTGTATTATGTTTTATATTTATTACTTTTTCTTTATTTTGAATTAATCTAGATACGCGGGAGCGTGTCAAGCCAAGAATTGGCGCGCAGCTCACCGTGTGTAATATTACACGAACCATTTGGAGCCACTTTTGAGCCCCTCATAACTCAAAAACTATTTAACCTAAACTTGTCAAATTTGGCTCATATATTGAGACTGGTGAGATACAATGTGTTCCAAATTTTATAAACATATCTCAAACGGTTATTTAGATATTAACGTCCAAAAAATGTCATTTTTATGACTGACCTATAGATCAAAACTATAACCCAGTTCCAGATGACCTAGAAAGTTCAAATTTGGCATGATGATAGGTAATTATGTGAGTACAAAGAAAAAAATCAGAAACTGGTAATTTTTTATCATTTTATTATAATTTTCACTTAACTTATAATTAGTGCCTGTAAATCTCTATATGTGGATTTTAAGATCTTTACGTGAATATATAACGAGTTAAATACCACCCTTAATTTTTTTAATCCAAATATTTCCATTTTTGTACTTATAAATAAGAATATAGTAAATTTTCGTATTTATTACGCGTAACTAACCGTATTCTACAACCACTAACGCCACCTATTATCTTAGAGGGTCACTACATCATCGAGGCAAAACGCGTAAAAAGAATTCCGCATACTGAATGGGCAATTCATTCGAACATTTCAAATGTACAAGAAAATATAGAAAATAACACAAAAATGACAATTATACCCCGTAAACGTAGGAAAATACAGTAGTTTAACAAAAAAACCATTTAGTATTGATTTTGTTATAAGTAAGTAGCTACTACTAATTTATGTACAAAAAGTAATGATATCCCATGAAAACATAAATGTGAAATGAGAGCCAAGTTCAATATTATCATAAATGCCTTTGTTGTTGACTTCAACGACAAAAGAAGTGAAATCTAAATGGATGCCAAGTTCAATGGTCAGTCCTGAAATTTATTTATAACAACATAAAATATCATTTATTCTTATAACTTAGGAGAATATATTGTAGCCTAAGGTCTGACTTGGCTAGTCTTCATATACGAATTATATTATAGCCTTTGCAAGTTCTAAACCTGTTACTTGTCGGTTCTTATTTTTAACCGACTTCAAAAAAAGGAGGTTTACAATTCGTCTTGAACTTTTTTTTTTTTTTTTTTTTTTTTTTTTTTTTTTTTTTTATGTATGTTACCTCATAACTCGGAGACGGCTGGACCGATTTGAAAAATTCTTTTTGCGTTTGAATGGGTATACCTTCTAGTTGGTCCCATTGTTACGAAATCAGGATCTGATGATGTGATCCTGGAGAAATCGAGGGAACTCTTCAAATATTATAGGCATACCTATAGCGTTTTGGGTATTACTTATAGTACCTTGAGGAGTTGCTTCCGAAAAGTACCATTTGGGGAAGTTGAACTGATGATGAAGACCACAGATGGCTACTGAAACTCCTCAATAATAAGTATTTCGTGGATTACGATTCGATTACTTGAGTACGGATGTTAAACACTTTATGCTCGTCACAATACATATGGTGATGTAGAGCTGATGGTCAAGTACCAGGAGAACTCCTCAAAAATTAACGGCTATGCATCGGGAAAAGCAATATTTTGTAAAAGGTGATAAGTTGTTGACATTATGGCTTTTGTAACTAGATAAATTACAAACCGACCCACTAAAAAGCGTGAAAAAAAAACTTTTTAACAAAAAATAGAACCGACTTCCATATAAAAACACTACAAAGGCAAAAATAACTTTAATTTCGGAAGGCGGTGTCTTTAGTTTTGTATATATTTTCGTTTTTGACACCGCCTTCCGAAATTAAAGTTATTTTTGCCTTTGTAGTGTTTTTATATGGAAGTCGGTTCTATTTTTTGTTAAAAAGTTTTTTTATTATTCCGAAAATTTGACTTGCTGGTAGAAACTAACCATCGAACATAATAATTCGTTTATAAGAACTAGCCAGGTCAGACCTTAGGCTACAATATATTCTCCTAAGTTATAAGAATAAATTATATTTTATGGTGTTATAAATAAATTTTAGGACTGACCATTGAACTTGGCATCCATTTAGATTTCACTTCTTTTGTCGTTGAAGTCAACAACCAAGGCATTTATGATAATATTGAACTTGGCTCTCATTTCACATTTATGTTTTTCATGGGATTACATATAAATTACTTACTTATATCTTTAAATATTTCTATTTAAAATAAAACATTTGTAAATAGTAGCCCACTGGTATTTTATTGATTATAATTTTCATGATGAACAAACATTCCTATTATAATATTTTTTTATGATTTTTATAATTATTTAGTGGTTGAACGCCTTGCTTCTGCGTATACTGCGATGTACGACGGCGTGTTGCGTTATTTAATCCCACAACTGTATGATTTTTTTTTTATTGATGATTGGCTCGCTTTTGACCACCATCTCACCTGATGGTAAGTGATGATGTGGCCGAAGATGGAGCACGCTTACCTAAAGTAATCTATTCACTCTTAACTTAAAGACACCTAGGTTATACTTAGCTATCGGGAAACACAGACTCCGGCAGGGAATTCCACTCCTTAGTATAATTAAAATGAAACGGGCAATTGAATTTAAATATGTCTAAACGCAACCAATATACTTGAGATACATTTAAAATATTTATCTAGATATATGATGACAAACGTCATTGCGATGATATAATAACTAAAATTGAGCACTACTTCAGGTTATATAACATACGCATAATATGCATAAACCTAATCAACATAATCATAATAGTACCCGATGAAATAAAGTTAACTAGAGCGCAAAATAATTCCTAACAACTACGATTCAACGTTACGATAATGTACCCAAATATAAAAACTAAAATGGCTGCAATTGCCCATTTTCTAACATCACTCTAGCAACTGTAGTGTAAACTATTTTCTTTTATGACCTCAACTATGTCGTCAAATTTGATGGCGCATGAAAAGTCGAATAAGATATTTTAAGTTGCAGTACAATCCCACAAAAAAACTTACTGACAATAACGGCATCCTACATAGTACTTGTATAATTTGTTTTTATTATTAACGTTATTAACATTTATTTCAACAAGACTAAAAGTCGCATTATGACGTTTCCCCAACTCTTTATTCGTGGTTTCGATTCGAAATTCAAATGAGTTGGAATTTCGTGTTGGTTCAGATTTCGGAACGGGGAATCGTAATTGAATTCGAATTTCGAATCTGGATTTGCGGCCAGTTTTTTCAGAGCTATCTTTTAAAACTAATTTTCAGCCAATCTTTATAAAACGATATCAATTGCCGCTTTTATACTTTAAAAAAATATAAATTGAGATCGGCGCGCCCGTTTTGGCGGTTTTATTTAGGTTTGTATGAAGATTACATTCGTCAAAACGGAACAAAAGACGGGGTTTCGGGAATATTCAAACGACATATCGCCACCACGACATAATGCCGGAGCAATTGAACAAAAAGGGTGAGTTTTAAGCTTAGTATTTGCTCAGTGGTTTTAAATCTAGAGCAGGAGGAGTCATTAGGCAATTTTCCTCCCAAAAGTAAAGATAACGTCGTCATTCAATTTTAAAAAGTTTCCTTAAACAAAATGCGTGTCTAACGCATAGACACCATAATTAATGTCTTCGTAGGCGCAAGAAGGCAAGAAATAAAACCTTTTCAAGCTGCAGACTAAGTTAGCAGACAAGGGCCTCAACTTAGTGACGGCAACTTAGTCGGTGACTACGGTTACTCGACAAACTTCGCCGGGTAGTATTATGTTGGTAATTTTATGGCTAAGTTATATTGAGAAAAATAATTAGTGACATAAAGGAAGGCAATTTATCTTAATGCCAGAAGTTTTTAGCGGTTACCAGGTAGCTTACTTTGTTAAATGGTTGATGAAAGCTGAAAGTTATTCTGTACATTGAATAGTTAGATGTAAGTTATTAAAACTTTACTTTATATTTTTTAGATTAGATTAATATACTTTTTTTTCTGGTTGGGAAAATCATTCAGTGACTTCTCCCGCGCTGGGTGGATGTACGAATAATAATCTTGTATCACAAGCGGAACAACCACCAACAAATATTCCAACGTTACGTAAAATTAACATAATATAGCGTTTGAAATAGGATTGCATGTTGTTATAATAAACCTAAATAACTAAAATACTATTCACTAAAAACTAAATCACGGGGGCCTATGCGTCAACAGAAGCAAACTCCGTTGAAGTCTATGCATAAAAAAAGAAACCCAAAAAATGTTATTTGACAACAAATAAGTTAAACATGTTAGAAAAACAATAATACGAATTAATTTTAGAAACACGCCTGAACTTGTGTTATTATGTAATTATATTCAAGAATTTCGTAGGTTGCTGCACCATACTATATATTAATTTTAATAAATGCCGTCTGCTGTTCCATCTTCTATTAATTATCACCCCCCCCACCCCCCCCTTTTTAGGGGAAGAAGTTTTATCAATCTGTTCAATAATTGCGTGACAAAGTAACAAACATCTATCCTCCCTGACTTTTACATTTATAACATTAGAAGGATAAGTTTAGTTCCAACACAACTTAACTAATAAACCCAGTAATGTATTATAATAATATCTTTGAATAAACCCAATTCAATATTCATTGCCTTCTTAAGAAAATTGTTATCTCAGAAGGCTGATTTACATTTAAAAACAAACTGTGGTACCCGAGGGCATGCAAAGTAGCGCCGAGTTAACACCATCACTATTTATTAAAGTTGCCTCATAAAATGCAAGCGAATACAGAACCGCATTATAGGGATAACTTAGCTTCTAAGAAAAATATCTTATGAAAGCGGCAGCGGCGTCATAATTATAATAATAGATTTATGAAGGAATTTCAAAGGTAAGGAACGTAAAAATCTCACCTGTTTTAATAAAAACGTGGGAAAGCTTATAAAAAGAGGTTCTTTTACAAATAAATAGGTGTGTAAAATTAGTAACCCTAAAACTCACATTTAAAAAAACAAGAAAACTTGGACGCTCCAAAAAGTCAATACACAAGCTACAGATAAAAAATAAAGTTGTTACTTTTCCCGCGCAAATGCGTTCCGGTAAATAACACTTGAAACATTTATCATGATGTTAAATATCATAAAAACAAGCAATAAACCGAGGCGGAATCACCGTAGGTACGTCCGTAACATGTCGGAACTGCTCCGGGGAGGTGTGAACAGGCTGAACAGGCAACCGGGGCACAATGTAGTGTTAAATATTGTACCACCGTGCCGTACGACGGGACGACCCATTTATGGTAGCTACACGGAAAAATGGCGGGGAAAAGAATATGGCTGTGTAAGTTATTGGATTATTTTAGGTAATTGTGTGCTTAATTTTGTTTCGTGTGAAAGATATTTATGTAGCAATAGACTTCAGGATTGTGTTTTAATCAAAACTTTTGTAGACGTGTACTTAATAGTTTTGAATAATCGTTTAAGTTAAGAGGAACTGTTGAGACCAGGGATTATTGTATAAAACGTAACTGTTATCTATTTCCAGTAATACTTTTCATTTAATTCCACTACATTTTACTCTAATATATTCTACGTAAAACCTTCCACACGCCAGATGCGATATGACAAAAATGTTGTATTGCTTTAAGACTGGGTTGCAGAAAGAGATATTAAACGAAAACTAGTCTTCAAATTGTCACATTAACGAGCCTGTGGGAAGATACTTATAAAATACATACAATCTTATATAAAAGCAATTCGAGCTTTTTCACTGAAAAAGAATGTGACACAAAATTTCCCTCAACATAATCCGGTTATCTTCCAAAAATAGAAAGAGACTTGAATGTTTTATAAGACGCAGAAACTTTCAACAAGAACAACATGTGGGCAAAATAAAGGTTCCAATCGAAAGTATACTGATATAAATGGAAAGATTCCTTACTCCTAACAAAAGAAGTATGTAAACGTACGATGTTATTTTTTTTCTCTAATATGACGACTCAGCTTCAGTCTAGTCAGATACATCTGTATACGAATATCTACATATCCAGCTTGCATTACACCAAAAAACCTCAAAATAACATATATGTACTTCCGAAGCGGGTAAAAAGTAAAAGAACAGAATAAACCCTGGTGATAGTACGCTTTGTACTGCTTGATGGTCTGCCGGCCACTTGTAATCAATGGGCTCCTCTCGTAAAGTAAGGTAGTGTCATGGTTTTGTGATAATACAACAGTAAGTTTATTCTGAGAGACAAATGTCGTACGTTTAAAATATCAGCTGCGTAAAACTAAGTTCGTTCGCTTGCTCCAATAAAAGCGCGTTTCACTGTTTTCAAATTTCGAACGTTACGTTCCAAATATTTGACGTGGCGTGACATCATATGCTCCGTTCGGAAACGCTTACATCATTCGCGAAAACTCGCTACATCAATATTTTAAGTCTTCAAAACTAATTTGGAGTCTTTAGTTTGGTATTCTGTGCTGGGCAGGAAGTTAGTCGTCCAGCCGTTGACAGGCTACTCCCAAAGGCTAAATATTTGACGGGCGATCGCTCACGCCCTTAGAACCTCGGGAAAGTTCGATGTTATTTTTTCTTTTAGTTCGGAAGTTGCAGCGTGAAAAACGTGATGAAAATTCTTGAGCTTTATTTTCTTGCGTATCTAGGGTATTATCAATCTTTTAAAATGTGTGTGTAGATGCAATACTTAAACCGTTCTAGGTACACAAGTGGGTAGCCTTTTTATTATTTAAAATCATCATTACGATGTCTCCTCCTGCTCTGGTCGGACCGGAAGGGAGTGTCAGGCATCTAATGATTAAAAACCCACCCTGTTCCTTATATTGTACTTGCGTTCCGAGGCCGCTTCGTTTGAACATACCTGCAACCCTGCACGAGTCAGCACCTACACCTAAAATCTCAATTTTTCTTGCGTTGTGATACTACTGAATCGATAATTTATATTCCTTCCAAAATTATGAGGTTAGGACTTTTTATTGCAAAACTAATTAAATATGTGTTTGTTCCAGGTTTCGCATGCGACCAGTAAGCTAGCTGATAAGAATCCAAAGGGTCGTCCCGTACCCCAAACCAAAGGTGAGTCATTATTAGCATTGTACAGACGCCAGCACATAAAGCTACCCGAAACTGTCCAATTTTCCCAGTCAACCTTGAACCTAATTTCTTTAACAATAAAGTTGAAAATTTATTAAAGAAATTTGACAGATTGTTGTAGCTTGATGTGCTGGCCTCTGTACATATTGCACACTATCTCTTCTCACTCATGGTTGACTGGTAGAGAATGCCTCCGGCATTAAGTTCGCCTTTGTACCTATATGCGTAAAATGTAAGTAAATAAATAATGAGCCATAATAATTACTTCAGCTATTGTTACCAGCTTTTCTCCGCAGTTTCGGTCATTTTATATTTTTTTAATTGGCAATCAATCGCTTAAAATATAAACATCTGTACCAATATTATATTACTAAAGACATGTACATTTAACGAAGATCACTGATACTGTTATCAGTAAAATCTTACTTGTTATAGGTATATCCTTCCATTTATAAGTCACACAGAGATCAATCAATTCATTTGTCTGTGAAACCGTGTAATTGGCCTTCTTTCAATATCTTACAACTATCAGTACAAGTTATCTTTAGATATAAAAAAAATCTCATCAAAATCAGATCGACAACAAAACAATAATAAGGATAACAATTATAATTTTATACTTTCGTCCTAGTCTGTTCTAACGAGACAACTACATGAAAGCAGCTTAGCAGTAGACCAACTTTTAAATTGAATCATTTAAAAAGTAACTCGACAACAACCTTTTATAATCAAGCCACACTACACTGCAATTTCGTAGCGGGTTACAAGACAGCTGAATCATTTCCCTGGAACTTTCCGAGTCCCATTTTCTCGGCGCTTTGGTTGGCCGAAAACATAGCTAGCGAAAAACACTAGAATATTAATAAATTAATAGTTTAAAAAACCAAAAACACGCTTTTAAGACTAATGTAATGAGCAGAAATTAGAAATGTTTACTAGCAGGCAGTCCAAGGTTCCATCAGCCACCTTCCAATTCCATCGTCAGACCAGCTCGATGGTACCATAATATTGTATTGTCGTCTAATCTACACATAACTGCCAAGTTTCATGATGATACAACAATTAGAAGTACGTTTAATTCAGATTCTTAGATTTTATTGCATATTTAAATCGTTACAGATCGACCTAATAATAAATCTATGGATTACGCGGTAATTCAAAAAGATGAAGAAAACCGATAACGGATTTTCTTTAGGTTTGTTATAACCTTGAAACCTGATCGTGTTCAAAGTCCATTACGTGGCCTTTCTCACAAGTGCAAACACGACTATGATATTATATTCCATCATGGAATGCCAGTGCCTATCTTCCAGCTTTATCATCAGACCTTGAAACCTAATCGTGGTCAAAGTTCATTACAAGACTTTTCTCAGAAATCCAAAACAGCTATAATACGATTTTCCATCATGAAGTTCCAGTTCATATCTTCCGGCTTCATCATCAGATCAGTTTGACAGTACCATATTATTGTATTGTCATCAGAACTACATACAGCTGCCAATTTTCATTACGCTACGACCCTTGGAAGATGGTTAAATTAGTTACCTTAGATTTCATTACATAGTTAGTTACATACAGGTCGACCTAATAAAAGCGTGTTAACAAAAAATACTGCAACGCAGCAACCTCCTGCAATCAATTTTTCTCCGAACCTCAACCAATCGCCACTAAAAGGTACATTCACCGCACCCCAATAAATCTCGACCCCAACCGAATAAAGATATTACATACACACGTAAACAAATAAATATTATTGGGATCTGTCTAAAGAACGAACCATAAACACTGGAGTCTATCCATAAATTTATCATGACGAAGGAAACAAACTGAGTAAAATAAATGTTTGTGACTAGAGACTTAAAGATTAATTTCTTTTTATTCAACCCCAATTCATGGCTACCATATTTCAAGGCGATTTGCGGTCATGAATTATTTAACAGTATGGCTATAGTAATATATTTATTAAGTTAGTTACCTACCTTCCTACCTATGGGCAACGCAACATTAATTTTATTAATTGACTAGCTTTTGCCCGCGACTTCGTCCGCGTGGAATAGTTACTTTGGGCTAACGTTAAATTTAACCCCGATTTTGAAGCATTCTTCATTGGGGCTCCGCTCCTATTGGCCTTAGCGTAATGATACAATATAGCTGTGCCCGCGACTCCGTCAGCGTAAGTTAATGTATTGGTAATTTTGTTTAGATCACGTTCACATGAGGCGTCGAGCGCGGCGACCGATTCTCAAAAATAATCCTTATAGCATGATTCAGTATTCACGCGCGATGGCTTATTATTATAAGCGTATTTCATGTATAACTTTGGTGTTTCTATACCGATTTATATGATTCTTTTTACGGTTTTGTAGCCGAATGGCAAAAAAACGGAATCTTTATAGTTTCGACATGTCTGTCCGTCTGTCTGTCTGTCTGTCTGTCTGTCTGTCCGTCCGTCCGTCTGTCACAGCAATTTTATTCCGAAACTATTAGGACTATACATGTGAAACTTGATAGGTAGATGTATTCTGTGAACCGCTTTCCGATTTTGAGAAAAAAATTAAAAAATATTTAAAATAAAGGGGGGCTCCCCATACATGGAACTAAACCTGAAATATTTTTTTTCATGAAATCGATGCATGTGTGGTATCTATAGACAGTTCTTTAAAAATGACATCGGGGTTTCTAAAACCACTTTTCCATAAAGTCAATCGTTTAAAAGATATAAGCTTCCAAAGTGGTAAAATGTGTGTGTGGCGGACACAACCTCTAACTTCTATAATAATGGAGTGAAAAATCTAAAAAAAATATATGTCTGTAGATCTTAATATAAAGTTTCAACCAAAATTAGTTTGAACGAAATCAGTTCAGCAGTTTTTGAGATACAGCATATTTTATAAAACCGCAAATATAACTTTGTAATTCATACAAACACTATGAAAAACAAATTTATTCGGCGCAGTTGTAAAAAATGTAAAAAAAGCCAGTTTTAAGAAATTTGTAAGGTTTTTTTTTTCAAAACAAATTTATTTGGCGCAGTTGTAAAAAATGTAAATAAGCTAGTTTTAAGAAATTTGTAAGGTTTTTTTTCGTCAAATAAATTTGCATATTATATTATAGTTACTACGGAACCCTTCATGGGCGAGTCTGACTCGCACTTGGCCAATTTTTTTATGGAATAGTTAATAATGTTATCTTTTTCAATTAGGGGTGACTGAGAGTGTTATAAACGTAAGAGTAGACAAATATTATAATCAGAAAGCTTCGAACTGCTAAGCTATCGGGAGTTACACGTGTTATTGTGAGTCAACCATAAAAGTTAGACATATGCTGTCGTGGGATATTTTTTATATAATTTTAAGGAGAACATTTCCGTCATGAAATGATTTGTGTAGCTTTAACCATTAAGGTTGCACACGCGACGGAAGCTTAAAAATGGAGTAACTTCTCCCGTTTTCCCAACATTTCCCTTCACTGCTCTGCTCCTATTGATTGTAGCGTGATGAAAAGTATACTATAACCTGCTCAGGAGTATGAAAAATAATTGTACCAAGTTTCGTTAAAATCCGTCGAGTAGTTTTTGTTTCTATAACGGTTATACAGACAGACAGACAGACAGACAGACAGACAGACAAAAATTTAACTGATTGCATTTTTGGCATGAGTATCGATCCTTAATCACCCCCTGATAGTTATTTTGGAAATATATTTCATGTACAGAATTGACCTCTCTACAGATTTATTATAAGTATAGATTTGCTGTGTCTGTTAAATTTATCAGGTTTTATTTATTTACACTTCATCCACACATGACTCAGGCATAAAGGCAAACTTAATGCCTTGGCCATCATCTACCAGTCGACCAAGTGAGGTGAAGAGATTGCGTGGTAGTTGCAATAATTGTATGAGGGATAATAGATATATAGAATATATGTACTTTATTGCACGCCAAAATTGAAACACACTTTATTAACAATATTGCTTAAGCCATACTTACCATGGCAGTCTGCAACTGACGAAAAAAAAACCTTACAAAGTTCTTAAAACTAGCTTATTTACATTTTTTACAACTACGTCAAATAACTTTCTTTTTCATAGTGTTTGTATGAATTACAAAGTTATGTTTGCGGTTTTAGAAAATTTGCTGTATCACAAAAACTGCTTACCCGATCTCGTTCAAACCAATTTTGGTTGAAAGTTTACATTAAGATCCACAGACATATATTTTTTTAGATTTTTCTCTCCATTATTATGGAAGTTAGAGGGGGGACACACATTTTACCACTTTGGAAGCGTATCTTTTAGACAATTGACTTTATGAAAAAGTGATTTTAGAAACTCTTATGTCATTTTTAAAGACCTGTCTATAAACACCACACACGCATAGATTTCATGAAAAAAAAATATTTTCAGTTTTAGTTCCATGTATGGGGAGCCCCCCTTTATTTTAAATATTTATTAATTTTTTTCTTAAAATCGGAAAGCGGTTCATAGAATACATCTACTTACCAAGTTTCACATGTATAGTCTTAACAGTTTCGGAATAAAATGGCTGTGACATACAGACGGACGGACAGACAGACATACAGACAGACAGACAGACGGACAGACATGACGAAACTATAAGGGTTCCGTTTTTTGCCATTCGGCTACGGAACCCTAAAAAGACAGGAAAAACGAATAACTCAAAATAGAAAAATCGAATATGTCTTATGTCACAGTATCTGTTATCGAACTCTTCCGAAACGGCTTGATCGATTTTTATGAATTTTTTTATGTATATTTTGTAGGAATGAGAATAGGTCGGTAGGCTATTTTTATATCGTTATCTATTAACGCAGGCAAAGCCGCGGGGCAGAAGCTAGTATATAATTACATAAAAACTAAATACATATATATTTTGCAAAAAAACTTTAAATAAAATAATTTTGTTTTATCTTAGAACCCCTTTCTTAGAGTGCAATTTATGGGAAAAAATGTAAGCCCTATTTTTGTACCGTTCTTGTGGAACCTTTCGAACCACAGTTTATTCCGGGGTTTTAATAGCCTATGCTAGCCAGCAATAGTGAGGCTTTCTTCCAGTGAAACAGTTTTCTTAACTTTGTTAGTACATAAACAAACTATAAAATCGTTTGTTTTTGCTGTATTGGTTAAAATAAGTTGACAGGGTAATTAATGGTCAAATGGTTACAGGCACGATTAACCAATTGTAATTCATTCGAATCCAGGCAGGCACTTTGTAATTTTTATCATCACAACTGTTCTTAAAACAGGCTGGGGAAAACATGGTGACGAAACCGGCATTCCTTAGGACTAAAGATCTAAAGAAAACCGACATCCACATCCACATGTAATGCAACCCGCATTGGGTGCGGATTGCATTACACGTGGTGGATTAGCGTGCACATCACATAATCAACTCAAGAGCAGATCGTCACCGCCTCGCCTTTCCCCTTGGCGTCAAACAGACGTCCACGTAACGTAACCACGTAACGTAAGCGAATCAGAAGCTCCGGCACATCGACTCGGCTACAGCTAGGCGACACCGCGCTTACGGCTCGCTGACCGCTGGTTGACGGCTAGGCGGCACGACTGGAAGCTGCCTTGTGAATGACAGCCAATGAAAGCTCGCTCGGCAACGCAGACCGCGGGAGGGGCGTGGACGAAGAGACGCAAGCTAGGGTACGGAGAACCGTAAGCGCGGGAACTGTAAGTTGACCACGCATCGCACCGCGGTTCGTGAGCTCATCCCGAGGCGAGGCGATTACGTTACGATTCCGATTAGTGTGCGTTGCAGTAGGGAGTTTCATACAAATAATACTGAATGATTCGAGTTGATACGGTGACGATCCCTTTCCGAGTTGGCTGATTATTAGAAAAAGAACTAGCAATGTCGCTAGAATTCACATTACTAGCAATCTTGTTAACCTCTCCAACTAAGCTGAAATGGGTTCACGGCAATAGATGTGGGTGGGGTTCGAACCCGCGATCTCTCGATCACAAAGCCGACACCTTACCTATTAGGCTATTGGTGCTTATCACAGCGAGGCAATTGGTAATTAGGTAAACATTTCATAAAATATTTTAACTTAGAGACAGATACCGTTGGGATTAATTACTTAACCAATCAGAGACGCGAAATAGGTATAATTTATTTCACAGATTGCTTATTTAATTTGTAATTAGATTATCAGATTACAGTCTCAAGTAAAATTATTATTTATAGGGGTCGTTCGGTTCTGCTTGATTTATCGGTGAAAACTGTGTAACAAATTGTGTGCGCTTAACTGGATAAATAACATCTTAATAATATTATACCCATAATTCAAACAAGGTATATTTTTTAGCCAGAGTTTTTTTTTTACTTTATAACTAGCATGTAACTTATCTCTAAATCATTTTTTATAATGCTGAATAAATTATTTAAAATATTATTTTTAGTTGAAAATTAAATTTTATACGTCTATCATTTTCGATCATCTCATCATCTAGATGAAACCGCTATGTCCTAGCTGACTATCACGAGAAATAATACCACAACAAACTTTAAAGCCATAAATAAATGCATTGGTCAGCTCACATAAATGTAAATTAGGAATCCACCTTTGATCCTTAACTAATAACCTACCTATCGGTACAAACAATGCAAGCATGTAGCTAAACTAGTAACAGTGTCTAACATAAGCATTAAAAACAAAATCTCACTACCTACGCCCATTTCCAAATCGATTTTCACATCATTCTATAAACAAACCTCAATGCCCAATGAAGCACGCACCACGTATAAAAAGTAAAAAGCCTACTTATCGACAGAGACCGATTCCGTGTCGCCTAAGTACGAGTATCTGCCACACATCCCTACTTCGTTAGTACGGCCACAGAACAAGGAACGCAATCAAAGACTAGAGAATCCATTAGTAATTATCGTCTTCCTGCTCTTATCCCAATTACTTGGGGTCGGTGCCACCCGTTCTTCTTCTGTTCTCATTCTTCACATTTACTTCTTTTCTTTCAAATCATTCCATCACTATATTCTTTGGCCTTCCTCTGCTTCACTATCCATCAACATTCAAGATATGGCACTTTTACCTACATGCGTGTTATTCGTGACCATTACTCGTAGTAATATTTGTAACTTGAAAATTACGAGGTTGATCTGAAAATCAGTCATGTCGAGAGGTATCTTGCAAGTTATAACCTAGGCTATGGAACTCTAGGCAGTCCTTCATGTAAGATACTGGTCACTTGTGCCCGTTTAGATTAGAAGCCAACAAAAGTGATAAATAAGACTAGCTTTTTTGTTATTCGGGGGAAACTTCAAAAGGCGCCTGGACTTTTGGGGTAAAGACCAGGGAGTGTGGGTTTTTTCTCGGTTAAACCGAATTGCAGTTCACAATCAGCACATAGAAGGGACCTGTTACCCCTAAACAGATCACTTCGGAGTCCCCTCTGTGCAAAGTCTGTTACATCACATCCCTGGGGAAACTAAGACCAGTCTGGCATTCATTTGTATTCGCGACCGTCTGACCATGATAACCGACAATTTAAAAATCAAGAATTTAAATTATACGTCCAATAAATAATAAAAGTCATAGACTCTGAGGTAGGAGGGGTAGCCCAATTTTGTGCCAAGGACAATAAAAGTGACCTTATAACCTCATACAATTAAAGCTTGTTTTGTATGGAAAATTTTGGCAATACCGTAAAAAATGTCACTTAGACCACTTCCTGCTCTGTGGCTCCACCATACGCCATCAGAATACGTAATTGGACACATTTTTGGTGTATATCGATCGACCAGATGAACTTGAAATTTTGTGTCTATTGAACGCTGTTGGGTAGAGGGATCAAGTTAAATTATTCGGTTTTGGGATAGGAAAATGATTTGCAGCTTCTTTCGGTGATTGGATTACTATTGGGGATCGGTGCCCATGTACGTTTGAGACTTTATTTGATTATTTAAACCATCTTCAAGTCGTCTTCATTTCTTTCCGGAATAAATAAAATAGGTTTTTTTATTGATGATAGGCTCGCGTCTGACCACTATATCACCTGATAGGAAACGATGATGTCGAAGATGAAGCACGCTTACATAGGATGTAACCTATTCACTCTCCCCTAGATTAAAGCTATTATGAAATACAGACCTCGGCAGGGAATTTCACTCACACACTTAGGATGTGTCCATACGGTACGCACAATAAAAGTATTCCCAAAACGTATTGTATGGGTAAACTTTGGCCACCATGTATCGATGGCGCATCGAAACAAGTTTAGGAGCGGAATTCAAGAGAGCAATCGAAAATATATATAATTAAAACATTGTTGCACTGCTTTGACATTGCTACACGTCACCAATTTATTAAAAACTGTATTAGCTATACAAATATTGTCTTTATTTTCACGCGGGAGTTGAACCCGCGACACCCAACGTGTCGTTGTGAAGACCGTGATGCCAAAGTTGCGACGGACAGAAGTCGATGGAGATAGTTCATCCATTTTAGACTTGCATCCCACCTTGATCACGATCTTCAGACACGAAGGAACAACGAGAGAGAGATACCAATCAATATTATGTTAAATATTTGACAATTTTATTGACGAGTATTTCATTTCGCCTCAAGCCGTAATAATGTCAACAAATCTTAAACACAACAATGCACAAAGGCAATTGAATCAAATTATCAATCAACGCATATCTATGTCTATCAATCAACATTGCTCATTACAAATAACAAAAGCAATGTAATCGAAAACGTTGCCCATCTTACGATATCAACCGCTATAAATATATTTACCGGTACTGATTGAGTTTGCATTAGATATCTGATAGCTTTACGGGTTCCAATAACAACGGATATTTATTTACGGTTTTTTGTTTATATTTATTCTCAATTTATGGGTTTGTATGGTAAATATTTATCATCTACGTGTACATGTTTTATGTTATGTGCTTTGAAATTTGCTGAAGGGGGAATAATGGAAAATTTAAATATGGAATGAGAATGTAACTTTTGTTGTTTACGTATTATATGTATTCGCAATTTCAGAGTTTGGTAGAAGGGCAGTTACGAATTGCATTTCAGAGAAATAGTGAGTTTTCACAGTGGTTTCGTTAACTCGTAACAAATTAAGTATTTCATTGTATGGTCTGAACTTGTTATTTAAAGTATTAAAAGAGCATTATAATATGAAAAAACTTCTGTTTCTGCACTTCTTCTCCATATAAACTTTAACTGTGCCAAATTTCATACGCCTCCGTCTGTGTAATTTTCCTAAAAAGGAGTACAATATTTTTGTTTCATGTATTATATTTAATTGTATACGAAAATTATGTAGTCAAGATCTGAGAAGGTTGATTTACAATCAAATAACGTACATCATGTTTCAAGTTAGGCTGTCTACCGCTGTACAAAAGAACTAGACTCACGTTTTATATATTTTACGTTGGTAATGAGTTCTTTATTACCAGCTTTGTGTTAATAATGAACTTTACCATCTTACTTAAATTTAATTTTGTTGACAATCAATATTAATAATATGAATATAGCTATCACGTTAGTGAAGAAAAATTAAAAAAAAAAATCTAAGATCATCTCTCTGGTATCAATTATGTAACGCAATATGGCTTGTCATTCTATTTTATAACAAGCTACCAATATAAAAAAAGTAAAAAAGCAACAGATATCTAAAAAGGTTTAAAATATCTGTTTTTCGTACATTCATACATTAAAACATTAATCTAACTAATTAATTTACGAATAATTTTGCAAGCTCCTGGCTATCACAACTTTTAATCTGTACTACGTTAATTAATAATAACTAATTGGTTTTAATGTATACCAAAATAAATATATGTAATACTAGCTTTTGCCCGCGACTTCGTCCGCGTGGAATAGTTACTTTGGGCTAACGTTAAATTTAACCTTTTGAAGCATTCTTCATTGGCGCTCCGCTCCTATTGGCCTTAGCGTAATGATATATAGCCTACAGCCTTTCTCTATAAATTGACTATTTAATTAAAAAATATTTTTTTAATTCGAACCAGTAGTTCCTGAGATAATCGCGTTCAAACAAACAAACAAACTCTTAAAAAATATCGCAATACGGAACCTCACAATATTATTGTTAACTAGTACTCACGCGGGGCTTCGCTCCCGTGGATTCTATCACGGTAAAAAAATAACTCTCCTTTTTTGCAGTCGCGTAAAAAGTAGCCTATAACCTTCCTCAAGCTTCAAGCTACTTCCATACCAAATTTCATCCAAATCTACCTAGTACTTTCGAAGATTAGCGCGTTCAAGCAAACAAACAAACAAACTTTTCCGCTTTATAATATTAGTATAGATAGCTGTGCCCGCGACTCCGTCAGCGTGTAACTCCTTGTGTTTTATTAAGTTAATGTATTGGTAATATTGTTTAGATCACGTTCACATGAGGCTTAAGTACCTATAGAACGAAATTTGATACCTTCGGCCGCGAGACGCGTCGAGCGCGGCGACCGATTCTCAAAAATAATCCTTATAGCATGATTCAGTATTCACGCGCGATGGCTTAGTATTAGCGTATTTCATGTATAACTTTGGTGTTTCTATACCGATTTATATGATTCTTTTTAATGGAATAGTTAATAATGTTAACTTTTTCAATTAACGGTGACTGAGAGTGTTACAAACGTACGAGTAGACAAATATTATAATCAGAAAGCTTCGAACTGCTAAGCTATCGGGAGTTACACGTGTTATTGTGAGTCAACCATAAAAGATAGACTTATATGCTGTTGTGGGATATTTTTTATATAATTTTAAGGAGAACATTTCCGTTATGAAATGATTTCTGTGTAACTTTAACCATTAAGGTTATACACGCGACGGAAGCTTAAACAATAGAGTAACTTCTCCCGTTTTCCCAACATTTCCCTTCACTGCTCTGCTCCTATTGATTGTAGCGTGATGAAAAGTATACAGGAGTATGAAAAATAATTGTACCAAGTTTCGTTAAAATCCGTCGAGTAGTTTTTGTTTCTATAACGGTTATACAGACAGACAGACAAAAATTTTACTGATTGCATTTTTGGCATCAGTATTGATCCCTAATCACCCCCTGATATTTATTTTGGAAATATATTTCATGTACAGAATTGACCTCTCTACAGATTTATTATAAGTATAGATAGATAATTATTATCTAGTTTCAAATTTAATTAACTCTTTGAGAACCAAATAATTGTATCTGAATTGAAATCCCAATACCGAATTCAGCCAATTATCGGTATTTTGTAATCCAAAATGCGTTTTCAATGTAATTGACACGTAATACGGTTTTTCGGTTTTGCGGGTTCTGAAGGAAAACCTCAAAAAGTTGATTCATTTCGTCGTAATTATGTGAAGGGAGGGAAAATTAAAATTTAATTATATTGATACGTAAAGTTAGCGTCCTGTTTCAGTACGATTAGTTAAAAATTAACTGGTGGGAATCACTTAATGTGTATTGAGACGACACGGCGGGTCCGCTGCGTAGTTAGCTTGCCGCGGAAGCGGAGACATGAAAAGTGATTTTTGAAATAAAACTACGTGTTTCCCTATTCTAATAACACTTAAACTTTGCTGATGTAAACTTAGGATAACGATTACGATCGTAGTTAAAATAAAATAGTTTTAATATAACTCAAGATTAATTCAATTTTATTTAATTTATGTATAACACTACATACTCCACATTTACTTTATATTACTTACCCTCGTCCGTGTGTCACTGCTGGGTGCCAACTGAAAACCAGCGCTGTCTTTCGCCCAGCAAATGCTGAGTTGGTAACCCATTCGGTGTGGAAATGCTCACCGATTTATTATTTTCTTTTTTTAAATGTTTGTAATTTTGTACGGAATGTTGTTGTCTTTATCCGAATAAATGTTAATTAACTGAGCATAATTGCTGGAGCTCTTGGCTAAACAATAACATTCTTACGGGTCTATCTTCAACGTTAAGCAATGCTTGTCGAGGTTGATTCGTGGATGGGTGACTATGTTAACAAATTGCGACTCCTCTGTGCTTCGAAAAGCACGTTATGACGTTGGTTACTGCTGTCATTGGTAAACAATTTTTTTTATTTTTTTATTTATTCAACTCAAATTGTCAAATTACAATACAATTTTTTAATTCTGCCAAACTGTTAAACAGTTTGTCGGTTGTTATTGCGGATAAGTCAAAGGGTATCCTGTTATCTAGCTACTTGCTTGTGAAGGTCTGACAGGTAATCGCCCCGTGGAAAATACTGTTACTCAGCTACGTTTGATAAGACTGGCAGCTGACCGCGAAATAATTAGGAAAAGCCTTAGCAAATACCTAATGGTGATGGAAATATTTAATTTCAGCCTTTTGCACTGAGCACTACGAGATATTGTTTTTATTTATTTAAACTTTATGTACAATAATGGTACATGGGCGGACTTAATGCAACAAGGTCTTCTCTACCAGTCAACCTTTGGGTTAAAAAGACCACAATGTGGTAGGTGTACAAGTAAAATAAATGTCATTATCGAAAGAATATATTATTATGTATATACAACGTGTAACGGAAACCCCATATCAATCCAAAAGGGCTGAAGACAACATCTGGTATGGAGTCTCTATGCCCAGTTTCAGCACAAAATAAGTGACTCAAAGAATTGATACGAAATTATCGGTTTCATATGGTTCTTGAATATCAATCATAACAAACGTGTCACAGCACTACGAGGGTCAATAACTTTCCACGTCACTTGCCTATAACACGATAATTCTCTTCAATCTTCTTAATTTGAAAAATTCAGTCTCTGGTATCAATGTATTGAAATTTCTAATTAGTTCCAGTTTGTTATCATCCAAAGAAGCCGTGCACTTGGTATGTATATACCCTTTAAATTACACGTTATATATATAATAATAAAATACATATATATGCTAAAATAATAGACTATTAAATACGGTGCTTCATAATAATCTTTCTGACTAAGAGAACTCACAATAAATATATTTATGGTGAAAACCAAACTAAGAATGACAGGCTTTAAAGTAGTGGTTTCTCTGTTTACGCTTAATAGAGAATTTAGACTCGGCCTTCTTGATGTCAAGGAGTAGCATGTTCCAGAGTTTAATAGAAGAAATACACAATTTTATACAGCAAACCAAAACGATTTTGTTTTTCTGAGAACAAGTCAAATTCAAAATAGGTTGGCCTATTAAAAGTTGCTTGTAATAACTCGTAAAACAATAAACACAAACAATACTGACGATTTTTTTTTTTTTTTTTTTTAACGTGGTAAAATTATCAAATAAGTCCTCCCACTCCGGGCAGGGTGGGAGGGACTGTCAGACTTTTACTGACTAAAATCCACGGTGTTCCTTCAATAACCCTTTACATACCGGGGCCACGGTAACGGGATGAGTCCCACGACCCCGGCGGGCTTCGGCCCTCTGCAGAGGGGGCCTCGTCATGTTGCTGACGCTCTTTGAGGCGCGCGTGGAACACGACGCGCCGTCGACCCGGGCATGGTCCATGGTCGGACAGCGAGTTGCCCTTTACTCGCTGTCCGCATGCCCGCGCCTACGGTGGCCGGAGATCGTCGGCCGACGTCCGACGCCGTGGGCGTCTACCACTGCGGCTGGGCTGGAGGGAGGACGCCATCCTCTCCCTCACGCGGCCCGCTTCCTCCTTCGAAAGCATGACTGCTTCGCAGAAGGAGGCGACCGCTTCCCACTCCCTCTCGCCCCGCAGCATGGCCTCGACCAAGGCCAGGCGCGAGAGGTCTCCGCCTATCGCCGCCGTGAGGACACGTCGGTGCTCTGCCCAGGCGGGGCAGTCTTGCACCGTGTGCTCTACGGTGTCCTCAGGGCGACCCTCGCAGTGGTGACACCCAGGCGTTTCCTCCTTTCCCATCAGACACAGGTACCTCCCGAAACTTCCGTGTTCGGTGAGGACCTGCGTCATGCGGTAGGTCAGGACGCCGTGACGCCGATCTAGCCACTCCTCAAAGAGGGGTCTTACCGCCGCAATTGCGGCGTGCCCGGCCGTCGGTTGCGACAGTCGTTCCCTCCATACTGCCCTGAGATCGCGCCGGAGCTCTTCCCGCCGCGCCTCGACTTCTCGAGGCAGCGGGGATACGCCCCGGCGCTGCGCCTCCACGCGCCATTCATAGACGCGCTGGAGGGCAGTCGCCTCCAGATCCCAGGGCAGCAATCCGGCAAGGAGGTTGGCCGATTCGCCGGCGATCGTGCGGTATCCCCGGATCATTCGGATAGCCATGACCCTCTGGCATGCGACCAACTTTAGTGGTCGCGTCCGGATGCACAGGGCCCACACTGGGGACCCGTAGAGGGCCATGGACCGCACGACGCCGGCGTACAGCCTTCGGCAGGAGGCGTTTGGCCCGCTGAGATTAGGCAGGAGTCGCCTGAAGGCGGCTGCTGCCCGGTTCAGCTTTGGGGCCAAACTCAGGAAGTGCTCCCTGAAGTTCCACCGGCTGTCGAGGACGAGTCCCAGGTACTTCATCGTCCTCCCGACGCCGATGCGAACCCCCTCCACCGTTATGTGGGACTCGGACCGTGGCGCGTTCCGACCGCCATGGAAGCACATGGCCTCGGTCTTGTGCAGCGCCACGTCGAGTCCCAACTGCCGGATCCTATGAACGACTGTCGCGACCGCTTGCGTCGCCAGGTCGGCCGCCGCCTGGTGCGACTCTCCCTGCGCCAGGACGAGCGTGTCGTCAGCGTAACATACTACGCTGACGCCGTCAGGGAGGTCGCCGCGCAGCACCCAGTCGTATCCGATGTTCCACAGGGGCGGCCCCAAGACCGATCCCTGTGGGACACCGCACGACATCTCTCGCCGGTTCCACTCTCCCCGGTGACCGGGGTAGATGACGGCTCTGTCCGTCAGGTAGTCCTCGACTATGCGACGGAGGTAGGTCGGCACCCGGTGATACCGGAGTGCCTCCCTGATGCAACTCCAGGGCAGGGTGTTAAAGGCGTTGGTGATGTCTAAAGACACCGCCAAGACGACCCTGCCCCGGGATACCGCGTCCCCCGTCGTGAGGGCTCTCACGCGCATGATGGCATCCACCGTCGAGCGCCCCCTGCGGAAGCCAAACTGGCACTCCGCAAGATCCGGGCCCACCCGATTCAGGTGCCCGAAGAGGCGGTCTGCAATTACTCTTTCCAAGAGCTTGCCCGCCTCGTCGAGCAGCACGATGGGCCGGAATGCGGACGGAGAGTCCGCAGGGCGCCCGGCTTTCTGGATCAGGACCAGCTTTCCCGTCTTCCAGCGAAGTGGAAACTGGCCCCTCTCCAGGCATGCGCTAAAGAGCCCCCCTAGTCGAGGCTCGAGAGTCTCCGAGGCCAGGACCCAGGCTTTCCCTGGCAAGCCGTCGGGTCCTGGGGCGGTATTTTTGGCCTTGAGCCGTTGTACCGCCACTCTCAAGTCTACCTCGGTCACCTCTGGAGCGTCGTAGACGTCGTCGTCGCTGTGGTCCGCGTTTGCGCCAGCTTCAGGTTCCGTCGGAGACGGAGCCATGGGCGGGGGAGCGTGCTCCCCTCGCGATGGGAACAGGGCGCTCACCACGTCCTCCAAGAACTGAGGCTGGAGACTCTGCGTCAACGGGGGAGCCCAGGGGCGGAGCTTCTCTCGCACCCACTTGTAGGGGCGGCCCCATGGGTCCCCGTCCAGAGTCGCCAGCATCTCCTCCCGGGCCAGTTCCTTGGCCCGCCAGATCTCGTCTCGGAGGACGGCTTTCGCTGCCCTGTAGCCCTCGTACAGCTCCGCCTCTACAGTCGCCGCATCCGAAGGTCGGGTGCGGCGCCTGCGGAACCTGGTGTACCGGCGTCGCGCCGCAACGCACGCTTCGCGCAGCGCTGCTAGCTCGCTCGACCACCAGTG
This sequence comes from Tholera decimalis, assembly GCA_943138885.2. NCBI lineage: Eukaryota > Metazoa > Arthropoda > Insecta > Lepidoptera > Noctuidae > Tholera > Tholera decimalis. The sequence goes on from OW964567.2 coordinate 36,230,798, forward strand.
CAGCTGACGCCGGGCGCGTCCTTGCCGGACCCGGGGCATGGCCACGTCGCAGATCTCCGACATGGCCTCCCGGAACCACTCCGCCTCGTCGTTTATGTCGGCAGGCCTGTCCGGGGGTAACCCCCAGGCCTGCACGATCGAGGCTTCCAGGAATAGCTCCCGGTCCATCTGCTTCAGCGCCCATCGCGGACCACTCAGGTCCCGTCGGACCGGCGCGTCTGGGGTCTGGGCGGAGACGTCGAACCGGATATACCGGTGGTCGGAATAGGTCTCCACCTCCTCCACAACGCGCCAGTCGGTGACGCGCGGTAACAGGCTGGGGGTGGCGAACGTAACGTCCACCACCGACTCGCCCGTAAACCGCACGCACGTGGGGACAGAACCGCGGTTCTCGATCACCAGGCCCTGCGCACGGGCCCAGTGCTCGAGCATCCTGCCCCGCCTATAGTCCGTGGACCGGGAACCCCAAGCCGGACTTTTGGCGTAAAACAATAAACACAAACAATACTGACGATTGAACAAATTGAAAAGGAGGGAACATCTCAAACTTTTTTAATTAATAAAAAAGCCGGAAGCATTTTCGCACTTAGGGAGTAGGCTTTGCAAATATTCAATCCAAATTTTTCTTAATATCTTCCTTGGAAATTAAAACAAACTCTTGAATTTTTGTTCAAGAGATTTTTTAATTTGGAATCGTTAAGATTTTTTTCACTTTCTGTTTTGTCTATAAACAGCAAAAGCAGCAATATTTTTTCCAGCCCACTCTTTCTATGAAAAATAATCATAACAAGCAATTTGACAAAAAATGTTACAATTATAATAATTATAGAAAAGCAAAGTCGGTATAGAATTTTTTATTTCCTAATTGTATCTTGGTATTCAAAATTAAGAACAGGAATCCTACCTTAAAACTTGAAGTAACATTTTTAACTCTAAATATTTACGAAATCTTAAACTAGTAAGATACATCTTCCATACTGATATTATGAATCGCAAAAGTATGTTTGGGTGGATTTTTGATGGGTGGGATGGGGAATTGGTATGGAAGTAGCTTAAAGAACGTTATTGGCTACTATCATATTTACCCAAATGCAAAAGGAGGGTTATGTTTTTATCATGATAAAATCAGCACCACGCGACTGCTAATCACTTAGTAGCCGGATGGCAAAAAGCGGAACCCTTATAGTTTCGTCATGTCTGTCCGTCTGTCTGTCTGTCCGTCTGTATGTCACAGCCATTTTATTCCGAAACCATTGGGACTATACATGTGAAACTTGGTAGGTAGATGTATTCTGTTAATCGCTTTCCGATTTTAAGAAAAAAATAAAAAAATTATTTAAAATAAAGGGGGGCTCCCCATACATGGAACTAAAACTGAAGATATTTTGATTCATGAAACCTATGCGTGTGTGGTATTTATAGACAGGTCTTTAAAAATGACATTGAGGTTTCTAAAACAACTCTTTCATAAATTTAATCGTTTAAAAGATATACGCTTCCAAAGTCCGCCCTCCCCCCCTCTAACTTTATAATAATAGAGTGCAAAATTTAAAAATAAATTAATGCTGTAGATCTTAATGTAAACTTTCAACCAAAGTTGGTTTGAATGAGATCGGGTCAGCAGTTTTTGAGATGGAGCATATTTTCTAAAACCGCAAATATAACTTTGTAATTCATACAAACACTATGAGAAACAAATTTATTTGGTGTAATTGTAAAAAATGTTAAAAAGCTAGTTTTGAGAAATTTGTAAGTTTTTTTCGTTAAATAAATATACATATTATATCATTATAGTTACTACGGAACCCTTCATGGGCGAGTCTGACTCGCACTTCGCCAATTTTTATCTTGTTGATGTTTTTTTAAGGACTGTAATACCACTAAAAGTCTATACCCGTTAAACCCGTCAGTTAGCTCTTATTCGGCATTAAAATCGGCGAAGCATGGGCAAAAGCTGTTCGGTTCATAATAGCCACTGCAGACAATCCAAATGGCAGTGAAGCGCTAAATTCAATAGACACTCAACGTTAGGCGATTTCACATAAGTGTGTATGGTTAGTACGACTGAAATTGGTACAGATATTGTCACTCAGCCTACACTGGCCTTTACACGGCTTCAACCAGTACCTATGTAAGTTAGTACGTACGTACGTAATTGTATACCGGTGTAATCACGGAATAGAAAACACAATATACTTAATTTTCTGTTCTGTGGGTGCAATGTATCCACCTAAGAGTTAAGTTAGTCAAGCTATTTAGTATTTAGAATTATTAGAATTATTAGAATTATAATAAATAGAAACGTTTGACTACGTGTGAAAATTGTTCTCCATACAACTAAAATGAATTCTCTGCCGAAGTCTATGTTTCCTGATAGCTATAACCTGGGACTCTTTAAGTCAAGAGTGAATAAGTTATTTCTAGGCAAGCGTGCTTCATATTCGACCACATCGTCGCTTAAGATCAGGTGAGATGGTGGTCAAACCCAAGCTTACCAATTATAAAAAAGATACTAAAAAAAATACATTGTTTGACAGTGTCGTGGTAAAGCAGGCAGTGATCTAAACTTTTTCCATTGAAAGCAATTCTTTCAATGCTCCAATTGAAAGATATTAGGCACGAAAATCTCTTTAAAATGTTTATATCCTCATGTATATTTTGTTGTATTATTATTGTGTTGCGTAGTACTCATATCCAGCATCCATGTACGACAAGATGTATGAATGTAAATGATACAAAATTCAATTAACCTATTTTCAGACATTTAATCGTTCATCACCTATACAAAATGTCCCAAATAGAGTATTAATAATTATCCGCAACAGTGAAAGAATTATGTTATTACTGACCCGCAAACTGGTCATGAGAAAAACTGTTTTTTTTTTACGTATAAAGTAATATTAAAAACGTGGATAAGTGCGAGTCGGACTTGCCCATGAAGGGTTCCGTAGTAGCGGGAATAGATTAGCGAAAATAACTTTATTTTTAATAGTGTTTGTTGGCACAAATATATTTGAGGTTTTCTTTTGGTTTAAGTTCCTTGGATGAACAAGGAACTTAAACTAAAAATCTCAAGTACTAATAGTTTCGGAATAAAGTGGCTTTGACATATGAACGGACAGACAGACATGACGAATATATAAGGGTTCCATATTATGCAATTCGGCTACGGAAACTTAAAAAGTAGCATGTAATGATTGTTGGAGATTGCAGTCTGTAGTATCGCCTACCCGCACTTGATTATAAAGGTTGTTATACAGTACAAGTGTACCATACAAGTACCTACAAGCCGACTTTACACCGTACCATCTAGAACAATAGAGAGACACAGACTTTATAGTCCTTGTAGTTATTACGCACTACACCGCTCCTAACAATTACCCCACTGGATTGAACGCATAAAGTGGAGGTAATTTCTGTATGCTAGGATTATTGTTCGAAATATATACGGGGTTCCTGGTACCAAATTTGAAACCTAGGAAATTTAGTTGCTTAGATTTGCTTCTCTCTCAGATTAGAAATTCCTATTTATATAATTTGAAAATTAGCTTGTAGTTTGAGTGATTAAATTTACACAAAACATGTATCGCTTTTGATAATGGTGGTACGATTATTAAAAGTTCGTAAGTTCATAATAATCCTTGTGAGATCTTTTAGTCTTTACTGTCGATACGGTTTTATTAACCTATACATATACATATAATAAAACAGTAAAACAAGTGTGTCTGTACCTACATTTCATATTTTTACTAATTAAAAATTATTGACGGGGGTTAAGAAACAGTAAAGAGGAAGAATTAAAAAAAAAAGAGTCTGTCTGTACACGCTAATCTCTGGACCTACTGGATGAATTTGAATAAAATTTGGTAAGTAGATACTTTTTATCACGGAATTACCACGGGATCGGGATTTACGTGTGAAAACCCTCGAAACTGCGAACGAAGTTGCGGGCAGCAACTAGTTTGAATTAAAAACATATTCATTTCATAACAATTAGTTCATATATTCATCTTCCTGCAGCATCAGCTCTCTCTCGCTATCTGTAAAGTGGAAACTATTGAATTTTGGATAGGAATAATTGTAATGACAATATTATTTGCTCATAATACAAATTATATTGAGAGGATTTAAATTTTCAATAATCCGTTGATATATCCGAATAAACTTGGGAGGGAAAGCTTTGGAAAGCTAAAATGTAAGTACGCATCTCGCTCTTCTACTGAATAAATACACTCAGGAGGTTTTCAACACATAAAAACAGGGTTCCCGGGATTTCTGATGGCTCAGCAATGCATCGGTGCCTTTCATACATCCCGAGGGAAACAAAGTTTATTTACCCAAAACGTGTATCTGCTTTGGAAAACAAAAACAAAAATACAACCCAACAGTTTCTGTAAATATTGAAGTATACAAGTGGCATACTAATGCCATACTTATTACTAATTAAATAATATTTAGTAACTTAAACCAATATTTTGAATGTCAAATATGTTTGAATTTAATTAATTAGAGAATGCTGGTACCCATAACACAAGTTAAATCTTGTCTTGGGTACCAGAGTTCACTCCAACATTTCAATGAATGTCATTAATTAGTCTTAGTTTTACGTTAAGGTTTTTATTGTGTGTAAATCTACTAGTACTTCTGTGTAAATGTTTGTCTGTGCATGCTTTTTAAGTCCAAATAAACGTATATTATATTTGTTTGAGAATAATCCAAACATATAGTAATTTTATTTGCATTAGCAACATTTATATGTTTAGCACTAGTTTTTATATACTGGTAACACTAGTTAGTAGAATCTCTCTGTGACTTGTACTTTTGGCTCTCGTGTAATAAATTATAAAAACTATTTTGGAATACAGTTTACTGCTAAAAATCAACCAGCATTTTATTATACAATATTAAATACTAGCTTTTGCCCGATTTGATTTCGTTCGCGTGGGAGGTTTTTCCCGCGTAATTCCCGATCCCGTGAGAATTCCGGGATAAAAACTATCCTATGTCCTTCCCAGGGTCCCAAACTATTCCTATGCCAAATTTCATCTAAATCGATTTAGGGGTTTAGGCGTGAAAAGATAACATACAGACAGACAGAGTTACTTTCGCATTTATAATATTAGTATGGATTAAAAAATGGATAAATAAAATAAAAATGCGAATCAATTGAGTCGCTGAAATGTACCTATGTACCCGCATAACTCCCGAACGATTGCACCAAATCGGATAATTCTTTTTTTGTGTTTGTGATTGTTAGGACAATGATTGTTACCCAGCTACTGGGTTGTGGAGGTCAGATAGGCAGACGATTCATGTAAATAAAACAATAATAGTCAGCTGAATCTGGTTAGACTGGAAAACGACCGTAACGTAATTGAGAAAAGGCTAAGAAAATGATAATGATTGTATGAGAGAAGGTTCGGTCGTGTATGGAGTAGGTACTGCTCTCATCTTTGGGATGGATCTGCCAAGTACCAACGGGACGCGCTTGAGTCTATTGAGAAACGGGCCAAAAGACTCATTGGCAACGATACACTGGTCGAATCAAAGCTCCAGAGCCTTAAACATCGTCGATGAGTTGCTAGTCTATCGGTTTTCTATCGGTTACATTTACAGTGTGCGATGGAATTACACAGTCTAATTCCGTCAAGCCCGTTCCATCATCGGACTACAAGACAAACGGCGATGCGCCATCGTTACATGGTGGACATCCCACCCATACGCACTAAACGTTTTGGAAATACTTTCATTGTGCGTACGACTAAGGAGTGGAATTCCCTGCCGGAGTCTGTGTTTCCCGATAGCTATAACTCAGGGGTCTTTAAGTCAAGAGTGAATAGGTTACTTTTAGGTAAGCGTGCTCCATCTTCGACTACATCATCACTTACCATCAGGCGAGATGGTGGTCAAACGCGAGCCTATTATCATTACAAAAAACTTTTAAAAACACACGAAATGAAAAATCGTGGCACATAGTTCGCCGGTTCAGCGAATCTTTATAAAATGCAAGTCTGTCTATCAGTTATGCTTTCACGCCATAAGTGCTGAACCAATTTTAAAGAAATTTACATAGAGATGGTTGAAGAGACCCAGCCTTTGAACATCGGCTACTTTTTAGACTGTAATGGAGGACAAAAGTTTGTATCAAAAAACGTGCAAATAACGTCATGTGTAACGGTTAGTATATTCATTCATTTCATTTTTTATTTCATTCATTCAGTCATTTAACAATAGCGTCCTTACGCCACGTCATTATAAGCCTGAAAGCAAGAGATTCACCACTATTAGTTAAATTAGGCCCTGTCTAAGCTGTCTAATCTGGCGAAGTAATACCCATACCTGATCTAACCCGGTGGGGAATCAGGCATAATGTTATGTAATTTTCTGCTACTACACTGCTACTACAACATATGTAGATTGAATTGAAGCCTAGGTAAACCCTTCTTTGACGTGCCATTGTCTTCAGAATTCTGTTGTGAATAAGGGATAGCGCTATCGCCCTCTCACACCAGTATCGTGACTTTTTAAGACGATTATATTTCCAAAGTACTTTTTATAGAGGATTCCTACCACCCACAAGCATTGATCCCAATACATCAATATGCTTTGCAAATACTCGTTTGAACAACTTGCTCAAAATGCTTCCTTTATGTTTCTCGTAAATTCCCAACTGTCAGCAAGTCAAAACGTTCTAAAACACCCTTAGTAACACACGGAGCCCCGTTTGATACGAACTCGTGGCCATTGTGATACGCTGACTTTAATTATTCATGTATAAACAGCGAGTTTGGGTTGTGTAATGAAGCCGCTTATACACCGGTCGTTACGTATTGTGCGCGTACCGAGTTCAGGTGGGAGCACAATGGATTTAAAGACTTGATCAATGCAGTGGTGGAACTGTAGTCTAAATTGTTTATTAGATTTCCCATTTCGTAGAATCATACTCAGTAGGACTATGATACTTAGATCTAAGATATACTTATGTGGTTCGAGAAACACGGTCACCTTTAGAGGCTGGTCTTTCAGCGAAGCTTAATTTTGATATAGATCAATGATTTAACTTGTATTATGGTGTACCTAGATTTTTACGCTAGTTTTGCGTATCAAAAAGTACATTACAAGTTCAGGTCTTAAGCTCGTGTAGTTAGAGTTACGTCATTCTACAAAATAATATGCTGTTTAATAGATATGATTTTGGACAGACATCTTCAAGTTTATCATATAAGAAACTAGATGTTAAACTGACGTCAAAATTAAAATGATTTTACCTTCAATCTGGGAGTTTTACAACTCTAAGCTATAACGTTTATTATGTTTCACATTTTCAATACAAAGAAAAAGGTGATATATAACATCATACGTACATCATCATAATACTACACACATCAAAAGTGTCAACATATCAACATATATTTTTGCAATAACTTAACACCGTAGATACCTGAGTTGATTGTAATGGGAGTTTCACTGATAGATAGAGGAGGTAATGGGGCAACATAGGATTTTTATTCCGATATTGCCACCAGGATTGGGATAGATCGATTGATATTATACTCTTTATTTTACACCATTAACTGAGACAAACAGAATTTTTAGCGGGATTTTCGTGAGAAAAAGCTTCCATGCAAACGAATCGCGGGTACAGCCAGTATCTATATAAAAACAACAAGTAGTACATATCGTTCGTATAAAGCTAAATAATAGTAAAATCTTAAATTAAAAATCTTAATAAGCTTTAAACCAGCCTTATTTTGCATGCATTTTGGGCGGAATATTTGCTTCCATTAGAAGGAATATTATTCTTTATCTACATTAGCAGAGACCAAAATCTACGATAAATATGAAACATATCTTTGACAAAATACTTGTGCATTGCAATACACCGTAACTGGGCAAATAAAAGCCAGCCAGTATATATCCGTATAAGTTTATAATAACCTTATTATGCATGCATTTGGAGCGGAAGATTTGCATCTATTAAAAGGAATATTATTCTTCTTCTACAGCCTACAGAGTTCAAAGTCTACCACAAATATGAAACACTTCTTTGACAAAGCACTTGCAACATTGCAATGCAACGTAACTAGCCCAATAAAGCCAGGCAGTGTGTACGAGTATCAGCGCAACACAGTCTCCCATAACGGGTCACCGCACATAAAACGTGGTGACTGTACCGGCTGTAACAGAAGCAATATGCGGCGCACTGTACCTACACCCAAAGCGACTTGTTAGATATGGGCTTTATTAAATCCTTTTTGTATGAAAGTAAATAAAAGAAAAATATTGGGTGGGACAATCTGTACATTTATTGTATGTATACTCAATAAAAAGAACCGCTCATAATAAAGATTGTTCTTATTAATAGGTTCACTGACCCCTTCTCAGTCTTCGTGAATATTCTGTTTTACGTTGTACTTGATGCCATCACGGTCACTTTTTCTCGCTGTATTATAATTTTTCACTCAAATCATCCAACGCTTATTAGGTTTACTTCAAGCCTTTGTAAAAAAGTAAATTAGAAATTTGAGAAAAGATCTTTCCATTATTCAATATTTGATGAAAACTTTTATAAATTTTAACGCTTTGAACTATATTCAGCTCGAGAAATTTTCTTACTTCAAAAGTTATCGTCAACCGTGGGAAGAGCTTTAGTTGATGTCTACAATTAATTTAAATTTCCAAGGACCATTTCACTCTCTTCATACCATTTGAGCAAGAAATTGTAATGTTCCTACTTACCCACAATAATGACAGTCTTTACCAATCGTCCGTTCCGCGGGAAACTTTGTAATTGCATCAATGAAACCGCAGACTGAAACGTGTCATCAAAATTTAACCAACTGCGTTCAAAAGTTAGTGTACCCAGTGAAATAAAACAAAGAAGTCAATTAATATAAAACTGTCGGTTTACCATTGAGCTCGGTCCAACGCGCAATCATGGCGTAGCCCGTAGCCTCGTGGCCGCGTAGCAATTACGCTCTTGTAGCGGTCTCGTAGCACTCTACGAATGCTCGAATAAAATGCTTGTACAAAATTCAGAGTTGAGAAAAGCGAGTTTGTAGCCCAAAGAAATTTTCCCCTCAACGGTATCAAAAGGGTTACGGAGTTATTGGTTTAATACGCCTCTTCGAGAATTCTTTGGAAGCCGACTACTATGTGAGTAAGATTTATCGGATCATTCGGTGCTCAAGTATTATTAGTTATAATAAGAAATATGGCGAACAAATACTCCTACAAAAATACTGTGATTGATTATATTTTCGTGACTACCTGAGACGTATTTTCTGAAAATAAGAATTGTACAAATTGCTAGTATTGAGTTACGGATTATGTACGGGGGTACCTAGAAAAGATGAAAAATCCATAAAACATAAAATTAACCTTTCCTTAATCAAATATTGAATCAAGGATCATCCTTGTCAGTAAATACGACTAATTGAGGGTGAACTGGGGAGAAGTGTAACTCTATATTATTTCAATTTTAAATGTGAGAAGACATTTGAGTAGGCTTGTTGTTTACTTGAGATATTTTTTGTTAGCCTTTTTGTTTTTATCTCAAGGGGTGGAAGGTAAGGGCAAATTACTTTTCAAATATTATATCAAAGAATCTGCTGTGAAATAGACCTCCCTAAAATTAAGTTAACATTACCATTGTATTTTCTTTTTTCTTGGAATGTTCTGTAGGTTGCTAAGGGCGTGCACTGGCTGGACAGGTGCTCTTAATTCTGTATGGAGCTTTGTAAAAAATACAACATACCATACATAGGTTTATTTGATATTTTTCTATTGAACCAGCTAGAAAACGTGTTTTTTACAATTTTCTACAATACAGTATTAATAGATTCTCACATATTCTGACCAATACAATAATATTACGTACTTTATTTTAGGGTATACTTACGGTTTAACCTATATTTGATTTAGTGTTTCTACGGTAAGAAACATTTGCCTCATGTAGTTTAAACTACATAAAAATGACATTTGAAAAGTGTTATGTAAAAACTTATTTACGAAATAAATGTCTCATTTATTATTTACCATTGCCGTGACTTTTCAAAATTGGATCCTTTTCTGGAATCCCATTCCATTCACTATATTGGAACAAACATTCCAATTGGTAACAAATATTTGTTCCAAGTCTGAATGTCAGCCATTTTATTTGCCAGTGTAATGGCATTCCCAATACGCAGAAACTGAAGTGTGGGAAGCAGTGGGAAGCTTTTATTTGTTTATTTTATTTAACTTTCTCGTAGTGGTGCTGAAGAAGCTTGTGGCTATACAACATGTAATTTAAAGGGTATATACATACCAAGTGCACGGCTTCATTGTATGATAACAAACGATATAGCAAGGGTTTTGTAATCCTATGTCTACATGTGTGGAACTTATTAGAAATTTCAATACATTGATACCAGAGACCGAATTTTTCAAATTAAGAAGAACGAAGAGAATTATTGTTTTATTGGCAAGTGACGTGGAAAGTGATGACCCTCATAGTGCTGTGACACGTTTGTTATTATTGGTATTCAAGAAACATATGAAACCAATAATTTGGGGTCAATTCTGTGAGTCAGTTATTTTGAGCTGAAACTTTGCATAGAGACTCCATACCAGATGTTGTCTTCAGTCCTTTTGGATAGATATGGGCTTTCCGTTATACGTTGTATAATATAATAATAATAATTAATTAATGTTTTTTTATTGTCACTTTTTTATAGAAAAATATTTAAAAATGTAATTTTTGAGAGGTATATAAAATAAAGAAGATAATTAATTAAATAATAATAAATGTTTATATTAATATTTAAAAATGTTATTTATATTTACATAGATTAAATAAATGGAATAATAATAACAGCCGCACGGCTCGATCTTCAAGGTTAAACAACGATTGACAAAGTCGGTCTGTGGATGGGTGAACATCTCAACATATCGGGAATCCCCCGTGCCTCAGAAAGCACGTTAACCCGTTGATCCCGGCTGTATTTTGTACATCTTTGACAGTCACTGCGGGTAGGCTTAAATATATAAACCAGAGTAGCCGTATCATCATGACCACAGACAGAGATAGATAGATAGATAGATAGAATATACTTTATTGTACACCAATAATTGAATCACAGTTAAATAACAATATTGTAAAAAATTGGTTACAATGGCGGTCTTATCGCTGAGAGCGATATCTTCCAGACAACCTTTGGTAGGACTTTATGAGCTTTAATTAAAATGGGGAGGGCTATATTAGTGTACTACTGTACAAATATTCATTAATAACGGAAAAACTAACAAAAATACAACAAATATGTATATATATATACAAATACATAAGTACATAAAATAAATAAATATATAATGTGTTCTTTAACATCGTGTGGAGAAAGCAAAGGAATAATCATAAGTTTGAAATAAAATGATTGGCAACCGAGCTTTTAAAAACAGCAAGTGACTGAGCTTGTCTTACTGACACCGGCAATCCATTCCACAACCGATGGCCTGCACCGTAAACGACTGGTCGTAAAATTTTGTGGAATGCGTAGGCATCAAAAGTCTCAAATTCTCTGATGATCTCAAATCTCTAACATGTGTGTCATGAAGGAACTTAAAACGTTCTTTGAGGTAAAAGGGAGTCGTTGGATTGAAAAGAATACTGTAGAGTAGTGTTAAAATATGTGCATTCCGGTGAAGGCGAATAGGCAGCCACTTGAGTTTAGTGCGAAACTCAGAAACATGATCATATTTGCGCAATCCAAATATGAATCTGATACAAAAATTTTGGAGTCGCTCAAGCTTATCTAGCTGCACTTCAGTTAGATCTGGATAACTTGCATCAGCATAGTCAAGGATAGGGAGAAGAAGAGATTGGGCAAGCGCAGTTTTAGTAGCAGTCGGTAGGAAATTGCGCAATCTGCGCAAAGACCCCGCAGATGCGAACAGTTTGCGGCTCACTTCTTGCAACTGGGGACCCCAAGACAAATCTTTATCAATATAAATACCAAGGTCTTTTACTGAGTCACAGTAGGGTATAACAGCTCCATCGAAAATGATTTGGGGAAGGGTCGTCCAGTCAATTTTGGAACGTAGCCTAGGGCTGCCAACAATAATGACTTTAGTCTTCGCAGGATTAACCTTCAAACCATGATCCAAACTCCAATCAGAAATACGCGCTAAATCTTTATTCACTGTCTTCACCGCCTCAGACCAATCTTCAACAGGAGCTTGCGAATAAATTTGCAGATCGTCAGCATAAAGGTGGTAGGATGAGAGAAGTTCATTTGAAATAGAATTTATAAATATGGCGAAAAGAAGAGGAGAGAGAACGCCCCCCTGCGGTACGCCAGCAGTAGTATTGCACCATGAAGACAAGGAACCTTCAATGCAAATACGTTGTCGGCGGCCACACAGGTAACTACGAAACCAATCAATAGCTGTTGGAGATATGTTAAGAGAGCATAGTATCCCGAGCAAGACATCAAAATCAACAGTGTTAAAAGCATTACTGAAATCAAGTAAAGAAAGGACCGTCAATTTCCTATTGTCCATACCCAGTCTTATATCATCCGTAATGTTAATAAGAGCTGTGGTAGTGCTATGCCCCGGACGAAATCCGGATTGGTAAAAATTAAGGAGTCTGTTTCTACAAAGGAAAGCACTAAGCTGACTATGAATAAGGCGTTCTAGGACTTTGGACAGAAACGGTAGAATGGAAATGGGACGGAATTCAGAGAAAGAAACAGGATTACATTTTTTTGGAAGTGGGGTTACATGAGCTTCTTTCCATGCAGATGGAAAAACACCAGAGGATACAGAATGATTAAGGATATGGCAGATGACAGGAAGGATTTCGTCCAAAATAGGGAGTATCATCTTGCGACTTACACAGTCACTACCATCAGCATTTGACGTGATTGATAAAATACTCTTCTTAACATCACAACAAGCAAATTGATTAAAAACAAAAGGAGAATAATCGGGAGTGGGAAGAGACGAAAGATTATCTAAAGTTTTGGTTTTAACAGCCCCATTGAAACTACAAGAGGTGGAAAAATGTTGATTGAGTAATTCAAGATCTATATCTTTAGGAACAGACTCTTGACGTGACTTCCCAATTCCCATTGATCTAAGAAATTTCCAGACTTTAGCTAAAGAAAAAAGCTTTAGAAAAGAGGTTAGAAAGGAAATAGTTCCTGATTTGTATAAGAACGCGTGTCGCCGCTTGTCTCCCACTCTTTAGCTCCACTACAAGCAAGAGGCCCGTTACGTATATGAATTACGCACACAAAAAAATTAAACACACTTAAATCGCGAGCTTGCTACTGATTGTATCTCACTGTCAATGCGCCGTGCATCACGGCCAATCAGGGCAAAGGACGAAACGTCAATGGTTCCAACCTTGTTCATCTATTCCGTGATCATGACCAAGAGCTGGGCGTTGAATGTCAGTTTAACAGTAGGTTCATTTAACAAAAATGCAGTCTATGTTTAGAAGTAAAGTGACCATTTTTCGAATTATAACAACTGCTTCTATGAAGTAGGTTGTATTTCATTTATCAACTTGTGATACTTCTATATAAAAGTAAGTAATTCGTTTTTAAAGTCGATCGTTTTTAGTGGTTAGGTTTTTGATGTATGTGAGTTATTTTATTTGCAATTATTCTTTGAAATCAAAATTAGTGATCCTAATTATTTGAGGGAAATAATATAATCAGTAATTTTGAGATAAATTATCCATGTTTTCTAAAAGTGTGATCAAAATATTTGCAAACTTAACTAACCAATTTCACGCGGGGCTTCGCTCCCGTGGATTCTATCATGGTAAAAACATAACTCTCCTTTTTTGCAGTCGCGTAAAAAGTAGCCTATAACCTTCCTCAAGCTTCAAGCTACTTCCATACCAAATTGCATCCAAATCCACTCAGTACTTTCGAAGATTAGCGCGTTCAAGCAAACAAACAAACAAACTTTTCAGCTTTATAATATTAGTATAGATACAGTTATCTAGTTGTTGTTAGACTGAAAGCCGACTGTTATTTTTGGAAAGAGGATAGATACATTTATAATAAAATTTCCTCACAATCATCTCCTTTTGTTTCATTTAATTCTTGTTACGCCGTGTATAATAAGCGGTTTCTTAAGCCCCTTTCTATAGTCATATTAACTTTAATAAATGTATGTTATTGTTTCAGATGAGACGGGTGTCGTGGGGAGTTGCGTTTTTTGCGCTTTTCGTCGCTTCGTTGGCAGAAACCACTGAAGGTATGTAATGAGAACATAAATAATGCGAACAGGAAATCTACTTTCATAAGACAAAATACGTAAAAACGGAATTTCAGAACAAAAGATTTTTTAAGACAGAGATAAATCTTACATTTTTCACGCACGAAACCATTTAGAAAAAGAAAATAAAATCGGCCACGCCGTTTTTTGAGTTTTAACGAAACTGCATATGAACAAAATACCTACTCATATTACCAACATCCAACTGAAACACTGCCATCGAATCAAAACTCATTCTGTAGGTATTTTAATCCCTTTAGAAACACACAAACAGATCTTCATAATGTTAACGCGATTATAATTAACTCTTGTGTTCGACAAGCTCCATATCTTAACCGCGTACGAATTTAATTTCCTCTTCCCGGTTATGTACTCAAAACAAATGAACAGAGGATACGGATCGATTCAGTCAACTCGAATCATACGAATAAAATACAAACCCTTTCCTGCAAAGTAAAGGCGCAGTCCATGGCAACTGCTGCGATAAGCTCAATAAACCACGTATTATAAATTTGATTTTTAAAGGTAATCTGGTCTAAAATATATTGCATTCATAATTTATTTAGATTTGGATCAACATTTACGATACTTCATTTTCTCTTGAGATCTCTGTAGTAATTACCTTTGGTCTAAAGGATGAAATCTATATACAGAGTTGATACGACCGAGGGGCTTTCCTTTAAACTGCGTATATTAGGTACCATTTTCAAGCTTTGTACCAAAAATCAATTAAATAGGAGAAGTAGTTTAGTCGCAAATGATTTTGATGAGATGCACCTTAAAGCGATAAATCTGACCAAGACAAGAGATAACACACCTAATTTGAAAGCTATTTAGTTTGTTTAAAAAAAATTTTTTTTTTGCCTCTTTTTATTTTTTAACTTTATTAAATTAACACTAAACACGTATAGTCTACGTAGTGTAATTTAATGACCCTCTGTCGTATCAACTCTGTATATAAAATCGAAATACCAATCACTGATTAATCACGAAATCTCAGAAACTACAAGTAGTAGGGCTCTCAAATTTTGCATGGGGGTTCCTTTTAGTACGTAGATGCTCGCTAAGACGGGATTTTGCGAAATTCTCACGGGATCGCAATTTACACGGGAAAAACTTCCCACTCGAACGAAGTCGTGAGCAGCTGCTAGTTTCATATATTATTTACCTTATGATTTTGAAGAAACATTATTATAGAGTAGGCCTATTTCCAAGTAGTAGGAACATTATAGGTTATGTAAGGGTTTTAGTGGCCTGCCTAGAAGGTCTCAACATGATTAATCCCTGCATCTAAAAATGCGTAGCCGGCAAATAAACGAGTATGTTTCACTTTCCTGCACATTGCGCAGCAATAAAATCACGCCCTTACCTCGAAATCGAAACGGTTTTCTGTTATGACGCCAATATCATAACAGATACGGATATCGATATATCGGAATTTTCATTTTATCCAGTGTGTGAAGTGATTCGGAAGGAGGCTCCCAGCCGATGCATTATTTAACGGGACAGCGTGTACCCGAAATAACTTTCGTTGGATTCAAATGTCGATGTTATTTTGATTTGGATTTTATATTGAATTGTGTTTTAATGCGCATGGTGTGTGTGGTACTATATATATTATTTAAAATATATAAGTCTATATAAATGGTAATAACAAACAAACAAAACCCTAAAGAGATACCCGATACCCTCCCCATATCGTATATCTCTTTGGGGTTTAGTTTCTACGCAGAATTTAGGAATGCTTTACCGTGACTGACTATTAAAAAAAAATATTATCCAGTTAATGTTGGTAAAAGGTCAAAATCTAAATTCAAATTCAAATATTTTAATTCAGATAAAAAAAATCCATATTATGTTAGTAGTAATAAAACTTAGCCTAATGTTAGTATTAAATTAAATTTATAATTATAATCAAATAATGAACCATTGAGTGGTTCGCCAAAATTGATAAATGCTGACTAATTTTACTGAAACAATAACATCAATATCGAAGCAGAACTTAAGGCACCACGACTTGGACAGGTCAGGATCGAAGGAGATGTCGAACGAAGCCGTTATAGCCTTCTGTTAAGTTATTAATTTACCCTCTATACAAAAATAGGAGATCCGCGACCCGTAACATTCGTTGACGAATTTATTGGTTTAAACACAAGCCTTGGTAAAACTTCACCGAAATTACAAAAAAAACAATACAACGTCCTGATTTTTATATTTATCAAAACATCATAAACATATTCAACCTAACTACAAGTTTTCAGAGTAACACAAATATGCGGTGCAATAAACACAACAAAAATACCAGCAAAACGTCTATTGAATTTGAGCATTTTCATACAACCCAGGTAAACTTAAACATCGGTAACAACCGACCCATGTTCTAATCTACCCCCGAATCCTCTCTGCTGAGTATAAATCGTGTTGTAAGCGAAGCCATACTTTTTGGTGGCTTGCCAACAAAGTAGTAATATTATTTGATTTACTGGTCTGCTGCGTACAGGGATAAATAACGTGTATGAATCAAAGCATCGGAAAATGACAGACTTGTTTATTAGGGATAGAATCTTCCTGTTCGATAAATATGGCAAAATTGATAATGATAAATATCCCAAATATTTTTCTCTCCAAAAAATACGTAACATTACTAAGAATAGGAGACGCAAATCGTTTTAGTGTGGCCGTAGCGGTCATTGAACTGTTTTATTGACATTTTTAGATTCAAACATAAAAGCGTCCGAAATCTAAATTATAATAATCATAATGTTTATTTCTCACCAAAAGTCAGAAAGTACAGGTTTTACACATATATCTTAAACCTCGATATTTATTCCAATGAAAAACTATAGGTACTAACATAGTTTTCCGGTTCCTAAAAAATATATATTCATATTATTAAAAAGTGTATTATTGTATTTATTGAAAGTGCAATGACCGCTTGCTAAAATATCAAGTTCAATGTTGAATAGACATGATCTAATGTTATTTGGTTCTTAAGAAGTCCTCCAAATATAAAATGCTATCTTTTGCTAGCGAGTCCGCCCACGTTTAAGATGAAAATTATTCGAGGGAATATCAACAGGTAACTGCAAAAACTCGATATATCAGGATATCAGACAAAAAACACTGTATAATTTTTTAAATGCATGTGTTAGGTCTTTTGCAAAATTAGTATTTAAATAGCACTCATAAGTATCCTATATCCTATACAAGGGTAGGCCTTAGTCTACCCGAATGGCCAGGGTCATCGAAATCCGTTCAACCATTACGATATGGACTGATACATAGACAAACAGACAGATTAAGTGACTAGTAGACACTTTTTTTATTGTATGTATTGTTATTTCCATTATTTTAAACAAATTGTTTGATTTGATTTTTTCATACTGCTAGAACATAAAATAACATAATTATATACTAAAGACCTACCTGTCTGTGAGTAGGGCCAGGAAAAAGTGTAGAAAAAGAAAATCTACACAGAAACGTACGTTTCAGAATGATAAAAATCCAGCATCAAAATCCTGTAACCAGAGCAAAAAGTAAGCACGATGTATAACTCTCATCAAACGAAAATTTAAAAGCTCGCTCGTCAGAAAATCCATTAATTTTTCAGCTATTCTTATTTTAGCGCCCTTTTCCTGTTAAGTGTAAATAGGGTTTCAATTGGATTCTATTCAATTAAGTATAATTGAAGTTTCATCTGTATGGTGAGTTACAATTACTGTAGATTGGTTTGCTTGTGAAATTAATAATTGTAGACTTCCTGAAGACCTTTTTTTCGGGGTGGGAAATAATTTTCCCACCCCGAAAAAAAGGTCTTCAGGAAGTATTTATATTTGATAATTCAAATGACTCCTCTCGCTGTGTGTGAAGTGAAAGGGTGTCTCAGACTTCTACTGACTGAAAAATTCACGTGCGCAGAGTCCTGTCAATCTGCTTAACCTTTCTTTTTGTTTTTAAATAATGATTGCCACTTATCTGTCGATGTCATTTTATTTGACGTCATTTATAATTTCTTCTGAGCTTTAAAAGTAATATTAATCAGTCAAGTTGTCCCAGTTAATGATTACATAATTAATGCTAGGAATAGTCTACACCAATGTTATTAAGAGGTAACGTTTGTAGGAAGTAATCTTTAGATCTCCTAAACCAATTTTGGCAACTCTGTTACCAGTAGAAAGCTACATTAACCTAAGTGACATAAGCTACGCGGTCAGAGGGTAGTATTAAATAAAATCGTTTTTACATAAATTTACATTAATGTTATAAATTTAATTAACTTCATAATTTAATGTCTTAACTTTATAATATTTCCTTCCAGAGATTACCTTCAACAAAATATGACCTATACAATTTACCCTCTGATTACTTTAGTTTAACCGAACATTAAGTTTACCACATAAGAAGCAACAGTCTAGCAAACAACGTCTCACCGCAACTTGCTCTAGAAACTGTTATCACACGTGCCTATAACTTCATTTCAACAATAACAGATCCGCTAATCCAGAAATGGTCGCCCAAACTTGTTCGTACCAAACCCTGGCTAGACAAAACTTGTTCTAACTTGATATTCCAGAATTATCCAGACTTGTTGACGTGCAAACAGTTCGACCGCTAGGGGGCGTGCTTGTCGCCAGATAAAGGTTTTAGTTGTAACCATAGATGTAGAGCACTGGACTGAGTATAGCCGACATAAAATTTACTTAACTGTAAAGCCATAAATGACATATAAGGTCTTCTCTCAGTTTGTTTCAGTCTTTCTAATCACTTTAATCTAGATGAGGTCCGCCATTGGGAACGCGCGGCCATAACCCTTCTTTTCTGTAGGCAAGTAACGTAAATGGTACTGACAGCTTGTGACGTTGGTCAATTAAAAATATTTTTTGGAATAAAAAATTAAGTCATTCAAATCAAGATTATTAAAAAATACTTCTTTTTGTAAAATTAACACAATTTGGCAAAGCTAAAACGGATCAAACTTCACTATTTACGTAGACGTGATCTCACTAGAAATTCTATTGACCCAAGAATAATGTTTTACTTTTATAATTAATTACTTAAATTGTCCTTATTGTCATCTATTCGAGCTTCTATTCTACCAACAACCGCTCTGTCTCTCTTGCACTTATGTATCCGAGTTTACCTGACAGCCAGACAGATAACGCTTAGTCCAGTTCTCTAAAGTCTATAATTGTAAACTAGTTTATTATTCCCTAAATTGAGGGTAGAATGGATAGATTGTTTGATTATTTAGTTTAAGACGGGTGTAATTGGGACGTCCAAAAACTTTTGTTTGTGGGTTGGAGCATTAAAGACGTGTATTAGTGTGCATTATGAAACATTAATTACAACTTGATCCTTACAAAAAATTCAAGAGTGTTTTTATTTATTGACTTCGTTTGCGTGGATTGAAATAATTTATAGCTTATAGTAATCATCAATAATAACTAACAATGAAAACATTTTTAGAATTGGACCATTATTTCCGGTGATTCCCCTTTATACAAACTCAGAAACCAATTTTACCTCCTATATATAATACTAGCTTTTGCCCGCGACTTCGTCCGCGTGGAATAGTTACTTTGGGCTAACGTTAAATTTAACCCCGATATTGAAGCATTCTTCATTGGCGCTCCGCTCCTATTGGCCTTAGCGTAATGATACAATATAGCTGTGCCCGCGACTCCGTCAGCGTAAGTTAATGTATTGGTAATATTGTTTAGATCACGTTCACATGAGGCTTAAGTACCTAGAGAACGCTTCGACCGCGAGACGCGTCGAGCGCGGCGACCGATTCTCAAAAATAATCCTTATAGCATGATTCAGTATTCACGCGCGATGGCTTATTATTATAAGCGTATTTCATGTATAACTTTGGTGTTTCTATATCGATTTATATGATTCTTTTTACGGTTTCGTAGCCGAATGGCAAAAAACGGAATCTTTATAGTTTCGACATGTCTGTCCGTCTGTCTGTCTGTCTGTCTGTCCGTCCGTCCGTCTGTCACAGCAATTTTATTCCGAAACTATTAGGACTATACATGTGAAACTTGATAGGTAGATGTATTCTGTGAACCCTATTCCGATTTTGAGAAAAAAATTAAAAAATGTTTAAAATAAAGGGGGGCTCCCCATACATGGAACTAAACCTAAAAATATTTTTTTTTCATGAAATCGATGCATGTGTGGTATCTATAGACAGTTCTTTAAAAACGACATCGGGGTTTCTAAAACCACTTTTCCATAAAGTCAATCGTTTAAAAGATATAAGCTTCCAAATTGGTAAAATGTGTGTGTGGCGGACACAACCTCTAACTTCTATAATAATGGAGTGAAAAATCTAAAAAAATATATGTCTGTAGATCTTAATATAAACTTTCAACCAAAATTAGGTTGAACGAAATCAGTTCAGCAGTTTTTGAGATACAGCATATTTTCTTAAACCGCAAATATAACTTTGTAATTCATACAAACACTATGAAAAACAAATTTATTCGGCGCAGTTGTAAAAAATGTAAAAAAGCCAGTTTTAAGAAATTTGTAAGGTTTTTTTTTCGTCAAATAAATTTGCATATTATATTATAGTTACTACGGAACCCTTCATGGGCGAGTCTGACTCGCACTTGGCCAATTTTTTTATGGAATAGTTAATAATGTTAACTTTTTCAATTAGGGGTGACTGAGAGTGTTATAAACTTATAAACGTAAGAGTAGACAAATATTATAATCAGAAAGCTTCGAACTGCTAAGCTATCGGGAGTTACACGTGTTATTATGAGTCAACCATAAAAGTTAGACATATGCTGTCGTGGGATATTTTTTATATAATTTTAAGGAGAACATTTCCGTCATGAAATGATTTGTGTAGCTTTAACCATTAAGGTTGCACACGCGACGGAAGCTTAAAAAATGGAGTAACTTCTCCCGTTTTCCCAACATTTCCCTTCACTGCTCTGCTCCTATTGATTGTAGCGTGATGAAAAGTATACTATAACCCGCTCAGGAGTATGAAAAATAATTGTACCAAGTTTCGTTAAAATCAGTCGAGTAGTTTTTGTTTCTATAACGGTTATACAGACAGACAGACAGACAAAAATTTAACTGATTGCATTTTTGGCATGAGTATCGATCCTTAATCACCCCCTGATAGTTATTTTGGAAATATATTTCATGTACAGAATTGACCTCTCTACAGATTTATTATAAGTATAGAAGATAATATTCATTTAGACTAGCGTATCCAGCATACGTTTTAGACTTTAACACAGATGATAAAAATATATAAAAAATACCTGTTAGTATTAATTATAGTCGATGTTTCCTATTGTACAGATCAACAATTGTAGTAGTAGTGCTGTAAAACACTGAGTATTAATTACAGCCTTTTGCAAATGATTACATTCCGTAATTACTACCCAGTAAATACCATGCATAATTATGCAAAATACGCGCTTGATGATACGGAATTGCGAATTCCTGCCCAACATACATAGAGTGCATACTACCCTGTACAGGCACACTGGGTCCGGATCGTTATGGGAGAAGAACATTATTTTATTAAGCTAGTTAAAATTATTAAATAAAAATATTCCATAACAATATTCAATCTAGTTAATCATGTTTGATGCGACATTTGCAAGGTCCATAAAGTGAATATCTAATGTAATCGTAGCTACAAACTATAAATCACCATCTTGACATAAAAAAATCTCAAAAATAATATCCTTAGCAGAAAAATAATAACACCTAAAGGGTGAAGTTTTCCTTTAACACTACAATATAACAATTAGAAAACTCGTTAAAGCTAACAGTGGACTTATGAAGCTGCCGCCGACATCACAGGCCACAGAATCACAAAACAAATCCATTACAGTGAGGGCAGTACTTAATTATGGCCACCATTCACAAGCTCAGCTCAATCAGGGGCTACGACGAAAATCACTGCACCCACCACAATGCTAGTGTTCGCTTTAATTAATCTCTTTTGTGGGTTATTGGTACTAAGATCCCGTTTCTGTTCTAAGGGAATTATACTTCTGAAGCCATTATTATCTATACTCAACACGTACATATAAATAAAATTTTATTTTCGGTCTGTGATGTCAAATTAACGATGTTTTCTCAAATGCTTGTCGGTATTTACAAGATACTAAAACACAAACATTCTTTTTTAACTTTTTGTTGGGTTCTCTGTTTGTTCAAACCAATTTAATGGGAATTTCTCTGGAAGATAGAGGAGTATATAATGTAAGATATTTTTTTTAATGGGCACTATATAGGGATCAGGACTAACGAGGAAAAAACCCTCCCACGCGCATGAATTTGCAAGCACAGCTTTTTTAAATGCGAAAGTGCATTTGTTTGTCTTTTTTTCACGTAAAAACAGAGTTTCGCGGTGTTTTTCGTTATATAGATATTTCGAAAGGCTGGAAGGTGTAATAATTAACAAAAAAAACCCAATATAACGTTTTGCCCGACCCGGGAATCAAATTCCAAACCACACGTTCAGCAGTCACACAACTAACTAGCTCAGCATATCATGCATACACTAAAGAAATTCTGAAATTTCATACATCATCATAAAACCAGTAGCTTATAATTTACGCCATTAACATTTATTTACTTGAAACAAAACATATTTGACTTCCGAAAGAGCAATTTTGAACATTAATGTAATTAATTCATCATCTCAGCGTATTCCAAATACGCATGTACACGGGGAATATTTATAACTCAGCTTAACAGGGTTCATAATATTATGTACAATATATGTATGTAGATTTACCGTGTTTCCCCTATTTACTTGGCAAAGGGTTGTTTAACTACCCGAGTATACCGCGAACCTAGCTAGAAGTTAACTATGTGTACTTTTAAAATACAAACATTAACGAAGTAGGTCAGTTCCATTAAAGACTTAGCAAAAATCGATAAAATCATAAACACCTGCAAAGTTGCTAGTCATGCACTTTGGGGAAGGGGTAATCGATACAAACCAGCGATGTAAACAATTTGGGGTTAAGTAGGTACTTTTTAGGGTTCCGTACACAAAGGGTAAAACGGATTCTATTACTAAGACTGCACTGTCCGTCCGTCTGTCTGTCTGTCCGTCTGTCACCAGGCTGTATCTCGTGAACTGTGATAGTTAGACAGTTGAATTTTTCACAGATGATGTATTTCTGTTGCCGCTATAACAACAAATACTAAAAACAGAATAAAACAAATATTTAAGGGGGCTCACATACAACAAACGTGATTTTGTTGCCGTTTTTATAGATAATGGTACGGAACCCTTCGTGCGCGAATCTGACTCGCACTTGGCGGGTTTTTTATTGAACACTAGAACTTTGCTCGTGACTTCATTCGCGTGTATTTTGAAATAATGTATCGTCTCTAAGTCTAATAAGTGTCTATATATAGCGCTCACAAATAGTGCTATCAATATTAGAATTGGATTATTAGTTCCGTAGATTAGCCTCTACATACAAACTTACAATCAAATTTTACCTCTTTATAATATTAGTATAGATATAGACTATCAACCTGCCCCGGATTCACACGGGAAACATATTTTATTACACGATGTACGCTCAGGAAAGTGAGAGCCTTTCCGACCAGCCGTAATATTTTGGTTTAATTATTTAGTGCTAGTAACAATCTCGTTCTATATTGTATGCACTAAGTTAATTTTACTTATTAGAATTAGGATTAATTACAAAATGGAGAAAATTGCCTATATTTTTATAATAAATCTGTTATAGATAAATACAGTTAGTCATTGTGTGTTCTTAACAGATACTTAGATACATGCGCTTCCATACATCACACATGCTCTCAGTCATTAAATACACTGCGGTATTTAAATATTAAGAAAATAATATTAAGTTCCGAGGATTGTTTTACTACAATTTTCATTGTAGCTAAGCTAAGCTGTTTTGCTGCATTATGTTATTATTGAACAGCATGTTTGAGTATTATATCACTTTATGGTGAACGTCGATGAACAACTTTTAATTATAATTTGGGTCTAGTCAATAGCCACGTATCTAGCGTTCATTTGGTCTTCTAAATTACGAGCTTAAGGGTTCTGGACACTCTTGACTTAAAAACCTACGCCTACTATGAATAATAAAAGCTTTTATTAAAAAATCTAACATATATTTTACAATGTAGACGTCGTGTCGGTTAAGATTGTTTTACCTTAGCATAGGCCCTTACTAAATCTTTCCACAGTCCCCGATCTCGAATTTTTCTTCACCACATTCCACCTACAGCCGTTCTCAAGTCATTCATGTCGTTCCTTCTTTAAGACTGGTTGTTCTCTTAGTCTTCTACCCTCCCTAGGGTACCGACTTAACCCATTAGTACACCTACGCCTAGCCTGAAATAAATCAAACAAAAATTGGCTTGGCACAAAGAACAAATAAAAAGCACAAAGTCACTCCGTTCCATTAAAAAGAAAATACACCGAATTCCGAGACACAATGGTCTAAAAATGATCGTTCTTCAGTCAAACATCAAAAAAACAAATCCGTGGTTGTAAAAGGGATTTCAGCAAATGAAATCTAGCAACAATACATCATTCCCATCTGTCGATATCTGACCTCTTTCAGTTTGAAAATGTCGGCAAATATATTTAATGGATCTACCGGTACGGAGTGACATACGGACGGCAAAAACATCGAATATAATTTGGCTTTTTTAACAAATATTGATTCTCTCTGCAATATTGAGCAGCCAGTGGGCTAGGTACACTCAACAATCGTATAGTGCCCTCCGTGTGCAATACAATAACGCATTCAGGGTTCTGTTGAGACTGCCCCGCTACTGCAGCGCGTCAGGAATGTTCGCGGACGCACATGTGGATTGTTTCTTTGCCTCAATGCGTAAACGCTGTGCATCCCTGGTGTGTAGTGTGCGGGCCAGTAACAACAGGATCCTGTCCCAAATCGCGAGCAGACTGGACTGTTCGTATGTGAATCGCTGCTGCGCCATTTCCCATGGAATGGTGTTGCCACGGCAATAGTATAATGGGTTGAGTTCGAACCCGCGAACTCTCGATCACAAGGCCGATACCTTAGCTATTATGCTATTAACGCTTAATATGACGTAATGATGATTTGATGTTGCTGCAGGTTATTTGATATATCAAGTTTAGAAGATATTTATTTTTAAATCGCGGCAAAAAATTATGTACTTCTCTCACCAGAGTTTATAATGACTACCTACAAGTTACATTATTTCAAATAATTTTGTGTGGAGCGTTGGCGACCCAGTGGCTACAGACACGACTTACCGAGTGGTAGATCGTGAGTTCGAACTCTAGCGTGCACATTGCTTAGTATATTTTTCATCATCACCACAACTCTCAAAACCGCAAAGGAAAACACCGTAAGGAATCCAGCAAAGCCTAGAAATAATAAAGTTCAGAGACTTGTTACATCCGCTAACCTGCACTGAATCCGCGTGGTGGATCATATTCCCTCTCATATCCTTCGCATATGCTATAATAATACAATGCTTATACAATACAATGTGTCAGTGTTAATGATCTTGATTTATTCTCCACCAGTGTCACGAAACTCAAAAAAAAAATTGTATAATCAGTTTTTCGAATAATAATGCAACTATTAATTACTTTTATACGCTCCTGTACAACTTCTTATCTTATATTGTATAACTCGCTCCGAATACTTTTAGTTCTTACTTTATTTTTAACCGACTTAAAAAAAAGGAGGAGGAACTCAGTTCGTTATTTTTTATGTATGTTGTTGTTACTAAAAATGAACGTGTTGCCGTCCTTCAAGTACGCGTGTACAGAGTGTTTCTGTTACGTATCAATTTGACATTTTTAGTGAATATTTTAATATTAAAAAAAATAAAAACATTTTGTTTTCGAATGACAATATTTTTTTTAGCATGTATGGATGCTATACTATTGCGGGTTAACGGGAACGACCTCTGTTAGTTAAGATACTGTATACTACACCGACCTCATCTTGTTTAATTAGACAAAAAAGATCGATATAAATGTTATTATGAGAACTCGAATAAGCACGTTCACTGTTCACTTTAATCTATTTACTGAAACAAGTTAATCCATAACTTAATAATTATATTTGCATGATTTCAAAATTGGAATTAATTATAAACTACTAAAATATGCGCATTAATTACTGGCATTATATTAATTTGGAATGTAACATTCATTGTCTCGGCATAAATGAAATATAATATTTAGTGATACAAACTAAAATTAAACAAGATGTTTAAAATTTTATAAACTAAAATTTATCAACAATAAGCGTATGTATTTGCATGGATTAAGCAGCGGGACATTGATAAATGGTTGACCATCCTATAATCCTATAATCCTAGTTAAGAATTATATGTACATATTATTTGAAACGCCAGTTAAAAACAAACCCACACGATATCGGTTCATTTTCATTGGACGATGAGAGACTTTTTTGTACGGTATTTTGATAGATTATTGAACTTATATCACATCACACAGTTAAGAAAAAATATGTGCTATTGTTTGTTTAACACATCTACACCCACACACCCGCATTCACCCTCACATACACAGATAAAGCATGCATACTTCTATATTTTTCTGCTAAACTTTTTTATTTTTATTGCATCAGTGATTTACAAAGGAGAAGACACTAACTTCGGAAATCACATAGATAGATAGATATGTTCTTTATTGTACACCAAAACAGTAAAACAATAAGGACTTTTCAACTAAAAAGGGTGACATAATGTGCGGTCTTATCGCTAAAAGCGATCTTTAACAGACAACCTTTGGATGGATTTGACACATAGGAGAAAATAAATATGTGGGTAGTCCACGGTGTACTTAATCTATACAATAAAATCAATAAAAAACATTCTCAAAACACATATACATATATACACATAAATCGATGCCTCCCACGTAAGTTGTTGTAAACCACAAATAGCAATTTTACAGGAGAATGTTTCAAAGATACTATTATCAATAAAAACTGCATTTTTCAATTAATCTTTATACAATTCAATATGTGAATATAGTTAGTAATACTGAATTGTATAAAGATTAATTGATAAATGCAGTTTTTATTGCTATTAGTATCTTCGAAACGCGCTTCGGAGGCATAGAAATATAAAAAAGAAACAAAGACAACAATTTAAGAAGAGAGATAAAGATCCTTCAAAAATCAGGGCTACATTATACCTTGTATCATTGACTTTATCACTAAATATATTTTTATCTATACTATAATATTATAAAGCTGAAGAGTTTGTTTGTTTGTTTGTTTGTTTGTTTGTTTGTTTGTTTGTTTGTTTGTTTGTTTGCTTGAACGCGCTAATCTCAGGAACCACGGTTCTGATTTGAAAAATTCTTTCAGTGCTAGATAGCCCATTTATCGAGGAAGGCTATAGGCTATATATCATCACGCTAACACCAATAGAAGCGGAGCACTAATGAAGAATGTTTCAAAATCGGGAGATATTTTTTCCACGCAGACGAAGTCGCGGGCGGAAGCTAGTTTATTATAAAATGTCAACCAATCAACATGGCCTATAGGTATATTCAAACGGAACTTAGACCTCTTTACGTGTACTTGCTTGTACTTGTGGTAGAATAAATTTCTACTACAAGTACAAGCAAGCACACATTATAATGCAAACATGTTAAACCATTTTCCACCATGACACTAAGCACCAGCTTATCCAAAAGGACAATAAACCATTTTACCTCGCAAATAAGGCGACGCACAGAGCCCGTGGCTCTCACGAATTTCAACACCACTTAATATTAAAATCATATCACGTACAGTAACATTTCACTTGGGAATTCAATGGAGCGGAATATTGCTGTAATTTTTACTACGTGCCCATTTGTTTGCGATACGTTTTTTTTAGCTGGCTTTTCTGCATTTAAATGCAGTGAAAGGCTATAACAACCTGTAAAGGGTAGAATAACTTTCCTGATGAGTAAACATAAACCACAACGCTATCGAACAAACCAAAACAAAATTCTTGGCAAAATGTATAAATGTGCTAGCACATAGGCTCCTAAGAACATTACGGTTCGCTTATAATGAGATACAAAATATAACATTTAATTAAATAACAATAAAATATAAGTAAGGCTCAATTTACACCGCCGCAGAATGGAATGGAATGGAAGCGTCAATTTCGCCTCATGACGCGAGAAGTCGCGTGAATTCGCGTGACTGCGCCTTGAGACACCGCACTGCTGTGACCACAGAGTAGTACATTATATATAGGGTGTAGAGCCATCAGCCTAATCTATTCTGTGCTTGTGTTCGTGTTGTCATCTGTTTTGTATGTGTGCATGCATGTCTACAGGGTTTCCCCGTGCCCCCCCCCCCCCCCCCGTTCCCGCGTATTCGACAGACGGCGCCGACAGTGGCTAGGGAAATTCTCGAGAATGCGCGAGGCTTCCCCGGAAGACGCGCGACCTATTTGTGGCTCCTATTTAGTTTGTACGTTATACAATTGACATAAAGTTCATTATGCTGTGTACAATTTCGTTGCATAAAGTCGCTTCCATTCCATTCCATTCCGCGGCGGTGTAAATTGAGCCTTATGCTGCTTCACTACACCCCTGGCATGTTGAAGGCGTTATGTTATACATCATCATTTGCTTAGTCTTGTACGAACTGTATCAAGGTCGGTTTCCAGCCTAACTGGCTGCAGCAGTACTAGTACTTTACATGAAATTACTGCCTATCTGACTTCATCTGCCCATTCGCTGTGTAGTGCGAACCTTGACAATACTGGTGTTAGATTTTCTAGCTTCTGACTACCCGTAACGACTGTCAAAGATTATGAACTGCAGCTGGGACAAAAAAAAAACGTTTATTTTCTTTGCTGCTCAAACGCTTAGGGGCCTAAGCGTATACTCCAACTCCTAAAACTCCGCCCCTAACACGACCCATTCGGACACATCTTAAGGCGTAACAACGACTGCATAGAACGTCTCGTCGTCCAAGGCAAGATAGAGGGCACCAGACCGCGAGGACGATCGCCGGTGCGTTGGGCCGACCAAGGAAAGACCATGGTTGCACTCATGCCTTTGCATGAGTGCACCAAAATGTCGGCAAATAGGGAGAGATGGCGGGACATCATGAGGCGAGCTACATCCGCCACTACATTTACTACATGTTGACCACGACTACTCTGGCAAGAGTGATACGACTGAGAATAAAAACTTTTTTCCAAAAAATTATACCGACTCCCAAAAAATACTGCAAAGTGAAAAATAACTTTAATGTCGGTAGTCGGTGTCTTTAGTTTTGTGTTTTCGTTTTTGGCACCGACTTCCGAAATTAAAGTTATTTTTCACTTTGCAGTGTTTTTTGGGAGTCGGTTTAATTTTTTGGAAAAAAGTTTTTATTTCACTCTTTTTAGTTAGTTGATTTTTAATTTACCTAGTTACAAGAGCCTAAATGTCAACTACTTATAACATTTTACAAAATATTGCTTTTCCCAATGCTGGGCCGATAATTTTTGAGGAGTTCTCCTGGTACTTCACCATCAGCTCTACATCACCATATGCATTGTGACGAGCATAAAGTGCTTAATATCCATATTCAAGTAATCGAATCGCAATCCACTCAATACTTATTATTGAGTAGTTTCGGCGGCCATCTGTGGTCTTCATCATCAGTTCCACTTCCCCAAATGGTACTTTTTGAGAGCAACTGCACAAGTTACTATAAGAAATACCCAAAACGCCATAGGTGTGCCTATAATATTTGAAGAGTTCCCTCGATTTCTCCAGGATCCCATCATCAGATCCTGACGTTTATGAAAATGGGACCAGTATCGAAGTATACCCTTTCATCGTACTCTGCAGCTGTTATTAATTAGTCAAGAGCTCTTCCTTGATTGCACGTGTTTTTTTAGTAAATAACCATAATAAAATTAACTAGTGATCGGTATCGTATCATTTTTACATGAGGTTGAGGGAGTAAGCCTCATTTTACCTCGCAAGGTCCTCACGAGGTACCCCTCATTTGAGGCGAGTAATCGCACGTCGGCGTTTTCACCTCACGAGCCGAGCCCGAGCCAAACTCATTCTCTAATTCTATAGTAAGTCGGTACATTCGCTCACTAACTTTACTCAATAACCACTCGCGAGCTCGCGACGCGTCAATATTGTCAATGTCAATTTTTGAGGACGCGTGAACGAGTGAGGTGGTCCTATGTTGAAATTCGAGTATTTCTTTCAATTGGAGATCACAAGTACCTCAAACGAGGCACCTCATGAGTGAGGGACACATCTCTAAAATTAATATTATGTATGATGTTGTACACTGACAGCTTTAAATCTATCTCCTTTAATTTCTGTCCATCCAAAGGTTGTCTGTAAGAGATTGCCCTGTGCGATAAGACCGCCCATCGTTTTATTATTTGTATCCTTAAGTATGTTGTAACAATAAAAGCACATAATAAATAAGTAAATAATACTACCTTGGTGTAAAACCCAACACCCGCATATTGTTTAGTTCTCCTTCCTCTTTACCTGTATGTCCACAATCAAAGAAAACATAGGTAGCTGGGCCGACGAGAGAAATCTTTCATTTCTTATCGTGAAGACGAACACTCACTGTTATCAAAGCCATACGATATGAGCTACTTACTACTACTTCGTAGTTCCTCTTATTTTCCTCTGTCTACCGTCTTTAAGACTCTGAGTAATATTCTGATGAAAGGGCTGAATAAAAACCTTTTTGTGTTATCATTTTTGGAAGTCGAATGTAAAAAATCCTCCCATATTATTTAATAATATCCGCAAAAAAATTGCTGAAATTTCAACCGAATGATGTATTATTATATAATTACATACCTATTTAACTATAGCTTTGCTAACATGTTTGAACACATTTTAGATAGAACGCAATATGTACTTAATAATCGCATTCGCAATACGACATATATTTAATCACTAGTACTCACGCGGGGCTTCGATCCCATGGATTCTATCATGGTAAAAACATAACTCTCCTTTTTTGCAGTCGCGTAAAAAGTAGCCTATAACCTTCTTCAAGCTTCAAGCTACTTCCATACCAAATTGCATCCAAATCCACCCAGTACTTTCGAAGATTATCGCGTTCAAGCAACCAAACAAACTTTTCCGCTTTATAATATTAGTATAGATTACTTTTTTAAATAATCAATCGGTGGAAAATGTTGTGGGTTTATACACTTACTCACCTATATGATGATGTCTTTGTATAATTTTAGTGTGTAACTGTTTATTTTCCTAAAAAAAAATAATATAATCTTAGAATAAAGTATAAACACGAGAAAATAAAAACAAATTATAGGGCATCGAAAAATTCGTCAACATCGCTATCAATCAAGCTATCGCTATCTATCAATCAAGTGCCCAGAACACTGGCCGCATTGCCACGTTGAATGGTAATGCTGATTCTCTGTCCAAAGAAAGGCCAGCCCTCTGGTCACTTGTGGAGTCGACTAATCGTTTGCCGATAGATTTCTTAGAATTATTCATCATCACCTGATTACCTTTTCCTAGCTATGTTGGGTTCAGGTTCCAGTCTAACCGGACAGCTGAGTACTAGTGTTTTACAAGGAGTGCCTGCCTATCTGCTTACCTCCACAACCCAGTTACTGGGTAACACAAAATTCTTTGGCAAGTTCAGTGTCCGATTTTCTTGATACTGACTAGACTCGACTGCCACAGATGTACACATGACAGCCGGAAATAACGGCTTAGTGTGCTTTCCAAGGCACAGAGGAATCTCGACATCTTAAAATTATGGGTCCCTGGCTTAGGCCCCCAGTGGTCGAGGCACCTGTGGCCGACGCCCCCGATTCTATTAATTTAATTCAAAGCAATTTTTTATCAAATGTACTGCCAGGTATAGAAATGTTTTTACATTGCTTGTATATTTTGAAAAATTAAAGTCTTAGTTATTTTTCATTATTTATTTGCTTATCTCAATAAGAAATCTAGTAACAAAATTGTATATAAATCACAATTTTTATCACCTATAATCAAGAGAATCATGTAACTTACTTATAGAGTGCTGTGCTCTGCTTATGTGTGTTTATAATAAATGTGTTTTTAATGGGGAAAAAGGTGTGTAACGATAAGCTTAAGGCGATCTATTCTCTCTGTTATTTCAATAACTTTTGTGTAGCAAGAAAAATACTTTATTATTATGGTGAAACACTTTTATCATTTACAGTACTAAGTTAGAAAGCATAAAAAAAGAAAGATATTAAATTAATAGAATCGGGGGCGTCAGCCACAGTTGCCTCGACCACTGGGGGCCTAAGCCACAGACCCAAAATTATCACCCGTCTACAGACCAACTTCGCTAAGTAATGCTTAAAGGTTAATCATTAAGGTTGACCTATGTGGCTGTTAATAGTTAGCCACAAACTCCACGAGATTTTCAAATTAATCATAAATATTATAATTACACTCCCTCATTCCTCTGTTATAATTACCTGTTTAAGTGTAGCCAGAATAAAAAATACCCATGTATAATGTAGCCAGTTAATTTACAAGCATTTGAAATCCCGCTGAAACATGGCTGCGGGCCCAAGAGTTTTATTAGAGCGTTTAATGAAACTGGCGCTTACTCCATAATTTACACGCGGGGGCGCTTGTGATGTAGACTGCAGAACTTAATAGATATGCCATAGATATAAGATGGTCATAAAAGTAGTGGAAATATGATAGTATAGTATAGTGTTAATGAAGCTCCTGCCAGTGATATTCTCGCTGTGACAATTTATCAGTAAAGAAAAAAAAGAAAAAGAAAAGTAGGGTATTTTCCATTAATTTCGAGACAAATAAATAAATTCCATTTGAAAGGGAGAATAATTGTTTATTATGTTTTAAAAAGTTCTTGCCTTTATTGCCACTTGATGGACCGATGTTAGGGCAGATCAGTATAGTGCTCATTGGACCCAGCATACATTGTTTTAAAGAAACCTTTGCTACCGTCAAAACACGTTCCAATTTATAGAAGTTATTACTTTGGGTCGATTAAAAATAAGACAGCAATGAAATTACATATATATAATATCTAATTAAAACTCTTCAATCAAACAAAAAAAAAAACAAAAAAAACTGTAAGCACATCAGTTTTCATTTTCAATTATATAAAATTCAAGAGCATTTTGTAAAATAACGTTACTGATACGTAGTCTTAATGATATTATTAATTTACTTGAAACTCCCAAACATTTTTCCACCAATGATCAAAATGGAATAATTACTTTCACATCATAATTACATTTCCAAAAGGTTTCATGTGAAATTGCGCGCCATGACTGATAACAATCCGACATTAATTCGGCTCGGCGTAATTAAAAAGTATAAATAACCTTACACACTATACACACGTCTAATTTTAAGGAACATACGCATGCGTAGTCTGCGTTCGTAATCTTCCGTTATAGAGCCGGAATAATACGAATCACTATGCAATTAAATTATAACGTAGACCCCACAGTGAGATTACCTCTGTATGAAGTTAGTCTTAAAAATAATGGGTAAGTCAGACCGTCACTTTACCCATTATTTTTTAATTCTGATAGATAGATAGATATATGTACTCTTTATTGCACACCATAACAGAATTAAAAATAAAGATATAACAGAATAAGGACTTAATACCTACAAAGGGTGTTCCGATGGGCGGTACTATCACTAAAAGCGATCTTTTACAGACAAGCTTTCTACCTCAACCTTTCTTTTTATGATATTAGTTTAAAAATGTTATTTAAATTTAAAACTTTATAGTCATAGCAATAAATATGTATTTGCAAAAATATTAGTAAATACAATATAATTTTTTATATTTCATACAATTGTGACGTTTGACATGACATAGCAATGTCATGTCAAACGTTATGATTTCAATAAATATAAGTGCTAATACATCAATACATACTTGTTATTCTAGCAAAAAATACTTTGATCGTATACAAGCATAATACTGAATGCTATATTAGTCTTAATTTTAAATGTCGCGGGCTATTCTATGGCTATCCTGTAGCTTTTGACTTAACAGTAACAACCACACTATAACACTTATCTAATGCTACAAACTCAACAGAGTAATATCATCAATAAGTCTGCACTACCGAGTATTTACGAATGCCCCCGACAACTCCCGAGTAGACACGAGTAGAACCCAGTTAATAAGTGTGGAATGCGCTCTATCGTGGAAGATTTATGAGACGCCGCCGGATTATCTCCCCATCGTCACATGAACAGGTAGGCTTTACAATTTTATGGATATGGCGCCATTAGCCGAAGTGGGGGTAAATTACAAGGCTAATGACTTGTGATTATTGCACGAGGGTAGGCTAGATCTGTTTGAGGGTATAAAGTGGGAGAGTAATGTTATTTGGTAGTGTGGTTTTGGAATTTTTAATTAAATATTTCATTTGAGACTTGTGTGGGTGTGTCTCTTTAATGTTTTATCTGTAAATGTGTATTTGTGAAATACATGCATTAAATTATTTGAGAACTAGCTTCTTCCCAAGGGTTTGCTCGCGTGAAAACTTTTTTAGCGAGAAAAGTATCCTATGTCCTTCCCCAAGGTCTAATCTGTCACTTTACGATCTTATATTTGCTTTAGCAAGCGGAGGGCAAGGAGAGTTTGCGTAGCTGAGTTTTGGGCCAAACTTATATAAAATATTATAGTCATCGATAGGCTAAGAAGAAGAAGGTCTAATCTGTATGTTAATGATATTTATTTTGCAAATCGTATCGTGGTAAAAACATAGCTATCATTCAGTAGTAACGATGCCAGGAAGAACACGGAGTAAGACCACAGTATAGATATACACACACGTACGGACAGTACAGAAACTAAGCCTAGTTGAGGACATAATTACCTACGCTCCATTGAAGCAATAGGGTGGTCACTTTTAATGATTTTGGTATTGCTTTTTTTTCACATTTTTGTTCTGTAGTGATCAATCCATCGAATTTAAATAACTAGCTAGCTTACAAATAAAATTTAAATAGGTTATCGCATGGCGTCGGTTAATCTCAGCAAAAGACGATAGTTTAAACACGAAAAACAATTTAATATTAACACACAACAACTTGTAAAACTATAGATCTGTAACTTTGTCATTACGGCGGCGTAAACTTGATTTACATTTTGTTACAACTATTGCACTATAGGCTTTAAATATCCTCATAACCGCCGCATTCTGGATTTATAAGTAATAAGATCACGAATTCATTATGATCGCGGACTTATAATTCGATAACGATTATAAGTATAACAATAACAATAAATAAATAATTCTTACCTTTCAAAATCAGCAGGAAGTTTGAAATACGATAGCTCCGGTTTTGTTGAAGCCGAGTTCAAACAGCCGTATAAAACGAGATATGCTAGTGGCATTTTCGGGGATAAATAAAATTTAAACGTGACCACTCGTCTTGACGTGGCACGCACTACTGAGAGCACCGTGATCCGCGCTTAGGAGTCTCCTCGGTGTGCATGTGTGTGTGAGTGTGCTGTTTCGAGCATTTGTAGGTAGATTCCGTACTGTCTGTCCATATTTTATACTGTGCTAATACTCACACGGCACCATAATTACTTCACTGAATTATCACAATGAAAATGTTCAAACACTATTTAAACTTCAAGAATTCTGAATTTTTCGTATCGGGAAACTACCTACTTCAAGAGAATGTACAAATAAAAAAGTCACTTGCTGTAATAGCTTTTGTGAAGTGAGTTGTCAATCCATCCAATCAAGGTGGAATGACAGTCGACGTCACGCTCACTCCATCTAACTAGTCAGGTGTTTGTTAAGAACTTGTGTTTTTAATCCATTCTTATTCATGTATCCTAGAGGTTGTTTCAGTTCAAGCATTAGCTTAAAGGCTTTAGGGATAACGATAGCAAAATAATTTTCAAACCATTCAGTGTTTTATTCTTACTTATCCATCCATTCTGACAAATGCTCTGGCGGTCTGTCTGGCCATTTGTTAACTCTTTGCTCTTAAGGGATTAACGAATTTTGCACACGCATATACCATATCCAGGAATAGGGCGGAATAATAATATCCATTTTATCACGGGTGTAAATTGTCCGCGATCATTTTCGATTTTCAAGCATTTTTTTACGCGAAGCAATTTTCATACGTAAATTATTTATTTATTTACATTTATGCACTTACGGACAGATGCCGTAGGCATTCTCTACCAGTCAACCAAGGATGTCGAAGAGAAAGCATTACAGATATAATGATAAGTGGTAGGCGACAGATATTTATACCTACTTATATGGGGCCCGTGTTTCTTCTGACTAACCCTGAGAAGAAACACCGAAACAAATTTAGACGCCGGCAAAACCTATTTGTTAAATAGAAGTTTATTATTAAAACTGCATCAACCTCATGTACGCGCCAAGTTTCTCCCCGAACCAAATTTGCATAAAATCTCAACTCCACAAGCTTTCATATACCAAGCGTTCGTTCAAGACATTCATCTCCAAACAAAGACGAACTAAAATTTTAATCCCGCGTCGCATTTGACGTAATAACGCTGACGGTATGCGCTCTCTTGTAATTTACTAAACATTATTTAACTTGGTAGCACGTAAAGTCGTTACGTCACTGCTTAGTAGTGGAGCTAGGGACACATTTATTATGTTCATAATTTCTCTGTTTGTTTTCAATTCATAAAGCCTCGTGATACCAACACTATTTTAACATGCCGAGATTGTTCCGTTCACTGGTCAGAGAGCAATGGTGATCATGATAAATGGTGAAGGAACATCGTAAGGTTCTAGGACCCGATTTCAGTCCATTTTCTCCAGTGGGAATCTTTGATTTTCTCCCATAGAAAGGAGGTCTGTATCTCAGCAGTGGAAATGCTATACACAAATCTATACTGTCATTGCTATAATTCAATGTTATGGAAGTTGGATGGGAAGTCACTTCACGTAAAAGACAGGTATTATAGCTATAGAAAACCCCAATTTTAGAATGAAACGGCTAGGTAAATTGATTGATTTCTTATAAGCTTTGTTAGCAGTGTCAAACAAATTTCTTATAATAGTTATTACGGTTACTGAAGGTATAGGTTTTTTAACATAATATATCTGTCTATATATGTATTTCGTGTGTATTGAGCTTAGTACTTTATTTAAGTATTAGCTTGTGCCAGCGGCTTCGCCCGCGTGGGAAGGTTTTCCCGTGTAAATCCCGATCCCGTAGGAATTTCGCAAAATCCTTTCTTAGCGGATGCCTACGTCATAACATCTACCTGCATGCCAAATTTCAGCCCGATCCGTCCAGTGGTTTGAGCTGTGCGTTGATAAATCACTATGTCAGTCAGTCAGTCACCTTTGAGTTATATATATTTAGATTTAATAACTATACGAGTTGTCATTAGCCTGATAAAATAAATAAAAAATATGTCATCCTATGTCATTATTAAACTACCCCAGCTTTTGATTGGTGTAACTGATTTAACTCAGTTTTCAAATAACTTCGCCAAATATCTACCAGATAAAGTAATCGAAACTTATCTGAAGGTGATAAAACTTACCAAAAGTCTAGCTATTGACTGGCGATAGAGTCCCATGGTTAAATAGCTATGGTTGTTATCAAGACAACCCTAACTAATTTACAAAATACTATTTAACTGGTTGCTTATAGGGCTTTGCTAAACCACACGGTTCTACGTTAATGGTCTAAGAAATATTTGACGAAACGTGATGAACATTGGGACTTTTTATAGGGACAGTTATTTTTAGCTATAGTTTATAACATAACCAAATTAAATGAGGATTTATCAACTATAACTAAACCGTGTCTCAATAAGCAGGTGGTTTTTATTTAAACTACACGCATATATAATACATACTAAGCATAACTCCCCATACTATGCCCATACCACAAAATATTTAAGACACTGATAAAGTCAATTTCATCACTCTGGTTTGCGGTTGATTGTAGGTACGTAGTAGGTACATGGTATTAAAAGATTTGACTCAAATACCTACTAATCTTAAATCGACTTACGAATACAAATCCTATATACTTTTTAAATCAATGTAGACTTCGGGGAAACGCTTTTCCAAAGAGCTTGTCGCCAAGCTTTAAGTAAACATTGATTTACTTGAACACGTAAAGTCGGCCGATCTGCATACATCACAGGAACCTCTCTCATACGTGTGCGGAACCCGAGAGTACGTGTACGTGGTCCTATTAAATTCAAAAACGATTTACCTGTTGATCAAAGATTGCCTACATATCGGTGATGGTAAATGTATAGAAGAAACCTAGATTTAAAATGATGTGAGTTAAACATACACTTAAATCAGTTCTTGATCTGAAATAAAATGAAATGAAATATTTATTTTGTAAATTGGTTATAAATAACACTTACACGTCATGTTTTTTTGGGTGTTAAGTTTAGTTTAGCTAGATGATGCCGGAATTTCCTAACTGACTACTCTGAGAAAAAAAAAAACCGAAACAAACTCAGAGGTCATAATCTCTTTTAAAGTCCATATAATTTGTATTTGTATATGAGAAGCATATATAATATATATAAATATTATTATTATTACATAATTATATATAAAAAAAGCAAAATTAATAGGTATATACAATACTTAACAAAGCAAATATTTGATCTATACCACAACATATCCATTTTGTAGACGGCCACCATTATCGGGTCGATCTTTAAGATTAGGAAACGCTTGCCTAGGTCCATGAATATGTTGATTAGTTATGTTACATTATATTAGGTCAAATTAATCTATACTGTCCTCTCATACCAAAAAAATAAATAAAAAATTGTATCTATTATGCAAAGATTGTGATAATCAAGAATTTTTTTAAAAGAGTAACCGTGGAGTTTCTTGCCGGCTTTTCTCCATAGAAAACGACCAATTTCGAACCGTGCACTAACTTCTGACGTTTTATGAGTGCCCATGTAGGCCTATGTGAAATAAAATAATTTTGATTTGATTTGATATGATATGATATGATTTGATTTGATTTGATTTGATTTGATTTGATTTGATTTGATTTGATTTGATTTGATTTGATTTGATTTGATTTGATCTGATGTGACATCAAAGCACGTTAAGCTATTGACCCCGGCAATCATTTGTACATGTTTGACACTGGTTACGCATAGTCAGAAGCCATTAAATCTGACACGAGTCTTGCCAAGGCGTTTCGTGTTACCCAGTTACTGAGTTGTGTAGGTCTGATAGGCAAACGCTCCATAAAACACTAGTTCTCAGCTGCATCCAGTTAGACTGGAAGCCAATCCCAGTAAAGCTGTAAAAAGGCTAAGTAGATAATCATGATAAATGTCCACCATCACGCTGCAAAAGATACACAGATGTGAAACTAACATTTGCCGATTTGCATGTGGTAAATGCTGGTTATACAGAACAACGTATGAATTTAGTTAGTAATGATTACTTTAAGTTTGTTTTTAAATTATGTGGTCAATATACAACGTGTAACGCAAACCCTATAGCTATCCACAAGGGCTGAAGACAACATTTGGTATGGAGACTCTATGCACAGTTTCAGCTCAAAATAAGTGACTCAAAAAATGTATACCAAATTATCGGTTTCATATGTTTCTTGAATGCCAATCATAACATACCTGTGACAGCACTACGAGGGTTAATAACTTTCCACGTGACTTGGCAATAACAATGCAATAACACGATAATTCTCTTCGTTCTTCTTAATTTGAAAGATTCGGTCTCTGGTATCAATGGATTGAAATTTCTAATAAGGTCCACACATGTAGACATAGGATTACAAAACCCTTGCCATATCATTTGTTATCATCCAAAGAAGCTGTGCACTTGATATGTATATACCCGTTAAGTTGGTTTAAATTGAAATTGAAAAAAAGAACCGGTCTGACATTGAGCTGATAGCAGTACGACTATGGAACTCACTTCCACCTTAAATCCGCGATGCTAAAACGATCCATATTTTCAAAAAGCTGGTCAAAGAACACTACCTCTTCACCATTACGTAATTTTATAATTATACTATATTATAAGAATAATTATATTTTTACAGTATTCATATAAATATGTATTTTACCTCTATGTATGTATGTATTGTGTTTTTATAATTTACTTTATTAGTTAAGTATGTTTTAATTTACGTAATTAGTACTTATACACACTGTCTCTATCATCTCTTATTCAACTCTCCTGTCGCAGATCTGCTCGAAGAAACATCTTATGAAATAAGCAGCACCTTTGTGCTCTTTTGTCTGTATTTATTTTTTTCTTTTAAATGTCATCCATGTACATAAATAAATAAATAGCAAGAATCTTATATTGGATACATTACCTGATAACATTATTTCTGAAGCTAGGATGCAACAACTTATTTGAAATCATGTGGTGTAGCAGTTGATTTTACATGAAGTATTTGCCACCTGTTTAATAATTACTACATAATTTGTTGCTGCATGAACAATACCAGCTCTTATTCAGTACCAAATTGTAACGTTAAATGATCCTTACTTACACCACTTGAAGCGAGCATTAATTACAAAAAAGCTATTTAGCAAAAATTAGAACCGACTTCCATATAAAAACACTACAAAGGCAAAAATAACTTTAATTTCGGAAGGCGGTGTCAAAAACGAAAATATATACAAAAGTAAAGACACCACCTTCCGAAATTAAAGTTATTTTTGCCTTTGTAGTGTTTTTATATGGAAGTCGGTTCTATTTTTTTGCTAAAAAGCTTTTTTTCACGCTTTTTAGTGGGTCGGTTTGTAATTTATTTAGTTACAAAAGCCAAAATGTCACCTACTTATCACCTTTTACGAAATATTGCTTTTCCCGATGTATAGCCGTTAATTTTTGAGGAGTTCTCCTGGTACATCACCATCAGCTCTACTTCACCATATGCATTGTGACGAGCATAAAGTGGTTAACATCCATATTCAAGTAATCTAATCGCAATCAACGAAATACTTATTATTGAGTAGTTTTGGTGGCCATCTGGGGTCTTCATCATCAGTTCCACTTCCTCAAATGGTGCTTTTCGAGAGCAACTGCACAAAGTACTATAAGAAATACTCAAAACGCTATAGGTGTGCCTATAATATTTGAAGAGTTCCCTCGATTTCTCCATGATTCCATCATCAGATCCAAACGTGACGACAATGGGACCAACTAGAAAGTATACCCTTTCAAACAAAAAAAGAATTTCCCAAATCGGTTCAGCCATCTCCGAGTTATGAGGTAACATACATAAAAAAAAAAGTTCAAGACGAATTGTAAACCTCCTTTTTTGAAATCGGCTAAAAATGAGCATCAAATACATTTTCGTTCAAAATTAAAACCCACTAGCTTCTCGACTATTAATAACGCTGAACCCTGTATAAACAAACGGGTCTTAATTTACGATCTGTCTCCTGGCTTATATATCCTAGAGCATACGCGATTCCATGTTAGCGAAGCTCTTGAGACTTGGTAAGGAGCTGAAAGGACGCCCGCAAATTCATTATTACCACGATGAGAAGCTGCGACTGTGAATGTTTGTGAAAATTCTGCTATACCTCTAGCTATGTAGTAAACCTAATTTAAAAAGTTGCTATTTTTTGGGTTCTTTTTTGTTACTAATGAACTCACTCTTGACCTCGATATCCTCTGATGGTAAGCGATAGATGAGGTCTATGATGGGACGAGCGAGCCCAGAAGATGCCTATTTACTCTTGCTTTGAAGGCAGATGTGTTATATGTCGAAGGGAACACCAAAGCCGGCAGCCAGTTCCAAACCTTGACTGTGCGCACAATAAATGTAGAGAAGAAGTGCTTGGTACGACAAGACGGTATATTAGGTCGTAGAGCTTCTGCGTACACTCTCTGAAGTAAATCTGTAGAAGACCGACAGGCAAGCAACGTTTCGCCGATGAGCCATACTGTGAAACTTGTCTGCCAAAACCTCGTCGCCTATGAGCCTTTTAGCTCTGCGTTCAACAGAGTCAAGTGCAGCTAGCTGGTATAATGACCTTTCAACCTTTAAAGCAAGAGTAAACAGGCATCTTCTGGGCCCGTTCGTTCCATCGTAGACCTCATCTATTGCTTACCGTCAGGCGAGATCGAGTTCAAGAGTGAGCTCAATCTGAATAAAAAAATACCATCTCTAAAAGTAGTGTTCAAGTAACTTTACATCAAAATCATTCAGACTTATGTCACTTTCATTCTAAGAATGCGATGTATAAATGCTTTGTTACCCGCCTCTGTCTCCTGTACTAATTTGTTTTGATGCGGCTTATAACGATGCCGTGTGTTTTCATGTTTTATTTTTGTGTATGTGAGCTCTGTCTGTATTCCGGGCATTTTTGGATTAAGTATGAATTCTGCAAAATTTTGTTTGTAAAAATCGTGGTTTTGAGTTATTTGGACCGTCATTTGTAAGCTGGAAGGCTTTAATTTAAACATTTTATGTGAGAAACAGAAACGGTAATTCAGTCTCTCGCAAAAAAAAATGCAACCGGATTTTAATCGCATTAATATAAATATTACACATTTATTTCAAATATACTATTGACGGCCACTTTTGAATTGATGGGCCTAATAGCGACATTGCCAGCCGGAGTTGCGGAAATGTTCTAACAAGATTACGAGGCCTCGGAACGCAAGTGCAACTGAAGGTAATGTTTAACTTTTTAGTTAATAGAAATCTTTAACCCTCTTTGCTTCATCCAGGGTGGGAGGGGTCATTTGAAGATTATCCGCCTGAAAACAAAAAGCCACTTTTGAATTTTCAATATCAGTTAGTAAACAATTGCAGCAACTATATTCCGTTGGAAAATAACCTACCCGACCCTTAATCATGCGTGACAGGACAGACTGATAAAAATGAATTGCGGTTTCTAATTCTCATAAACTACAAATGAAATAAATGCACAACATATTTATTTTTAAACAACAAAAATAAAAATATGCCACTTTCTAAAGCCAAAACCCTTTTTCTTCTACCACATCATTGCTTACCATCTGGTGAGATAGTAGTTAAACGCAAGCTTATCATGAATAACAAAATCACTCCCCCAATTCAAAAACACAAACTCTATCTAAGTCCCCGTCTAAGTCTAAGTAAGTGTCTAAGTATCTATCTAAGTTCTGTGAGCAAGACCACAATTAATTATGTCATTTTAGCGAGTAAATGAAAGAGTTAATATTCAATAATAAATTACAGGAATACCCCCATACATTGAAGCTAACTTAAGTAATTTTCAGACCATACTGTATACCAAAACCCTATTACTATTCATAAGGGACCAGGTTCAAATCAACCTCACTCTTTGGATTCCATTACACTGGAATCCAACCCTTGTATGGACCAAAAAAGCTCATATAAATATTTACGAGGGGGCGAAAACTTACATCAAACAATATTATACTTTACAATTTTAGTTATAAAGTCAATTTTCATTTGCACGTGTTTCTATTACTGGTTTGGGTTTTTACCGCTCATGAATTTCAGTTGGGATCCCTCGTACAATTTAGAGAGCAAGTCTCTAAAACTTTGTATCGCTTGTTTTACCAAAAGAATTTAGCTTTTTACCTCATTACTGGTTGCAAACGAGAGTAATGTGTTTAACGTATTATGTTTCTTACTCTCTCCTTAAACAAGGCCAATATTAATAAAACTATATGATAGTATTATTTGATAATATATGTAATATTTGAAAAAAGACATGATAGTAATAAGAATCAACATGGCGTCCAAAGTCTTGTTATAGAACAAAACTTTAGACGCCATA
Organism: Tholera decimalis; assembly: GCA_943138885.2. NCBI lineage: Eukaryota > Metazoa > Arthropoda > Insecta > Lepidoptera > Noctuidae > Tholera > Tholera decimalis. The sequence continues at coordinate 36,274,891 of OW964567.2, forward strand.
TTGTAAAAGAAAAAAGTCGGCGAACTATGTTAAGTGGGGGGTATCACTGAATATGTATTAGATATCTTTAGGCTTTTATTAACCTTTTTATTCCGAATGATCATTTAACGTCTATAGCGTTTTGATAATGTTTAAAGACCATATTCTCTTATTTTTTGTACCTGACACAGTTATGTCCAAACATAAAATCCTACTGTGTGTTTTCTTTTACGTTAAGTACAAATAAAAATATAATAAAACATTGATTTACATAATGTTTCTTTAATTTCTTTGCCTTCCGAAAATTATTAAAATATGTCGTTCGCTTTTAAATGGGTACATGACCCATTTAAAAGCCATTGTTGCGAGCCATTGTTTTTGTTCCATAAAATATAACAAAGCTATTAAAAATACACAATCCTTGTACAAAAAAGTTAAAGAAGGTAGAATATAAAGCAAGGACTCCCTTCATAGCGTGAAGGACTCGCGAATACGAGTACCACAGTTACATATATGTACATATAAATACATACATACGCAGGCATGCAGTAGGTCCATGTGTCATACGGCCTGGAAGATTGGAAAACGGAGTAAGTTTGAGTATACAGCTTTTAATTTATTTTATTGTTCAAATCATTCGGTTAGGTTAGAAAGCACTCCCAATATCGTTGGAAAAAGAATAATCAGTTTGTTGTTAATTAGAATAATAGTTTTTCAAGTCAGTCTCACTTCATACATAAATGCACGATTTCATTAATCGTTCATAAAATACTTTCTAGAAATTGAAAAGATTTCGATTTATGTCATACTTACGGACAATGATGATAAAATAAATATATAATAACGTTTGTTTTAATATAAAGTTCCCTGTAAAAAATCGCTCTTAGCGATAACGCCACCCATTATGACGCGCTTTGTAGTTGTGAAGTTCTTATTTAATTACGTAATGGTGTAGATACCACAGCGACAATAGGCTAAGGTTTGAACCCCACCCATCACACTATATCTACTGTACTGTATTGTATCTACTTAAACTAACTGTATATAACTCTCAAATATAAATTTGTCCTTCTAACAAACACTGTATTATAAATGTTATTATGAGTATCAAAACTATTAAGTGGGTGTTTTCCTAGACCTTAACTCTTCTTTCTCGACATCATCATCAGAACATCTCCCCTGAAACTCGTTATAGTAAACATCACTGAGGTACCAAGAACTACCTTTTAGCTCATTATACATTAAAAATACTGACTGAGGCTGACGTCTCCTCCAGAATATTGCTTAAAGCACCTCACCTCTATGTCACCCATCATACGCCTTAGTGCATGTAGAAAGTGCTCGTCGTCATGTCATTGTACCGCACTTCAACTTGCGACTGCATTGTACGTGCAATTTCTTAGCGTACTGCACATAATTACAGATTATACACATTCTATGTTACATACGTATGATATGTAGCAGGGTCAATGAACTATGAATATTTGAAAGACATTTTAACCGACTTCAAAAAAAGGAGGAGGTTCTCAATTCGTCTTGAACTTTTTTTTATGTATGTTAGCTCATAACTCGCAGATGACTGAACCGATTTGGAAAATTCTTTTTTTGTTTGAAAGGGTATACTTTCTAGTTGGTCCCATTGTCGTCACGTTTGAATCTGATGATGGAATCATGGGGAAATCGAGGGAACTCTTCAAATATTATAGGCACACCAATAGCGTTTTGGGTATTTCTTATAGAACCTTGTGGAATTGCTCTTAAAAAGCACCATTTGAGGAAGTGGAACTGATGATGAAGACCACAGATGGCCACCGAAACTACTCAATAATAAGTATTTCATGGATTGCGATTAGATTACTTGAATATAGATGTTAAGCACTTTATGCTCGTCACAATGCATGATGGTGAAGTACCAGGAGAACTCTTCAAAAATTAACGGCTCTTCACCGAGAAAAGCAATATTTTGTAAAAGGTGATAAGTAGTTGACATTTTGGCTTTTGTAACTAGATAAATTACAAACCGACCCACTAAAAAGCGTGAAAAAAAAACTTAAGCAAAAAATAAAGTGAAAAAAAAAAAGAAAAGGTATAAATGACACCGACCACAGAAATTTAAGTTATTTTTGCCTTTGTAGTGTTTTTATATGGAAGTCAGTTTTATTTTTTGCAAAAAAGTTTTTTTTAAGTGTAACGGTGAAGGAAAACTTCGTGTGGAAAGTGGCATATCCTTTATTTCTTTCTGGGTGGCAAAATCATCAAATGATTTCTCCCGATCGGGATGGAACGTTAGGGAGTGTCGGACTTCCACTGACTAAAAACCCACAATTGTTCCTGCTGCTGCTTTTGCATTCCAGGGCCGCGGTATCTCGTGTTAACATTCCCGCAACCCCGTACGACCGAAAATCTAAAGTCATGCGACAACCACCAGCTCGCACTGAGCCCTTGTGGTAGATTACGGCCCGTGCTCACTCATATTGTCTCTCAGCAGTCGGAACATTATAGGCTGATTTTATAATAATTATGATAATCTCCTCAGTCCTTTTTTAAATATTTATAAAATATATTCAACAAAATATTTTAATTACAAACTGACGCCATTACATTACATTTTAGGTAGGTGTTTAACCACTGTCCAAGGTAAAAATCTCTTGGGCCACGGGAAGTGTCCACCAGCCTGGGCGAAATATCTTAGATGACTTTTAGTTTGTTAGCAATTACAAGGACAAATAAACAATGAAACAGTCAATCCAAAATAATTCATGCATTGACTTAATTAACCGTGTAAGCACTGTTACCAAATGTTACGTTTTCAATGAATGTAATGTTAAGCTATTTCGAGTATGGTCCCTAATTTTAGTTAAGAAACTTCAATTTACAAAATAAATATTTCATTTCATTTCATTTCAAACGCGTTTTTTTTTAAATCTTTACCTCTTGTTTACGTGTGAGACAAGTTCATTAGCAACTAACACTATACCAGTTATTGTTATATAATGCCCTGCCTATTTAGGGTAATAAATTAATGTAAAATACAACACACGATTTTTTACGAGAATTTCATAAATGAAATACGAGCTGAAACTTCAAAATGCGGACTTTTCCATTCTTCTCTCATCCATTTGCATAAATTAAAAACTGCTGCAGTACTATTTTGAAATGCTGAGACTTTTAATTCCAGTGCACTTTTATTAATCGTTAATTAAAACTCTGCGAGCGACTACGCGTGGCGCTACTGTATTCACTTAAGTTTATTTCTTTGTTAAACTTTTACCCTATACTCCTTTTCTAAATTCTACCTAAGGTTATTAACATATAAACGTCCTGATACGGCCTGGGAAATGGCTTCCTGATAGAGTGTCAGGCGTAAAAGCCTCGAAGTAATTGTCACCGATTCGAAAAAATGCACGATTTTTACTACATCTGAAATGATGCCATTTTGAGATGATGATTGTTCGCTATTTATGTGGAAAGTTATGAAAGTTTTTTTTTTTTTCGTTTGAAGTAAGCACATGACCCCTTCGCTCTGGGTCGGCGGAAGAGAGTGTCAGACTTTTTATGACTAAAAACCCACTCTGTTCTTTCAACTGTATGGTTTCGGGGCCGCGGAATCTTATTAGAACATTCCCACAACATGGAGCGTTTTTTCGTCAAATGTTCTTATAATTGTGTACAAATAATATATCTTTTTAATAAAAAGAATACATATATCGTAAAAATTAGAATGAATTGTATTTTTTTTAATTCATAACTTATGACGAGTTCAGGTATTCTAAATATTCTTACACATCTCACTAGCTTCCTAAAATTTCTATTTCATGAATTCAGAAGATTTAACAGACATGTTTCGCCTTCGCCGGTTCAGTAAGTCCCTATTGTTAACCTCGACAGGTGTCTGCATAAACATAAACATTCAAACTTCCCTCATCTTCATAATCCACCCACTTCATATACAAAAAATGATTTTATTCCAACCTCATTCACCTGCGCGCCATACCTTATGCGAACCAAAATACTCTTTTGATATGGGGCTTCTTCCCAATTTCTGCGCTGAAGCCACTCCAGGCTAGTTATCATACAGATTGTTTCGTTCTGGTAAGACGTGTGGTAAATTGAAGCGTGTGTACGGCCAATTTGCGTTGATTTCTTTATCCGGGGCCCGGTCGGACGTGACTTGCACGAGATGAATCTAAATGAGAGGGTGGGTGTGGTCTCAGTGTTCGCGAGTTAAGTTCTTTATGACTTGTTTAGAACTTACGTACGTTAACTGATTTTGCACTATTTTTAAACTGTTACACTTAGTTTAAGGCCATGAGGCTAATGATGTGAGTTAAATAAAAAGTTTTGAGATGAATCATCTAAAACGACTCCAAATGTATCTCCATATTACTATTCTTAAGTGCTTTATATTTCTGAGTTGAACTCCATGATGACTGACATATGCAGTCACTTTTTAGATAGGTATTTATCAGAATACCATTTCATGAGTGATGATAACCTTAATTTTTACTATAATGTTATGACGAATACTTTAATTTAATGGACTTTAAAAATACTGCACTTGGATTGGCTACGTTGTTGGTAAGGCTGTTGTATAAAAGTGTTACATTTACATAATATCTGACTCTGTATCATGACTTATAGCTACCAAACATTTTTACAAAACACTCAAATGCCTAAACACTCGGAAAGAATACATATCCCCTCAAAGGGATCCTATCGCTAATATTACATACTGTACATTTTTATATATTTTGTATGCCAACTTGATAGAGATCACGATTGAGAGGTTATGATTGCTCATAGATAACACACTGAACTGAGTTCACTGAATATTAGAGCAGGTAATAATGTCACTGTTAGTACCTGGTACTTACAGACGCAGAGTAGAATAACTAGGAGATTATAGTTTAGTTTAGGAATATTTGTATAACTACAAAGTTTGTTTTAATTGAAATCCATAACAATGTAAGCAAGTCTGTGAATGATTAATAATATATTTAAATATATAAAATCACACAATCGTTTGTTTTTTTTTTTAATACGAATGAGCCCGCTCTTGACCTCGATCACACCTGATAGTAAGTGTAATATGAGGTTTAAGATCGAACGAGCGAGTCCAGAAAATGCCTATTCACTCTTGCTTTAAAGGCTGACGGGTTATATGTGGCAGGGAACACAGAAGCCGGCAGAGAGTTCCACACCTTGGCTGTTATGGTAAACATGCGTTAAGTGTTTTGTTTTTAATATCAAGCCAACGTTGCATTGGAAATATGTACGTTTGGCTCAAATTCGTGTGGTTTACATAAACAGATGCTATTTGTTTAATTTATTTTTATTGTAATTACTTTGCGAATTCCTAAAAATCTATATCTAATAAAACATTTATATAATAACATAAAATTACTTTTCTGAAATGGTTGACGGTAATTATTACATACTATTGAAGAAATAACCTATAAACTAGTGTTTTGTTATAAATAATGCATTAATAATACCGGAAAGGACAAAGCAAGTAAATTGACCCTTAAATCCTGATTCACCTTTGTCATGTATATCATTAAACGCAACCCTACACAAAGATCAAACGATATGTTGTCAAGCTAACAACTTACCCAAACTAATAAGCTTCCCGCCTACACTGAGACTCAACCCCCAACCTCTCTTTTTGACATTTATATTCGCATAGACGAACCGAAGTATAGATGACCTTTTTATAGGAGTTGGAGCGGCGAGGTCCGAATTGCCTTTTAAATCCTTCAAAGGGCTTTTGGGGTCCGACAGTATAGTTCAGTACTTAGGAACGTTTCAAGTGGTTGTTTTAATAGAACCCGCTTTGTAATGATTGAGGTTTGATCTTTGCTTTTGCATATTTAAATGTGGTTTCACCGTGACGGAGTGATTGTATGTTGGTTCTGTCGTTTTGATTGTTGATGTTGTTGGTTTTGATTCTAGTTTTGTACTTTGATAGAGTCCTTATGACCATTAAGAGTACGTTTTTGTTTACAATTTTTTTCCAAGGCATATACATATAAAAAACCAGACTCTGTAAAAATATTGTAAGTGATGATAATCATAAATCACCTCGTAATGGATTAACCTTAATTTAGTAAGTTAGGTTTAAATATTGCATTTATAATGTTTGAGGAAATATAACGATACAGAATACCTACTTTAGTGTAGAGTTTGATTTTCTTTATTGCACTGTAATTACTTAAATAAAGTAAAGTAAAGAAAAGTAAAAAAAGTAAAAAGTCTTTATTTTGGAAATATAGACTGTTAACGACATTACAAAGAAAACGATGATAGCTACAAAAGTTTACAACTGTGTCGCAGCTATCAGTGCCCCTACAAAACAATGAAGACAATAAATTGTTCCAAACTAAAACTACTAAGATATAAAAAAAAAATTACTTAAATAATTTCATTATGATGTATTCAATAGGATTATTGCTGTCTTATTAATTTGCCTTTAATGTCTCCGGAAAAGTCTCATTTTATTATTATGCATATTGATTACATTTTTAAATACAAATATCAAAAAATATTATCATCTAAAAATAAAATAAATAAAAACTGGCATCGGGAACTACCGGTTGTCAGGGATACTATGTATATTATTATTTTGTGACAAGGATATGAAAATAACTTTAAACATAATATACAACGTGTAACGGAAACCCCATATCTATCCAAAAGGACTGAAGACAACATCTGGTATGGAGTCTTTATGCAAAGTTTCAGCTCAAAATAAGTGACTCACAGAACTGACCCCAAATTATTGGTTTCATATGTTCCTTGAATACCAATAATAACAAACGTGTCACAGCACTATGAGGGTCATCACTTTCCACGTCACTTGTCAATAAAATGATAATTCTCTTCGTTCTTCTTAATTTTAAAAATTCGGTCTCTGGTATCGATTTATTGAAATTTCTAATATGCTCCACACATGTAGACATAGGATTACAAAACCCTTGCTATATCGTTTGTTATCATCCAAAGAAGCCGTGCACTCGTTTTGTATATACCCTTTAAACTACAGGTTGTATAGTTGATAGTAGTAAAATATTACCTATATTTTTTTATAATAACAGTTTAAAAAACAATAAACAGGTCACGGTTGTTGTCTAAAAAGTAAATATTCAAATTTTGTTTAAAATCATCATTAGCTTAGCCTTTTTCCAACTATGTCGGCGTCAGCTTCCAGTCTAACCAGATACAGCTGATTAACATACAGTATGTTAACTAACAGAGGGCGTTCCCGTTAACTCGCAATAGTATAGCATCCATACATGCTAAAAAAAATATTACCATTCGAAAACAAAATGTTTTTATTTTTTTTTTAATATTAAAATATTCACTAAAAATGTTAAATTGATACGTAAAAGAAACACTCTGTACACGCGTACTTGAAGTACGGCAACGTCGCAATTTATTTATGAATGTCGGGCCGCGTGTTGCAGCGATCGAATTGATGTGCTTATACTATTGCGGGTTAACGGGAACGCCCTCTGTTAGTTAACATACTGTATTACATATATTACATGTAGCGACGGCCTATCTGACCTCCACAATTCAGTAGCTGGGTAACACGATACCCCTTGGCAAGATAGTTATAAAATTTTCTGGCTCTTGACTACCCGTGACGAATACCTAAGATGTACAAATGATAGCCAGTACTAACTTCTTAACGTGTATTCCGAGGCCCAGACCTTCTAGATATGTTAAGACGATCACTCATCTACAAACCGACATTAGGAAGCGTTGGTTAAGACCAGGCACTCTAAATTATTTTTCACGCAAGCTCCGCCCCCATGCACCCCGGTTAGGCCGTTGTATGCGAAACGCTAACGCAGCAGTAATAAATTTGAATATCGCGTGCGCTCTTTCACCATGCTCGGGTTCGAAACTGCCGTTGTGTACTAAACGCTAACGTAGCAGTAATAAAGTTGAATATCGCGTACGCTCTTTTACCATGTTTGGGTTTGAAACTAAATGTCGTAAGTCTCAATTGTTATTTCGTTTATAACTAAAGCAATAATTGATCTAGAGAAAAAATATCCTTTATTTGTATTTTGTATAATAAACTATATTTTATTACTGTCAATACTAACTTTAGACATAAAAGCCGAGTAATCTTGATTAAATTTTGAATAATCTTTAAAAAAGACATGATTTTCGATTAAAAAATGAATCGAGCGAAAATGTTCCAATTACGTAACTGGTCTAGACATGTAAAGAAAAAGATCCAATAAATCATATGCTAAAGTTCTATTTTAATTGTATGCGTGATTGTTTCAGAATATTAATGCAAAGTTACATACAATTTAGGGTGCCTCCTCTTAACCTTGAAAAACGATACATGTGGCTATTATTATTTGACCCCGAGTTCCTATTATTATACCTACTATTCCAATAATCTAACTTTATCTTTGTCCACAGAACTTAGAAATGAATCAGTGGAGAGTGCCAGCACCTCTACGGGTAGCTCGCAAGAGGAGACTGAACCAGAACCCAAAGCGTACATGAGGACGCCAGCGATCGGAGGAGTCGCCGTGAGGAGTGGGGAGGATGCTCTCCTCACCTGCGTGGTCCTCGGGGTGAAGGGGAGGCCGGTGCTATGGAGGAGAGCGAAAGACCTGCAGCTGTTGACGGCTGGAGGCGTCAGGGTGACACGAGATGACCGAGTCGATGTTCTACATGATGACTGTGAGTATTGTCTTTAATTTACATTAGATTAGATATATTTATTGACATAAGTTATTACAATCGCATCATAGAAGAAAAAAGAAAGAAAAATATTTATTGCCTACAGACAAAAACATCTGTAACACTTGCGCTAGTATACACTCTATTGCAGGTGTTACAGTCTTCTCCTTAATATACATATAGTGACAATATTCTTAAATAGAGACTAGAAAAAATAAAAAGAATAATAATATTAAATTAATTTATGAAAATAATATAGACTAAGAAGAAAACAAAAACTTAATTAAGAATTTTTCTGTCAAAACAAAAGTGAACTACATACCTAGCTATGTCGATAGAATTCACATTACTAGCAATCTTGTTAACCCCTCTAACTAAGCTAAATATACTTGTGTCTGGAGTGGGTTCACGTCAATAGTATAATGGGTGGGTTTAAAACCTGCGACCTCTCTCTGTTAGGCTATCGACGCTTCAGTACTTTATACAACACAAGAAATTAGTACACGAAAAAACTTAATGCTTTCAGCATTCTCTACCAGTCAACCTACTAATTACACAATAAAAAAAGGCTCATCGGCAACGAGAAACTGGTCGAGACAAGGCTCCAGAGCCTAGAACATCGGCGACGTGTTGCAAGCCTGTCAGTTTTCTATCAGTTACATTTCGGGGAGTGTGCGATGGAATTGCACAGTCTCATTCCGCCAAGCCCGTTCCATCATCGGACTACAAGACAAACGGCGATGCGCCATCGTTACATGGTGGACATCCCACCCATACGCACGAAACGTTTTGGGAATACTTTCATTGTGCGTACGGCTAAGAAGTGGAATTTCCTGCCGGAGTCTGTGTTTCCTGATAGTTATAACCTGGGAGTCTTTAAGTCAAGGGTGAATAGGTTACTTCTAGGCAAGCGTGCTTCATCTTCGACCACATTATCGCCTAAGATCAGGTGAGATTATGGTCAAACGCAAGCCTATCAACTATTAAAAAAAACTATTGTAAAATTATGAGATTATTTTATTAATTTAAAACATTATCATAATGGACTACCTTAAAGTTAAACTCATCTTCTAAAGATAACTAAGATAAATTTCTACGAACAAAAATGTTTAATGTGGTACTTTCTTATGTTAAAAATCATTTTCAAAACACCTCTTAACATTGACCTAAAAACACCAAACCCATTTAAAAGTTTAAAACCTAAATGGCTTGCTGTATTCGACCTTGGACCAAATACATTATTTACGTGTAATGTAGCGCTTCTGAATTTGCAATTATAATGACTTCAGCTAGATACAGGCAACGAATATTTACTTCGCAGTTCCTCTTTGTATGTATAAAAGGGTCAGGGTATCTTTCAAGCAAATGTATAAGAACTTCTATCTATAGACCTTCTTGTGTATCGTCTTTTCTACTGTTAAGTATCGCTGCCATATACGACGCGTCTCTAAGCGATGAAATCTTGTGCAACGTAAACCGCCTAGAATATGCTGCGTCCCTGGTACTGTAGATCTACATACATTCCTATAAACCCCCAGGGTATGATTTGTCGTTTTTCTTCGAGACCCAAAAGCAACTGATGGCAAAGAGGCAAAAGAATCAATGTGTGCTACTACAGAAATGTCTCGTGGTTTTCGAATATTAATTTTACAGCTAGTAAAGAATAAATAGGAATCCTGTTCAACAGTTATGAACCCCTTTGACCTCAGAGCACAAAATAAAGTTTTTCAAATGACAAGACAGTAAGATTTTGCCGTAGATTTTTATATTAAGATTTTGCCATAGATATTTCACTCTGTAGAACTGCGTTTTGTTTTCAAGGGAGGCATTAAATCGTAAATTCAAACTAGACTGAAAATCAGCACTTTATGCACATGAAGACATTCTCCTTAAACACCTGTCCGTCACCACTTCCTAGTGTTTAAACTGGGAAGAAGAACCTCAACAAACTTCCTAGCAAGTTTTTATACGTAAAATGGATATCTACTAACACGTTAACTATACCATTGCCAACTGCTTAGAGGAATGCCCGACAATTATTTTCTATTACAAAACGCATATCATTAGAGCTTAAAACAGGATAGTTCTTGATATTTCAGCAGTATTGCAAGTGCCGTGATCACATCCATGATGAGGATATCGGAAACTCAAAACAATTAATAAACATGGTTTTCCTGTGTTAAGTTATAATAATACTGTTAGTAACGCTTTATAAGCGGCAACATCCTAACAGCCTTTTTTTTAAGGATGGGATATCATCCAATGATTGCCTCCCGATATGAGCGAAGCGGGAGAGTGTGTCAGACCTTTACTGACTAAAACCCATCCGCACCTTCTTTTGGCCGTCGTGTTCCGTGGCTGCGGTAACTCTGGATTTGACTCCAACCCATTACAATATTGCCGTGAACCCAGTCCAGACACAAGAATATTTTAGCTTAGTTGGAGGGGTTAACAAGTTTGAATGTGAATTCTGCCCACGTTGCTAATTCTCTTTAAAAAATAAAAACTTATACAATCAATACTGCTGTATTCTTTCCCATCAGCTGACGAGCCTCTCCCAGGCCCCGGTATCGCCAAGGGTGGTGACGTATGGGCGCTAGTCATCAAGTCAGTGAAGGCCTCTGACGCGGGGCTGTACATTTGCGAGCTCAACACGGAACCGCCTGTCAGGAGCTTCCATAAACTTACAGGTTTGTACTAATTCTATCAGTTTTTATGATGTAGCTGTGTTAATTATCTGAAGTGGGTAATTATTTAGCAATAAAAATCAAGTGGTAAAAAGCAGTATTAGTTCCTTCGTTGCACGTTTGCATTTGAATCTCAGTCACTTTCGGGTAAAAAAGTAAGTATACCTAGAAACTAGAACCCGAATCATCGTGTTTTTAGTTTATGACTTCATTTCCCCCTAAACGGCGATAAATTCAATTTAGTGTTCTTCCGTTCCTCGTAACCGTCGAAAAATGCTTCCAATTGTTATCACACTTTTTAAATTATGACATGATGGTAAAATCATAATCCTTGATTTTGCTTAAAACCACTCCAATTTCCATACATTTAGACAGAAAACGATGGAAACGTTTCATTCAAATATAAGGGAATTCGTTCTCTAACCAAAATGTATAAGCATCAAATATGCAATAAACCAATACTGATACATATTGGATGGACAAGACCTAAGTTTAGATTCAGTTTCTCAAGAGGATTGCCTAAAATACTTGTTCTTCAAGCATGTAAATGAAAGAAAGAGTCCATTACCTTGCCATGTGACCACACCATCTACTTGTTTTATTCGCTTAAAGCATGACCTCACTAAAGAAACAATAACCCCATTCTCTTACAGTAATATCCCGAGGCCTAACACCTCCAGAGAACCAGAACGTGACAGATAGCTACTCCGCCAACATCCCCACGCTATCATCTCTAGCCCTCTCACACAACTACACGGACTGCTGCTTATCTGCCAACGTGTCGAAGGGATGCCTCGGCTTTTGCAGCATACAGACTATTCTGGAAGGAACAGGACAGGACCCCGAAACTTGCCAGCCTGACTTCCCCGCTATTGTCAAGTAAGTCCAGATTTGTTTTGCTTTATATTAGGTTGCCGCCTGTTTGATGACGAGACGAAGGATACGGTGATTATCCCTTTGAGAGTTGATGTGGGCTATGACCTTAATGATTCCGCCCGATCTACACCTCGTTTGAATGAAGGAGCCCAAAAGCCTGTACGCTATTGCTAAAGTGACGGGTAATATGTGAAGCCGGCAAAAACCACCGGCAGGTGGGAATTATCAAAATATTTTTTTTATATATTTAGGATCTCTAACAAAATATATGCCCAGTTTGTAAAAAAAACAGGTTATATAAATTATATCCTTTGTAGGTCTTTCACTTATAAGAGATCACAGTATGCATATGCACGATAAAATTAACAAATATAATTAATATAAAAATGTTGTGTGAGTAATTATAATAATAGCCTTTAGGTTTAATATACATAATTATGTACTAAAATACTTAAAATACGATCTAGAATAAAGCATCAAAAAATTGATCCTCAACGCTGTCGGCTGGCAATGTACCCAAGAGCCTTTCTTAAACAATCTTACATAGGTGTTTAATTATGTTGTGACACCAGCACGTTACGATTGTCTTGCTTTCCTGCATAGGCCTACCTGAGAGCGTGCCTCAGTGAGCGGTTAAATTTTTGTCTCCTCCAATTAATAATAATAATAATAATATAATGACGAATAACTATAGGAAATATATTGTGAAGGATGGTACGGTAGACATATTATTATGTCGGGCATGTCACAAACCGGGAGAATCCATTCGTCACATTATCTCCGGTTGTTCTCGTCTGGCTAACGGAGACTATTTGCATAGACACAACCTTGTAGCTAGGATTGTTCACCAGCAACTTGCTCTTAAATACAATCTCGTGGAATCAGAAGTACCGTACTATAGGTATGTGCCCGACCCAGTTCTCGAAAATGGCAATATTACACTGTACTGGGATCGGTCTATCATCACTGACAGGACTATTGTTGCCAATAAGCCTGATATAGTGGTAATAGACCGATTAGAGCGTCGCACAGTGATTGTTGATATAGCGGTCCCTCATAACGAGAACCTCGTGAAAGCCGAGAAAGATAAGCAAATTAAGTATCTTGACTTGGCTCACGAGGTTGTTGACATGTGGGATGTGGATACAGCAATCATTGTGCCAATAGTCGTCTCAGCCAATGGCATAATAGCCAAGAGCCTCGACAAACATCTTAGGAGGCTCTCGTTGGGCAGCTGGATCAAGGGCTTGATCCAGAAAGCAGTACTTCTGGATACGGCGCGAATTGTTAGGAGGTTTCTTTCTCAAGAGCCCTGACCACCGGTAGCTTGGACTCTGTTCCCGATACCGGTGGGCTACTGTTTTTTTTTTTTGTTTTTATAGGAATATTTTAAAATGTAAATAATATGTATATAAAGTGTAATAAAGGAAATAATAATAAAACGTTTATTCGAGACCAAACATGAGACTTAATTTAAAAATCCACCAAACTGCGTAGCATGGCGGGATTGAGCGCTTGTTTTTACAATCTTTTGGCTCAGAGGTACTAACATACAATAAAACTAAGTAGGTACAGACAGTTGTGACAGCGCAGGCCGTCGCGTCGTCGCCACATGTGCAGGTGCGACAGACCACTATTTACCTATTCTGAAGCGCGGCCAGCTATATTTGTCACATCATCTTCCAATCTGCGACGATGACTCCTGATAATGATGATCATGATTTTTTTTTTTTATTTTATTTTATTTTATTAGGGATAACAAACAACAGAGTATTTAAAAATTAACAAAAAAGCTTAAGATTTAGATGTAACAAATACACTGCTCACAACATTATCCACAGATTGTTATATGAAATAACTAGTTGCAAGACATCAGGCTTACAAAAAAAATAAAATAAAAACTAGGGCAAACTGAATAAAACTAAACTTATAGATACATAAAAACACATTCACATACATTATAGAGTAAGCATATATACATTCTAATTATGCATAATTAGCTTTAGCTTCCTTATCTTTTAAGATTGCACATACTTGCTTTTTGAAAACATTCTTACTCAGAAACATAATGTCCACTGAATCAAATTGCTTATTATATGTGTCAACTAAACGGAACAGTGGTGAGCGCGCGCCAGAGTTAGTTCGACAAAAATTGGTAGCAAATAGGCGAGTTGACCGCACCTCACGTTTATGAACAGTACGAGGAACCAGGTAGCACAAACTGTTCACTAAATCGGTACAATCGAATTTATTGCGGCATATATTAAATAGCGTCATCATTTCCAGCAGAGTGCGTCTTGACTCTAGAGTCAACAGGTCGTATTTTAGATGAAGGGAGTGGGAAGATATTTTTTTACGAAAGCACCGGTAGTGCATAGAGCGCAGATATTTCCGTTGGATAACCTCAATGCTGTCAATGTACTTTCTGTAGTACGGATTCCAGATGGGAACTGCATATTCTAATTGTGGCCGGATTATGGACTTATATAGGCGTAGATAGGTAGAGGGACGGTGGAAATCTCTAGTTGCTCTCATTACAAATCCGAACATTTGGTAAGCCTTATTAATTATTTTGTCGACGTGAACATCTAGATGTAGCTTAGAGTCTAATTGAACACCAAGATCTCGTAGACTTCTAATGTTATCTAGAACAGTATCGCCCAGAACATAATTAAATTTAGTAATGTGTTTCTTTTTGGTAAAAGTGATGTTATGACATTTAGAATAACTAAGGTAGAGTTTGTTGGATGAGCAGTAGTCTACAAAACGGTCTAGGTCCTCTTGAAAAGAAATACAATCTGCTTGATTTGTTATTTTTTTATAAATCTTTAAATCATCCGCGTAAAGTAGAAATTTTGAATTTTTAAAACAGGTTTTGACATCGTTAATAAACAAAATGAACAAAAGAGGTCCTAATATAGATCCTTGTGGCACGCCTGATGTTACATGGATTGAGTTAGACTCATAGCCATTGATTACCACTTTTTGGGTTCTATTGGTAATATAAGATATGAACCAACGCAACAAGTCTCCTCGAATGCCATTATATGCAATTTTATCGAGTAAAAGCGTATGATCAATTTTATCAAATGCTTTTTGAAAGTCAGTGTATATTACATCAATTTGTTGCCTATTATCGATACTTTCAAAAAGTTGTGACGTGAATATAAGGAGATTACTAACGCATGATCTATCCTTAACAAACCCGTGTTGTTCTTTTAATATAGCACTGCGTAAAATGGGGTAGACTTCGTTATGAACAAGTTTCTCAAATAGTTTAGAAAGTGCAGACAGTAAGGAAATTGGGCGATATGTAGTCACGTCATTTTTAGCGCCAGATTTATGGATTGGAATGATATTCGCGCGTTTCCACACTTCTGGGAATACGCCTATGGTTATACATTTATTAAATAATATAAATAATGGAATGCTCAAAGTATCGCTTGTGTTTTTCAAGAATGATGATGAAAGATGATGTGCGTACTTACCTAATTTCACATTGTGGAATTCAAAAAATATACTTATTATTGATTACTAGTTGTACTGTAAGGTCAGAAAATTTTCTAGCTAAGTACAAATTTTATTTATCTCTTCCCTTGCTTTCTGAGTAATTTCATTACAACATCCACAACAGTCTTGTCGTTTTTCTGGAACTCGTCAAACATCATTGACTCGCTGTTTTTTCTTTAGGTCGCTACTTTTATTTGATTGATTCTAGCTCTCAAGAATTTGTTTGGCAACAGTGATGTCAGATTAACCTAAAGAAAAAAAAATGGCTAAACAGTAAAAATAATTCGAGTTTCCTGAATGAAATGACGTAATCCCTATCTTTAACGTCAGTAATCAATCACCATATTTTTAGGAAGATAGATTGATGTTACCGAGTATCTTTAGTTTTCAACAGCAATTTATCAAGAGCCTACCCTCAGTTTACAAGGGTCTAATAAAGTGTGACTTTTTATCAACTAACGGATCAGGAAAAGGCAAAAAAACTACGTTACAATACAGAGTGTATTTAAATGTAATTTATTTGTTAAATTAACTAACTAACACTAACGTATAATTTTTTGATCCAATTGGTAAGGAAAACAGAGACGTAGATGGATTACTTAAAAAATGTTTGCAAGTGTCGAGTGTCGAAACAAAATCGAGTTTTGAGTGATATATGTATATATCCACATAGTTGGACTATTTAAGTAACCATCGACTTATTTTGTTATCGACTATTTCTTGAAATCGACTAATCGTCCTGGCAACCCCGAGCTGTAAGTTCAAAAATGGCGGGCAACGACGGTAATATAATGTTATATAGTTCCGCGGGCAGTTGTCGAGGGTCTAAGTAATTGTTTAATTGGATTGGATTGTTCACATCATTGTAACGTTGTTCGTGCGTACAAATGTAATCGTGATACAGTAGAAAATAATATTACCTTGAATTGAGCAGTTTTGATACAATATGGGACAGTGGTAGCATTGCCGATCGCAAAAAAATCGAACGAAAAAGAGGGTAGACCGATTTTTCTGCAACATTCACCCGCAATAACTTCATCCGTGATCATGGCGCTTGCAACAGTGTCGAAATATCGGAAACTTGATACAATAAATACACATAGTAATTATCCCGGTTTAAGTTCTAATGATGCTATCTTTCTCCTGATGCCTACAAATTCTTCATCGATCCCATTTATCCAATAGATGTATGGCAGACGGACGTAACCACGTCCCCTGCTGCGCCCAAGAGAGGGTGCCGGACATCTGCCAAGATGTGTGCAGAGGAGAGTTCACTCCAGTCACCGACAACATCAAGACACACTACTCGTGCGCGTCTTACATGGAGAAGACTCTAGCCTGCATTGTTGAAGGGATCGGTAAGTTGTTTACCTATAAGTTTAACGAGAAGACAATATATTCCGACGCTAAATTCATTGAGATAAAACAGTACATAGTGTTCACATTTGGCAGAGTTAAATATACCTAAATATATATTATAGGTAAATAGTAACTTTTTGAAGTGTAAGTCCATCTAAAATCAATGGTTTACGAGATAATATTATAATATCAAAATACAGTCCTAATTAAGAAACGCTTTGTTGTACTTATTAATTAAAATTGCTTTCAATAATATACCTAAAATATGGTATTACTCTATTTTGTAAACCTAAATGTTAATCTGAGTATTGATTAGGCTGATTGCATTATTTAAATCAATTAAGAACTTGAGTGGTTTGGCAGCACTAAAAAGTGACATAATTTATAACAACATTGGTCATAATTTGATTGGTTTTCTTAGAAATTATATTTGTTATTTTGGAAAATTATGAACACAAATAGAATAATTAACTCCTTTTTTGACATTTTAATCTTTCCAGCTATCAAAAAGGGTTTTTATATGACTGTCACACTGAATTTCGAAGTTAAAAATATCGGTGTACTGTATTCTTAAAGATTAAAAGTACGAAACATACGTGAGTTAGAAAGTACGCTTTGCCAAGTTATTTCATTTTGAATATTTTTAATCGTGATGTACGAAACTTCGAAAGCTTCTATTCCGATACACTTAATTAATAATGATCATCATATATCTATGTAAAAACTTTTGAAATTACTTAAATATGTATTTTAACTCTATGTATGTATATATTTGTTTATTATATCATTATAATTTAGTTTATTAGCGAAGTATGTTTTATTTATCGTAGTTAGTAGACACACTGCGTCTATCATCTCTTCTTCAACTCTCCTGTCGCAGGTCTGCTAGAAGAAATTTCTTAGGAAATCAGCAGCATCTTTGTGCTCTTTTCTGTATTTATATTTTTTTCTTTTGTAAGTGTCATGTGTGTACATAAATAAATAAATAAATAAAAGGTTCATTTAGCTTAGTCCACATCACTTAACCTCCCAAGTAGCACATCAACTGAAACACTAGAATATCCAGTAAACATTAAATCCAAAACATCGTTTGCAGAACTCCTCCCAAGTCCACCAGAAGATGTGGAAGTGGAACCACTAAACGAAAAACAACTGAACATATCTTGGAGTGCTCCCATCGAAAACACCGACACTGTGACAGAATACGTTGTAAACGTTACCACTCTCCGCTCTTTCGATGCCCATCTCATCGACCCATCAGAGAGCTCTATCAAGAACAATGACTCCATGAAAGCTATCCTGCCTATGACTTACAAAGTTCCCCCTAACAAGACCTACTTTATCTTGAATGATTTGCTGCCTTTCACAATGTATGAGATCACTGTGACTTCCTACAATATCCATGGTTCCAGTTTGCCGAGTTACGCGATCAGGTGAGTTTGAATATGTTTTTGATTCAATTTCTTTTTTGTTTATTTCAGACGTAGGTCCATTTCAATTACTTTAAGTATTACTTATATGTTAGTAGATAAGTAGATACATGCAAATAATCAAGCTATAACGTTCAGACTGCTCTATGAAACGGAATAGGCCGAAATCAAACACATAGGCGCAGTGCTGGTTTGTGGATGTTGAATGTATTCGGATTTAATGACCTAGGAGATCTTGGTCTCATAACGACGTTTTTCGTCATCGTTTTGGTAGCAATGGTAATGATGAACATTCACAGAAATCTTAATAATACTTAATAATATTTAATACTGGGACGCGTGTCGCCGGTTCGCAGCTACCACCACATAAACAAACAATAGATATACACTTTCGCCTACACATGCATTTTGCATTATTACAACAAAATTAAACTTTAAGCGATGACATTACGCAATATTTTCTAAAAACGCATAATCTCAGGTGGCGTAACGTGTGCGAAAAGCAGAGAAAGATATCTCGCGCTCACTCTCACTTAGGAATAGTGCAGTGCAAAGCTCGTAATGCTCATATTATTATCGATAATTTTCTGTTGAGCGTTAATAGCCAAGGAGTCTCGTAACAATAGATAACTAATTTATTGAAAGTTTTTCATTCCTTGACATGCTTTTAGACGATTTATTTAGGAGAAAAGTGAATACAATAAAACGTTAAGTGTAAGTATATTTTTTTATTATTTAGTTATACAAATCTTAAAGGCTTTCCAATACTTCATCTTATGGGGAAAAAAAGACCAAATCAAATAGAGCAATAATGGCACAACTTAATACCGAACCATGAAGAATATACCTTATTGTTCATCAAAATAAATTGTTACACAACTGTTTTACGTAAATTCTATGGTTACGATGGTGGTCTTATCGCTTATAGCGATATATTCTAGACAATCTTAGGATGGATTGATAATATCCGGATCTTTCGGAAACCTGTAATAATAGCACTGGATAAAGTAAAACAGATGCATAAATAATATGAAAACGTATCGATCCGATCCAACTTAATCCATTATACTTACAATATACATACTAATATGTATCCTTAATTATTTTGTCATAAAAAAAAAGATACTGAACACTTCAATGATACAAGGATACCCAACGCAGACTATTATTTAACTTACCTACGTACATAACAATAATAAGCCTACCTCCAATTAATTTTCTGAATGACAAAATCGTTAAAAAGTACGAATTAACAGATATATAATCGTTCAAAAACGACTTTTTATAAACTATTTAAACAGGAAAAAAACATGCCTAATGAAAATACGTATTAAAATATTTAACGAAAAATTATATTTCATTCGAATTTCGGTAAAACTACGTATTAACTATGTAATAAATTATCGATACAAAATAGTAGTGGCACGTCACTAATTCGCGGCCAACTCGTGCAGCGTGTTCCTGGAATGTACGTAAACGACGATATTGTTTATTGTGCATGACTATACTATTTCATTGCTGCTTTTAATAGTTGTAATAGTAGGCATGAACAAGCTTAATTATTAATGGTAATTGAATTGAGAAAAAAAAAAAACGTTTTCTGTGATAATCGTAGTAATGGTGGCGAAAATATTTGATTTGATTATATTTTTTAAAAACGACATTATTTAAAAAATTAAGTACTTACATATGAAATGTTATCCCTTTATTTGTAATGTTACAAATTTTGGAAGAGTTAAAAAGTAAAACACCATGTTTACCTCGCCGCGTCTCAAACAACACAAGTAACCGCAACAAACGCTCCACGCGCACTTGTGGCCTACGTGTCACATGCGCGGCGACAAGGTCACGCGTCTTTGCGACTCTATTGCCTTATTATTAAGATTTCTATGTGAACATTAGACAAAGTAATGTGCTTACCTAAGTTTGAACACATGTCCTATAACTTGTTATTCAGGGAATATGTTATTAGGCTTGTCTCAAAACAAAAATAACTCACAACAGTAGGTACTCACAAGATCACGAATCACGAAAAATACCGGTTAAGACATTTACGAGTATCCGTATTAATTTGTTTCGTCCATGACTCGTAATAATTACTTCAAATGTGAACAGATCATTACAAAATCGACCATCTTCCTCTAGGTCTCTTACCCTGACCCCTGGTAAGATGAAGTCCACGGAAGTTGCAGCAGCCCCCAAGCTCCCCGATGTGAGGGGGTGCTGTGTCTCCGCGGGGGTCAACCACTACGGCTGTGTCGACAAGCTCTGTGACCCCACCAAGACCTTCGAGATCGAGGTAAGTTGGGGGTCATCGAACATCTCTGTGTTTTGGTGTTGAGTTCATATATCATCGTCATTATTGTCTTTAAGAAAATCTTGATCGTTGTTATTAAGAATTTTAAATACATCAATATTAAGAAACATGTGTACTTAAATCAGTAGGACTTTAGCGAATGATGTATCACAACATTCGACCATATCATCACTTACTTAAAAAATAACCTTTGCAAAAATATAGCTGATATTATTCATTCATGACGGCCCACATTCTCTAGGGACATTTCTAATTCAATATCTTGCAATACAATAATGAAAATTGAATATTAATATTACTATTGTATACCCAAAGGGGCATAGCACTAACAAAACTATGGATCTTGTGGTCTGATTATTTTTTTTTTAATTTGATTTATGCTGATCAAAATTTGATTATTGAAGACCTACCTATGATCGTATTAATTGATTGATAGATTGAACAGTTGAACTTCACAAAAACTAACCCAAGCCGCAGCTTTAACAGCTCAACACAAAAAAAATCGTATAATTTAAATTTAAATTGATTGGTCTGAATGAACTCTATAACTACACGCAAGAATCACCTCGCTGTCTCATATGAGGCGTGAGTTATCCTGAATAGAAAACAGCAAGAGCGCCGCTTTCCTTTATTTAACGCAGTCCCGCCGCCCCGCCCGGCCCCGATGCAAACTCAAGGTCTTAGCAGCGAGCTGACTATACACGCTAAATAACGACACTAAATTCATGTTTCTACGATGAATCGTTTTGTAGTTATTACGGTCAGACGATATAGACCAATTTATTACGGTTCGGTTTTCTGACATGTACCCTGTCACGATTTTAAAGACGTTTCATGTTGTATAGTCTTTAAGTTAAGAGTGAATAGGTTACTTTTACGTAAGGTTGCTCCATCTTCGACCACATCATCACTTACCATCAGGTGAAATAGTGGTCAAACGCGAACCTATTTTCAATAATAAAAAAAAAAACAAAAAAAACTTCCACACAAAAAAAATCATTCCATTGATCACCAACTAACCACCACATCACACATTACACCACAGTACATCACCCGTGACTAACACACGATCACCCCACGAGCCCGTCTCACCCCTCAGCTGCAGGTGACAGACCTGATGATCTGCGCGCCCTGGGCCGGAGTCACGTTCAGCTGCCTCGCTAACGGGATGGACCACACTCCTTGCTGCCGGTCCAAGGGTCTTCCGGAGTCCTGTCTCCCACTCTGCAGTGGAAACATCACCACGCTTGATTTTAATCACTTCAAGTGAGTTGGATTTTGTTTTGCTTATGCTATCTTTACTATACAGTATGTTAACTAACAGAGGGCGTTCCCGTTAACCCGCAATAGTATAGCATCCATACATGCTAAAAAATATTACCATTCGAAAACAAAAGGTTTTATTTAATACACATTTTGTACACGCGTACTTGAAGGACGGCAACGTCGCAATTAATTTATGAATCCGTTCGTGTGTACAGAGTGTTTCTTTTAATTTAACATTTTTAGTGAATATTTTAATATTAAAAAAAAAATGTTTTCGAATGGTAATATTTTTTAGCATGTATGGATGCTATACTATTGTGGGTTAACGGGAACGCCCTCTGTTAGTTAACATATTGGGATTCTTCAACGAAACTTGAAAAATGCTGTTACTACTATTTCCTTTGCCTCGTTGACGGAAAGAGGTGGTAACCTAAATGACAAGCAAATTTTTACGTAAGTACTAGTCTTTAGTATGTAAAAATTCGCTTGTTTGGTAAAAGTATAATATAATAAATTAATAATATAAATATAATAATACAATAATGAAATTGAAAATGTATGGACCAAATATGTCTGAAATAAATAAAATATTTTTTTTTATTTAAAAGTTTGCATTACAATTAATTACAACTGCATTGATTTATATGCACATCTGTTAACTCATAGATCATAATGAGGAGCTTGTGGCTAAATAATAACAGCCGCATGGGTCTATCTTCAAGTTAACCTTGAACCTTGTCCGTATCAATTTTTTTAATGTTAAATTATTCACTAAAAATGTACTTGAAGGACGGCAACGTCGCAATTTATTATGAATGCATTCGCCTGTACAGAGTGTTTCTTTTACGTATCAATCTAACATTTTTAGTGAATATTATTAATATTAAAAAACTAAAAACATTTTGCATTGATTTATATGCACATCTATTATCTCATAGATCATAATGAGGAGCTTGTGGCTAAATAATAACAGCCGCATGGGTCTATTTTCAACGTTAAGCAACGATTGCCAAAGTCCGTTCCTGGATGGGTGAACATCATAACATATAAAGCACGTTAAGCTAATGATTCCGGCTCTTTGGTACGGTGGCCGGCACATCAACCTACACCAATCTGTCAAAATAATTTAATAGATTTCCAACTTTATTACAACATGATAAGGTTCAAACTCAATTGGGTAAATTTGACAGATTCGGATAGCTTGATGTGCTGGTGACTTGGCGACTATGCTGGACAGCTTTTGAATTTATATAAAGCACAGGTCCGTTCCTGTATGGAGTATTGCAGTCACTTGCTCAGCCAAATACCAGCTAGCTGCACTTGACTCGATCGAACGCAGAGCTAAAAGGCTCATAGGTGACGAGGTTCTGGCAGGCAAGCTTCACAGCCTGGCTCACCGGCGAAACGTTGCTTGCCTGTCTATCTTCTACAGATTGTACTTCGCAGAGCAGGAGCTTCACGACCTAATCCCTTCATCCCCCTTTTACTACCGTTCTACCAGATGTACCGCAGGATACCATCCACAATTGGTCGATATACCATCTTGTCGTACTAAGCGCTTTTCTTCAACATTCATTGTGTGCACAGCCAAGGTGTGGAACTCTCTGCCGGCTTCTGTGTTCCCTGCCACATATGACCCGACAGCCTTTAAAGCAAGAGTGAATAGGCATTTTCTGGGCTCGCTCGTCCGATCGTAGACCTCATCTTACACTTACCATCAGGTGTGATCGAGGTCAAGAGCGGGCTCATTCGTAATAAAAAAAAAGACTGTACTATCTTTGTTACGTGAACCTAGTTTGAAGCCAGAAATTCTGACACCTGTCTTGGCAACGAGTGTATTGTTATATAGTAATTGTCACATAGGCAGTCGTACAATGTAAAACGTAAATCGGAGCGAAAATATTTCATTATGTGCTCAGCTTTTAAGCCAAGTAGGCTTTTGAATACAATTCTCGTACTCCAAAAATGTTATCGTTCTAGTTATAACAATTACGTCAAGGACTTGCTAATCAGTTGGAAAATTCCATCAGGTTTTGGGTACATTATTATGCGATCGTTTTAAATAAGATACGAGATTGCCACTCAAATCCTGGTATCAATCAATCAATGGCAGCTCATTGGTTTACGACGATATGAAAAAACCAATCACATTTAAGATGAGGTGTTCAAATTGAATAGGTTTTATAATATATATATTGAATAGGAATCTGAAGACTGGTTTATTTAAACGGCAGTTTTCAAGTAAATTCTCCTTAGCAGGTGTAAGCTTAAAAATATACAGAAGATTTATAGGAAATGTGAAACCCCGTTTATATGAGAACTCAACAATGTTTGTTTAATTACTATTATAAACAGAAGCTATTTATGTACTAACATAAGTTTTTTTATACGAATATGACAAAATAAAGTTCACTAGAATCTATACATATAAATAAAACTGAAGTGTCTCTCTGCGATTTCGAAATAAAAGTGTTTCATCAAATGCTAAATACACGGTACTAAAAATCCGGTTTATCTATTGTCGGCCTGTGTGTCTTTCATTCGGTTTATCCGGGTTAATCTCAACAACGAATGAACAGATATAAATGGGATTTTTTTATCCCGGAATTCCTACAAGATATACGCGGGAAAAACTACACACCCAAAAAAAATCTCGTACATCGCTAAAACAAACCCACTGCATCGGCATTCATAATGTCGGCCAACAAACTCCAATTTCAGCCTCACTTTTAGTTAGAGATGCCAATTCAAAGTTTTATCAGCTGTTCCAATTTAACGCTCAATTAGCGAAGCGACTAATTGGATTAAAAATTGGAACAAAGTTTCCAATTAATCGATTCGCCACCCGAAGTTATCTATGGCCGTTCCAATTCTCAGTGGCCTTACCGAATAGTTGGCTAGGCGGTGAGTGCCAACTTAACTGAAGCCTTAATTAACTAAAAAAACAATAATAGAGCAACGTTGTCTCAGAGGGATGACAGAAGTATCCATGATGGAATATTAATGTTAGCCAGTTTATCTTTAAAACACCACTATGAGTGAGCAAATACCTAAAATTACATTCTGTATTTGAATTCTGAATTTTAGGGTTTCCATATCGGTCTTTATAAAACCCCTAATTAATTTATAAAGTGAAAATAACAGAATTTGGAATGATTATCAAAATTTGGAAAAACAAACTTCAACTACAACACTTTTAGTTCAATTTCTATTGCAACCCTTACTTTTTTATATAACATTCTTAACGCAAATGATTGCATAAATATCAAAGTAAAATACACTAAAATGCTAGCTAAGTTGATGACTCTTAACTAGTTTTAAATTGAGGAATTTCCTAAACCTAGATGTAATACTATAGGAAATTCATTTTAAAATTATTCATTTTGTTTTTGTTCGGATTTAAAACCAAAGAGGTAAGGCCGTGCGCGCACTGCCTTGCGGTGGCCGCAATTGCGGTAGTTCTACCGCACCGGTAGAATGACCGGGGCCACCGGTGACTCTACCGCACGCGTTTATTCCACCGCAGTGCGCGCACTTCTATGACACTCCATACTTCACAGATTTTGCGTTTACAAAACGCAACGCAGTGCGCGCAGGGCCTAATTTCTGTAAAGGATTCCTAACAAAAACAAGTTTGAAATAAAGTTAATCTAAGTAATATTTTAGCTCTTAGACTAATAGGTACTTAAGAACCAACTCCAAAAGATAAGTTAAACTTAGACCAATGGCATTATTTCTCACGAAATTGTAATGACCTAAACTTCAATCCATTTCATTTCTTCAAACGCTGGAAAGCTGAAACATTTTAACTCAGATGTATTCTGCAATATTTTAAAAATAATCTCTCAAGTTTTATGAGGCAAGTTTAGAAATATTTTGAAATACGATTTTTAAACTAAACATCTTAGCGAAGTTAGTCATGTTTCTCGTACAACTTCGGCAACTTTCGGGGTTAACTTTATTTGCAAATATTCTGCCCGTATCTAAGTTACACCGGTACACTGGTATACTTTTGAACGTACATTCAGGAGTTTGTGTTTCACGAATCTTACAAAAGTCTGGTCTAGCAAATTGGGCTCTGAGAGTAGGTACTGTAAAAGACAAAACCCACAGATAAAGTAAATAAGTAGATTTGGTCAACAGACGAAATTAAATCGGAACCGTGTGTCTCCAGTTAGGCGCTGGGCGGGGCAACAACTACACATGCAGTTTAATAAAATCAATAGATACGCACTCGCACACACACCCGCATTTCTTAAATCAGAACGTACTATACAATCAATAATAAACCTTATTCCGCCAAACACAGCGTGTATTTACCATGCACCGTAGAACTTACCCACACAAAAACATGGGTCGCTATCGTTGTGCTGTGCAAAAGCAATTTATTTTACATATACGCTAGTGATTGACTAAATCGGAAAGTTATCGATTCTTCCATTTATTATTGTACAACTTTTTTTGGGCACCTGAAAATGAACCAAATAAAAATGACATGTCCAGAAAATATTACAATAACAATAAACATATTATTAAGAACATAACATTGCATAATTATTATTAAGTACTACCTACTAAGTATTAAGGGCTACCCTGGCGCTTTTGACTTAAATCTTAATATTTAATTATCATAGTGATAGGTCAAATAGAAGTCGATGTTAACTTACATTACGCTCTTGATCGGAACATACCAGCCGTATAGGTTGTATAGAATCCTGAAAAGTTGAATGACTGATTTTATGAATACCCCAAAATCACGAGAATGGTTTTCAGTAATAAAATAAAATTTAACACACTTCTGCAAAAATCAGTTGTACTCTTAATTTTGGAATTGTCCATTCAAAAAGCCTGCGACTTTTCTTTAGAGACTAGAACATTTCTGCGTTGAAGTGAACCGAGCATATGGTGCTATTTTTTGTAGGGTACCAGTTAGGTGGCATGCCTGTGGCATCAATCCATTCCTTTTTTATGTTACCATCTTTTGGGAAGCTGAAAAGTACGAAAAGCACTTATTTATCATTTACATACATCCTAAGCTACTTCTAAACGTCACCATATAATAAGCATCGCAATAATTACGTAACACACTATAAATCAAGATCTGAATGATTTTGACTTATATTGCTAATCTATTGCTTCATATGTTAGAAATATTGGTCTGCTCAACAACGTAAATACCGCAGTGTGTTGTTGATTTAGCATAATGAAACCGATTCCTACTGTAAAAAAAAAAGTGTGTTACGCAACTATTACCTGCGGGGTAACCGCAGGTAATAGTTTAGTAGGTTATAATAGGTTTTTGTTATAAGAAAAATCCTAGTTAGTAGAGAAATTGTTAAATATATGAAAACAAACACACATCCATGCATAACAAATAAATAGCATGAATATATTGATTTATTTTAAGTTCAATTCACAAATATATTATCTGAACCATGCCGATTATTATAACCAGTGATCGGAGTAGGTAGATTGATTTGGGGTCAATGATCTGGCACGTATATATTAATATGGATATGCTTCCGAGATTCCGGGATTTTGTAATAATTAAGATTTTTTAGGAATTTCAAATATTGTAATGTGTAGGATGAAGAATATATGAATATGAATAAGAAATGTTTAACCCATTTGCTGTCTTTTTAATAGGATATGTGATCGGCCTTCTATAATAAAAAAAAACTATGGCATGGCTAAACTTGAGTAAAAACGTAGCAAACGTAAAGTGGGATTTTACTAATAATAGTTAATGTGCGTGCGTGCGATGAAAGATGGGACTTGCCTCTCCGCTATCCTACTGAAGTACTGTTGTCAACGACAGCGGGTGACGGAAAGAGTAAGGCCAGCACAGGTCAAGTCTCATGTTTCATGACACGCACTATATAATATGTACCTACTTAATATTAATGAAGAGAAACAGTAAAGGATAGAAGAGGTGGACACTGCAACGACTCCAAGAAGAGGATAGGTATATTGTAAAAACAATAGTATGCCTATCCTTTTCCCTGTTTTCAAGTTCATAAAAAGTTATTGCACTGAATGCGAAAAAATATTAAGGAGTATAAAAAGTTACTTTTATTTATTTATTCAAGAATATAATATATAATAATTACAAGCAGTAGATAATAAACTTGCTAGAAGTAACTACTAAATTAGTCATATGTAAGTTTCGAATGGACGCACAAAAGTAAGATTAATTTTATTACTTGATAACTAATAAAAAAAAAACAATTTTAAACAATCGCATTCTATAAATTTCAAATAAAGTAGTTTAAAAATCTTTACATTCACAATATTTGATTCAATCCCGTAAGTACCAAAATGAAATCCCGGAAAAAGGCTTATCCATGTTATGATTTCTATGACTATTCATGATGCAAGTACGTAAAATCAATCTACCTACTCCGATCACTGATTATAACGCATTCGAAGCTTCAATGGAAGCAAAATACAAAAACCATAAAAATAAAGAAACAGCATGAGGATAAGGCATAACATACGATAATTCTAAACCGAAAAACACCACCGATTATTAACCTAAAATTAAAGTAACTTACTTTACGAATATTGGTTACGCATTTCTGTACTACTCTGTAATAAAATCAAAATAAGTAAAAAAACATTATTTACATCGATCTTCCAACCGGGCTAAAACGGTTGACAGATTGAAAAATAAACTATTGTAGCGATGGCGACGTCGGAACTCCTTACGCATGCTGCGGGCGTAAAATAAATTGTTTATTTTTTTTTTACTTTTTTGTACACTTGACTTTTCAACGTATTTTTATTTCTGTCATCTCATGTAAAATAAAAGTTAAACATATTTTCTTAGAGGTTTCCGTATGTTATAAAAAACTTTTTACCAAAAAATTAAACAGACTCCCAAAAACACTGCAAAGTGAAAAATAACTTTAATTTCGGTAGTCGGTGTCTTTAGTTTTGTATTTTCGTTTTTGGCACCGACT
Source organism: Tholera decimalis (assembly GCA_943138885.2). Taxonomy (NCBI): domain Eukaryota; kingdom Metazoa; phylum Arthropoda; class Insecta; order Lepidoptera; family Noctuidae; genus Tholera; species Tholera decimalis. The sequence continues at coordinate 36,303,986 of OW964567.2, forward strand.
TCCGAAATTAAAGTTATTTTTCACTTTGCAGTGTTTTTGGGAGTCAGTTTAATTTTTTGGTAAAAAGTTTTTATTTCACTCTTTTTAGTTGGTCGATTTTTAATTTACCTAGTTACAAGAGCCTAAATGTCAACTACTTATACTCATTTACAAAATATTGCTTTTCCCAATGTTGGGCTGTTATTTGTTGAAGAGTTCTCCTGGTAGTTCACCATAAGCTTCACTTCACCATATGCATTGTGACGAGCATATTGTGCTTAATAACCACATTCAAGTAATCGAAGCGGAACACATGAACTACTTATTATTCCTACTTATATATTGAGTAGTTCCAGTGGCCATCGGTGGTCTGCATCATCAAGTCTATTTCAAAATGGTGCTTTTCGAAAGCAACTACACAAGTTACTATAAAAAATACTCAAATCACTATAGGTGTGCCTATAATATTTGAAGAGTTCCCTCGATTTCTCCAGGATCCCATCATCAGATCCTGACTTGGTGACAATGGGACCAATTTCAAAGTATACCCTTTCAAACAAAAAAAGTATTTTTCAAATCGGTTCAGCCGTCTCCGAGTAATCGGTGATTATACATAAAAAAATAATAATAATATACGCGTCGAATTGATAACCTCCGCTTTTTTATGTCGTCGGTTGAAAAACCCCTAAACTATAATAGCAATATTTAATTCGTCAATCGACATTGCTGTCGATAGCCTACGTAGTGGATCTGCCACAAGCACATCACTAATTCGTCACAAGAAGTGGCGGCCTCACTACGCGATGAATCCGCGTAATACAGTTTCGTATGTTATGTTTACATTACTTGTCCAGTTACTTAGTGACGGAGCAATGTATTTATAGCAAAAGGAGTACAGTCGCTCTGATATTTGAAAACAAAAATAACATAGTAAAACCAAGAAATATTTTACGATTTATTGTTTTTCATGATTTTAAAGACAAATATTGTAAAATACTTGTACTTACATATGGTAAGTGATTCCATGATTCACATAGATTTGATTTTGGCTTCGGTTTTTACAAGATACCACAGAACAACTCGGCATTCATATATGTTATCACGATCGCCGTCGAAAGCGCACTAGTTCGCGGAGACGGCCACTTGCCTGTGACATGAGCCCTGTGGCCATGTCGCGCGGACACCGATACGCCCATTTACCACTTCTCCTGTATATTTTGATTTCTGTGACAAAACCAGATTACACAATCTTTAGCAATTGACCTTACATAATAAGTTGTGTGCTTGAGTTTTTAGATTATAAATTTTAAAGGGGTTTTAAAGGGTAATAATAATATTTTGTTAATAGTTTTCACGTAGGCTGAATGATACACGGATAATAAACAAATATAAAAAATACATGTTTTGTAGGCACGCATACCTATAAAATATGAATAAAATTTAAACAATTTTCTAGAGAAGTAAAATTACCAAAGTAAACATACTCTTGGTATACTTGTAAATCTGTAATCAAATACCAACAAAATAAAATCATTTTTTTCAAACTCGCAAACCTAAATACACGTTCGCTACGCAGAAATCAAATTACATGACGAGAGTATTGTTTATGATCCTCGCCTACCCTCAAAATGTCATTGAAGCTTAACAAAGTATACTTAACTTTTTACAAATCATAAAAACAAGGGTGCTTACACAACGAAACATATTTCAAGATACGGCTTGGAGATTTTAGAAAGCCATCGATGTTTATGTACCGCATTTTTTTTTTCTTAATTATTTTTGTAACAGGTAGAAAAACAGTTCCTATAATTCAATTGTTTATATTTTCTATACATAATTATAAAGTTAAAGTTTCTGTTTGAGATTTTAAAATAGCTGTATTTTAGTGTGCTTAGCTATAGTAATTTACTCGATACTAAAACACAAGCAGTTTTCTATTTAATTGTCTGTTTGTCCGCAATAACTGTGGCCGTTATTATAGCCGTAGCTCACAAAGTAGACTAAGAAAAAATAATAACAAAAAGTCCGTAGAATTTCAGAACATTTCCTCCCAAAGGACATGCAATTTACGTTTTAAAAGCTCTTTAAATAAGTGTTTAAAATGAACTGACCTGTTCCTAAACACCTGTTCTTCTGACCCTTGCAACTGACACTAGCTTCGGACGTTTTATAAGTGAAATAAAATATTTTTGATTTTTACTTTGACTTACCAGGTGTCTTCGCTACATGAGTTCTTACACAAACTGTCTGCTTCGAGGCTACGGGGTCCTCCCAGGTGCTCCCTCGCGACTTTACCTCACCAACATCGACACAGACTACGCAGTGGTCCATTGGTCTCCTCCTGCAGCGCTAGCAGACACTGTACAGTACTACAATCTTCATTACAAGACACTGCAGGCTGAAGATGAGTACAGGATATTGGAGAAGGTGAGTTATTTCGTTACATAGTATTTCGGGCTTCGTCGCTCAGAAAGTCCTAGAAAGCGCTGGAGTGACTTAAAGCGGCCATGACGGCAACGCACCGGAAAGATTGGAGAGATATGGGGAATATCTTTGTCTTGCAGTGGGACACTATAGGTTAATAAAAATTGGCCAAGTGCGAGTTAGACTCGCCCATGAAGGGTTCCGCAGTAAATACGCCAAATAACTTTGTTTTTCATAGTGTTTGTACGAATTACAAAGTTATATTTGCGGTTTTAGAAAATTTGCTATAATTGGAAAACTGCTGACCCGATCTCGTTCAAATCAATTTTTGTTGCAGTTAAACCAATTTTTGTGTAGTTTATATTAAGATCTACAGCATATATTTATTTTAGATTTTTCACTCCATTATTATAAAAGTTAGAGGGGGGAGAATACATCTACCTACCAAGTTTCACATGTATAGTCCTAATAGTTTCGGAATAAAATTGCTGTGACATACGGATGGACTGACAGACAGATAGCCAGACATGACGAAACTATAAGTGTTCCATTTTTTGCCATTCAGGTACGGAACCCTAAAAAGTCCTTATGTTAGCAACAAGCCATGATCATAATTATTTCAAGCTGCAGATATAAATTTCTTTCACAGGTCTTAGACCCAACTGATAAAACCGATTATCACATCCTAACAAGTTACGAGTAACACATCTATAAGCGAAAATAAATGTTTATAATTCGACGCTTCTGATTGGTTTGGCAGAATGAATGATTGAATGGGGCCAGTCTTCCCCACAGACGTAAAGTTCAGTCTCATATAACTTAGGTTAAAAGCACTAATGTACATAAGCATTATGTCACTAAAGTCGAAATTAACGTACTTATACCGGTAAACAAAGACTAAGGTGTATTTAATATACAGAACAGAGTTACTAAATTTTCTATTAGGAAAAGTAAATTCAATTACTCATGACGCAACTGTTTACTGAAAATTACACTACGCTTAATAAGTTTTCCAACACATTTCAGTTGTCTGATATTTGTTAGCACAAATTCCAATAACATAGGTCTGGACAAAGTGAGCCTTTTTATGAAAAAATATGTATGTATATGTATGTTTTGAATTGTAAGTCCTACTGACTTCATTGCACTTTGAATCAATTTTCTAAGATTTTTCATCAGTGAAAATTGATTAAATGAGATAGCTGTTCACTTTGTAAAAAGCCATAAAATATGCAAAATGAGAAATTCTAGGTCCTTGTCAACAGATTACTCAAAATCAAGAGCAGAAAGACACATTCTTATCTTATACGCTGTGAATTCTTTATAAAATAAACAATATTTTAGCTGGCACAAAAATTCTGTTGACCAGTGCTAATTACTCCACCGATGACTACTCATCGATCAAAGAAGAGCTTAACAATAATACAAACCATTCTTCACGCAATTCAAGATAATTACCAAAATGTAACACAATTTTTCTGTGCAGGTTCATTCACCATACATCTTAGAAGATTTGGAATCCAACATGGACTATGAGATTTACTTAGAAGCCGTCAATGAACATGGCGTGGGAGACGCGTCTCCTAGACTGATCTTCAGGACGCAGAGTCAAGTAAGTACCTATTTAGAGAAGAAATTTATTATATACTTGACTATACCTGCTCGGAAAGTGCCTTATTACTTTTTAAAATGTCTGACAGAAAGGACGTCATTACTGTAGTACAAATGTGCGGGTAGCAAAAGTGTATGAGAATTCATTACTATCGTGCTGGAGACACTGGAGAGGGAGGGAAAAGTGTATGAAAATCCATTACTAACGCGCTGTTTTTTGTTTTTAAATAGACCAATTCAGTAGCTAATTTAAAAGTACTTTCAATGCCAAAAGACAAGACACAGATTATTATTATTCTCTCTTGTTTTCCTCGTAGGTAGAGTATAAAGCACTATGTATCAATCGGAAAAAGTACGATTCCCCACTCGTGTGTATTAAGTACTCAAACAACACCCTCGTTGGTAATCAGTCACTTTCTCCCTTGATGAACAATGTACTATATTTATTTTAGCTTTATACAGCACAAGCTTAATGGGGGAGTTAATTAATACTTTTAGTTCTGGTAATCGTTCTAGTTTTAAGGCCTTGGATTACTGGTAGGAAATGCTTAAAGCTAATAAGCATTTCCTACCAGTAATCCAAGGTGAAGAGTCACAACATTTAAAAATAAATTTGAAAATATATTCAAAAGCAAGGAAATCTGATACCAGTCTTGGTAAAGGGTCAGTCAGGGTATCCTGATACACTGTTTCTTAAGCCTACAATACATGTTGGCCGAGCGTTGTCTAGTGAAGGCCAATACCAACATGTAGACGGTATATTTGCCTTGTCTTGCTATCGCTCGGTGTCACTTGTCTAGTTGGCCGAGTGGAGGCCAGCGCCAACGTGTATAGAGCTCATTTGGTGCAACTTGACTTCGCTCGCCGTTGCTCGTCATCACTTGCCTCACTTCGGGTCGGTGTCGGTTTTTGGTCACAAATCAAAGACGCTCGCCTGCGCTCGGCCAACGTGTGGGCAGCTCTACAGACCCTCTGCATTGGCGTTCGACGAACTTGTCGAACGTGTGGATATTATTTCTTGCCTTGTACCTATTTGCCAACGCTCGCGTTGGCCTATGCTCGGCCAACATGTATTGCAGGCTTTAGAAGTCAGATAATTCGTCACCACCTTGCTAAAGGGTGTTAATCGTTTACCCAGTTACGCGTATACCCAGACCTAGCTATAACTAAAACCTGAGGGTCTTTAAGTAAAGAGTGAATAGATTACTTCTAGGTACGCTGTCTTTAGCTTCAACCACATCATCACTTATCAAGTGAAATGGTGGTGAAACGTGAGCCTCTTACCAATAAAAAACCTACCAAATATTCAATAGGTTTTAGTAATGGACGTCAGATAGGCATCCCGAAAAACTTCAACCTGATCCCAATATAAATTTTGATAAAAAAGCTAGGCAGTATGAATGATTGATGCAGATATTAGTTTGGAAATTATAAATATATTTGTACATTAAGTAAAGAAATGTAAGGTGACTATGAAATGAACTTTTACTTATTTCCATTGCGCAAGGCCTCACATCTCATTCCTGCAGTTAAATGAATATAGTCTGTACCATTCCAAAATTCTCATCAGTACAAGCATCATTTGTCTTCTCTTCTCTTCCCAGGTGATAGAGGAAGAAGAAGAAGTAGCGAACTCGTACAACGTGACAGCTTGCTGCGAGAGGGTGCAACTAGCAGGAGTGTGCATGCCCCTCTGCTCCTACGACGCCAAGATGTCAGACCTCAGGATGCTCGCCCCTCTCTGTGCACAGGACTTCCATAAACTACTCCGATGTGGAGCTGGTGGTAAGATTATCACATTACTAGTGACTTTGATGCTTAGACTTAAGGACTTTTGTCTTCCCACTAGGATATGTCATTAGGTATCCTAGCAGGAAGACAAAAATTAGTAGCTGATAAAAACTACTAAGTAGTTTCTGAAGCACTTTTCACTTTCATTGAAATCATAAGAGCAGTGATCATAATAGTTTCTAATATTGTAGTTACTAAATTACATTCCAAATTCCTGACTGTCGTGTTAAGATTTGAAACTGAAGTAACTGTTTTTGAAATATTTTGTATATACTGATTCTGGATTTGTATTTTCACTAAGTTTGACCTTGATATTTTAATTTAGATATATTTTTTGTCATTTTTATTTTAATTATACAACGTGTAATTTAAAGGGTATATACATACCGAGTGCACGGCTTCTTTGGATGATAACAAACGATATAGCAAGCGTTTTATAATCCTATGTCTACATGTGTGGAGCTTATTAGAAATTTCATTACATTGATACCAGAGACCGAACTTTTCAAATTAAGAAGAACGAAGAAAATTATCGTTTTATTGGCAAGTGACGTGGAAAGTGATGACCCTCATAGTGCTGTGACATGTTTGTTATTACTGGTATTCAAGAAACATATGAAACCAATAATTTGGGGTCAATTCTGTAAGTCACTTATTTTGAGCTGAAACTTTGCATAGAGACTCCATACCAGATGTTGTCTTCAGTCCTTTTGGATAGATATGGGGTTTCCTTTACACGTTGTATAACTTAGAATAAATGAAATTCTATTCTAAAAAAAAAATGTGTGTGTATGGTGCAGGTCGCAACCACGAGCAGTGCTGCGCACGCCGCGGCGTGCCAGTGGCGTGCCGCGGCGTATGCGCCGGCGCCTACAGCGGCGGCGTCAACTCCTGCGTGCCCTACATCGGCAACATTGTGCAGTGCTTCGAGGAGGGTAAGCAATACCTGGAATTCATCTCAACAATAATTTCTTAGCCGAGAGCTATCGTGTTTCCCAGCTACTAGTTTTCAGCAACGTCATGCAGTGCTTCGAGGAGGGTAAGTAACACGTGGAGTTCATCTCATCAATACCTTCTTAGCCAAGAGATATCGTGTTTCCCAGCTACTGGTTTGCAGCAACATCGTGCAGTGCTTCGAGGAGGGTAAGCAACGCCTGGAATTCATCTCGACAATACCTTCTTAGCCAAGAGATATCATGTTTCCCAGCTACTGGTTTGCAGCAACATCGTGCAGTGCTTCGAGGAGGGTAAGCATTACCTGGAATTCATCTCAACAATACCTTCTTAGCCAAGAGATATCTGGTTTTCCAGCTACTAGTTTGCAGCAACATCGTGCAGTGCTTCGAGGAGGGTAAGCAACACCTGGAATTCATCTCAACAATACCTTCTTAGTCAAGAGATATCGTGTTTCCCAGCTACTGCTTTGCAGCAACATCGTGCAGTGCTTCGAGGAGGGTAAGCAATACCTGGAATTCATCTCAACAATACCTTCTTAGCCAAGAGCTATCGTGTTTCTCAGCTACTGGTTTGCAGAAAAATCGTGCAGTGCTTTGAGGAGGGTAAGCAATACCTGGAATTCATCTCGACAATACCTTCTTAGCCAAGAGATATCATGTTTCCCAGCTGCTGGTTTGCAGCAACATCGTGCAGTGCTTCGAAAAGGGTAAGCAACACCTGGAATTCATCTCAACAATATGTAGTTAGTCAAGGGTTATAGTCTTACCCAGCTACTGGTTTGTGGACGTCAGATAGGCAGTCGCTCCATCTTAAACACTAAAACTGAGTTGCATCCTGTTAGATTGGAAACCGACCACAACATAGTTGGGAAAAGGCTAAGCAGATGATGAATATGTTGTTAAAGACCTACATTCTGCTAGGGTTGCGAGAATGTTTAACGAGATACTGTGGCTCCGAAACGTAAGGCCAGTGGAAGGAACAGAGTGGCATTTTTGTTTAGCCCACGTTTAAAACTCTTTGTCAGCTTCTGCGTTCCCTACCAATTACGAGCAGTCAGATTTTAAAACTGGAGTGAACAGGCGTCCAACGTAGACTTCATCTTACCGTTTGGTGTTATTTAAGTCAAGATATTTTGAGTAAACTCCCATCCGAAATATAAAATAATACCAGAACTATATATAGCACATGTAAGCAAAGGCTTACCCCTATTTCTCTCAACTATCTCTTTCTGAAGCCTGAACCGCCATTTCTTCGTCATTATTGTTTTGGATGCTCCTGCAACATGTTTTGACTACAAGGACGATAAGAAACTTACATCTCTCTCTCTCCCCTCCCCCTCCAGGTACAGGTCTACTCCCCGGTCCCCCACGTGAGCTGCACGCCACTGTATCAGGCTCACAAGTGTCCTTGGAGTGGGCAGCCCCAATAGATGGTGCCAACGTGTCCTCGTATGTAGTGCACTGGCAGAAGATCGACAACAACTCGCAGCCCTACAGCTACAACACTATGCAGACTACATACAATGTGAGTAATGGAAAATATATTTTTAGGTCTAACTTTTCCTTTATGGAACACTAGGTTTTGCCGGCGGCTTTCCTCGTGTGTTAAAGATATAGTTTCAATTATCTCCATACCAAAAAACGTCTATAGCCTTTAGGAGATATACGGAAAAGGGTGTAAATCCCGCAATCCTATTAAAAAGGAAGGATCCTCCGACCAGACAGGCGTTTTTGTCTGGTGGACAACTGCCCGATGTTTGTGATCGGGTGATTTGTATGTAGGTTAGTTGTGTGGTAAACTCTGCTTGCGAGATGCAGGATTTTTACCGTTAGTTTGTATGTCGCAAGATAGATGTCGCTACAAGCCTAATGGCTAATTTGTTGGACTTCTGATCGAGAGGTCGCAGAATCTAACCCCACCCATTACACTACTTCCGTGAACCTACTCCAGACACAAGCATATTTAGCTTAGTTGGAGGGGTTAACAGGATTGCTAGCAATGTGAATAACTAGCTAGCAAGAAAAGAAAAAAAAGTCACATTAATCCGTTGTTCCGTTTTGATTTAAAGGAAAGGCAAACAAACAAATACGCTTTCGCAGTTCTTAATGTGATACAGTCTCAGAATAATCTCGGAAAGTAAGTAAGACCGGGCTATCATTTGTACAGTCGTAACGGGCAGTTAAGCCCGCAATACATGTTGGCCGAGCGTTGTCGAGTGAAGGCCAATACCAACATGTAGACAGTAAGTATATTTGCCTTGTCTTGCTATCGCTCGGTGTCACTTGCCTAGTTGGCCGAGTGTAGGCCAGCGCCAACGTGTATAGAGCTCATTTGGTGCAACTTGTCTTCGCACGCCGTCGCTCGTGATCACTTGCCTCACTTCGGATCGGTGTCGGTTTTTGGTCACAAATCAAAGGCGCTCGCCTGCGCTTGGCCAACGTGTGGGCAGCTCTACAGACCCTCTTCTACATTGGTCATCTGCATTGGCGTTCGACAAACATGTCAAACGTGTGGACATTATTTCTTGCCTTGTACCTATTCGCCAACGCTCGCGTTGGCTTACGCTCGGCCAACATGTATTGCAGGCTTTAGAAGTCAGATAATTCGTCACCACCTTGCTAAAGGGTGTTAATCGTTTACCCAGTTACGCGTATACCCAGACCTAGCTATAACTAAAACCTGAGGGTCTTTAAGTAAAGAGTGAATAGATTACTTCTAGGTACGCTGTCTTTAGCTTCAACCACATCATCACTTATCAAGTGAAATGGTGGTGAAACGTGAGCCTCTTACCAATAAAAAACCTACCAAATATTCACAAAAAACACAGCAGTTTTGGAAGAGTTAAATAACAAATACTGTGGCACGAGATTTCTATATAATATTAAAAGAAGACTAGGAGGAGCAAACTATTCCATCAATCCCCATGAATCTAACTACAAAGATCCATTGCAATGCCTTGTCCGTCTCTACAAGCAATTCCCTAAGACCCGTTACAATTTCAGAAATGACTGAAATAACATTGGCTGTTACCTCTTCGAACATTCTCGAAAAAATAATTGGCCAAGTGCGAGTCAGACACGTCCATTCCGTAGTAACTACGCAAACTAGATTTGTTTTTCATAGTGTTTGTATGACATACAAAGTCATATTTGCGGTTTTATAAATTATGCTATATCTTAAAAATTGGTGACTATCTTGTTCAAACCAATTTTCGTTGAAAGTTTTCATTAACATCTACAGCGTATAGTTTTTAAAAAAATTTTCACTCTATTATTATAAAAGTTTGTGGGGACACATGTTACCACTTTGGAAGTTTCTATCTTTTAAACGATTGCCTTTAATAAAAATTGGTTTTAAACCCCAATATCATTTTTAAGACCTCTATAGACACCAGAAACGTATAGGTTTGATGAAAAAGAAAAAGATTGTAGGATCAGTTCCATGTAAGGACAGCCTCCTTTAATTATTATTTGTTATTTTTATACAAAATACGGGAAATGGTTTACAGAATACATTTACCTACCAAGTTTCCATGTAAAGTCCTAATAGTTTCGGAATAAAAAAGATGTGACATACGAACGAACAGACAGACATGATGAATCTATAAGGGTTCCGTTTTTTGCGATTTGGCTACGGAACCCTAAAAAGACTCATATCGTTTACCTATTTTATTTCTATTTTAGAACTCCTAACGGTTACCCATTAAATTCTTCTGTTCCACTGAACATTTTCCATTTAAATTCCAACGCGACGTGCACTGCAATACACCTTAGTTTTCTAACAATAGATTTCTTAAGTTCTAACTGGGTCGTTATGCAATAGGAGGAACTAAGGTGGGGTGAGGTGGTGTCGAATGCTAAGGAACTATTCGTGCACTGTGAATTTGCCTCAAGTTTACCTGAGACATTAATTTTCTTTATTTAAAACTATTTGATTCAAACTTAGATACACTTATTTTTTCAAAAAAAAAAACGTTTGACCACGCTGATCTGAGAAACAGCTGATACACACATAAAAATCTCATTCAAACTTTTGTTATTTTAAAACCGTGATTGGAAGTTTAAATTAACACAAAGTTTGAAAATAGTAGGTATATGGTTTTGGAGATATTGAAATGTCCAATGTAATTTGAACTTTCATCAATAAGGTCCCCCATGTTAAATAGGGCTGGCCGGGTAAGACTGGCCTATATAAAGAACGTACATATTTAACCACACGAAATATTGTTCGTTTTTTTGTCCTTCTTTTACGTCAAGACGGAGCGACTGTTCGATGTGTTTTCTGGTCTGAAGATAGTTGAAGAGCTGGATAGGCTTATAGTGGGCTAGACAGTGATATAAAAAACCTTTTCACACAAGCGAAGCCGCGGGCATAAGCTAGTAGATTAAATAAAATTAAAAAAAGTGTATTTTGCAGGAACTTTTTCATAGACCTAAACACATCCAAACTAAATATACATTTTTGTCTGCCTGTCCGTTTGATTAAGTTTCTCTATTTCCAAATAATTATTATGTATCTCTTTTCTCCAATGCCTACAGAAAATGAACGTAACTGACACGACGGCGCACATAGAAGCTCTTGAACCCAACAGCACCTACCACGTGTTCGTTGTCGCCGCCAATAACTTCGGAGAATCTCTGCCATCCAGCATGCTGCTGTTTAACGTCACTGAGTCTGGTAAGATGACATATTTCACAGCTTTAAAGTGGAAGCCAATTAATTTATGTCAATAAAACTATTAAAAAAACTTTTGCAGCTCAAACGACGATGGCAACACGGTCTTAAATTTGGCCTTTATAAAAAATGAATAATCTTTTTCTATAAACAAAGGTGAAAATCTTAGTTCATTTTTTGTCAATCTATTTAACCCTTTCTCAATTACGGAGGAGTACATTAGAATTTTCAGTACCTATCATCTAGAATTTCAGTCCATACATAATGTAATAAGTATAAATAAGGCTTAAAAAATTACATAATATTGAAACAGAGAACACTGTAAGTACATTGCTGTTTGCAAAAAAAAATGTTGTAAAGTTCGAATTAAGACAACTGCTAATGAACCTAAATTAAGTAAATAATTCAAGGCCAGAACTTTCAGTTCTATCGCCTACAGAAGCTATAGATGTTTGATTCTCGTTTCTTCAACATTGCTTTACGTGAATGCTCTCCTCATCAGAAGAGAAGGAGGTATCAGGCATCCCGTCTCCTCCGCACTCGCTGTCGGTGTCCTCTCACTCGGCCACCTGGCTGACCCTCACGTGGCAGCCTCCTCAGTTCTCACAGCCCGACGAGAAGATCTCATACACGTAAGTTAAACATATGTGATATTTTTAACCCCTAAGAAATAGGAGCTAAGCAAAATAATAGGTTTGATCAACCCACGCGTGCCCAGGAATACAGCACTTACTTCAACCAGAAGAATAGTACAATCGACAAATTTGAATCATGATCTATAAGATTATTCCCTGCCAGAGTCTGTTTTTCCAAACAGCTACACCCCGAGGTTGTAACACTAAACGTTTTGGGAATACTTTCATTGTGCGTACGGCTAAGGAGTGGAATTCCCTGCTGGAGTCTGTGTTTCCCGACAGCTATAACCTGGGGGTCTTTAAGTCAAGAGTGATTAGGTAACTTCTAGGCAAGCGTGCTCCATCTTCGAGCACATTATCACTTGCTATCAGTTGAGATGATGGTCCAACGCGAGCCTATTCTGAATTAAAAAAAACCTTACAGACATTCAAATAAAATTAGGTCGACATTTTCGTAAATATACATTTTCATGGTAACGACCTACAACGACGTATTGACATAGCTTATTTTATATTTAAAACGTCCTAAGTGCGGTATGTACTGTAAAGGAGAGAAATCTTTGTTATTTGGACGGTTTTAATCGATTTGTCGTCAAAATGGGCCATGATTCAAATTTGTCGATTGTACTTTGCCCTTATTATTATGAACGAAATTAGACATCCGAACAGTCTCGTCCGCGTTTTTTGTTCGTTGAATCAATTTTGGCTTATTAATTTATTTTTTTTTGCTTTTTGCTGCAGTAGGTAGTGTTTTCTTTGTTTGGAATCGATTCGTTTTTTTAAATTGGTTTTTCCTGGTCCTGGTTTTTTCTTTTGATTTAGCCGTTTCGCCTATGATCATAACATAGATAATTAAAAATATTTATGTCGCCAATAAGTGATTCAAGACTTCGTTCGTTCGTAATGCAACTAAAGTATGCGAAACGATAAACCTTTGGGTACATAATGCCATGTTATATCTCAAAATATCATGCACCTAAATATTAGTGTCATCAAACTGCATATCGCAGTGATTACACATTGCGCTATGCAGCAGGAATGCCGATAATACCATCGCGGAAAAACTCTTCAATTTCAGCAACAATTTCATCTCCGGTGAAATTTAAACCGGAATGCGATGAAAACTCCCGAATGGTCGGCAACTTTCTAAATAAAAATGCGAATAATTTTAATTATTACTGTAGTTTGCGTCACAATGGAGTCCTCATTGTTCTTTTGTTAAATAAAAAGCTTACAAAAATACAAAACGGTTTAGCTTAACCGTAAGAGTACAAAAAGAAAATTAAAAGTGTTTAAAGAAAATGGTATTCCATGGCTACAGGATTTTTATTTTATATTAAGAGTGTTTACCGCTTTGGTCATCCAGTTAGTCTGGAAGCCAACCGACATACTCCTAAAAGGCTGAGCAGATAATGATTAAGCGGGTTTACACGTTACGGCATGAGTTCAGAGAGTTTCAACAGAAAACTTAAAATTGCTCTCACTTCTCTATATTTCAAAAAAGTTCTTATAGACATATTTAGTCCTAAGTATTTTGTATTTTTCTTCAAAATATGCTCTTTAATTTACAAGAATAAGGCCTTGAAAATTTATATGAAACACTTACCGTGTAAAGTCTTCTAAAGTTGATTTCAAAACTCTTGTCAGTAAAGCAAACGCTTACACGTTCGCTTTTTCTTTTTTAGTCTTCTATACTTTAAAAACTTATTTGAATTCTATGAACGAAATAGAGCAAATTTTATTGAAGTCTGAAACAAATTAATAAAAGTTCTAATACAATTTTAGACAGACAAAGAGTCTTTTAAATAATTAATTAAATGAGAAATGTCTTAAATTTGAGTTTCATTAATATCAGGTCATTCGTTTCCAAGATAACGAAACGGAGAACATAATAAAGAAAAGCGCTTTTAATAAATACAATACACATACGTTTATTGGTGCAAAAATATCTCCTGTGCTACTGTAGGTAAAAGTAAGAATCGCAGTTGGTTTAGCATACATTTATTAATTTATTTAAACTTTATGTATTCTCTACCAGTCAACCTTTGGGTTAAAAAAACACATTGGTGTACATCACAAGAAAATAAAATGAAATATATATACAAATACTTATAAAATATACATATAATGCTAAAATAATAGCTACATCAGTCTGTTTCAATTCTACCTCATTGGTTAAGTGGTTGCTAGCGCGACTGATGAACATGAGATATCAGGTTCGATTCCAAAATGTGCAATTTGGCAAGAAGCGTCAATAGCCTAATGGATAAGGTGTCGAACTTGTGATCGGGAGATCGCGGGTTCGAATCCCACCCAGTACACTATTGTCGTGAACCCACTCCAGACACAAGCATATTAACTTAGTTAGAGGGGTTAACAAGATTGCTAGTAATGTGGATTCTACCCACATTCTTCATTCATTCATTCTTTATAAAAAAAATGGTTTTTCTTTCAAAAAATTCTCAGTAGTAGACTGGAATCTGGAAATTGGCGGTGAAATACCAAGCCTCGGTAAGCACGACTCTCAACTGTCATTTGACAGTCGTAACGGTTGTTCAGAAACTAGAAAATCAGAAACTGGTCTGTGTAAGTCATATCGCAGATGAATATTCTGCTACATCCGAATAGATTGAAAGCCAACCCTAACACGGAAAAGCCTAAACAGATACACTGGTCAAGTCAAAGCTCCAGAGCCTTGAACATAGACGACGAGTTGCAAGTCTATCGGTTTTCTATCAATTACATTTCGGGGAGTGTGCGATGTAATTGCACAGTCCACCAAGCCAATCAGATGTAATTCCACCAAGCCCGTTCCATCATCGGACTACAAGACAAACGGCGATGCGCCATCGTTACATGGTGGACATCCCACCTATACGCACAAAACGTTTTGAGAATGCCTTCATTGTGCGTACGGCTAAGGAGTGGAGTCTGTGTTTCCCGATAGCTATAACCTAGGTGTCTTTAAGTCAAGAGTGAATAGGTTACTTTTAGGCAAGCATGCTCCATCTTCGACCACATCATCACTTACCATCAGGTGAGATGGTGGTCAAACGCGAGCCTATTATCAAATTTAAAAAAAAAAATGTTGAAGTCAAATAAAGATCCAAAACTAAACTAACGGTTCCCTTTTAGGTTGTTCTACAAATCACCAGCCCAACTAAGCCAGACCAACGTCACCAATATCACTACGACGGTCCCTGGACACACGATGGAGAAGCTCTCGCCCAACACTCAGTACGTCATCTGGGTGAAAGCCCACGTAGACGCTGGAGATTCTCAACCCTCGGAGACTTTGCTGGCCTGGACTGATCCAGCCTACCCAGCATATGTTGAGGTGAGTCTTTATTTATCATTACAACTTAAAACGGGATATTTACCACGTGTATTTATTGTTTCGAGTTTCCGATGTTTCGGCACTGTTGCAAGCGCCATGATCAAGGATGAACTGAAGTAACTGCGGGTGGACGTTTATGAGCAAACGAATCGGTCTACCCTCTTTCTCGTTCGTTTTTTGTGATCGCCACCGCTATCACTGTTACTTACTTATTCCTTATTTTTGTTGTTACTTTATTTATTCTGAATGAGCCGGGTGGTAGGCAATAGATGAGGTCCAGAATGATACGAGCGAGCACAAAAAATCCCAGTTCGCTCTTGCTTTAAAGGCTGACACACACTAACACAGAAGCAGGAAGCGAATTCCACACAGTTCATTAAGATTACTTAAAAAATATATAAACTTACATGACTCTCATATGATTTGACCTATCCAGATTATATGGATTTCAGAAGACACCTCTGAATTTTGTTTGGTGTTTCTTCTCAAAGTAGTTAGCTAGGAAACGGCCTCATCTATTTTTAATTTATGGAATAAAATACGTCTATGTTACTGCATCTGACTGCAACATGGCCACTTTATCTTGTTTAAAGTGTTTTTGATTTACTGAAAAAACATCCAATTATATATTTACTCTATTATTTTCCGAACATCAACGTTCTTCTAGAATGCTTTATACAAAACATAGTGCCAATATTTACAACTTAAAACCATTCCAAAATATAATATATACATTGAATCCAATATCTTTTGCCATTACGAGCGTTACTTCGACTCAGCTCTGACGATTTAAATGCAAATTGGCCCTTTTGAGGAGTTATAAGAAAATGATGCAATAAAAGACTCAAAGGGAAAAGAAACGAAACGTAGAACTGCATTCATATACCCTTGCAATAGTGTCTCGATGACATTTCAACGCCGCCATCTTAAATTATTTAAAATGAAAATGTATTTAAATTATTACTTTGCATAAATACTGCACTTCGAAATTAGTATTTCAATTTCGTAGTTCTTAATAACTATATTTCATTTGTATCTCAAATTAAACTAGGTAGACAATTTCTCGGAAAGTATGAAATAAGTTATTTGCTGTTTCAGATATTTTGTAGATGTACCTAAATAGAATTCAATATTACGTAGGTAAACATTATGTTTTGTTTAAATTTTACAGCGGAGAACTTTGGTGTTATTCTATGTATTTTAAGTTCAGTCCATCCAAAAGTTATTTATAAAAGAATTGACCTGTGCAATAAGACTGTTCATTGCACACTTGTTTCATTGTTTGTATCCTTTAAAATATTGTAAAGTGTACGATAAAGCATAATATGATAAATATTAGGTTTAAAAATAACTTTATTTCTCATAAGAATTGCATACATAATTCAATTACTGAGAAACAATATCTAAAACTAAAATTAACAATTAGAGCGCACGGATGTACAGACGGCAGCACATGAAGCTACCCGAAACTGTCAAATTTTCCCAATCAACCTTGAACCTCATTTCTTTAACAACAAAGTTGAAAATCTATTAAAGATTTGACAGATTGTTGTAGCTTGATGTGCTGGCGTCTGTACGTACGTATAAAATAACAAAACATAATAGCAAAGTAAAAAATAAAAACAAATGTAATGTTTTTAATCAAGATTAAAATTAATGTTTGTTTCTTTACACTAGCCACCTTCAGTAAACCCCGTGAACCTCGTGGTAGAAGGCTCCAGCATGACAATCCTCTGCATAGCAATGGGAACACCTACACCGACCATATCGCTGTATATTTCTGGTAAGTTTTTGTATAATTTACTGCTCGTAACAAAATCATTTTGAACAAAAATCTTGAATCACTGGGTACGCGCCATTTTATTGACACAATCGTAAGCGCCATAACCATTACCGAGTGTTTTAAAATTAAAAGGAAAGTTGGAAATAAATAAATATTCCTCAGTCAGTTTCCAGACCAACTGGATGAAGCCGAATACCAGTATTTTATATGAAGGGAGGTATTTTTTTACGGAATTCTATAGGTATGTGGGATATCTCCGCAGATAATAGTGCAGCTTCTATCTTGTTCCGCATACCCTATTATCTGTACACTAGTTGATCAGTATCAGCGAGCGGAGTTCGCGTATGTAATCTTCCGGGCCAAACATTTAAAAAATATTTTGCCATCGACATGCAAAGAAGAAGATATAAAGAGACGGCTTTTCTAGCTTTGAGATTCAGTTATTGGCAACACGATATTCATCGCTATGACTATATATTGAACTTTTGAATACCCCTAACGACCGTCAAAGGTGTAGACCAGAAATGCCATACCAGAATACCAGAAGATGTAATCCAGAAATAGATAACTATAGTTCTTATCCACAAAAAATATAACCTAACTTCTCTTAATAAAATATTCGGTATAAATAATTCAAAGTATATTTCTAACAAAACTTAATTGAATATCATTATGAAACAAAATTTAAAAGACGTCAGACCAAGACCAATAATAAGAATACTATAAAACCTAAGAAATAATATACAATTAAACAGACAGAAGGCACACTTCGTATCGTTTTGTAACTTTTATGCACACGTTTTTTTATATAGTCGTCCAAATGAACTAGAACTATATTCTTTTACTAATAATATGAACGTCAAACTGTAACTACTTAATATATACTACCTAAAAATTAACTGTCATCTTAAATCTGTCATTAAATGTCTTATTAATTATATAGTAAAGTTCTAATTTAAAAATAATTCCAGTAAAGATTTTTGTACGTCGTATTGATAAAACATATTAGTATCGGACTTTTTATTCATATGAGATTTGTATTTATTTCGATGTTTTACAAATAAATGATTCCATTATAAAAACCGGTCAAGTGCGTGTCGGGCCACGCGCAGTGTAGGGTTCCGTAGTTTTTATAACAGCCAAGTGCGTGTCGTATTCGCTGACTGATCGTTTCGTACCATGCTCTAACTAAAAGCCAAACATGACTACCTAACTAATTTGACTTCCTATACAAATCCTCACCTGATCCGACAATTTTGCACGGAAAGTTTCAATTTTTTTTAGAGATTTGTATAAAAGTTGTCATAGCCGGTGTTTTGAATTTAAATACGGACACAGAGCTACACTACTCAATCGTCACAAGAAGCTAGCACGATACAACTGGCGCTTAGCGCCATCTATCGACATTTCTATAGAGTTGTTCGAAATTTTCGAGTCAAATACAATTGGTCGACTATTACTCGTAAACTTGTAAAGCCCACTTATGTGTGATAGTTTTCCTTTAAATTTCGTTATATATAGGTACTACTGCCGTGAGATTTGAATTTCTAACTATAACCGTTTAGTTGATAGAGGGGGGGACACTTGACTCTAACGAAAATTGGTACTTTAAAGCTTGATAAGTCACGAACGGTTTACTTAATCAAAAAACGGTCTTAGCAAACCCCTAATATTTTTGAAAGACCTATCCAACGATATCCCACACTACGTACGGGAAGGACGAAAAAAAATATCATCCCACTTTACATGTATGGGAGGTACCCTAAATAATTGTTTTTTCGAAATTTTATTTTACCACTTTTTTGGCGTCATTAACGTGTATACTCATGCCAAAGTACAACTTTCTAGTACCAATAGTTTTTGAGCTAAACCGCGGACAGGCGGACAGACAGACGGACATGGCGAAACTATAAGGGTTCCTTGTTGACTACGGAACCCTAAAAAAACACAATTTTGCAATAAATACAGTACTTTAAACCCCGAAGTATGTTTCTCTCAAACAATTACGAACACACTTTGTCTCTAGTCCATGCCAGCTTATTAATAACAGAGGAAACAAACGGAGGCTGTTTTCCTATTTCGTTCTGACCCGTCCCTAGCTACTCTCTCCAGGGATGCCCTAAACCGAGGCTCGTACCCCACAGGGGGTACCCTTAGCGTGTAGTCGCATTGTTTGTAAGGTTGGAGACTTTAATTACATATTATAATTAAAACCACCACTAACAAGCCCAGTTAGGCAGCCGACAATCTCATACGTTGAATTATATAATTTAAATAAAATAAAGTTTATTCTAATTTGAACTTTTATGTATTTTAATTTTAATTTGTTATGTTCAAGCGCGCAATCAATTTCTCCAAATACTGCATACCTTGTAGCTAATCCATATTATACTGCAAAATTTACTTTTCGCTCTTTTTCTTATACAAGATCTTGTTAGTTTACTTTACATATATTTAATCTTCTGTATATTATTATATTGTGGTAACAAGCTCACTGTAGATCTTGCCTCGGGGACTGGCTCCAATTGGTTTCCAATACAACTTCGATTTATGTTGATTGGCTTCATCTAAACCTAGGATTATTGATTTGTAAAACAATTGCTTCTGTCATAAGTTTTAATAAAGTGTATTATTGTTATTCGTTTGTTTTCTATCTGAGAGAATTTACTATTTGAATACAATTTCTACTTGGTTCAGAACTTTATTTTCTTTCGTGGGGAAAATCAGAAGTCAGACTTCTCCTGACTAAAAAAGGCTTGCATTTCGGGGCTGTGGTATATTGTTAGAACGTTCCCCAAACCCCAGCACCTGTTTTACCTAAGATTGTGTTTCAAAGAATGCAGCATTAATATCTATGGGTATTACAGCATTATAGGTACTAAACATGCCCATAGTATACGGTATGTTAACTAACAGAGGGCGTTCCCGTTAACCCGCAATAGAATAAGCGCATCAATTAGATCGCCGCACACGCGGCCCGTCATTCATACATAAATTGCGACGTTGCCGTCCTTCAAGTACGCGTGTACAGAGTGTTTCTTTTACGTATCAATTTAACATTTTTAGTAAATATTTTTATATTAAAAAAAAATAAAATCATTTTGTTTCGAATGGTAATATTTTTTTAGCATGTATGGATGCTATACTATTGCGGGTTAACGGGAACGCCCTCTGTTAGTTAACATACTGTATATCCGACACCGGTTTTCCACATGCATTATGGGAATTCAAACAAACATAATCAGTATGTAACGGTCCCACTGCTGAGAAACAGACCGCTCTATTTAAGGGAATAACCAGTGATCTACCACGCGAGCCCAGAGCGGATGGATATTAAAAACAAAAATGTCTTATTGCATTATCACACGTTAAAATGTCGCATGTCTTTTGATTTTACTGTCTTAGGACATGCCGGTTTGCTTGCCGGGGTAGCGGGAATGTTCTAACGAGATACCGCGGCCCCGGAACTTAAGGGAAGCTGAAGGAACAGACTGGGTCTTTAGTCAGTAGAAGTCTGACACACCCTTCCGCTCCACCCAGAGCGGTAGAAGTCATTCGATGATTTTTCGACCCGGAAAAAAAGGACATGCCAGTTTCCTCACGATAGATAGATAGAATATACTTTATTGTACACCATAATTTAAACACGCCTATGTAACAATATTTCTTATTATATGGTAACAATGGCGGTCTTATCGCTGAAAGCGATATCTTTCAGACAACCTTTGGAAGGACTTTAAAAACTTTAATTAAAGTGTTCAATTTCGTTCACTGTTTTGAGAGTAGTGGAGATGATGAAAACAATACATAGATACTTACAGTCATTCTTTAAACAACTAGGCCATCACTGCTCGAAATACATCCCCAAAAAACTAATAGGAATGTCTTTCAGAGCTACATATATTAAAGTTTTGACCCTTTTTTCCCCAGGTCGTTTGGTGCGTCAAGAAGTGACTCGCCACATGGTCACCGTCATCCACAATGTGACTCGCGACATGGACCAGATCTCGTGCTACGCTGACAATGGATACGGAACACCCATGCAGGCTTCGAGGAAGATTAACATCTCACGTGAGTTTTAGTCTTATGATTTAAGCGTCAATAGCCTAACGCCTAAGATGGTGGACTTGTGATTAAGAAGTCGCGGGTTCGAACCCCACCCATTATACTATTGACGTGAACCCACTCCAGACACAAGCATATTTAGCTTAGTTGGAGGGGTTATCAGGATTGCTAGTAATTCTTTAAAAGAAAATCATTGATGCGAAGGATGTGATGAAGAGGGATGACTCGAATGAAAGAAAGAAATAAACATTTATTTGGCATCAGTACTCATGCACACACATACAAAAATACAAATTAATTAACAGAAAAAAAACTAAAAAGACAGTAAGTGTCTCAGTGTGCCACAGTGGTGGTATAGAAATTCCAAATAAAAGATTGTGTGAAGAATGATATGGAAGAAAAATGAGTAAACGATGCTGTGATGTCTGAAAGGGGAGAATGAAAAAAAAAACGTGTGCGCTGACTAAGTGTTGATTCTTACATACTACTAAGATGACTTTTTTAAAGCGAACCAGCAATGTTTGTTGAATTGTCATTACTGGCAATCGTGTTAACCCCTCCAACTAAGCTTAATATCTTCGATCTACAATACCAACTAGATAACGGGTCACGTACAAAATCAAAGCTAAATGCTGTCCGCGTGAATATGTACTTATACGGCTACTAAAGCAATAAATCACCTACTCATGTTACTTAGAAATGAAAAGACATAAAATAAATATCATTTAATGTGAAATCAACCTTAAATGGCAACAGATAAAGTACATTTTCCCGTTATTGCCTTGCGAGCTACATCGTTTTGTTTCATTTCAAAAATTTGCGCGTGTATTGGCCAACCTTGGCCAAACATTTGTAGCGATGGTTTAAAGTTGGTAAATTTCTTGAAAAATTTGATATTATTTGTTGGTTTAAAGCTTAAAATGTAACTTATTCTACAAGTAGGTACTTTCCGAAAGTAAGACGCTCCGGCCGTTGAATTGCTTTTTCGGGCATTATTTTTGCAACTTTTAAACACACATTGCGTTATTGTGAAACGTGTTTACATTGGCTGTGTGTCAAGCGAAATAAACAAAATAAGAGCTCACTTCTCAAGTGCGCTGTTATTTACCGAGACGTATTGTTTGCGCCGACCCGATATCTAGTTGATATTGTTGCTCGAAGCTTAATATGTATGCTTGAGTCTGGAATGGGTTAATGGCAATAGTGTTACGGACGGGTTCGAATCCGCGACCTCTCGATCACAAGTCCGACTTCTTAGCCATGAGGCTATTGACGCTTCTAATGATGATGATGTGAGTCTTAATATACTTTAGATTCTTAGATAAAACCTTTCTATAACGAATGATAAAAAAAAACAGTCGTCTCAATGGTCATCAACATAGCGAAACAACATGTTTTATTGCATAGACTTTGTAGAAAAACATATGAACCTATAAATAAAAAATATATTACAATTTATTTTAAAGTATGATATTATTTGAATGCATATTTATTGTTAAACGTGGTTTTATTTGCCATTATGAATTTAATAGATACAACAGAATAAATAAATTAATACTTAATGGAAAATTTTATAGCTTTCACGACTCCCGCCTTTTGCGTGTTCAACCCTTCCAGCGTGGCCAACTAATAAATTATTTGTAAATCAAGATTCATTTTCCTTAGCAAAGTAGGAAACAATGAAACATCAAAAACCTAATGGCTAAGGTGTCGGACTTGTGATCGAGAGGACACAGGTTCGAACCCCACCCTATTGCCGTGAACCCACTTCAGACACAAGCGTATTTAGTTTACTTGAAGTGGTTAACAAGATTGCTAGTAATCTGAATTATACCAACGTTGCTAGTGCTCTTAAAACACAATATATAAAGTTAAAAAACACAACCGAGTTAGCAATGGGCCTCAAACTAGGCACAGCCTGTATCTTCATCGTTACAATCCAAAACGGGATATTTACCATGTGTTTTCATAGATTCGAGTTTCCGATATTTTTTTACTCCAGTTCTAAGCATATTTAGCTTAGTTGGTGTGTGCTCAAAATAGCATACATCTTTTTGGTCCTTCGAGCTTCAAGGAGGTGAGTAGTCCGTATTTCTTTGTTGCGTCGAAGGACCACAAAGATGTTTTTGAGTGAGGCACACACACCTTGGATGTATGTATGTTTGAAATGAAAGTCACTTAATAGCCAACTAAGATTAAATACTAAGGAGTGGAATTCCTTGCCGGAGTCTGTCTTTCCTGATCGCTATAACCTTTGAGTCTTTAAGTCAAGAGTAAATAGGTTACTTCTAGGCAAGCGTGCTCTATCTTAGACCACATCATCGCTTACCATCAGGTCAGATGGTGGTCAAACACGAGCCTAATCTGAATTAAAAAAGAAACTATATTGATCACGGACTATCACATCACTATGCTAAAATGTATGAACTGTGAATGATAGCTAGTGAGTACAACTATGTCTGAACATTGAATGAGTACTGACGCGTAACAATATAATTTGTACGAATTGACGTAAAATTGCTGATCTTGCGTTGCGTGCCTATCATGTACGATGCGTGGTTCGTACAGTTGGAGTGGTAAACAAGTTTGCTAGTAATGTAAATTCTACCAAAATTGCTAGTTCACTTTTCTAAAAGAAATAGAAATATCTACAGCAAATATTCCTACAGATATACCGACTATCCAAGCGTCGGGCATCACAATGGCCGCAGCCGGTGATGCTGTCATCCTTGAATGCAGAGTGGAAGCCCTCCCTAAACCAACCATCGCCTTCTGGAGGGACCCTAACGGAAGGACTCCCGTCATCGATGGTCCAAACTATACTATACAACTGTTGGCAGATCCTGAGGTATGTATCTTCATCAGATTTAGGAAATTTAAGAAAGTTAAGTGTAAAGATTTTGATGCCTCCTGCCAAGATTACGGAAGCAATTGAAAGAACAATGTGGATTTTAAGTCAGTAAAGAGATATACTTTTTATTTTACACCATAACAGAAACAAATAAGGACTTAATAACTAAAAAGGATGATACAATTCAATTCAAAACATTTATTTCAGACTTACGTCCATAAAGTGTTAGTATTATTAAAGGAACTTATAACTATGTTGGTAAATTATACACGTAACAAAAGAAACAAAAATAAACAAAGTGAAAAAATTAAAGTCAGCCTACCTAACATGAACTTTCATCCATTGCCTCCATATCGGACTATAGATGTTTTCAGCAATGATCTTCAGGTAACTGTTGGGACTGTCCCTCAACCTTCGCATCAGCGATGATACTCTTTTACGAATAATGTGCGAATCGCTAAAAGCGATCTTTTACAGACAATCTTCCGGTACACCACGAGCAGGAAGCGTCATTTGATGATTTTCTCCCCCAAGGGTAACGAAAATATCATTTCATAATCCAGCTGATATGATTACTTAAATTACGATAGAATCTATCTCAACAATTGAAAGATTAGCTGTTGCCCGTGATGATACCCTATGGGCAAATTCAAACTATAATCGGCCTCTGAGCCGAATTTCATCCAGATCCGTTCAGCCATTTTGGCGTGATTGAATAACCAACATCCATCCATAGTACATCTAAATTTTCATTTTTATTATAATATAGGTATTAAATTTTAGTATAGATGTAGGTATTGTTACACAACAAATTTGCTCAAACGCAAAATTCACCTCATTCTAATATCGCTGACAGTTATCATAAGCAAGCTCCACAATTCCGACGACTGATTCTACTTCAAGATATGGAATAACTTCAATAGTTGGGTAACCGAGGCTCAACAACAGTCTCTTTGTGCAAAGTACTGATAATCATCCTCTGATTAAACTTCAAGACGACTCCTCCATCCTTTATTTAAAGACTTCGCAGATAATGGCGTCTCAAGATATCAAAATCATGGCATCACCGTATTTCAATTATTTATACGCTGCCCAACTTTCTCGATCCACGAAATGGTACAAAAGGTGCATGCGAAAGCCGTTTTGATCCTTGTTAACAGTTTGTGTCACAAAGTTTCCAATAAGGTGGTAGTTCCCTCCATAAAATAATACAACGAACGATCCGACGCAGAAACTTCTTGCATCTAAACTTTTCACAGTTACTGCTCGAGTCTCCGTTTTACCGCTCTCGGTGGTTTGAGCGTGTAAACTTGATATTTTGTACTTTAGTTATTTGTTTCGGGACTGAATGTTTTCTACCGCTTACGTTGTATTCTTTATTAGATTCGTACTTTTATTCATTGTTAACCTATATTTAGCAATGAACGTCTTACGGCTGAAATAATAATTTTACTAGTTCATTTTGTTCAAATTATTTATTGTTTCTTCTATTATAGTTTTACTGTTACATTTTCTGGTGAAAAATAAAAAGAACAAAGAAAGAAAAAGTATTTACAGTAAAAAACGAATCCACATTTAGGTATTATTAGTAGGTAATTAAATAAATTAGTTAGTTAGGACAAAGATTTTTAGATTATCATTAAGCGAAAGAAGTAGAAGACATAACCACGGTAAATACACGTCGTGAAAATCACAAAAAGCTCCCTCCCACCATACTATGCCATTGGGGTAACCACTGCACAGCGTGGCGCTGTATTTCAGTGATTGCCTAAAAAATATGACGTAATAGATTTTTATTTGCAAAATCTGGTTATTTAGCTTTTATAATAAATGAATTAAAAAAATATATATCCACCTCCTCGTCGAATACATCAAGGAAATAAGTACCTTTTTTCGATGGAAAAATCATCAATGCCTTCTACTTCTACTGACAAAAAATCCACCGTGCTACTGCCTACTACCACTACTGCCCGTACGATCCTGGGCTACGGTATCTCGTTATAGCAACAGCAACGGAAAATACGTACTTAAATATATAGTTCTCAATTTGTCCTCAGGAACAAACCAAGTACACAATGCGTCTGATAATAAAGAAGATAGCTGAACCAGATGAAGGCGACTACTTCTGTCATGCAGAAAATGCATTCGGCAAGACACTGCGACCAGTCTCCGTAAGAATACGGCCTACTATGCCGCATCACAACGTTACAGAGTGCTGTACTCAAGTAAGTTGGCTTTAAATATATAATCTTTGTTTCTCACCTTTATTATCCCTCACCGTTATTTAAAGTAACGTTTTTAAAACGGTTTTAACAGTTCTTTGTACTTCAGTACAGGAAGACATCATTTTACATCAATACTTATTTCATATCCTTATATTACATTTCTGTAAACACAATCTAGTCGAACTAAGCCATATGACGCAAACATAAGCTCCAAGCCAATTCAAATTAGAACACCCAAGGCAAATATAGCCAACTAATCCGGGGTGACAACTCTAGTCTTAAATTAGAGGTTCCAGTAGTGTCACCAAAATAGCTGCCTGGTATTATGCCATACGAGAGACACAGATCATAGAAACTACTAGGCGGCCATAAATAAGAGATGGCATTTAAAAAACGTAATTAAAGTCAGTCTAACAAGGGCTTACAATAAACTTACTATCTAAGCGACTAGGTATATATTAAGGGCACTGTGGGGTATGGACGTAGGCTTATGGCGTCGCTGGGGAAGACAGCTAGGGACGGGTTTAGTCGGACAAGGCCATAGAAAAATGTTCATGTGTGGCATCTCGCAGGTTAACCTCTGAGGTTGTTGGTTACTAAATTGGATCTGATTGTCAGTTGACGTAACTGCTGCCTTAATTAAAGTCTCCAGTCAGGGCTTAAAAGCGCATCATTCGCTTATATACTGGCCGTCCCAACAAGGCCGAAATCAACTCGTTGTGCTTCCAGTAATCTTCAGGAACAATAGTAGGAAACAAGTGCGAGTCAGACTCGCCCATGAAGGGTTCCGTAGTAACTATAATAATATAATATAATATGTATATTTATTTGACGAATAAAAAGGACCTTAAAAATTTCTTAAAAACTAACTTATTTACATTTTACAACTACGCTTATTAACTTTGTTTTTCATAGTGTTTGTATGAATTACAAAGTTATATTTGCGGTTTTAGAAAATATGCTGTATCTCAAAAATTGCTGACCCGATTTCGTTCAAACCAATTTTGGTTGAAAGTTTACATTAAGATCTAGAGACAAATTTTTTTTTAGATTTTTCGTTCCATTATTATAGAAGTTAGAGAGGGGGAACACACATTTTACCACTTTGGAAGCTTATATCTTTTAAACGATTGACTTTATGAAAAAGTGGTTTTAGAAACCCTCATATCATTTTTAAAGACCTGTCTATAGATACTACACACGCATAGGTGTCATGAAAAAATATATTTTCAGTTCCAGTTCCATGTATGGGGACCCCCCTTTATTTTAAATATTTTTTAAGTTTTTTCTTTAAATCGGAAAGCGGTTCACAGAATACATGTACATACTAAGTTTCACATGTATAATCGTAATAGTTTCGGAATAAAATGGCTGTGACATACGGACGGACGCACCGACAGACAGACAGACAGACAGACGGACAGACATATCGAAACTATAAGGGTTCCGTTTTTTGCCATTCGGCTACGGAACCCTAAAAATGCCGTGTTTCATATATGGTGCACGTAGATAAACACACATTTAACTCTATGGTCAATATTTATTTAATAAGCTTGTTATGTTACACTTCAGGAAAATGCCTCCCATCCGACTTTAGACCGTCTGAAAAACCGTCATAAATACTTTTCTTACTTCATCGCTGCTGTTTCTAGGCCACATTTATCATTAGCAATGGCGTCTCTAAATTTTGCCAGCATAGAATTCCGTGCTCTGTGACGACATCACGACAGCTCTTTGAAAACATTAATTTCGGAAGCCTTCTCGATAATTTGATGTCTTTGGGACTTCAATAACGAAGTTGGGCTTATTTGTAAGTTTGATACGCGCAGTTGTTTATTCAAGCTTGTCTTTGTTTAGGGAGTTTCCTTACTAAAATGAGGTCTTACTGGAAAATAAGGTGTGCCTTAAATGGAACTTGGTTTTGGTTAGTTTGTGTGCATCGAATTTGAATATTATCTTTATGGTGCGAAGGTGACGAGAGTTTTGATTACTTTTCGTATTTCTCAGCAAAACTTTTCAAAAGAATAAAAGGTATATTGGATCTAAAGATTATGAATAATTATATTAGCTTCTGCCCGTGGTTTTGCTCGCGTGAAAAAGCTTATCTTTTTAAGAAAGAGTAGCTTATGTACAGCCAGCTTTCGCCATTCAATTATCTCTACACCAAAGACTATTTAATTCCTTATCTAAAATTATGTGCCTATATCTAAAAAAATAAGAATGCTATTAACTACTTATGATAGTATGTAGTCGTGTACTAGTAGGTATGTACGATAGTAGTAATTATGAGCCATTCAGTATCGTTCATGTGCTTTCTATTTGTTCAGATGAACGTGTCATCATCCTGTATCGACGCATGCAGCTTCCATCTAGACATGGATAACATCATGGACCGTCCTGAGTGCATGAACGACTTCGACAAGCTCATGAAGTGCGCAGCTGATGGATCTGGTAAGTAGTGACATAAAACATGGTTTATAAAATAAGTTACATTTTCATGTCGGGAGAGAATTGCTTGAAAAATCTGAAAGGTATTAGTGCAGACTGTTGTGAATTTTCTGATCTAATTGGAATTTCATACCTCATTTTTTTTCGACTCCACTATTGATCACCTTTGACCATTATTGATGGTAAGCGATGATGTGGTTTAAGATGAAGCACGTTTACCTAAAAGTAACATATTCACCCTAAACTTAAAGATCCTTAGGTATGCTTTACTAAGTAGTAGTTTATTTAGTAGTTTGTTTAGTAGTTTATTTTGTGTAATTATGTAATTACAACTATAAGCTTAGAAAATAAACTGTTTTTTTTTGTTTATACTGATCTCAAATATATCGCTATTGTTATTTATGATATTGTTTTTTTTTTTATTGATAATAGGCTTGCGTTTGACCACCATCTCACCTGATGGTAAGTGATGACGTGGTTGAAGATGGAGCACGCTTGCCTAGAAGTTACCTATTCACTCTTGACTTAGAGACTCCCAGGTTATAGCTATCGGGAAACACAGACTCCACTCCTTAGGCCGCGCTCAGTTTGGACACGAATTTCTATCGTACGAATTGAGTGCGTACATTGAATACGTTTTACTCCGTCAAAAAGGTAGTGATATCGCATTTGTGAAGTCGTCTTTGGTTGGAGCGCAATGAATAATCTGCATCTTCTAGATAATCTATACTAATATTATAAAGCGGAAAAGTTTGTTTGTTTGTTTGCTTGAACGCGCTAATCTTCGAAAGTACTGGGTGGATTTGGATGTTTGGTATGGAAGTAGCTTGAAGCTTGAGGAAGGTTATAGGCTACTTTTTACGCGACTGCAAAAAAGGAGAGTTATGTTTTTACCGTGATAGAATCCACGGGAGCGAAGCCCCGCGTGAGTACTAGTTCTCTTATAACTCGAAGACTGCGGCGGCGTCTTCGCTGTCGCAGAACCGAATGGGTGCGTGAGATTTATTTAAAAAGAAAAGAATTTGGAGAATTTCATCATATTATTGAAGACTTAAAAAAAAAATTTTTTAACAAAAAATTAAACCGACTCCCAAAAAACACTGCAAAGTGAAAAATAACTTTAATTTCGGTAGTCGGTGTCTTTAGTTTTGTTTTTTCGTTTTTGGCACCGACTTCCGAAATTAAAGTTATTTTTCACTTTGCAGTGTTTTTTGGGAGTCGGTTTAATTTTTTGTTAAAAAGTTTTTATTTCAATATTTTTAGTTGGATGATTTTTTATTTACCTAGTTACAAGAGCCTAAATGTCAACTACTTATAACCTTTTACAAAATATTGCTTTTCCCAATGCTGGGCCGTTAATTGTTGAGGAATTCTCCTGGTACTTCACCATCAGCTCTACATCACTATATGCATTGTGACGAGCATAAAGTGCTTAACATCCATATTCAAGTAATCGAATCGCAATCCACTCAATACTTATTATTGAGTAGTTTCAGCGGCCATCTGTGGTCTTCATCATCAGTTCCACTTCCCCAAATGGTACTTTTTGAGAGCAACTGCACAAGTTACTATAAGAAATACCCAAAACGCCATAGGTGTGCCTATAATATTTGAAGAGTTTCCTCGAATTCTCCAGGATCCCACCATCAGATCCTGACTTTGGTGATAACGGGACCAATTTTAAAGTATACCCATTCGAACAAAAAAAGAATTTTCCAAATCGGTTCAGCCGTCTTCGAGTACTCGATGATCATACATAAAAAAAAAATATATATATACGCGTCGAATTGATAACCTCCTCTTTTTGTCGTCGGTTGATAATGATCCCATATGGTTTCATGGTTATGTACGTATGAAAATAGAAACTTAAAATAAAATTTTCTTCATCCATTTTTATGCACGAACGTGTTTAAAAATCACAACGAGTTCGGATTGTTTTCGGACGTAGGAACTACACGCACGTATACGTACGATTAACTCGCATCCAGTATGTGCGCTCCCATAATACTTGGAAGGTTAGTATCGTTCGTGTATCTTCGTACGTATACGCACAAGTAAAATTCGTACGAAAACGCATCCAAACTGAGCGCGGCCTTAGCCGTACGCAAAATGAAAGTATTCCCGAAACGGGATGTCCACCATGTAACGATGGCGCATCGTCGTTTTGATTGCCTTGAACCCGTATCATAATAACATGCGCTCGCACAGACCACCGCAGCTGCTGCGCGTCGTGGGGCGTGCCGCGCAACTGCCTGGAGCTGTGCCGCGGCGGCAGCGTGCCGCGCGCGTGTGCGCTGCAGCACGCGCGGCGCGCGCTGGCGTGCTTCCGCGACGCGGGCGCGCGCCTGCCCGGCCCGCCGCGCCGCCTGCGCGCGCACCAGGCTCCCACACCCAACTCTGTACTACTCAGGTAACCGCACCAAGCCAATATGCCAGGATTTCTGTAACCACTGTAACCCCTTTTTAGGGTTCCGTCGATGAATGGCAAAAAACGGAATCCTCATAGTTTCGTCATGTCTGTCTGTCTGTCCATCCATCCGTATGTCACAGCCGAAACTATTAAATTTATACATGTGAAACTTGGTAGGTAAATGTATTTTGCGAACCGCTTTCCGATTTTAATAAAAAAAATATTTAAAATTAAGGGAAACTGAAAATAATTTTTTTTCTTCTATGAAACCTATGCATGTGTGGTATCTATAAAGGTCTTTAAAAATGATATTAAGGTTTCTAAAACCACTTTTTCATAAAGTCAATCGTTTAAAAGATATACGCTTCCAAAGTGATAAAATGTATCCCACCCCCCTCTAACTTCTATAATAATGGAGAGAAAAATCTAAAAAAAAATATATGCTGTAGATCTTAATGTAAACATTCAAAAAAAATAATTTGAACGAAATCGGGGCAGCAGTTTTTGAAATACAGTATATTTTCTAAAACCGCAAATATAAATTTGGTGTAGTTACTACGGAAACCTTCATGGGCGAGTATGACTCGCACTTTGCCAATTTTTTTGTTATCCTGTACTGCTAATGTTTTGCCACAAACGTTTTACCAAAGTTCCGCGGCTACGAAAGTATGTCCACTATTGGAGGACGCAGTGGATCATACGGTGGAGGTGTGCCCCGTTTGGGCGGAGCACCGCTGTATCCTCGTGTAGGCGATCAGAGGCGGTGGTTCTCGCACCCGGCCCTGGTTCAAACCATGGTGTAGAGTGAAAGGGAATATAATGCAGTCACCTCCTTCTGCGAAGGAGAAGGCTGAACGCGTGAGGGAGAGACAATACTCTTTTTCACACCCCAGCTGCCGTGGGAGCCGCCCCGGGCGAGCTATATTTGAGTAAACCTTAAGCCCTGTAATACAAGACCCAACCCCATTCTATACACCCTGTAAACTACATCTTTGCTAATCTCACCTCCGTTTATCACCATCACAGCTGGGAAGCTCCTCTCAAGAACCCTCAAACGGTGTACCTATACCGAGTATTCTGGAGGGCGTACGGTGCCAAGGTGCCGGAGAAGTTGGACACGAGCGAGACCAGCGTGGTTCTCACTGGGCTACAAGATGATGTGCGCTATGAGTGCGTCGTGAAGGCAGCTAACGATGTTGGTAAGTACACAACAGTACTATTAATGACGGTCGTAACTATGAAGCGCCTATGAAGCTTAATGGCTAACGTGTCGGACTTGTGATCAAGAGGTCGCGGCTTCAAACCTCACCTACACTATTGCCGTATTCTACTCCAGATACAAGTAAATTTAGCTTAGTTGGAGGTGTTAACAACATTACTAGTAATGTGAATTCTACCCAAATTGCTATTTATCTTTTAAAAAAAATAATGACCTTAAAAGCAGTGGTGTAGCTAAGCGTGGGCATAAAGCCGGTCAATGGGACCCCGCGAGGTCCTTTAAATGGGATGTCATGAGACTTTACCACAGATAATTATAACCGTATGTATTTATCAGCAGTTTCGTTGTACATTATGATTTTCATGGTTACTGCGATAGTTTTCACTGTACTGCAGGAGCCCGTTTATTCCCCATGGCAATAGGTTACAGTGTGATGCCAACGACATGTAAATAAAACAAATTAATTTAATCATGAAAAGCTTACTTACACAGTAATAATAAAAATATCGAATACTAAAACCTTTTTCAAATTTAAATATTCTCGCACTACACATTTATATTTTTTCACTATTATGTGTGAGTGAGTGAGGAACGAAATAAAACACGTCTATATCGGTCTACGCTACGCCACTGCCTATAAGTTTCTTAGCGTGCTCCGAAATTAAGCTGGTAAAAGATCAACACTGATGGTTTTCTTTAACTTGTCTTTAGTGTAACCTATTTCTTGAGCACTGAGTAGTGGTGACAGGCAGGCATATTACTTTATGTAATTTTCGTCATCACTACCACTCTCAAAGCGGTGAAAGCTAACATCTTGAAGAACAATACAAACAAATACAGAAATCGACTTGGTCACACTATACCCATTGGCAAAATTGGTGTCAGTTTTTCGGGCTTCTGACTACTGACTAATGGCTTAGCATTCTTTTCGAAGCACGGAGAAATCGCCATATGTTAAGATGGTCACCCATTCACGAACCGACCGGCTGTTTATTTAGCCTCCCACCAAATGCACTAAACCGTGCAAGCTAAACTAGATAGATAGATAGATATACTCTTTATTGTACACCATAACAGAATTAAATAAGTACTTAAAAACTACAAATGGTATTACAATGGGCGGTCTTATCGCTAAAAGCGATTTTTTACAGACAACCTTTGGATGGATTTGACACTGCAGAAAAAAATACAAAATAACTAGATCACAGTCGATAAAATCCAATGCGGTCACATTGGAGTATGTATGTATATCTTTTAAGCTCCCTATTCTGTTCTCCAGGTACATCGTCCCTCAGCCAGCCCATCATGTTCACGACGGCAGGGCAGGAGGCAGGTGCGGCGGCGGCGCCCGTGCAGGGTGGCGGGGCGGCCTCGGCCGTCGGCGTCGCTGTGGCCTGCGTGCTTGTAGCTGCCATCCTACTGGCTGCCGGCTTCTACTACACCTATAGGAAGGTAACTAACGCCTGCTCATTTCAGAAAATAATCCCCAGTAAACCCTACAGAAAACATAACACACCGCATACCACACCTCACACACAATTACCACTGCACACACAAATGATATTGAGTGAATTATAAACTTTTATTTGTTTATCATTTATTTATTTCAAAAACAATTTTAACATTGTGTTGAAATTATCGCTCTAAATACACACAAATATAAAAAAAAATTAACAGGTAGGCATTACATTACAATACAGCACAAAATAATTAAAATAATATAAATTACAATATACCATTTCAAATAATATTCTTAGAATAGCATTGTTACACAAATCATATAATTATGTCAAAAATAAACAATGTAAAAATAAAAAAATACAAATTCAACCATTATAAGTCAGAAGTAAATAATAATAATAATAATCAAAATTTAAATAATAATATCAATTAAATTAGCAAGTCCACTATATTACGATGTCCAAATTATGTCAAATAGATATTGTAAAACTAACACCAAAAAATTTACAGATTAACCATTGAAAATGTCAAAATAAAAAATTACGTCAATTAATTAGGGACAATAAGTTAATACATGTGTGTGTTAATTATAATTTTAATATATAAACACTTGCTTTACCTGCAAGTATTGTTTTTTTTGGGCTCGTACCACTGCCCTTTATACAAGTTATTCTATAACTTAGTAAGGACGCTGGCTGCAACTCCTACTTGCTTTTGTTAATTTTAATAGGTTATAAAATTTATTTTTATTTAATGTTAACATTTTTTATTTAATTTAATTTAACTACACAACCACTCTTTGTTTATAAACTTCTTCTTCGTCGTATTCTTCATTGCTGAAGGTCGTGTCTCTTATGAGTGCTGCGTCGATATAGTTGATGCAGATGCAACAGAATTCCTCTACACCACTCTGTCTGCGGCTTTCTGTAGCTCGTAGGGCTGTCGATATGCTATGTCCAGCCAGTGGTGGTTTTTATTAAGTCAGACCATCTGGTGTTTTATATACACGAAAATCGAAAACAGCTGATTTATAACGTGAGGTAGGCCAATATACATCGTCTCGGGCATCGAGGATCACGAGCTGGTCTTCGTCTAGCAGGGGTAAGGATCTGGCCCGGCGAGACGCCGCTGTATGTTCCACGTTCGCCTCAAAAAGCTATTAATGATACTGCGGCCCTGGAATGAATGGGCAACTGTAGAACCAGGGTGGATTTTTAGACAGTTCTTAGCGCGTCGATGGCAATCATATTTAAAATAAGTTTTGCCGAAAACTCAGCTACGTGGATTCCGCTCACTGATGCAGACATATGATCGTGAAGAGTACAGGCGATAAAGCATGCGGAACAAGATAGAAGGTGGAATATTGTCTATGGGGTCACGCCGCATGTACAGAGATCTGAGTCACCTGTATATCCCCATCTGTGCGTAGAAGTATGTTACTGTCCTTTCCGGTCCTCAAAGCAGGAAAAATAATTTTAAAAAAGGCTGTCATTAATTGTTATTCTTCTAAAACCAGTTACAAATTGGTTTTGGAACAGCATAAAAATCTCCTACCTTCAAGGCTGGGAAGCGGTAATCATATCTTTTTTTCGAATGAAAATCGTCCGAATGACAACACATAATTATCTTTCAATTGATCTAACAATAAATCGGTAGCGTGGTAACATTGTAAGTTTTCAATTATGACTACAATTTTATGCAAATTTTCACTTAATAAACATGTTTTTCTATTTCAGAATCTTAGACTTAAGGCCCAAGGAGGTGTAGCATTTGAAAACCCGAGCTACCTCAGAGAACCAAATCCGGATACAGCCGTCAATGTAAGTCACAAATACATATATCTTAACTAATAAGACAAGTTTTGGAACCTGCAGAACATTGTTTGAAGCTCACTGCATCTCATTCACTAGGCAACAGGTTACAATCATAATAAAAATACATCACATAAAAATTCTTTATTGACATTAAACATCTTTACAAAAATAATGAAGCTCTAACTCCTGAGCTAGGTAGGAACACCTGTATTACAAAAGCCAGTGTCTACTCCCAACATTTGTTCCAGGATTTGATGCAATAACACTTGGATATAACATGAAGAATATAAGAATAAAACAATCAAAACATAATTTACATTTTTGATCATCAATCACACACCATAGGTTTTGATCTGATTAACCCAGAGCGAAATCGTACAACATGGCAAGCAACAATACTAATAATAAGTATTAATAGGTACATAAATTGATTAGTTCACAACTCCGTGGTTCACAAGTACACTATTTGACCGGCCTGTTGGTCTTGTGGTCAGTGGCCCTGACTGCTATGCGCAAGGTCGTGGGTTCGATTCCCACCCAAGACAAATGGTTGTGTGATGAGCACGATCATTTGTTCTTTGTCTGGGTGTAATGTATCTATAATATATATGTATTTAGAAATATATATGTATGTTTATCAGTTGTCTAGTACTCATAGAACAAGCTCTGCTTAGTTTGGGACTAGATGGCGTTGTGTGAAAGTTGTGGAATATTGTGGAATATTAATTATTAACTTAATTGGGGTCGACTTTCAGTCTAACCGAATGCAGCTGAGTAATAGTGTTTCCGAGGCATATTAAGATCGTCAATCATCTACAGACCGACCTTGGCAAATATTGCTTAACCTTGAAAATCGATCCATGCTGTTGTTATTATTCAGCCACAAGTTCTTCTATTAACGAAACCCTCTCCTTCCACAGGGCACAATACCAAATGGCACAGCCAACGGTTCCAACGGCAACGTCATCGCTCCTATAGCGAATGGCGTCTCAAACTCTGCGGCGTGGAGACAAGAGACACTGAACAATCCCAGCAGTACGTTAGGTGGAACTACTGCTAGGGAGGTAGACCCTACTCTGTATGAGGAACTGAAGCTTGGTCATGATGGAGCAGGGTTCAAGCGCCTGAAGCCATAGCCCGAGCTAGCGCGCCGCTCCCCGCTCCGCTCGCCGCGTCTGTCCTCGCCGCGGGTGGCGCCGCGCTACTGAGCTAGTGGGACCCGCGCGCAACCAACACAAACCCACGCTTGCAAACGCCACTGAACACACGACACTGGAAAATAAATCGGATTAGCTAAATTACCTCTTTATGGAAAAAACATAACCTTCCTTCTTTTGCAGTCGGGAAAACATTCCAATCCATCCACCCATGACTTTCGAAGATGAGAAAAAGCAAACAAATTTTTCAAGTCTCAGCGGTCAAGCTCACAGATTTAAATAAACTGTCGTATCTTGTGAGTCGGTTCTGTGGGTTTGGTCCAGGTAACAACGTTTCTTGTTAGCGATATTTCGAACGAAATTGAACAAATTACAAAGTTAACTTGCGCATTTGCCGGTTCTCTCTAAAATAAATTTAAAAAACAATATTAAAAAAAACCGTTAAATTCAAATGACTCCAGTTCTAAAATTTAAAAAAATATGTGACAGTATTAGAAAAAATCCGTTAAATTCAAATGTTTCGTGTTCCAAAGCAAAGTGAGCAAGTGTTTCCAAAGTTGTGTACACTGAACTGTAGTGTCTCTGATCGATCAGACAGTCGTAGCCGAAGCGGAGTGTAGATAATTAAGTATAAATAAATAAAAGTAATTAAGTATATTTTCAGTATCGTACTTGTTGTGATTTTAACCAAAAAAAAGAAGACCTCATACCTTCTTGTCATTTCATGTAAATATTTAAACTTGCCAACGAAGTGGAATAAAATCAACCTAGCTTAGATTTACACTGTCGTTGGTTAGTTGTAAAGACGGGGTTTCATTTAAGCGCCCAGCAGAGCATAAATAAAAATACTGGGCATTGTAATATTAAAATTATTACAACATCTAAAGATCGTCTGTAAATATTGAATCACCTTTGTATGAGCGCGTAAAGGAATCCCCTTCATAAAGAAGTTCTATAGATCACTAGCTTCAGACTAAAGACAGAATAAAATTAGGTCATTCTATAATGAAAGATGTGCCTTCGAATGTTTTATGAAGTAATTAGTGATAGCTTAGTTACCTGTTTGGCCTGTAAATTGTATTTAGTGTAAATATACGTATACACTAACGTTCAGTAGTCATTTGTACAGGTGAGGAGAAAAGTCGGATGAAAAGAAATGAAATCAGACCACTTTTTTAATTGTTTCCTACTTATGGACACAAAATATGGCCCGGATTCGCTAAGGTAGAAAAGGTCCATAATTAGGAAGCAAATAATAATATGAGTTGGTCCCGATGATGAATAAGACTTTCTCGGTAGCATATTATGAAGTAGTTTTGACAAGAGTGATTCTGAAACAATCTATGTAATTAACAATAATTAGGACATTTTGATAAAAATGTAAAACCCTTGTCTTGTAAAGAAAGTTTTCGGACTGGCTCCGCCATATCAGTTAAGATTATTTCGTAATAAAAGTATGAAAATTAATACAAGTTTCCATTCTCTGTTAACTTCTAAGTATTTTAATAAAAAATGAAGAGCATGACCTAATTTAAATTTACATATTTTACTAATATTTGGAAATCACACTATGTACGTATCGTTTTTTAAAATATTTTTCATTAAAATGATCTCATTGATGACCATTCCATTGTTTGTCGCCTTGAAGGTTAAAAAATTTCAAATCATGATTTTACAAAAACAATTTATTTTTATTATCGCGTAAAAGAAAATTGTCTTTATTTTTTAAATAAAAAATATAATTATATAAAAGTACATAAAAAATATGTTTGATTTAAAAGTTTACTTATTTAAAAAATGTAATAAGTATAATATTTTCTTTAAGAAAGAATAAAATGTTTCTTCTGTAAGCTATGGCCTAAATCTCCTTCATATTGGATCTTCAACATAGTGTGAAATAATTTTGCTCAGATGTGATTGATAGTTTTATTTAGCACTTCTATCATACTAATTGTATTATTTAGATGAACAAAAGGATGTGATTAGATTTGTAAATAATATTAATAAAAAAGAACAAATATGTTTTTTGTAGTTTTATTGAATTAATTATAAGACCCGGACCGTAACTATGTTGGATTCTGTACCTTATACCGGTTGGCTACTATTATTTTTATATTTTTTAATGTTTATTTATTTATTTATTTAAAATTTATGTACAAACGCCAGCACATCAAACTATCCGAAACTGTAAAATTTTCCCAATCAACTTTGAAACATATGCTTCATTCAGCGATAAAGCTAAAAATCTATTAAAGAAATTTGACAGATTGTAGTAGCTTGATTTGCTGGCGTCTGTACAATAGTGGTACATGGGCGGACTTAATGCAACTAGGCATTCTCTGCCAGTCAACCTTTAGGATAAAAAGATCATAATGAATAATAATCATAATAAAATAAATAATATAATTTATTTCTTATCTTCTTATTTAAATTAATATATTAAATTATAACTGCCTCGGAGGTCTCGGGTTCGATTCCCGGGTCGGGCAAAAAGTTCTATTGAGTTTTTCTATAAGGAATTTCTCAGTAGTAACCCGGAGTTTGGAAGTTCGCGGTGTAATACCTCGGAAAGTACGCTAAACCATTAGTCTCGGCTGTTATTTCGACATCTTTGACAACCGTTACGGATTACGTATTGCAAGATTCTAGGCTAATCTCTTTCTGTTGGGGTTGCAGGAATGGTCTAACGAGATAGATAGATGGAATATACTTTATTGTACAGCAATAATTGAATCACACTTAAATAACAATATTGTAAAAAAAATTGGTTACAATGGTGGTCTTATCGCTGAGAGCGATATCTTCCAGACAATCTTTGGAAAGACTACGAGCTTTAATTAAAAAGGAGGGCAACCTCATCAAAACAGAAAAACTATCAATATAATATATATATATATAATATATTGATAGTTAGACAATTCATAAGTATATAAAATATATAAATATATAATGTGTAATCATAAATTGGCAACCGAGCTTTTAAGAACAGCGAGCTCAGTCAAGCTTGTCTTACTGACGCCGGCAATCCATTCCACATCGCGCCCGGAACATAAGTGCAGTGAAGGAACAGGATGCGTTTTGAGTCAGTAGAAGTCTGACACTCCCTTCCATCCACCTTCCTTCCACCCAGAGAGGGAGAAACCATTAGATGATTTCTGACCACCCGTAATGACTAAATATCCAATGACAGCCGGGCGGAGCTAACGGCTCAACGTACTGCGGCGGGCGGAGCTAGCGTTGTAATAGCTCCTTGAAACATTAACGATATAAACAAAGTAGATTTTATAAAATCTCCAATCAAGTGCGTATACTGATGTTCTCCTAGCTATGCTACAGAATAGCCTGTATATTAAGGAGTCACAGTTACATCACATGCTATGTGATATTTGGGGCAATTATTCAAGTACTGCTGACAACTATCTCGCTGGTTTATTTCTTCAAATTGACCGTCAAGGATCATAATGCAATAAATTCATGATTTTTGAGGAAGACCAGTAGCTACTTGATGCAATTTTTGTGTATCCCTAATATAATGATATTAAATACACACAAAAATATAGAGCATCCTTAGGTAGGTATATTAACTTTTAACATCACATAAACCTCTGCAGAATAGAGCTTCTGTGTTCACTGTGACACATGTAGAGTCTACACCTACACAATCATAATCATAATCATCATTTATTGCATTCATGTAGTTTACAAGTTGTTACAAATAGGTTATATAGGTTTCATACATGAACCCTGCTAGGGCACAACGATATAAATAATTTAAAGTACTAGTGTCCATAATGAACAAACAACTCAAAAATTGATACTAAATTTAACATGAAGTAAATGTCACAGTCACAGTGTTAATACTAAAACAAACCACTTGAACAAAAATACTAAATTTAAAATTAAATAAATGTCACATTTTACAGAGTCACTAATAATAATAATAAAAAATCTGTGGCCCGGCTGTCAAACGGCTTGTCAAAAAATTTTTCTCGATTCTTTTTGAATAAATATTTAATAAAATAATAGTTCACCAAACCATGTTCCACCAAACAAAATGCGTTAAAAAAAAACCAAACTAACATAGAAATGCAGAACATGCCATTTTGATGAGAAAAACTCCTACACGAAGAATGAAAATAAGATGTTGACAAGACGCCGGGCACAAATACTACAATCCACACGCCCAACACCTGCGGAATCGTCGCTCAGCTCCGCCTCGCAGCCACCGGGACCTTCTCCAGCCGTGAGTCAAGAGATTCCGGCCGCTGCAGTTGCGTCGAGCTCGAGCGATGAGTACTTCTCGCCGCCGACGACACCACCACCTGCGCGTCGGCGAGGAAGAGGCCGCCCTCCGGCCAGCATG
Source organism: Tholera decimalis (assembly GCA_943138885.2). Lineage (NCBI taxonomy): Eukaryota > Metazoa > Arthropoda > Insecta > Lepidoptera > Noctuidae > Tholera > Tholera decimalis. The sequence goes on from OW964567.2 coordinate 36,345,190, forward strand.
AGACTTCGAGGCCCGCCGGCCTCTGATGGGGTCCCCGCTGCCGGTGGAAGTGTGCAGCGCATGCGATGGACTCAATCCATTAATGAGAACGTCATGCGCTCATACTATGGGGCTACAGAGGGGGGAACTAACCTGACTGCGTACCGTGGTCGGATGCTCTCTCTGTTTCAGGTACTTGAACCAGCTGTCAACATTTCGGCCCAACGACTGTCGGATCAGGTGCGGGTCATCCAGCGTAACCGTATGTTGGATGACGCCGTACTTGATAGACTACGCCTCGAATCACGGTGCAGCCGTGTCTCATCTGCTTCGCCACTGGCCGCGGTGCAACTACAACCCAGTATCTCACCGCGACCCGACCACGTCGGTGAAGATGATGATGACGAGGCTATAACCGTGAGTACCCAGTGCAGTGAACGATTGAGGAGTGCTTTGGAGTGTGCATTACGGGAGTATCGCTCCACACCGCCTGAGCTTAGACCTCGTCTGCCTCGTTTACCCATGCATAAGAAAAATAGGGCGCTAGTGTGTGCTCTAGATTCACTGCTGTCAAATTATTTTGACAATAGTGAAGACCTCACCGATACTCATTCGATCCTATACTGTGCAGCTGTAGCGGCTTGTCGGGTAGCTCATGTCAAGTTTCCAAAGACTGACAGAGTTATTCGACCAGCTGTACCAGCTTGGCAGGGCAGGATCGAACGTCGTATTGCTGAGGCTAGAGCACTCATTGGTAAACTTATCTGCTTCAGGCAGGGCAACACTCGTCCTAGAGTGATGCGCTTTGTGAGGCGGGCGTTTGCGGGGACTGATATCAGTCCTCGGGATTATCTGACCCGCGTCACAGAGCGTATCGACTTCCTGAAGCAGAAAGTCTATGCATGGGCAAATCGAATTCGTCGATATAAGCGGCGGGTGGAGCGATACACTCAGAATCGCACATTTCAAAGTAATGAAAGGTGGGTTTATAGGGCCTGGGAGCGACCTAACCAAGGTGTGACTGATACGTGCCTACCGAATGATGACGCCATGTGTTCGTTCTGGCGCAGCATCTGGTCGGTGCCTGTCAGCCACACCGAGGGTGACTGGATGAGTGAGATCAGGCGCACGTGCGATCTTATACCAGAAATGGGGGCAATTACGATCAGCCCCCAAGATGTAACCCGTGCAGTCCGTCCGTTATCCAACTGGAAATCCCCAGGGCCGGACGGGCTGCACAATTTCTGGATAAAATGGTTTCTAAGCTCGCACGCTCGCTTGGCCGCTCAGTTCCAGTCTGCCCTAGAGCTAGGATCGCTACCTCAATTCCTAACTACAGGAATAACCCACCTGCTCCATAAATCAGGCAGTACTTCGGAACCTAAAAATTATAGACCGATCACGTGCTTACCGACGGTCTATAAAGTTCTTACATCCATTCTGAGAGCCAAAATTAATAATCACATAGATACAAATTCAATCATGTCTGCTTCTCAGAATGGATGTAGGAACGGGTCCCGCGGTACTAAGGAGCTTCTCCTCATCGATATTGCCATAAACCAACAGGTTCGTCGTTCCCGAAGGAATCTGTCGACATGTTGGATAGATTATAAGAAGGCCTATGACTCGGTTCCACATACATGGCTCATGAAGGTGTTGGAGTTGTACAAAATAAATCCAATACTCCGCACTTTCCTTGAGTCATGTATGGGGCAATGGAAGACGGTCCTCTGCTATCCAGGATGTCGACAGATCCAGGAAAACAGCGAACCGATTAGGATTGAGCGTGGTATTTTTCAGGGCGACAGTCTGAGCCCACTGTGGTTTTGTCTGGCTCTCAACCCTCTCAGTACACTGCTGGAGGGTTCGGGGCAAGGCTACCAGTTGAGAAGAGGTGGTCAGGTCATATCACACTTGCTTTACATGGACGATTTGAAACTTTTTGCCCCCAGCAACTTGCAACTCATGGAGCTACTGAAGGTAACGGAAACCTTTAGTAGCGCCATCAGGATGGAATTTGGGGTGGACAAATGTGCGGTCATGCATGCAAAGCGAGGAGTGATTATGGAATCCGTGGGAACTCAACTCTCGGATTCCATACACCTAAGATCCCTCGGCTCAACTGAAACCTACAAGTATTTGGGTATGTCAGAGGCACTAGGCATCAATGTTGCTTATGTTAAACAGTCATTGAAGGAACGCTTCTTTGGCCGCCTGAATAAAGTACTGAATAGTCTTCTATCAGGCGGAAACAAGGTGCGTGCCTTCAATGGTTGGGTCATGCCAGTATTGATGTACTCTTTTGGCATACTCAAATGGACTCAGACTGAACTTGACGCCTTGGACAGGCGGGTCCGCACAACGCTGACTGCAAATCGAATGCATCACCCACGTTCATCGGTGATGAGGCTGTATATCCCGCGGAAGTGCGGGGGTCGTGGCTTTTTAAATGCAAAGACCCTGCACAACCACGAGGTATGCAGCCTTAGGGAATATTTCCTAGAAGCCGACGTGGGTATGCATCGAGATGTGGTAGCGGTGGACAAAGGCCTCACTCCGCTCTCCTTAGGTACCGAGAATTGGCGCAAACCTGTAGTATTAGATACTAATGACCGCAGAGAAGTATGGCAGAGCAAGGAGCTTCACGGACGCTATTACCGGGCCCTTCATGGGTCTGACGTAGATACGTTAGCGTCCGTAGCCTGGCTACGTTTTGGTGACCTCTTCGGGGAAACCGAAGGTTTTGTCTGTGCAATTATGGATGAAGTTATGATGACGAATAACTATCGGAAATATATTGTGAAGGATGGTACGGTAGACATATGTCGGGCATGTCACAAACCGGGAGAATCCATTCGTCACATTATCTCCGGTTGTTCTCGTCTGGCTAACGGAGACTATTTGCATAGACACAACCTTGTAGCTAGGATTATTCACCAGCAACTTGCGCTTAAATACAATCTTGTGGAATCAGAAGTACCATACTATAGGTATGTGCCCGACCCAGTTCTCGATAATGGCAATATTACACTATACTGGGATCGGTCTATCATTACTGACAGGACTATTGTTGCCAATAAGCCTGACATAGTGGTGATAGACCGATTAGAGCGTCGCACAATGATTGTTGATATAGCAGTCCCCCATGACGAGAACCTCGTGAAAGCTGAGATAGATAAAAAAAATAAGTATCTTGACCTGGCGCGCGAGGTTGTCGACATGTGGGATGTGGAGACAGCAATCATTGTGCCGATAGTCGTCTCAGCCAATGGCATAATAGCCAAGAGCCTCGACCAACATCTAAGGAGGCTCTCGTTGGGCAGCTGGATCAAGGGCTTGATACAGAAAGCAGTACTCCTGGAAACGGCGCGTATTGTGAGGAGGTTCCTCTCTATGGAGCCCTGACCACCGGTAGCTTGGACCCTGTTCCCGATACCGGTGGGCTACTATTTTTTATATTTTTAAATGTTTTTATTTTTTATATTAATATTTAAAAATGTAATTTATATGTACATAGATTTAATAAATATAATAATAATAAATAATAAAAAAAAATATAAAATAATCTGTGGCCCGGCTGTCAACCGGCTTGTCACAAAATTTTCTCGATTCTTTTTGAATAAATATTTAATAAAATAATAGTTCACCAAACCATGTTCCACCAAACCAAATGCGTTAAAAAAAAACAGAGTAACATAGAAATGCAGAACATGCCATTTTGGTAAGAAAAACTCCTACACGAATCAATATGAAAATAAGATGTTGACAAGACGCCGGGCACAAATACTACAATCCACACGCCCAACACTTAAGGAATCGTCGCTCAGCTCCGCCTCGCAGCCACCGGGACCTTCTCCAGCCGTGAGTCAAGAGATTCCGGCCGCTGCAGTTGCGTCGAGCTCGAGCGATGAGTACTTCTCGCCGCCGACGACACCACCACCTGCACGTCGGCGAGGAAGAGGCCGCCCTCCGGCCAGCATGGGACTTCGAGGCCCGCCGGCCTCTGATGGGGTCCCCGCTGCCGGTGGAAGTGTGCAGCGCATGCGATGGACTCAATCCATTAATGAGAACGTCATGCGCTCATACTATGGGGCTACAGAGGGGGGAACTAACCTGACTGCGTACCGTGGTCGGATGCTCTCTCTGTTTCAGGTACTTGAACCAGCTATCAACGTTTCGGCTCAACGACTGTCGGATCAGGTGCGGGTCATCCAGCGTAACCGTATGTTGGATGACGCCGTACTTGATAGACTACGCCTCGAATCACGGTGCAGCCGTGTCTCATCTGCTTCGCCACTGGCCGCGGTGCAACTACAACCCAGTATCTCACCGCGACCCGACCACGTCGGTGAAGATGATGATGACGAGGCTATAACCGTGAGTACCCATTGCAGTGAACGATTGAGGAGTGCTTTGGAGTGTGCATTACGGGAATATCGCTCCACACCGCCTGAGCTTAGACCTCGTCTGCCTCGTTTACCCATGCATAAGAAAAATAGGGCGCTAGTGTGTGCTCTAGATTCACTGCTGTCAAATTATTTTGACAATAGTGAAGACCTCACCGATACTCATTCGATCCTATACTGTGCAGCTGTAGCGGCTTGTCGGGTAGCTCATGTCAAGTTTCCAAAGACTGACAGAGTTATTCGACCAGCTGTACCAGCTTGGCAGGGCAGGATCGAACGTCGTATTGCTGAGGCTAGAGCACTCATTGGTAAACTTATCTGCTTCAGGCAGGGCAACACTCGTCCTAGAGTAATGCGCTTTGTGAGGCGGGCGTTTGCGGGGACTGATATCAGTCCTCGGGATTATCTGACCCGCGTCACAGAGCGTATTGACTTCCTGAAGCAGAAAGTCTATGCATGGGCAAATCGAATTCGTCGATATAAGCGGCGGGTGGAGCGATACACTCAGAATCGCACATTCTAAAGCAATGAAAGGTGGGTTTATAGGGCCTGGGAGCGACCTGACCAAGGTGTGACTGATACGTGCCTACCGAATGATGACGCTATGTGTTCGTTCTGGCGCAGCATCTGGTCGGCTCCTGTCATTCACACTGAGGGTGACTGGATGAGTGAGATCAAGCGCACGTGCGATCTTATACCAGAAATGGGGGCAATTACGATCAGCCCCCAAGATGTAACCGGTGCAGTCCGTCCGTTATCCAACTGGAAATCTCCAGGGCCGGACGGGCTGCACAATTTCTGGATAAAATAATATAATAATAAATAATAATATTTTTATTGCATCCAAAATTTACAATTAATATACATTGGTCAATAAATCAAAAGATTACATAAATGTTAAAACTAATGCTTAGGTATATATAATTGATTTACATCTATTATTTATTTACTTTTAAATTAAATCACCTGTACTTAAAATACCTCTTAACGGCTTGCCTGAGCTAGGTTAAACCTGTGTTTCAGGCTGTCGCTAATAATGTTTTTTATTGCAGGAACAATTATTATTTGTAAAACTAGTCTAAACAAGAACAATTATACAATAAATGTTTATTAACTAAAGGAATATGGATACATTATATAAAATTCAAAATAGAAACTAATCACATAAAATTATTTTAAAATTTGTAACAAGTTCTCAGTGTCTGCATAATTAAGCTTAGCTAAATATTCCGATAACATGATACTGCATTTTTGTAATTTTTGCTATGTATGTCTATTATCTTATTAATTTTATTATATAAAAAAGGTCCTAAAAATATGTAAAATCTATAAACAAAAGCATGTCTAGTTTGTGGCCGAGTACAGACCAGGTCTTTCCTTCTCTTGACTGATGGTGCTGGGTTAAAAGGTAGATCAGTATGCTGTTTTAGTAAGGTGTGGAGTATAAATAATTGACGAACTGTTAGTACTTTGCATGCCACGTAAAGCTGATGTGTTGGAAATAAAAAAGGACGAAAGGTGGCTACCTTTAGAATAGCTCTTTGAGCACGTTCTAGAGGAAGTAAGATGGTTTTTGCGGCACCACCCCAAGCAATTATGCAGTAGGTAAGTATGGATTGAACTAAAGCTAAGTATACCTGTTTTATTAAGTTATAGTCTGTAATGTAACGTAAGTTTTTAAATATATATATTAATTTACGTACTCTATTGCATAATAAGTCGATGTGCTTACGAAAATTTAGGTTAGGGTCAAGAGTGACACCTAAATATTTCATATTGTCTGTTTTCTCTAAAGTGGAACAAGTACATGCAAGGTCAGCGTTGTAGGTTGTGCATCTATGTGCGTAAATGTTTTGATTAGTAATTAGTTTGTTGTTATTCTTCATTGAAAATATGATATATTTAGTTTTATCTCTATTTAAGGTTAGAATATTATTATAAAGCCAATTTGATACGATATTAAATCCCGACTGAGCGTGTTCATAGACCTCTTCTCTTGTTTTTGCTGAGAATACCAGAGCCGTATCATCCGCATATGAAATAATGGTACCGTTTTGGAGATTTAGGTTGCACAGGTCATTTATATAAATTAGAAATAGTGTCGGACCCAAAATTGACCCTTGTGGTCAATGGTTTCTAAGCTCGCACGCTCGCTTGGCCGCTCAGTTCCAGTCTGCCCTAGAGCTAGGATCGCTACCTCAATTCCTAACTACAGGAATAACCCACCTGCTCCATAAATCAGGCAGTACTTCGGAACCTAAAAATTATAGACCGATCACGTGCTTACCGACGGTCTATAAAGTTCTTACATCCATTCTGAGAGCCAAAATTAATAATCACATAGATACAAATTCAATCATGTCTGCTTCTCAGAATGGATGTAGGAACGGGTCCCGCGGTACTAAGGAGCTTCTCCTAATCGATATTGCCATAAACCAACAGGTTCGTCGTTCCCGAAGGAATCTGTCAACATGTTGGATAGATTATAAGAAGGCCTATGACTCGGTTCCACATACATGGCTCATGAAGATGTTGGAGTTGTACAAAATAAATCCAATACTCCGCACTTTTCTTGAGTCATGTATGGGGCAATGGAAGACGGTCCTCTGCTATCCAGGACGTCGACAGATCCAGGAAAACAGCGAACCGATTAGGATTGAGCGTGGTATTTTTCAGGGCGACAGTCTGAGCCCACTGTGGTTTTGTCTGGCTCTCAACCCTCTCAGTACACTGCTGGAGGGTTCGGGGCAATGCTACCAGTTGAGAAGAGGTGGTCAGGTCATATCACACTTGCTTTACATGGATGATTTGAAACTTTTTGCCCCCAGCAAATTGCAACTCATGAAGCTACTGAAGGTAACGGAAACCTTCAGTAGTGCCATCAAGATGGAATTTGGGGTGGACAAATGTGCGATCATGCATGTAAAGCGAGGGGAGATTATGGAATCCGTGGGAACTCAACTCTCGGATTCCATACACCTAAGATCCCTCGGCTCAACTGAAACCTACAAGTATTTGGGTATGTCAGAAGCACTAGGCATCAATGTTGCTTATGTTAAACAGTCATTGAAGGAACGCTTCTTTGGCCGCCTGAATAAAGTACTGAATAGTCTTCTATCAGGCGGAAACAAGGTGCGTGCCTTCAATGGTTGGGTCATGCCAATATTGATGTACTCTTTTGGCATACTCAAATGGACTCAGACTGAACTTGACGCCTTGGACAGGCGGGTCCGCACAACGCTGACTGCAAATCGAATGCATCACCCACGTTCATCGGTGATGAGGCTGTATATCCCGCGGAAGTGCGGGGGTCGTGGCTTTTTAAATGCAAAGACCCTGCACAACCGCGAGGTATGCAGCCTTAGGGAATATTTCCTAGAAGTTGACGTGGGTATACATCGAGATGTGGTAGCGATGGACAAAGGCCTCACTCCGCTCTCCTTAGGTACCGAGAATTGGCGCAAACCTGTAGTATTAGATACTAATGACCGCAGAGAAGTATGGCAGAGCAAGGAGCTTCACGGACGCTATTACCGGGCCCTTCATGGGTCTGACATAGATACGTTAGCGTCCGTAGCCTGGCTACGTTTTGGTGACCTCTTCGGGGAAACTGAAGGTTTTGTCTGTGCGATTATGGACGAAGTTATGATGACGAATAACTATCGGAAGTATATTGTGAAGGATGGTACGGTAGACATATGTCGGGCATGTCACAAACCGGGAGAATCCATTCGTCACATTATCTCCGGCTGTTCTCGTCTGGCTAACGGAGACTATTTGCATAGACACAACCTCGTAGCCAGGATTATTCACCAGCAACTTGCTCTTAAATACAATCTTGTGGAATCAGAAGTACCATACTATAGGTATGTGCCCGACCCAGTTCTCGAAAATGGCAATATTACACTGTATTGGGATCGGTCTATCATCACTGACAGGACTATTGTTGCCAATAAGCCTGACATAGTGGTGATAGACCGATTAGAGCGTCGCACAATGATTGTTGATATAGCAGTCCCCCATGACGAGAACCTCGTGAAAGCTGAGATAGATAAAAAAAATAAGTATCTTGACCTGGCGCGTGAGGTTGTCGACATGTGGGATGTGGAGACAGCAATCATTGTGCCGATAGTCGTCACAGCCAATGGTTTAATAGCCAAGAGCCTCGACCAACATCTAAGGAGGCTCTCGTTGGGCAGCTGGATCAAGGGCCTGATCCAGAAAGCAGTGCTCCTGGAAACGGCGCGTATTGTGAGGAGGTTCCTCTCTATGGAGCCCTGACCACCGGTAGCTTGGACCCTGTTCCCGATACCGGTGGGCTACTATTTTTTATATTTTTAAATGTTTTTATTTTTTATATTAATATTTAAAAATGTAATCTATATGTATATATATTAAATAAATGGAATAATAATAATAAAGTACTGAATAGTCTTCTATCAGGCGGAAACAAGGTGCGTGCCTTCAATGGTTGGGTCATGCCAGTATTGATGTACTCTTTTGGCATACTCAAATGGACTCAGACTGAACTTGACGCCTTGGACAGGCGGGTCCGCACAACGCTGACTGCAAATCGAATGCATCACCCACGTTCATCGGTGATGAGGCTGTATATCCCGTGGAAGTACGGGGGTCGTGGCATTTTAAATGCAAAGACCCTACACAACCGCGAGGTATGCAGCCTTAGGGAATATTTCCTAGAAGCCGACGTGGGTATGCATCGAGATGTGGTAGCGGTGGACAAAGGCCTCACTCCGCTCTCCTTAGGTACCGAGAATTGGCGCAAACCTGTAGTATTAGATACTAATGACCGCAGGGAAGTATGGCAGAGCAAGGAGCTTCACTGGCGCTATTACCGGGCCCTTCATGGGTCTGACGTAGACACACTAGCGTCCGTAGCCTGGCTACGTTTTGGTGACCTCTTCGGGGAAACCGAAGGTTTTGTCTGTGCGATTATGGACGAAGTTATGATGACGAATAACTATCGGAAATATATTGTGAAGGATGGTACGGTAGACATATGTCGGGCATGTCACAAACCGGGAGAATCCATTCGTCACATTATCTCCGGTTGTTCTCGTCTGGCTAACGGAGAATACTTGCATAGACACAACCTCGTAGCCAGGATTATTCACCAGCAACTTGCTCTTAAATACAATCTTGTGGAATCAGAAGTACCATACTATAGGTATGTGCCCGACCCAGTTCTCGAAAATGGCAATATTACACTGTATTGGGATCGGTCTATCATCACTGACAGGACTATTGTTGCCAATAAGCCTGACATAGTGGTGATAGACCGATTAGAGCGTCACACAATGATTGTTGATCTAGCAGTCCCCCATGACGAGAACCTCGTGAAAGCAGAGATAGATAAAAAAAATAAGTATCTTGACCTGGCGCGCGAGGTTGTCGACATGTGGGATGTGGAGACAGCAATCATTGTGCCGATAGTCGTCACAGCCAATGGCATAATAGCCAAGAGCCTTGACAAACATCTAAGGAGGCTCTCGTTGGGCAGCTGGATCAAGGGCTTGATCCAGAAAGCAGTACTCCTGGAAACGGCGCGTATTGTGAGGAGGTTCCTCTCTATGGAGCCCTGACCACCGGTAGCTTGGACCCTGTTCCCGATACCGGTGGGCTACTATTTTTTATATTTTTAAATGTTTTTATTTTTTATATTAATATTTAAAAATGTAATTGATATGTACATAGATTAAATAAATGAAATAATAATAAAAACACTTAAACAAGGATACTAAATTTAACATGAAATAAATATGAAATAAATGTCACAGTCACAATTGGTCAAATTTCCATTCATAAATTTAAATATAATAAATTAGAGCTTAGATAAAAATAGTCAATAATAGTATGTCAAAATTGTATGTGCTGTGTATGCATTGTGTACATGTATGAATTTCAATGTCAAAGTTTACTTATCGTCAAAGAATTCCTTTAGAGTGTAATATGATTTTAATGTAAGGTATTTTTGGAGACTGTTTTTGAATTTATTTTCGTACTCTATGTCCTTAATTGAGTTTGGAAGCCTATTATATATTTTAACGCACATGGCTAAAGGTCCTGAATGGAACATAGTTAATTTAGAGCTTGGTAAGGCTAATTCATTTTTGTTTTGGCGTCTAGCACTGCGATGTTGTGGGCGAAGGTCCTTAGTGAGCGGGAATAGCGACTGGTGTTTTCTTACGAACTTGCTTACTTCTAAAATGTAGATACCATATAAAATGTAGATACACTACAAGCACCTAAGGTAGTAGGTTTATTGACAAAGTATACTGACGTATATTTCCTTGGAGTCTCATCTCGATTGTCTTACGAGCTCTCGTTAGTAAAAAGAGATATGTATCAATTGTACTTTAGCTTTTCTTTCATACGCCTCAGCGAGTCCTTGAAAAGAAAGAAACAATAGAACCATGTCGTCGCCTGTACTACAAAGATATCGTACATTAACATTATTATCTTAGAAAGAAGAATAATTAGGTACCAAAAATGTGGATTCGTACATTCGATGACTGTTTTACCTTAGACGTAATACAAATTCAGGGAGTTTATAAAGGTTTGGTAGGTATTTTTTTAAACAATAAAATATAGCATTAAGTATATAAATATAAAAACGTAATCAGCTTTTTATTTCCTAATACTTTCAACGTCCCTAGGTTGTATCTAAGTTTGTATTTGACTTTTTTAAACGAATATAAATTGATTACAATTTTTTAATCATTTTGCATGTTACTAAGTTAAGTGAGCATCTACTCATCTGTTTACCCAACCATAATGCTTGGCTATTTTGTCTTTCCCAACTATGTATTTTGAAGTCGGGTACCAGTCTAACCAGATATATAATAATAATAATAATATTTATTTGCTAAAAACATGGTAGGTATAATAGTAATAGGTGATACAAAATTTCTAAAGAGGTACAACATGTTTTGCTTGTAACAAGCGTGCAATTTATTTGTACATTTGTGATTAATGTAAGTACAGAGTTGTTTAATACTTAGAAATCATATAGAAAATAATAAGATGGCCTTCCTTTCCTAAACTAGGCAGAAAACCTGTCTGTATCTTAGGAAAGAGAGCCCTTATAATGGATCTAAGTTGGTGTTACACAAAAATATCGGTGCGTGCAGTGGGCGAACAAAGTATGTACATTGATACATTAAATAATAAAATTAAAAAAAAAATAGTTATATATATGTCTCTCTGTGTGTGCGTCTGATATTTGTGTGTGCTTGTGTGTGTCAGTTTGTGAGCGCACGCGCGCGTGTGTATGTGTGTGTGTGTGCGTGTATCTGAGAGTGAATTTGTGGGTGTGTGTTTATGGGGGAGTGAATTTGCGTGTGTGTGTTTGATTGATTGTTTTTAAGCCTATTGTGTGTGTAAACCTATTTGACTTTACTGTACAGTGGTTATAAGCTCCTCGGCATCACAATATAGTAATAATAGAGTTTTAAATGGATCGACTTCCTATCTAACCTACAAAACCCAGTACCTAGCTGAGTAGCACGAAATCCCTTGGCAAGATTGGTGTCAGATTTTCTGACTTCTGACTTCTGACTACCCGTAACGATGGACAAAGATGTAATGAAGGTTTCTTAGCTTGTTTTTTCGAGATACGGAGGAACCAAACCGAGTCATCATCGGACTACACGACAAACGGCGATGCGCCATCGTTACATGGTGCATACGCACAAAACGTTTTGGGAATACTTTCATTGTGCGTACGGCTAAGGAGTAGGATTCCCTGCCAGAGTCTGTGTTTCCCGATAGCTATAACCTAGGAGTCTTTATGTCAAGAGTGAATAGGTTACTTTTAGGTAAGCGTGCTCCGTCTTCGACCACATCATCAGGTGAGATGGTGGTCAAACGCAAACCTATTATCAAAAAACCATGCCACGGTAAATATGTAGCCAGCCACGAGCTATTCACCACATAAACGCTAGAAACCATTAGGTCAGAGTGTCAGACGCGACCGTATCAGTAGGTACCAAAAATATTTCCATTAAAGCAAAATGTTTTAAATCTGCAAAGACGTGAAAGTAATTGTTGTTTTCTTTATACGTTTTAAAAGCTGCAAGTGCTGCAACTAGTAATGAATAGTAGATTAGTAGCCAAGGGCTGTAAGGCATCAATTGCAGCCCGAGATATTTCGACACGCCCTATCAACAATGTCGGATCTGAAAATATGCAACTTTCCAGCAGAGCAGTTTAAAGTTTAAAAAGCATGATAAAAATGTTATTTTATGGATTACGATTTTGAATTTTGGAATGAGTATCATATATCCAATATCCATATATATAATCGTAATCCATAAAATAAATTTTTTATCATGTTTCTAAACTTTAAACTGCTCTGCTGGAAAGTTGCATATTTTCAGATCCGACATTGTTGATAGGGCGCACGGTGGGCTGAAAAACGGCTTTCATAGACTTAGGCATTTTATTTTGCAAGTGCCAGTTTTTGTGCCGGATATCACTTCTATTTGTTATAACAATATACAAAAATGACACCAGAATTGATTCTGCACAAAAACGAAGGAATTATAATTTTTTTACGAAAATTTTGTATGGAGCTAGTATGAAAAATCGAAATATCTCTGAAACGGCAGCGATAACCGTAATATCCTTATAGGAGGTTTTAGTACTAATTATTTATGATTTTTTGACATACGTTACATAATGGTTGTAGATGCCTTTTTTTTTTAAATCGTCAAAATATTTTTATTTATTTTTACATATTAAACGTTCCTTTTAGTGTTTAAGTTGAAGAATTCAGAGCTTTAACAACTCTTAACATAAAATAGCATCACCCCTATAGACCTGAAGGACTAGACAGAGGTGTGTAGTATCTTGTTGATCTTGTAAGATTTCCAACAATACCAAATAGTTGAATATCAGTGTCAAAGTGCCCATGCTGTCGCTTCTTTTAGAAAGATAGGGGAATGAAATTGTTAATTGATCATACCCTAAAAGTATGATTACAGCATAACCGGACACATAATAATATCGACACAAAAGGAATTTTAAAACCTTGCATACGTTCAAAATACAAAATAACATATTGTGTAGTCATCTAATGAGTCTGATGACAAGTAATTAAGTAATTAGAATGATGGTTGTAGTCTTCTGATTCTAATGAGCCTATTAAGTGATTAAATGATTTGAAATATCTCGCAACAATACCAACTAAGAACTGCATTCACCTTTTTATAATTAGTGAGCTAATGTGATTTGCTAATGTTGATTAGTTCTACTATGAGTTCTACGAAATGTTTTTGACGATTATAAATTTTTATTATCATATCTTTTATAACTTTAATGAGGGTAGTTAACTAATTATTGACTTTATACAATAAAAGGGCTATAATTTTGTTCCATAATTTAGATTGTTCACAACCGTGTAACTGCTAACACTAAAACTATTTGCTTTGCGACTACAAAATCTTAGAATGGAAAGTTTAATCACCAACTTAGATTTGTTTGTTCTTCTAAAAAGTGAGTGTCCTTCATTTAATCATGAAGTATTGTTTAGTGCAATTGTGTCCCGCATAGGCGATTGCCTTTCTGCCGAAGATCAAGTAACTCTCAAAGAATTTTGCCGGAGATTCACGCGAGCTGCTTTAAACAGGTGGCAGAAATCTAAACGATTCTTTGATAAGTTTAGAAATACGTACGGAGAGTGGTTGCAAGCAAATATTGATTGGCCGAGTTGCGTGCAAACTTTAATAAATCAAGAACCAACTGTTGATGAGATACCAAGAGCACGCTCAGTCTCTCCAGAACCTTCGACATCATCGACTGTTGGAACAATGACAAAAGGGTCCCGAAAACCATTCAAAGATCTGGGAAGCAAACAGAAAAAGAGAAGATCTAGTGAGCACATAGGCGAGGATTCCTGTGAATTGGCATATGCAGCTGCAGCACGTTTAAAAGAAGAAGGTTATGAAGATATCGCATCTGTAATCAATTATATGATCAAAAATCCAGAAGCTGCCGTTAAAATCAAGGAAAGCATTAAGAAAACAGTAATATTTACACCAGAGAAAGCACTTGGATTGCTTCTTTCACTTAAGCTTTCAAAGTGGCAATATATTACGTTGCGAGAGACTGCCATTCGGGAAGGTGCTAAGGATATTTACCCATCCTACTATAAACTGCAACAAACTAAGCTTGCATGCTACCCTCCTAATCAATCAGTATCAGTTACGGATTCATCAGCTAGAATTACACTTCAAGCTTTACTTGACATCACGGTGAAGCGGATTCTTCAAAGTCTTTCTGATAATGTGGAAAATAAGCAGTTAAAGCTGATATCGAAGTGGGGATTTGATGGTGCTTCCAATCAAAGCCGATACAAGCAGAAAATGGACGGCGAGCATGATGATTCAAGCATTTTCATGACCTCCTTGGTGCCACTGAAACTGACAGATGGAGATAATACTATATGGACAAACCCGAAACCATGCTCAACTTTTTATTGTCGTCCGGTTCAGTTCACTTTTGTAAAAGAAAGCCATGCAGTTGTCATTGATAACAAAAGAAAAATGGATGAGGAAATTGAGGCCCTTAACCCCACAGAGTGCATTAATAGTAACAGGGTGACTCATAAACTAATGATGACAATGATCGACGCAAAAGTCTGCACGTACCTTTCTGAAGCTAGATCAAATGCATCATGCTACCTGTGCTTAGCAAAACCAACAGAAATGAACCACTTAGATGCTGTAACATCAAAAACTGTGTGTTCTGACATATATGAATTTGGCCTATCATCCCTACATGCCCGTATAAATTGCATGGAATGTCTTGACTTCAAACAGTGGGCAGCAAGAAGTAATGAGCATAAAGATATGTTACAAAACAGAAAAAAAAAACATTCAAAATAAATTTAAAGAGGAGCTCAATCTGTTAATTGATATAGTAAAACAAGGCTCGGGAACTACCAATGACGGGAATACCGCAAGGAAGTTTTTCGAGTTTCCCAATAAAACTGCAGCTATTACTGGGTTGGATCAAAACCTGATAAAAAGATTTGCTGTTATTTTGCAAGCAATAACATCTGGTGAGAAGATCGATGTCATCAAATTTAAAGATTTTGCTCGCAAAACAGCAGAAAAGTACGTGGAATTATACGACTGGTACTACATGTCATCAACCGTACATAAACTATTAATACACGGAGCTGACATAATCGAAAAAAATGATATTGTCCCGATTGGGACTCTCTCGGAAGAAGCCTCAGAGTCTCGAAACAAAGATTTTAGGAGGTTCCGGGAACATCATTCGCGGAAAAGAAGCAGGCAAGATTCTAATCAAGATATCCTAAATATGCTTGTTGTTTCTTCGGATCCTTTTCTAAGTGCACAAAGGCCGAAGTTAGATGCCAAAAGGAAGACAACCTTTTTTGCTGAAACTCTTGACCTAATACAGTTTCCGGAAACTGAGTTCGAGTTTGTAGGTATATCCGATCTGGATTCTGACTCGGAATTGGAGTCCGACAACGAAAGTTGTAAAGAAAATTTGTAAAATTTAATTATTTTTCTTTATGTTCTTTTGTTATTTATGTTAGTTTATTGTACCAATATGTTTAGTTAATAATTTCATAAATTATAGTTTCAAATATGTATTTTGTATAATTGAATTTATTAGATATTATTTTTGTTACTTCTGTTTTATTTAAATTACCTATCAATAAAAAGTTTATATACAGTCTTTTTTTTCACATATTCTTAATATTTGGGGAAAAAGCATGCTTCCTAACGATGTTCTTAACTTTGACACAGTTCATGGATCGTTTTGAACAGTTTCATATGTTAAAATAAATAATGTTAGTAGGATTTACCCCTATAAGGATATTATTATTATTATGTGTCCGGTTATGTTGTAATCATACTTTTAGGGTATGATCAATTAACAATTTCATTCCCCTATCTTTCAAAAAGAAGCGACAGCATGGGCACTTTGACACTGATATTCAACTATTTGGTATTGTTGGAAATCTTACAAGATCAACAAGACACTACACACCTCTGTCTAGTCCTTCAGATCTATAGGGGTGATGCTATTTTATGATAAGAGTTGTTAAAGCTCTGAATTCTTCAACTTAAACACTAAAAGGAACGTTTAAATATGTAAAAATAAATAAAAATATTTTGACGATTTAAAAAAAAAAAAGGCATCTACAACCATTATGTAACGTATGTCAAAAAATCATAAATAATTAGTACTATAACCCCCTATAAGGATATTACGGTTATCGCTGCCGTTTTAGAGATATTTCGATTTTTCATACTAGCTCCATACAAAATTTTCGTAAAAAAATTATAATTCCTTCGTTTCTGTGCAGAATCAATTCTGGTGTCATTTTTGTATATTGTTATAACTAATAGAAGTGATATCCGGCAAAAAAACTCGCACTTGCAAAATAAAATGCCTAAGTCTATGAAAGCCGATTTTCAGCCCACCGTGGGGCGTGTCGATTTAGGCGCTCGTGCGCCTATAGTTCGAGGGTGCAATTGATGCTTACACCCGAGCTAACTACTCTGCGTTACATCTCGATTGTGAGGTATAACGAAATAACCAAATAACGAAAACTATTCAGCTTTCAAAAAATGAAACATCTTACTCAAGAGATGATCCGCAACCATCAACTTCTGCTGAAGAAAGCTTCATCCCGTCAAATTTTATCCATGACCAACAAATATCACAATCTCAAACTATTAACATACCCAAAAAACAACTGTCCCTAAAATTTGAAAATTCGAATATGAGAGATGTAAAACCATTTTCGTACCACTTGCTCAAAAAAGTGACATTCTATGCCACAAAAAGCGAACATAACAATAGTCATTTTTAATCTGTGAAAACAGGGAAAGAAAATTGTACTGAATTTCATTCATCCTCTAGGGGGAGAATGTGATTTAAATTTGGAATACTTACCGAAATTTATACTGAACTACATCTGTGTTTACACCATTGAGTTTGTATACAACGTATAATTTAAAGGTATATACATACCAAGTGCATGGCTTCTTTGGATGATAACAAACGATATGGCAAGGGTTTTGTAATCCTAAGTCTACGTGTGTAGAACTTATTACAAATTCCAATACACAATACCAGAGACCGAATTTTTCAAATTAAAAAGAACGAAAAGAATTATCGTGTTGTTGGCAAGTGACGTGGAAAGTTATTGACCCTCGTAGTGCTGTGACACGTTTTTTATGATTGGTATTCAAGAAATATATGAAACCAATAATTTGGTATCAATTCTTTGAGACAGTTATTTTGTGCTGAAACTGTGCATAGAGACTCCATACCAGATGTTGTCTTCAGCCCTTTTGGATAGATATGGGGTTTCCGTTACACGTTGTATAAAGCATTATACATCTTTTTGAAAAAGGAATACGCATTTATTATGCAGTTATGATTATTAAATAAAATTACGAAAACCGACGAGGCCGTATGAGCTTGATACCTTTGATTTCCGAAAAAAAAAATTAGTCTAGGAATTTGCCGCGTTGTTGTTTTCTTCAAATACATAAACGTTAAGTTTATTTCAATTTATTTTTATAAATAAGTTAATGTTCTAAAAATGCTTTTCTCATATTATTATTGTGTTAATTTTTTCGCTAATGGTACGAAAAGTAGAGTATTTTCCTCGGTGATAAAGCTGTCTTAGTCTTGGGTGAACTTAAATCCCTCGCTACACTCAGAACGCTCGGGAGTAAACCTCGAGTCCTTCGTTACGCTCGCGATTTAAATCGTCACCCGCGACAGAAGACACTGCTTTATCCCCTTGGTTAATAATCTACTATTAACAAACAAAATTAAATTCTTATCATCAAGACATACGCATTCGTTCTTTATTAGGCTTCATATCTTTACATTTAAATAAAATTTAAGAGTATGTCTGTTATTTCAAAGTAACTGTGTTTTCTTAAGTACTTATAGTTATTTTATACGATACTAAGACCACATTATTTTGAAGTTTTGCCTGTCTGTCTCTCTTTCTGTTTGTCCGGGCTAATCTCTTTGTCGTGTTAACCAATTTTAAAGAAAGATACAAGAGGTTATATACTCCGTAGGCTACTTTTTATTTATTCTTTTAATTCTTTCAGGATCAGAATCTACATGGGAAAACCATGTAGGTAATATTGACTCGTGCAAACGAAGTTACGGGCACAGCTGGTCAAAACCTTGCCAGTTTTGCGGGACTATTCTAACAAGATACTGTGGCCACGGAACGCAAGGGTAACTGAAATAACAGGGTCACACACGCTCCACCCATAGCAGAAGGAGTTACTTGATGAATTTGCCGCTGAAAAAAAAACAAGTCCAGAAATAAAACTCTTTTAAAGAGAGCTTTAAGTATCGGTAATATCTATGTCCTACATTCTAGCCTATAGTTGAGCTCGGAAGTTACTGCCAAGAAGTCGTATTAAACTTGTTTATATAACAAGTTTATTACAAATGGCTGAGTTTCGTGCAACCAGCAAAAATATATTACGTTGTAAGTTTTGAACAGAAAACATATTTTATTTCGGCCGGCTCTGGAAATGCTATTTATTTGTGATATTCTTTGAATCGCTGGAATTCTTGACAAAAAATTGTGGTGGATAAGATAAGATAAGATACTTTATTTTGCAAATATGGGTAGTACAATAACATGTGGTGTAAGGGTACAATGTGAGTTCAGCCATATTTTACCAAAAGGCATGCAAAGGTGGAGCTTTAGTTTTCGTTTAGAATGACACAGTTTTTACTAGTAACTTCTGCCCTCGTCTTTGCTCGCGTGACGGTAGTCACGTGAAGTTTTTTTTTCTGCAAAACAAAAGTATTTTAGTCACTAATAATGTAGCTTAATATTGGTGAAAAAATTTTGAAATCGGTTCAGTAGTTTATGTATTCATCCAATTTATTTATTTATTAAAAATTTATGCAACACAAAGTGTCGAATCCGGACTGAATTCCATAGGAATTCTCTACCAGTCATCCACGAGTGGTAAAGAGATAACATGGCAGATGCATAAAAAATAAGCTAAGTTGATCATATATTCAAAGTTAAAGCTTTATAACAAGTATATATTATATACATTTGTAACTGGAGTAATATTTATTTAATCAATAATGGAATATACACTTAAATAAAAACCTGGAGACCTTGGGATCGTGGGGTCCGAGTGCTCGCAAATTATTTAAAGAGCTATCCAGGCGCCTAGTTGACACTTTGCGTGACCCAAAGGCTGGCTTTTACCTTAGACAGCGGTTAAGCATTGCCAAACTGCGTGGCAATGCAGCCAGTCTTTTAGGAACATTACCAGTGGACAGCGATGCGCACGAATTTCTGGACGCCTCTTTTTTTCTAATATATAAAAAGTAAAATAAAACTGACCTACATAATTCCAATCCAATTCATTGCAAACAAGCAAAACATTAAAGCCTACCTCCTAATAATATTATTGTAGATATAGTACACTACAACTATTATTAGATGATTTTTAAATGCTCAACTCATTAGTTTTTAACACTTAGATGAGGAGCTTACCTACAGGTGAAAATTTGGCTTGCCACCCAATTTTTGTATGGTAATATAGAGTGAAAAGTCTCCATTTATAATAAATCACAATAACCATTTATGATATCTGTGTATAGAACCAGAGTCTGGCTTCAAAACTACTTACTCAGAACCTTCATCCCTTGCATTTTAACCTTCCTAATTTGTTTACCGAAACAATACCCAAACCCCGAATACTACCGTCCATTTTGTTTCATTTATAAACATTTAAACCCAACGTCCGTTCACGTCCAATGTGTTTAAGGAGATATACTCCATTACACGCTCAATTAAGTCCTACCACGATGCAATCCTATGCGGGAGAGAGGGGAGGTTGTGTGCTCACTGGCAAATTGTTCAAAGTGAGTCACGCTGTGTTGTACAATTACGCTAGGTCGAGAGCTAGGAAAAGTTTTGATTCCATGCTAAGAGTGGATCGTTTTAAAGTATTTTTGCGATAGGCAAAAATTATGCCCATGAGAGACCGTGACAAAGCGATCACAATTGTTAACTTGCTCTATAAAAAAACTATTTAGCAAAAAATAGAACCGACTTCCATATAAAAACACTACAAAGGCAAAAATAACTTTAATTTCGGAATGCGGTGTCAAAAACGAAAATATATACAAAACTAAAGACACCGCCTTCCGAAATTAAAGTTATTTTTGCCTTTGTAGTGTTTTTATATGGAAGTCGGTTCTATTTTTTGCTAAAAAGTTTTTTTTTCACGCTTTTTAGTGGGTCGGTTAGTAATTTATCTAGTTACAAAAGCCAAAATGTCAACTACTTATCACTTTTTACAAAATATTGCTTTTCTCGGTGCAGAGCCGTTAATTTTTGAGGAGTTCTCCTGGTACATCACCATTAGCTCTACTTCACCATATGCATTGTGACGGGCATAATCTAATCGCAATCAACGAAATACTTATTATTGAGTTGTTTCGGTGGCCATCTGGGGTCTTCATCATCAGTTCTACTTCCTCAAATGGTGCTTTTCGAGAGCAACTGCACAAGGTACTATAAGAAATACCCAAAACGCTATAGGTGTGCCTATAATATTTGAAGAGTACCCTCGATTTCTCCATGATCCCATCATCAGATTCAAACGTGACGACAATGTGACCAACTAGAAAGTATACCCTTTCAAACAAAAAAAGAATTTTCCAAATCGGTCCAGCCATCTCCGAGTTATGAGGTAACATACATAAAAAAAAAGTTCAAGACGAATTGTAAACCTCCTTTTTTTGAAGTCGGTTAAAAAGCTTCATCATCTTCCATTCTCGTCTAACCTATGCAGCTGAGAGCTAGTATTTTACATGACCAGACTTCCTATCTGACCTCTACATCCCAGTAGCTGAGTAACTCGATACCCTTTGGCCAAACTAGTGTCAGATGTTCTGGCTTTTAACAACCGTAACGTGTCAAAGATGCACAAGTGACTCCCCGAGCCAACGATCTAATGTACTTTCTGAGGCTCCGAAGAATCTCTATACTTTAAGCATGCAATACATGTTGGCCGAGCGTTGGCGTCGAGTCGAGTAAAGGCCAATACCAACATGTAGACAGTATATTTGCCTTGTCTTGCTATCGCTCGGTGTCACTTGCCTAGTTGGCCGAGTGGAGGCCAGCGCCAACGTGTATAGAGCTCATTTGGTGCAACTTGTCTTCGCTCGCCGTTGCTCGTGATCACTTGCCTCACTTCGGATCGGTGTCGGTTTTTGGTCACAAATCAAAGGCGCTCGCCTGCGCTCGGCCAACGTGTGGGTAGCTCTACAGACCCTCTTCTACATTGGTCGTCTGCATTGGCGTTTGACGAACTTGTCGAACGTGTGGACATTATTCCTTGCCTTGTACCTATTTGCCAACGCTCGCGTTGGCCTACGCTCGGCCAACATGTATTGCAGGCTTTAAGATGATCACACAGCCACGGGCCAACCTCTGCAAGCATTGCTTGACCTTGCAAATTGCCTCGTGCTGCTATTATAATTTAGCCGCAAATACTCTATTCAATCAAGCAATTTCGATCGTTTTAAAATTTTAGTTTTGCAAAAATTAAACGTATGCGCGTCGAAGTGATCAAAACTCTTCCACAGAAATACTCCAGTTATTCACATTACCTAAGGTATTCTGCCTTGTGATCTCCTACGTCCGGGACGTCTCCTGCAGCGGCTGGGGAAGTTGCCATGCGTCCTGAATTAATAATAATTCATTTATTTATTAAAGTACTCATGTTGTTGGTAACAATATAATTTACGTATATTTATGAACTAAAATTCACACATAACAAACCACAATTACATAACAGCACGTCGTTATACTGCTGCAATTCCAGCAGAAAGTTTGCAGCACTGGTTCCCAATCGCGCAGTCGTCTGCTGGAGATCATCTTTAGGATGCTGTTGGTCCTTTAATAAAAAAGTTGCACTTTCATCCTTATTTCGACAGCCTTCTCCATTTTACGTAAAACAAAAAGTTTTACTATAATCTGCAGTCTCCACAGAAACTCACTTAGAATAGTTTAGTAGGAACGTGCTTGCACAAGACTCTTGTATAAAATAATACTATAAGAAGAAACAAACTTTCAGATAATAAGCTTATAAATAAGCAGGAAGGAAAATGGAACGGATAAAGAAAAGGAAACACAATGTTTCTTTAGGAAGTTTCCATGGTTCTCTTTGGATACGGTCAGTTCTTTATAAAACTGTGAAAGATTTTGCAAAAGCAGTGCTATTTTATAGTCATTAGGAAGTGACATAATAAGCTCATTATGTTTAGTGAGTTAGTGCATCAATAAAAAAAGGATTAGTCACGTATTTTTAATCTTTTGCCTCATGAAAAAGTAGAGATACGGCGAGTATACATATATTTCGCGTGATGTCCCCTTTTTGCACATTTACGTCAGTATAAGGCATTTATTTTGAAGTAACGCAAAAAATTTGTAAAACTTCCTTGTAACTTAACTAACTTAACTTTCTTGTAACTTTGTTGTTAAACTTGATTTCTATCACTGCAAATGAATGAATTATACGTAATCAGCCTCAGTCAGATTCTTTTGGCTTTTCCTGTGAATAATTGGTGTAGTACCTAGATTGATTTGTGTGGTAACATTTCTCACATGAAACCAATTGGTACAATCACTCACAGTGTGCTTGTTAGCGGTGCTATTTTCTATGTGTTATTTTTTTTAGGTAGGTAGAGGTACCTACGTCCCATTTCTATGTAGGAAATCATTATAATTTAAATAAGCCGAATATTCTGAGAAAAATTAATAAACAGATGTATAGACAAGTATGTCTATACATCTGTTTATGAAATAACATCAGTAGCAGAAAACCACAGTGCTTTGATTCAAACTGCAATAAAGAAAAGAGGTACTATTTGTACTTTAAACCATAATTATTGAAAGTTGTTTAAAAAAATTATTTATTTTACACAATCATGACATGTAAAACCGATGCAACGCTGAGAACTTGTCAATAGATTAAAAAACTAAGGGCTGACAGACATAGTTTTTTACCGGATTATACACGCCATACATAGTTTTTTTATTAAATTAACACTCGTAAAGAACTGTATCAAAAATTCAAAATGTATGATGACAAAAATACAAATGTATTGGCCAGTGTTATATTTTTTGATCCTAGCTCCCGTTCCATAACACATCACAAGTCAGAACTGTACCCAGGTAGAAAATAGTTATAATCGACACCGAGCGACAGCACTAGGTTAATTTAATTATAGTCGGTTTGTATTCAGAGTTATTGAACCAGGAGTAGTTTTGTCGTTTACACGATACAAAATAGGTAGTTTATTTATTAAAACTTTATGCAACACAAAAGGTACAGACGCCAGCACATGAAGCTACCCGTAACTGTCAAATTTTCCCAATCAACCTTTAACCTAATTTCTTTAACTATAAAGTTGAAAATCTATTAAAGAAATTTGACAGATTGTTGTGGCTTGATGTGCTGGCGTCTGTACAATGGCGGACTTAATGCCTTAGGCATTCTCTACCAGCCAACTATGGGTGGTGAAGAGATGACATGGCAGGTGCATAAAAGTGGATTCCACAAAATAAATTACTCACCACAAGTGAATTAGTCCCGGCTGTCATTTGTCGACATCTTCGACAGTCGATACGGGTAGTCAGAAGCCAGTAAATATATCACCAGTCTTGCTAAGGAGTATTATAATGTTGGGATTGAGAATAGATTCAAACGCAAGCTCGTATGAAATGATACTAACTTTATTGTGGATAAACATTGATTATATAGTACCCTCTTACCTACCAAACAACTCATTAACACTTACACATATAACTACTTTCTCACTCACTCGCTCAACTCATTACTCACTTACACACAGCTCACTACTCACTTACACACAACTCAATACTCACTCACTACACTTGCACTACTCGTAAATTCACACAGACATCTTCTCATTTGCTCTTGGTAATGCACTACTTACTTTATATTATATTAAATCAAAACACTTACTTACCTTATTTTTTTATCTGTCATTAAATCATATCTTCTTTGTTTATTGGATTAAAATCAAATATGTATTTATAGAGTGCCAAAACGATGAATTTTGTGATTTTTACCAGGGTGGAAGGCGCTGTCGACTGTAACACAGTTAATACTAGTACAGTCGTCAACGTGATCTCTTACTATGTACCTAAATTTATTACCTTGTATATTTAGATTAAGAGAAAATTTGTACATTGAAATAAATAACATGGATACTTTAAAAAAAATATAGGTTACATCAGTCGAACTAGGAACTAACTATAATAGGTACATACATGCTTATATGTACACTACATCTCCCTCCATGTGGAAAAATAAAACTAAAACATTTATGGCTTTATTTTATTTTTAAACTTAATGCTAAATTGATAACAATTTCATTTGATATATTTTCATATTTCTTAACAATAACAATTACTCCATGAATGTGACACAATTTGGTACTTAATTAATAATTTATACATTTGTCTACACTAGGTTATATTTGGATAATACAATTTTGTACGGTTTTTGTAAACAGTATCGGGTTTGTCGTCTTTTAATATTTGTACATTTGGTGATTCATCTTTTTGAAAGATCCATAAGATAGAGAGATAAGGTCCATAGATTGACTCGGCCATCGCATGAAAACACAATATATCTCACAAGTAATACATACATACATATATATATTAGATTGTTTTTGCGATTGCCAAGCCAATCTATTTATTTAAAACGTTAAAGATTTTTAATATTGATATGGTCACTGTAAGATGTTGTTAGGTTGGATAATTACGTAACAACTTAAGACAGAAGGTCCCTTAAGTAGGGACTGAATAATCGAATAACCGACTTGGTATTACATGGATCTCACAACTTTTTACGGTAGAACTGAGTTGCGACTGTTGCGAGACTTGGTTTTTTGACAAGTATTGTTTTTTATGAGATCTCATTTCTTTTTGTAGATAGTCCTACTTTTTTCCTTTCCGGTACCTTCTACTTCTTGTATACCAACAACGAATTTTCTTAAAGCCCTCTCTCTGGCTTTTTTATTCCGTTGACCATTTTACAAGTTACCTTTGAACATATTTTTTTTTTTATATAAAGAAAGAAAAGCAATGTGAGTAGAGTTCACATTACTAGCAATCTTGTTACCCCTCCAACTAAGCTAAATATGCTTGTGTCTGGAGTGGGTTCACGGCAATAGTGTAATGAGTGGGGTTCGGACCTCTCGATCACAAGTCCGACACCTTAGCCTAGACCTAGATACCTATCTACACCTATTATTTCATTATATTATACATAATTATATACATGTACACTGATTAATTAACTGTAAATGTAACTTTGTAATCCCATATAAATATATAGGATTACAAAGTTATTTATGCAGTTGATGTATCTAGAAAACTGGACTGAAATTGAAAAATATTTTAGTTTTTCCTTGATTCGTACATTAAACACTAATTGTGTTCAGTACTACAATTGGCCAGTGCAACGATACTGGTGTCTGAACTGTCCACGGTTCGTGGAGCTTAACGTTGCTCTCAATAATCAAAGGTACTTACACAATAATCTACAGGTACCACTTACCTTCTGCGCTGGGTTCGCCAACTTCGACCTTCCTAGGCCACGCCCAAGTGTGGTATGTATGTAATATGAGGTGAGTAATTGAAAAGTGTGATGTAAGTCACGTGTTCTAGAACGTTCACAAGGCGCCAATCTCCAATGGCGCGGTCCAGATCAGCATCACACCCAACTCACACCGGATTGAAGCTATTTATCACTACTTTTTTTCCAACAAATGCGCGTGCCACGCGATGGCATCAACCCGGCGATAAATCCAAGAAATATCCCGGGGTTTTCGTCAAATGGGGATTACAAGTTCAAACAATAGTTAACTCGCGACCCAATTATCGGTTTCAACACGCGATTCCAAACGATATTTTATTAATTATAATTAACTCAACAGGTCCCAATCGGATGTTTTTCAACAAGGGAACCAAAGTCTATCTGTCAAGGTGAAAAAGTTATGTCAAGTCCATAGATAATTAATGTTGCCAACCAAAGGTGCGTTCTGTTTCACGTCGGACCGAACATCTACCCCCCCCCCCGGACGGGCCTACCCGTCCGCTAATCAATTGGGAGTCTTGACAAGGTTGCAAATTTAACACAGCTTCAATGCGGCCAAATACCGTAGCTAGTTCCTCAAAGGTGAGAACGGTGAACCAGCGTCCCTTTGCCGCTTTCACCGCGGCCCCAAAAATACCCCCCCAATGGGGGCAGGCTGGCGGGTCAAACAACCAAGTCACCCCTCGGCGGGCCAAACTATTACTAATGTCAACCTGGCTCTCATTAGGAAGGCGTATACCTAATTCAAATAGTTACTTGTACCCTTGTAATTCGTACCGCAATCAGACCTAATCAAAGGTAACCCACGGTGAGACACAAATCTTTCCAAGTCGCCTCAAAGGCCTCTGTCGAGAGGGAGGTTACCAGCTCCAAATGTGCTGCCTTGGTTGACAGGCAGACAAACACACAAATAAGCGTAACAATCTTACTATTAAGAAGGGTGGACGTCTTCAACAAAAGGGGACCAACAAGTCCGTTACGACGCCAGCAAAGGGCCTCGCCTCATTGACGCGATCAGCCGACAAAATCCAAAATTCTCGCTGCAGAATGGCCAACAGCGCATTGCAACCGGCATGCGAGTTCTTAACGTGACGATCAATCACCAACAAGTAAACCAAGTGGCCCTCCTTGGGCAACAAAAGGGGGTGACGGGCCCCATAAGGAAGGCTAGAGTGCCTCAACCGTCCTCCAACAGGGTTTCCTGAAGTGGCTCGTCCCAACCAAGTTCAGTTATAACAAGAGCAGGAGCACCAATTTTAGGGTACGGACAACTCACAAGGGTGATTTCAAACCAGGTCCTTCCCTCAACAGTGGTGTCAGCCGGTTCGCCAATTCCCCAAATCTTGCCTGAAAGGTCATTCACCTTCAGGTCAACCTGTCCCGCTAACCAAGACGACAAAAAGCAACCCTGGACTCCCGTGTCCAAAATGGCACAGACCACAATCGAGTCACCCAAGGGTCCCCAGAACTTGACCGAGGCCGTTGGCAACAAAACCGTCTTGATCGGGGGGGTCCTTTAGCGGGGCAGGCGTCAATCTCTTAGTGATGCCTGGGCGGCGACCGATCGCCGCATCCAGGCTGCCTTCGTTCACGACGAGGCCAACAATCAAAATATTCGTCCGCGCGGTGTCCCGAGCCGCTCGCCATCACTGGAGGGGCATATCCCACCGGTTGCCTTAATGGCGGAGGGCGCGACTCCAGCCGGGGACGTTCCGCCAACGGAGGGGAAAGGCAGCGGCGCCGACCCGGCCACTGCTGCGTAGCAGCCAATGCGCGTTCTCCCTGACGAGGGGAGACCAAATGGCGCTCGTGGGGCTCCCGTTCAACTTGCGCGGGGGGTGGAGTGCGGCGTACAGAATCGCGGGTCTCAGCCCGGTGCTCGTCTCCGGGGTACCCCCCCCTGCGCGAACCCCCCTCAGAAGCTGGTCTGCTGGAGCGGTTCGCGTTGGCGCACAAAATCTCCAGGTGGTACCCCTCACAAATTCTACACGGGCGGGGGTCGGGGCAGTCCCGATGAAAGTGGGCCCCCAAGCACGAGAAGCACAAACGGCGTGCGTTGACAATGCGGTGGCGGGCACCCACGTGCAAATTCAAAAAGTCCGGGCAACGCGCCATGACATGCCACGTTGCCTTACAAAAGTCACAATGATGAGGACTCCGGGCGCCAGCAAAACGGGGGGCGGGGCGGACATCAACAGGCCCCCTGGCCCGAGGACTCCGGGCGCCAGCAAAACGGGGGGCGGGGCGATCATCAACAGGCCCCCTAGCCCGAGGACTCCGGGCGCCAGCAAAACGGGGGGCGGGGCGATCATCAACAGGCCCCCTAGCCCGAGGACTCCGGGCGCCAACAAAACGGGGGGCGGGGGGAACATCAACAGGCCCCCGAGCCCTAGTCCGTCCCTGGTCTCTGGGCTGAGAAGGTAGTGGGGGTGACCCCGTGGCGCCACGAGTGGTATCCGAAAACCGACACTCGTCTTCCAAAAATTTGAGGAGGTCGTCAAAGGGGGGAAGATGGGTGGCACTATCCCCACCATACTTCTGCTCAAAACGTGACCTCAGCTCCACGGGGAGCAACTGCAGCACTATGTGCACCAACAAGTAGGACCAATGTTCTACCGGTAACTCCAGGCGTCTCAAAGCGTTGGTCGCTGAGACCAACGGGTTCAGCAAGTCAGTGCGCAACGTCGACGTGCTGGCAATGGCCGGTAGTCCCAAAATCTGGTCGATGTGCACATCAGCCAGGCAGCGCCTGTTCTGATACCGTCGGGAGAGAAGCTCCAGAGTGGTCGGGTAAGAGGAATCCGTCACCGGCAAGTGCTGCACCAAGGCTCTGGCTTCGCCCTCCAGGACAGACAACAAATAGGCCAGCTTCTGGGCAGGTCCGAGGTCCGAGCGTGCATCGACAAGACTCTCAAAGAGATTTAGGAAGCCCAGCCAGTGGTACAAGCGACCGTCAAAATGTGGCAGCTCCAGGGTGGGCAGCCTACTCAATAGTCCAGGGCCTGCAACAACGGGGGTCTACGGCTTGGCCGCATCAGGCACCCGACTCTTCAAAATTTCCCGCGCTCGTAGACATATGACATCCCCCAGGTGGACAATCTGGTCATAGTCACCCAAAATCTTATCGCGGGCTGTCTGATCCATCACCCCCAAATCCACGTCCATGATGTACTCGTTGAAGCGTGTGAGCGCAGCATCAGCTGACTTGATCCTCTCAATCACTTGCCCATACCGAGCAAGGGTGAGCTCTTCCAATTCTACACGCTCAACCGTTGCAGCTGCCGATGCGAACCATCTCAACTGTGAGGTCAATCCGGCAGCAGCCTCCCTGACTGTCCTTAATGAGGCCATTGCAACAATCAAATATTAATACAACAGGCTAAAATTAACTAAACAAACAACAATGACTTGTTAGCCGACCAAATAATTTCACCAAAATAACAACTTAAATTCAATTATTTCAAGTCCAAATCCGAGCCTGTACTTATTCCAAGTATGAATCTAGCTTGGCACAGATGGCTAGTTACAAAATAAATAACAATTCAATGTATATATTGTGCAGGATCACACCAATAACATCAATAAACACAACAATTGACTGTATAATATTGAGCCGGACAATCTGTATCAACACAGTCCAACAAGTACCACAAATGCAATAACCAATACACACAATTCAAGTCCTATTATGTTAGACTATGTGTAATTATTATTTAGATAACCTTTCAAATTCAGATCAGTGACATTCAATTATTAATTGCAACAAATACCAAACTATGCACCAAATACAACCAATAATTCCTAATTTCACAAATAAATCCTACTTGTCAATTCAATACCAAGGGGCTAGCACTACAAATTACAGTACAAAGTACTATTTGAGCCCGGCTGACAAAGCAATATATTCAAACTTATTAAGTTATAAGTTATGTTAAGTAATTAAACTAAAGTTATTTTCAAAACTTCCAATTAAACCAGTGGATCTTATATTATAAGAACCACGCTCTGCTACCAGAATGTTCAGAACTACAATATGCCAGTGCAACGATACTGGTGTCTGAACTGTCCACGGTTCGTGGAGCTTAACGTTGCTCTCAATAATCAAAGGTACTTACACAATAATCTACAGGTACCACTTACCTTCTGCGCTGGGTTCGCCAACTTCGACCTTCCTAGGCCACGCCCAAGTGTGGTATGTATGTAATATGAGGTGAGTAATTGAAAAGTGTGATGTAAGTCACGTGTTCTAGAACGTTCACAAGGCGCCAATCTCCAATGGCGCGGTCCAGATCAGCATCACACCCAACTCACACCGGATTGAAGCTATTTATCACTACTTTTTTTCCAACAAATGCGCGTGCCACGCGATGGCATCAACCCGGCGATAAATCCAAGAAATATCCCGGGGTTTTCGTCAAATGGGAATCCCCATTTCACAAGTTCAAACAATAGTTAACTCGCGACCCAATTATCGGTTTCAACACGCGATTCCAAACGATATTTTATTAATTATAATTAACTCAACAGGTCCCAATCGGACGTTTTTCAACAAGGGAACCAAAGTCTATCTGTCAAGGTGAAAAAGTTATGTCAAGCCCACAGATAATTAATGTTGCCAACCAAAGGTGCGTTCTGTTTCACGTCGGACCGAACAAATTGTATTCTAAATTTGAAGCTTCTATATCTGCTAGAAGTGCCTTAGACTTTTGATGATCGGTCAGTTAGTGAGTGACAAAATTAAGGAACTTTGACTCGTTATAATTCTTAAACTATTGGTTCAAATTTAATGAAATTTGAAATATACCGTGTTTATGCAGTGCCTGCTTGGTTACTGAAAATTCAGGCTTCTAGTTTTATCCACAACGAAGTTATACGGGGTCGAAAATGGCCTGAATTGCTTCGAGAAGAGTATGGTACGGCCGTGCCGCTTTTTGCTCGACTTGGCGGGGGCACACAAGTAAATAAAGCTATAAGTTATAACGATAATAACCACATTGTGGTAATATTGTAATAAATATTCGCCTGATTCTTATAACCTGGGAGTCTTTAAGTCAAGAGTGAATAGGTTACTTCTAGACAATCGTGCTCCATCTTCGACCACATCATCACTTACCATCAGGTGAGATGGTGGTCAAACACAAGCCTATTATCAATATCAATATTTTAGGTGATAGCCACAGCCCCAGATCACAAGGGCAGCTGAAGGATCAGGGTGGGTGGTTTAGTCAGTAGAAGTCTGACACTCCCTTTCGCTCCATCCAGAGCGGTCATTTGATGATTTTAATATGATGAAAAAAGGAGATATAATAGTTTTAAAATAACTCCGCAACAAAATAATGCTGAAGTAGGTACCACGCGCACTGGTCCAACTGGACAAACCGGCTGGCGTCAGCCGGTTGGTCTTAAAGTAATGTACTAAGTAGTAATCTTAAAGTAATGGAATATATTATTTTGTAGGTTTTTCCTTAAATTGATTCATTGCGTCATCGTGGTAGTATGTTATATTATACGTAAAACGTATACCGCATAAACGCGTATACGTATACAGGTGACGTAACCCTCGGTTCTAGACTAGTGACATGCTGTCAGTAGATAGAAGCGCAGCCAATGCCTTTGTCTAAATTAACCCGCCACCGGTGACGTGTATTTAGCTTACATTGTTGGTGACCCCGGTCTCATGCACCGGGATTTTGGGCTCCATGTATTTCTTTTTTAATATTGTTTATGCTAATTTGAATTGGAAAGGATATAAAATAGGACATTTTCTTCCAATAAAATATAGGCAAAAATATAAATCAAATCTCTTTTATTAGCATAAGACAATATTTTTGTATGCGTTATAATTATAATATTACGACAATATTCTTTAGACTAACAAACCTAGTAACAAATTTTTGCATAATAACTGTGAAATCAGCCTTAGTCAGTCTTATGATATTGGAAACATAAAATAAAGAAACAAATATGGTAATACTTCTACTAAATAATAAAAAAATATAATACTAAAATCACTCATCGTCAACAGCCAAAGAACTTGAGCAAGTAGGTACTACGTGCTCAAGTGCTCACTTTCCGATGATGTTTGTAATTCGTCCTCATGAGAAATAGCTTCATGGCGAAAAGCCTCAAAACGTCACTGTTCATTTTCGTAAGACATACTTAAATAAAAACAAATACAATTTATTTGAAAAATGCGTAAGTATTTCTAGTAATATCTAGTAAAATATCACTAAAACGAGTAAAATGCTTACTAAACATAAAATCTTACAATCACACTATAAATAACAACAACAGTCCTATCAAATTAAGTAAAATAAAAAAAAAACAATAAACATTTGACTTACTTCGTTGGTGACGCCGGTCTCACGGACCGGGTTGGCGCCAAAACTCAGGAACGTGCGTCCGCGTCGCTGTCGCGGGATGGCCTAATGGTAGGGGGCGTGCACTAAGGCAGCTACTCGAAATCGCAACGTAATTCGATAAACGGTGTAAAATATATTCTTTGTTTTTAAACTACCCGGTCTCACAGACATATACGTCACCAATGGCGGGTTAAACAAAGTATAGGCTTAAGAGCGCGTATAAAGCAAAATTACCAATTTTCTATTTGATTTTACATGAAAAATTCCAGACCAAATCTTAAAATAAAAATATATGAATAACTACA
The DNA here is from genome assembly GCA_943138885.2 of Tholera decimalis. Classification (NCBI taxonomy): domain Eukaryota; kingdom Metazoa; phylum Arthropoda; class Insecta; order Lepidoptera; family Noctuidae; genus Tholera; species Tholera decimalis. The sequence goes on from OW964567.2 coordinate 36,377,961, forward strand.
TCATATTTTCAAGGGCTCTCTCTGATCAAAAACATAAAATAATAACATTTCCTTGGTAGAAAAAAATCACGAAATAACCTCTAATTCTCATGTTTTTCCGTTTTGTACTCGATATGGTAATGCCTATTGCGACAAAAATATGATAAATAATTATATTTAAACAAGAGTAAAGGCTTTGCTTAGGCATTTTATGTAATTCCTTTTAGTTTTGTATTTATTACGATAAAACACTTTTGGCGCATACTACGTTTTTATTCCGCGCAAGAAGTCATCTTCCGTCGCTCGTTGCGGGAGCTTCAAGCATATTTCTATTTCACACATCAGTCGCTACCGCTCTGTTGAGACGAGAGGACTACGCTCAAGTGTTTTAGCTGCGCCGAGTTATAATCATTTCAATCGTAATTGTTGTTGTTGTTCGAACTAAATAGTGAAATGGGAAACAAAAAAGACATTGAAAGAGAACTAAAAAAGTTACAAATTGACAGGATGGCTAATTGTCGAAGGTAAGTTTGTGAGTTACTTGTTTGTTATATACTGAAAAAATAAAAATACATTTTATACTTTCGAGAAAGTTTATGCAGGTGATTTTAGATTTTATTTTGAGAGACACAAGATCTAAATTCGTTTACCTACGCACTTTCGTGGGCCGAGTAGGTAACTAGACATAATAATATGTGGGGACATTTCACACACGGCTGTCTGACCCCAAACTAGGAAGACCCTGTACTATGGGTGTCAGACAGCTGATATACTTAGACAAATATATTTTTAAATACATACATATATAGATAAACAACACCCAGACACGACGATATCAAAAATTCGTGGTAGGTACTTTATTAGATTATTAGGATAATAGGTAATAAATTACATTCATAATAGGTAGCTATTTACTTTTGCTATTTTGTTATGTTATTCTTCACGATACAATTTTATGATCATTTTCCCATAATGTAGGTAGTTATGAGATCTTCTAAAAATCTAGATACACGGATGGACAACAATAATGATCTTGCGAGTATCCTATATAAAAAAAAAATTATCTACCTATACCACTTCTTATTTAATATTTCTATGGTCACTCGTAGTCGTAGGTAACGCGGGCAGAATAGTATATGCAAAATAAACACAAGCTTTTAGTTGGTATCCGTGTTTGTTCGATGAAATATATTTATATCGATTACGAACCTATTTAAGTATGCCCATTAGGTATTTAAACCCTATTTTTGTAGATCAATTTATTGTGGACGTGATTGTATAACAAGGAATTTGTTTTGAAATAATATTTTATTTTCAGAATGTGGCCACCTCGCTCGCCAGATTTAAACCCATTGGACTTTTTTACTGGGGCTGTTTAAAGGAGGTAGTTTATAAAGAAGAAATCACTTCAGTTGAACAGCTGCGACAACGCATACGTTCGGCTGCTGACGAAATATCGTCGGCAGGATTTGCGCGCCGATTGAGACGGTCCTTCATAAGAAGGTGTAGAGCGTGTATAGCAGCTGAAGGAGCCCACTTCGAACATCTTGTATATTTTCTTTTTCAATAAATTTGTTTAATTACTAATGTCTTTTATGGTGTCAACAAACCCATAGTGATCAAATTTTAAGGAAATTCTCATTCTCTTTGAGTCTAAAATTAGTTACAGCAGTGTTAAAGTAATTTAATTTTGAAATCAAATTTGTATAAAAATTCTCCTTTAAGATTCGAACAGCAATAACTTTGTACTTTATCAAGATACTGGTTATTATTATACCATTTTAGAATTTGCATTAAATAGGCAATTATCTATACTTATAATAAATCTGTAGAGAGGTCAATTCTGTACATGAAATATATTTTTCAACAGTATTATAGATTGACATATTATATTTCCCTACTAAATTACGAAAGTTAATCTGTGTGTTACATCTAAATCACTGAACCGTGAGGAAGGACATAGGCTACTTCTTTTTACGAAAAACGACGGAAACGTGGACGAAGTCGCGGGCAACAGCTATCTATGCTAATATATAAGGCTGAAGAGTTTGTTTGTTTGTTTGAACGCGATAATCTCAGGAACTACTGGTTCGAATTGAAAAAAATATTTTTAATTAAATACTCAATTTATAGAGAAAGGCTATATATATCATTACGCTAAGGCCAATAGGAGCGGAGCACCAATGAAGAATCCTTCAAAATCGGCCTTTAATTGTTTTTATTGGCTGGGCTATTAAACGCGTTAAGTAGGTAGGTAATGATTAATACCTACCTATGTGACTCGCGAATACTCGCGATGCGTACAGAGCTACATACAAACTAACCAAAAACATAGGTAACCCTTTTTCAAAAAACAAATAAAATATGCTAGGCTTGGTTTTTTATTCAACTACTGACATTTATAAAAATAGCATTCAATTTCGAAATAAGTAGAGTACCTACCTAGAAACAAAAGAATAAAAATCCTGTTAATCGCAGGCTAACATATCTACCTATAAAAATATCAACATATACTTAATCAATCCCATTTATAATAAAACTAGTACTCACGCGGGGCTTCGCTCCCGTGGATTCTATCACGGTAAAAACATAACTCTCCTTTTTTGCAGTCGCGTAAAAAGTAGCTTATAACCTTCCTCAAGCTTCAAGCTATTTCCATACCAAATTTCATCCAAATCCACCCAGTACTTTCGAAGATTAGCGCGTTCAAGCAAACAAACAAACAAACTTTTCCGCTTTATAATATTAGTATAGATAAACATTTATATTTTACTCTTGTATCGTACGTAGTCTCGCACTGAACAATAATTAACCCACCCACCACACAACAAACAAACACGTTAATTTCGATTGAATTATTCGGGCGAAATATTCGGAAACATTCGATTGCGGGGTACGAATCTTTCTCGCGGGGGGAAAACTTCTCCGGGGAGCATCTCCCCTCTTACCGCACCCCGTACCGCCATCGCAGCGCGGCGGCAGCGGCCGGCGCACAGAGGGCTTTATTTAAAGTCATTTTGAATAATTCTGATTTAAAGAAACTTTCCCAGAAGTATTCCGGAATTATTCCGAATTTTTCAGAAGTTTTGCAACTATAGATACAGGGGCCCAAAATTGCGTAATTCCGTAGAAAAAAATGTTAAAATTTAAGAATAACTATTTTTTGCAATATTGATTTAGAATGTAATAAAAAATCTTGATACTGATCTGATAATACAAATATTCAGGACTGATATAAAAAAAAAAAACAAAATGAAAAAAATATCACCAATTTTAGAAATGGTACCTAATTTTGTAAGAGTAAGTACGATTTTTATTTAAAATATTAAAAATATCAATAATTTGGTCATCCATGGGCATATGACGATATAAGTGGGGTAAATGATAGATATTATCTGGCCAATCGACAGTTTCAGAGTTATCCATTATTTACGCCACACCAAAATCACGCGCCAAAATAATATATTATACATAATATAATATTACCTTTTGGTATTGATTTTATATTGATTCGTGTTCAGTATCAGTGGTATAGTCACCTCCTACTAACTTACTATTTACGTATTATTCGCGTACACATAATAACATTTCGTAATATTGTATAACGCAGTCATACTTTGAATACAGTTGTTTCATCTGAATATTATACGTATACTTACTACAGAAGATACGCGTCGAGCGAGCGCGTAGGTACACGCGCGATCGTATTCGATGTGAGGAGCGGGTAGGACAGTGCGGGTGAATTCTAAAATTTTGCTGGCTTTAGGCGCGCTCTTAAGAAACGCTGTCGAAATGTCACGCGATGAACCCTTATATTTGATATTTAGACCAAATCTCCTGCAAGATTTTTTCACTGCTTTGCGTGGTGATCCTTGTACAAAAGCCATATAAAGATTTAAAGTTAATATTCGATTTATTATTTAGATTTTGGCAATCGCGTTCGGTCTAGAGCCTCGTATGAAGCCGGTTCATTCGTAATTTTGTTCTATAAATATATACGTCGTGCTAACTTGTTTTCCGGCCAGTCGGTACTTTTCCTGTTACTTATAAGTAGCGTCATAAACATTGTGTGGCAAAATATATTATGAAGATATTAGTGTTTTGTGTGGTGTTATGCTACGGACAAAATGTTAAGCCACCAGCGCAGGATCCCGCTACGGAACTCCAAAATGAATTATTAATCGAGAAGATAGGAAACTTTTCCCTCGAAATAATGTTTCATACATCGAAAACATTGCAAGAAGGACAAAATTTTATCCTATCACCCATCAGTGTGTGGAGTGTGCTTGCTGTCATCGCTGAAGCTGCAACAGGCAGGGCGAGAAAGGAGTTGTATTTACAGCTTCGATTATCAGACAGCACCCGAGATGCCACACATATTGGTTTCGGAATGATTGCTGGCCGACATGTCGGCACCAACTCTGTACGACTAGAAAAATTCAACGCTATTTTAGTTGACAAAAATGGTTTGCTGATTCGAGACTACCAAGATATCGCGTTAGATATCTACAAGACACAAATAGTAATTGTAGACTTTAAAAAAAGCGAGAGATCTGCGAATCTTCTTAACGCCTACGTCGCAAACTTTACTCGTGGAAGTATTACTGACTTGTTCGACCCTAGCTACTTCCAACACTCAAAAATGTTGTTGGCAAATGCTCTGTATTTCAAGGGACAGTGGTCTGTACCGTTCAATGCCTCATCAACTGTGAAAATGCCTTTCTATGACACAAATGGACAAAAGATTGGAGATGTCAACATGATGTACAGCAGGCACGCTTACCCATTCTCAATCATGCCTGAACTGCAAGCTAAGGTTATCGAACTATCTTACGGTGACGACAACACGCTGTCCATGATCATTATGCTACCAAATCCAGAAGTTTCTGTCGATAATATGTTCGTAAACTTTGGAAAAGTCAACCTTGATACTATGTTTGAAACTTTAAGAGTATCGAGAGTCGACTTGGACTATGAAGTCAACTGTTTTATTCCTCGATTCAAAATTAAATCTGATATTGATCTCCAGAATGTATTGATGAACCGTATGGGTATTTATCAGTTGTTTAATGAATCAGGAGCTCCGTTACCGCGCCTGGCAAGATATCCTTTGTATGTGTCTAAAGTAGTACATAAAGCTGAGATTGAAGTGAGCGAGGATGGCACAGGAGCTGCTGCGGTGGCCGCTGCAGGCTCTAGCGACAGGACAGTCGAGTTTCAAGCGGACAGGCCGTTTGCATTCTTTGTCGTTGAAAAGGTCACTAATTCAATTGTTTTTGGAGGTTTTTATAAAACACCTACCTTATATTGAAATTGTTTAAAGGCTATGTAATTGCAGCAAAATTCTTAATGAATTTCCTATAATAATTGGCAAATGCGACAAACCGCTTGACTTCATCCGAATTACATGGCTCTGGGTAATTTTTTACAGCTTCTAATTTTTTTGGGTCCGGTAAAACTCCCTCTGTCGATATGACATGGCCTAAATACAATATCTCCTTCCTCAAAAAATTACATTTGACTGGATTCAATTTTAGTTTTGTTTTGTGCAACCGTTCAAACACATCTAGCAAATTTTTTATTGCTGAATCTAAGCTTTTTCCATAAACAATCAAACCGTCTAAATATACAAGACATTTGTCATAGACCAGCCATGGCTAAGTTCATCATTCTTGAAAATGAATTTGAGCTTGTTTTGAGGCCCATTGGCATTCTAGTGATTTGGTAGTATTTTTGGTCCGGAATTAAATGCTGTATATTTCTGACTTTCCTTGTCAAGGTTAACATTAAAAAATCCTTGGTATAGATCTAGATGGGTAAAATAAACGCATCCTGAAAGAGAATCAAGTATGTCTGTAATATTCGGTAGTGGAAACTTGTCATCTTTAATGTAATTATTCATTTTTCTATAGTCTATGACCAAACGCCGTTTCTTTTCCCCAGAGGCGTCAAGTTTCTTGGGTACTAACAACACTGGACTAGACCATTCACTCTTACTGGGTTCTATTATATTTTGAGACAACATGTCATTTTTTTGTTTTTGAACCTCAACTTTTTGAGAGTGTGGCAATCTATAGGGTTTTACGTAAACGGTGTCAGCATTTTCTTTTAGTTTAATTTTATGATTGTATACAGGTGTAGTGGTCAAGGTGTCACCTGGTAAATAAAAATGACCGAATATTTAGCACATAATTTTTGAACAGAAATCTGTTCTTCCGAATTTAAATGTTTCAAGTTTAGATGAGATAACAAAGACTACGCGATCCGCGTTACAACAAACAACTGTCAAATGTACACATATTATATTCACTTAGTTTATGTATAGTTGGTTTAATTTCATTAAATGTTAGTGAATTTTCAGTTGTATTTATTTTAATCGGGTTTCTGCCATTAACTGGTGACCCTATACTGCTAGCCATAAAAACACCTTCGCATAGCTCTGTCACACAGACTACGCACTCATCATTTACCTTTGTTTCTATATAATGTATAGATTCCGACCTCGACGGTATGTTAAAAGTGTGTTTTTCCTGACAACTTAAATTTAAAAGTATCCTAACATTGGTTGAAGTGTTTAGATGTAATTGTTTATGTTCTAAATTGATGCTTGATCTAAACTTGTTTAAAAAGTCATACCCAATTATGCCATCTGCCTTACATGGTAAGGAATTAAAAACATAAAACTTGTGACTAAAATAGTGTCCCTGTGAATCTAACTGTAAATAAACGAATCCAGTTGCTTCGACTTTGCCCCCAATACCATTTATTGAAGTTCTCCATTTGTGTATCGGAATGTTTTGTTTTATAATCCCACTATATTCAATGGCTGAAATCGATGCTCCAGTGTCAATTAACCATGAATATTGTGAACCATTTAAGGATAGCCTAGCAACTAATGAATTATCATAAGCAAAAATGTATTTACTTTTAGTCTCAAAAAAATTGTAAAACATTTTCCTTGGCAACGTCATTATCTTTATTCGTAGTCATCACCCGTTGGTTCTGATGTTTCTGTGAACTTCTATAATATTATTAAACTGACCTCGATGTCCAAGTCCTGAAGAATTCCCTCGGAAGGGTTTCTGCCTGCCTCGCACAGCTCTGTGCTGGAGATTGTTTCCTCCAACTCCCCGTATGTTGCTGCCGCGTTGGTGGCTGCTGATATGATAATACCTAACTCTCGTTGCTGAATAGTGACCTCTATGGTTGCCCCTATAATTATTGTAATTTTGTCCGTTTGACCAGAAAATATAATGGCGATGAGAACATTGCCATTATATTTGATGAAGTGTAATCTGATGATGAAGTTTCTTCATCTATCGCTGCCTGTATAGCATCACTTAGGGAGTCATAATTTCTAGCAGCTATAATTGTGCTCAACCTACGGTTTCACAATCCGTCAGCAAAGCGTTTTATTGCAAGCTTTTCATTTATGCGTTTCAGTGAATCATAGCTTTCCTCATGTCATGTCCACAAAAAAAACTCGACAGTTCTTGCCCGTAGTCCGTTACAGTTTTTTCGTTTTGCTTAATGGACTGTAATTTACTAGATATAGCCGTGAATGATTTTTTGGGTAACAAATGTACCTTTAATAATTCGGAAATGATACTATGTTTTTTATCAAGTCTTAATTTAGCGAATTGCGATAATCGACTTTTTAGAACAAACTCCATTAACTCATTCTTCGATGCATCCTCTAAAACAGAATAAAGTCTGCCATAAAATTAATATTGCTATTGATTAATCTTAGATATAAGTTATTTAATAATACATACCAATATTACTGCATACGCACCGATACTGTCACTATAATATTTCACTTAAAAATAAAGTCTAAAGTTCATTTAACACGAGTACTTCACTGCCTACCTACTACGATTTACGATTACGCACTTATAATATATTACGATTACACACTTTCACTGCACTATAATACTTTTGTTGGCGTGTTTACGCGATTTCTCCCGGCTGCGTCCCTTTACGCTGACCACGAAGTATACTCGCATATCTTCTCAAGACCAGTTCGTTCACGTGTCTCTCCACCAATTTTTCGTGACATCGCCGGTACATTTTATACAGCAATAAAATGCCTACAATACCCAGGACCTGTGCAATAATTAGTAGTATTATGTTGGTGGTACTTGCATAATGTCGTTCCGTTTTTGCTAAATTTTGGCCATTTCCGGCTGCTGTTTGCGCGATCACTACCTCTTCTTTCGTGTTACTTTGCGTGGTGCCCATCACTGACTTTTACTGTACCGCAACAACGATAATGTCCCAACGAACATGACAGTACACAATATTGTCTCTTAGATTTCTTCATATTGTTCGAAAGTTTATTAATCACTAGTCGTATAAAGTCATGGTATCAAATTCGCACGCGCGAGGCTGACCGCTCTGGCAGGGTCGCCATATAATGTTGAGATTGAGAATAGATTCAAACGCAAGCTCGAATGAAATGATACTAACTTTATTGTGGATAAACATTGATTATACAACGTGTAATTTAAAGGGTATATACATACCAAGTGCACGGTTCTTTTGGATGATAATAAACGATATGGCAAGGGTTTTATAATCCTATGTCTACATGTGTGAAGTATAATAGAAATTTCAATACATTGATACCAGAGGCAGAATTTTCAAATTAAGAAGAACGAAGAGAATCACCGTGTTATTGGCAAGTGACGTGGAAAGTTATTGACCCTCGTAGTGCTGTGACACGTTTGTTATGATTGGTATTCAAGAAACATATGAAACCGATAATTTGGTATCAATTCTTTGTGTCACTTATTTTGAGCTGAAACTGTACATAGAGACTCCATACCAGATGTTGTCTTCAGCCCCTTTGGATAGATATGGGGTTTCCGTTACACGTTGTATAGGTTACATCAGTCGAACTAGGAACTAAGTATAATAGGTACCTACATGCTTATACACTACAGTATCATGTTAACTAGCTACTGGATTGATTTGGACTGGAAATCTGCTTTTTAGACTAGAAACCGACCCAGACTTAGTTAGAATAAGGCTAAGCAGATGAATATATCAATGAGTTCCTAACATATCAATTTAATTACTTATGTATCATGATTGCATTGCTATCCGCAAGCTGTTGATGGCATAAAGCGCAGCATATCACAGCGTGGCGCAACTCTAAGCATTCATTTGCATCCTGGAATGAAGAAAACTAAGTTAAGCTAAGCTCAAGATCATCATAGTACGGTAATCATTGCGCACCTTTGTTTTTTTTTTTCGGTGGGAATATCGTCAAATGGCTCCTTCATCTCTGTGTGGAGCGGAAGGGAGTGTCAGAATTTGTCAGACAAAGTTTTTACTAAAAATCACACTGGTAAGGAACAGGTCTCTATTTATCATCCACTCAAAAAGTAATCCTGATGCTGGATATCCTAAGATAGGGCCGAGTAGAAACAGAGACATAAAGATGTTTATCTTCTCAATCCATAGCACACCATACTTTCAGGAAATCTTTATATAACACTCGCTTCCACTTGTGGCTTCGAAAATGTAGCAGATGTCCTTCTCCAAGGTCTAATCTGTCTCTGCATAAAATTTAATCATAACCGCTTAAGTGATTTAAGCGTGAGAGTGTAACAAACAAACAGAGTTACTTTAATAATAGTATTATACTATATAAAGCTAAATATAAAGCTAAATTACCACTGACTGACTCACTGACATAATTGTTCTCCCAGATGGTGGATGGGGAGGTGGGTATATTTTGACAGATTCGTAAACAAGTAACTCTCAAACCTACGGGAAAAGTGCCAAACCTCCCCTTTTCACCCCCCTTCTCCCCCCTCCCTATCGTATCTCGGAAACTACGAGACCCGTATTTTTTTTTTTACGGATTCGTGTAGAGGAGGCTCGGTAAAGTAAAAACCATTTTTCAAAGTCGTCCCCCCGCCCCCCTTTTCACCCCCTTTAGGCGGATCTCGGAAATTAAGAGACTTGGAACATTTTTTTTTCAAATTCATCTAGAGGGGCAATGCTTTAGTCGAAATACTTCTGCAAACCCCCCCCCCCTTCATAACCCCTCCCCCCCTTCATAACCCCTCCCCCCCTCCCATTTTTTTTTTTTTCACAAGCACGCGAGGTGCTTGCACCTCGCGCAACACGCAAATACTAAACCCCCCCCATCTCCCCCCATCACCTCCCCCATTTTTTTTTTTTTCACAAGCACGCGAGGTGCTTGCACCTCGCGCAACACGCAAATACTAGTTATACTATATAAAGCTAAATTACCACTCACTGACTCACTCATTGACATAATTGTTCTCCCAGATGGTGGATGGGGAGGTGGGTATATTTTGACAGATTCGTAAACAAGTAACTCTCAAACCTACGGGAAAAGTGCCAAACCTCCCCTTTTCACCCCCCTTCTCCCCCCTCCCTATCGTATCTCGGAAACTACGAGAACCGTATTTTTTTTTACGGATTCGTATAGAGGAGGCTCGGTAAAGTAAAAACCATTTTTCAAAGTCGCCCCCTTGCCCCCCTTCTCACCCCCTTTAGGCGGATCACGGAAATTAAGAGACTTGCAACATTTTCTTTTTCAGATTCATTTAAAGATGCCACAGAGGGGACACAGGCACGCGAGGTGCTTGCACCTCGCACAACACGCAAATACTAGTTATACTATATAAAGCTAAATTACCACTCACTGACTCACTCATTGACATAATTGTTCTCCCAGATGGTGGATGGGGAGGTGGGTATATTTTGACAGATTCGTAAACAAGTAACTCTCAAACCTACGGGAAAAGTGCCAAACCTCCCCTTTTCACCCCCCTTCTCCCCCCCCCCCCTATCGTATCTCGGAAACTACGAGACCCATATTTTTTTTTTACGGATTCGTATAGAGGAGGCTTGGTAAAGTAAAAACCATTTTTCAGTCGCCCCCCCCCCGCCCCCCTTCTCACCCCCTTTAGGTGGATCTCGGAAATTAAGAGACTTGGAACATTTTTTTTTTCAGATTCATTTAGAGGGGCAATGCTTTAGTCAAAATACTTCTGCAACCCCCCCCCCCCCCCCCCCCTTTCACAAGCACGCGAGGTGCTTGCACCTCGCGCAACACGCAAATACTAAACCCCCCCCATCTCCCCCCATCACCCCCCTCATTTTTTTTTCTTTTTTCACAACCCGCAAATACTAAACCCCCCCATCACTTTTCAGAAGTCAGGGTTGGATATCGTCGCATATGCTGATGCTGATTTTGCGTCAAATGAGGTCGACCGCCGATCTTATAACGGTTATGTGTTCAAAATTGGAAATTCTACTATCTCTTGGGAGAGTAGAAAACAGAAAACAGTGGCGCTTTCAAGCACAGAGGCCGAATATATGTATCTGTCAGATGCTTGTAAAGAGGCACTTTTTCTACGCAAGTTTCTGTTCGAAATTTACGGGGTACAGTATAGGATTACGTTGTTTAATGATAATCAGTCTGCACTGAAGTTGTGCACTAATTCTATGTACCAAGCCAGAACGAAACACATTGACGTAAGACATCATTTCATCAGGGAAATCGTTGAGGAAGGTACAGTCGTTATAAAATACCTTTCTACTGATGAAATGGTGGCCGACGTTTTAACGAAACCGTTGGCAAAGGAAAAACACGATAAGTTTGTATGTCGTTTATTTCTATCGTTAAATAAATGATATGATGGTTCTAAGCAGTAGGTAAGGTATACTTGCAGAAGTATAATTTGTTTTAGATCCGTATCACATATTTTTGAATATTTACTGTTTACATGTGTGACTTACTTACTTACTTTGATAAATTTATATTTTTGCTTTGTTTTAGCTGTTATAATGTTTTATTATTTTTTAGACAGCGGATGTGTTTAGGCTTAGATTATTTATTGTGTTCAATGTGTGTAATGTGATTTACATGAGTTTATATTGGTTCAAGGGCCAGTGTTGGAACTAACGTAATTACATCAATGATGTTGGTATGTGCCTAATACACATACATGGAGTTTGTATATATGTCCCTCTATAAACTCTGGTAGTTTAGCACGTTCAACGCGGAACGAGATCTTTTAGTTCTCGTTTATGACGTTTCAGTATCGCGCAAGTGAAATCCTACGACCATCCCGTTTTGGCAAATGATATTTCTGTATGTTTCTTTACTGATAGAGTGAGATAAATATATTTTCTGATGTTAGGTACTTCGGGTGTAGTATTTTTATGAATAAAAACGAACGAGATCTAATGGTTCTCGTTGCGACCAAATAGTAAAATTTTGCATCTAGTGCGGAACGAGAACTAAAGGATCTCGTTGCGATCTCGTGCGAAGCTTGATGAGAAAATAATTAGTGCCGTGACAACTTTCGATGAGTGCACGTCAAGTACGCTGTAATTAGGATAGATAATAATTATGCCGAATTGCAAACGCAGTCGAAAAATTTTGGAACTTGTATATAACAATAAGAAAAAGGAAGATGGCAAAGAAAAATTTTATTGAAAGCATCATAACGAAATTCCCAGGAGTTCCTTTTAACCTGGAAAAATATGATGCGGAATTGACCATTGAACACAAATATATAGTAAATACCAAGAAGAGAAGTTGTGTGAGTTGCTATTGCTAAAGGCACGAAGAACAATGACGAGCAAAGAAGCTATGTGTCTTCCGTGTTTTAATGAAAAATATTGACATTTTTTGTACTAAATAAAATAGTTATTAAGTTTCTAATGCCTTACTTACTTTTTTTTTATTAGAATAAATGATCCTGTATCGATAATGTTGTTTTTCTTATTGTTTCACATCACTATTTTTTTTATCGATAGTGTGCAATATCGGCGAAACGAGATCTAAGAGTACTCGCATTTTTTTGCTATCTTGTGCGGAACGAGATCCAAAAGTTCTCGTTTTTTGTTTTGAATATTTTCCAGTATTTTGTTTTAGATAACTTGAGGCGGTGAAAACGAACTTAAAGGGCTGTTCATCCCCTACCTGCACATACAAAAAAATATAAGATTATTCATATTTCACAGAAATATTGAGGTTTGAAGTAACCAAGTCGTACGCGATCTATTGGATCTCGTTGCGTCATTCCTTGTAGATCACAACGAGGACTTTTAGATCTCGTTGCGTCATATTAACTAGATGTATAAATGGGCTTCCGCGATGAACGTGTTAGAATAAGTTTTCTAGACAGATGTCAGTAGCTAGTCTGTTCTGATCGTTTTGCCTTTGCGGATGCACAATATATTTGGAATCTAATATGGTATTTTATTGAGTAGTTCACGGAATATCCAACAATCACCCCCCCCCCCCCCTTTTTTTTTTTTCACAAGCACGCGAGGTGCTTGCACCTCGCACAACACGCAAATACTAGTTGTATTATATAAAGCTAAATTACCACTCACTGACTCACTGACTCACTCACTCACTCATTGACATAATTGTTCTCCCAGATGGTGGATGGGGAGGTGGGTATATTTTGACAGATTCGTAAACAAGTAACTCTCAAACCCACGGGAAAAGTGCCAAACCTCCCCTTTTCACCCCCCTTCTCCCCCCTCCCGATCGTATCTCGGAAACTACGAGACCCGTATTTTGTTTATTTTACGGATTCGTATAGAGGAGGCTCGGTAAAGTAAAAACCATTTTTCAAAGTCACCCCCCTTGCCCCCCTTCTCACCCCCTTTAGGCGGAACTCGGAAATATCGAAAAATCTCGGAAGACTTGGAACATTTTTTTTTTCAGATTCATTTAGAGGGGCAATGCTTTAGTCGAAATAATTGTGCACACCCCCATCACCCCCGCCGATTTTTTTTTTTTCACAAGCACGCGAGGTGCTTGCACCTCGTGCAACACCCAAATACTAGTCTATATAATAAAAAACCGGTCAAGTGCGTGTCGGGCCACGCGCAGTGTAGGGTTCCGTAGTTTTTATAACAGCCAAGTGCGTGTCGTATTTGCTGACTGATCGTTTCGTACCATGCTCTAACTAAAAGCCAAACATGACTACCTAACTAATTTGACTTCCTATACAAATCCTCACCTGATCCGACAATTTTGCACGGAAAGTTTCAATTTTTTTTTAGAGATTTGTATAAAACTTGTCATAGCCGGTGTTTTGAATTTAAATACGGACACAGAGCTACACTACTCACACATCACACACATCACTACATCGTCACAAGAAGCTAGCACGATACAACTGGCGCTTAGCGCCATCTATCGACATTTCTATAGAGTTGTTCGAAATTTTCGAGTCAAATACAATTGGTCGACTATTACTCGTAAACTTGTAAAGTCTTATGTGTGTGTCTTATGTGTGATAGTTTTCCTTTAAATTTCGTTATATATAGGTACTACTGCCGTGACATTTGAATTTCTAACTATAACCGTTTAGTTGATAGAGGGGGAGGACACTTGACTCTAACGAAAATTGGTACTTTAAAGCTTGATAAGTCACGAACGGTTTACTTAATCAAAAAACGGTCTTATTAAACCCCTAATATTTTTGAAAGACCTATCCAACGATATCCCACACTATGGGAAGAACGAAAAAAAAAAAAATCATCCCACTTTACATGTATGGGAGGTACCCTAAATAATTGTTTTTTTCAAAAATTTATTTTACCACTTTTTCGGCGTCATTAACATGTATACTCATGCCAAAGTACAACTTTCTAGTACCAATTGTTTTTGAGCTAAACCGCGGACAGACGGACAGACAGACGGACATGGCGAAACTATAAGGGTTCCTTGTTGACTACGGAACCCTAAAAATGAATTGCTAAATATGTTGCTAAGACCAAAACACGACATCGGCTGAACCGATTTGGCTGATTCTTTTTTTGTTGTGTTTGGTTTTGTCAGGAGAAGGTTCTTATGAAAAAAATCGGTTGTCTGTAAAGTCGCTTTACTGACGATAGTTGAACGTGACAACGTCATAAGAAAATACTGATGGAATGGTTGCATTTTTCAAAAGAAAATTTTAATTTTATATCACTACTTATATTATAGACTTTGAAAAATGGTTTTTACTTTACCGAGCCTCCTCTACACGAATCCGTAAAAAAAAAATACGGGTCTCGTAGTTTCCGAGATACGATAGGGAGGGGGGAGAAGGGGGGGGGGAAAGGGGAGGTTTGGCACTTTTATAATTACTGCACTTCTCATGACAATGGAAGAATCCCTACACAGTGACGTCATCTCTTAACGTTTTATGATAGCCTAGTACTTGACTCGTTGAGTCATACATAAATGTCAACTTGTAGATCCAATTTGATTTGCTTTTGGAATGGCTCAGAGCGAGGTAACGCCGCATGAGTCATGTATTTTCGTGCGTGCAGCCAGCTTCATCGAATTATAAGACGTTGTCACGTCAAAAAATTAAAAAAAGGAGGAAAGGTCTCAAGGGTAGGGTAGGATATGGTACGGTAGGGTAGGGTAGAGGTAGGATATTGGTAGGGTAGAGTAGGTTAGGGGTAGTGTAGGGTTTGGGTAGGGTAGGGGTAGAGTAAGGTATGGGTGGGGTATCGGTAGGATAGGGGTAGTGGTATCGGTTGGGTAGGGGTCGGATACCACGCCGACGAAGTCGTGGCGGGTCAGCTAGTTTATATAAAAATATAATATACATATAGATAGGGAAGTAGGAATTTATAAATTCTGCACAAGCAGAAACTTCCAAGGTCAACCCTAAACCCTTTGCTAACCTTCCCTAATTTTCAAACAAACACAACTGAAGACTGCATGACAAAGCGAAACTTGTAATAAAATTCAAATATTTGGTGGGCCAGGATTTCGCAAAGCTGTGTATTTTTCGCAGAACAGTGTTTGCTCCGCGGCCATTCCCGTGTGATCTCTCGAGGTCAGGTGTGCCAAGCGACCTTTACGAATACATTAGTGTCAGCAAAAAATAGGTACTATTTGACCGGACATGGAAGTTGTGGAGACGAGTATTATTGCAGCGTGAGTTTTAAGAAAAATAAGTTATATAGGTTTTATTTTATAATAGGCTCGCGTTTGATCACCATCGCACCTGATGATAAGTGATGATGTGGTCGAAGATGGAGCACACTTACGTAGAAGTAACATGTTCACAAGAAACTTAAAGACCCCAAGGTTAAACCTAGGAAACACAGACTCCGGCAAGGTATTCAACTCCTTAGCTGTAAGCGCAATGAAAGCATTACCAAAACGTTTTGCGCATACGGGTGGGATGTCCACCATGTAACCATAGCGAATCGTCATTCTTCTTGTATTTCGATGATGGAACGAGCTTGGTCGAATTAGATTATGTAATTCTATCACACAGTCACTGAAATGTAACCGACAGAAGACCGTTAGGCCCGCAACACAAAAAAAAAAATGTATTTTTAAATCGTAATCTTATTGTTAATTATGTATAATTTTGAACCACTTGGGGTCGAAACGGTTGGTTCATGGGCGTCAGGGGCGTAAAGACTATCAAATATATAGTTACTAATCACTGCCGAAACTTTTTTTGCTGGGCACGAAGGATTCTTGATAATTATGTTAAAAAAAAATACATTTTTTCTAATCAGTCTATCCGTCTTCGAGTAATCGGGGAACGTACAGTCAGCCTTTAAAGCAAGAGTGAATAGGCATTTTCTGGGCTCGCTCATTCGATCGTAGACCTCATCTTACACTTACCATCAGGTGTGATCGAGGTCAAGAGCGGGCTCATTCGTAATATTAAAAAAAAATATATAAAAAATAAGAAAAAAGGAGGAGGAGGTCCTCCTTTTTATGAAGTCGGTTAAAAGTTATCGCCCATGCACGTACCAACCTCGGGAAATGTTGGTTAATCTTGAGGATAGACCCAAGTATTAGTTATTATTCAGCCACGCGCTCTAAAACAAAGTTACTCCACTTAAATTATTATTCACAACTCTACATTTCTAAATTCAACAAAGCCCTTGATTGCTTGAGAGTTGAGACCAAATGGAGTAGGTATCTTTAACATTCAAGACTGTTGATTATAGTACCATTAAGTTTTCAATGAATCTTAATATGTTACATTAAACATTATCGTCCGGCCTTTAGTTCAGCTATCTTGATATCGATCCTCACAACCAAAATTTCAAAATCAAAATTTTACAGGAGAAAAGATTTAGTGATTTTAACAAATATGTTTTAACTTGTGGGATTATTGAAGTCATTGATGTATTTAATAGAAGCAAATTTTTTGCGAAATGTTCACGGTGTCATTGATATGAAATTCCTTTTATTCAGAACCTGGTTATTTAAGAAAAAAAAAATACCTAAAATTCTCTAACTACATAAAATATCATGTGTGTCATGATATCTGTGTAAATATCATTAGTAAAAATCTTAAAAAAATTGCTAAGGTGTATTCCGGTCTATAGATGCCAAAGACATAACAGCATAAAGCCCACAATAGCACATTACCGTGTTCTTGGTTGGGGGGATCTATATGTACAATTACTAGAGTCCGACCGAAACTGGTTTTCCGGCCGAAACCGAAACCGAAACCGAACTTTCGGCCGCGGCTTCAGTTTCGGCCGAAACCGAAACCGAAACTCACGTGGTCAAGTATAAAATTCCTTAAAATACTGAAATTTGGTGCATTTTACCCATTATTCTGCATTAATTAGAACATGAAATGGAAACAGTATATTAATTTTGTTGTAATCATTTATTTACTTAATACAATATAAAAAATATTAATAATATTTTTATTATTTTTCCAAATTAAGTTCTCATAGCAAAATGTTTATCAGTTATCAATAATCAAATCACTAATTGTTACTGTTTCATTTAATACTAAGTATTGGTATTTTGAAATCTTATTACAATCTTATAATCTCTTTTTTACATGTGACTTGATTTGTTAATAACAGCAAAACAAAGTTACTGGCTCAATATTTAACTATATAAATCATTCAAGTACAGAAACGAAACAAAAACTTACATGTAAACAGTTCCATGTGTTGCTAGAGAGCTATCCGAACGGTGCACGACAATTCCCGAACAGCGGGCCTAGACAAAATCCATTTTCTGTAAGCGTTAACGCCAACAGAAAAATTAAATTGTATGGAGTTGACATTTGCTAACCACATGTCACGTGATTGTCACGTGTTAGTAAATGTCAACTCCATACAATTTAATTTTTCCGTTGG
This sequence comes from Tholera decimalis, assembly GCA_943138885.2. Lineage (NCBI taxonomy): Eukaryota > Metazoa > Arthropoda > Insecta > Lepidoptera > Noctuidae > Tholera > Tholera decimalis. The sequence continues at coordinate 36,396,084 of OW964567.2, forward strand.
CGTTAACGCTTACAGAAAATGGATTTTGTCTAGGCCCGCAGGGCCGCCAGCGTCCGCCAAAGCGTTGCCGCGAGAAACAAAGTTAGGCGAGCGTGCACGACAACTTCCGAAATCAGTTTCGGTTTCGGCAAAAGTTTCGGCCAATTTTGGCCGAAACCGAAACTGCCGCCGAAACTTGATTTTTGGCCGAAACTTGGCCGAAACCGAAACCGAAACCGAACTTTCGGTCGGACACTAACAATTACGTTATAAGTTTTTTAATCTATACAAATATTATAGAGCAAAAAAGTTTGTTGGTTTGTTTAAACGCATCTTCGAAAGTACTGGGTGGATTTGGATGAAATTTGGCATGAAAGTAGCTTGAAGCTTGAGGAAAGCTACATTTTCCCGACTGAAAAAGTAGGAGGGTTATGTTTTATCGTGATAAAGTTTGTGAGGATGGATGGATGTATGTATGTTACTCTTTCACGCAAAAACTACTGAACGGATCTGAATAAAATTTGACAAGTAGATAGTTTACATCCTGGAATAACACATAGGCTACTTTTTATTCCGGAATTCCCACGGGATCGGGATTTTATGCGGGAAAACCCTCCTTCGCCAATGAAGTCGCGGGCAGAAGCTATCTAGTGCTGTCTATTCAATACTCAATACTCAATTATTTATTGCATTCCACAATGTGAACTTAGGTGGTAGGTTTACAAAATATGATCATCATGGACCCGGTCGGACACAGCAAATTACTTAAAATTAAATTACATTATATTATATTCTTATTTGATTTTATTCCAAAGTTATATCACAATACTCATTTACTATAAATTAAATAATTTTCAATAAAATACTTTATACTATTAACTTAATCATTTTATAGACAATTGAGAAGAACATATTAACAAACTATAATTATAGGAGATATTATTTAATAATAATAAAAAACAACACAAATTAACAATAAACAATTTTAGGAAATATTAATTAAATTAGATACATTATCAAATTCAGTGAGATCAGTTTGTAATTTCAAATCATATATTATTATGAAATGTATTTATTTATGCATCATTATTGTTTTGTCATTTAAGTACTCGTTTACAGTGTAGTATGCTTTATTAGCTAATATTTGTTTGAGATTCTTTACAAATTTGTCATAGTTGATTTCATTTTTTAATGGTTCTGGTAGTTTATTATAAATTTTGATGGACATAACATACGGACTTTTTGAATGTAGTTTTATGCGTGAAGAGGGTAACATTAGCATATTTTTATATCTAACAGATCTGTGAATATGTTTATCACCGCGGGTTGTAAAAAAGTGTGTTATTACGTACAAATTTGCATATCTCTAGGATATAGATAGAAGGGAGAGTGAGAATTTTCAATTGAATAAAGTAGGGTTTACAGCTATCGGTCTGTTCTGTTTACGATTATTCGGATCAATTTCTGTTGCATTATAAAGAGCTTAGGCGCGTCTGTACTATAACCCCATAAAATAACTCCGTAGCTGAGCCATGAGTGAGCGTAGGCGTAATAGGTAACGAGTGATGTTTGCAGATCAGTAGATATTTTTATTTCTCGAAGTGCATAACTAAACGTTGAAAGTTTCGATCGTATTTTTGTTATATGGGCCTTCCGAGAAACATGTGTGTCTATTGTAAGTCCTAATAATGAAAAATCATTAACAACTTCAATTTTAGTACCGTTTATCGCGAAGTTGACGGGTAATGGGGATTTTTGCTGAGGGTAGAAAGCCATTAATTTTGTTTTTTTGTAATTTATCTCGAGATTGTGGTCATTCTAATTAGTAATAGGTATAATAGGTACTCTTTAAATTTTTTTAAAGTACTTTTGCAACTATTTACCCAGTCTCTCACCTAAGGTTATAGAGATCGGATCGGATCGTCCGTTTGTCACTGCTGGGTGCCAACTGAAAACCAGCGTTGCATGTCTTTCGCCCAGCAAATGCTGAGTCGGTAACCCTTGCGGTGTATACATGCTCAGCGAAATTCTTAGTGTTATTTTTTTATGTTTGTAATTTTCTGTTGTTGTGTGTGTTTATCACCGAATAAATGGTTTTCAATTTCAATAAACAGTCGCTCCGTGTATAACACTGGTACTCACCTGCATTAGCATTCTTTTAGCATATTTATTTCAGTCATTATTAATATCGGCAATGACTCTGATCGGCAAATAAATATAACGAAATAATGACGTTAATTTTTTTGCAAATATAAACTAGATGAAGCTAGTGTTTCCTAATTGACTACCCTGGGAAAAAACACCGAAACAAACTCAGAGGTTAACGTTTCTTTTGAAGTCCAGGATTTCAGTACTGATCAAATCATATAAGAACCATATAGGTAGAAACAAGAACGCTGTATTGAGAAAGTAATATTATAATTTATTTAATTAAGCGTCAATAGCCCAATGGGTAAGTTATCAGACTTGTGATCGAGAAGTCGCGGGTTCGAACCTCATCCATTACAATATTGCCGTGAACCCACTCAAGACCCATTAGGTATAAGTAGTAGCCTAGTTGGGGGGTTAACAAGATTGCTTTTAATGTTTATTCTACCCACATTGCTAGTTGTCCTTAAAAATACAATAATTATAGACTCATCAGAAATATTCATACTCTCAGTATAAACCCTTTTTAGGGTTCCGTAGTCAACAAGGAACCCTTATAGTTTCGCCATGTCCGTCTGTCTGTCCGCCTGTCCGCGGTTTAGCTCAAAAACTATTGGTACTAGAAAGTTGTACTTTGGTATGAGTATACACGTTAATGACGCCGAAAAAGTGGTAAAATAAAATTTTGAAAAAAAAACAATTATTTAGGGTACCTCCCATACATGTAAAGTGGGATGATAATTATTGTTTTTCGTTCTTCCCATAGTGTGGGATATCGTTGGATAGGTCTTTCAAAAATAGGGGTTTGGTAAGACCGTTTTTTGATTAAGTAAACCGTTCGTGACTTATCAAGCTTTAAAGTACCAATTTTCGTTAGAGTCAAGTGTCCGCCCCCTCTATCAACTAAACGGTTGTAGTTAGAAATTCAAATGTCACGGCAGTAGTACCTATATATAACGAAATTTAAAGGAAAACTATCACACATAAGTGGGCTTTACAAGTTTACGAGTAATAGTCGACCAATTGTATTTGACTCGAAAATTTCGAACAACTCTACAGAAATGTCGATAGATGGTGCTAAGCGCCAGTTGTATCGTGCTAGCTTCTTGTGACGATTGAGTAGTGTAACTCTGTGTCCGTATTTAAATTCAAAACACCGGCTATGACAAGTTTTATACAAATCTCTAAAAAAAAAAAAAACTTTTCGTGCAAAATTGTCGGATCAGGTGAGGATTTGTATAGGAAGTCAAATTAGTTGGGTAGTCATGTTTGGCTTTTAGTTAGAGCATGGTACGAAATGATTAGTCAGCGAATACGACACGTACTTGGCTGTTATAAAAACTACGGAAACCTACACTGCGCGTGGCCCGACACGCACTCGACCGGTTTTTTTTTAAGTCTCTGCTGTTCCGCTGCAGGACCATGGCATCCCTTCCCTCCTTAAACCTTTCGTGATCCAACGGCTATCTACTAATATGGCAAAAATCTTTAAAGAGCACTTCAACTCCACAGTTTTCCGCAACACGTAATCCAAAATACAAAGATTACAGTGGTCCCCAGTGGCGAAGCAAATATGAAACACAATAATATCTAATGCTGAGTGACTATTCTCTTATAGTATGAATTTACTTATTCGTTTTGGAAAAAATGACAGAAAATAATATTAATGTAATAATTAAGACGTTTAATTTTCTCAACACAAAGTAAATTAAAGCTAAAAAAAAGTAATTTAAAAAATTAAAAAACCCGACTGCAACCTTATACTAAAACTAACTGAAAAGCTAATAAAAATAAGCCCATTTTAAATTAAATAAAAGTTGGAAGCAGGCGGGGCCCATACTATTATTATAGTTTCAAAGTCAAATGGGTCCCGCCTGCTTCCAACTTTTATTTAATTTTAAATGGGCTTGTTTTTATTAGCTTTTCAGTTAGTTTTAGTATAAGGTTGCAGTCGGGTTTTTTAATTTTTTTAATTACTTTTTTTTTATTTCCAGCTTTTTATTTTACAAATGTGAAAGATTTCGCAGACGATTTAGTTCTTGATACGTGTTTTTTACGATTTGTCACTTTGAATTACTTTTAACCATATAAGTTACTATATGTTTGTAATCACCCTTTAAAACCCTTTATTTTGATACCCCACTCGATAGGTTTTGAGAAAAATAAACGTTTTTGAAGGCATAATATGGCACCAAAAATCCACCATTTTGCTTTTTTTTTATTTTGATATACCCAGCGTCACTTTCACAGTCAATACGAATCTAATGATACCTCTCAAGCTAAAATCCGTCGAGCCGTTCAGGCCACAGAGCGTGCCAAACAATTATACAATTATACATACATACATACTCTCGAAAAACATAACCCTCCTTCTGGCGCAGTCGGGTAAAAATTACAGTAAACTAAAGTAGGGGTTTGACTTTGTGAGAGACTGGTGCCTGAAGTGGGTTTCAACGAGAACCTGTATTACAAGTCAAGTCAAGTATTACAAGTCACCCGCGGCCTGAGACCCATTGTAACCTAAATAATGGAAAGAGAATTGAACACAAGAATGAAGCAATATTACTTAAAGACTAAAAAGATGAAAATTATTGTTTACATACATGAGAAGACGTGGAACCAGTTTGTTAAGTGTATCAGTGTATGAGATTGTTATGCAGTTTGAAGAGTGTAGATGTATGAAAAGAGGTGCGTGGTATGCGTGATGACAGTAAGTACAAAACAAGAAATACAGTATTATTTCAGCGGGACCAAAAAAATCCTCAGTTCCCTTGTAGTCGAGGCTTTTAAGAAATTTCAATAGTTGATACATATACTTGATTATAATTTTCATCATTCATATCGAAAATAATTTTTATCTATAGAGCATTTTTCTAAAGCCATTTCTATTTGAACAGAACCTCTTCCGAATCGAATATATTAATTAATATTTATTAACAGACAAAGGGATAATGAGAGTCAACTTTATTTATTTTGTCTTACCTACAATTGTTACACTATATAGAGTTATAAATAAATGCAGCAGTAGTTTAGACCAAGTGGTACAATATAAGGCGGTAAACTTTTAATTTCTAACAAGTAAGAAAGTGCTTTGGCAAAAGTGTTTTCATTGTGAAATTATAAAAAGAAACTTTGGTTGTGTGTGTGTATGTGAGTTTTTTTTTTTTTAATCTTTATTCATTTTAAAGAGGGTTTGATCAGACATGATCATGCCACCCTCATAGGCCTCACAATAACAACTTACTCTCTACACTTAATTCTAGTCTAAGTCTAATCTAGGTCTACGCTTAATTGCTAAATTTACTAATCTATAGACTCTCTTTGCGTTTTCTGACAGAGGCTGGGCAAGGACCATATTACACCTGCCTAATTCCCGCAGATCTAAATTGTAGGTGAGCATTAAGGTCATCCTTTCAGGCTCATTCCGGGCACACTCGGCCAACACGTGGTACACATCCTCAACTACACCACACTCGGTGCAGTTAGGAGTGTTGACTTTACCCATCATATGGGCAAATTTATTTAGTGGTATGTGTCCGGAACGAAGTCTTAGGGCAGTCACGATATCTAATCTACTCAGTCCAGAATCTGCAAACCTTGTGTATGTGAGTGCGAATGTCAATTACTGATAGATATACCTTATGATGATAAGGGCTCAAACAATACAAACACACACACTAAGTCCTAAGAAGTAATTGGAAGTTCTATCAAGTCTTCTTCTTCTTTTCGAGTCGATGCTCAAACGTCTTTGGACCAGTATGCAGCTACCTGTATAGCTCTTGTATTGACCTCGATAATATCCTTAAGGTGCACTTGGGCGCCGCGGTCGTGGGGGACTTATCCCATTACCGTGACCCCGGAACGTAAAGGGTTATTGAAGGAACACCGTGGATTTTAGTCAGTAAAAGTCTGACAGTCCCTCCCGCCCTGCCCGGGGCGGGAGGACTTATTTGATAATTTTACCACGATAAAAAAAGGTGCACGTGGGCGTGCACGCTGTATATTTTTTTTATAGTTTATAGGCTTGCGTTTGACCATAATCTCACCTGATGTTAAGCGATGATGTGGTCGAAAATGAAGCACGCTTGCCTAGAAGTAACCTATTCACTCTAGCCTTAAAGACTCCCAGGTTATACCTATCAGGAAACACAGGCTCCGCTCCAGGGAATTGCACTCCTTAGCCGTACGCACAATGAAAGTATTCCCAAAACGTTTCGTGCGTATGATTGGGCCATATTTTATACAGAGACTCCACACTGGCATTTTGACCGCGATGACTGAAACTCTTTGAAGTCAATTAGTCCAAAAATAATGTAGCAACTTAGAAATCATTATCTTCAATAATATTTCAAAAGTATGCCAAACTTAATTTTCATTAGTTCTTATGCTACAATTTAATTATAATTGCAAAATTACTGACAAAGGCCTACCTAAAATAATTAAAACTACAATCAACAGGCGAAACAAAATATTTAATTAAAACGCCTTAATTAATTAAATTACGTAGCTTTTTCAACATTGAGCGTTACTTCTTTGACTTTTATTCAAATACGAGGATAATGTTTAACATAATTTTTCAAGCTTTTACCTCAGTAGTCAATAAAAGGCATCACATAAGGTAATTACCCTTTTTTTCGGGACATTAATCATAAAATTACACCATGTGGAGTTCTTCTACTGACTAGAAACTCACCCTATTCCTTCAGCTGCCCTTGTGTTCCGGAGCCGTAGAACGTTATAGAAAACAAAGATATACAAAGTGTAACAGAAACCCCATATCTATCCAAAGGAGCTGAAGACAACATCTGATATGGAGTCTCTATGCACAGTTTCAGCTCAAAATAAGTGACTCAAAGAATTGATACCAAATTATCGGTTTCATGTGTTTCTTGAATACCAATCATAACAAACGTGTCACAGCACTATAAGGGTCGATAACTTTCCACGTCACTTGCCAATAACACGGTGATTCTTTGACTGTGCCCACAATAAATGTGGAGGAGAAGCGCTTAGTACGACAAGACGGTATATGAAACCAAGCGTGCTGTCCATTAATCCGCACTGGGCTCTCGTGGTGTATTGTGGCCTATTCCTCTCATAGAGAGAAGACCTGTGTCCCAACAGTGGGTACGTAAACGGGAACACAAAAATGCTGAATTATTATTATCATTGTGATTCATCATGATAAAATATTTGCTCGAAACTTAAGCTCGAATGCACGCATATAGTTTACAACCACAGAACAGATAAAAGAGGTTAGAAAGGAAATAGTTCCAGATTTGTATGAGAACGCATGTCGCCGCTTTTCTCCCACTATTTAGCTCCACTACAAGCAAGAGGCCCGTTACGTACACGAATTACGCACGCAAATAAATTACACACACTTAAATCGAGAGCTTGCTACTGATTGTAACTCATTGTCGATAAACATGCGCCGTGCATCACGGCCAATCAGGGCAAAGGACGAAACGTCAATAGTTGAAGTGTGGAGGACGCAACGCATACAGTACATTGTAAGCGGACTTGGTCATTGCGTTGATTAAGCGAGTACACATCGGGAAATGTATATTTTTTGTAACTTGTTACAATAATGTTGTTAATGTTCGGAATTTCATAGTGATCAGAATATTTTTATGTTTTTGACAAATAAAATTGTAATTAAATGTTATTTTAGACTTACCGATGGAAAGATATACCTCCTCGCTCTATACTTGCGGTCTGACTTTTTGTTTTATATGTTATAATTGCACAACACGGCATTTTAAAGCAGAGCTCTGTGTTCCGAAGTATTCCGAAGCGCACTAAACGCGGTGAATAAATTAATCGGTCGAGCTATGATTTTCGTATCATAAATGTGGCACGCTCGCCACGCCCACATTATCATTCCAACCTTATTCATCTATTCCGTGTTTCCAAACTTGAAAACATACTGAGGACTTTTAGTCCTCATAATATTTGCGAAATTACCACCCGAATGAATTCGCGGGCAACAGCTAGTCAATAAAGATGTGATGTTGACATTGATGAATTTTGCTTTTTGAAAAAAAAAGAAGAAATTAATGCGTCAAACAAGCTTTTTGGAATAGGATTGCTAAATAGACTGCCTTGTTAGTTTCTAGTAAAAAACGCTACGTTCAAACGTGGTGTGGATTCGAATCAGCGGTCATTACCATCAAATCACTCGCCATCCCACTACTGTTATTTTTCGCTTAGCAATTGGCGTAACTTATTGGATACTGTCCACACTTAATTTATACCAGTTATGAATCTTAACATCCAAAAAATATTTATCCTAAATTTAACTATGACACAGATAAGTTCTCCAGTAAGCACATGTTTGCAAATGTACAACTATAAGTGAATCAATGGTCCAGTTCAAGCGAAGATATCAAATGTAGTTGGTCTAAATAACTCTTAATTGGGCAGCCGGGGCACTACACCCCTTCGTTATCCTTCACTAAGGGTCCCTCGGACCCTTTCAGCGGAAAACGTAATAAAGATCTGATTTCTATAGTGTATTGTTTAGTTTCTGCAAATTATAGTTGAAAATTTGATATTCTGAACCCTAGAGGCCTGGAGTAAAATTAATTGAAATAGTTTTCAGATTAGATAGACTTTCCAAAAAAATATTATCTCAACGGTAAAATCGTTGAAAATATGTTTTATTTATCTGTGGTCTAGGCAAGAACGGTGTTTACAATCATAATAAAAATAAACTATTGAGGTAGGTATTTTGTTTAATTATTCTAGCTTATATAGTGCCCGGGCACGCCGCAATTGCGGCGGTAAGACCCCTCTTTTAGGAGTGGCTAGATCAGCGTCACGGCGTCCTGACCTACCGCATGACGCAGGTCATCACCGGACACGGAAGTTTCGGGAGGTACCTGTGTCTGATGGGTAAGGAAGAGACGCCTAGGTGTCACCACTGCGAGGGTCGCCCTGAGGACACAGTCGAGCACACGGTGCAGGACTGCCCAGCTTGGGCAGAGCACCGACGTGTCCTCACGGCGACAATAGGCGGAGACCTCTCGCGCCCGGCCTTGGTCGAGGCCATGCTGCGGGGCGAGAGGGAGTGGGAAGCGGTCGCCTCCTTCTGCGAAGCAGTCATGATTCCGAAAGAGGAGGCGGGCCGCGTGAGGGAGAGGATGGCGTCCTCCCTCCAGCCCAGCCGCAGTGGTAGACGCCCACGGCGTCGGACGTCGGCCGACGATCTCCGGCCACCGTAGGCGCGGGCATGCGGACAGCGAGTAAAGGGCAACTCGCTGTCCGACCATGGACCATGCCCGGGTCGACGGCGCGTCGTGTACCACGCGCGCCTCAAAGAGCGTCAGCAACATGACGAGGCCCCCTCTGCAGAGGGCCGAAGCCCGCCGGGGTCGTGGGACTCATCCCGTTACCGTGGCCCCGGTATATAAAGGGTTATTGAAGGAACACCGTGGATTTTAGTCAGTAAAAGTCTGACAGTCCCTCCCACCCTGCCCGGAGTGGGAGGACTTATTTGATAATTTTACCACGTAAAAAAAAAAAGCTTATATAGTGCCAATAATGATTTCTTTAACGGGGGACAAGTTTAAGGCGTATACCATAGGTTTAGATGCAATGAAAATCTTAGCGATTCTGACGTCAAGTTATATTGTGAGAATATTTAAAAGACGTGCTTTGTTGCTTTGTACAGGCAACTTAGCTTGTATTTTGCTTAGCTTGGTCTGTGTTCTCCAATTATTAGTACGCACACAAATCCTAAGTATAACTTGGTTAACGCCTTTGTTATTGATATTGTATAATATAATATGTTACGTTAGTGTCATAACAGTTTCCATGGTGTTGAAAGGAGAATTATTTCCAATAGAATACAAGGGTTGAGGAACGAGTGTCTTAGGAATATACTATTCTCTATCAAGCATGGTGTTGATGAAATCAACGTCAGTAATGCTTGATGTTTTAGACCAAGGCCGGCCAAACCCAGGCACGCGGGCCACCAAGTGGCCCGCCAAGGCATTTGAATTTGCTCGCCAGCGGCAAGCCGGGGCGCGCGGTTCGCCGCCTCCACCTGATTGGTCGGTTAAAACGAAAACATGTCCGAGCGCATCCGATCCGCGTCGTTCGGGTGTTGTCGCGTGTCGGGTGCGATCTTGCATTTGTAGTTGACATTATAACAATTGCAAAGAAAAGATTGTTCTCTTCCGACAATGTTAAACTTTATCAATGGTTTCAAAGGGAAATTGAACTTGTTTTCAGCAAACTTAAAGAGAAATAACATCGACCATTTTTCCACACTTGCAAGTGTAAAAGAAGGCTCACTGCCCTTGATTTCCCGGTACCTATCAAAAATAAAATGTTTAAAAGAGTCTTTTAAAAACAGATTCCAAGATTTTTAATCTGACAAGAACAATATTCAGCTGTTTATGAATCCTTTTGCAATTAGTTCTACTGATCTGCTTCAATATCCAGCAAACATTCAGCTCGAAGTAACAGATCTTCAAAATCACACTGCCCTTAAACAAATTTTCTCCGAAAATTGATCAGAGCAGCTAACAGAAAGTTTTGCTTGGAAAAAAGTTTCTAGTGAAGATTTCCCAACATTGCGCGACCTTGTTATGCAAATTTTAAGCAGATTTGGATCCACCTATGTGTGTGAGAAAACATTTTCAACTCTATCATACATTAAAAATAAATATCGCACAACTCTCACTGCAAAACACATTTCGGATTTGATTGTACTATCAACTTCAGATTTAAAACCAAATATCGACAAATTACTATCAGGAAAACCTCTTCACAGCTCAAATTAATAAAAAAAAAAAATGTTATTTTATATAATGCATATTTTGTCTTTATTGCGTATATTTACGTTTTTATGTATACCTTATGAATATGGGAGTACCGGTGGCTCGGCGCCACCACAATCTAAGAAATTTTGCTCACCTGGAAAATCTATTGGCCAGCCTTGTTTTAGACTTTCACGGGACTTTCACTGTGTTCTCCAATTATTAGTACACATACAAATCCTAACTATACCTTAGTTAACGCCTATGTTATAGATATTGACAATATAATATGTTACGTTTTCTCCCTCGGAAGCATGTTCGAGTCAATCACCGAATTATATTAACATGTCAGCGTAATTGCGACACCGTGCACTATGCATGGAATATTTTATGTATCACCTAAGTAAAATAGTCAATACGCTTTCAAATAGCATATCGGGCGCGACTTAATCTCATCCCATTCACCTCTTTAGTTTTAATTGTTATCCCATTTGTAATACTAAAATGTTGTAATCTTTATAATCTTAATCTTTGTATGTCGTTATTTCACCCCAACCCCGAACATTGGTCCTTCGAGCCATCGGAGCGGGATCATTACGCATGTATCTATAAACAGTACAGTGTGAGTGTCTCGCTTGAAACTTGTAACCAGACCCTGGTGAACAAAATTGAGTGTGTTCATAATCCTACTAATCGTGATTGGACCTGGTCTAACGAAAGCATCGCATCATCTCATCGCGCTGCTACTCCAGGTTTGTTCTTGCAGCCATCGCGAGAACATTGATCTCCAAAGTAGCCTTAAGTACAAGTAAGGTCTCTTTTTATCCTTATAACGACGTGGAAGAAATTTTATCAACCCAATATCAACTGATCGAAGCCATAAATGGGCTCTTCACCAATTTCAAGAAGGATGGTGCAGAGCGCAAGGCCTCCGACTACCTACGTCGTCGATTAGCTACCCTGGAACAACACTTTACAGAGTTCCATAATAATCATATGACTTTGTTATTTTTTGGTGATAAATCTCATACGTATTTCAGTACCAATCAATACGACCAAATGAAAGAAAAATACAACAATATCAAAACTACTATTCAGAATTATAACCCTCTCGCAAACAGACCACAAACCCCTGAATTAAAACCTCCTACGTTCCGACCTGCGGAATCTTAATCTTTAAATCTCACATCTCCTGCTGCTGCTAAAACCCCTGCTCTTGAAGAGAGTAAAGGTGAAATCCTCCTTAAAAAGAAGCTACCAACTTTAAGGCTTTCTTGAGAACATCTTCTAACATTGGCCTTGATCTCGTTATGAAAAAATGGAAGTTCGAAGACCTCCTGAAGACGTTACAATCTCGTTGGGCGGCTATTGACTCGCTTCATTGGGAGCTGGATAACGAGTGTGGTGGATTGAACCCTGAGTACGAAAAACAATTCAACCATTACGAGAAACATTATAACAAAATCAAAAAAGATATCAATAAAAAAATGTGGTCCGTTGCACATATTGAAAAATCAACTCCTAAAATGGAGATAGTTACCTTTGAGGGAAACAACAATAAGTGGATTTCGTTCGATCTTTTTACAGAAGCCATGCACAACAACCCCTCTTTGTCAAATGCCAAAAGATGCAGTTTTTAAAGAGTAAGGTCAAAGGTGAACCTGAAAAATTAATTCAACATCTTCAAATAACCTCCGACAATTATCCTGTATGTTGGAATACCCTCAATCATCGTTATAGTAATAAACGGTTGACCTTTACTTCTCATTTTAACAATATTTTGAATATCCCTGCAAATCAGCATCAATCAGCAAATCATATAAAACGCATTCACGACACTAGGTACGAGAGCGTGAATGCTATCAAGAATCTAGGAGTCGATGTGACTTCCTGGGACCCTTTCCTTGTAATGTATATTGTCCCAAAAACTGGACTCGGATACATACGAGGATGCAGTTTTTAACGAGTAAGGTCAAAGGTGAACCTGAAAAATTAATTCAACATCTTCAAATAAGCTCCGACGATTATCTTGTATGTTGAAATATCATCGTTATAATAATAAACGGTTGATCTTTACTTCTCATCTTAATAATATTTTGAATATCCCTGCAAATCAGCATCAATCAGCAAATCATATAAAACGCATTCACGACACTACGTACGAGAGCGTGAATGCTATAAAGAATTTAGGAGTCGATGTGACTTCCTGGGACCCTTTCCTTGTAATGTATATTGTCCCAAAAACTGGACTCGGATACATACGAGGATGCAGTTTTTAACGAGTAAGGTCAAAGGTGAACCTGAAAAATTAATTCAACATCTTCAAATAAGCTCCGACGATTATCTTGTATGTTGAAATATCATCGTTATAATAATAAACGGTTGATCTTTACTTCTCATCTTAATAATATTTTGAATATCCCTGCAAATCAGAATCAATCAGCAAATCATATAAAACGCATTCACGACACTACGTACGAGAGCGTGAATGCTATCAAGAATTTAGGAGTCGATGTGACTTCCTGGGACCCTTTCCTTGTATGTACATTGTCCCAAAAACTGGTTTCGGATACATACGAGGATTATCTACAAGCTTTAAAATCTCCGCGAGAGTTGCCCGTCTTGGAAGATTTCCTTAATTTTTTGGAAACTAAGTTCATGATGCTGGAAACTTCACGTAAGAAGCTTGAAAATTCCATGCAGAAATCATCCTCATCCTCAATCCTACAACAATAACAAGCCATAATTTTCAAAAGGTTCCAATTATAATCGAAACTTTAACAATCCTAAAACGAATTACTCTACAAACTAAGATTCGCAATCGTCAAAGTCCAAACGCAAAAATAACTATCGCAAGCACTCTAATCACCCTAATCTAATCTAAGCACCCTATTTGCACCTCTGAAGATCATCGCATTCATGCATGCCAAAAGTTGATGGATTTGCAACCGGACGTAAAAATGCTATTGCTAAGTTAAACCTTTGTATTAATTGTTTGCATTATCACGAAGGCAAAAAATGCCTTTCCGAAATAAAATGCAAAGAATGCAACAAAGAACACAATAGCATTTTGCATGAAGCATTCACGTCACATCGAGCTGGGTCAAATGCAGCCACGATTTCGAAATCCGAACAGCAAGAAAGTAACACAGTTGCATCCTTTCTTAAAGAACCCTCAGAAATATTGCTTGCCACGGCAATCATTAACGTAAAAACCGTGGACCGATCTTACCAAAAAATGAGAGTTTTAGATCAAGGGTCACAGACATCCATTATTAGGGAAAGCGCAGCTCAGTTGTTAAGACTACCGCTACGGGAATGTAACGGTTATATCTCTAGGAATAGGACATAAGGAAAACAACTGTAAGGGCAGGATTACCATCAAATATTCGTCGTTGATTAACGATTTCACTTTTGAAACGGATGTATATATAATGAACAAACTAATAAATAACTTACCTAGCTGTACTTTACCTAAGTCAGACTGGCCTATGCTTAACCAAATAACCTTAGCAGATCCTGAATTCTACAAGAGTAGACTGATCGATATATTATTTGGTTCAGATATCTATTCCACTATACTTATGGACGGTATCTGTCGATCAGAAGGTATGTTGCCCATTGCCCAAAAAACCCAGTTGGGATGGATCCTAAGCGGAAACTACAAAACGAACCATTGCACTGTGATCCTAAATAATATTCAAGAGATTCAGCAATTTTGGGAAGTGGAGGACATACATGAACCTCCAACGATGTCAGAAGAAGATCAAAAATGCATCGAAATGACCTCTAGATAGAAAAACGGAAGCTACGTCGTTAAAATACCTTTCAAAGAAAACTTTGTGGAAAATTTAGGCAAGTCGAAAACAAAATCAATTGCCCCATTTTTCCAAATTAACCGGAAACTAAGTAAACAACCAGCAGTGGCACGTGACTATAAAACATTTATTTCTGAATACCTAGAGCTCGGACATATGACACCAGTTGCGCCACTCGTACAACCAGACTGCTACTTATCGCACCATTGCGTTCAACGACTAAGTCAGCAACTACCAAATTGCGAGTTGTCTTTAATGCCTGAGCAAAAACCTCGAGTGGATACAGCGTCAATGATCTTATGTGCCGAGGACCTAATTTACAACAAAACCTTCAGAGCCTTATCTTAAAATAGAGACAATTTAGATAATTATGCTTTTACAGCAGATATAGAAAAGATGTTCCACAAAATCTGGCTTCATCCCGATTACAAGAAATACCATAAAATTATCTGGCGAAACCTTAAATCTCAACCTTAAAAGAATACCAATTAGCGACCGCACCCTTTTTAGCCATGACATCCTTACAAAAAGACAACTCCTATCTCAAATATCTAAAATTTTCGACCCTTTGGGCTGGCCAGCACCAGTCACAATAAAACTTAAAATCTTGTTCCAAGAATTATGGAAATCAGACCTTGGTTGGGACCACCCTGTCCCTCATGAAATTGCTTCAGAGTGGAATACTATTAAAGTCGATCTATTTCATATATCTAGAAGAAAAAGAAAATAAAATTAATTTGACCCAGATGTCTAGAGCCCACAATAAATACTAAAAAAAAATACTTATAAATATTAATTCAATAAAACTAAAACAAATACTTACAAATTACAAATACAATAATAAAACAGCGTTGCGTGTGCCTCGAGGCTGTGCCAAATAGGCCCAGTTCAGAAAAATGCCAGACAAATGCAAATTGCCTGACGCTGGTTTTCAACTGGACCTTATATAGTTAGGACGTGCTACAGATGTAAATCAGCTTTAAAGTGACGTAAGAGTGTGTGTGTGTGTAAGCGTGAGTGTAAGCGGGTGTGTATGTGAGTGAAATACGAAGGATAAAATTGAACAAATACGGGTAGCAGATATAGTAGAAATAATAGTACTTATTAGTTAGTAGATAAACGGTGCAAAATAACGGGTGTTAGTATAGAAAGATTAAACAGTTGCCCGAGACATCTATACGAGCGAATCATTCTGGTTTATCTCAATTTAAAATACCACGTTGGATTCAAACCCAGGAAATATATACCATTGAACTCCATGGCTTTTGCGACGCTAGCACAAAAGCATACGCTTGCGTCGTATATTGCATAATACAAAGAGAAAATGAAACCTACGTAACCCTTATTGCAGGGAGTCAAAAGTAATACCATTGAAAAACCACAATCCATCCCGCGCTTGGAACTTTGCGGCGCTCTCTTGTGGTCAAAACTTATGCGAAAAATCATCTTATCCCTAACGAGCTACAAGGTTTATGGTTGGATTGATTCAACGGCCGCTCTAGGTTGGTTATGTGGCGAACCGGAGAAGTGGAAACCTTTTGTTGCAAATCCAGTGAGGATCATTACTGAAACAATCCCTAAAGATAACTGGAGTAACATAAAATTCAAGGAAAATCCCGCAAATTGCGCAAGCCGCAGTTTATCTGCTGCTCAATTGAGCAACCACACACTGTGGTGGCAAGGGCCCCACTGGTTACCACAATATAACCCTAAACAATTGCATAAGATGCCGATTTATACAAGTATTACTAGCGAAGAACTCAGAAAATAGAAGTAAATACGGTCATTGTTAACCCCGAAACAATAATAATTAATCAGCTATGAACAAAATGTAGCACTTTAAGGAAAGTTACTCGAGTATTAGCTTACATCAATAATTCATCGACATCGTTGTTTACAAGAAACAACGCACACGTTTTCTTACTCTGAAAAATATAAAGAAAGCAAAAAAAATGTTAAATAAGCACATCATTCAGTGTTAAAGAAATCATTACTGGCACTATATAAGCTAGGAAGTAATGTCTGCCACACACTTGAGTCAAAATTATTATCATCAGCACTACTGTGAATTGCTTCAAAACCTCTTTAGACTTCATCGTTTGCAAAATCCTGACATCTTCAACCTCTTCAAATTTCTCAAGCTGTCTCTTCGATTCTATGTTTTTTCCTCTAAGCCACTCGAATGAAGTCATGCCTTCATCATAACGTCCTTTATGAGCTAGCCATGATGGGCTTTCTGGCGAGACTATAGTTCCTAGCACAGCCAAAGCAGGTGGAATGGATGCTAGCCAAGCTATTTGTCTCCAGGATAAAATGAAGCCAAATCCATGGCAGACCAGTTCGCCTATACCAGTTGCTGTAATCTTAAAGATGATGAAAAATCCTCTACGTTTTGGATGACTTATTCTCCTGCTAAGATGCTGCAGATGTACAGACCTCCGAAGGAAATAGCCTGGATAGCTCTGCCAGCTATGTGGGTTGGGACGTTAGGAGACAAAGCAATAGTGATTCATCCGAAGAAAATGACGAGGTTTATGGTTGCGTTGATGAATCTTCGTCCATAAAGCTGCATTAGTGGTGGGAGGATGAGTAACCCTATTCCATCTGTCATACTGTAGGCAGCCGCTGAAAATGGTTAAGGAATATTTCAATATTTGATTTCCAGAATCTTATTATTTTTATGTAGACCTCATAATATGTACAGAATAATATTTATAAAAAATAGTGTACATTAGCACAAGGAATTTTTAAAACCTTCGGATTCGGATGGACAGGATTAAAGGAGATTGTAGGACCACCGATGTCAAAAAATCATAAATATTATTATTAAATAAAATAATATAAAAAATAATTTTGTTCCGCCGTTTATTGTTACGCCAGTGGCTTAGTGAAGTACGCCGAGAAACTTTGACAGAAATCTAGAATGTTCGAGACACTAACGCCATCTAGCGGCGAGTAGCAGTACTGAGTATATCTAGTTGAGACACTAACGCCATCTAGCGGCGAGTAGCAGTACTGTGTATCTCGAGTAGCTTCTGGAAAATTCTTGTCAGTATTAGCAGTGTGTCGATTGTACTTGATCTTTCTAGAAGACATACAACGCGGTATAAATAGCTCGTAAAAGAACGCAGAGAGTCAGTCTTATTACGAGGCGAATATGCGATATAATCGAAGCTCTACAAGTGAATTTCAGTGCGATTCAAGTGTTAAGTGACAAGTATTGTAGTGCGGATAACTGTGTTAATTTTTATTTTGTGTTTATTTAATTAAAGTGTTAATTTTGGTTTAATTGGCGTAATTATTTATATCCCGAACCCCAGCTCGTAACAATATGCTTCTAAATGAGTAAGTAGGAATTGTGAAAGTATGGAAAAAATATTATAGTGAAACGAAAAATTCAGCATAATAATCCGCTTTCACTTTTTTTAACGTTAGTAGCGTTTAAGCACGTCTCACTTCTATGAGTGTAATACATTCCACAAACGACCTGCTTGTATAGTTAAAAATTGACAGAGAAAGAAGTGAAAGTGTGAATACTTAACTCTATTTTTTCCTATGATCTCAAAAACCTAGTAAAAGCATAGTTAGCCAACAGCATTTCTACAGCTGGGTCACGTGCGATAACTTTATGATTGTGTACCTATATCATCATATATGCTAAGCCTTTTCCCAGCTATGTTACAACAAAAAACACCTTATCAAGACTGGTTTCAGATTTTCTGGCTATTGAGTAACGACCGTCAAAGATGTATAAATGACAGCAGCGACCATCTGCTCAAGGTTATTTCCGATGCGCGAATCTCGATAATTATGTCGAGATTTCACACATCTATTGACCGACCTTAGCAAATGATGTTTAACTTTGAAGATAGCCACGAGCTCTTATATAGAGTGCATGTATATGCAATATAATCCAAGAAAGTACGAAACTCAAGAAGGCTTGTTCTAATAAAAACTTCTCTTCCTCTCAACTCACCAATCCAAGATGCCTCTCCAATCGTGGCGTGGACTTCCATTCTGTTAACCTTGTTATTCCTAGTAATAGCTGAAATCAGGATGGCAGGGAAGGACAGCACAAACCCAATGGCCAGGTGGTGGAAGATGAGGGGCACCATCACACACCACTGAAATATTTATGACGCAGATATGTTAATTAATACTTTAAAGTGTCTATAATTGGGTGTTGCATGGATATAAACATAATTATGATAATATTAATTAAGTAAATTAGACTCATTTTTTTCTTTCCAATCAATAACACATATACATTTTTTTTATTATCGCTCTCAGCGATAAGACCGCCATTGTAACCAATTTTATTTACAATATGGTTATTTAAGTGTGATTCCATTATTTGTGTACAATAAAGTATATTCTATCTATAGTGTTAATAATAAATCTGCAATCCTGGACACGGAAGCCCAATGTGTAGCTAAATAACAGTTTTTATTTATTTAAATATTAACGGTCCTATCAAACGTTGTCTTACTCGGAAAAGAAACGCCCCTTCCAGCTAGATTAGAGTAGAGTCCAATTTTGTTTTAAAATGATCCACGAACCGATTGATATAATTATGCAGATATTTATTCATCAAAATCGGTTAGGCCGTTTAGAAGCAGTCAAATGCTTAACACATTTACAGAAGAACTTTATATAATAATTATTATGAAATTAAATCTGTCTGTCTATTACGCTTTCACGTTTAAACCAGTCAACAGATTTTGATGTTATTTGATTAAGATACGCTTCAAAAACATAATATATGTTTGTATATATGACCCTGCCTTGCACTTGAATTCAAGAGCAGAACTTTCCCACTACCCCATTCACGATGCTTCCAATCAGCCAAAGAGATTACAATTTACAAAGACCCACAGGCCGTCTTTGTCCAATACACTTTGAGTCCGATAGAATCGTTAGTACAAGACCTAGATTTTCAAATTGCTCAGCAATTTGTTCTTGTAATATTCGGGGGATATTTAAATAAAAGTCAAGCGTCCGCAGCAGAGCTATAATTCGACTGATCCCTGTACAACTTAAATCTACCTACATACTTACAAAGTAACCAATATAAACTACCTACATTACACTCCTCCCTACTAATTTAATACATACCTACTACTAATTATCAGGGGCATGCGCTCCTTGAAGGCAGAAATGCAGTGCTTTACTTGCCATTCACAGATATTTTAATAAAACGTTCGTACGTTTTAGATGACTTTAATTAATCTAAATATATATAACTCAAAGGTGACTGACTGACTGACTGACTGACTGACTGACATAGTGATCTATCAACGCACAGCCCAAACCACTGGACGGATCGGGCTGAAATTTGGCATGCAGATAGATGTTATGACGTAGGCATCCGCTAAGAAAGGATTTTGCGGAATTCTCACGGGATTGGGATTAACACGGGAATAGTAAATAAATGAATAAACAAAATATAATAACTTAAAAACGCCTAATATTTTATAAATAGCACCTATTTACAAGCACACAAACATTATGTTCGCCAGGCGCTGCGAATTAATGTACCTAATTCCCAAGTCATGCCGCGGATTCACGCAGGAAATTTATTCGCATGTGCGAAGTAATTTTAGTGTCCGTACAAGTTCGCAAACGCACACACCCATGAATGTCGAAAGCCGGGCGTCCTGCCGCATGATACAAAAGTTCTGAAATGTTCATTGCCGTTCCGAGTAAAAATAATAGACAGAATAGGTTATTTGACTGGTTTCTAAAAACCATCTCATATTATTTATTGGTGTATAAGGACCCTACAAATAATATTTATTTTCATATTTTATAAATATTTCGTTTAAAAAAAAGCATTACAAAATATAGTGATTATATAAGCTGTCAAAACGCTTCGTCCAACAATATGGCGTCAAATCATTCGAGTAATGTCACACGTTTGTATATAAACATTGGAGAAGTCAAATCGAGAGTTTTGTCGTTTTATAAAGAAAGAAAGAAAGAAAAAATGTTTATTGGCTACATGCCATAAGTACACACGAACACAAATAAAAAAAAAAAAACAAAAACTTAGAAAAAGAACTAAAAATAAAACTTAAAAAATAAAACTAAAAATAAAACTTACATAATTAAGATAATATAACAGACATATTTCTATGTGTGACTCACGGCAGTGCCAAACAGGCCCTGTTCAGCAAAATGCCAGACAACTGGTGCCTGACTCTGATTTTCAACAGGTCCTGTTTGAGAGGTGAAGAGAAAATTAGCTTTATACAATCACTGCGAGTCGCATCGGGGCGCGACAAATTTACAAATAGATAATAATTTGTTCTCTAATTTTAAGGGACTGATTAGGTTTAAACTAATTAGGTGCTAGATTGAAATGATACATAAATGTAATTTAATATTTATATGTATACGAAAATGAAAGAAAGAATACGAGATGAGTGTGATTATTATCACTATAATAATTTATTGAAGACATTATGGTGACATTAGTAAAATGGTGCATTGTATATGTGGGTATGTCCAGCTCCAAGCCGGGGGACACGAGATGCACCCAAAGGAGCGTACTAAACCGCGCAAGCAACAGCAGGCAACCACAACAGACGACGACTATCTCAAGGGTCACGACTACGTTCCACATCATAATAGTAATAATGGATAAATATAAATCATATTATTGAAATATTCTGTTGCACCATATCCAGTTTCCTTTGCGCATCTATCAAGTAGGTTAATAAAGTTTCTGGCTGTAATTTACTGGAAAAAATGAGTTATAAATGGGATGCAGTACCAGGGTGCACCAATACAACGATAAAGATAGAACGAGAAGCTATTTATAACCGTTCCAAAAAATGTTAAAGTTCGTAATAAGTAGTTACAACTTACAAGCAGAAATACTAAATAAATAAAAGATAGTTCGGTAATTTTCTTCTGTCAGGATCATTTTGATGTAAGTAAACATGTTACTAACTTAAAACATTTTTACAATATAGTTATTCTACTGTTTTAAGGTTAGATAACTGAGATGTTTTTTTGTAGTATACCTGAATAGCCACAAATATTTCAATATTCAATGATATTTATTACCACCAAATACATCAACATTTATGGCTTTAATATAACATTTAAAAATATTTCAGATTGAGAAAGATTTGGCTACCAATATAATATGGGACTAAGCAAGAGCATAATCATGGTAGATGGAGATGTGTCTACAAAATTTTATTGCCAGGAATACCGCAGAAAAAGGATGAGTGATGCTAGTACTTCTAGACATGTATTTGTTAAAAAACAAAGAACCCAACTCATTCAAGAATGCCAAGACACACTAATGCAGGAAGTGTTAAGTGAACCCGGCCCATCTAGCATCCAACCGACTACAACACCTGTGCAAGAAGTAGTTTTAATGACAACAGGTATGTAGACATAACTAAGGATAAAAATAGGTAACTGAAAAGTGAACTGTGCGTTTGTTTGTATTTATAATTTTATTTCTTTTAAGAATCATAGTCAACACAAAATAAAAGCACATTGACAGATCCTATTGTCACCAGTGAAAAGGGTAAGTACACAATTTCATTTTAAAGAAAAAGTTAATTATAGATCAAAGGCAGATACAGATACAGACAAGAAAAATTATGACTAAAGAGAAAAAAAAATAAATTAGAAAAAATCTGTTGAGCAGCTTTGTTATAATGATTTCAAACAAATAGTCATACATGATATCAATACTTTATAAATAAGTGTTATTATTTTTGGTAATTTATATTGCATACCAATAACAGAAGAAACAAATCAGCTGTCTTGTTTTATTACTGTTTTCCTCGAGATTTCTATTTTTATAAATGACAAGATTTTTTATTTTGTATTTTAGAAAGAGAAAATTCAGAAAGAATTTGTGATTTTGCTAACTTTTGAATTTTTTAGGCTTTTGCCACATTTTTTTAACTATTAAGGAATTTGGATTAATAAATATAATAATAGGAATCACTGATTTATTCTCAGAAAAAACACAATTTTATTTTTAATATCTTTTATATTGATATATTGATTTTCTTTTATATTGATAAGTTTCGTATTTATTCTCATAAAATATAAAATAAAGTATGTGAAAATACTTTATTTCCAACCTTTACTGCGATACATAGAACAAAACATTCATTATGAGATTTATGGGTAAGTACTTAACTATTTAACGGAACATATAAGTTAAAACAGATGCTGGAAACGATTTATAATTACTGAACGAAATGTTAGATGTCAGATGTTAATGTGACAGTGACAGGTCACATTATCATCGATTTCACTATCGACGTATCGACGAAATTGTATGAAAATTGTCCGTTGTTTTGGTTTATAATTAAAGAATCTATTTTTTTTAAGTGATAATTAATGCTTAAAATGACGAGTAATTCTGATAGTGATACTCCAGTGACTCCTAAAATAGCTAAAATGACCAGTCTTACAAAAGTATAAGCTTTCACTGAGAGGGTTTTTTCAGTAATGAATCTGAAACGGCGAGAAGAGAGAAATAGAGCGTCAATAAATTTAATTAGAAAAGAATTGTTTATTTATTTTTAAATATTGATTATCCAATAAGCTTTAAAACATTTAAAAATTTAAATTTAAATTTTAGAAGCTGTTGTTTTTCTTTAAAATACTTTTTTTTCCTATTCAAACAATTTTATAACGTCTTTTTCGTCAAAAAAAGTTGGCCACCCTAGCCACATTACCAGTGTCATAATCCTGTGCCCACCCCTGCTAATTACGAACTAACTTAATATCTAACTTACTACCTTAACTTAACATTTATTCTAAACCTTATAATTAAATACCTTAAACCTACACTGTCTAAGGACACGTTGTGGAGTTAGCGGAAAACGTAATAAAGTATCTGATTTCTGTAGTGTATTGTTTAGTTTCTGCAAATTATTGTGGAAAACTTGATTTTCTAAAGGCCTGGAGCAATATTTGTGAAATGGTTTTCAGATTAGATGGACTTTCCAAGAAAATATTATCTCAACGGTAAAATCGTTGAAAATACGTTTTGTTTATCTATGGTCTAGACGAGAACGGTGTTTACAATCATAATTAAAACAAAGATAAACTACTGAGGTAGGTATTTTGTTTAATTACTCTTTACTTTTAAGGTAAACTAAACAATAAAAAAGATCCATCGGTCACGATTCAACACAATTTACTATAAACACCTTTGCAATTTTTCAACAATATTTTCCACGTTTTAGTTATGCTGATCTGAACATTTATCAACCGTTATCATCTCAGAACCATTATCATCCATAAACTCAAACTCAATATCCTGCAATGTCATGTCTTTAGTTTCTGGTAAAATGTAGTATAAAGATACCAAACATGTGACTGCAATACTTAAGTATACTGCGAAAGTCCCGTAAAAGTCTAAAACATCAAGCATTACTGACGTTGATTTCATCAACACCATGCTTGATAGACAATAGAATATTCCTAAAAGACTCGTTCCTAAACCCTTGTATTGTATTGGAAATAATTCTCCTTTCAACACCATTGAAACTGGTATAACACCAACGTAACATATTATATTGTACAATATCAATAACAAAGGCGTTAACCAAGTTATACTTAGGATTTGTGTGTGTATTAATAATTGGAGAACACAGACCAAGCTAAGCAAAATACAAGCTAAGTTGCCTGTAAAAAGCAACAAAGCACGTCTTTTAAATATTCTCACAAAATAACTTGACGTCAGAATCGCTAAGATTTTCGTTACAACTAAACATATGGTATACGCCTTAAACTTGCCCCCCGTTAAAGAAATCATTATTGGCACTATATATGCTAGTAAATAATGGCTGCCACACACTTGAGTCAAAATTATTATCATCAGCACTACTGTGAATGGTTTCAAGAACTCTTTAGACTTCATTGCTTGCAAATTTCTTATCAAAAACCCTGACATCTTCCATCTCTTCAAATTTCTCAAACTTTGCTGTGCTATTATCAGTTCCTTTAGCTCTCTCTTCGATTCCATGTTTTTTCCTCTAAGCCACTCGAATGAAGTCATGCATTCATCATAGCGTCCTTTATAAGCTAGCCATGATGGGCTTTCTGGCCAGACTATAGTTCCTAGCGCAGCCAAAGCAGGTGGAATGGATGCTAGCCAAGCCATTTGTCTCCAGGGTAAAATGAACACAAATCCATGGCAGATCAGTTCGCCTATACCAGTTGCTGTAATGTTAAAGATGATGAAAAATCCTCTACGTTTTGGATGACTGTATTCTCCTGCTAAGATGCTGCAGATGTACAGACCTCCGAAGGAAATACCCTGGATAGCTCTACCAGCTATGAGGGTTGGGACGTTAGGAGATAAAGCAATAATGATCCATCCGAAGAAAATGATGAGGTTCATGGTTGCGTTGATGAATCTTCGTCCATAAAGCTGCATTAGTGGTGGGAGGATGAGGAACCCTATTCCACCTGTCATACTGAAGGCAGCCGCTGAAAATGGTTAACGAATATTTCAATATTTGATTTCCAGAATCTTATTATTTTTATGTAGATCTCATAACATGCTCAGAATAATATTTATAAAAAATAGTGTACATTTGCACAAGGAATTTTTAAAACCTTTGGATGGACAGAATTAAAGGAGATTGTAGGATATCGATGTCAAAAAATCATAAATATTATTATTAAATTAAATAATATAAAAAATAATATGCTTCCAAATGAGTAAGTAGGTAATTGTGAAAGTATGGAAAA